>CM063514.1:23630521-25098646 GCA_032199755.1 Ambrosia artemisiifolia | reverse complement strand
CATACTCTCTCTCTTATTATTTTATTATTTTTTTACTTTAAAAGATATAATAAAATATTAATAGGGGCTTTATAAATAAAGCCCCACCACTACACCCCTTTTTCACTTTATCTCTCCATGCTGACTCAGCTGCCACGTGGACCAATCAGAAAGGGGAGCTTTATATATAAAGCCCCCCACTACGCATGGTCTAATGATGATAATAGTTAGTAATAGGTGCCTAGGTGGACACAGGTGGAGGAGCTGCGTAGGTTCAAAGCTTCTCAAATGAGCTGTTCAACTGAAATGATGGTGATGTGTGCTGTACATTCTTCACTTGTAATTGAATTCTAGAAGCTTTTGTGTTGGCACCTTTTAGTAGTGTGTGTGTAGAAACTAGAAAGTTTTTGTTCTTTTATTGTTTTTACATTATTCATTATTATAAATTATTTTTATTAAGTAAATTTATTATAAATTACTATTATTAATTAGTTTAAATTAATTATTTATATAAACTTCTAATTCGGTTTGGCCTATTTCCTGTAAGATCTAACTCGATGTAACTATATAACTTGAGTACCGATAATACTTGCATAATATCTAGATTTGTAATAACGTGGCTATTATATTTTCTTTGACCCATTTAGTCAACTTATGTTTGGATTATATTTTATTTATTTTAGTTTAAATTTATCGGATATTACATTTTTCATCATCTCTTCTGGCGCATCTTTCTTCCACATTAGTAAACGAACATATGTGTTGGAAATAATTTTAGTTTAAAATACGTACGATATTAGCTCGAATCTTAAAAATAATTTTAAAACGCTAACTCACACACTAATTCTACAACTAAACTAAACATATCTCATTCGTCACAAAAAATGTAACTCAGTTCTTGAAAAATAAAAATAACTAAACAAGGCTAGCTTTAGGGTTTGTTTGTTTGGTATCCTTTTTTTTTATTTTTTGAACGGCCAACTAAACAACGCTGTACTTCGTACGCGACCCTTCAGTGGCAAAGACAGGGGCACAGCCCGGCCTACCTCGGACGCACGAAGCCCCTAGCCCGCCCGACAGCCCGCTTCCAGGGAAAACCCGACCCACATACCCGCCCGAAGGCACGACAGTAGTAAACCGGTAAAACCTGGCGAGATCAGGACTCGAACTCATGGACCATAGGCCATGAGTCATCCATCATTTCTCATTATGTCCTTCGTGGGAATCGAACTTGAGACCTCCAAGAGAGATCCCTAATCCATTCACCAACTGAGCTACTCGTGAAGGACTTTGGTATCCTTTTAATAGTCATTAAGAGACTATATATGAATGGTTCATAATCTCTTAATGGTTATGATGTATCTTAAGTATCAATGATAAGAGATAACATCTTAATGGTTGCTTCTTAACCATTAAAAGTTAACCGTTTAAATGGTTATTAAGAGGGTATCAATCAATCATTAGTTATTCGGATATAGAGTAATGACAAGAAACATGAAGTTGTTTGTATAAAAGGGTGGTTATATTAAAACCCCATTGACTTCTATTTTCACCCCCCCTAAAGCGTCCCGCTTTCGCCAAATCGAGGCACTTCGGTTACTTTTTAACGACCTTCAGTACGAGGTTAGAAAAGCTAAATTTTTTACCTGAAGCGCCTCGCTTTGGCCAAAGCGAGGCGCTTCGAATCAAAGATTTATTTTGGTTCATTTTTTGGTGTTTTGAGTTGGGTTTTTTTAAATTTTTTTAATATAATTATTGTAAAAAAATTAAAAAATTTAAAAAACAAAATAATAACCACCAACTTGCATCGACTTGAGATATGAGTTTTATTAACTTTAAATCTCTCTGATCTATGTATCCATTAACCTTAGCGACAACGAGTTCCATAATTCGAACAAGGAGGGAAACATTCTTTCATTACTGTTTTCATAAAAATGGAAAAAGTAACCCATACAGAGTTCTTTGTACTGGTTTCGAAAAGAAATCAACAGTCGGATCGGCGCTAACAGACGGATGAAAATTAGATGATTTTGTTTACCTTCCCATCGATTTCAAGTATGTTCTTTTTTCTTCTCCGACATTAAACTTAGTACAGGTGTGACCTGGTTTTACATCACCAAACAATTCCAAACAACTGTTCATGCAATCAAGTAAAATTCAGTTGTTGGACATTGTGTGAGAATGCATAGTACAAAATTCTTTTGACAAACGTCTGGCTGACCTGAAGTTACTGAATTCTCCATGAAGGAATCCAGACAGGTTTTATATGTTGTTTCAGGTAGCCTTCATCGTTGAAGCTTCTCTATTATAATCTTTTCTCTTATTATTTCTTTTTTTAGTTCTCGATGGATCATTGCTCTCAATTATTTGGAATATATTTTCTGATCAAAGGATCCATAAGTGTACAGTTATTTGGAATGTTCTTGATCATTACAAAAGTGGAACGATCATCTGGATGAAGAGGACTAATCTCTCGAAACGTATTACAAAAAGCAAGGGAAAACGAGAATGAATGTTGTATTTTTCCCGGAAGTACTGATACAGGTAGATCATGGTGGTGGTGGTGGTGGTTCCATTTTGAACAGTAACGATCGCTTTACAATGCCGAAAACGACTATCATCAATCCTTCTTGTAATGTTCTTTATAACTCAAAGGAACTAGGTTGCAAAGGAACTTCAGGTTAGCCAGACGTTTGCCAAAAGAACATAGTTGAAATCAACGGAGGAAGTTGTTGTCAGAGAGATATCTGTCAACGATGAAGGTTGTAAATTTAGTTATCTCCGAACTTCAGCTTCCAAAATTCGGAGCTTCAATGATCAGGAACATTCCAAATAACTATTCAGTTATGGATCCTTTTGATCAGAAAATATATCCTCAAACAATTCCTAAAATCAATCTTCCGATAATCCACACCTTTCTCCTGAAGCAAACCTCTCTAGGTTTAGCATCACCAAACTGTTCAGTTATGGATCCTTTTGATCAGAAAATATATTTTCAAACAATTCCTAAAATCAATCTTCCGATAATCCACAACTTTCTCATGAAACAAAATCGTACGCAGACACAACACTAACCTCTATTAATAGACTTCATTTATTCTTCTTCGTCTTCTTCTACTTGAAGTGTAGAGTAATGAGTAATAACTAACCCTCCATCTTCTCTGTTTAAAGTCCTAACAAAATCTAAACTAAAAGTAACCCTTGTTTTGTTTGATGCTACTAATTACAATGAACATTTACAACTTTTCTGTATCTGTTGCCAAAAGAACTAGGCTTTTTTGTGCAACTTTTTGCTCAAGGTAATATTATTGTAATATAATATTCAGCTGCTCATTCATCATTCTGTACCAGTGTATGATGATTATGATAACTTCTCTTCAAATTCTGATTGCATCGAATCTAGTCTTCAAGGTACCTCTTCCTTCAAGTTTCTTAGAATCATTGAAGATATTTCTTCTGTTATCGGAGAGATATCTGTCAACGATGAAAGCAACCTAAAATGACTTATGATAATAGTTTTCCTGATGAAAGTAGGTTGGTGGACTTAAGCACCTGAACCAGTGCATGATGATTATGATAACTTCCCTAAAGATTCTAATTGCACCAAATGTCCATCCATTTCAGCTTTTGTTTAACTACTTTAGCAACTTCCATAGGAATTCTCCATGTCAAACATGGCCAGTGCTTCTTGGTGGTAGAGGATGGGGGCTAGTTTAGTGGTTGGAAACTTTGATGACAAAGCTTGTGTTGAGAGAATGTGTAGATGGAACGATCACTTTAGTATCTTCCGATGGATTTTTCAATACAAAATGACTTAAAGAAATAGAGAAGTGATTCTTAGAGATGATAAAGACATCTCATGGTGGTGGTGGTTCCACTGGCATAGAATAATAATAATATTGTAATTGTTTGGGAATATATTTTCTGATCGAAAAATCCATAACTGAACAATGGTCTAGTGGTGTGATCTACCTTTTTGCAAAGTAGCTATTCAATTCTGGAATCTTTGTACGAAATCATATCATTCCATGTTCTCCATATCCATACATTGTTTCAAGTGTTTTGCAAAAAGACATTTGGTCTTCAAGACTTCTAGGAGTCATGTATCTCGTTCTTTTGATCACTTTACCTAAAGTACTTGAAACAAGGTATGGATACGGAGAACATGGAATGAGATGATATCATACAAGATTCCAATAAGCAAAAGTTATAGATTTTTCGATCAGAAAATATATTCCCAAAGTAAAATTAAGTCATTTTGTATTGAAAAATCCATCGGAAGATAAATGCATGGACCATGACCATAGGTAAATGAGTAATTGGTCGTTTTCGGCATTGTAAAGCGATCGATACTGTTCCGAATGGTTTATCCCCATCATTCATAAGGAACTTCATCGTTGACAGATATCTCTCCAAGATGATAAAGGTAGATCATGGAAAGTTCAACTCAAGAAACAAGATGAAACCGATTAATGTTCTTTATATATGAATAGTGACCCTCTAGTAAACCTGCGTAAAGGACTAAAGCCACATGTCTTGCCATTAATACCAATTGACTACCCTCACGTCGGTAGAGGTGAATTTTCCGACAACACCTAGTTCCAGACAGGTTTTTTATGTTGTTTCAGGTTGCCTTCATCATTGACAGATATCTCTCCGACAACAACTTCCTCCATACCCGATCACAATGTCCAACAACTGAATTTTACTTGCTTGAAACCATAACTTATTACATTATTATTATTATTTACATTATTATTATATTTACCACCTAGTTTCCTTTCTACCCAAAAACACAAACGAAGTTTAAAGGCTGAACACGAGTATAATCAAGCAGGGGTTCCTCTGAAAACCACCAACGATCAATTAAACATTTCGAAACGCACCAAAACAGAGTCCGGAGGTCCAGCATATCGATTAGACATTTAGAAATTATATTTTGAAAAAATATGTGTACCGAATGTATAGTCCGAGAACCACGTACAATGATTTATGAAAGTTGTACAAACTTGGATGTTTCTACCGAAAAACACAAACGGGCAATAAACGAACCGAAACGCCTCAAACGAATTTTTTTGGGTTGGAAACAACTTAAAAGAATTAAAAATATTTTTAAGTCAATAACAAATATTTATAAAGAATTAAAACAAGTTTATTTAAAAAAAACAGCCTAAAGCCCCTGACTATGGTCAAAGCGAGGCGCCTGAGAGGCTTGATTTGACCACAGACGCGCCTCGCTTTGACCATAGCCAGGCGCTTTAGTCTTTTTTTTTAAAAATAAACTTGTTTTAATTCTTTATAAATATTTGTTATTGACTAAAAAATATTTTTAATTCTTTTAAGTTGTTTCCAACCCAAAAAAATTCGTTTGAGGCATTTCGGTTCGTTTATTGCCCATTTGTGTTTTTCGGTAGAAACATCCAACTTTGTACAACTTTCATAAATCATTGTACGTGGTGCTCGGACTATACATTCGATACCCATATTTTTTCAAAATACAATTTTTGCATGTCTAATCGATATGCTGGACTTCCGGACTCTGTTTTGGCGTGTTTCGGAATGTTTAATTGATCGTTGGTGGTTTTCAGAGGAACCCTTGTTTGATTATACCCGTGTTCAGCGTTTAAACTTCATCGTTGGGTTTGATAAACACAAAACTTATTATTAAAAAGCAACACAAAAAAAAAATTTGGAACCTTAAATCGTACCGTGATATAAAGAGAGGCCTATTAGGAGTGCCGTAGAGGAAGATCGTCGGTTTGCTGTAGTCAATGATGGCGTAGAGGTTAGCGGGAAGTTGAAATTTTGAATGATGTTCGTCGGTTTGCTCTCTGTATACTAATTCAAAACAGAGGTAGGAAAGTAAAGCTTCAGGTGAAAGTGGATACCATGGATCAGAGAGATTAAAGCTAATCAAACTCATGTCTCAAGCCGGTGCAAGTTATGTTGGAGCACTGTTCATCTTCTTCTTCTTCTATATTATTATTATATTTACAACACACACCTTCAACCCATTCCTCGTAAACCAGGGAAAAAATGGCTATAGTAAAACGCTTCAAGATGATGGTTTTGTTTTATGGATCAAACGAGGACTTGCCTGTGTTGTTTGAGCCTTGCTATAGCCATAGTGAGACGCTTTGAAGTGGGTCACTATTCATATATAAAGAACATTAAAGAAGGACTTGTGCTATTTCTTTTCAATTATAGTGACCGGGAGACTTTAAATCCCTTACAAAGCACAAGGATGAAGTCTTGGAAAAACCCACTAAAAAGCCCTAAAATTTCTGACCCTAACACACACGAGATGAATGTTGCAACATGAGTTCGACCAAGATGACACGCGAAACTTTAGACTCCAAGCGGATCCCTTGATTGCCAACTCACCTCCTGTAGAACATAGGTCTCTACAAAGTTTGACCAATTCGCCCTTTTCACTTATTTAATGAAATTTAACGCGCATACCGCATTCGAAGATCAAGGTATTCACATTTTAGTAACATTTTAGATTAACTGAGATTCGAGAACAACCACATTCTCTCTCAAACCTTTATAAAAGTAAAAAAAACTAGAACAACATTAATAACTAACAAAGATTGTACAACAAAAGAAGAACATGTTCCTCTCTATTACCAAACATGTCAAGAAATGATAATTTTCAAATATTGAAGATCAAGGTCTTCATTAGTACTTTGGGAAAAGAGCAAGGACAGGTCACATTAGTTGTTAGGAATTGAATTCTTAGAGATGATAAAGGATAACGAAGATTAATGTTGTATCTTTCCCGAAAATAATGAATTTTCATTTATGGTAGAATCTAGAAATATATATTAGAGATGATAAAGGATAACGAAGATTAATGTTGTATCTTTCCCGGGAGGCCATTGAAGACATAGTGGTATGTGGGGGTCCGTTCTTTGGCGACCTACAGTGGCGCCTATCTTCCTTGCCGATGCGTTTGGGAGGATTAGGGCTTCTCTCATCAAAGGATGTTGGGGTGTATGCTTTTGTGGCATCCCGAGCTCAGTCTTGGAATCTCCAAGACCACATCTTAAGAAATAGCGGGGTTGTCGACGTGGACTTGGACTACGTGCAGGCCCTTGAAAGGATAAATGACTATCTCCCAGGTTTTGATATTGGCGGTTTTTCTAACAAGGACACACCCCCCCAAAGCCTCAAAAAACTTTGGCGAATGCCCTTTTTGGCAAAATCGCACAGAGCCTGGGAGAAGCTTTTGATCTGTCTCCCCGCCAAAAGGCAGTTATTGCATGCTTGCAAAGCCCCCATGCCCAAGATTTTCTAAATGTTATCCCGATTGAAGGTTTGGGCCAAACCATGTCTGGGGTTGAATATAGGGCAGTTCTCAAATACCGATTGATGATCCCCATGTACTATGAAGATGAAGTCTGCCCGATCTGCCGTAAGGCATGCTTGGACAAATACGGGGAACACGCGGTTCACTGTAAGGAGTTGCCTGGTTTCAAATATAGGCATGACTGGGTCCGGGACGTTCTTTGGGATATTTTATGAAGGGCTGGGATCTCAGCCAAAAAGGAGGCGCCTGTGAATTTCCTCTCGGACCCCGCAGAAGGGAGATCCACCCTACGTCCAGCAGACTTGCTTGTCTTTGGGTGGGCCGGGGGGAAGCACGCTTGTGTCGACCTAACAGGTGTATCTCCCTTGGTTGGTTTAAGGGATAATGGTTTCGTAGTTGGGCAAGCGGTGCGGAAAGCAGAGATGAAGAAAGTTGAGAAACATGCTAAAGCTTGTGAGGAGAACCAACACGTTTTCCTACCCCTGGCATTTGATACCTTTGGCTCCATGGCACCGGAAGCCATCCGTTTCCTGACCAGAGTCTAACGGGTTATTCATAGCAATGTCTCGGCGCCACGAGGGAATGGGTTCGTTTTTAGCAGGTTAGGGTTTGCCATTCAGAGGGGGTTGGCGGCGCAGCTTGTTGCCCGCTATCTTAATGTAATTTTTTCACGGTTATGTGTTTAATGAAAATTAATAATAATAATTGTTATGTAATAAACAAACACTTTTAGAGTTATTAATAATAGTTTAATTAGGGTTATTACTTTGTTTTGTCACTGTTTGTATAATTCTTATAATAATGTTTTTGTAGTTAGCTTGTGAATATATACTGTTATATGTTTATGTGTTAAAATCTTTGACTATACGTGGCTGTGAGCTGCCTTCTTCCTTCATGGTTGATGATGTCAAGTTTAAGTTGTTGATTCATTTGGAAATTGAAAACGCCTATATAGACGACAACATGATCAAGTATATCATCTCTAGATCTGTTTTTGTGTTAAAATCTTTGACTATACGTGGCTGTGAGCTGCCTTCTTCCTTCATAGTTGATGATGTCAACTTTAAGTCGTTTATTCATTTGGAAATCGAAAACGCCTATATAGACGACGAAATGATCAAGTATCTCATCTCTAGCTGCCCTCTTCTACAAGTATTTCGTATCTTAAGCTGTCACGCCTAAAAGGTAGAATTTTCATTGGGTTGATGATAGTTTGATTAGGGTTATTACTTTGTTTTTAATTTTTTTATACAATAAAAAAAACCAATTCAAAACACCAAAACCACCAAAAATCGACCCAAAATAAAACTTTGATCCGAAGCGCATCGCTTTGGCCAAAGCGAGACGCTTCTCTTTTAAAATTTCAGTTTTTTTGACCTCGTATTGAATGCTTTTGAAAAGGGAGCCAAACGCCTTGTTTTGACCGAGGCGAGGCAATTCCTGAAGGTTGAAATAGAAGAGGGGATGCGAATAGTAAGTGCGATGTTCCCCGTTTAGAAGTTGTTGATTATCCCCCACTAAAATGGAAGCTCTAGAAAGGCATAATAATAATAATAATAATAATAATAATAATAAGTGTGTTGGCCGGAATGTGGAGTATAAGGTGGCGTTAGGTGCAGCTGCGGCCAGTTTCAAGCTAGAAAAAGCAGTGTGCAGTCATGGTTTCTTCATGACTGCCCCTAATCAATGGAACCCCTTCTCTAAAACCTTCCAACGTCCTTTACGCCTCTTCCAATACGACACCGTTTCCTCCTCATCGGTCACTGTCCAAATCTCTCAACCTCCACAAGCTGATCATCTACTTGTTCGTGTAGTCGACTCCGTTGATCTCTCCACTGTACACCACCAATCCTTAATGGTTCGTTCTTATTTTTGCTAAATCATCATATAATAACATACATATACAGATCACAAGCTAGGAACCTATAAACCTAACCAATGTTTTCATAAACGTCTTCTTACACTTAATCGTGGCTGGCGTCGTAAATATTATAAACAATTTAATCAATTTCCGGTAGTTTTCGATATCGGTTAAGTACTGTACCTGCATTTTACCTTCAATACCACAGGTTTAGCGATTTTCGGTACTGGTACCGAGCTTATCACTGGTTTTCAGTCCAACCTCCGGTTTAACACCCTAACCCGGACCGGTTAAGGCCGCAGTTCCTGGTCCGGGTTTGAAAACATTGAACCTAACTGAGGCTGCTGCGTCATACTAATAAAACCTAGTATGATGATACGGTCAAATAGTTTTCAGCTTTAATTGATAGCGAACCTGACAATTTATAGCAGTTGAAGATTATGTAAATGAGTTGTGATTTTGGATTTGGATTTGGATTGAAGGAGCAAGTGAGGAGAATGTTGCGGTTGTCAGAGGCGGAGGAGACGAATGTGAGGGCGTTTCAAGACATGTATGCTGAAGCTAAAGCATCAGGTTTTGGTAGAGTTTTTAGGTCTCCAACTTTGTTTGAAGATATGGTTAAGTGCATTCTTGTCTGCAATTGCCAGTTACATCTCTCTCTCTTTCTCTCTCTCATTTTTGTGTATGTATGCTCATGCAGTCATGTGTTTGATTACAGGCCCAAAAGAGATGAATTTCTGCAAGTTTAATGTCGAGTAAACACACTTATTGTGTTAAATTCATCAGGCAAATAATTAGCGTGTCACGCATGATTATGAAAACTATATTATTTCGACATTTATCTAATCGACTATATAGAACAGCTTAGGAGTTTTTAACCTTTCTGACCTGTTTCATTTTCGGGGTGTTCTTTTTTTTTTTTTTTAACATTTACTTGGTAGACGCTATGAGATAAAACATAGCCGAATAGCATCGTTGCACTTAAACTTCTAACCATTGCGGACAACGGCCCAATTGGAAAGTTCATAACAATGATGATTAACTGGACTAAATGGATATAGGCTGTTGAGAATCAACACAAAGAAACCTGCTACTTTCCCTTCCCCAAAATATTGCAAAATTTCTTTTGCTGCTTTCATAAAGAAGTTGCAACTTTTCATATTTGCCAATTAAGTGATCTCTTAGGAAGATGAGTATAAGTGATACACGTTTACTATGTGCATTCAGTCATAGGAATGTATGTTGTTTATGACACAGCTTCAGATTGACGAGTTCACTAATGCTCTTAAGTATACCTTACTCATATTTGAATCAACATCAACCAAAGGCATAGAAACAGGCATAGTCCTATAGCTTAAACTGTTCTGTATTATCATCAATTTCGTCATTGGAGCATTAGAGCATATTACTCTGAGCAGTTAGAGTGAGGGGCTAGAACATTAAGGAAATCTAAACTTACAGGCTTTGAGGGACCAATGTTCCATTTCGTCTGTTTGTAGTCATGTGCTATCTATTTTAGGTCTGTTATTGAATGCAATAGAATTCATTTTCATTTCAACTTATGAGGACAAAGTATTCATTAGCATGATTCAATGACATGGGATAGGTGATAAATGCAATCCACTTTATAGTTTTATTTAGTTACTTTCTGTCATATATGAGAATAGGAGTTGATTATGATGAAATCATGACAAGGTTTGATTCTACCAATCCTATCTTAGGACCCAAAATTTGTTTATAATGAAAATTAAGCAAATAATAAAAGAAATACAAAAAAGCATACATTCTAAACTATAGTTTTTATACTCATTTGAATTTGATTTAATATTGTTATGAAAATACCTATTTTTTTTTTCTTTCTCTTTTATCAATTAACCTAAATGGATGTGACTATAACAACAGTAGTGAAGTTGATCCATTCAGTTTAACTTTTATCTTTCTTCAAGTTGTCTACTACTTAAATAAGATGTCCATGTGTGACGTGATATTTAGCCAAATAGGCAAAGCATACATATTTTCATCCTGGATCATATATATATATATATTTTTAAGTTGCATAAGGGTGACCTTTTCTTTCACCTCATTGTAGGTGGTCCAGGACGTTAAGTATGGCTAGAGCCCTTTGTGAACTCCAACTGGAGCTGCAGTGTCCTGCATCCATTACTAAATTTGCTCCAAAAACTCCTGCAGGGAAAGAGTCAACCAAACGCAAGATCAAATCACAAGAAAAATCAAGAAATATTGTAAAAAGGTGTTGTGAAGATGTTAAATCAGCATCTGAAGAAGATGGAACCTTAAAGATTGATTCTTTTGACACATCTATCAACATACATGATTCAAATGGTGAAAAGACAGAATTAGGCTTCCCCGGCGCCATGGGAAACTTTCCAAGCCCAGAAGAACTAGCAGGTCTTGATTTAAATTATCTAGGCAAGAGGTGCAATCTTGGTTACAGAGCAAGTCGGATATTGGGCCTTGCTCAAAGTGTTGTTGAAGGTAGAATTAACCTTAAGAAACTTGAAGAAGATTGTGGCCGGGATGCATCTTTATCCAATTACATGAAGATAAATGAACGGTTGGGAGAAATTAATGGTTTTGGTCCTTTTACACGCGCCAATGTACTCATGTGTTTGGGGTTCTACCATGTAATCCCATCCGATTCTGAAACATTAAGGCATTTAAATCAGGTTTCTCTTTACATTATATAAATTCTGTTAAGCTTTTTCTGTCTTTTCTCTGGGTGGCAAGATGAGGTGTCAAACTAAAACAAGTATTTTTTATTATATCAGAATTGGGTTGGGTTGAGCTGCATACACCTTTAGTCCGTTTAAGGTTTTTTTTTTTTTAAGTTTTTTTTTTTTGATCGGCAAACTTCTTATTATTTCACCAAAAAATATATACAGAAGGTATGCTAGTAAGATACTAAACATAACCAAATACAACCCCTAAGAACAGACATAGACATGCATTACAGACACCCAAATCAAAGTGTTGGCACTTCAAATTTTTTCCAGGTCTCCCAGGTCCACCCTACCGGTTTGTTCTTGTGACTAACCCAACTGAAAGTAACAGCTTGAAGCTCCCCGAACAGTCCATCCAGATTCACCCTTGATCCTTGGAATATTGCGGCGTTTCTAGCTTTCCAAATGATCCAAGTTGCAGCTAAAACAATGATCCGAATCCACTTTCTTTTGTTATCCGAAATGTTCTCAGCCTTGTGTATCGTCATCAAATCACGGACAGTAAACGCGAATATAGGAGGTAATTTGCACCATTGACTAACCTTATGCCATAGCCAGGATGCCACGTAACACGATGTAAGTAAATGGTCCGCGTCTTCATCCGAATCTCCACATAATTTGCACTCCGCCGAGCCTTGTAGAATCCTTCTTCTTTGCAGCCCCTTCTTTGTAGGAAGTCGGTCTTGTTCGGCCCTCCAAATAAATATTGATACCTTCTTGGGAACCCCTTTTACCCATTGAAAAGGGAAATAAGGAACCGCATGACATTCCAGCATCTTTCTACATGATGATACGGTGAAAGCTCCATCCGATGACCCAACCCAAACCCATTTATCCCTGTCGTTTGAAAGTATGGTACCAGCAAACAGTGCCGAACACTGCTGCACAGCCATCAATTCCAGGTTAGAGCTTGGTGCTCGTTTCCAGTCCCAAGACTGAGAACGAACAGCCACCGTGACAGTTTTACATTTTTCAATTGCGAACAAACACGGGAAGCGATCTTTTAGAGGTCCGTCACCTACCCACCAGTCCAGCCAGAACCTCGTGTCAGACCCGCAGCCCAGCTTTCCTTTTATTGTGGCTGGGATGTTCAGATCTTGGTCCAAAACACAATCCCCGACCTTAAAAATCGAGTTCCATACTCCAGAAAGGCCTCTTTTCACAGGTAGGTATGAGGATGAATTGTTGCATTGGTGTATAGCCGAAATCACCCGACTCCACAATGCTTGTTTTTCGTGTTTAAATCGCCACCACCACTTAACAAGGAGGCTCTCATTCATGTGTTTTAAAGATCCAAGCCCAAGACCGCTTTTACTCGTAGGTCCAACGACTCTCTCCCATGCTATCCAGTTTACCTTGGCCTTTTCATCATCACCACCCCAGAAAAAACGGCGCCGAAGTGCTTCCAGTGAGTTAATAATCCCAATAGGTGCTTTGAACAATGAGAAAAAATACAAGGGGAGGCTATCAAGTACCGCCCGCAGCAAGACTACTCGACCGCCGAAAGACAAATGTTTCGCTTTCCACTTGGATAGCCGTTTTTTGAAAGCATCCACCACCACATCCCAGTACTTGAGCTGATTCATGTTAGCACCCACGGGAACCCCGAGATACTTGAACGGTAGTTTATCGACTTTACATTTAACAATGGCAGCCATGGACTCCACATTCGAAGGAGACACCCCAATACCATATAACACTGTTTTGTGGTAATTCATTCTTAGCCCAGAAACGAGAGAAAAACATCTCATGAGACGCACTATGTTCTTTATGTTTGCCTCCCCCCATTCACCCACATATACAATGTCGTCGGCATACATAAGGTGGGATATGATCGGTCCCCCGTTTGGGATCCGAAGGCCGTTGATAAAACCCAGTTCTCTTGCTTTATGGATGAAACAAGTAAGCGCTTCCATGGCCAAGATGAATAAGAACGGGGAGAGTGGATCTCCTTGCCTAACACCTCGGAAACATTGGAACTCTCTAGACGGTGAGCCATTTATCAACACCGACGCCCTAGAGGACTCCAAAATTCCGTAAACCCACGTGTTCCATTTAGGAGGGAACCCCATTTGTTGTAGGACCAATAGAATGAAGCTCCAGTTTATAGTGTCATAGGCCTTCTCCATGTCGACTTTAAGAATGAAGGTTTCGGTCCGTGATTGTTTCGCCCATGAGCATACTTCGTTCAGAATCAACGGGCCGTCCAGGATGTTTCTTGATGCCAAAAAACCGGACTGAACTTCAGAGATTACGGAGTCCATGACTGACTTGACCCGGTTAGCAAGTGTCTTTGAAATTATTTTTGAGATACACCCGATAAGACTGATGGGTCTAAACTCATTGAAAGTAATCGGATCCGTACATTTAGGTATCAATGCAATGAAAGAGGATCCACACCCACGATTTATTACCCCATTCGCATAGAACGCCTCCATCATTAACATAATATCAAGTTTAAGCGTATCCCAGTAGTGCTTTAGAAACCCGAAAGTGAGTCCATCGGGGCCGGGGGCCCGATCGCAGCCACAATCCCAAATGGCGTTTTTAACTTCTTGAAGGGAAAACGGAGCCACCAAACTGTCAGCTTGTTGACCCGAGAGCCTCTTGATGGACGGGCAGGAGAACGTGGGCCGATTATGGTTAGGTTTACGGAATTTGTAAGCGAAAAACTTTCTAGCTTCATCCTTGAGTCTGCACGGATCCTGCACCCATTCGCCGTTCGTTTGAATACCCGTTATTCGGTTAGCACCCAAATTTTTGTTTATCATCCCATGAAAGAAAGACGAGTTCTCGTCACCTTCAACCATCCATTTAATTCTCGATCTCTGCCTTAGGTCTTGCGCAATCTCGGAACTGATATCGCCTAATTTCTTTTTGTTTTCAACCCATTCCAGGATATCGGCTTCAGTCGCGTCCCCATTTTCCATTCTGCCGTCGATCTCGCAAATCCGGTTTTCAATACTTTTCTTCACTGCCCCTGTTGTCACGTTCCGCCGCAAACCAGATTTTGATCTTGTCTTTAATGTTCTTAAGTTTGGCCGCGAGTCTAACATCAGCAGGTGCATTTGGGATTGGTTCTTGACAGGCAGCCAACACCACTTCGTCTAAACCAATCCTCCCTAAAGAGGAGTTGAAGAAACGAAACGGAGTGGCCCCATAATTGATGCTAGAAGTGGACAGAACCACCGGACTGTGGTCAGAAGCATACCTTGGCAGAGCCGTCACCGTGGCATCGGGCCAGGTGTTCCAAAAGGAATCTCCGACCAAAAACCGATCGATCTTACTGAGCTTAACACCTGAGTCGGAAATTCTGGTGTACTTCCTTCCCCCCATTGGATACTCGTTCAGGCCGTTTTCGTCAATGAATGTATTAAAATTTTCAGCACAGGTGGAGTTAAACTCACAGTTCAACCGTTCTTCAGGCGACCGGACAGCATTGAAGTCGCCCATTAGCAGCCACATGCCATCCGTGGTGGCAATTATCTCAGACAGGGCCCCCATAGATCCTTTTTTTGTCTCAGCCCTTGCGGAGCGTATATATTCCCGATGTTAATAGTCAATCCAGACTGTTTAATAATACCACTAACAATCAGGAAATTCTTGTGTCGGATAGAGTTATTTTTCTGAAAAATACCGGGATCCCAACATGAAACCAGTCCACCCGACCTGCCTTCCGCATTAACCCAGTCAAACTCGACCGGGCGCCTGCCCCACATCGTTTGAATTTTAATTCTAGATCCATCCTGTAACATAGTCTCTTGTATGCCCACGAAATTTGCCTTTTGGCCTCGTAAGACCTCACCCACTGATAGGAGTTTATCATCCTCCTTTAACCCCCGAACATTATAAGTTAAGAAATTCATTGGTCCAAAATAAACTCACCTTCATCCCTGATTGATTGTAGCAGGTCGTTTTCAAAGCCCCCCAAGTTGATTCCGACGGCCATACCCAGTGTTGCAGTGTCCGAAGCCTCATGAGAGTTCTCTTGGTTTCTTTCGCCATTGGAGTTGTTTAGATTTTGAGTGGAGTTTACCTGAAGGGTAATCGGGTCTAGGGTAGGAGGGATAGGTATGTTTAGATTTTGATGCATTAAGCTATGTCTTGTAGTATAACAATCAGGAGGTAGTCTTCATTAAAAATAAGCCATGCGGAAACTTTTAACCCCTTTGACCTGCTTTCTTTGCTAACTTCTATGAGTTAAAACACCTTCCCATTTGAGATAACAATATGACATGTGGAAACTTTCAACCACTTTGACCCGTACTTTTATGAGTTAAACACATTCATGTTTAATATAAATTACAACCATAAATAAGTATACGGATTGAAGTGGCCACATATATTGTCTTTTCAGAAACACATTTTGCATTTATTTTGTTTCAGGTTCATGGAAAGAAATCAACAATAAAAAACATCCAACAAGATATAGAAGTGATCTATGGGAAGTATGCACCATATCAGTTCTTGGTTTACTGGTATGTTTCTTGTCATTTTTATTTTTTAATTTTTTCTTTGTGAAACTGGATTTAGTTTCTTATTAAATTATGTTTTGAACCAGGTCAGAAATATGGTCCTTTTATGAAGAAAGGTTTGGAAACCTAAGTGAACTGCCTAACACTCAATATAAGCTCATAACTGCTGCAAATATGAGATGCAAAAATGGTATATCGAAAGACGTTTATTTTTATGATATATGAGTCGATGTGTGTTGTGTGTTATCTCAAATGGGTCAGTGATAAAGATTGTTAAAAACGGTATTTGGCATAACCTTGGTGTGTATATGTTAAACTAGCTTTTATCCCGGGAGCGTCCCGGGGTTAAAATATCTAATATGACATAATAAAATATCTAATATGACAACATAATTAATGACTTGCCAATATATGATTAATAAATAATAATAATAATAATATTATTTATTTTGAACAAATCCCTGCCAGAAGTTATCATATTCAAATATAAACAAAACGAATCTCTTTGTCGGGGTTTAAATTTAGTGCCATTACAAAATATTATATAATGTCAAATGAATTCGGAAGTTTGTAATTGATCATTCTAAAAAGAACTAAGATGAAATAAGAAAAAAAGTTATTTATTGAAATAGTATTATAATAACCATACATAGATTTTAGTTACATACTATAAAGTTTTTAGTTTATGATGGTGCACGTATGTTGCAAATATCGAACGCATTAGTCTAAGGGTTATGTGATACGTTAAAAAAATCATAGGTATATGATCGGGTATGTAGTTCGGGTATTTGGGTATGTGGTTTCGGGTAATCGGGTCGGGTATTGCCAATAATCGTTTTTTTCTCCGTTTTTTATATAACACTATGGTACTCGTTGGAAAGATAATAAAACGCTCGTTAATTTGGTGTATTTTTTTTCTTTAAAAAATCTCGTATCTAAAAGATATTAGCGTTTAAAAGTTATGGGAGGAAACATGAGATAAAAAATAATAAAGATTTAAAATTTATTTTAGTAGATTAGATTTTGGTATATTTTTAATCCATATGTTATTTTATTTCCTTTTAAATAAATTATAATATCGGGTTTTTTTTATTAATGATTAAAAATAGATGAAAATAATAAATTCAATACTATCACCTTTAGGTGCCACATGGCACATTCAATGGGGGGTTGAGGCCTCCATTGAATGCCACCTCATACAAACTCAATTCTTTTATTATAAGTTATAGATATTTGGATTTAATTTCCTAATAATAGTTTAAGGAAATATTTTCTTAAGTTATTTTTGAAGCATTGGGTATTTACAAAATCTGTTTTTTAAATATGATTTACAAAATGTTTATAGGTCACTCCCGTCACACTTCATTTTTGGGCACCTTTACTAATCAGTATAATAATTTGATCACTTTAGACTTTTCTTTTGTTTGTCGCTGTGTTTAAAATTTCTGAGTTTTTTCTTTCTAACTTTTTTTTAACCCATTAAAAGTATTAAAAAGACAATTAAAAGGTAGAGAAAAGTGTTTGTTTATCATTTTTGAAAACATGTTAAACTAATGTCATGCTCATTAATTCTTCTGTGGTCATACACAATATATACACACCACAAGGTCATACAAAAAGGAATTGGAGTTTTTGGCATAGTTGTATGCAAAAATGGTGGATGCAAAGGTTTTATAACTTTACTAATATATTACGTTATATATTTGCAGACAAAGCACTCAAGCGGTTCAAAAAGGAACAATGAGTCTCGGAATGGACTATAGTTCTATAATTGTTGTAATGGAGTATATGGGTGAGAAAATTAACCGTTGTAACCGATAACCGAACCATAACCAACATAACTGAACCGATTTTAACCGATAACCAACATAAACAATGGTTATAGTTATGAAATCTCTTTAACCGACCAAGAGGTTATGGTTGTGGTTATGGTTATGGTTATGAAGCTTTGGTTAACCGATATAACCGAACCGAACTTGTAATGTTAAGTTTATGTAATAGATCTACGTTTTACATTAATTATGTAGAGGTTTTATACTATATTTAAAGTTTGTTATTAACAAAATGATCTTGATGTAGGGCTGAGCTTGGGACGGTATCGGTGCCATACCGATACCGATCCCGATAATACCGAAACCGAAATCCTCCAAATCCAATACCAATCCCGGTAATACCGGTTCAGTATCTGTACCGGAACCGGTTTTGGTACAGGATTTTTGGTATTTATACTGAAAATTCATGACACCAAAACAGCCCAAATTGCATCCAAAACAGAATGTAAGATATATAGCAACCTTGTTCAATCTCTTGAAGTAATGCTGTTGCTTTTAGTGGTATATTAGTTGGCATTTATTACATCACCTTGATTATGTTTCAACTTGGTTCCAGTGGTTGTTAATATCCTTTTATGCAAGATAGCCACCGACTCTAGTGGTCAGTCAAAGGACTATGGATTTGTACAGTTTGACACGGAAGAAGCTGCTCAGAATGCAATTAATAAGCTAAATGGCATGTTGATGAATGACAAACAAGTCTATCTATGTTGGTGAGATTAAAGGAAGGCAAAGAAAAAGCCATAAATTGTTACTTCACCTTGTCCATTACTTGCTTGCGAAGAAAAAGCAAGAAACGGACTCTTCCCTTGATTTTTAGAACTTTCTTTTGCTTTCTACACATTCTCTAACATATTGGAAATCTCTATTTTTTCCTCAAAAACTCCTCCTGGACAGTCATGGGTAGGGCTGTTCATGAGCCGAGCCGATCCGAACGGAGCTTTGCTCGTGCTTGGCTCGTTTACAAACCGAACCGAGCGGAGCGGCTCATTTACAATCGAGCCGAAAACTGAACGAGCATTCTTCGAGCGCATATTTTCCGAGCGAGCGCCGAGCGAGAATCGAGCGGAGAATAATATGGACGATTATAAAATTGGATGTTTCCTTCAATGTTTTCATTGTCGGGTTACAACTAAGGTCAAAATGTCAGATAATAACACTAATATTGAGATCCCAATGTCCAAGGATGAGACTTAGATTGAGACTGGTGAGGTGATGAGCATACATCAGACAACAGTTATTGCATTATGACGTAGGTGTGCAATTAGCGATTGACTATCACCTCATGACTTATTGTTTTACTATTAAATCTAGTGTTAATTTTTTATTGTGTTAAGTGGGCTGGTTATATTTTGTTTGCATCTACTGAGTGAAATCCAATAGAATCTTATATATAAAGCAATAAATTTATCTGTAAATTGTGTGTATATTTATTATTAAATAAATAAAAATTTATTCGAGCCGAACCGAGCCGAGCGTACATTTGCTCGTGCTTGGCTCATTTACAAACCGAACCGAGCCGATCGGCTCATATACAACCGAGCGGAAGATCGAGCGAGCATTTTTCGAGCATTTTCCGAACGAGCGACGAACGATCCACGAGCGACGAGCGATTTGAACAGCCCTAGTCATGGGCATTCAGACTTCAAATTCATGGCTCAAAGACAATTTCGTTACATTCTGTACACTCTTCACAACGCTGCTTGAATCATGTTCTTTCATACTCGAAATAACCCTTAATTAGACCCCTTCAACAACATCTTCGAATCTTGGGAGTGCAACTTCAAAAGTATCGTCAAGTAGATGCCTCTGAACTTAGTTGGAAAAGTTTCTGAAGTGCATCTCGATAAACAATCTGATTGTGAATAGCTTGTTCTCTTAATAACGCGTCTGACGACTGCACCATCTTAATCAGCAAATTATGATCACTTCTTTTAACTATGTGAATCTCGTAACTCATTTTGGCCTCATTAAACTGTACAATCAAATAAGAAGCTTCACATTGTCCCTCTAAACAGTGTGTTAGAAACAATGGAACACCAAACTTCAGCGTTTCATATTCGACCAAACACAACTCAATCAAATAGAATGATAGTAGTTCCAACTTTTTGGGACATATTGGAATATTTAGAACCCGCTTTATAAACACCAATGTAGTATATTCATCAGGGGTCAAGTTATTCTACATAGTGTAACAAAAATGAGAAGGGTGAGAAGGATACAAAAAACACAATAGATCATGAAATATGACACAATGAGCCATAAAATATAACACAGTGCCGAAAAATATAACACAATGCTAAAGAAAAAAGACACAATGAATTGAAAAAATGACACAGTGATGAAAATAAGAAAAAGACACAATGCTACATAAAAGACACAATGATATAACATATTTTCTAAAAAGTCCAAGCTAAAACCCCAAAAAATGAAGACTTAAAAACTAACATCGTAGGGTTCGATGAGACGGTTCCAATGCTGCTTGAATGAGTTCAATCGGAGTCCGTTTGATACCCTTTCTACGAGTTCCTATTTTTCTTTCACTGTGTATTTGATCCTAACCCTATTCATCAGACTTATGAAGTGTATTATCTTATCTACGAATTTCATAAGCGGTTACATTGAACCACGACATCATCCAAATATTATAACCACCCCATTGTATGAATTCCTTTACCTTTTCTGGCTTCTCTATAATAAGGAAACCACTCATCATAACATCCTTTGTTTTTGGTTTCACATCTGACCCAAATTCAACAACACCATTTGCACGATTGTTACATGAAGAGTTATTCTTTTGTACAGTGGAAGAACCATTAACATGATCATCATGATGATAAGTGGAAAAGAGATATTGTTTCTTTGGAAAAGCAGCCTCAATTTCTATACTAAAACCCCCCCTTTCGTTACGATAATTAAGCCTTTTGAACTGGTTTATTCCCATCAGAACCTCACTATCATCACTTATCAGTATACTAATAATGCTTTCATCTTCTTGGAAGTCACCATATTCAAAAGGAATAGTTTCATATGCCGTCTTTTCATTGAAGTCAGCAGCTAAATTTAATCCCACTACCCAAACCTTGTTTCCACTTAACTTTTCAACAACATTGTTAGACCCAATAGTCTTATAACTTCTACATTCCATGTTACAAACCCAACTTGTGTCTACCTAATTTAATTGTTTCTTTCTCTTATTCCCAAAACCAAATTCTTTTGTCAAACCAAAGATTCTAACATCCTCACCAATATTGACATTCGATTGTACTTCTTGATCCATTCCTGTTACATCAAAGACAATCTCAAGAATCGGTTCTATTGTCATTATTTCCTGATGAACCCCTTTGAAATCAATACAAAAATCAGCTTCCATATTGATACTCTCATCCAAATCATCAAGAATAACCAAAGGACTCAAATTGTCCTTAATTTTCAATTGATTTATTTGCTCAACTTCATAGCCTATATCTCTATCTTCATCATTTTAAACTCCTCAAATTGCCCTTCATTTTCACTATAAACTTCCTTTTTTACCCTTTCTTGAATCATAGTCTGAAAACTTCAAATTCACATCATTATTTGAATCTACATCTCCTTTATTTTTCTTTAAATCATCATCATTAACTACTTCTCAAATTTCATTCCTAACATCAACCGTTATCGCATTTGTATCATTGCTCTCATCATCATTGATCTCCAAGTCAGCATCATATAAGCAACTCATTTCATGAGTTCCATCATGATTTACAACAACTTCTCTTCCACTTCTTTTTGAAGTACCATCTACAGATCCAATTAAACTACCATTCATTAAGTGCCATAAATTTTCATCCACACCCTTCTGATCCTTACAAACTTTATCACAAAAAATAAGTATAACCGTGATTAACTTTATAATCTTTTCTATTTTCTTTTAACCACTCTCTTGAATCATCATCTATAACACACCCATGCATTTCTTATACGTTTTCTTCTATCTCTTTCTCTACTTCACTAACATCACCATTCTTCTCATCTACTAACTCTTTATCATTTTCTGATTCTTTAATATCAACATCCTTCTCATTTACTAATTCTTTAAACCCACCCTTTTCATTAAACATTTCATCGAGCACCTTGGGTGCATATTCCCCATTCGTAAAAGTTGAAGAATCTTGTGATCTAGAATCTCCTTCACTAAGACAAATGGAACTATATTTTTGTTGGGACACGATCATACTTACCTCTATGTTAGATGTTATCTTTTGATTCCAAGATCGGACACCTTCTATTGATTGATCCTGCTCTGCATAGTTCACAGATTGTAAGTACACGTATGTCCCTAGCCTAGTATAGGTGTTGTTTCACATGATTTTGGGTTGTTTGATTATCGGCTAGCGACTAGGTCTATATGGGGCGACTAGCTTTGCTAGTCACCTGGGTCTCAAGACGACTGTATACCCAGTCGCCCCACTTAGTCGCTAGTTGGATGCTAGTCGCCCCTAGGGCCCTGGACGACTAGTAGGTAGTATAAATACTACCAATGATTGCCCTAATCATTTTTAGCTGTCACGTCACACATTCCAACCACCAGTGTCATAGGTTTCAGGTCTGTTGATTTTCGTTGTATACCCGAGCTCTGTTTTCAATGTAATAACAACCTTTTCACCTGTATATGTGTGTTTGATAACTCGTTTACCATATTTTGTTGTCGTTTCTGTTATCCAAACATCATTTAGTGGATTCCGCACACTAAGTGAATAAGCTCGTGATTGTCGGGTTGTCCGAAATCGATCCTACAAGTGGTATCAGAGCTAAGGCTCTTATCACGAGTGTTTTGATAACAAAACGTATTCAAAACAGGGTGTTTTCATATTGAGAATCAGTATTTTAGTGCAAAAACCTGTTTTGAAAGCTTGAAACTTTGAGTTTTATGAAACCAACATTTTTCAAAATCTAAGGTTTCTTTAATGGTTAAAAACATGTGTTTTTGATTATGGTTTGTTCGAAAAGTGTTTCTACAACTTTCCTAATTATTTGGGGATTAAACACATTGATTTTGATAGATTTTGAAGCAAAAATGAAGTTTTTCGTGCAAAACAAGTCAACAGACCTGCAGGCAGCGATTAGCCTTTGAAGTAGCGACTAGGATTCATAATCGTTTCTTAAAACACATGACTAGGCTTCTAGTCGCCTAGTGAACCATAGTCGCCAGAAAACCCATGGTCGCTCTACTGTTCACACGAGTAGCATTCCCAATCGCCTGTTTCTTCTTAATCGTGTCCTGTAGTTGTGTTTTTGAACCCCAGTCGCTAGTTACTGTTCTGAAAGTAAATTTACCTAAGTATCAGACTATTATTAGACTGTTTAACATGGCTAACCCGTGGGGACACCTAAATCAACCGAGACAACAATATGACCAACCCATGAACACCCAAATGAATGTACCTACCAATCCATGGGCATACTCGGCCGAACGAAACACGCAACGGATGCAACAACAGTAACAACAAGCTAATGTTGTCGGAACAAATTCGTGGGCGCTCGCAGCTCAACAACATGCCCAGCAACAACGTATGATGGGTGGAAATCCTTGGGCACTTGCAGCCGCTGCAACTCAGCAAATACAACATTTGTCTTCAGTGCTCCTCAGTGATCTAGAAACCGGTAGTTCAAAGACGGCTCCAAAGTTGCAATTTATGTCTGACTATCATTCTTGGAAGGGGCGATTTAAGACTCATGTTTGAGGGCATCGATGGTTTAGTTTGGGCAGCAATCGAAAATGGGTATACAAGACCGATGATAGAGAACTCTAGCATTCCATTTGCCTTAGAAGATATGACAGAAGATCAACGAAAGAAGTACAATTATGAGAAGAAGGCAATGGCTGCTCTACAACAAGCACTCCCCAAAGACATCCTACACCAGTTTGCACAATGTACAACTTCACAGATGCTTTGGCTTGCGTTGGCAGACAGGAATGAGGGTAACGAGAAGACTAGGAAGATTAAGATGGATCAACTCAGAAAGAAGTTCGAGAATTTTGCTGCTATTGCGAATGAACCACTGCGGGATTTGACTGCACGATAATATCATTTGATGTAAGAGATGTATTAGTATGGAGTTGTTTATACATCAGCTGAACTTGTTGAACGTTTTGCAGATGCGCTTCCTCCACACTAGCATCTGTGGATCGACATCCAGAAGTCCAAAAGCAGTTATCAGACCATATCCATCAATGACTTTGTGACTGAACTGGAGAACAAAGAAATTGATGAAATCAGAAGGGAAAAAAGGGCGTTTATCCCTCATAGTCCAAGCATCTACTACGGGGCAGCTCCTCAAGATGTCAGCGTTGCGGGATCTAAACCACAGACAACTTTTGTCCTTAATCAAGATCCTGTATTTGCTTTTGAAAACTATGCCCCCCCACAAGATGTTGCTCCTCCCGTGTATCCTTTTGGGCAAACAAATTAGTATCCTCAACCTTATGCAGCTAACTGGTTCAGTGTTAATCCATTTTCTCACCTTGCAGCACCAGCTCAAGCAGCGTCAAACTTTGGTGGACCTTCTCCGTTAGGGTATGGTGGTGCTTCATCTTCAGGATATGGTGGTGCTTCTTCTTCAGGTCATGGTGGTGGTTATCGATCTTATCCAGTCGCCGAGCAGCTAAACACAGCAGGATTCGAGAAGGTGACAATGGAGTTAGCTCAAGAACATATGGCTCTACTATCTACCTTGGTCAACTCTTACAGTGGGTTAGTTGCGGGGCAGATTGGCAATCCTTATCTCACTCAGGAAGACTACGCACAGATTGATAAGGATGATATGGACCTGTAGATATTTAGTGGCATTTTGCAAGCGTGATTAGAAGGGCAAAGGAATATACGGATAGAACGAGAAGAAGAGATGTGCTTATCAACAACAACACTAGATTTGGGTTTGATAAAAGCAAAGTCACGTGTTACAACTATGGCGCTAAGGGACACTTTTCTAGGGAATGTGATCGACCGAAGCAGTAAGGAAACCAAAATTCTTTCAACAACAACTGAGGCGATTAGAACCAGAGACAGCAAGCTCAGACACAACCTAACCCAAATACTGAACAAGCACTCGTCCCCGTGCATAACCAGAAGCAGTGTGCTCCTGCAAACAACAATCAAGGACAAGCCCTGGTAATCCAAGCTGATGAAGGATTTAACTGGAACCTTCACTTAGAGGGAGAGGATGCTCCGCAGGGTGGTGCAGCATGTTTCGTCCAACAGGTTTCTGATGCAGCAGTTTAAGTTGAAGAATGCACAAGTTCACAAGAAGTCAATGTTCCAGAAAATGAATCTTCTGATTGTGAGTCTGAGGTGGGTTTGGATTTGGAAGAGCTACTTGCAGAAGCAGATGAGTTCATCAGCAAGCGATCTTTCTTGGTGGATGCTGACAGTGCTAAGACCAATCTTACTTGATTCTTTGGAGCTGAAAAGTCTGCAGCTCACTATGCATTGATGGCTATCACAGAATCGTCAACCAAGGTAAGTTCATCTTCTAATTCTAAATCTGATTGTGTTGAGTGTGATAAGCTTAGGTACAGAATCAATGTCTTAGCTAAAGAGAATCTGAACCTTAAAGCTGATTTGGGACATTGCCAACGGTCCCATAAGTTAGATCAAATGAAAGGGGTTTTAAGAACACCATTGAAAATTATAAAAGGGATGTTTCTGAATTGTCTAAGACTCTAGCAAACAAATAAGTTGCTATAAATAACTACATAAATGAGTTAGAAGAGACCAAGAAACAGTTAGCAATTGTAAATTGCGATTATGAAAACATCAAGAAGAAACTAGAAAGTTACCTAAACTGCAAGTATGTTCTTGAGCACATAATCAACATGATGTGAAACCAACTCTTGGGGCTAGTGAGATTGTGGACGATGTGAGTGTCTGTGAAACAGATGTATCAAATGATGAGTTTGATGAGCCTCAGAAGAATGCACCGGTAAAGAATGAATATATTCCTCCTCAAAATCACATCTTGTGTGATCCTGAGCCGAAAGTGCAATCTACTGATGGCAAGGAGGTCATGAAAGTGTTTTACAAAATGAAAGGATCTGATAAGATATACTCTAATGAGGAACTTCCTATCAGATTTATAGGTCCTGGTCTTATAGCTAAAATTTGGCAAGAATCCACCATTACTTTGGAAAAAGCAAAATGGGGTAAGGGTAAGGGTAAGAAAGATCAGGGAAATCAATCCAATGAAAATAACAAGAAAAATCAAAAGAAAAACATTAATGATCCTCCCAAACAAGCTCAGAAGCAAAATCCCAAGAAACATGTGACAGAGTTTGTGAGGCCTATTGGGAAAGTTGAAAGTGATGATGGCAATAGACCTCAGACTAGTTTGCAAAAACAATGTCTGGAGGATCGAAAGCCAAAGAACACCTTTGCTAGTAAGTCCAAACCAAGGGATAAGAGGGAGAAGCAACTTGAAGCTCCCAAGTTTGAGGAATGTAGATCCTATTTAAAGTGCGGGGAACATGGGCATTTAGTTGCTACATGCCCTGAACTTAGATGCAAGAGGATCGAAGTTGATGAAGCTCCAAGTTCTAGCAAACCAAAACAATCCATCTCCCCAAAACTTTCAGAAACACAACAAGGGAAATAGGTTGTTTATGATAACAGGAAAAATTTGCTATGAACCAAAAGCCGGCTGGTGGTAAGGTTATCCATATGAGGGGGAGCCCAGTCCTAACTATGGGTGATGCACCGGCAAAGCCACAAGCTAAGCCGGTAGCCAGGCCTAAGGGTAACCCTAAGTCGGATCCACACACAGTTAAGTATGAAGTGGTTCCAAACACTGTTCCACCAAAGGAATCAGTGGCAGGACCTTCAAGCCCTAAAGCGAAGAGAAGTCCAAGCCAAAGAAACAGGAACAAGTTTGGAGACCAAAATCACCAACCAAGACCGGGGAATCATCAACTTCTGTTGCAGGATCATCGGAATCAACACCAACTCCCAATGGGAAGTGGCTTGATTATTCGACATTAGATGTAGATGGAAGGCCCAAGACCGTGAAGGCTTGGGTCCCCCCTTAACCACTAAACCTTAACTGTTTGTGCAGGGAGTTCCACAGGGCCTTATCAGCAGTCTATGGAGTGTTGATAGTTGAGCTTCTGGGCACATGACGGGTGACTTATCCCTGCTATTTAACACCAAGAATATCAACAGGGGGATATGTTGCCTTTTCTGGTAATAGAGGGGGTTACATCACTAAAGAAGGAAGTATGAGCAACGGAATCGTTAGCTTTGAAAAAATCTGCTTTGTGAAGCAAATAGACCACAACTTGCTGAGTGTCTCGCAAATATGTGATAAGAAGTACACAGTATTCTTAGATGACAATGCATGCTTCATTCTGAAGCCGGGCTTTAAAATTCCAAAAGAGTGGGTTATGATTTCTGCTCCAAAGGTCAACAATTTGTATGTTCTGAATATGACTCAAGCTATAACAGCTCAGGGGTAGGTCACTTGTTTTCTATCAAAGGCGACAGAGAAGGGGTCTATCATGTGGCATAGACGTACGGGACACATTCACTTGAGGAAGATGAATCACTTGGTTCGGAATCATCTTGTGGAAGGTGTCCCAGTTAAGAATTTTTATCTCAATGACATTTGTGTTTCATGCAATAAAGGGAAGCAGAAGAAGTCTCAAAACCCAAGAAGCTCAACTCAGTCAGTGTTCCTCTCGAATGGTTGCATATGGATCTGTTCGGCCCTGTCAATCGGAATAACAAGAATGGAGATTTATACTATCTAGTTGTCACCAATGATTATTCTAGATTCTCTTGGATAGTGTGTATGCAGCACAAGAGTGAGACCTTCGAATACTTGAAGAATCTGTTCACCAAACTTGAAAACATCTATCAGCTAAAGATCAGTTGGATTCACAGCGACAATGGCACAGAGTTCAAGAATCATGCTATGGAGGCATTATGTGCAGAAAAGGGAATTCATCATGAGTTTACAGCTCCATACACGCCACAGCAAAACGGGGTTGCAGAAAGAAAGAATCGGCCTCTTATAGAAGCAGCCAAAACAATGCTCGCAGATTCGAACTTTCCTGTATTCTTCTGAAATGAGGCGGTTCACTGCGCGTGTTATACTCTCAATAGGGTTCTTACAATGAAGAAGCAGGGTAGGACTTCTTACGAATTGCTAAACCGTAGGAAACTGAAATTAGAGTTTCTGGAACCATTCGGGCCTCCCTGCACTATGATCCAACCACATGAAAAATTTGGAGCCAAAGCAGAAGAAGGGTTCTATGTTGGATACAACACTCCCAATAAAAGAGTGTACAACAAACGAACGCAACGCGTTGAAGAGTGGCTAAATGTTGATATTCAACGCTATACTGTTAATGCTCCTGGTGTTGGACCCGATTGGTTGTTCGACTACAAGAGTCTATTTGATTCCTTCAACGTGAATAATGTGGTGGATGATGTTGTTTCATAGATGTATTACGAGTGTGAAAACGCAGCCAGCTCACAACTGATGCGTCCAATCGTTATCAATACACCTGCAACATTTGATGCCTCAGCCTCCACGCCCCCTAGTAAAACCGCAGTAGCAGAGGCAGAGGAAGTTTTTCAGGAAGTGTCGGCAGAGATTTAAGACTCATCTTCATCTGATGAGGAGTTTGCAGAATCTCATGAAACTCTGACTGATGAACTAGCTGGAAATGGTGAATCTACCACTATAGCTCCAATTATTCCTACATGAAACAATCAAGCTGGTCTTTCCTCTTTTGTAGCACCAGGGATTGATCTGCGGATTGATCTCTCAAGGTTTAATGTGCAACCCGCTGCTCCCTCAAGTTCAAGCGTTGCAAAGACAAATCTTTCAGAAGGCGTGGAAAATCTCAATTTGCAATCGGATGATCCAGTGTCGGCACATCCGGAATCTCGAATACACGACACTCATCCATTGCAAAATGTGATTTGTAATCCAACTAGCAGAGTCATGACACGTAGTCAACTCAGAAATGTTAGTGCAAGTGACAATGTAGGTACCCTGGCTCTTTATTCAGAAATCAGAAAAGCAGGTCATCTAAACGACTGGTACTTCACTCTATATGTATCACAACGAGAACCAAGAGCTGTGTAGGAGGCACTGAGGGAGGAACCATGGATCGAAGCAATGCAAACTGAGCTTCAACAGTTCCAAAAGCTAGGAGTGTGGGACTTAGTTTGACTTACCTCCAGGCGCGAAGAAGACTGAAATGAAGTGGGTCTACAAGTGTAAACGGGATGACCGCGAGGTGGATATTAGAAACAAGGCTCGATTGGTTGTCCTCGGCTTCAGGAAAATAGAAAGAATAGATTACAACGAAGATAAGCTCCAGCTGCTCGCCTTGAAGCCATCCAGATGTTCTTAGTTTATGTTTCATATAAACAATTCAAGGTGGATCAAATGGATGTGAAAAGTGCTTTTCTGTATGGTATGGTGAAGGAAGTGGTGTATGTTTCTCAGCCACCGGGTTTCGAGGATCTGCTTCATCGCGATAAAGTCTACATGTTGAATAAGCATTTTACGGACTCCATCCGGCTCCGCGATAATGGTACCAAATGCTCATCAACTATTTAATATCCAATGGGTTCAACCTTGGACTCGTGGATTGCACCTTGTTCACCAAGGAAAATGGTAGTGACCGTCTACTGGTACAGTTTTATGGTGATGACGTTATTTTTGGGTCTACTAATGATGAAATGTGTAGGGAATTTGAGAAGCTTATGCAGGATAAGTTCGAGATGAGCTTGATGGGGGAGATGCAATTCTTTCTTGGACTACAAGTAGAACAACAGGCGTTGGGGATCTTCATCCACCAGACCAAATACGTTGCTGACATCTTGAGCCGGTTCCAGATGGAAGACTCTACTCCAGTGTCCACACCCATTCAAACCAATCTCGGGATTGGTGTTGACGAGAAAGGACAAGCCATTGATCCTTTCATCTACCGAGCGATGATTTGCTCGTTAATGTATCTCACTGCCTCAAGACCCGATATAATGTTTGCAACATGTCTCTTATCCCGATACCAGTCAAGGCCGAAACAGTCCCACCTGATTGCTGTGAAGAGGATCTCACATTATCTAAAGGGTTGTCTGACCAAAGGTCTATGGTACCCTAGTGACGATAAGTTTGACCTCATCGCTTTTAGTGACGCTGACTATGGCGGATGCAAGATAGATGCAAAATCCACATCAGCTGGATGCCAGTTTTTGGGATTAAGAGTAGTCTTCTGGCAATGCAAGAAGCAAGCCTCCGTGTCCTTGTCAACTTGTGAGTCAAAATATGCAGCTGCGTCCAGTTGCTGCTCCCAGGTTCTATGGATACAACAACAAATGAGAGACTACGGTTTGAAATTTCTTAATACTCCCATCTACTGTGATATTGAGTCCGGTATAGCGCTTGCTAAAACTCAGTAAATCATTCCAAGTTGAAACACATCTATGTTCGGTATCATTACATACACGATTGCTATGAAAAGAAACTGATCGATGTTGTTAAAATTCACACTGATTATCAACGTGCCAATTTATTCACCAAAGCGTTTGACAAACCTCATTTCAAGTATTTTTTAATCTTAAATGGCATTAAAGAAAAGCAGCATTAGGTCCTCATCGGTGATCGTTTTTGTACATATTTTTCTTCAAAAACAGAAAAATCCAAAAATATTGTCTTTTTGCAAATTTTTAGATTTTTAGGGGAAGAAAATCAGAAAAATACCAAAATCAAAAAAATGAGAAAAACAAAAATGAGTTTCTTTGGTGAAAAAGGGAAGATGATATCGATTCATCAGTGGACTATCTGAATCCTTTAAAATTTTAAAGACTTGGAAACAATAAGCAACCTCTACAATAATATGTCAGTAGGCGCAAAATCATTTCCAAGTTCGGCACGGTGATATAAATTAAATCAACTAAAAATTGTCTGGATTAACGTCGCGTTGGCATATGGTCTTAGTACCGAAATCTCGTTTGATAAAATGCCAAAATTCGAGGTTTCTGGTCTTTGAGAGGTTGGTACATCTGGGGTGAACTGGACGTCTCTCAGAATAAACGAGTGGCACAGGTGTCGTATGTTGGGTTCGCAGCCTACAACTGAGGCACCTCTATGTCAAGTCCAAGAAAAAGAAAAAGAAAAAAATAATAAGTTCTGATTAGGAGACGTTTGGGAATCCTATAAGAGCAAAAAGATTGATAATGCCAAAACCCAAATTCTCAATTGAGAATTCTCTTTAAGGTATCAAATCATATGCCTAAAGCATCGTATCGATAAATCATTTAACGGCATCTGACTTGAACCATATGGATCTCACTGGTCTCTCTGTTGCACCGTTCACGCAGACCTGATCACTACTGAGTCCATTCCTTGTAAAAGGGATGGCAACAGCTTATTCACCGGTTACGAGGAAGCTTTGTGCATGCCTTGATACGAGAATGTGTCGCATGTGCGGGATGCTTATCGGTAAAAGAACTATAAAACTGAACAAAATAGGGGTTCCAGTTTAGGCCGTGCACTTATATGATTCTTTAACCGATGAAACTCACAAAAATATGTTTGTAGTTACTTGATTTCCTGCATTTTGATTTCTGTTTCTTATATTGAAAAACACAAAAAGATTTTATCTTTAAATCATTCTTGATTACCGATGTTGGAATTCTAATCCATTGTAATCTTAATCTTTTAGAAATCGAAGCCGGAAAGTCAACTAATTGATACTTGAAAATTGCTGGGTTAAAACCGTACTTTCTCAAGTATCAGGGAGAAAAAGTTGAAAAACATAAATTTTTGAATCGAGATTGAACATCATCATGAAATTGGTTAAAAATACATGCTTTAACTTTTCAGGGGTTAAAAATGTAATTTTGAAAAGTTTAGGGGCATTTTTGGTAAATCAGAGATGGAACTAGCGACTAGCTAAGCCAATCGCCACCCATAAGTAACGACTAGCTAGCCAATCGTGTGAAATCATACTAGTCGTGTGTAGGTAGAGACGACTGGCTTGATAAAAAGGTTGAGCCTAATCGTTGGTAGGAACAGGCGACTAGTTACTCAGTCGTGTGGATCTACTGGCGACTAGGTCCCCAGTCGCATCTACAGTGTAGCGACTAGGGATGCCTATATAAGGAACAGTTAGGCGTTTGGTCTTCATTTTCAAACTTACCTGCACTGTTACATACCTGTTCTCATTAAGGCGATTTAAAGTCATCTTGTTTCCCATGTTTTTCTGACCGTTGATTCTTATTATAGACCATTTAGGTATACTACGTTTCAAATATCAAGCTCTAACAACAAGATTTAAGGGTTTTAATTGATGGTTATTGTTCGAAACCCTAACCGACCCTTAAAGGATTAATAGGCCTAATAAACGTTTTTCTCAATGTAAAATCAATAGTGGGGTTTATTACTTGATCATTTTAGGACAAATTGACACTAAAATCATGAACCAAATCGACCCATAGATCATTTGACCCATTTGAATCATGTGCAGAAACTGTCAGGCGATTAGGATTGCTAGTCGCATGAACAGTGATGCTAGTGGAGCCTCAGTCGTGCCTTTTTCAGGTGACTAGCTAGCTAGCTAGTCGTGTGAAAACGAGGCGACCAGCCTAAGCTAGTCGCATGTTGCAGATTGTTGACACATTTTGGTTGTTTTTGTCCGATTTTGCGTCGTTTTGTTATCTTATGTCTTCTCTGGGTGCAGAATAATGACTTGGGATAGTTCTTTTAACAATAACGTGTGTGCATTCCTTGGTCCAATCAAGAAGGACAAAAACCAAAGCTTTATCGGTATTTTGGAATTCTTGAAACGTTCGAGGATATTTTATGCCATAATGAAGCAGCACGTGCCGTATAGAGATATCCTCAAGTAATTATATCATTATGCTTCAGTCGACTGTTCAGTCGTGCCATCAGTGATTCGAAGCAAAATCCAAGGGAAGGATGTTATTGTGTCTGAGCAGCTAATACGTGTTGAACTTCGCTTCGAGGACTCGTCCACTGATCCCATTATTTTCGACTCCATATTAATCCGAGGATGCTTCCTATGAATGAAGTACAATCATCCGGTGATGAAGCAGAGGATGTTATAGAAAGGACACGTGTCTCCGCATTTCAAGTATCTTATACACGTGGTCCTTCAATGTCTGGGTCCAAGGAAGACGACAATCGATGCTATTCGCGATACGCTTGCATCGGCATTGGTGGTATTGATTTTGAACAAACTGTTCCAATTTATCTGGGATGATAATGCACTATTTGAATGAAGTGATTAATACGAAGACTACTAATGCGTCGTTCTTAGTCTATCATCGCTTTTTACAGATGATTATTGTCTGACAATTACCAGACTTGGAGAAGAATGAAATGGAGAGCTTCAAGTTATCACATATAGACGAAGCGATGATGGAGAGGATGTAGTCATTCCGGGGTCAGTCAAAAGATCAATGACCCAAGAACAGACGTCTATTCGGGCATCTTAGTGATGCTGGTTACAAACCTCCCAAAGGCAATAAGTGGAGGAATGAAACCAGTGATTCAGAAGACGTTTTTGCTATCCAGAGAAGAACGTTCAAAGAAGTTGACGATATTGGTAGGGAAACAATTGAACTAGGCAAGAATGTGCTTGGCAGCTGTTCTGCAGCTGCCATACATGATGATTTACTTGATACAGACGTGTTTGAATCCCAGGATCAACCTACAGCAGCAGGCGACCATGAATCGTCTCAAGGTGATAAAGGAAAGTCTCCTGCTGTTGAAGGTGAAGAAGGTTATGTTGATAATGTTTCTAGTGATGAGTTTGATTCTGATGATTCCCCTGATACGAAAGCAGCTAAGGCTATCAAAAGAAAGGAGAAATGGTTGGAGAAGAAGCGTTGAGAAGCAGATCCGGATTTCAATTTTGTTCCAGATGAACAGATTGTTGATCTTGATGCAGAGTTGGATTCTCCTCCGTCAGGGGAAGGCAAGGAGAAAGCGAAGGGTGGTCGTTTCAAGAGAAAATAACAGAGAACTGCTGATAAACCCAAGAAGAAAAGGTCCAGATTTGGTAGACTATCTGATGAAGTTGACTTATCTTCTCCTATTCCTTCTTCAGCACAAACAACAGCTACAACAATAGCAGCAACAACAGGTGCAGCTATGTCTACAGGGATCTCTCTGTCTTTGCGTCCTCCGATAATTTTCACTAAGCCAGTCTCAGTTACCGGTGGAGTGACGTCGTCTCAGTAACTTGTGTCAGGATCTGTTGGTGACATTCTAAAAAATCTAAGGGTACTGTTGCATCCTCAGTCATCTGCTTCAGCAACTCAATCATCTTCTACCTCAGCTCTAGCTTCTAATGATCAACTCCAGCGCCAAGTAAGTGAATTGATGACTATAGTTATTTCTCAAGCGCGTGAGAATTCTGAGTTAAGGGGAAAGATGGCGACTATTGAAGAGAATGAGAAGGGGATGTTGGAATTGTTGGGATAAACTATTAGGATCAACAAGGAGCTGCAAGCATTTAATAGACTGCTTCAACTGTCAAATCAGCAGCTTGTTGAGTCCAACCAGCAACTCGTTGAATCAAATCAGGAAACTGTGGCTAGAATGACAAATGTGGAGTCGCACTATAATCAGTTGTAGCTGGCAAATGTGAATAATAAGAAAAGGATTGAAGAGTATAAGTCTGAAATTAGAAGCTGAAAGAAGGGTTGACAAGTTATTTGAAGATCGTCCACATCTAACTGGTGCTTCTATAACATCGTGTGATTTTGTTACTTTTACATATATTTTGAATTATATACTTAACAAATTCCATGTTCACCTTTATCCGCTTCCTTTTCCTACCAATTCATGACGAGTCATCATTATAATTTATCCTATTAAATTTAGGCGTTATAACAAGAAACTCATTTAATTAAGATTTTAATATATATTTATTTTCTTTTTAAAACAATAACATATATATTTAGTTAACATCTTTAAGATTTAAAAAAAAACAAAAAAAAAAAGAAAAAGAAAATGGAAAAAACGAAAAACGTGATTTAGGTGTCGTTGACTTTTATTATAACAACAACAAAAATATACAAGTTAGTTGTTTCTTCTTTTTTTTTTGTTGAACTCATATAACACAACAACAGCAGATACAATTAGTACAATCCTATAACAATTAAACTTAATCCCCACCTAATCTCTCCCTAACCAGCCCATTTACTTCATTTAATACCCAACCAACTTACTCCACCTATAAATACACCTCCTCCTCACCCTTCAACTCTTTGACCACTCTAAATCACTCTCTAAGTCTCTCTCAAGTCCTCAAGTTTTCAAGCCAACTTGCTGTTTTGCATCAGTGAGTTTCTTGGCTTAAAACTTCAACTTTCATTCTATTTTTCTTCTTCTTTTCTTCTTAAAATCCCTTGGAGAAACCTCTAGGACCTATCCCTTGCTTCTCCACAGAAGTATATAATGGATATAGCACCAAAAAGAGGTCCCAACGGTGTTTGTTTTCTGAATTGTTTTTATGTCCTAAGATGGTTGTTGTAAAGAAACCAACCAAGTCCACTAACAATCTAATGTTAGATGGATTTGTGCTATGGTATTGGTTGACCAAGGAGAGCCAAGGCTCATCTAAAGGAGTCACCAAACTTTGCCTAAACCTCTTGGTTATACTATGTATTATTATAAACATTACTTTCAATCTTCTATCTTATTATCCTATTAATAATCCTTGAAAGGTTTGTGGTTACACCCTACCTTACCAAACTCTCTTGACCCTTCTTGTGCTACGGATTTATCCACAATAGAAAGGGGAAATCCCATGTCCAAAACCCATGTTTACCTCATAAGCGAAGTGGTTATGACATGAACTTATCAATCGGATTCACATTCCTAACTTTATACCATCCGAATTATCTATGATGATTTTGTGCTTGGTCTAACTTATTCTCATGACCATCCGGATTGCCTTAAAGGCGATTTGTGTTTTGGTTTGCCTAAAAGGCTTGCATGATTCTCTTGAACCTATAATCAAAAACTCGAACCTAAGACTCTAATTCTTAATTCTAGTTAATCGGAGCTAAAGCTTAAACTACCAAGACTTATCTTTGGAACTATATCAAGACGCACCCAAAGGTGAGTTCATACTTGTCCCCCTTTTTATACTTTAATCTTTGGGGCTTAACATGTATCACTATCAAAACTTAAACGATTTCATACTCTTAAAACTATTATGCTCAATCTAAATTCTCATATGCTATGCCATGCTAGAATTAAAAGTCTTACATACAAATGTACGATTAGTTAACAACCCACCTTACATGTATAGCGCTATAGGTTGACACGCCGCCCCTTTATTGGTCATGATAAGAAGAAGTCTTTTGTGTTATCTTGTGTTGTTGCCGTTTGTATGGTTCTACGTGCATATGCCTATAACATGATGATTTGAGTACACTTTTCCTATATTATGTACTTAGACTCAAAACTAGTATGCTCACCAATGCTTTATGTGTTGACGGATATTTTATCCATGTTGCAGGAAATGTTTAATGCAGGTTTATCAAGATAAACTACTTAGGATTAGACTAGAAACTCACGACTAGTTTAATTTTCTATGTTTCAATGTTGTATTTTTCCTTTTCATGAAACAATTTGTATTCTGTTATCTTTTAGACAAATGATTATGCTTTGAATGAAATTTTATCTTTAGATTATATTGGCACGAATTCTAGTGTCATGAAGTCTTTGAACAATCTATCCCAAGTCTCGCCCCGATGTATTCCGCCATCGGTTGGGGTGTGACAGATTGGTATCAGAGCCATGACTATAGGGAATTAGGAAAAATTGCCATGTTTGACCTAGACTATAGTTAAGAACCTTTTTAACCATTCCTTTTATCATGCTTTATATACTTGTTCTCCCTATCTTGCTTCTACTCCATTCTTTTGGTCTTAAAAATTTACCTTCCTATTTGTGGATTACTCTACACCGAAGACGCTCGTATAACATAAACGAAAGGAAATCACCGAAATAGGCGTGAAACCCTCACTTTGGTGATAACTTTCAATCCACGTAAATTCTTTGTGTTTTTGAAACTACACCAAGATAGGAGTGATATCCTCACCTTGGTGGAAATTTCACAATTCTCGTTCTAGTGGACACTTACCAATTGAAGGTTAGAATTAATTTTCTTACCACATTGGACAAAGTGTACAAACCACACTCAAAGAAACGACCTCGCTAAGATAGGAGTGAAATCCGCAACTTAGCGACTAGTTTCAATCCTTGATAATTTTTCTTTTTAAATCTCGCCAAAGTCTCAAATTTACTAATGACAAGAAACATGTAGTAACTGGAAGGGTGAATACCGTTAACCGCAAGTTCGGCGAGAGTATTTCCACCTATTAGGCCAAAGCATGTTTTCAAACTCAAAGGTAAATTCGAACCACTTTGGTTAATCTTAGTTCCGTTCCGGAAAACTCCAATTGTTTGTTTAAAACAAGCCTCTCATTTTATGTTAATATTACTTTCAGTTATGTTTTCATGCTATGTTTTCATTATATATTTGATTTATTCACACTCGAACTCAAGACTCGCATTTACAATCTACTCTCGCGATCTCCAAACAATACAAATAATCGCAAACCAACAAAAATCAAAACTCCTTTATGTTAACTAAGTGCACTATACTTTCTTATTCATATGTGTTACGTTACTTGAACAATGTGAAACTTACATACTATACGTGTAACTTGAACTTACATACTAAGTCTATGATAACAACTTGAACTTATGTATATTTTATTTATTTATTTATTTGAATTTGCACAAACTTTACCGATGTAGTGAAACTTTACCCACAAGCTTTCATTATTGACCAAAAAAAAAATTCTAATAACTCATTGCCTAAATTCAAAAGTCACCTTGTTTAAAAACGTTTATGCAAATTTTCCTATGTATGATTCTCGTAGATGTCTTCCCGTCTCAACAACGTCGATCTCAACCAACTGGCGATTCTTATTGCCCAAGAATTGATCAAGATTCTCCCTAACCTAGAGACACCAACAAACCCAATTCCAAACTCCGGCGATACCATCCAAGACAACACAAACCATGTAGACACTATACCATCCACCCATACCCCTACCAAACAAATGAAAAAGGATAACCGAAAACGCAAAAACCTCAAACGAAGCCACACTTCGACAACCCCTAAGACTCTGACCCGCAACAAAAAGCAGTACCGTGGAACCCATCCGTTATGGAAGAGTTGTAAATTCCACCATCCCACTCACACACCATGCCGCATATGCTCCAACTGTGGTGCATATGGTCATTTAGCCAAATCATGTCGCCACACCACTAAACCACAACCCGAAAAACCTACTAGCACTACCTTATTCACTAAAGCCAATGGATGGATATGCTCCGAGTGCAACGACCCAACCCATGGGCGTAACCAATGCCCAAGACTTGCCACGGTGATCTACGATGCTGGAAGACCCACTCACCACACTAAAGAAGATTGATTTTTCTTTTCTTTTAAAAAAACATGAGAATTTCTTTATGTAATGTTTTCAAGAATTTGTTCGGATGTGAAATTTTCTTTTATGAATTATGAAATACCATAGTTATCTTAGGTTACAATCATAATTTATTGGCAAAATTCAAACATCGCAAAACCCTTTTCTTCTCGCGCACAATCTTTTTCAAAATTTTTGGGCACAATTCTTCCAACTATTCCTAAGAGGATGCCTATTCTTCTATAAAATCCTCACTTTAAACCTTCAAACCACTAACAAATGTGTCAAGTCGGTATGACGAACGAGATTTTAAATGGTAAAAGTGTTTAAAATAAATGTTGCTTTCGGGACGCCCAATGTCGTCCATAACAATAGAATTTTTTTTAGCAAACAGGACTTGTGAGCAAAAGACACACTAAATCAGACAACCTACGTCTTTATAATCCCAAAACCTTTCCTCTTGAAATCGTATTACGAGTCAAAATATTCACCAACGCCAAACTAAAATTCTCAATAAACTGTTTTTCCTCGCTTAATAAAATGAATTTTTCATAAATCAAACGTCCATCTTCGGTAAGACTTTTACACTAAATTTTCCCCACTTCAATTAAATCCGTTTTTCTTTAACATCCAACGGACTAAATTCTTCTACCATCAAACTTGACCCTTAGTCTTGAAAAGCTAAAATTTCTCGCGTACCCATAAAAACTCAATTTGTAGTAAACCCGAATTCTATGTTGCCCATAGTCAAAACATTTTACACGTTTTCATTAGGAATGCAATTGTCCATCCTTTTGTTTGATTTTATCATCTGAACGTAACTGCATATGCACAAGTCTACACCACTATGTCATGAAACCATATATCTACGCCAAAACACGTACGGTTAACAACATTTTTTTTTGATAATAATCCTTATCTTTTTCCATTGACAAAGGGTAAATTACATAAGGATGGTAGGTAGGCGGGCAACAAGCTGCGCCGCTACCCCATCAAAAACTTGCTTAATGCCTTTTCACATTATGTGCTTGCATGTCACGTTGCTTGCTATGTTTACAACATCAAAACTGTTTAATGTCTTTTCCTTTGTGTATAAGTATTTTGTGTCTACTAGCAACCCACACATAACTAAGACAAATTATGTGGACCATACGACAATTGGACTAATTACGGGTGCACACGTAATTACAAAAATTGGGTGCATGGAATACATAACGAGTCCCAGTGTGTGTAACCTATCATGACTTGAATAACAACATGGACGAGGTATGATAACAACATGGTGGATACGCCGCCGGTACATCCTATACATAAAAGTCCTATCATATTACCAAAAGTAGAGTTATTCGAGCCATGAGAAGTTTGGGTGTCGAGTTAAAATTTTTTTGACCAACACCTACGTTATTTATCTTTTGCGATAACATCCATGTTATAGTTTACTAGTATAATTACGCTTGCATCATTGTCTTGTATGCATATCATCACCTTGTTTTGAACCACACTCTTTACTATGTAACAACATCCATGCTAAGAATAATCTATGCTTACAATCTCCATCAAACTTCGCTCTTCCCTCGTGCCTTTCCTTGCTTAATCAGCAATCCCCAATTATCCAGAATCTAGTTCTAAGACCCGTAAACACTGGCCTTAGCCTCTAAAAGCATTTATACATCAAAAACAAGATGCGTCTCTCACTTTTATATATCTTCTTGACTAATTATATACTGGATTTCCAAAACTAAATAACTACTATTTATTTCACGAAGAAGCTGTTTTCAAATAGTCCAATTTCTCTTTTATTATAATCGCCTTCTAAAAAAAATATTTTCTAGTAAAATTTTCAACCTTGTGCAAACCAAATATCTATTACTAAATACTGTTCATTCCCACATCTAGTCACTCATTATACTCCCATTTGTACTATTTCACCCAATTACCCAAGGACACCTTTTTTACAAGCCAAAATTTCCACTATTTCATATATTATATACCGTATAATTACTTATTTTCCCAAAATTTCTATATGTTATACAATATACTTACCTATCTTCAATTTTCACTATATCATATGGTATAAATACTTATTTTCCTAAAAATTTTACTATTTCTTATACACAGTATACTTACCTGCCTTCACAGGATTTTTACTATTTCATATCGCACACTTACTTATCTTTCCAAACTATTGCTACTTCATATATGTTATACAGTATTTTACCTATCTTCACAAAATTTTTACTATTTCATATATGTTATACTATATATTTATTTATCTTTCCCAAAATTTGCTGCATTAACTCCATACACAAACCTACTTATACGTACTCCCTTCTTTTATGTACGACATTGAGTTAAAATTTTTAAAAGTACTTCTCTTACGAGCATAATTATCGCACAGTGACTAGACACAATATTTGAATTAAACATAATAAACAAACAAGTTTTTATTCTTATTAAACCCATATCAAACCACCTACCATTTTTCAAAAGGTTGTATCTTAATTAAATTTTGAGACGAAATTTTCTATAGTAGGGGGGACTGTAACATCGCGTGATTTTGTTACTTTTACATATATTCTAAGTTCTATACTTAACAAATTCCAAGTTCGCCTTTATCCGCTTCCTTTTCCTACAAATTCATGACGAGTCGTCATTATAAATTATTTTATTCAATTTAGGCGTTATAACAAGAAACTCATTTAGTTAAGATCTTATTATATATTTATTTTTAAAATAAAACATATATATAGTTTAATAATAATTTTACTTAAAAAAAGAAAAAGAAAATGGAAAAAAACGAAAAACGTGATTTATGTGTCGTTGACTTTTATTTTAACAACAACAACAATATATAAGTTAGTTGTTTCTTTTATTTTTTTTGTTGAACTCGTATAACAAAACAACAGCAGATACAATTAGTACAATCCTATAACAATTAAACTTAATCCTCACCTAATCTCTTCCTAACCACCCCATTTACTTCATTTAATACCCAACCAACTTACCCCACCTATAAATACACCTCCTCCTCACCCTTTAACTCTTTGCTCACTCTAAATCACTCTCTAAATCTCTCTCAAATCCTCAAGTTTTCAAGCCAACTTCCTGTTTTGCATCAGTGAGTTTCTTGGCTTAAAACTTCAACTTTCATTCTATTTTTCTTATTCTTTTCTTCTTAAAATCCCTTGGAGAAACCTCTAGGACCTATCCCTTGCTTCTCCACAGGTGTATATAATGGATAGAGCACCAAAAAGAGGTCCCAAAGGTGTTTGTTTTCTGAATTGTTTTTATGTCCTAAGATGGTTGTTGTAAAGAAACCAACCAAGTCCACTAACAATCTAATGTTAGATGGATTTGTGCTATGGTATTGGTTGACCAAGGAGAGCCAAGGCTCATCCAAAGGAGTCACCAAACTTTGCCTAAACCTCTTGGTTATACTATGTATTATTGTAAACATTACTTTCAATCTTCTATCTTATTATCCTATTAATAATCCTTGGAAGGTTTGTGGTTACACCCTACCTTACCAAACTCTCTTGACCCTTCTTGTGCTACAGATTCATCCACACTAGAAAGGGGAAATCCCGTGTCCAAAACCCACGTGTACCTCATAAGCAAAGTGGTTATGACATGAACTTATCAATCGGATTCACATTCCTAACTTTATACCATCCGAATCATCTATGATGATTTTGTGCTTGGTCTAACTTATTCTCATAACCATCCGGATTGCCTTAAAGGCGATTTGTGTTTTGGTTTGCCTAAAAGGCTTGCATGATTCTCTTGAACCTATAATCTAAAACTCGAACCTAAGACTCTAATTCTTAATTCTAGTTAATAGGAGCTAAAGCTTAAACTACCAAGACTTATCTTTGGAACTATATCAAGACGCACCCAAAGGTGAGTTCATACTTGTCCCCCTTTTTATACTTTATTCTTTGGGGCTTAACATGTATCACTATCAAAACATAAACGATTTCATACTCTTAAAACTATTATGCTCAATCTAAATGCTCATATGCTATGCCATGCTAGAATTCAAAGTCTTACATACAAATGTACGATTAGTTAACAACCCACCTTACATGTATAGCGCTATAGGTTGACACGCCTCCCCCTTTATGGGTCATGATAAGAAGAAGCCTTTTGTGTTATCGAGTGTTGTTGCCGTTTGTATGGTTCTACGTGCATATGCCTATAACATGATGATTTGAGTAGACTTTTCCTATACTATGTACTTAGACTCAAAACTAGTATGCTCAACAATGCTTTATGTGTTGACAGATATTTTATACATGTTGCAGGAAATGTTTAATGCAGGTTTATCAAGAAAAACTACTTAGGATTGGACTAGAAACTCACGACTAGTTTAATTTTCTATGTTTCAATGTTGTATCTTTCCTTTTCATGAAACAATTTGTATTCTGTTATCTTTTAGACAGATGATTATGCTATGAATGAAATTTTATCTTTAAATTATACTGTCACAAATTCTAGTGTCATGAAGTCTTTGAACAATCTATCCCAAGTCTCGCCCCGATGTATTCCACCATTGGTTAGGGTGTGACAACAGTATAATCAGTTGCAGCCGGCAAATGTGAATAATGAGAAAAGGATTGAAGAGTATAAGTCTGAAATTAGAAGCTGAAAGAAGGGTCGACAAGTTATTTGAAGATCGTCCACGTCTAACTAGTGTTTCTGGTTCTAGATCTGGTAATGACGAAGAAGAAGAGGATGACAATGATGAGCAAGAAGACGAAGATGATGATGATGAGGGAAAGGATGATGATGATGGTAGTGATGATGATGGTGGTGATGATACAGGTAATACGGGTGGTGGTTCATCTTCTGGTGCAGAGGAAAGACGGGAAAACGAGAACATGACACCCAGGGCAAGGATCTCAAAGGAAGTTCGTCTGCTCAGGGGGAATCCACTGCAGATCATATCAAGAGGATGAAGGATTGCATTCTACAAGGATCAGTACCGTTAGATGTCACAAAGCCTTTGAGAAACTTATTTCAGATTGATGATCATGGAAATCCACTAAAGTTTTGTCAGCTCGAAGGATTGGAGGAAGGAGAGATTCCACCAGAAATCTCTCGGGAAGACAATGCATAGGTATATGGCTTGTCAACTGGAGAATCTTCCAGTGTAGGTCACACTACTCCAGAGCTAGATTCTGATCATAATGAGGTGGAACTGGAAGACGGGACACGTGTAGACTCTCCAGAGTATTACATTGACAATAACTCCACCAGGATTCCTAATATTGATGAAGAAACGATGAAGCAAGCAGAGGACAAGCTGCAATCTGAGCAAACTCCTATTCCTGATGAGGTACTCTCTAGAACCAAACGTATTATGAGACTGTGCTCTCAGTGGTACCCATTAGTAGCAGACCGTAAAGTGAAGAAAGGGCCAGAGCAAGCTTCTGCATTCAAGAAAAGGTTGTCAAAGATATCCTGGAATGTGCTTGGCTGGGCATAGATAGAAAATGCCAAGGTGTTTAGTATCAAATTGAAGGAAGGGTTATTGTACTTTAATTGGAATGGAAAGATTAGAAGCCTTCCATTTCGGTATGTTCGTGATCTAGTACGTCTGCAACCCCTTTATTATGACAAGTGTGTGGGTTTTGATTCTTTCTACAACATCCTGAAGAGAGAGAGAGAGAGAGAGAGAGAGTCGTGATGGATGGAAGACGTTCATGCCACAATATCCGATGTTCTATAAGACCAAGGAACTACATCCAAAGACAGGTCACCCCATCTGGGAACACAAGATCCAACCTCCAGATTGTATGTCGAATATCCCGATTGATCCTTTGGAACAGGATTTCACCTCGAAGTTCTGGTTCTGGTACTATGACGATATAACAACAGAAGTAGTGATCATGCTCGAAAACATTCCAAAGCTATGCAGGAAGGTCAGAATCTCGGATCCAATGCGGCTGATCAATCTCTCCGAAGCTAATATCACTACTCTCTACATATATCCGATCCAATACCTCTAACCAGCAACTGATCAAGCTATCAAGTTTCAGCGTGTGATTCGGTTCTACCATGCTTTCAAGATACATGCAGGTTGTGACTGGTCAAAGCTTAGCAGGATTAGGACATCGAAGGCATGAAGATCAAGTTGCAGTTTTTGAAGTTTTTGTAGTTTGTTTTTGTTTGTTTTGAAGTTATTGTATTTTGCAAACATACTACCTAGGTCCAAGGGGGAGTCTGTAAGTACACGTATGTCCCTAGCCGAGTATAGGTGTTGTTTTGATGTTTATGTACGTGTTTGGATGTGTTTCAGATGATTTGGGCTGTTTGATTATCGGCTAGCAACTAGGTCTATATCGGGCGATTAGCTTTGCTAGTTGCCTGGGTCGTAAGACGACTGGATGCCCAGTCACCCGACGTAGTCTCTAGTTGGATGCTAGTCGCCCCTAGGGCTTTGGATGACTAGTAGGTAGTATAAATACTACCAATGATTTCCCTAATCATTTTTAGCTGTCACATCACACATTCCAAGCACCAGTGTCATAGGTTTCAGGTCTGTTGATTGTCGTTGTACACCCGAGCGCTGTTTTCAATGCAATAATAACCTTTTAACCTTTATATGTGTGTTTGATAACTTGTCTACCATATTTGGTTGTCGTTTCTTTTATCCAAACATCATTTATTGGATTCCGCACACCAAGTGAATAAGCTCGTGATTGTCGTGTTGTCCGAAATCAATCCTACACAGATTGCTTCTTTTGTATCATCATATTGTTTAATAGCCTTTTCACTTCATTTTCTAATGCATTTAATTTGTCCAAAGAAAATTGTTCTTGTTTCTCCTTGGATGTCAAAAATTTTTGTTTTAGGGTTTGCTTTTGAATAATATTTGTGAAAGAAAACAGAGCATTGGTCATGGTTGGGTTATTAATGGTGTTTAATATGGGTTTTATAGGTCACGATTATGGTGGTATAATAGTTGTTTTGTGAAAGAAAACAGAGCAATGTCATGGTTGGGTCATTAATGGTGTTTAATATGGGTTTTGTAGGTCACGGTTATGGTGGTTAATGGTGATTGATTAGGGAAAATTTGGTTAAGAGTGGATAAACACAAATTGTTTGATCCACAAGAATTGAATGATCACAAATGGATCAATTCAGCGGATTGTAATGATCATCAATTGATCAGACCAGGGATAGAAAGAACATAGTAGACGAAATGAAAAACACAGTGGAATGAAGAAGACGATTGGAGTGACAACGGTGGCCGGAATCTGGAGCTCCGATGAGAATCGGTGGCTTTGATACCAATTGTTAGCAATCAAAAGAAATAAAGAAGAACAGAGAGGATAAATCAATCAATTCATAACTAACCTTCTCATTCTTCATAACAGGGTTTATATACAACAACTGCTAACTAACATCTTAACTAACTACAAACTATCTCAGTTATACAGTTCTAGTCCCTCTAGTTACAGATATTCCATATCAGACCCTCGTACTATTATTACTATTACTAACAACTATACCTCTTAACTAAATCTGATCTTTTGGAATGTATGGACAAGGTGAAGAAACTATTTATGGCTTTTTCTTTTCCTTCCTTTAATCATCAAGTAGTAAAGATTATTATCAAAGACTTAATATACTCCATTTATTTCAATTTCATTTTTTTGTGATATTATAGACAAACATTAGGACAGATGTTGTGATGCATGATTATATCAAGAAGCTGAATGTCAAGTTTTATGTTACTAGAGAGGGGTTATGCATGAAGCTAACTATTCTTGTACAATGTTTATCCAAATCTTGTGTGTCCTTCATTCTTTTTTATTTTACTTATTATTTATTGTAACTATAAATTTAGGCTCGGTTACAGGATTTGGCGTTAGTTATAGGATTTGAACGTATGAGGTAAGACATATTGTGTCAACACTCAAGGATGATCTTGTACAATGTAGTATTATTCAATACCTTTGCTTGATGTTAGTAGTTTGATAATTTTAGTCTTAGTTGTGAGCCTTGGTAGCCATCGTTTTGTAAGAGATGGAGAGGGACCACAAAGTAGTTAGTTTAGATGAAAAGATAAAACAATATGTTTCGGAAAAATATTTGAAGAAGATGGAGGCTTGCTTCTTGCAGGTCAGGAAAAATAGAACAAATTTTTTTAAAGCTATTGAACGTTTCTTTACAAGAAAAGATGCAACTGGCGGATGTCACATTTATTATGGAAAAACCAGAGAGAGCTACAACAACACATGGGATGGCTAAGCTGAGAGTTGATATGCGGTTTTCTGGTGACTGTTACAATCTCAGGACCTCAAGTTAGAGTTTCATGGAAGAATGCTCCTATGTATATGCACAAAGTTGGAGGTGCCGCACTGGTCGCTATGATGGCACATAACCTTCCTTCCCCCCACAGTTTTCACGCACATATACAACTGTTATTACACTTGTGTCTATTTCACAGTATATTGCTATTTTCACATCTCATAAATGATTTTATTAATGGTTTGATTATTGCTCAGTAGATATTTGGACCACCCAGTTATCGAGTAGTGTGATTTTTTGACTTGTACACATAGGGCTTGTTGATGATGTTTTGGCAATTTTCAGTCTTCATGAGTACTTTAATGTTTGGTTTGATAACACACAATCTTTGTCCAAGTGATTACCTGCGAGCATGTTGTATACTGTTGGGCTGTGTATTGCTAGAGACCCACTTTGAATAGACGGTGCAAATTTCATGTAAAAGAACTTTGGTATAGAGCAGACTAAATATGTAATATAATTCAGAAACAATAGCTCCCTTTGTACTAAACACATAAAGCAAAAGCAGTTGGTCACCATCATCATCTAGATTTTTAAGTTCTAGTATTGAACAAATAAACAAATTAAGATCATGTGTTTGTCATGTCACAAATATGTTTCCGAAGGTACAACAATAGTAAGCAGCTATTACACAATCGCCGAGCTTAAGATTCATAAGAAAAAGTATGTTCTAGTATGTGATTTACATATCAATCTTTCAGGTCATTGTTATTTTTTGTAATCAATCAGTTGTGCCCATAGTTGTTGATAGCGAATATCAAAAAATAGCGATGGGCTACTGATATGCTACGTAGCGATAGCGATAAAATAGCGCCTGCTATTTCGTAAATAACGATCAAGTAGTAGAAATTTTAAAATGTATTTCACATTCAAAGTATTTGATAAATTGTAGCAATTAGAGCCAACAAAAAAACATTCCCGCACCGCCAAAATAACTCAAATATGCTATCACAAATCATTTAACACTTCATAGTACGGCTTGCTGTCGTCGTCATCATCATCTTCGGGATCTGATGTTGGAACAAAATCTTTATAAGCCGCAACATCATTTTCTTTGGTATCCACATCGTAAGTATGATCATCTTTATCTATTAAACGTCTTCCTCGAGGCTTTGAGCTCGATGTTGAGGTGTTGGCACCGCTTTTACTAGTACTGGCAATTCTTCTTGCATAATGAGCTGACTCACCCGCCCCAACAGTCGTCGCAACATGACCATATGTCAAATCTCCACCCTCATGGACTGGGGAATTTGCTTCATTGTGACATCCATCCCCCTCATCTCTCATCTAATTGACAATAATAGTCCTTCAAATATTTCCATTATAGTCCCTGAAAGTTTCATCGTTTTCGAATTTAATTTTTAGAGCAAACTAAAATTTTGTCATTCATATTTATTATGGAACGGGTATAAATTTTAATTAAATGTTTATGTTGAAACGTATTGCGTAATGGATTCTATAAAAGCTTTCAAGTTTATAAAGTTTTAGAAATCTTTGCTTAAATAAACTTAACTTGGTTAAGTTTTTTTATATAGAAAAAAAAAAAACTAACAAATTCATTATATAACTAACTAAGTTTAAGTTGAGGGACCTTTCCTGCCAATCAGCCAAACTTTCAAAATCTGTTTGCCTCCTCTTTGTCCCAGCTCGTTTTTTTTTCCGATCTGAGGTCCGGCCACCGGAGTAGATTCCGGCGAGCCATTAATTACTCCGTTTAAGCGCTTTCTATGCAATAACTGAACCCCATACGTTACACATTCGAGTATCAATGATTTCCATCATATAAACGGTCATTAGCGTGCGTGTCTATGAGTTTTTAATAGGGTTTTATTAGAGTAACCGACCGGAATTTATTGAATCAAACAAAACGCATGTTCCAGTCTTCTAACCTATAAATTTATCCTATCATCTTGTTTCTGCACTCATACACAATCTAAACCCACTTTTAAATCAATCGTATCGCGTCCAAAGCAAGTCAAAAAGTCGGGTTCATGTCCGGATCTTTTCTCCCTATTTTCGATCGATATATGTGTTGTAAGTACCAATTCTTTGTGCCGTTTTACTTACCTCATTATTCCGAACAATAGCCGTATGGTTCTAATCGTAACCTCTATCATTTAAGGGTGATTGGATTTGGGATTAGAGTTAGGGTTCTTAAGTGTTTTTGGGGAAGAAGATGAGTTTAAACATACCATTTAAATATAAACAGGTTTCAACAATATCAACAAATATGATACTTGGTCTAGTGGTTTGTGTGTCCTTCCTTGAAGGAAGCAGCTCGGGTTCGAGCCCTGCTTGCCCCCGTGTTTTTTTTTCTTTTTTTTGATTTTATTTTATTCTCTTTCTTTATAATCATATTATAAACATTTATAATACATATAAACTTAGAATATTCATATTAAATTCATTTTTGCTCCAAAAATGATAAAACTTTAGGAGCAGCCTCTTGACACCATAAAGAAAATTAACACACTTTTATTTTCTGGAAAATATCTTGTTTTTATATTTTCATTAATTTAATTTGTTTTAATCATATTTAATTGATAAAAAATTCATTTTTAATGATTTTAATCTCAAAATTTTTGATAAATTATTTCCAATCATCATGAACTGAAATAAAAATTATTGGTTTAGAAAACATTTATTTTTATTAATTTTCCTATTTTTAATCATTTAAACATGATTTAAATTCATTAAATCAGTTCTAAATATAAATAAGTTTACAAAAATTTTGGGAAAATTAATTTTATTTATTTACATCAGAATGTATTTATTTTGTATAAAAATAATATTTTTGGATCAAGTCTTGTATTTTTAGTCTTATTTATGTTTAATTAGACATACTTAATCATTTATTTATTTATATTATTTAACATCTATTTTATAAATACTTTCTTATAAAATAGAGATAGTGTTATGTTGAAGTCTTAGTTATTATTTGTTGGAACATTGTGTAACTCGTAAATATTTATTCAAATAGTTATGATTATTATAATTATTTACAGTAATTAGTTAATGTAATTAACTAAATTATTTTGCATTAATTAATCAAAACATATTTTCATCTAAATATTCAATTGGTAATAATTATATTACCTAAACCACATTTACCAACTTTGGCTTATTATTTTTGATATGCAACTTTTATATGTTAATTCGAATTATCATAAAAACTCTAATTCCCCAAATCGACTTAGCAAACCCTAATGCCTTAGACCCTAGATACCTTAGACTCTTAGACATTTCCTTATTAGTATTCATATACATTATAGGTTGAATTCCACGGAATTCCCATTACTTAGCTCACGACCGCATAAGTTGGATTTTGATCGGTTTCGCAAACTGTGAGTATATCTTTCCCCTTTTTCATGTTTTACTATTTTGGGGCTACTCATGTACATTATTATCAAATGTTATTCTTATACTTAATGCAATTCTCATGTGTGTTTGCTTTATGTGAATTTGTGTGTATGCTTAGTCATAATCATTAACCGTTCTGCGGCCTAGCATTTCAATGAATAGTACTATGGTATACCCCCTTGAGACTCTGTTGAGAGAATCTTGGTCATTGTCTTGTTAATTCATTATTCAGTTGGTTATTCATGTGTTAGTCATTATTCATCAAGGCTTGGTTTTGACTGATACTACTTATTACATAATTGCAAATGGTACTGCACATGAATTGCTAAACACCTTTTTTCTACTATATGTATTCAAACAGGGTATGCTCACCAATACATTTTGTATTGACAAAATTATTTTCGTACATGTTTCAGGTTATTTATGAGACGACTTTTAAGCTTTTGGAATTTTACTTAGATTTTGGATTCATTGTATTTTAACTAGTTTGCATTTAGAAACGTTGTATTTCATTTCAATGTAATTAAACTATTAAATCAATGTATCAATATTTACACTTTTAGTCCATGAGCTATTGAACAATCGTCACTACGTGACACCTCGATGTTTCCGCCATTGGTTGGGGTGTTACGGATTGGTATCAGAGCCATGTTATAGGGAATTAGGTTATTAGAATGCCTTTTAGCCTAGTCTATAACTAAGCTTACATTCACGAGTCCTCTCGTGTATATTTCTCTTATTTCTTATATTTCTTTCAAGATATTTTCGCTATGATTTTTCTCGTTATTTTTTCGATATTTTGCTTGTAGAAGAAGATACTCGTATTTCACAAACGAAACGATATCACCAAGTTAGGAGTGACATCCATACCTTGGTGATTAGTTTCACTCTTCTATATATTTTACATCTTTGGGATAAATATCTTTGAGATAGGAGTGATATCCACACCTCAAGAAATTATTCCTTCAAAAAGAAACTTAACCATTAAGCTAGGAGTGATATCCTTAACTTAGTGATTGGTTTCATTACACAATTGTTTTCAGTTTTGAAATACATCTTTGAGTTAGGAGTGAAATCCACATCTCAAGGATCTATTTCTACATCTCGTTTTAAAGTCTCGCTAAAAGTTTTGAAATTTACCAGTGACGTGGTATGTACAATCGGGAAGGATGACCATTTACTCATAGGTTTAAGTACACCCCCCATAAGTCACTAATAATATTTCAATTTCTTTGGCTAGTCACCAGTTTCATTGGAAATATTTCTAGTATCACATTTCATTATTGGTATTTTCATTTGTTGTTTGAAACTCTCATCATAACCTTCTATAAGGAAGTTATTATGTCTTTTGAGTTTCTCTATTAGTAGCTTTCGCTATTAGTGCATTTTTCGGTTCTCCGTTATTAATTCTTAAGTTTTGTTTAACATTTGGATTTTAAGTTTTATCTCTTGTTGTTGATCATTCGCTTACATCATCATTACTAAAACTTCTATGCACTATTTTATCGCATTAAAACTTACACTATTTCATTTATATTTCGCGATTTTCATAACGCATCATTTGTCTTGTTCAAAAACATTTTCCTATGACTCAAATTTTAAGCTTATTGTTTAACTTTGATCACATCTTGATTCTCGAACGTTGCACCATTAAACACGAAGTGGTTTCAAACTTATTAATCAACTTGTTATTATCATCATGCTTACAATCTCACTCGATCGATGTCACAGTATATCTCTAAACTATTCCCTTGTGCCTCTACAATATACACAACATCATAAATGCCTATCTATCCAACACACACCAGCACATTACTCTCTAAAGCGATTACCTTAGCAACTGACCCACCACGTTGCCATCGCATAAAAACACAAAACCCGCATTTTTCAAACACTATCAAGGAGAATCAATCCAAACCAAAACAGATCTCCATTGTCTTCAAACAACCCATAAACTTATACCAAAATTATCAAATACCGAGCTAATTCACTCAATCAACGTAGCACGAGAAATTGTGCATAGTGGACTTTCAACGTTGAACTCGGTTTTTTTGAAGCTAGGTTACCAGCTGACGCTTAAGACTTGGAACTTACACGTTACTCACAAACCTTATACTATATCAGTTACTGTGACACGATCATTCTTTTAAAACTTAAAGTGGTATATTTTCAGAAATGATATATTGCAATCTTTTCACATTTGTGTTATTTCGAAACTTCAAACTTTTTACATTTGGAGTCTATTCATGTTAAATACATTGACTTTTAACATTTTTGCTAGTTAAGTATTGGTCATTTGGAAACACATTTGATTTATATGATCTCGTCTTGCATCTTATAAACGTGTTTCACATATTTACAAATCAAATATAAACCTTTTTGTTTTAATACAACAGATTCATTATATATTCGGAAAAAGAAACTTACGATTGATAATACGCCTTATAACACTTTCCAACTCGACTCCTTGTAAACACATAAAAATGTGTACTTACAAAGTCTTTTCATGTGAACTTGTTTTGAAATCTAAAACATTCTTCGATTTCAAAAAAATAATAATAATAATAATCTCATGCTTTACTACTACTCTTCCAATTATATCACAAATATTGAATAAACTACGTTTTTATAAACGAAAATTATCTCTTTACACTTGCACACTCTCAATTGCATTAGATTTTACTATTTTATTCTTACACCATTTTATTTATAGTTATGTTCGCGCATTATCTTATTCTCGCATTATTCTTTTATTTGTGGTTATTCTCACACTATTTATTAGCAGTTACTCTTACATCACTGATCTTGAGCATTATTTAACTCGTTTACTGCCATTTTGCGCAATTGTGCGATTTACTCTATTTATATTCAAATCGAAATTTTATGCTATACTTATTTACTTACAGAAACGTGTATTTTGTACGCATACTTTCCTATGTGAGCAAGATCCTGTTATACTTTACATTATTTTGTTCATCATCATGGTCAATGAACATCCTAGTTGATAACTCGTATGAGATCTAAGCCAGTGCCCACGTACGACTCGGGTTAGAGTATTTCTTTAATCCGAGGGGAACGGTGTAAACCTCAGAGTTTATCAATATGAGTGTTTAAAGCCAAGGATGTGAACAGAATTTACCGGTTAAGGGTGAACCCGAAAGGGAAGAACCTTTAACCATGTCTTATACTTGCATGTTATTCACATTACGGTTAAAGGAAAAACCCGGAAGGGAAGGACCTCTAACAATGTCATGATTGAACATTATTTCATTTCAGTGGCTATTACATATGGGTTTCACACATTTTTTTTTGTTAGGGTTATGGAAAAGCATAACACCCTAGTGTAAGGTAAATCGATGATTACGGTCCGGAACGCAATCATGGGTTTACAGGTACATGAGGGTGGTGTGTGATTCTACTTAGGCTATTGGTAGACAATCAGTACGAGTCTAAAGTATCAGTAGTGTGGTGGGTTAGCTGCGGTACACGCTATATATAAGCATGAACGATAATGCGGGAACGGACTAGGAGTCTAACCAAGAACCTACCCATTACTTTATAGTTACCTCTTCATTAGATCGTGACTAACAGCTAGCATTTTCGATAAGAACGTTCTCACACGAACTTCAATTCGTCTTCCTAGGGTTCTTCTCTTGACCACCCGCATAGAAAACACGACCTTTGTATACTCTTACACTCTCTGTTAGTCGAAATCCTGTTGCATGTCCTTAGTAAAGTTCGGTTAGAAACTTTTCTAAAGTAGGGGAGACTGCTTCATTAGTACCACTGTCCCTCACCAGTTATACATTCCCAAAAACTATCCACATTTAAACTCTTAATTTCTTAATCTATGGGTCAACTGTCAAAGATTTTGAAACTTTTACCTTGGATATTAGACAACTACTTTAAATTTTGTCAAATCTGGGCTGATGAAAATTTTAAAAACCTACTTGGTTTTTTTCAACACCTTTTGTTTCATAGTAACCTCCATTTGAAAGAAATTTCGAGACGAAATTTTTTTAAAGTAGGGGAGACTGTGACATCCGTCCCCCTCATCTCTCATCTAATTGACAATAATAGTCCTTCAAATATTTCCATTATAGTCCCTAAAAGTTTCATCGTTTTCGAATTTAATTTTTAGAGCAAACTAAAATTTTGTCATTCATATTTATTATGGAACGGGTATAAATTTTAATTAAATGTTTATGTTGAAACGTATTGCGTAATGGATTCTATAAAAGCTTTCAAGTTTATAAAGTTTTAGAAATCTTTGGTTAAATAAACTTAACTTGGTTAAGTTTTTTTATATAGAAAAAAAAAACTAACAAATTCATTATATAACTAACTAAGTTTAAGTTGAGGGAACTTTCCTGCCAATCAGCCAAACTTTCAAAATCTGTTTGCCTCCTCTTTGTCCCAGCTCGTTTTTTTTTCCGATATGAGGTCCGGCCACTGGAGTAGATTCCGGCGAGCCATTAATTACTCCGTTTAAGCGCTTTCTATGCAATAACTGAACCCCATACGTTACACATTCGAGTATCAATGATTTCCATCATATAAACGGTCATTAACGTGCGTGTCTATGAGTTTTTAATCGGGTTTTATTAGAGTAACCGACCGGAATTTATTGAATCAAACAAAACGCATGTTCCAGTCTTCTAACCTATAAATTTATCCTATCATCTAGTTTCTGCACTCATACACAATCTAAACCCACTTTTAAATCAATCGTATCGCGTCCAAAGCAAGTCAAAAAGTCGGGTTTATGTCCGGATCTTTTCTCCCTATTTTCGACCGATATATGTGTTGTAAGTACCAATTCTTTGTGCCGTTTTACTTACCTCATTATTCCGAACAATATCCCTATGGTTCTAATCGTAACCTCTATCATTTAAGGGTGATTGGATTTGGGATTAGGGTTAGGGTTCTTAAGTATTTTTGGGGAAGAATACGAGTTTAAACATACCATTTAAATATAAACAGGTTTCAACAATATCAACAAATATGATACTTGGTCTAGTGGTTTGTGTGTCCTTCCTTGAAGGAAGCAGCTCGGGTTCGAGCCCTGCTTGCCCCCGTGTTTTTTTTCTTTTTTTTTGATTTTATTTTATTTCCTTTCTTTATAATCATATTATAAACATTTATAATACCTATAAACTTAGAATATTCATATTAAATTCATTTTTGCTACAAAAATTATAAAACTTTAGGAGCAGCCTCTTGACACCATAAAGAAAATTAACACACTTTTATTTTCTGGAAAATATCTTATTTTTATATTTTCATTAATTTAATTTTTTTAATCATATTTAATTGATAAAAAATTCATTTTTAATGATTTTAATCTCAAAATTTTTGATAAATTATTTCCAATCATCATGAACTGAAATAAAAATTATTGGTTTAGAAAACATTTATTTTTATTAAATTTCCTTTTTTTAATCATTTAAACATGATTTAAATTCACTAAATCAGTTTTAAATATAAATAAGTTTACAAAAATTATGGGAAAATTAATTTTATTTATTTACATCAGAATGTATTTATTTTGTATAAAAATAATATTTTTTGATCAAGTCTTGTATTTTTAGTCTTATTTATGTTTAATTAGACATAATTAATCATTTATTTATTTATATTATTTAACATCTATTTTATAAATAATTTCTTATAAAATATAGATAGTCTTATGTTAAAGTCTTAGTTATTATTTGTTGGAACATTGTGTAACTCGTAAATATTTATTCAAATAGTTATGATTATTATAATTATTTACAGTAATTAGTTAAAGTAATTAACTAAATTATTTTGCATTAATTAATCAAAACAAATTTTCATCTAAATATTCAATTGGTAATAATTATATTACCTAAACCACATTTACCAACTTTGGCTTATTATTTTTGATATGCAACTTTTATATGTTAATTCGAATTATCATAAAAACTCTAATTCCCCAAATCGACTTAGCAAACCCTAATGCCTTAGACCCTAGATACCTTAGACTCTTAGACATTTCCTTATTAGTATTCATATACATTATAGGTTGAATTCCACGGAATTCCCATTTCTTAGCTCACGACCGCATAAGTTGGATTTTGATCGCTTTCGCAAACTGTGAGTATATATTTCCCCTTTTTCATGTTTTACTATTTTGGGGCTAATCATGTACATTATTATCAAATGTTATTCTTATACTTAATGCAATTCTCATGTGTGTTTGCTTTATGTGAATTTGTGTGTATGCTTAGTCATAATCATTAACCGTTCTGCGGCCTAGCATTTCAATGAATAGTACTATGGTATACCCCCTTGAGACTCTGTTGAGAGATCCTTGGTCATTGTCTTGTTAATTCATTATTCAGTTGGTTATTCATGTGTTAGTCATTATTCATCAAGGCTTGGTTTTGACTGTTACTACTTATTACATAATTGCAAATGGTACCGCACATGAATTGCTAAACACCTTTTTTCTACTATATGTATTCAAACAGGGTATGCTCACCAATACATTTTGTATTGACAAAATTATTTTCGTACATGTTTCAGGTTATTTATGAGACGACTTTTAAGCTTTTGGAATTTTACTTAGATTTTGGATTCGTTGTATTTTAACAAGTTTGCATTTAGAAACGTTGTATTTCATTTCAATGTAATTAAACTATTAAATCAATGTATCAATATTTACACTTTTAGTCCATGAGCTATTGAACAATCATCACTATATGACACCTCGATGTTTCCGCCATCGGTTGGGGTGTTACATTCATCCTCTAGGTCCTCTAAAGCTCCACTCAACCACTCATTTGGATCTTGAAGATTTACATCATTTAGCATAATCGGGCCAATAGTATCGCGCATATTGTATCTTCTTCTTAGAGCCCGATTATACTTGATATATATAAGATCATTTAGCTTTTGTTGCTCAAGTAGTTTTTTGTTGGAATGAAGCTACATTAATAAAATTTAATTAGTTAATGACTTATTTATGTAAAACATTAAATATGATCTCCTTACATATTCAAATACGCTCCAATTGCGTTCACACTCCGACGAACTACACGTTATATAAAACATTTAGCACCTTGATCGCAAATTTTTAGTGATGGTGTCGATGCTCCATATTTCATCCACCACTCTGCTAATTTAATAACAAAATAAACAAAAAAGTAATTCTTACACTAAGTCTTCCAAACATTCAACACAATCCAAAGTCTCCAACATACATTACTTTAACTTTCGTCATCGTTAATGCATCTCATAACATCTTACACAACCACATGCAACATGCAAGAAAAGTCATGATTTTTGTTTTAAAATATAATATACTCATAATGAAATTTGACTTTATTAATGATGGCAACTTGTTGGTTTTAAATTTTTATTAAAGCCCCAGTATTAGGGTTGTTCAAAAAACTCGCGACTCGCTTGAAGTTCGTTCGAAGTATACTCGAAAAGAGCTTGCACGGAAAAAAGCTCGACTGTTAACGAGCTCGGCTCGATTTCTAAACGAGCCGAGTGCGAGCTAACGTAAGTTCAACTCGTGGCTCGCTTGTTGGCTAGTTTAAATTAACGCTTATATTACAGTTTATGTAAATTGTATCAAAAAACATATACTATGAGTCTAATATCCAAACAACTCATTTTTATATGACCAATATTTATTTTTCATTGGAAAATAAGTACAAAAATATAAAAATGGTGATAGTTAATGAAGTATTTTTTTTGCATTATTAGTCAAGTGATTTAACATAAGCAAATAAAGAATGAAATATAAATTTCTTATAGTATATGAATATTTTAAAAAAATAATGATAATAGAAAAAGAAATTGGTTGGCTTGTGAGCCGGCTTGGCTCGACTTGGTTTTAAACGAGTCAAGCCCGAGTCCACCCTAGTTTGGGTTGGCTCAACTCGTTTACAACCCTACCCTTATAGAATGGTTTACATCATTTAATATATTCTATCGTGATACAAAATATTTAGTTCATCTTCGTTTCATAGTTGATGAAACCAAGAATTAGGATTATCGTGTTCCTGGTTGAAATCTATGAAGCATGGGGACGCCTATTTGGGTACAATACCCGTTTTGGGGACACAATGGGGTCGAGGACACATTGGAAACGCCTTTGAAACGTTTCTGGTGCAGTATCCATTTTGGGAGGACGTTTCCCCAAGTTTCCTAAACGTTTCTAATTTTAGGGTTTTAACCCTTTAAATTCCACAACAATCTTCAACTTTTGTCAAAGAATCAGAATGGTGATGTAAAGATGTGGGATGTGGGTGGCTGTGACATCCGTCAAATTCACTAGTCGAGTCTGTAAAATTAACTGGTTTTGCTTCACTATGTGCTTAGAATAAGTGTATCGGTGTGCATCAATGTTTGAATGATCATGAGGAAATGAACCCTACCCGAACACCATGACTATCATAAGAATCAACAAGTATAAACATATGTATGGATTTTCACATAATATTTTATGAAACCAAAACTACATTTTCATCGTACAAATACATTTGTGTATGATAAAAAAACACTATTAAACATACAAACAACCACACAAGGCCGAGCATATTTATGCATGTATGTATTTATTTATTATAGGTAATGAAAGATTGACAAAGACAAGACAACAAATTTATCTATACACATGCATTACAAGAGACAAACTACATATATATATATATATATATATATATGTGATTATACATACAAGAAAACAACAAGTTTGATTTTCATTCATTTGTCACTTTCATGACTAACACTAACTAGGAAACATACAACTATGAACTTCATGGATGACCATGCTTCACCTCCTTTCTTCTTTTCCCTTTTATCGGCTGAAGCACACCAACACACAACCACACTTGCACACAAATGATTAGTTAGTGAATGGGACAAGAAACACATTCTCATGCATGAAAATAAAGAACAAAGATCATAACTCACTCTATCTATACTCTTTTAGGTCTTATCACTTCCTAAACAACTTCCCATACAAGATATCCTACCCAAAATACATTGATCACGTGCCAAAATCCAACCCTACACCTACATACATACATACATACGACCATATATACCAAAGAGAGGACAAAATTCATGTATTCCATTAGAAAATAAATGACACATTGATCCATAATTATACCACAATAGGCCTTAATCTATGACAATCACACTCCCAAGGTTTGATATTATCCTCAAAACACTTATCCCTTTCCTTCCCTTGGCGTTGGCCGATCTACAACCTAGCACCAATCACTAGTCATTTTCAAACAATGTCAAACATTTATACTAGTTTAGATGTGTACCTTCTAATTATCCAGACCATGGTGCATTGACCTTCCAAGAGTAACATACATCACCATCACCATTTGGCCTATATAAGAAGACAAAGAGCTCAACATTTACACAGACAAACAACTCTAAGCTCTCAATAATCCACAACATTCTTTCTTTCTTTCTTCCTTACCTTCGGCCGAATCCCAACCCAACAAAACACTTATCTTTTGTTTTCTATTAGCTCTCGGCGGAACCCTAAGAACACCAAAGGTCAGATCCAAGTGTTGTCTCAAGCCACATTATGTTTGAAATCGGGTAGAGAGTCACAAACATTCGGAGTTCATCTTACATTCACTTGGTATGTTAACTAACTTTAATTTCCATTAAACTTCTAAAAAGTTTCGGCGCATACTCATTGCACCCGACCCATGACCCTTTGTCACATATTATCGGCTCTTAACCATCTAAAATGAAAATGTGGAAGCTAAAACATATAATGTGTTAGTTTGGTTACAATCTCATATGTATGAATTTTCGCCTAATATTTCATGAAACTAAAACTACATTTTTATTGTACAAATACATATGTGTATGATCAAAATTAAAAAAAAAAACAATATACATACAAACAAGCACACATGGAGGAGCATATTTATGTATGTATGTATGTATGTATGTATGTATTGTCACACCCCGTCGACGGCGGAAACACGAGGTGCGACACGAAAGGTTTTCACAACATATGATCAAGAAAATAACTATATGAATTTAAAACATAACCATTGATGCCGGAGTTAAAGTTTTACATAGTTATTATAAGTTTGCTTAGAACAAAATATGTTACAATCACATCCTAAAGTCATAGGAGATAAAAGGTAAATCTTCACATAAAAGGGCATCAAAGGCAACTTTCTTGACCCAGACAGTTTCCATGCAATGCATTACATTTAGTTACCTGAAAAACATGCTTAAAATTGTCAACATAAAGTCGGTGAGTTCACAGGTTTTAATGACTCAATTGAAACATTTGTTTTCAAAACCGCATGCACAGCATGAAAACAGTGATGATCACTCTATGTCTAGCTATGACAAGAAGCTATGTGTCTACATGAGCCTATAACCAAACCTGACTTGTATGTTTATTTTGCCTCGCCCACCATTCTCTGAACGACAATATTCTTGGACACAATCACGTCCTTTTGGAACCTACCAGGTTAGAGTGACTTACCAAGGACGGGGGTCGTCAAACCCAATAGTACTATTCAACTGTTCCACGTTAACAATGTGACTAATGGTTATAGTAATATGCACGAGGGCTTTTCGAGCTCTGTAAGTATTCAACCAACCCATGCACACATTGATACTACACTTCTATCATTTCCTTGCTATTGTACAATGTATGTAAAGTATGTATTTCTCCCGATATAGAAAATGGCAAAAACATTTAAAAAGGGGTCGTGAAACTCACCTTGTGATCTTAAATATTTCCAAAAGTCACTAATCCTGTTAATTTGATTCCTATTTATATAACTCATGTCAAAAAACCGATCTATTTTAATATTACTTAAGTTGTTCACCCAACCTAGACTTTCACACAACATTTTTCCTTAAAAATGTATTGTTAGAAAAGTATTTAATTTCAAAACAGTTGTTTTAAAACATGACTCGTTGATGATCATATATGGTCTTGGTCTGTTATATTATTATTTATACACCAAACACTTAGCGCCTTAGTTTTATATTTATTTGTATACTACAACATACATAACACGAATCACATATAGTCATGCACTTATTCTTATACTTTGCATATTTTACTCAGTTTTCGCATTTTCAAACCAACTCGATAATAATTTTTTCATGCATGACACAAGTATTATTTGACAAGTTTAAAATCCATGCATCACATTTTCATCATGCATAAATATCCTACTCAAATTATCCAAATTTTTAACATTTTAACATACAAGACATTTAACTCGTCAAATTGTCGGTTTTAAGCGGTATTTCGACAGTTTCTTAAAATTCCAACGCGTGTGTTTAACCAAATCATATAGGATTTCAAATATGTACTTAAACATATATTTTAATATCAAAAATATACTTTTGGGACCTTATCTAAATCAGATTTAGAATTTCATTGAAATCATGCTGAAATTCGCCTTTTTACTGCATAGTCTTGTACCGGACATCATCAAAACCATGTTTTTTTATTAAGACATAAACATTTTGATCAAAACATGCTATTTTCTGAAATTTTTAGTGATTTTAACCTGAAATAATCAGGTCTAAGTATTTGTACAAAAATCACTATTTTAGGGCCCAAATTAAGCATTTTTGGACTCTAATTTGACCCATAATCTTATAATTTATAAACTCAATTATTTTTCCATAAACATAGGTTTATTCATGTTGAAAAATGGCCTTTAACTACTGATCAAAATCAGATTTCTAAAACCTTAATCTTTCCTTTAAAATCTTATATCAAAGTCCATAATTTAGAGATGTAAGGTTTCCAACATAAAATTTAATAACATTTTATTAAAAACCTATATTTTTAATACAAATTGTAGTTTCTAAAATGATATTATTCCATCAAATTTTTAGATTTAAAATCAACTTCCATAACTTCATTTCACTAAACTTAATCAAGATACATTTAAACACAAATGTAATTAACACAATGTGACCAACAAAATTTATCATTTTATGGTAATTTTCACCATTTCTTAACTTAATAAACTTATATTTATAAAAATCCATTGAATAATATTATAATGTCTTTAATAAAAATCAATAGTATCCAACAAATTTCTAGTTGATTTTAATCACCAAAAATCTATATATATATATATATATATATACACATACACATACACATACACACTCACGACCATATATATATATATATATATATATATATGTACATATTAAGATTTTCATCTTCCATTTAAGTACATTATCATATTAGCTTATGAATCTTATTGATTTAAGTGTTGGATCATACATGCAAGACCAAAATCAAAACAAAACAAAACATCCAACACACAATCACACACACCCACGACACACACTACACACACATACACACACACACCTATCATACCCACATCTCTGTTCTTTTAGAAAAATAGTTTGGTTTATAAAATTTGGTGTGAAGAATCCAAAGTTGAAGATGATCAAGAAATTAAGAAAAAGGGCTTAGATGTTTTAAGAAAAGAAACAAGACGATGTACCTTAAAGAAAGTGAGTTTTAAGTTGATAACAAGCTTTCTTCCTTTGATTAATTGCTTGAATCTTCAATACCATAAATTATAAACATGCAAGATGGACGATTTATTTGTGTTTTAGAAAACAAGAGAGAGGGGAGGTGGTGGTGGGCGATGGTCATCAAGGAGGAAGGAAGATGAAGTAGTGTGTGTTGTATGGTGGAAGGTGAAAAGAAGGAGTGCTAGGTTATATAATAATCATCACATAGGTTTCTAGGTTTGATGAATCGCAAATGAAGGTTCGTTGGATGGCATGCATGGATTCCAAATTGAAGAGTAGGGTGATTTATCACCATATTTATTTTATTTAATGAATATAGTGGGTATTAGGTGTAAATTAGCGGGTATATTACTAATTAATGTGGTACACGCTTCTAATTATTTTGAATACCCGACACAATAAAAAATAATATTTTCAACCCAAAACATAATATTATACAAGTCGAGTTAATATTAGGTTCTATCCGGTGTAAAAACGTCTAATTTTTATATCATAAGCATGTAGTTCGCGCAGTATTGCGCGTTGCGACTAAAAATCGAAATTTTTATATTTTATTTATTTCTCCATATTTCTTAGCTAAATATTATTAGAAATATTATTTCGAGCATATATTTTAAATTTCGGACTTTAAATGTTAGCTGGGTCATCACCAACAATCGCTTTTGCGCGCTAAATCGCTACGTGACGAAATATTAACTATGACACATCTAGTCATTTAACATATAAAATAAGACTTAAAAATTTACTTTATTAACTTCAAATGTTATTTATAAACATATACTTAACTTTACATAAGTACGGTTAATTATCTGCTAAATCGCCAGGTGTTACATGTATTATATATAATGAAAGATTGACAAAGACAAGACAACAAATGTATCTATTTACATGTATTACAAGAGACAAACTACATACATACATACATACACACACACGCATGCACACACACACACACATATATACACACATACGATTATTCACACACGAAAACAACAAATTTAATTTTCATTCATGTGTCACTTTCATGACTTAAACTAATTAGGAAACATACAACTATGAAGTTAATGGATGACCATGCTTCACCTCCTTTCTTCGTTTGCCTTTTCTTGGCCGAAACACGCCAACACATAACCACACTTGTACACAAATGATTGGTTAGTGAATGGGACAAGAAACACTTCTCATGCATGCAATAAAGGACAAAGATCACAACTCACCCTATCTTATACTCTTTTAGGTCTTACCACATCCTAAACATTTTTCCATACAAGATATCCTACCCAAAACACATTGATCATGTGCCAAAATCCTATCCCATACCTACATACATACATGCGACCATATATACCAAAGAGAGGACAAAATTTGTGGTGCATGCATGCCATTAAAAGCAAATGACACGTTGATCCATAATTATACCATAATATGCCTTAACCTATGACAATCACACTCCAAAGGTTTGATATTACCCTCAAAACACTAGTCCCTTTCCTTCTCTTGGCTTCGGCCAAACTACAACCACCACCAATCACTAGTCATTTTCAAACAATGTCAAACATTTATACTAGTTTAGATTTGTACCTTCTAATTATCCAAACCAAGGTGCACTGACCTTTCAAGATTAACACACCTTACCATCACCATTTGGCCTATATAAGAAGACCAAGAGCTCACCATTTACACACACAAACAACTCTAAACTCTCAATAATCCACAACATTCTTTCTTTCTTTCTTCCTTACCTTCGGCCGAATCCCAACCCAATAAAACACTTATCTTTCCTTTTCTATTACTCTCGGCTGAACCCCAAGAACACCAAAGGTCGGAGCGAAGTGTTGTCTCAAGCCACATTGTGTTTGAAATCAGGTAGAGAGTTAGCAAAACTCGGAGTTCATCTTACATTCACTCAGTATGTTAACTAACTTTCATTTCCATTAAACTTCTAAAACGTTTCGGCACATACCCATTGCACTCTACCTGTGACCCTTTGGCACATATTATCAGCCCTTAACCATCTAAAACGGTAACGTGGAAGCTAAAATATACACTATGTTAGTTTGGTTACAATCTCTCTCTCTCTCACACACACACAAACACACACACATATATATATATATATATATACACACACATACCCGTACATATACATCTACATTATACATGTGTACAAAAATCGACATATGTGTTGGATACACATAGCCGTGGGATGTATGTGTATATGGGTCTTATGTTTTATCAAAAATTCAACTTTTGGAACTAAACATACACATCCATTAACATAACCTCACTTTTATACATACATACATACACACAACTTAATATGTCCTTAACATTATAGGGCACTCTTTGTCAGGATTGTAGTTATTCCAGCTTCTGCTTTGCTAGATCACTTACTCGAACATCATGTGAGTTTCGTGGCCCCATTTACTATTTTACTATTTTACAAATTCGGGGGAAAACATGCTTGAGACCTACATTTGTACATGACAACATTATGTGTTACATGAGTTAGACAACATTATCACAACAAAGTCCCCGGACAACTATAACCATTAACTTAGTAATAAGCCGTGGATCATATAAATAGTACTATTTGGATTGACACCCCCATTCATGGTTAGTCGCGCTTACCACAATCGTCATGTCAAATGATTGCATATTATCCATGTTTTCAATGTTCTATTATAAGGCATTGGTTGAGGCATACAAGGAAGTCAAGGTTTCGTTTCTCATGGCAACTATATTCTGAATGGACACAGACAACAAACTTTGTGGAAAAGAAATTGTTCTATCAGGTCGTTGTAACCTACGAACTCACCAAATTTTAGTTAACACATTTAAGCATGTTTTTCACGAAATAAAATAAGGATAATAAGATGGCAAGCTTAGGAATTGTAGTTGAAAGAATTTATCTAAAACAGGATGTAATGATCATACAAGTCACAATTCTAGGTGCGGAAACCCTAGAACTGAACAAAATGATACTACACAAATCAAAACACGTAAGACACCTTTTCAATCTCCATTTTATAGATTAACTTTATCAAAACTTGTTTACAATCAATACACACGTTAATCCAACCCTCACATAAACATTCACAATGTAGAGAGGTTCCTGACCTTGACACACACACTTTCCAAAACTATTCTAAACATGAAAATGACCAAAACATATTTATACTATCTGCAGGTTCGCCCAGAATGATGGTGCGAATGTGGACATAGTCCACATTCGCCCAGATCAATAGTACGAATTTATCTTCAGTTCTCCAGTCTTCTACCTTCGCCCATACTGAAACTACCTTCGCCCAACCATAAACACCTTCGCCCCCATACTTTCACATTCGCCCACTTCAGAAAACACACTAACATATGTTAAACTCTAATCCAATCACTAGTCGCAAAACGTGCATCTACAAACTCCCCCTCGACTATTGATTGGATTGTCTTCGTTCTTCATCTATGATCTTGTTCAGTATCTTGATTCTCAGTTGCTTTTTCTGGTCTTTAGTCATCTGAGGCTCAAGCTTACGTTTCACCGGCTTAGGCACATCAGCCATCTTCACCATCTTACCCAACTTAGTATCCAAGTTGCTCCCAGAGTTTATATCATATGCAAAGCAAACTCTAACAACTTGCTGATACTTCTTCGCCTGTTCTGCATCATTGGGATTACAATGTATCGGATTGTAGAAAAGCATGATGATATCTTCAAACGCGCAATTAATAAGCCACATAGGATCAAACACATATACATGCTTGTACTTATCCTTTCCGTCTCTCAACACGATCACAGCCTCTGCTTTCCTCAAATCATAATACCAAATGATGAAGTCTGCACTGAAGTGTTGTGGTAAAGGCATCAATGGAATTTTTTTCATCACTTCAGGCGCTTTATAAATCAAAGTAACCCTTTTCTTTCCTGTTCTCGGATCAACATCCCGATGAACCTTCCTTCTAGGGTATTGAGGCTTAAACATACTCCATTTGGTTCTGCTTTCCCAAACTAACCGATCAGCAAACCAACCAATAGCCGTGTTATTCACAGAAGCTCCAGTCATTGGGAATCAGCAAATGTCTCTGACCGCCCAGTACGGTAGAGTTAATAGATCATGAAATCTGTAGAAGTACAAGATTTCTGATTCCCATTTAACTGCCAAACACTTTAATCTACCCAAATACTTCCAACCAAGAGCTCTGCCTTTGAACTTCTGGTTGTGATATCTGTAAAATCCACCTTGAGCTTCCAGCTTCGGTCGTTTATCATCATCTTCTTTCAACTTCTGTAATAATGTCTTCAAATCATCATTCTGATTTGAAGGTTTCTGCTTATCAACACCAAACACCTTTTCTACAAACTCTTCACTTCTCTTTTGTGCTTTCTTTTTAGCTAGTCTGTTTGGTATCCCAGTAAAGTTTGGGAATACCTCATTTTCATCATTCTGCCTGAAATATTGTGGATATTCCTCGTGAGTAATATCCTCAATTTCTATCTCTTCCATCTCAGGTGTCTGCTTATCATCAGAATGATTCCCAATCTCCTTTTCAGGAAGATCTGGAATCATCTGATCCATCATAATCTCCTCTAATGATTTCCCTACTCGCTGTGCAATACCCTCCAAGATTTCAGCATGTACTTCACCCTCTTCCAAGTCTGGATCATTATATTCAAGTTCATACCTCATGTCTTCCGTTTGGAAGATTTCGGAAAACTTTCCTGTGAACTCAATGGTCCATTCTCTTCTCTCAAGCATATCTCTATACACATTCTTCGCATCATCAGTCAACGATCTAACTTTCTCGTTCCAGAAGATACTTTCATCTGAGTCTACATTCTCACCTCCTTTCTTTTTCTTGGAACTAGACTCTCCAGCATCTTTCTTTGACTTTCTCTTTTCAAAAGAAAACTTACTTGTATCATCTCCTACATCATCATCATCACTCTCATCACTATTATCATCATCTTTACTACCTGATCCCTCCGCATCATCATCATCTTCATCTTTGTCATCTTTCTTACCTTCTTCATCAGAACTTTCTTCTGATTCATCATCCTCCTCATCATCCTCTTTCTCTTCATCAGAAGGCTCGAAATCAACTTGCTCTTCTTCTCTTTCTTTATCCTCCTCACCTTCCTTCAACTTAGGAGCTTCACCGTATAGCGTATCCAACAAATCACTCAGACGCTTATTTTCTGTCTTAAGCTCTTTGTTGTCAGCTTTCACAGTCTTAATCATTCTTCGATTCCTGTTGCACTTACCCTCAAGATCCTTATTTTCCTCTTCAAGTTGCTTAACTTTCTTTTCGATCTCATCTTGGTTAGTTTTGGATGCAACGACAATCTGTAGCATCTTCTCCTCATTCTTTTTGAACTTACTTATCTCAGCTTGTTGTGCTACAATCATCTTCATCATTTCATCCATCTTTTTTTAACCTGTTTCATGACATCATCCGAAACAGTAACTTTGGAAGACTTGGATGTTTCAACTTCTTTAGCCTTCTCCTTTTGAGGATTCTTAAACATATCAAGCACATTCTCCAAAGCAGTTTCAAAATCAGCAACTGGTACTGCTTCAGCTTCTTTGCTTTTCTTCTGCTTGTTAGCAACTGGTGAAGATAGCTTTGATGATGTACCTGCTTCAAGTATCTTCTTGCCTTTAAGCAACTGTGCAATCTCTTTTTCTCTCAGCTTTTTAGTACTCGACTTCTTTGCCATCGACTTGTGTTTTGGTTTCTTCAAATTAACAACCACAGTCGATCCTTCACAATCATCAATATTAAAGCTTAATCCTTCATCAACATCAACAGTCTTTTTCTGTAAAACTTCCTCAACAGTCTTGTTCAAAGATTCAGACTCACCAACCATAGTGGCCTTACGCTTGGTGGTCTTTATTCTTTCTTCTTCCGAATCCCACTGTTCATCAACTTCTGTCTCCTCTGAGTCTACAGAATCTTCATCAACCAGACTTGTACCTTTCTTCGCAGTCGTCTTCTTTCGAGTAACTTGTTGCTTTGAACTACCCTGATCAACTTTCGCCTTTCCCTTCCCTTTAGCCCCAGCATTAACCACTTGTCTCTTCCTCTTAGTGTTTGCATCAGCATACACTAAGGGATCATCATTATCCGAGTCACTGTTATCATGCCTCGCTTTGTTCAATCCTAGGTCAGTGTAACCCGGATTTACCAAAGCTCCAAACAATCGTCTGTGAGGTGGCTTTTCATTGTCAGGCACACCTTTATAACCCTTCATCCTTACTAATGTTCTAATGTTCATGTGATCTTGACCTAAAATCATCGTCGGATCCTTCCTCAAATCAGGATACTTGTGGTCAAAGATCATCAATAGAAACCTCGGATATAGCATGAACTGCTTCTTCTTCAAACCTTTAAGCATCTCGAGCATGTGATCCAATATCATACCAGAAACATTAAATGGTTTGTTAAGTGTTAACGCAACCATTAATGAACTTAGGCTCTTCCTCATAACGTCATATCCACCGCTCACACACCCAAACACATGTATAATCATGTGTGCGAAATACTTGAATTGCACACTGAGCTTTCCTTTGTGCATCGAACCATCTGTGATAGGACCCTTATACTTCATTCTCAGAAAGCAAGCCCTCTGCTCCGTCCATGAAAGCTCTCTGGGATCAGTACTGGTTTCAAACTTAATCTGTAGGGCCTCTCTGATGTCCTCTTCTGTCAAAAACATCTCCATCCCCTGAATCTTGCTTCTGATAATGGTCTGATCTTCCCAGAAATCATATCTTGCATTCTGATAAAAGTCCTCCACAATGTCTTTATAGATAATGGCTGGTGTGGCTAAGGCATGAATGATTCTGCTTCGCCTTAAGAACTCCACAATCCCAGAAAACTCTGTGTTCTTCACCACGTCACCAACGTAAGCACAACAGTTATGCGACGGTTCGAACGGCCATGCTTGTGGAATATTTTCTGCTTCTGGAATTGGGTCCGATACAACATTCTCCACTGGTAACTCGATATTCTCAGGTTGTTCAGCCATCTGCAAAATAAACATCAGAAAATTCATCAAAACACAAAAACGACAAAAATTAAAAATTTTAGGTTTTCACAGTTTCCACTTTCGCCCAGTTTTTCATGGTCGAATGTGGGATTTAGGGTTCGAATGTAGACATTATGGCACGAATGTGGAAATAATCAGATTAGAAATCACATTCGCCCAAACAAAGTCATATCGTCCCAAATTTCTACATTCGTCCGTTTAGTTTTGGACGAATGTGAAATTGAATTTCCCCAAAATTTGAAAATTTGCCAATCTTGTTTTTAGACTCTGATTTTGATTGAAACCTAGCCTAATATGGCCGAATAACACTCGTTCATCATCAATTGTTATTAACATTCAATTATTATCTGTGTTAAAAAGGAATTAGGGTTTAGAACATTCAAACAATCGATTAACCAACTTAAACATGTTAGTAATCTAATTCCTTGTAATATCTCCCCCTAAAACTGATAATGATTGAATCCTTATAAAAAATCCTCAATAAAACAGTCCAATAATGTCCAGTTTGATAAACCTAGGGTTCGTAACCCCAAAAACCCAATTCTGATCTTGTTTGAAGGCCATTACCTGTAAAATTCGATGTAAAACGATCAGCAAATAGCAAGGAACAATAATTTAAGGCGAACGAAATCAAAGCAACAAGGTCTCTTTAGTTTGAAAAATTTTGAAAAAGTTACTGAATGGTGGTCGAATCTGAGAAATGGCATTTATAGGCATGCACGTTCGCCCGTTTCAAGTGGTCGAATGTGGGGTGATTCCACATTCGCCCCAGGCAAATGGCACGAATGTAGAATAGACACCCGAAGGTGAATTTTTTTTTATGTAAAACCCACTTTCACCCAATATGGAACGCACGAATGTGAAGATTTTTCCACATTCGACCCATTTAAGGTACGAATGTATCTTCATGTTTAAGTCTTGGTCGTTTTCTGATTATTTGAACCTTCGACATTCTGTACCGGATCACTAGCTAGGGACATACATGAATAATGCACTTACAATCTCCCCCTTGGACCTAGCTAGTGATGTTCCAAATTAGAAAGTTATCAATTCTTCAAGTCTTGATCTCATCATCTTGAACAACTTGAAAACTTTCCATCTTCATGCACGTTTGTGTCGAAGTTCCTGTCTATCTCTCCAGTAAGCTTCGAAATCTCAGACAGACTCAAGAAATCTTGGCTTTATCATTTGTTGGTCCAGAGATGAAGATAGACAATAATCTTGAATTCTTCAATCTTAAGTCATTTCTTTAACCTCTTACTATCTTCTGTTGTTCTGGTGATCTTGATGTTCAGGTTTGGGTCTTGTTCAGTTACACTCTTTGTCGATGAGTCTTGAGCAGTGCAGCTGTTGTGTTTGATTCTGCAGAAAAATTTACTAAAAACTGCACAAACTACAACCAGCGTTAGACACGACAAAAATCTCGGAAGTACTCTTCACATTCCTTTTGACCCTCAATAGTTCTCCCCCTGAACTATTAAACATTGTCAATGTATACCAGAAACTTGAAAATTTTCAATCTTTTTTAACTTTTAAGTATCCGAGCCTTCACATCCAGTATTCCAACATCGGTTATCGAAAATAAAATTGAAACAAAACTTTTTGATTTTTCAAAGTTTATGCTAAAACACACCAAAATTCTTTTTGGATTTTCAAATGTAATTGCATAAAAGTAAACTAAACATATTTTTGTGAATTTTCTGGTAAGAGGATCATATCAGTATTGAAACAGTCAGTCATAACTCTTTTTGATCAATTTTCTGTTTATGTCATTGAGCATCCTACAACCATTACTAGTATATTTGTCCACTTAAACTCAAAATCATCATTCATTGCTCAACACTTTAGATACATTATGGTAATATTAGATACTGAGTAATCTATGGTCCACGCATTCGCGACACATTCCCGTATCAAGAATTGCACAAAGCTTCATCGTAACGCGTGATTATATTGAAGTTATCCGTTAGTTACAAGGTATGAGGCACAGAGGTGACAGGTCAGCAAATTAATGCTTTAAAGCAACTTGTGCACTCTACCAGGGTGAGGACTAATATCATACATGACTTTCATCATAGTATAGATATGATGCATTAGATAATCTTTGATTATCATCACACATGTTAAGTTCCTCATTCGGTAACTTATGGTTTTGGCTTTATTAGCTCTTTTAATAAGATACCCTGACTGAATCTAGGTCTGTAAATCAATACAACAAAAGATCAGTTAGGCCATCCCCAGATAACCTTCAATATAACGACCCGAAACCTCTGATTTTGGCAATCTATCAAACGAAATTTTGGTACTAAGACCATATGCCAACGATACGTTGATCCACATGATTATCAGTTATTGATTTTAAGTTTATATCACCATGCTGAACTTTAAATTTTGATTTCAAGCCTACCAATATATAATTGTAGTGGCTACTCAATGTTTATCAATTCATTTTTGTTTTTAGAGTAGTCTGATAGTCCACTGATGTACTATCATCTCCTCTTTTTCTCCAGGAAAACTCATTTTTGATTTTCTATTTTTTTTATTTTGATTAATCATCTCCTCTTTTTCTCCAGGAAAACTCATTTTTGATTTTCTATTTTTTTATTTTGATTTTTCTGAAATTTTCTCCCCCTAAAAATCTAAAAATAAGCATATTTTTGGATTTTTAAACTTTTTGAGGAAAAACAAAATAAAATGATATCCGATGCGGTTTACTCATTTAGTTTCAATAACCAATTTCCACTCAGATTACCAGACTCATTAAAATCTTTCAAATAGCAAACCATTAACAAAGATAAGAGAGTTTAGAATAAACCATTTTGTCGTATCTGTTGTAAGAATCCAAAACCTGAGAGCAATTGCATGAGATTGCAATGTTTTCCGGCTTCACAGGTTGGAAACAGACTACAAACACTTTCCTCTCTGTTGAAATTCTGTTTTCATTCTTCAATATCCCTTCATTGACCTTCACCTCTCCAATAAATAGCGTGTATACAGATGCTCCACTATCAACTATCAAAGAACAGCTAAGAGGTCTGTCTGGAACAACCTGCACACTTGTTAAACAATTAGCACGCGAGAGGTACCCATCCCTTCACAATGATGGGTCGTCCAAGGTCATCAATCCTCAGAACATCAATCCATTCTCCTTTTGAAAAATCAATTGGTTTTCAATGGATTGATTTGAAGTAGAAATTGCTATTGATTTAGAAAGTGATTTGGGTTTCCAAACACGTTCAGAGTTTATTTTAGATTTTGTTGAAATTGTTTTAATTTTTGACTTTTCAGATTTCTTATTTGAAACCTGCTTTTGAACTTTGTTTGGAATCTTCTCAGACTTAACTGATGAAGGCCCAGGTTTAGAGTTATTCTTAGGCTTAGCCTTAGAACTCCCCCTTACCTCAGCAACCCTATCACAATCTCCATTTTTATTCAAAGCAATTTTGTTGCGATTGTCATACACAACAAACTGTTTCCCCTTTTGTTTATTGGTTTGTTTGAGGGCTACAGGCCTTTTGACATTGCCTGAATTTTTAGCAAATTTCACTTCGGTCTTTTTCTGTTTAACATACGGACAGGAAGCAACTAAATGCCCACACTCTCCGCAGTTATAACAAGACCTATACTCTTCAAAATCACATGCATACCCTTCATCCCAAAACCAATAGGGACAATAAGCAGCAATATGACCAACTTCACCACATTCAAAACAGTTTCTCCATTCAACATAACCATGAGAATACTGTGGTGAGTTGTTTCTCCAATAACCATCAAATCGAGAGTTATATGAACGATCATAATAGTCATATGATCTAGATGAAAAAATTCTTAAATTCTTTTGATGAGAATTTTTCATCTGATCATTTCCTTTCGATTTGTTTGGTTTTGGTCCTTTTACTTTAGAACCTTTCTTATTTTCAACATTTTTATTTTCAACATTTTTCTTTTGATCCTCTTTAATCTCATGTTGGTTAGGACTGAGTTCAAAATGAAGATGATCAAATTGATTTCTAAATTGATTTATCAAACCATTATTATTGACAAAAATACATTTAAGTAGAGATTGTTCGATATTATCAATTGGAAAATTTTTGTTGAAAATCAATTTGTCATGTCCTTCCAACATGTAGGATCCTTCAACTCCTTCAGGAAACCTGAATATGGGTTTTTCTTCAGATTTAGATTCTGAAGTTGTTACCACATTTTCAGTTTTCTTTTCAAACATTTGTTTCACTTCAGAATCAGGATTAACAACACAAGGTGTTGTGACTTCCAACTCTGATGTGGGATTATTCTTTGAAAAACTTTTATTCATTTCTAACATTTCTTTCTTTAAAGATTCAATTTGGTGTAACAAATCTTTTTCATTCTTTTCAAAAACTTTATTTTGGTTTTGACACTTTTCTAGCTCATTTGCTAGGTTCTGTTTGTCCTTAATAAGTGTCATCAATTCACATTTCAACTTGACACATTCAGAACAACTAGCACACTCAACATTAGATCTTACCTCAGCTTCTGATTCATTACCATTATCAGATTTTGCATCACCATTTGAGAGGTCACTCTCTCTTGATTCACTTTGTTCTGAATCTGTATCAGAACTCAAGACACTTCCTGACAATTCACTAGAAAAATCATTTCCCATTTGTTTGACTAAACACACAACATTTCTTTGAACACCTTCTCTGTTAACACACTTGTCAACATGTACCATTTCATCATTTGGTTTCGGTGTCATTGGAAATCCCCAACTGTTGTCAACTTGAGAATTTTGCCTTTGTAATTGCTGTCGTTCAGCTTCTATCATAGCTCTGATCTGCTCATCCGTTCTTGATATGGTCACGTAATTCATCATTTTTCCAACAAAAATATTTCAAAATTTTCTAAAATCAGGCTTTTAAATTCTACGTTCGCCCCTGACAAGTCTACTTTCGCCCAAATTAGTCACCCGAATGTAGAATGTTGACCAGAATGTAGAAAATCCACTAACACTTTCCACATTGGTCCAAAAATTGTCACTTTCGTCCACTCTTTCCACTTTCGCCCGCCCGTAAAACCGAAGGTGGAAATAACAACACAACAATCCTAGGTTCGCCCTGAAAATTCCTACTTTCGCCCAGAAAATCTCCAGATTCGCCCTAAAAAGTCAGGTTCGCCCATATCTCTGTAGGTTTGCCCATTTCAACTTTGAAAAACGGTTACACTTTGAAAAACGATTATTTTGATCTGAGATTTTCAAAAGTTTATAGATTTTGATGATCTTAATCAGGTTATGATTCGGAATTGATTTGGAACAACTTTAATTCTTGGAAAACTTGATTTTAACCACAAATTCAATTCGAAATCCTTAAAAATCACTCAAAAACCATTTTCAATCAAAAACAGATGAATATTGATCAAAATTAAGTCCAAATCAGCTCTGATATTATCAATTTTGTTGTTGTATGATCCGTATAGCTCTGATACCACTTTGTAGTTGAAAGAATTTATCTAAAACAGGATGTAATGATCATACAAGTCACAATTCTAGGTGCGGAAACCCTAGAACTGAACAAAATGATAATACGCAAATCAAAACACGTAAGACACCTTTTCAATCTCCATTTTATAGATTAACTTTATCAAAACTTGTTTACAATCAATACACACGTTAATCTAACCCTCACATAAACATTCACAATCTAGAGAGGTTCCTGACCTTGACACACACACTTTCCAAAACTATTCTAAACATGAAAATGACCAAAACATATTTATACTATCTGCAGGTTCGCCCAGAATGATGGGATCAATAGTACGAATGTATCTTCAGTTCATCAGTCTTCTACCTTCGCCCATACTAAAACTACCTTCGCCCAACCATAAACACCTTCGCCCCCATACTTTCACATTCGCCCACTTCAGAAAACACACTAACATATGTTAAACTCTAATCCAATCACTAGTCGCAAAACGTGCATCTACAGGAATGCATGAAGACGACTTTTGTTTTATTATTTGATGTAGTCGTTGAACTCATTTCTATGGCTTGTAACTCTATTTGACATCAAGATGTTAATCGTTATGTGGAATGAATGACGGATAGTATTTCTCATTTAAACAATGTTTGTGACCACCATACCCGTCTCACCTCGCATTTCCACCTTAGGCGGGGTGTGACAGTGGTAGTGGCGGAGGTTGGTCGGCGGTAGTGGAGATGTAGCTCCTTAACAGAAAGAAAGAAAGAGAAGAGTAGAGACGGAAGATGACGATGACATCTATAAAAAAGAACAAACTAACACCTAGTGTTGACTTTGACTTTACATGGGCTTTTCTTAATACCAAGCCCATTACACTTGCTAAACCCATTCCACTGAAATCCTAATATACTATTGATGTGTTGTATTGCCTCATACTATTTATTTTTTGTTTTTCACTTTTACTGAATAAAGAAGATAAAAGAGTATAAAGACAATACACACTTAACTAAAATGCTTGCAATGCTTTCATTGACTTTCAATACGAACAAATTTATGTTTTGTATATCTATTATGGAATTTGTTTAATATATTTTTATTTTTTATATTATTTAATTGTCGTACCTTTGTTGTATCGTGTCTTTGATTTTTGAGTTTTGTCGTTCCCTATACCCGTATCGTCCCCGTACCGCAATCACATATCCGTCCCAGTGCTACATAGGTTGAAATCAAGTTAGAGGCATGTGTTTTCTTCATAAATTGTAGCCCTCAGCATAAACCATTATCAAGGTATTTGTTTTTCGGCTTTCAAATTTGGTTGCCATATTCAATGTTCAACACGAACAGTTTTTAGCTAACAAGTTTAAAAAAAGGAATTTCTTAGGGTATATCCTAATGGAATGGAATTTTTTTTATAAAAAAGGGAACTGTATAATTATACAAAAGAAAAAGTCTTTTTTACGAGGTATAACTATAAATTCTTATCAAATTGACCATAAATCAATTCCCTTTTTGGGGAGCGTCTTAAATACATCCCTAATTCTAAGCTTCAAGTTACTCCTACCAAGGAACATGTCAGGTAAGGGTATCCCGATTGGATTAAATGGGATAACAGTTTTTCATTTTGAATATGTAGAATCATAATTTGATCAAATCACACACCGCAGTATACTAGGTCTTCTAATTCGTTAAGAGGTTTACCTAAAAGATTCATAATATCACTAGGAAGACTTTTCAAATACCACACATGGTTTTGTTTGGTTACCATGTAGGAATAGAATGAATCATTACATTTTATTGTTTGGTTGGTAGGAAAAGATGAAGAAATGAAATCGACGTTTGGTGGTGGCAGTGCTAGGTGGAGGTTGTAGGGGTGTTAGCGGCGGTGGTGTCGGCGGTAGTTAGTGGTGGGTGTGGTAGACGGTGATGGGTGGTTGTAACACCCCGAAATGTTATCTCGCCTAACACTGTGTTCCAGAGTTTCATTAAAGGATGGAAGAGAAACGATTGTGAAGGAAGTGGGAAAAAAATGTGTTCCAGAGTTTTTTGTAGGAGGGAAAGGGAGGGAATGAGAGGGATAATAAATATTTTTTTAGGGTGATTTTCAATCTTTCCAATTTGGAAGGAATTGGAGAGAAAGGAAGAGGAGGGAAAATCCTTTCTCTTCCATCCTTCAATGAAACCCTTGAACAGAGTATAAATACGTCATTAGGTGTGATTAATAAATAACAAAACGAATTTAATAATATTGTGGGAGTTTAATCAATGGATAACAACGGGGCTAAACCCATTACAAGGGATTTATCTAGCTAATGTTTCAATCTAATACAAGCTTGACACTAGACTTGAGGGACCTAGTGTGTCATGTGTGCAAAGTAGAGATATGAGCTTTATAAAAACAAAACAAAACTTGGAAATTGATCAGTGTTTTGGATTGACCAACACACCTTCAACAACACACACACAAGAAGCTTCATACAATTCCACCCCAAATCTGCAAATAATCAAGGGTTCTTGCCAATGCATGATGGAATTCTTGCTAAATTGTGTTATAATCATCACAAGGTAACCTTAGAACTCTTTTATTGCATCCAAATCACTCTGGTGTAGAAGATGATGAAATTAGGGTTTATGTGAAAACATGAATCAAGAATGGATAAAGGTTTCTAGATGTTGATAGACACTAAAGTAACCATAATGTGTGGTAATACATAAGGCTATGCTTGATTCATTTCTAATTAGATTGTTGTATGCCTATGTTAAGTGGGTTTTAACCCTAGGTATGAACCATACAAGGATGTGGTGCAATATTGCATAAGTTGTTATCTTTATGCTTTGTAAAGGTGTTAGGAATCAAAGTGATCAATTGTCGATGATTAACTAGCTAAATGGTAAAGTTTGAGAAGTCCATAAGGCTTAGAATTCACTTGCAAAAAGGGTACAAATGAAGTGTTTGATAAAATGCTTACATGAAACTTGAATTGGGTCAAATGGTGTAAAATTGTATGAAATTCGTCACTTTGACAGCCTTAGATAGTCATCTTGTAAAGGCCATATCTCACTCGTTATTTGGAGTTAGAAGACGAGCCATATATCGTTGATAAGCTTGTTGCACATATTACATTTCATATTTAGTCATGAGAAGCTAATTCTGAGTTTTAGTGGGTCAAAACAGCATGTAAAGTTGACATTTCTGTTTTGATAGCAAAGCTGTTTGGTTAGAATTATGTTTCTGACTTGATCTTCAAAAAATCATATAAAATCACAGAAAACTCGTTAGGAGGTGTTATTTATATGGATGGAAAGGTCATTGAATGAAGCACATTTCTTATTTGAAACTTAAAGTCAGATTATGGGGTTTAGAAGGGGTAAAAGTCAGGGCCGTGTCCGAGAACACTAAAAAAATTTTGGGTCTCGGGCGAAAAAATAATTTGGGCCCAAAATTTTGTAAAGAGGAATGAATTAAAAAAATGAATATGGTGCTAGAGCTAAGGATTGAACTTGAGACCTCTACATTAAATTAACATGCTTTTTCCAACTCCACTAATAAGACTTTAATGTATAAAACACAAATATATATCCTAAATATAGAATGATATATATATGTGTGTGTGTGTGTGTGTGTGTATTTTTAAAAAATGTTTGGGCCCATTTAAGGGTCGGACCATGCTCAGGGCCGGCCTAGGAAAAAGTGACCCGAACAGCTGCTGCGCAAAAAGTGCAGCAATGAAAATAAGGTGTTTTATGAACATAACACATGTGATTGTCTAGATACCCATTTCCTTAACACTAAATGTTGATTTGGATGAGATGAGTATAGGAAATGAAAGCCTAGTACTTGCGTGCACCATTGCCTAAGCTAGTGTACATGAATATGTTTATGGACAGTTTGACTTTTAGAGGTCAAACTGACCCAAACTCAAATCTAGATGAAATGGTGTGAATAAACTCATGAGATGTGTTAGTTATTGGACATGAGGACTAACTTGATCAATCTTATGAGTATAGTGAAGGTTGATCTTGTCAAGCTAGGTGCAATCTTGGAAAGAATGAATCAAGAAGCAAACAGGTCTATACAAGGTAAGTATCCCTTACACCAATAATCTATAAACATAGTGTATCTATTGACTATCTTTTGATAAATGCTTCAACAATCTAACATTATGAATTATGAGTCTTAACGGGTCAAATGGTGAAATATCACCATTTGGGTTCCAGGAGATTAATGCTAGTCTTTTAGAAAGTATACAGGTGAATACATGGGATAATGAGCACTCGATGCCAAGAATCATGAAAAAGGAGTACAAGGTATGTAAATGAGTCAACGTAACTTGGTAAGTCCGTAGTTAGATAAAAGTCCTTTGGCGAAGTTAATTAATTTCAAAAACAACTCACACGAAGTGTGGGGGCCAAATCGACAAGTTATTTTCAATAAACGGGTCTAATGCGCATTAATGCGCTTAGATATGATTTAAAATCAGTGAATTCATGAAATTAGCAAACTACTAAGTCCGTAAAGGCTTAGAGGTTTTGAAATAAGTCAATGGGTCATAAGCAATGGCTTTTAACCAACTAGTGTCACCCACAAGTGGCTAAATCGAAATAATTGCCTATAAGGGTATTCTTGGGAATTTAAATGTATAGTATAGCAAAATACCTAAACGGGTCATAGAAATTTACGAAGGATCAGGCTTTCAAATTGACATGTAGTAAACAAGTAAAGGATTGGAATGTCATGGGGGGGGGGGTTGCTTGAAATCCTTTAACGGATCAAATTGTCTCGCATCATGCTAGAATACCCAAGTGTATGGGAAATCGGTAGTTTAATCAACTCCGTGTGTTGCTAAGGCGCTTGGAGTTGAGGATATGATTGGTTTTAAAGTCAAGATTTGGTTAAAGTATGTTAAAATAACCCATGACCCTTAACGGATCAATTTGGGTAAAATCGACATAAACATTTAAACCTGAGAACCGGGTCATAATGAGATAAATCGGACTATGCTTTCAGTTAGACAAGTTCCTAATTGGATGACAATATGATTCTTATGTTTTTTTGAATTGTCAAAAGGGTTCTCAGATTTACCGTTCATTCTGGGTGAAGGCCGTTCAGGCCTTTTGATCAGCTTGCTGCTGTTCGTGGCCCAGTGAACAACCGTTCACCTAGAATGAACAACCGTTCAGGCTTCTGAGTTGATTTGGACTAAAAATAAAATAAGTCTTTGAACAACTGAAGGGGAGACTTGATGGCCGTAATCTACTGTGGGACATCTCCCAAACTTGTTTGTTTGGTCATTTAACCGTACTCGTATCGTTTTCACACGTATTATCGTTTTAACAATTCTAAACGCATTTTTACCAATCCCACTAACCATTTATTCTTAACAAATGAAGGTAAAACCTAACATTGAATAATTTATCAAGAAAGGGTTTCTACCAAATAAAACAAGGGTCACAAGCACGAGATGAAAATTTGCCTAGATAGGAAGTAATGTATTACTTATAACAAGTCCATGTGTACCATATGCGAATTACTTACCCTGGCCAGGTAAGTGTTAAACATATGATACGATAGGTTTCTTATAATTAATACATATGCAATCTATGTAGCAAAGGCTTAATAAGTGGGAGGTGACGCGGCATCCTTGCGGTCATTGAACCTGAGGAAATGATAAACAAAGACAGAAAACAGACATGGGCCGTGATAAACCCATGGGTCAACTGGACTTTCGGACCAGTGACATAACGATGGACATGTGAAACCGAGGTATAAACGACCTGTGGGGATCGTAGAGCGCGAGGCATTGCTCCTGGATATCAGCCATAACTTCGGTTTTGGGTAATAAATCATAAGAAATGGACTTGGGCCATGATAAATCATAAACAACATACTTGGGCCATGATAAATCATAAAAAACGGGCTTGGGCAGTGATAAATCATAAACAGCGGACTTGGGCCGTGATAATTCATAAACATCGCACTTGGCGGTTAAGTGAAATGTAATGTGTGTGTTTAAAGGTGTGTTCGTGTGTGTGTGTGTGAGAGTTAATATTATGAAGTGTGTGTGTGTGTGTGAGAGAGTATTGCAAAGGTATGTGTATGTATTAATAATTTTATGTGTATTTTATAATAACTACATGTGTGTTACTATTATATGTGTGTGTATGTGATAATATTTTATGTGAGTGTATGTTAAGATTTTATGTGTGTGTATGTATTAATATATTATATGTGTGTGTTATAATAGTTACATATGTGTGTGTTAATATTAGAGGTCTGTGTACGTTGATATACTACGAATGAGTGTGTGTGGGATTTGTATCTACGTGAGAGAAAGAGAAAGTGTGTGTAATTTATAGTATATATTACATAATATAGTATGGTAAGATTTTATGATTCCATAATTCGGTATCGTGATATTCTTATAATACATATTCGTTGGGTAGGTATAATCGTACAAAATTATATCTCCATAAGTTGTAACAATATCGCCAATGGGTCGGAGTGTCGTAACAAACGCGAAACGAGCTAACTAGCTAGTTCGATGATTTTGTTGTGACCAACGCCTATACCAGGCTACGTTTAAAGAACTAAGATGTCCTTTTATGATTTAGGATACAAGTAGTTAGGATTCCTATTATTTTGGGATTTGTTATTATTAGCTTTCAAGGATTCGTGGTGAGTTCCACGACCCCGTTTTTACGTTCTTTGTAAATGTTTTCAATTTGGGGGAAAGATGTCTTATAAAATTTGTGCTGTAACCAGGGAAATATGGGTAAGTAATGTGGGTAATTGGGTAATGGTTAGCCATGTGGTGGCAAACTCCGTCGTGAACTGTAACCAATTGTTCCGAGAGAGAGTTAAAGGAACAATATGTAATGTAGCCGTAGGATATTATGAATAGTACTATTGGTGCCCGACGAGGCCTACCCCTAAACTGATAGCATCAGTTCCCGTGGGGGTGCATTATATGCTGAATTAGTTGTTGATCCACAAAAAACGTAGCATATGACTCTTCTTGGTTTGGTTACGGGCCTAAGTGATGCCACAGACTGAAGGGAGTAGCTACCCAAAGTTCAATACTTACAATATTTCTGTTACATGCACTGTGTTGCTGTGTTGTGTTGTTGTTGTGAAAGTAAAACATGTAAACTCATCAATATTTTATATATTGACGTTTTCCTTAAAACATATCTTTCAGGTGAATGAATGTAAGGAAGCTTGGATGGACAGGGCATGGACCGCAATATAGTAAGTGTCGGTCTTTTGTTAGGGGTTTTTTCTTCCATTTAGCATGATTGAGAAATGGATGAGAAACTTCTACTTTTGGGATATTTTGATAAACTGGGATGTACTCTGAATTTATTTCTACAACTTCTACAATCAGCACTAATTAACTATGAACTTTTCTAATTAAACATGTTTGTGGTAATCTTGTCTCTGACTACTTTACTCATGGTCACGCCACGTGTTTCCGCCTCTGGCATGGTGTGATAGTAGACCTCTAATGGAAAATAGCTTAAATGCCTTTAAAGTCAATGTGAATAGCCTAAATGGTTATAAGGCTTTTAGAGAATAGTAGCTTGGAAGGCATTAAAGCTTCAATGGATAGCAACCAAAATGGCTTTTGTGACACCCCGCCTAAGGCGGAAACGCGAGGTGAGACGAACATGGTGATCACAAAAATTGTTTATACGAGAAATACTAAATGTCATTTATTTCATCAAACACAGAAGTCAGATAGTCGAATACAAATTACAAATCCTAACAAGTGTTTCAAACTGCTACATCAAGATAACAAAACAAGAGACTTCTACATGCATTCCTAAGCTTGCCTCCTTATTATCCTTACTTGGTTCCCTGAAAAACATGCTTACAAGTGTCAACTAAAAAGTTGGTGAGTCCGTAGGTTTTGTTGACTCGATAAAACTGTTTTATTGCTCAAAAAGTTTCGTTGTCTGTGTCCATGCAGAATATAGTTACCATGAGCACCATAACCAAACCACGACGTTCATGTGCACCCCACCCCAATGCCTTGTCACGGGACATTGTAAAGTATGGATAATATGCATTCATATGTGTTAGCGCGACTAACAGTGAAAGGGGGTGTTAACCCAAATAGTATTATTCATATGATCCATGGCTTATTGCTAAGCTAATGGTTATAGTTGTCCGGGGAATTTTTGTTGATCTGTGACAATTGTGGGTCTAACTCATGTAACACATATTGTTGTCATGTACATATGTGGGTCTGTAGCATGTTTCTCCCCCAAAGTTGTAAAACAGTAAAAGGGGCCATGAAACTCACCTGATAGTATCACGTGTGGTCTAGCAAAGCAGAAGTAAGTACTGTTCCGACAAAAAGTGCCCTATAACGTCAGAGACATCTTAAGTTGTGTGTACTTATTGTTTACCATACAAGTTGTTCACCTGACTTGTGGACCCTTGTGTCATGTATGTGTAGGGCCATTGCACGTGATAATTACTACGCATCTTGATTGTACCTCATAAAGTGTATTGTTTTGTGTAATCCGATAGTTTTGAATATGTGCAACATTACATGTGATCGTGTATGTTCTGATCCAAAAATCGATTCCTTGACAACTATTAAAGCCGAGTGTGGTTTATAAAACATTAATCATGATGTATGTGATATGCATACATGCGATTATATATAAGTGTACATGTGTGTGTTCCAAAATAATTCAACAATAAACAAGACAATGGTTTTAGAAAATCATTAACTTATATGCAAGATAGAGTCGATTACTAGACGACTAGGGGTCGAGGGTCGGGTAACAAGAGGGTCGATTATTATAGGAGTTATAAGAAAGAAAAGGGATTGATTACTTACCAAAGGAAACAAGGGATTTGGTAAGTGATAGTGAGGTTCTCTTGCTTCTTCCTTGGATCGTAGCTCAAGTGGTTTGGGTCCTCCTTGTCTTCCGCCGGGTGAGGTGAGGAAGAGAGGAGTGTTGTGAGGGAGAAAGAAGTGTGTTTGTTGCAAGAAATGATGGTGGTGGTGAGCTCTTTATATAGAGGTAATTAGGGGTGTTTAAGTCCTCTTGGTTGTATAATCTTGGAGAGTACATACTAGTTTGGTGTATCATGAGTTGTTTATGCTTGTCCTTGGCCGAATACTCCCATGGGATCCTATCTAGGCTTCGGCCGATTGTCATTGTTCATGGAAATGGTATAGTGTGTTGTATAGAGGTGAAATCCATGCATGTGTATAGTCTAAATGAGGTATGTTAGTGGCAAGACTAGGTAGTAGGTTTGTGCAAGATGATAGTGATGTTTCATGCCTCTTGGCCGATTACCATTAGTGAGTTATAAGTGGTATAGTTGACTAAGATAGAAGGTGATTAAGAGTATTGTTTTGTTGCCTATTTTGGTGAAATATCATGGTTTCACACACGTGCTCTTGTTGGTTCATGTAGTTAGCCGAAAAGTGGGTATGATTAGGTGTTATAGGCATGAGTTGAAAGTGATTGTTCCTTGGTTTGCATGTGTGGCCGTGAGTTTTCAATAGCTCAAAGGGGAAGTTCTAGTGTTCTAGGGATGAGAAGGAATGAAGTTGACTTTCCCTTTGTGTGTTTATGTTGGACATACCTTGTGATAGTGACAAGTCTCTAGTGTTTCCTTCATGTTTGCGGCCGATGATGAAGCAAAGGTAGGAATGTTTGTAGATAGTGACACATCAATGACTCAAGATCATCTAAGAAATTGAGGTTTGTCTTATATAGGAGGGTTATCATAGGGTAGTCTTCTTATGCATTTTGGTGTAAGATTTGGACATTCTTATGACAAGGACTTGTCATAGTTGTAGGTGTTTGTTTTGGCCGATTTATGAGTAAAGGAATTTGGGCACATGCCTAATATAGGTAGGCTTAGTGGTTTAGGGAGGTGAAAGGGATGTGTCTTAGGTTAGGATTTGTCTTATGCTTAATCCAATCAAAATCAAGCAAGTGTGGTGTGTGTGTGTGTGTATATATATATAGTTTTTTCTCTTGTTGCATGCATGAACTTATTTTGTCCTATCTAGTTCTAGTGTGTAAGTATGTATATGAATTGTCATTGTCACTATGTGTGAAATGTGTATATGATAATATTGAACTATTTTTTTTATTCTACACATATGTACCTACTAAAAAAATATATAGTTTTAGTCTTATAAAATCCATACGTTTTGTTGATCCTTATAATGGTCATGGTGTTCGAGTAGAGTTCGTAATTGTTCAAATAATGAGGCGCACTGACACACTTATTCTAAACACATAGTCAAATAAGGACAGTTAATTGTACGGTCTCGACTATTAGATTTGGCGGGTGTCACAACTTTAAAGCTTGAATGAGCAATAGCCTATTAGACTATAAGGCTTTAGTGCTAAAATGGATAATAGCTTTAAAGCTTGAATGAGCAATAGCGTTAAAGGTTGTAAGGCTGTAGAGAATAGTGGCCTGAAAAAGCTTTAAGGCTTTGATGAGCAATAGCCTGAAAGGCTTTTTGTAGATGCATATTTCATATATGTGTCTGTAGCTTTCGGGTACTCTACGTCGTAAAATGTCAAAAGATAGTTTATATTTTGAATGTAATGTTTCATGTGGGTAGTCGTAGGTACGAATGAGAAATGAAAGTTTTCATTCAGTTCTCATTCGGGATAATACTAGGTCGAATGGACCCATTCAGACCCTCGATGTGACAACTGGAGTTGCAGTATCTATAGGGTTGTTGGGCAGGAGTTATAGTTAGTTATTGGATTTTGTCCAGAAAACCCTAGATTTGAGAGCTTGTCTTAATTGGATTCTGTAACCGATTATTTGAAGTTAATGATTAAGATAAACTTTGAAAATGATCTCGTGTGTGTTTTTAAATCGTTTTACATCATTTTGCTAGATCTTTAGGGTTTTTGCACCTGACGGTTTACATATCATTGGGATAAACTGTAAATTGATTGTTTTTTGATCTTAAACTTTTAGGTTTCAATAAGCAGTACCCTGAAAGGCTTTAAGGCTCCAATGAGCAATAGCCTAAAAGTTTTGTGAAGTTTTGATGAGTAGTAGCCTAAAAGGCTGAAAAGTTGAAGGGAAACATGTACTTTTTTACTTTAGTAGCTATCTGACATGATGTGTCTTTCTACATAATTTATCTATAGTCTATAATATATTATAAAGCATTTCCAAGGACTTCTTAATTTGTAAGAGGTATAAATTTAGTTGCTTATGATACAACACACAATGCGTAAAATAACTACTTTTGGGGGGCAAATATGTCTTTAGAACACCATGTTTAATCGAAAGAAAGTCAAGAGTCAAAAGATGTTTATAAAACCTCACAACATCCAATTTTATAACTATTTTGAACATATTAAATAGAAAAGATATAAAAAACAATTCATAATTCTACATATTTTATTAATTCTTTATATAGAAGTAAGTACTCTATAAAAGTTAAAGTTTTATAAAGTTGATCATGCCATATAGAAATCGAGAAATCAATAGTGAAAGTTGTGTTTTAATTCATGTGGTAACAGTTTGAATTATGGAAGTATTACGTGTATGAATATTAATACAGTTAACATGTCTAATCTAATTTAAGCTACATGATCACCGGATTCAACGACCAAAGAAGAAAGCTTCGGTTTAATTTAGCATCTCTAATTATCTCTATACATATATGGAGGCTAGGAGATTAAGTTTCCTAAACCGTAGATTAGACTCTATATATTGATGAATTGTACTTGTAGCTCCTTAGAGTACACAAATAATAAAAGAATCATTATACATTTGACGCATTTTTCGTAGGTTACCGTTTTTGGTAAATTGTGGCTCAAAGTGCATCCCACTATCTTACTAATCCTTTTTAAAATATGAGAATGCAGAGAAGTTAATGAATGTATATAGTTTGATACAATCATATCATGTTGCTACAAGGATTTTTTTATTTAATATATCATTTAAACAAAAGATTTTGGATGTATTTTACAACGCAATGAATTAATACATTTTGATGCAATTTTCGATTCCACTGCAATGCGTAGGTTATCCACTAGTTGTAAATAGTGTGGATGTCCATGTGCACTTTTGACTTTAGCATGTTTTGGATAAGGAGATACCATTCCCAAAGTAACTTAATCAATAAATTTGTATTTTGTGTGAAGTTACTTATACCAAGAACTTAGGCATATCTAAATTACTAAATTAGTAATATATAGTTTGGTCAAAAAGTAAACAATAAATAATAATTTTATGCTTATGAAAAGAATACACTAATATTCTTGTTTTGAGAAAATATGAATACTGTTATCGTAACAATGATTTGTATCCACACATGAGGACAATATGTTGAGAGTTATTTTTTGTATGCACCACCATCTTGTTTGTATCTTTTATTTTGTGAAGAGCATCTTGTAATTGTACTACATGCTCTAGCACTTTTACCCTATATATTGGTAGTTGACAATGTGTCATAAAAAAGACAAAAATATATTCAAGTTTTTAAGAGCAAAATGACAAAATATTGATTGTCACCTAGTAAAGTAGGGTTTGACTCTTGGTAAATGTCACATTTTTATCTTTTGTATAAAAATGTGTAGTACATCATATTTGTCCTTTTGAGATAGCATTATACTTTATATTTATAGGAGAGTAAATTGAATAGTGTTATTTTGTCATTTTTGTAATATATCTTCTAGCCAAGGATATTTTGGTCATTTGCATATGAATCATCTTCCATGCTTTCCAGCTTCAAACTCCCCCCCCCCCCCTCTCTCCTTGTTGGTTCATTTCACCCGGCTCCATTTCCACCGTCTCTGTTATCAACCCTAACGATTAGTTCCTGGGCAACCACCGCCTGACTCAACGGATCCCCTTTTCTTTCACTTTATCCGTGGGTTTATTCTGCAACACCACCCTTTCTGTCACCGTGCTCTTACGATGATCGTGCTAAAAAACTCACGGTCATTGTTTCGTGACGCTAAAAAAGCTACGGGGTTGTGGGTGGGTCGGCGGAGCCATGGCGGGGACGCCACCAGGTTTTAGATCGCCGCCTCTGTCGTATGTCGCCGTCAGCGGCTACGACTAATCTATGTGGTTTTCGATGGTGGATAGTGGGGTTGGTATGTTGCCGTCTTTTGTTATCTTATCAGTGGTGCATGGCTCATCGATGGTGGCAAATCTGATGTTCATCGATTTTGCCAGTGGTGGTTGTGATGAGTTCTAAAATTTGACAGACAATTGATGAATATGGTATTTGCAAGGATGTTGGATGGCAGGTTTATGCCTGCAACCAACCTTGTAATCTTGCTTATTTATGAATTTCTGAGCCACCTAATTTGATTTATTTTCCTGTTTGTGGGTTCCATTCTGACGTTTTCCTTAAAACTGTTGAACGATTATATGTGGTTGTTTTGGTGGGTCATCTGTGGCACTGTCGGTGTTCAATTCCATCCACCTTAGGCGGCATCTTTACACAATGGTCACACAGTCATGGTAGATGGTGTTTGTTGTCTGTTAAACGGTGGTATGCGGTGGCTTTGGTGGTTCATTTATTGGTACCGCTGGGGACCGATTCAGGTCATTTTTGGTGATGACATTACACCACGATGATGGTGAGAGGTGTGCACTGTGGGGTTGTTGTTGGCGTTGTTGGTTTGGGGGCTTTGGGCGACGATAAAACCAATGTTAGTTGTGTCGGTTGTTGTTCCCCATGGTTCCAACAAGCAACTTTTGTTGTCTTGGTAAATAAGATTGAGAAACTTGAACTACAGTTAATTTAATCTTTTCAGATGAAGACAAATCATTGGCTCTTTCAATTAGATGGTAATGAAGCTGGCAGACCTGTATGTTGAGGTCGTACACACTGCTACTTTCAGTCGCTACGGTGGTACGGAATCCGTGTGGTGCTTGTATAGGTTGTTTCTTTGGTTGGCTTGGGGTTTGTCATTGGCCTGTTACATATTGAAGCCTTAAACTGTTCTTAATGTTATATTTATGCCTACATATGTACCTTCTTAAATATGTAGATGGGTTGTGATGAATTTATATTTATGATCATGGATTATGGTGTTGCCTTGGCTTGGCAGGGTTGGTTGATGGTAGGTGTCGATCTACAACCCCCTCTGCAGCCATGGCGTGCTCTTGACTTTGAATTCTGAGCTCGGTTTTAATGAATCTAGATTTTGTTTTAATTTTTTTTTAAACATACTAAATTGTTTATCCTGTGGTTCTTTGCTACTCTAAAGTAAACTTGTCATAGGCACCAATAACAACCATTGTTGAGCCAGAATCCAACGATGATGATAGCGATGGCCGGAGGGAAGAAACCCCTCTTTTATTGTTTTAAATAGTAGATTTGCGGCAATAAAGGTCAGTTGCAATAACCGACACTCCGAGGGTAGGGGACACCAAGAGGTACCATTTTATTAAGTTGTATTCTCTAAGTTGCGTTTCACGTTGTTAAAAATAAATAGTTGGGATTTTATTATTTCAGATGTTGGTTAACAAATGGATAGACTGTAAATAACCAGCCTAGGGTTGTCGTGAGTGCACAATGGTGAGTCAGTGAAGGTCGAATTAACAATTGTGGTGTTTGACGGTGATCGAAGCGGTTTGCGGTTTCATAATTTATCTCGGGTTGCTTCATAGGCAGGTGAAGCAAAACAGGTAACGTCGGTGGTGCTAGGGTTGTTGTCAGTGCACGGTGGTGCCTCAGTGAAGGTGGTATTAGTGAATGTGGTGCTCGACGCTGGTCCAAGCGACTCGCACAAGAGACGATTATAGGTCCCCCAAGTAACCTAATTTGTTCTTAGAATGGTTTGTTTGAGAACTTGGATGTCTAAGTATGATATTAAAGATCTCTGAATTGAAATTGAAGATCATAAGTGATTGAAATTGAAGATCATAAGTGATGAAAAAGAAGTTAAGGACTTTGGAAATATCATTCATTATGGAATGTCTAAGTATGTTATGGTAGATCTAAGTTACTTTTAGTATCAAAAGACAAATTTTTACTACAAAAGAATAATTTTCATACCAGGGAACAACTTTAATACTAATGCCTATGTTTACACACCAATAAAGAAGTTTTCATTGCTGGCGATCATTTTGATAAAGAAGATTAGATCCCGGTACCTAGGTAGTGGTCGCACCATGATTTCACATCATGACAAGATTTAGAAGATTATTCTTCGTACGGTTAGGCATCTTGAATTGTTATTCTTTGTAACTAATTAGTATATATATTCACAGTTTAGTATTAATTTAGAATCAATGGTTTGTATCGATTATAGACAAGAAAGAAACAAGGTTGTTAGATCAAGATGATCAAACAACAAAACCCTAATATGTGAATGTGAACGAGTGAAAATGAGAGAACAATGAATAATAAACAATGAGGCAAAAGTGGTAAAGTAACGAGATGTGGAGCCTTTTATAGGTGTGGAGTTGTGTTTTCTTCATAAGATCAACGGCTGCAATTGCCCTCATCCAACGGCTGCAATCTCGTGTGTTTTCTCATACGGATTGCCAACATCAGCACATGCCAGCAACTGGGTCACACGAACTGGACCAAAGGATACGAACTGGGCTCAACAAACAACTCCCTTGGGCTCAGCACAAACAATGCAATCAGACTTAAACCTTCAGGCCCAATCCAAAAGCTGAAAATAAAATCTTATGCAAAATGTTCAAGTTTTATTTTATAAAAAGATAAAAAATAAAAATAATTACCTTAGTGTTAAAACTGAAGTCAAAGTAAAAGTCAACTGTAATTTTAACACCCCCCTCAGTTTTAACACTTAAAGGGATCAAACATGGCCAAAGAGTTGCAAAGTTGCACATGCTGGCATGGATTTAGCCCTTTAGTAAAAATGTTAACAATCTGATCAGCAGGTTTGACATTATGTGTTTTTATAACACCTTTGGATACTAAGTCTCTAAGAAAGAATAAATCTAACTCAAAGTGCTTAGTTTTTCAAAGAAAACAGGATTAGAAGCAATAGCCAAAGCAGCAGTACTATCACAATGCAATGAAACAGGTAAATTTACTTGAATGTTTAACTCAGACAAAAGACTTATGATCTATAAAATCTCACAAGCAGCTGAACACATTGATCTGTACTTTGCTTCAACAGAAGATCTGGAAACAGTAGATTGTTTCTTGCTTTTCCAAGAAACAATATTGTTTCCCAAAAAAAACACTATAACCTGTAACTGACTTTCTAGTAGTAAGACATTTGGCCCAATCAGAGTCAGAATAAGCAACAATATCAAAGTTGTCTGACCTTTTAAAAACTATATCCTTTCTATGAACCCCCTTCAAATATCATAACAGCCTCATAGCAATTTTTAAATGACCCTCTATGGGTTTATGCATATGTTGTGTTGGACCAGTGCTCTCTTAAAACAGTTAAGTTTTAGAACACTTATGTGTTTGTAGTTATATCAAAGTTATTTGCACAGCGGAATGATAAATGTTCTAAGTTAAAGTATCACTTTTACAAGAGTTATTACTCCCCCTTTACTATAGCAGTTAATGAGAATCAAAAGCAATTCAAAGTATAAAGCAGTAAGTGCAAGTCCTGAATGATTCTCAGATGTGAAATGGATAATAAGTTATAAAAGCTTTGAAGGATTTCAATTAAAATCAAGTGTAAATCACATGTCTAAAATAGTGAGATAAACTCATCTATTTATAGACGAGTACAAGCTGTTGTGCTAAGTAATACAACATTATAATAAGCTAAGATAATGTTAAAGATAATGCTTACAACAGGCTGTAGCATTAAAACTTGTTCAAAGACTTTAACAAAACAATATAATACTAAACTACTGAAGTGACTGAGTCGGTTAGAAGCTTCTGATGTGAAAGTACTGATGAGTGACAAACTACTGATGAGTAGTTTGTCTTCAGTAGTTCTTTAGTGAAATGTCTGGTTAAACTTCAGAACTTCTGAGGAGATAACTCTTCAGCACTTTGCTTTTTCTTCTTCGGAACTTCTGTCTTTACTCTTCAGTAGTTCTATACTTAGCAGAAATATGATTTGAACTTTGGTAACAAAAGTGGTTTCTTCAATCCTTTTTGTCCCTACAATCTCCCCCTGGATTGATGAAGCCAAAACCAAATCCAAATCTTTATTTTTCCTCATTTTTCCTCACTTCTAGTACTCTTCAGATTTCTGCAGTCATCTTGATACTAAGCGTATTCTGTTGTTGCTCTGAGAGAGATCCTTGTTCAGGCTCTAGATGTTGTTTGGTGAGAAGGTCATTTGTTGACAGTATGCTCAACTCTTTTGAATTTTTAAAGACCTTTCTTGAACGATCTCTTCTTGTCACCTTCACTGAGTTGGAATCAGTAAATGACCACTTAACAATATTTACCTTAGACCTGTCAAAGTCTGAGGCATAGGAGACCAAGCTAGTCTCCTGGGTTTGACCTGATTGAGTATGTTTTCAATTTCAGTGACCTTCAGGTGGGAGTCCTTGCTTCCTTCAGTGTTCACAGCACTTGGTTTTGCAAACTTGGGTAAGTGATGTGTTGTTACAACTTTGGTGTGAGGTTTTTCTTTAATTGTTTGTTGTATCTGAGAAGCATATGTAGCAGGATCCCTGAATTCTGTAAGCAGAGGTTTTTCTTCAATATCAAAGTCTGAGTGTACTACCTGACTTCCTTCTAACAGCACCATCTTGAAGTCAGTCTTTACAGCTTCCTCTTGCTTCTTCTTTCTGGTAGCAGGCTTTTGTAATGCACCAGAAGATCTCTTAACTACTGAGGTTTGTGGAACTTCAGGAGTTTTGTACTTCTCTGGATGTGCAGCTTTGCTAGCCTTGAATTTCTTGTATGTGTCATAAAGAGTGTCTTCTTTCCATTTTGACACAGAAGTTTGTGGACCAAATCCATTTGCTACCAATTCTTCAATTATTTCAGCTCTCTTTGCTTTTCTTTCTTTCTCAGTTGCCAACCTGTCAGCTACAAGTTGAGCTCTTCTTGTCAGTTCTTCTGTAGAGAGTCTGTTTAGTGAAGCCTTCTTAGACTTTGTATTCTTTGTGATCATTAACATAAGCTGTGCTCTTTTGTCTTCTTCAGTAGCAGCTTCTTTGGCTCTGTCTTCAGCTTCTAGCTCATCAAGTCTTTCTTGATACTTGGCAAGCTTTTCATCAAAACTTAGATCATCCCTTTCTTCCAGGATATTCCATACTTCATCTTCCTTAGCTTTCTTTTGAGCCTCTTTCAAACTCTTCTCTAGAAGTTCTTTAGACATAGAGATTGGAGAAGGATTTAAAACAGTTGTTGTTGTTGCTGGCCTTGGAATCTGGGCTGGAATTTGTTGAGGTGCCTGTGAAGACTGTCCTTGTATGTTTTTAGAAGATATTACTACTGAACAGGTTTTCTTTTGGGTGGTAGAGATGGAGTGGACTAAGAGGATGTTTCAGCCACTACTTTTTCAAGTGCAGATTGCACATCAGTAGTTTCAGGGATCTCTACTTCCTAACCTATCTTTTTCTTTGGGTTGGTGGGTTTTTATTTTTGCTGTTTAGGCTTTTTGGCTTTCTTAGTCTTGGGTTTTGAAGATGTGGGTTCCTCAGGGACTGGTTCTTGTTCCTTTTGGTCATCTTCTGGCACAATGGCCGGTTTGTTATGCCTTGAGAATACTTGGGAAGTGAGAGGTTTTAAAGCAGATGTCTCTCCCACAAGTACTTCCTCTCCAAGTTCCTCTATTATGCATTGCATAACAAATCTTGGATATAACAAAAACTTTTTCTTATCATTTTGATGATGTAAAACCAACTCATTAAAGAAAAGTTTAGATGCCTTGAAAGTTGTTTCAGATATGATTGAGTGAAAAATTGGTTGAAAGGTTTAAGGCATCTGATCATATGATCCAGTTTTGGGACTTAAACACATTATAATATAATGAAATAACAATTTATATTGTGGATCAAAATATTTCTTATAAACTGTTGCTTGTGCTAAAGTACCTTGATAGCCACACTCTCTCATGGTCAAATGAATAACAGCATCTGATATGTGCTCTGGAGCATCAGAATCATTTAAACCAAGTCTTATACTCAAAGATTCCGGTGTGATGGCCATAAGCTTCCCTTGTATAGTTGATTTGAGGGAAATCACCTTGTTGTTAACTGTCACCGTTTCAGCATTTTCCCAGAACTCATTTAGAGTCTGTTCATGGATTGGAGGATCAATGGTGAATGCAGATTTGTATTGGGATTTAACGACCAAATCAATGATTTCATCGTATTGGGACCAGGCTTCATCGTTCTCGAAGTAGCCTCGTTGATTATGTCCCCGTTTCAGTACAAGAGCCATGGTGTCTTTTGATCGAACAGTAATTTTTAGGTTTGAGAAGGGGTTTTGTCTTTGCTTTTGAGAGAGAAGGAGGGAATTTTGCTTTTTGAATGGATAAGTGTTTGAAAAAGGTATTTATCAGAAGTTTTTAACCGACTAGGTCAAAACTTCTGATGAGTGAAATGTCAATTTTACCCTTTTAATGAAACTACTGATGAAGCAGGTTTCTTCATCAGTGGTTTTTGTCATCTCTTCAGTAGTTTTCAACAGCTGATGAGAGTGACTTTTAAAACACTTAAATAACTTCTGATAATTATCAGTAGTTATTTCTTTTCTGAAATTTTCCCATTTTGATGTTTTTCAAAAATATCAGCAGTTTCTCTCTCACTTAATTATTCATCAGAGGTTTTGTGACAGATAAGTATGTAAGTGAAAATAAAATATGTGCAGATAGAAAAGTGAAAACATTTACAGACTTCATTCAAAATTTAGCATCCCAAGCATGGATACTAACTGTAACGTTTCGCGTTTTTATCTAGCTTGTAATAAGTGATGTTATTCAATAAAGTTTCGAATCTTGACATTAAAAATATTTTTCCATCATTTTCAATCCAGTATAATCATATATATTCATAATAATATAGTTTTATTATGGAAAATGTTCAAAAAAAATAAAATGTGTGGACCGGGACTCGAACCCGCGTCCACCACATAACCAAACAAACACAACAACAAGCTGAGCCACGAGCCTTATCTGTTCTATATCCTACGCGAATTATACATAAGGCATGATAATTATCAAGCCAGTTGACTCTGAAAGTCAACACCCACAACAAAATCGCCCAATTAATCAACGATTACTGCGAATTATCTGTTAATCTTTTGAATGAAGTTTGTTGACACTATTATCGGCCCTATCCTACTGTGAATTCTAACTAAAACAAACCAGAAAGTCCGTTTAATCTCATGCGACTCATTCTTTTGAATTCAAAATAAATAACAGTCAATTCGTTATAATTATTATAAATAGGACTCTTCCATAGAGCCTAATACCACCGAAAATTCATTTCCCACTATCAATTTCTATTATAACACACTCTTTAATCCTGTATTAATCGCATTTTTGGTTTCAAGCTTATTCGAATCAATCGAGCATTAATCCTCACTGTAAGCATCAATTCATTCATTTTATTTGTTAATCGGCATATTATAAACAATAGCCCCAATGTTTCAGGGGCTATTGATCGCTGCTTTTATCAATTGCTATAGTTAGGGTTCATAAGTATTCAATTTGGGGAAGATGATACGAAATCGTGTATGCTTATATTATTTTCTGTAACAAAATAAAACAACCATCTGTGGTAGATCAGATGGTTAGTATCCTTGTTGCCCAGCAGCGTGGCCTTGGGTTCGAGACCAGGCACGCGTGTTTTTTTAGTTATTTTCCAATAATTATAAACTCACCCAAATAAGCTATACTTACAATTAAATCAAAGTGTTAATCGTTCTCAGGGTCAGACCAGTTGGTCTGGCTTGTGAATCTAAGACCATTGAGCCGGCCAGGGACTCAGGTTCGAGTCCTGGTAACTACAACTATTTTTTTTGCTTTCTTTTATAATTATATATTAATATTATTTTTTTAAAAAATAGATTTTAAATACTAAACATGGTTTATAAATCCTACAAAATTTATTCTAAGTCATTCTGATGATAAATTTTATTATCCAACTTTTAGTTTTTCAAAAATTATTTATTTATTATATATTATAAATATTACAAGTTTATTCAATTATAATTTTAAAATTCAATACAAATATCTAAACGACTTTATAAAATCCCACAAAAATTATTTGAAACTTATAAATCAATAAATGTTCCAGAAATAAATTTTTATTTCATAAAAATGTTTATTTAATATTTTTAATTAATTTATGCTATTTTAATCATAAATAAATCATAATAAATTCATTTTTCATTATTTTTACATCAAAATTTCACATAAATTATTATTAATCATTTAGATTAGAAATATAATTTTTTGATTCGAAATTTATAAATTTTAATATTTTTAAATATTAAGTCTATATTTTGGCAAATAAGTATTAATATATAAATATGCATTAATATTTACAATATAATACAACTACCTTTAGTTAATATTGGTTAGAAATATTTTTTATTAATTATTTCTGTATTTATTAAGTTATTAACAATTATTCAAATTTAATCATAAATCAATTATTAATCCCCAAATTTGGAACCCTAGCATACTTTAGACTAGGAAACTAGACTTATTAAGTTTTCCCCACCACTTATTTATTACCTTGAAATAGGGTGATATTTGGATATACACGAGCCACATTTTATTTATATATCAAGGGTCTCCATCCTAACACTAAGGTGAGTTTACATAGCCCTTTTTTTCCATTCACTATTTTGGGGTGAAACATGTTACAACATTCAATTTACAATTCAATCATAAGTGTCTATGTGTTATTCTATGTTGCATTATGTCTTAAACATTACTAGGGTAAGCACATTATTCTAGCATAATCATTAACATTGATCAGCCGACGGTATACAATGATAGATCTATTGGACTGACAATCCCACCCGAATACGTGTACCTCCTACATAGGTAGCGTGGGTGATTGTTATCGAACACATAACATAATCGAGTGAACCATATGCGTATGGGATGGACCACAGTATTCTAACCTCTCAAGGGTTGATTATGCACTCGATTTACCTGATAGTTTGTTTTCACATATGGACTAGACTAGCCATGACACTCGAATTGTACAACATTTTTTTTATTCAATATACAAACCTATGTAATTCTCACCAACATTTTGTTGACCCAAAAACATTTTCAAAATTAACATGTTTCAGGTAACAATGAAGCTGAAGCTTAGGGTGTGCTTGAAGAAGTTATTTGAAGTTGTTTGATTTATTTCATGTTATGTACTAGCATTTCATTTTCTTAGACAATGTTTCTTTTGGATATTATGCTTTGAATAAAATATTTAAAATTCAATAAATATCATGTGCTACTGAAACAATCATCAATACGTGACATCCCGATGTTTCCGCCATCGGTTGGGGTGTTACAGATTGGTATCAGAGCCTTGGTTATAGGGAATTAGGTTATTAGAATAATAATCTAGACTATAACCTTAGGGATTTAAAACAGTACATGCTTCTTCTACTTGTAACCCTACTTGTATCCCTATTCCACACCCTATACTACCCTAGTCCTACGAGTTGCCTACTCTTACTTGTCTGCTGCAATCCTAATCCACCTTTAGATTAATAGGACGAAATCCTCAAGTTTAGCCTGAACCACCTTGAGATCTCGTCGAAGTTCTAGATTTTAATAGCGAACACGTGCAATCTGGAAGGGTGAACGCCTGTATTCTGAGTCTTCTGTCTAGGCTGGCATTGCGCATATATCCCAATCAGACGAGGGACCCGGATGCCTACCTAGGAATTCTCGGGATGAGTGTTCACTTATAGGCTAAAGCATGTTTTCACTATGTTATTAGAATCTAGAGTCTTTGATAAGTCAACGTTTTCATTTATTCGCTTTAATTAATGATTAAATGATTACATTCCTTATTACACCTCATTATCCTTGATTCTTACCATGTTACCTTCATTGTGTTTCTTTCAGAAAATGCCTCCTCGTCGCAGCACTCCCAACAACAGCGATAATGAAAACAACAACAACAACAACAACCATGACAACGATGTCCAATTCGCTGCGATCATTTCCCAACAAATGGCTCAACAAATAGCGACATTAGTTCCCAACTTGGTGGCTCAAGTCATACAGATGAATGGAAATGGCAATGGGAATGGTAATCAAAATGGGAACGGGAATGCTCGCCCTGCTTGCACCCTCAAACACTTCAACACTTGCAACCCTCCTAAGTTTAGCGGGGACGAAGGCGCAACTGGTCTCCTTCAGTGGTTCGAGGGTATCGAAAATACCTTCATTAATAGTGAGTGTCCCAATAATCTCAAAGTTCGCTATGCTATGAGCGTCCTTCACAAGAGAGCACTCACATGGTGGAATGAAGAGAAAAGGACTCGTGGAGCTGAAGTCGCACTGTCTTTGACTTGGGAGCAAGTTAAGGATATTATGAAAGAAGAGTTATGTCCTCGTAATGAAGTCAAGAAGTTAGAGGATGAGTTTCACATTCTGGTCCAGGACAGTGGGGAGAATCTGGCCTACAACACTCGTTTCCACGAATTGAGCCTCTTGGTACCACATAAGGTCACACCCCTCCCTATTGCTATTGAAAAGTATATTGGAGGTTTACCTATGCAGATTCAGGATACTGTGTGGGGAAGAAATCCTGCCACTCTTGAGGAAGCCAAGCGCCTAGCTGCTACTCTGACTGATAACCATGTGAAGAATGGCACTCTTTTTCGTAAGGATGCAAAGAAAGCCGTTGTGAAGGATACTCCTCAACCTGCTAATGAAGTTAAGTCTGAGCCCTCAACCAACAAAAAACGCAAGGCAAGAAATTTTGCAGTCGTTGCCGCTCCTCCACCCGACAAGAAACCATATACTGGACCCCATCCCTTGTGTAATACCTACAAGTATCACCACCCAACTCAAGCACCTTGTCGTTTTTGTACTAACTGTCAAAGGTATGGGCATCTCGTGAATGTTTGTCGAATTCCTCCTACTAATGCCCCTGCTGCTCCAAATAACCCTGCTAGAAATGCTCGCGCTCCCAACCATCAAAATGATAGGCCTACTTGTAACATTTTGCATTTAATAATTGTACGTTACGTATAATTTGAATGAAACGTCAAGTTTCTCATCATTATTGTCCTTTAAAAATTATTATTGTGGCATTTTGGGAACCCTAATACTATAATAATCATATATAATATACTTATATATATAATATAAGTGTCAAAAAATAAAAGCTTGGGCCAGGACTCGAACCCGCGCCCCAAGCCGGTTCCTATACACACACATACGTAACCAACTGCTCCACACCTGCTTCTTGTTTTTAACCCAGCACTTTATTAATATATCACGAGTTCAAGATCGTTCCAGTTGACTTAGAAAGTCAACTGTGACCACGACTTGCCATAATCAAAACAATTAACGCGTAATTGATCCTGAATAGGAATGATTTCGTGATCACCGGCTTGTTATGAGTCAACACACGATCAATTACCCTTTAAATCTTACCAATTTTACGTTTATACGCGTCACTCATTGAAAACGAAGTCAAACCTTCCAATTCATCGATCCAGACCACCACACTATAAATTGGACACCTCTGGACAATCACAGCTTGCCAATCAATCTTTCTCAACCCCCAATTCCTCTTATTAATATTCTGTTCTTGAATTTTTTATCGCATTTTGACTTCGGGCATTGCCTGATCAATCCAGTATCAATCGCGTTTGTAAGTATGATTTCTTTGATGGGTTTTGTTGTTCGGCATACACATAACATTAACCCTAAGGTTAATTGGGTTAATGTTGTGTGAATTGCCCAAACGGAAAAACTAGGGCTCGTATACACGAATTGGGGAAGAACACGATTTTGTATAAACTGTTATATTTTAAACAAACTGAAACCAAACACAACCACTGGTCTGGACCAAGTGGTTGTGCCTGGTGTCTTTTGAATCGGCCACGCGGGTTCGACCCACAGCACCCACACTTTTTTTTTTCTTTTTTTTTGTTTGATTAAAAACAAATCAAGTTTTAAATATATATATATCTCTTGTATTTTAAAAGTTCATTTTAAAATACTAAAACACTTTTAATAATTCTACAAAAATTATTTTGTGTTAATCTAATGAAAAAGTTTAACATACAATTTTTAGTTTTCAAAAATTTATTTATTTAATATATATAATAAATAATCCAAGTTTATTCTATTATATTTATAAAATTCTATTAAAATATCAAAACAAATTTATAAATTCCCACAAAAATTATTCTGAGTTTTTATAACAATAAATTTTTCTGAAATGATTTTTATTTCTGAAAAATCATTTATTTAATATTTTTAATCAATTTTTTGTTAATTTTAATCATAATTAAATCATAATAAATTCATTTTTCAATATTTTTGCACCAAAATTTTATATAAATTATTTCTGATTATTTGGAACAGAAATATAATTTTTAAACTAATAAATATTTAATTTTAGTATTTTTAAATATTAAAGTTAAATTTTGACAATTTGAAATAAATAGATTTAATATTCTATTTTTAAGAAAATAATTTTATAAAAATTATTTTTATACTTTAAACACATTATTGTGACCATCTTAAATTCAAATGTTATAAAAAGACTTTCATTTATTTAATTATCAAATTTCTCTTATTTATTAAAACATTTTATTATTAATCCAACAAATGTTTATCCCCAAATCGAAACCCTAGAATATACTTGTAGACTAGATAGACTTAGACTTATTTGTTACCTTATACATAGGGTGATACTTGGCAATCTTTTGGGCTACACTCATACTATTTCTCAAGACTTAATACTATACTAAGGTGAGTTTACGTAACCATGTCTATGCAATTCTTCATACTTGCAACATTATACTTAAGCAATTCTACATGCATGTCTAGTTGTAAACTTTAATGCCTCATGAATTAGACAACAACAACAGTTTCAACGAGTTTCAACATTACATAATCATTAGCTATGGCCAAGCCGGCGATACTCAATAATAGATCTATTGGATTGACAATCCCACCCGGATACGTGTACCTCCCACATAGGTAGCGTGGATGATTGTTATCGTTCCAACATATTATTAAGGTGAACCGTGGATGACGGGATGGACCTAAACTAGTCGGAGGTTTGGTTATGTCGATTCAACATATCATGTTTATTCATGTAGACTTAAACTTACGATAGACATATGAATTGCTAAACTTTTATACTTAAACTACTTGCTTGACATGGCTTATGTATTCTCACCAACTTCTAGTTGACCCCCCCATTTTTCCAAACTCAACAGGAAATACTGATGCTTGAAGTCTAGAGCTAGCATGAGGAGATATTTGAAGCTTTGTTGATTACTTGATGTAGACTTTAATGTAATTCAATATTGTAATGTATTAAAGGATTATTTAAACTTGTGTACTACCATGAGCTACTGAACAATCATTCATACGTGGCACCTCGATGTTTCTGCCATCGGTTGGGGTGTTACATACTCGTGGTCAGTGTTTCGAGTGTGGCAGCACAGATCATTACAGGAACGCGTGCCCAAATCGTGGAAACCAAAACCAGAACCAAAACCGTAACCAGAATCAAAACCAAGGTGCTCGTGGTCGCGCGTACAACATCAATGCTGATCAAGCCCGCAACAACAATGAAGTGGTTAATGGTACGTTTCTTGTTAATAACCACTATGCTTACATACTATTTGATTCGGGTGCTGATAAGTCGTTTGTGTCACTAAATTTTGAACCCCTACTTAACATGCCCCAAACCAACCTAAAGGAACCCCTAGTGGTAGAAGTAGCTAATGGGAAGTCTATCTCGATTGATTCTGTTATACGAAACTGTGAGTTGAACCTTGACGACCATACCTTCTCTATTGATCTCATTCCTATGCATCTTGGAAGCTTCGATGTCATAGTAGGCATGGATTGGTTATCAACCCATCGTGCTGAAATCTTATGCTTTGACAAAGTTATTCGCATCCCTCTTGTATCTGTTGACGTTTTGAAGATTTATGGTGAGAAACCTTGTGGGGAACTTAAACTCATGTCTTGTACGACTGCTCAAAAATACTTACGAAAGGGGTATATGGCTTTCTTGGCTAGTGTGGTAGAAAAGAAAGACAAGGGCAAGAATATACATGACATTCCAATCGTTCGGGATTATCCTGAAGTTTTTCCAGAAGATCTACCTGGTTTACCTCCTGCTCGTCAAGTTGAATTTAGAATCGATCTTATACCTGGTGCTAACCCAATCGCCAAATCTCCTTATCGTCTTGCACCCTCTGAGATGCAAGAGCTTGCTAGTCAACTCTAGGAACTCTCAGATAAGGGTTTCATCCGCCCCAGTTTTTCTCCTTGGGGAGCCCCTGTTTTATTCTTCAAGAAGAAGGATGGATCTCTCAGGATGTGTATCGATTATCGTGAGCTTAATAAACTCACCATTCAAGAATCGTTATCCTCTACCTAGAATTGATGATCTTTTTGACCAACTCCAAGGAGCAACTCATTTCTGGAAGATTGACCTTCGTTGTGGTTATCATCAGCTTAGAGTTCATGAGGAAGACATTCCCAAAACAGCCTTCCGTACTCGTTACAGCTACTACGTGTTCATGGTCATGCCATTTGGATTGACCAACGCTCCCGCAGTGTTTATGGATCTAATGATTCGGGTTTGTAAACCTTATCTTGACAAGTTCGTGATCGTCTTCATTGACGACATTTTGATTTATTCCAAATCAAAATCCGATCACGAACAACATCTTCACTTAATCTTGGATCTCCTCAAGAAGGAACAATTTATGCCAAGTTCTCAAAATGTGAATTTTGGCTTAAGGAAGTTCAATTTTTGGGTCACGTCATCAACGAGAACGGAATTCATGTTGATCCCGCAAAGATCGAAGCTGTCAAGAATTGGAGTGTTCCTAAAACTCCAATAGAAGTTCGTTCCTTTCTTGGTCTAGCTGGTTATTATCATCGATTCATTGCTAACTTCTCCAGGATCGTTGTTCCTCTCACTGCCTTAACTCATAAGGGTAAACCTTATGAGTGGGGACCAAAACAAGAGGAAGCATTCGAGATTCTTAAACAGAAACTCTGTGAAGCTCCTATCTTGACCTTACCCGATGGAAATGATGATTTCGTGGTCTATTGTGATGCATCAAACCAAGGTCTTGGTTGTGTTCTTATGCAACGAGGCAAGGTTATTGCTTATGTGTCCAGACAGCTCAAGATCCACGAAAAGAATTATACCACCCACGATCTAGAGTTGGGTGCAATCGTCTTTGCTCTCCAGATTTGGAGACACTACCTTTATGGTACCAAATTCGTGGTCTTCACAGATCACAAAAGTCTCCAACATATCTTCAACCAGAAGGATCTTAACATGAGGCAACGACGTTGGGTTGAGTTACTTAACGACTATGATTGCGAGATTCGCTACCATCCTGGCAAAGCGAACGTTGTGGCAGACGCACTCAGTCGTAAAGAACGCATCAAACTTCATTGTGCAAGGGTTCGTACTGACCTTCAGGATCGTATTCTCCAGGCTCAGCATACCTCAGTCACCCAAGGTAACATGTACGAGGAAATGTCTTGTGGTGCTGAGAATCAACTTGAAACAAAACCTGATGGTCTACTTTACTTTCTCAATCGACTTTGGATCCCTGACCGTGATGATCTTCGTACCTTTCTTATGAACGAGGCTCATAAGTCTCGTTACTCTATTCATCCTAGTGCTGATAAAATGTACCAAGATCTTCGATATTCGTATTGGTGGCCTGGTATGAAGAAAGATATTGCTCTTTTTGTAGCAAAATGTCTCACTTGTTCCAAGGTCAAGGCTGAACATCAACGACCTTCTGGTATGCTTGAACAACCAGAGATTCCTGTATGGAAATGGGAGAGCATAGCAATGGACTTCATCACTAAACTCCCTCGTACACCCAAAGGTTATGACAGCATTTGGGTAATCATTGATCGTTTGACCAAGTCAGCCCATTTCTTACCAATTCGTGAGAAATATTCTATGGAAAGGTTGGCAAGGTTGTACATGAGTGAAATCGTATGTCGCCATGGTATACCTTTGGATATCATTTCTGATCGTGATGGTCGTTTCACCTCTCATTTTTGGGATTCCTTACAAGATGCTTTGGGTACCAAGTTAAACCTGAGCACAGCTTATCACCCTCAGACAGATGGTCAGACCGAAAGAACCATCCAGAATCTCGAGGATATGCTCAGGGCGTGTGTCATTGATTTTGGTGGCGCATGGGATTCTCATCTTCCTTTGGTCGAGTTCTTGTACAACAACAGTTACCATGCCAGTATTAAGATGGCTCCATTTGAGGCACTATACGGTCGTAAGTGTCGTTCACCTGTTGGACTGAGATTGGTGAAGCCCAGATCACTGGTCCTGAACTGATCCAGGAAACTACAGACAAGATTCAACTGATCCAAGATAATCTTCTTAAGGCTAGAAGTCGACAGAAGAGTTATGCTGATAAACGTCGAAAGCCTTTGGAATTTCAAGTCGGGGACCTTGTACTTCTAAAGGTATCTCCTTGGAAGGGAGTCATTCGCTTCGGGAGAAGGGGAAAACTAGCTCCTCGTTATGTGGGTCCTTTCAAAGTGCTTGACAGGATTGGAAAGGTGGCCTACAAACTTGATCTTCCACCTGAGCTAAGCAATGTTCACCCAACTTTTCATGTTTCGAATCTGAAGAAATGTTTAGCCGATGAGAACCTCCATGTCCCTCTTGAAGATGTGCAAATCGATGAAACTATGCACATTGTTGAGAAACCTGTTGAAATCATGGATACTAGAGTCAAGAAACTTAAGCGTAGTCGCATCCCGATTGTCACAGTTCGTTAGGAATCTAAGCGAGGTCCAGAGTTCACTTGGGAACGTAGGGACCAGATGAAGTCTAAATACCCACACCTCTGTCCCGCAGACTCTCCAGCTCCAACTTCGGGACGAAGTTCCTAAAAGTAGGGGAGACTGTAACGTTTCGCGTTTTTATCTAGCTTGTAATAAGTGATGTTATTCAATAAAGTTTCGAATCTCGACATTAAAAATATTTTTCCATCATTTTCAATCCAGTATAATCATATATATTCATAATAATATAGTTTTATTATGGAAAATGTTCAAAAAAAATAAAATGTGTGGACCGGGACTCGAACCCGCGTCCACCACATAACCAAACAAACACAACAACAAGCTGAGCCACGAGCCTTATCTGTTCTATATCCTACGCGAATTATACATAAGGCATGATAATTATCAAGCCAGTTGACTCTGAAAGTCAACACCCACAACAAAATCGCCCAATTAATCAACGATTACTGCGAATTATCTGTTAATCTTTTGAATGAAGTTTGTTGACACTATTATCGGCCCTATCCTACTGTGAATTCTAACTAAAACAAACCAGAAAGTCCATTTAATCTCGTGCGACTCGTTCTTTTGAATTCAAAATCAATAACAGTCAATTCCTTATAATTATTATAAATAGGACTCTTCCATAGAGCCTAATACCACCGAAAATTCATTTCCCACTATCAATTTCTATTATAACACACTCTTTAATCGTGTTTTAATCGCATTTTTGGTTTCAAGCTTATTCGAATCAATCGAGCATTAATCCTCACTGTAAGCATCAATTCATTCATTTTATTTGTTAATCGGCATATTATAAACAATAGCCCCAATGTTTCAGGGGCTATTGATCGCTGCTTTTATCAATTGCTATAGTTAGGGTTCATAAGTATTCAATTTGGGGAAGATGATACGAAATCGTGTATGCTTATATTATTTTCTGTAACAAAATAAAACAACCATCTGTGGTAGATCAGATGGTTAGTATCCTTGTTGCCCAGCAGCGTGGCCTTGGGTTCGAGACCAGGCACGCGTGTTTTTTTAGTTATTTTCCAATATTTATAAACTCACCCAAATAACCTATACTTACAATTAAATCCAAGTGTTAATCGTTCTCAGAGTCAGACCAGTTGGTCTGGATTGTGAATCTAAGACCATTGAGCCGGCCAGGGACTCAGGTTCGAGTCCTGGCAACTACAACTATTTTTTTTGCTTTCTTTTATAATTATATATTCAATATTATTTTTTTAAAAGTATATTTTAAATACTAAACATGGTTTATAAATACTACAAAAATTATTCTAAGTCATTCTGATGATAAATTTTATTATCCAACTTTTAGTTTTTCAAAAATTATTTATTTATTATATATTATAAATATTACAAGTTTATTCAATTATAATTTTAAAATTCAATAAAAATATCTAAACGACTTTATAAAATCCCACAAAAATTATTTGAAACTTATAAATCAATAAATGTTCCAGAAATAAATTTTTATTTCAGAAAAACGTTTATTTACTATTTTTAATTAATTTATGCTATTTTAATCATAAATAAATCATAAGAAATTCATTTTTCATAATTTTTACATCAAAATTTCATATAAATTATTATTAACATTTAGATCAGAAATATAATTTTTTGATTCGAAATTTATAAATTTCAATATTTTTAAATATTAAGTCTATATTTTGGCAAATAAGTATTAATATATAAATATGCATTAATTAAGAAAATAATTTTATAAAAATTATTTTCACATTTATTACAATATAATACAACTACCTTTAGTTAATATTGGTCAGAAATATTTTTTATTAATTATTTCTGTATTTATTAAGTTATTAACAATTATTCAAATTTAATCATAAATCAATTATTAATCCCCAAATTTGGAACCCTAGCATACTCTAGACTAGGAAACTTAGACTTATTAAGTTTTCCCCAACACTTATTTATTACCTTGAAATAGGGTGATATTTGGATATACACGAGCCACATTTTATTTATATATCAAGGGTCTCCATCCTAACACTAAGGTGAGTTTACATAACCCTTTTTTTCCATTCACTATTTTGGGGTGAAAATGTTACAACATTCAATTTACAATTCAATCATAAGTGTCTATGTGTTATTCTATGTTGCATTATGTCTTAAACATTACTAGGGTAAGCAAATTATTCTAGCATAATCATTAACATTGATCAGCCGACGGTATACAATGATAGATCTATTGGACTGACAATCCCACCCGGATACGTGTACCTCCTACATAGGTAGCATGGGTGATTGTTATTGAACACATAACATAATAGAGTGAACCATATGCGTATGGGATGGACCACAGTATTCTAGTCTCAAGGGTTGATTATGCACTCGATTTACCTGATAGTTTGTTTTCACATATGGACTAGACTAGCCATGACACTCGAATTGTACAACATTTTTTTTATTCAATATACAAACCTATGTAATTCTCACCAACATTTTGTTGACCCAAAAACATTTTCAAAATTAACATGTTTCAGGTAACAATGAAGCTGAAGCTTAGGGTGTGCTTGAAGAAGTTATTTGAAGTTGTTTGATTTATTTCATGTTATGTACTAGCATTTCATTTTCTTAGACAATGTTTCTTTTGGATATTATGCTATGAATAAAATATTTAAAATTCAATAAATACCATGTGCTACTGAAACAATCATCAATACGTGACATCCCGGTGTTTCCGCCATCGGTTGGAGTGTTACACTAACCTCTGAAATGTTGTTGAATCAAGGGGTTTGGTGAATACATCAGCTATTTGATTAGCAGTTGTAACATGTTTCACCTCAATCTTGCCTTTTTCATAGCAATCTCTTATGAAATGATACCTGATTTCAATATGTTTAGTTTTTGAGAACTGAACAGGATTTTGAATGATGCTAATGGCAGATTTACTGTCTACTAAGAGTGGAGTCTTGGTCTCTTTGATTCCATAATCAAGAAGTTGATATTGGAGCCATTGTATCTGTGATGTGCAGCTTGCAGCAGCAATGTATTCAGCTTCAGCTGTTGAAGTTGCCACATATGTTTGTTTCTTTGATTGCCAGGACACCAGACAGTTTCCTAAGAATTGACAACCACAAGATGTTGATTTTCTTGACATTTTACACCCTGCATAGTCACTATCTGAAAAAGCTATTAACTTGGTATTGCTTGAAGCAGGATACCAAATTCCTAAAGTAGGAGTTCCTTTCAGATATCTGAAGATTCTTTTGACAGCAATTAGGTGTGACTCTCTTGGTGCAGATTGGTATCTATCACAGACACAAGTTGAAAACATGATATCTGGTCTAGAAGCAGTTAAATATAGAAGAGAACCTATCATACATCTATACATGGTTTGATCAATCTGTTTTCCTTGATCATCTGGTTCAACTTGTGTGGTTGGTGTCATGGGAGTGGAACATGATTTACAGTCTTGTAAAGAAAATTTGTTTAATAATTCTTTAACATATTTTGATTGATGTATAAATGTTCCATTTGTTTGTTGCTTGATTTGCAGTCCTAAAAAGTACTGCAATTCTCCCATTGTACTCATTTCAAATTTTGATTGCATGAGTTTCTTAAAGTCATCACACAATTTTGTATTTTTTGAACCAAATATGATGTCATCAACATAAATTTGAACAATAAAATTTTCTGAAAAATCATTTATTTAATATTTTTAATCAATTTTTTGTTAATTTTAATCATAATTAAATCATAATAAATTCATTTTTCAATCTTTTTGCACCAAAATTTTATATAAATTATTTCTGATTATTTGGAACAGAAATATAATTTTTAAACTAATAAATATTTAATTTTAGTATTTTTAAATATTAAAGTTAAATTTTGACAATTTGAAATAAATAGATTTAATATTCTATTTTTAAGAAAATAATTTTATAAAAATTATTTTTATACTTTAAACACATTATTGTGACCATCTTAAATTCAAATGTTATAAAAAGACTTTCATTTATTTAATTATCAAATTTCTCTTATTTATTAAAACATTTTATTATTAATCCAACAAATGTTTATCCCCAAATCGAAACCCTAGAATATACTTGTAGACTAGATAGACTTAGACTTATTTGTTACCTTATACATAGGGTGATACTTGGCAATCTTTTGGGCTACACTCATACTATTTCTCAAGACTTAATACTATACTAAGGTGAGTTTACGTAACCATGTCTATGCAATTCTTCATACTTGCAACATTATACTTAAGCAATTCTACATGCATGTCTAGTTGTAAACTTTAATGCCTCATGAATTAGACAACAACAACAGTTTCAACGAGTTTCAACATTACATAATCATTAGCTATGGCCAAGCCGGCGATACTCAATAATAGATCTATTGGATTGACAATCCCACCCGGATACGTGTACCTCCCACATAGGTAGCGTGGATGATTGTTATCGTTCCAACATATTATTAAGGTGAACCGTGGATGACGGGATGGACCTAAACTAGTCGGAGGTTTGGTTATGTCGATTCAACATATCATGTTTATTCATGTAGACTTAAACTTACGATAGACATATGAATTGCTAAACTTTTATACTTAAACTACTTGCTTGACATGGCTTATGTATTCTCACCAACTTCTAGTTGACCCCCCCATTTTTCCAAACTCAACAGGAAATACTGATGCTTGAAGTCTAGAGCTAGCATGAGGAGATATTTGAAGCTTTGTTGATTACTTGATGTAGACTTTAATGTAATTCAATATTGTAATGTATTAAAGGATTATTTAAACTTGTGTACTACCATGAGCTACTGAACAATCATTCATACGTGGCACCTCGATGTTTCTGCCATCGGTTGGGGTGTTACATACTCGTGGTCAGTGTTTCGAGTGTGGCAGCACAGATCATTACAGGAACGCGTGCCCAAATCGTGGAAACCAAAACCAGAACCAAAACCGTAACCAGAATCAAAACCAAGGTGCTCGTGGTCGCGCGTACAACATCAATGCTGATCAAGCCCGCAACAACAATGAAGTGGTTAATGGTACGTTTCTTGTTAATAACCACTATGCTTACATACTATTTGATTCGGGTGCTGATAAGTCGTTTGTGTCACTAAATTTTGAACCCCTACTTAACATGCCCCAAACCAACCTAAAGGAACCCCTAGTGGTAGAAGTAGCTAATGGGAAGTCTATCTCGATTGATTCTGTTATACGAAACTGTGAGTTGAACCTTGACGACCATACCTTCTCTATTGATCTCATTCCTATGCATCTTGGAAGCTTCGATGTCATAGTAGGCATGGATTGGTTATCAACCCATCGTGCTGAAATCTTATGCTTTGACAAAGTTATTCGCATCCCTCTTGTATCTGGTGACGTTTTGAAGATTTATGGTGAGAAACCTTGTGGGGAACTTAAACTCATGTCTTGTACGACTGCTCAAAAATACTTACGAAAGGGGTATATGGCTTTCTTGGCTAGTGTGGTAGAAAAGAAAGACAAGGGCAAGAATATACATGACATTCCAATCGTTCGGGATTATCCTGAAGTTTTTCCAGAAGATCTACCTGGTTTACCTCCTGCTCGTCAAATTGAATTTAGAATCGATCTTATACCTGGTGCTAACCCAATCGCCAAATCTCCTTATCGTCTTGCACCCTCTGAGATGCAAGAGCTTGCTAGTCAACTCTAGGAACTCTCAGATAAGGGTTTCATCCGCCCCAGTTTTTCTCCTTGGGGAGCCCCTGTTTTATTCTTCAAGAAGAAGGATGGATCTCTCAGGATGTGTATCGATTATCGTGAGCTTAATAAACTCACCATTCAAGAATCGTTATCCTCTACCTAGAATTGATGATCTTTTTGACCAACTCCAAGGAGCAACTCATTTCTCGAAGATTGACCTTCGTTGTGGTTATCATCAGCTTAGAGTTCATGAGGAAGACATTCCCAAAACAGCCTTCCGTACTCGTTACAGCTACTACGTGTTCATGGTCATGCCATTTGGATTGACCAACGCTCCCGCAGTGTTTATGGATCTAATGATTCGGGTTTGTAAACCTTATCTTGACAAGTTCGTGATCGTCTTCATTGACGACATTTTGATTTATTCCAAATCAAAATCCGATCACGAACAACATCTTCACTTAATCTTGGATCTCCTCAAGAAGGAACAATTGTATGCCAAGTTCTCAAAATGTGAATTTTGGCTTAAGGAAGTTCAATTTTTGGGTCACGTCATCAACGAGAACGGAATTCATGTTGATCCCGCAAAGATCGAAGCTGTCAAGAATTGGAGTGTTCCTAAAACTCCAATAGAAGTTCGTTCCTTTCTTGGTCTAGCTGGTTATTATCATCGATTCATTGCTAACTTCTCCAGGATCGTTGTTCCTCTCACTGCCTTAACTCATAAGGGTAAACCTTATGAGTGGGGACCAAAACAAGAGGAAGCATTCGAGATTCTTAAACAAAAACTCTGTGAAGCTCCTATCTTGACCTTACCCGATGGAAATGATGATTTCGTGGTCTATTGTGATGCATCAAACCAAGGTCTTGGTTGTGTTCTTATGCAACGAGGCAAGGTTATTGCTTATGTGTCCAGACAGCTCAAGATCCACGAAAAAGAATTATACCACCCACGATCTAGAGTTGGGTGCAATCGTCTTTGCTCTCCAGATTTGGAGACACTACCTTTATGGTACCAAATGCGTGGTCTTCACAGATCACAAAAGTCTCCAACATATCTTCAACCAGAAGGATCTTAACATGAGGCAACGACGTTGGGTTGAGTTACTTAACGACTATGATTGCGAGATTCGCTACCATCCTGGCAAAGCGAACGTTGTGGCAGACGCACTCAGTCGTAAAGAACGCATCAAACTTCATTGTGCAAGGGTTCGTACTGACCTTCAGGATCGTATTCTCCAGGCTCAGCATACCTCAGTCACCCAAGGTAACATGTACGAGGAAATGTCTTGTGGTGCTGAGAATCAACTTGAAACAAAACCTGATGGTCTACTTTACTTTCTCAATCGACTTTGGATCCCTGACCGTGATGATCTTCGTACCTTTCTTATGAACGAGGCTCATAAGTCTCGTTACTCTATTCATCCTAGTGCTGATAAAATGTACCAAGATCTTCGATATTCGTATTGGTGGCCTGGTATGAAGAAAGATATTGCTCTTTTTGTAGCAAAATGTCTCACTTGTTCCAAGGTCAAGGCTGAACATCAACGACCTTCTGGTATGCTTGAACAACCAGAGATTCCTGTATGGAAATGGGAGAGCATAGCAATGGACTTCATCACTAAACTCCCTCGTACACCCAAAGGTTATGACAGCATTTGGGTAATCATTGATCGTTTAACCAAGTCAGCCCATTTCTTACCAATTCGTGAGAAATATTCTATGGAAAGGTTGGCAAGGTTGTACATGAGTGAAATCGTATGTCGCCATGGTATACCTTTGGATATCATTTCTGATCGTGATGGTCGTTTCACCTCTCATTTTTGGGATTCCTTACAAGATGCTTTGGGTACCAAGTTAAACCTGAGCACAGCTTATCACCCTCAGACAGATGGTCAGACCGAAAGAACCATCCAGAATCTCGAGGATATGCTCAGGGCGTGTGTCATTGATTTTGGTGGCGCATGGGATTCTCATCTTCCTTTGGTCGAGTTCTTGTACAACAACAGTTACCATGCCAGTATTAAGATGGCTCCATTTGAGGCACTATACGGTCGTAAGTGTCGTTCACCTGTTGGACTGAGATTGGTGAAGCCCAGATCACTGGTCCTGAACTGATCCAGGAAACTACAGACAAGATTCAACTGATCCAAGATAATCTTCTTAAGGCTAGAAGTCGACAGAAGAGTTATGCTGATAAACGTCGAAAGCCTTTGGAATTTCAAGTCGGGGACCTTGTACTTCTTAAGGTATCTCCTTGGAAGGGAGTCATTCGCTTCGGGAGAAGGGGAAAACTAGCTCCTCGTTATGTGGGTCCTTTCAAAGTGCTTGACAGGATTGGAAAGGTGGCCTACAAACTTGATCTTCCACCTGAGCTAAGCAATGTTCACCCAACTTTTCATGTTTCGAATCTGAAGAAATGTTTAGCCGATGAGAACCTCCATGTCCCTCTTGAAGATGTGCAAATCGATGAAACTATGCACATTGTTGAGAAACCTGTTGAAATCATGGATACTAGAGTCAAGAAACTTAAGCGTAGTCGCATCCCGATTGTCACAGTTCGTTAGGAATCTAAGCGAGGTCCAGAGTTCACTTGGGAACGTAGGGACCAGATGAAGTCTAAATACCCACACCTCTGTCCCGCAGACTCTCCAGCTCCAACTTCGGGACGAAGTTCCTAAAAGTAGGGGAGACTGTAACGTTTCGCGTTTTTATCTAGCTTGTAATAAGTGATGTTATTCAATAAAGTTTCGAATCTCGACATTAAAAATATTTTTCCATCATTTTCAATCCAGTATAATCATATATATTCATAATAATATAGTTTTATTATGGAAAATGTTCAAAAAAAATAAAATGTGTGGACCGGGACTCGAACCCGCGTCCACCACATAACCAAACAAACACAACAACAAGCTGAGCCACGAGCCTTATCTGTTCTATATCCTACGCGAATTATACATAAGGCATGATAATTATCAAGCCAGTTGACTCTGAAAGTCAACACCCACAACAAAATCGCCCAATTAATCAACGATTACTGCGAATTATCTGTTAATCTTTTGAATGAAGTTTGTTGACACTATTATCGGCCCTATCCTACTGTGAATTCTAACTAAAACAAACCAGAAAGTCCGTTTAATCTCGTGCGACTCGTTCTTTTGAATTCAAAATCAATAACAGTCAATTCGTTATAATTATTATAAATAGGACTCTTCCATAGAGCCTAATACCACCGAAAATTCATTTCCCACTATCAATTTCTATTATAACACACTCTTTAATCGTGTTTTAATCGCATTTTTGGTTTCAAGCTTATTCGAATCAATCGAGCATTAATCCTCACTGTAAGCATCAATTCATTCATTTTATTTGTTAATCGGCATATTATAAACAATAGCCCCAATGTTTCAGGGGCTATTGATCGATGCTTTTATCAATTGCTATAGTTAGGGTTCATAAGTATTCAATTTGGGGAAGATGATACGAACTCGTGTATGCTTATATTATTTTCTGTAACAAAATAAAACAACCATCTGTGGTAGATCAGATGGTTAGTATCCTTGTTGCCCAGCAGCGTGGCCTTGGGTTCGAGACCAGGCACGCGTGTTTTTTTAGTTATTTTCCAATAATTATAAACTCACCCAAATAACCTATACTTACAATTAAATCCAAGTGTTAATCGTTCTCAGGGTCAGACCAGTTGGTCTGGCTTGTGAATCTAAGACCATTGAGCCGGCCAGGGACTCAGGTTCGAGTCCTGGCAACTACAACTATTTTTTTTGCTTTCTTTTATAATTATATATTCAATATTATTTTTTTAAAAGTATATTTTAAATACTAAACATGGTTTATAAATACTACAAAAATTATTCTAAGTCATTCTGATGATAAATTTTATTATCCAACTTTTAGTTTTTCAAAAATTATTTATTTATTATATATTATAAATATTACAAGTTTATTCAATTATAATTTTAAAATTCAATAAAAATATCTAAACGACTTTATAAAATCCCACAAAAATTATTTGAAACTTATAAATCAATAAATGTTCCAGAAATAAATTTTTATTTCAGAAAAACGTTTATTTACTATTTTTAATTAATTTATGCTATTTTAATCATAAATAAATCATAATAAATTCATTTTTCATAATTTTTACATCAAAATTTCACATAAATTATTATTAACATTTAGATCAGAAATATAATTTTTTGATTTGAAATTTATAAATTTTAATATTTTTAAATATTAAGTCTATATTTTGGCAAATAAGTATTAATATATAAATATGCATTAATTAAGAAAATAATTTTATAAAAATTATTTTCACATTTATTACAATATAATACAACTACCTTTAGTTAATATTGGTCAGAAATATTTTTTATTAATTATTTCTGTATTTATTAAGTTATTAACAATTATTCAAATTTAATCATAAATCAATTATTAATCCCCAAATTTGGAACCCTAGCATACTTTAGACTAGGAAACTTAGACTTATTAAGTTTTCCCCAACACTTATTTATTACCTTGAAATAGGGTGATATTTGGATATACACGAGCCACATTTTATTTATATATCAAGGGTCTCCATCCTAACACTAAGGTGAGTTTACATAACCCTTTTTTTCCATTCACTATTTTGGGGTGAAAATGTTACAACATTCAATTTACAATTCAATCATAAGTGTCTATGTGTTATTCTATGTTGCATTATGTCTTAAACATTACTAGGGTAAGCAAATTATTCTAGCATAATCATTAACATTGATCAGCCGACGGTATACAATGATAGATCTATTGGACTGACAATCCCACCCGGATACGTGTACCTCCTACATAGGTAGCGTGGGTGATTGTTATTGAACACATAACATAATCGAGTGAACCATATGCGTATGGGATGGACCACAGTATTCTAGTCTCAAGGGTTGATTATGCACTCGATTTACCTGATAGTTTGTTTTCACATATGGACTAGACTAGCCATGACACTCGAATTGTACAACATTTTTTTTATTCAATATACAAACCTATGTAATTCTCACCAACATTTTGTTGACCCAAAAACATTTTCAAAATTAACATGTTTCAGGTAACAATGAAGCTGAAGCTTAGGGTGTGCTTGAAGAAGTTATTTGAAGTTGTTTGATTTATTTCATGTTATGTACTAGCATTTCATTTTCTTAGACAATGTTTCTTTAGGATATTATGCTATGAATAAAATATTTAAAATTCAATAAATACCATGTGCTACTGAAACAATCATCAATACGTGACATCCCGGTGTTTCCGCCATCGGTTGGGGTGTTACACTAACCTCTGAAATGTTGTTGAAACAAGGGGTTTGGTGAATACATCAGCTATTTGATTAGCAGTTGTAACATGTTTCACCTCAATCTTGCCTTTTTCATAGCAATCTCTTATGAAATGATACCTGATTTCAATATGTTTAGTTTTTGAGAACTGAACAGGATTTTGAATGATGCTAATGGCAGATTTACTGTCTACTAAGAGTGGAGTCTTGGTCTCTTTGATTCCATAATCAAGAAGTTGATATTGGAGCCATTGTATCTGTGATGTGCAGCTTGCAGCAGCAATGTATTCAGCTTCAGCTGTTGAAGTTGCCACATATGTTTGTTTCTTTGATTGCCAGGACACCAGACAGTTTCCTAAGAATTGACAACCACAAGATGTTGATTTTCTTGACATTTTACACCCTGCATAGTCACTATCTGAAAAAACTGTTAACTTGGTATTGCTTGAAGCAGGATACCAAATTCCTAAAGTAGGAGTTCCTTTCAGATATCTGAAGATTCTTTTGACAGCAATTAGGTGTGACTCTCTTGGTGCAGATTGGTATCTATCACAGACACAAGTTGAAAACATGATATCTGGTCTAGAAGCAGTTAAATATAGAAGAGAACCTATCATACATCTATACATGGTTTGATCAATCTGTTTTCCTTGATCATCTGGTTCAACTTGTGTGGTTGGTGTCATGGGAGTGGAACATGATTTACAGTCTTGTAAAGAAAATTTGTTTAATAATTCTTTAACATATTTTGATTGATGTATAAATGTTCCATTTGTTTGTTGCTTGATTTGCAGTCCTAAAAAGTATTGCAATTCTCCCATTGTACTCATTTCAAATTTTGATTGCATGAGTTTCTTAAAGTCATCACACAATTTTGTATTTTTTGAACCAAATATGATGTCATCAACATAAATTTGAACAAGTAAGATCAGTGGTCTCTTATAACAGTTAAGTTTTAGAACACTTATGTGTTTGCAGTTATATCAAAGTTATTTGCACAGCGGAATGATAAATGTTCTAAGATAAAGTATCACTTTTACAAGAGTTATTACTCCCCCTTTACTAGAGCAGTTAATGAGAATCAAAAGCAATTCAAAGTATAAAGCAGTAAGTGCAAGTATTGAATGATTCTCAGATGTGAAATGGATAGTTATAAAAGCTTTGAAGGATTTCAATTAAAAACAAGTGTAAATCACATGTCTAAAATAGTGAGATAAACTCATCTATTTATAGACAACTCAGACGAGTACAAGCTGTTGTGCTAAGTAATACAACATTATAATAAGCTAAGATAATGTTTAAGATAATGCTTACAACAGGCTGTAGCATTGAAACTTGTTCAAAGACTTTAACAAAACAATATAATACTAAACTACTAAAGTGATTGAGTCGGTTAGAAGCTTCTGATGTGAAAGTACTGATGAGTGACAAATTACTGATGAGTAGTTTGTCTTCAGTAGTTCTTCAGTGAAATGTCTGGTTAGACTTCAGAACTTCTGATGAGATAACTCTTCAGCACTTTGCTTTTTCTCCTTCAGAACTTCTGTCTTTACTCTTCGGTAGTTCTATACTTAGCAGAAATATAATTTGAACTTTTGTAACAAAAGTGGTTTCTTCAATCCTTTTTGTCCCTACATGTTGACTAAGGTAATGAACTGCATATGATATATTTGGCCTAGTATGAGATAAATAGATTAATTTCCCTATCAGTTTTTGATAGCCAGTTATATTGGTTAAAGTAGATGCATGATCATTACATAAGGCAGTTAAAACATGATTGGGCTCTAAGGGATTAGTAACAAGTTTGCATCCAAGAATGCCATACTCTGTTAAAAGGTCAAGACAATACTTTCTTTGGGATAAACAAAGATCATCATCTTGGGACACAACTTCTATCCCTAGAAAATATTTCAACTCACCCAAATCTTTGATCTTAAAGGAATTCTTAAGACTCTCTTTGGTTCTTTCAATGTCTACTATACTGGACCCAGTTAAGACAATATCATCCACATAAACCAACCAAACAGTAACATGTGAATCACACATCGTTATGAATAAAGAATAATCACATATGCTTTGTTTAAAACCCAAGCCTTTCACGACCCCAACAAACTTTTCATTCCACATCCTAGGGGCTTGTTTAAGACCATACAAAGATTTTTTATGTTTACATAGTTTATTTTCTTTATCAGAAAAATATCCCTCAGGAAGACTCATGTAAACTTCCTCATTTAAATCACCATATAAAAATGCAGTATTAATATCTAACTGAAACAGTTTCCAATTATTTTTAACAGCTAGAGAAATAATACACTTAACAGTAACAAACTTAACAACATGAGAGAAGGTTTCATCAAAATCTATCCCTTCCTTTTGACTGTGACCTTTAGCAACAAGTCTAGCTTTCAATCTATCTATCTATATCACCATTGGATTTATATTTATTCTATAAACCCATTTACAGCCAACTACACTCCTGTCATGAGGCAAATCAACAATATCCCAAGTATTGTTGCTGTTTAAAGCCTCAATTTCATAATTCATAGCAGCAATCCAATTAGGATCAGAGAATGCTTCCCTAAAGCTTCTAGGTTCAACACTTTTATTAAACATACAAGTAAACACTTGATTATTCATAGACAATTTAGAATAATTAACTACTCTTTCTATGCCATATTTGACCTTTCCTTCAATAACAAAGTCCGCTAACCTCCTAGGTATAGTAGAACTCCTACGATCTCCTAACTGAAATTGACTCAAAAATATTTTCATTTTAACCATTAGAATCATTGCCTTCAGAAATGGAATTATCTACATTGTTATATATCACATGTTCAGCCCTGTCATCCACCTTTTCATTCTGTTGTTGATTAACCCTATGAAAACACACTTTTTAGCTCAACTGTTTAATTTGTTTGAATCAATTAAAGTTGTAGCAAAACACAAACACCCAAATATTTTCAAATGATTTAGGAAGGGTTTAAAACCAAAAATGAGTTCATAAGGAGTTCTACCATTCAGAACAGAGGAAGGAGTCCTATTAATAAGATAAGAGGTAGTCAATACACATTCAATTCAATAACAAACATGCAAATTACTTTGAAACAAAAGAGCTCTAGTAACATTCAATAAATATCTATGTTTTCCTTCAGCTATCCCATTCTGTTGAGGTGTGTAAGCACAAGTGGTTTGTTGAATAATTTCATTAGTTCTACAAAAAGAATTCATTTGATGATTAAAAAAATTCAGAACCATTGTCACTTCTAAAACACTTAACAACTTTATTAGATTGTGTTTTCAAAATGTTGACAAAATCTGTTATATTTTCAAACATTTCACCCTTGTGCTTCATTAAACACACCCAAACAGCCCTAGAATAGTCATCCACAATAGTAAGAAAGTATCTGAACCCTTCCTTATTGAACCCTATAAGGTCCCCAAACATCTAAGTGAATTAGATCACCAACACTGGTGCTCTTGTGTTCACTTAAAGGGAACGACTCCCTATTCTGTTGGCTTTGTGACAGATATCACAAGGACAGTCATTAGGACTAAACTTGATTCCTAATGTAGGTTCAAGTTTCTGTAAGACAATGTTAGAGGGATGACCAAACCTAGCATGCCACAAATCAGATAGTTTACAAGAATTAAAACCTACTTGATTATAACAATTGTTTTCATCACAACAAACATACAACCTATTATCTTTAACAAGTTTATGCACAGACATAAGGTTTACGAAATATTCAGGAACTACAAACACATCATGTAAAGTAACACCATCTCCTATCTTAAGTGTTCCAATTTTAGACACAAAAGCTTTAGTACCATTAGGATGATTAACATATATCTTTAAATCAGAAACATCAATAAAATCAGTTAATAGATGTTCACTAGTAACAATGTGTTGATTAGCTCCTGAATCTATAATCCATCTCACTTTAACCTTATTTATGCCAGCATTGAAACAGAAAATTGGTTTCGTGAAAACATTAGCACAAAAAAGATGATCATAGACACTACCTGAAACATTATGACTTTAAGGTTCATCAATATTTGTTTCTTTAATCAGGCTTAGTATTTGATCACTAGACAAAGATGCAATAGAAGTATCAGGTTTCTCACTAACACAACTATTATTATCACTAGCCTCTTTTCTAGACATTCCCTTTGCTTTTGCCCAAGGAGGATATCCAATTAATTCAAAACACTTCTCAATAGAATGTCCATTTTTATTACAATGTGAACATTTAATTGTCTGTCCAATAGTCTTAGTAGCCTTCTTTATTGAATCCATAGATTGATTAGTTTTAACAAAAAAACCAACATCGTTTTTACTCCTTTTAGAAGAATTAATTGAATTTCTATGAGATTCCTCCCTAGAGACAATAGAAAAGGCCTCCTTGACAGAAGGTAAAACATCATTGATTAAAAGACTAGTCCTAACACTTTGATAGACACTGTCAAGACCCATAGGAAACTGCATCAGTTTGATCATATTATTAAAATCTCTTGATGCATCACAAGTACAAGTAGGTAATTGAACAATTTGATCTAACTGTTTCCACATAATGTTCAGGCTATTATTAACACTAGCCTCTTTTCTAGACATTCCCTTTGCTTTTACCCAAGGAGGATATCCAATTAATTCAAAACACTTCTCAATAGAATGTCCATTTTTATTACAATGTGAACATTTAATTGTCTGTCCGGTAGTCTTATTATCCTTCTTTATTGAGTCCATAGATTGATTAGTTTTAACAAAAAAACCAACATTGTTTTGACTCCTTTTAGAAGAATTAATTGAATTTCTATGAGATTACTCCCTAGAGACAATAGAAAAGGCCTCCTTAACATAAGGTAAAACATCTTTGATTAAAAGACTAGTCCTAACACTTTGATAGACACTGTCAAGACCCATAAGAAACTGTATCAGTTTGATCATATTATTAAAATTATTAAAATCTCTTGATGCATCACAAGTACAAGCAGGTAATTGAACAATTTGATCTAACTGTTTCCACATAATGTTCAGTTTATGATAATACTAAGATACAGGCATGCCATTTTGACTAAATTGATTAATCTTCTGATACAAGTCAAACATAACAGACCTATCAATTTTATAATAGGTTTCTTTCAATTCAGTCCACACATCACTAGCAAGCCTAGAGAACACATGACCCATATATAACTCTTCACTAATAGCATTAAGAATCCATGTTAAGACAATGGAATTACATCTGTCCCATTGTCTAGCAAGGACATCATCAGTTTGAGACTTAATACATGACTTATCAATAAACCCCCATTTATTTTTAACTTGTAAAGCAAGGGTTATTGCATTTGCACAAACTGATTAATTTTCAGATCCTTTCAATTTTATAGTTATAATGGTCAAGTTATTGGAATCAGAAGGATGCAAGTACAACGGATCACTTGCATTTAATTTGCTAATGATAGTTTCATTTACAACATTTATAATAGGACCACCTCTACCAGCAGGAGGATGAACATTATCAGCCATAATACAAACAATCAATCAACAACAAGAACAACAAGTAATCAAGAACAAGCAATCATAAACACTCAAAGAAGCAACAGTTATCTTAAAAACACAGATCCAAAAGACAGGCGAAGCTGAGTCAGTGATCCAAATCAGTGGGTTCTCTCAGGGATCCCACCGCAGGTCTTAACCCAGGAGCCTCTAGACCTATACAAAGACAACCCTAAAGCTATCCACAGGCATAAGCCCTGAACAATGACTCCTTAGAACAAACCCTAAAGAATCAGAAAGATCTCACCAAAACAACCCAAGTTAGGGTTTCTTCACAAAACTCGTAGTTTGTAACCTTCACTTAGGGTTACAAACCAGAGAGCAAGATAATATGCAGATCACTCCAAAGATACCAAATACATAAGATCAGAAGCAGACTGACAGAACAAGCAAGAACCACAAACCCTAAAACCAACAGCAACGGAAAAAACAACCAGAATCAAGAGCCTAGGGCTCAGATACCATGTCAAAAACAGTTGGCATAGATTTTATTTATTACCAAAAACCCTGACAAGGTACAAAAGAATCTGATATAGACAATACAATATAAACCTCACTACAAATCTCTCAAACCCTCAAAGATTATCTATATGATAATCTGTCACAAAATACACAAGAAAGAAACAGGGTTGTTAGATCAAGATGATCAAACAACAAAACCCTAATATGTGAACGTGAATGAGCGAAAACGAGAGAACACTGAATAGTAAACAATGAGGCAAAAGTGGTAAAGTAACGAGATGAGGAGCCTTTTATAGGTGAAGAGTTGTGTTTTCTTCATAAGATCAACAACTGCAATTGCCCTTATCCAACGGCTGCAATCTCGTGTGTTTTCTCACACGGATTGCCAACATCAACACAGACCAGCAACTGGGCCACACGAACTAGGCTCAACCAACAACTCCCTTGGGCTCAGCACAAACAATGCAATCAGACTTAAACTTCAGGCCCAATCCAAAACCTGAAAATAAAATCTTATGCAAAATGTTCAAGTTTTATTTTATAAAAAAAAAGATAAAAAAATAAAAAAACTTACCTTAGTGTTAAAACTGAAGTCAAAGTAAAAGTCAACTATAATTTTAACAAAGATAAGTTGGTGTAGAGTTCCATAAGTATAGTACTTTCTCTCCTAGTCTATAATGCTTAATAGTGTAAGTTGTGGCCTTAAATTCATCTTGTAATCTTTGCAATTCCCTTTAAGAGAGATATACTTTAGAGCTTGAACTGAGTTGTGAGTTGTTACTGTATTATTATTTGTTTTTATTAGAATTCATAGAGAGATTTAGTGAACATTGTTATTTGTTTCATCCAATCTTAGCAATCACAGAAACATATTGTTGTTCTTGAGTGACACATTTCTTTATTTTGCTACTCAATCTTAATTAGTTATGAGTTCAAGATGGATTCTTCACTCATGCTATTATCATCTTGACCAGCTCAAAGGGTATTTGATTAGCATCATTTGGAGCTTTTAATTGCTTGGTGTGATACATTTTGGAAAGGAAACACTTGGGCCTTTTCATTCATCTATCACTTCCTTTATCAAACTTACTTATTTCTTAACATCCATGTCTTTTTTTCTAAGTTTCAAGTTACTTTATATGAATCACTGATGGGATTTGTTTGTTAAAAGTTGTAAAAGTCTAACATGTCAAAACAAGCTTATGTTTCAAATATATCATGCAGACATGTCAAACCCCAACAATCTCATTCCTAACACTAAAATTCAATATATAGCATATTTTGAATAAAGTCTAATCCTGAGCTAAAGAGTGTGTGCCTCTAATTGATACTAAAATTGTACCTTAAGAATAATGCAATCATCATTATCTCACTTTGGCAAGATACTATGATGAAATAACATATGAGAATGTTGATCTGTTTACAAAATAATGATTCATATTATCTCTTTTACAAATTCTATATTTTAATTTATGCATGAAGTAAAAACGATTTAAGCATAGTCGTATGATAAGATAGTAGCGAGAGCACTACTCCATGTATGTGTAGTGTTCACCACTTCATTGAAAAAACAAAGATTGCAATGGTGGATACAACTTTGATGGCAAAGAACCTTTGCTGTGAGATAAAAAGCTATCATTACTATAAGATTTGTTGTAGTCTTTACTCGTTCCATCATAATTTGCTGAAATTGACGATGATAATTCAATGCTTTGGTTAAGCCCTATCAATTCCATAATGCTCTCAAGCTCTTTCACAACTTCACTCATAGATGGTCTTTCATTTCCCATTTCCTCAACGCACCTGAGAGCCAAATCCACAAACCTTTCTAAACCGTCGAGTTGGTTACTAATACCAATACTTGGGTCAAGGACCTTTTTTAAGTCATATAGTTCCTTACTCTTATTCATTGTTTCTTGCACTTCCGTTACAATGTACTTGCCTTTCTCAATTGGGTTTCTTGCAGTTATTATCTCCAACATCACAATTCCAAAGCTATAGGTGTCACTCTTTTCAGTTAGTTGTTGAGTCAAGTAGTACTCAGGATCCATATAACCCTGCATCCATCAATATTCTTAGAAATCAGTAATAGACACAATTTACACCATTTATATATGCATTAGTTTGCGTCCGATATATCTATAGCTTGAAAATTGGAAATATAATTTAAATTAGCGAGATAGTCAAATATGTAATGTGCCAAAAGTCACCCACAATACATGTTTAATGCATTGAATCTCATAGTTCATTTCCAATTGTTGCAACATGTACAATATTTTTTTCTTTCGTACAATGATTGTGTACTATTCATGTACTACGTATACACTTATGTAGGGTATGAATATGATACTTAAAGGAGCATAAAAAAAACGAGTTACTAACCATTGTCCCTTTAACTTGAGTGGTTACATGAGTTATAGTGGTATCACTCATTGGCTTGGCAAGTCCGAAATCGGCAACTTTTGCAACTAATCGTTCGTCCAGTAAAATATTATTTGTTTTAATGTCTCTATGTATGATCGGGGGATTAGCATGATCATGCAAATATTGTAAACCTCTTGCTGCTCCAAGTGCTATTTTAAGCCTTTGCGTCCAATCCAACCTAATACCCGATCTCCCTGCGCATATAAATGGTTCAAATCAATAAAGACTTAAATGAACTTTCTGGATCTCCAGCCATTTAAAAATATTGGATGAATAGAACCCTCTGACATCGTAAATGATTTGTAAAATAAAAAGACACCATGATAATAAAACATAGTACATTAGAAGGTTGTACTGACTATTCTTAACTTTGGTGACATAAAATGTCATATTTTTTTAAAGTGCCAATTAAACAAACATCACTAATAGAAAGTGGTTTAAAATGTAAGGACCTGAAAGACTATCCTTCAGTGTACCATTCACGATATACTCGTAAACCAACATCTGTTCACCCTTATCGAAACAGAATCCAATGAGACCCACGACGTTTTTGTGATGAACTCTAGAAAGAATCTCGAGCTCATTTTTAAACTCGAGCATACCCTGTGAAGATCCTTCTTGAGCTCTTTTAATTGCAATCAGCTGCCCATTTGGAAGACTTCCCTTATATACCTACACAATAGAGTTTGACATCATTAATGCATGAAAATCAGTGTTTAACTTATACTAACACCAACCATGCCATATCCGCCTTTTCCTATGTTGTTATTCTCCGAAAAGTTGTTTGTGTATTTCCGAAGTTCTTCAAAAGTGAAGGATCTTGCTCCTTTCAACTGAGGAACACCACCACTACCGCTGGTTGAATCCCAGCGTGCTGCAAGTATGTTTACCAAATTGGTCTGAGGACAGGATTACCGTTGGAATTGAAAAAACAACAATGATATTAAAAGTGTTTTTTTTTTATTTTCTTACGTATATAAATATGATTTTTAAGTGTCAATAACTTAACAACAAGAAATAGAAATTTTTTTATATGAGGTTAGGAGAAATATGTATATAATTTGTAAATTTGTTGTAGTGTGAATGTGTTGTTATGAAAATATTTACCAAAGGGTTGGGACTGTTGGCGTGCTCTTTCAGCTCCATGTTTTTGACGAAAATAACACATTCCTACAAGAACTAGTAACACCACAAGCGTAAAACCACCAACTGCCAATCCCACGATAATACCAGTGTTGGATGACTTGTGTTTAGTACCTGAAACACCAATACAAATCAATGATTGTACACGTTTAAGTAAAATGATAACATAAATTACGAAAGACGTTACCTGACAAGAAGTCATAGATTTCAGGAATGAAATAGTAGATGTTGAACCCCGGTGGAGGATTGAATGTTTGAGGGCTAAGGGCGAACACGAGCCCAAGAATCCCTGTCCGATTGAATCTTGTTTCTCCAGACGGGAAAATTTCAAGATCAATCACAAGATAATCATCCACATTTCTCCTAGGATTCTTTAATGATAATGAATCCACAGGGAGACTAGCATTGTGAAATAATGACATCAATGAATCATGAAGGGAGATGTAAATGGTGGTGTTTTCTAATGAAGAGAAGGAAGGAGCTTTGAAGAAAATCGACACCCTGTATGGATATGTACATTCACAATTTGGACTCAAACCCAGGTTAGATTCACATGGATGAGGTGTACAGTGGTTCAATGACGTCGAATATGTGGTAGTATTTGTGTTAGGGGAACAAAATTGGTACGTCACACCAGATTCTATACATATTAGATTATCCGCCAGTCTGCAGTCATAATTTTATATGTTTTAGTCAAGTAAAATGCCAATGCCCTTATCATGGGCGATATCAGAGTTTGATGATCAGACGCTTTTGGTTCGCATTATATTTTCTTTTTCAGTTTGCATTTTTCATTAAATTTCATTTTTCTCTAATAACAGATAATGTTTAATATTTTGAAAAAGAAAATCTCAATACACATATTTGTTAAACTTTTATAAGGAACCAGGATTTCCAAAAGTAGATTAGTGTATTATAAATAGTTTTTGCAAATAATACTTAGCAGATATAATAAAGCCTATTCAACCCATCCAACATCGGGTCATTAGCAAAACTAAATCGTTATCCTGCTCATTTATTTTGCTGCTTTTAAAAAGGCGCATGCAACTTGTATGTTATTAGAAAACCTACATTAAACCAATACTATCTTCATACTGGTTTCGTTGGATGAAGCCATCAATTTGGTTATGCCGAAGATCAACAAGTTGAAGTTGTGTGCTATGCTTTGGAGTAATATCCAAAGTGCCATTTACCCTGTTGTAACTTAGATCACTGCCAAAACAACCATTTGAAATTAATCCAATATTAACATGTAGAAACTTTTTAAAACATTCAACAAACTGGTATACTAACACATGCTGTAACTGAGGAATTTGGAACAAGGCAGCAGGCAGTACTCCTCCAAGGTTAGTGTTGTGCATCTTACTGCGCCGATAACATTTGAGCTTAAATAAGTCATCCATTTGGGCTAGATATATAGACTTTTTAATCCGATTAACTTAACTTACATGGTTGTCAGATTCAGTAGAGTTGAAAACCATGACGGTGATATGGATAGATCAAATGTATTGTTGCTTAAATCTCTGCAAATGTGTAATAATTAATAATGAAGAAAATGAGTTCATTAAGACCTTTTCTATTGAACAATCTGATGCATGCATGCTACACTGTTTTCCTACTTACACATAGTTTAGGAGGTTCATGCCTGTAAGATCAGGTATCGAGCCGGTCAAATGATTGTTTGACAAGAACCTATGAAAATCAAATTATCCAAACTCATATATATTTCAATTAAAAACAAAGGCAAATTTCGTGATTGTGGTTGTCGAATTTACATCCCGGTAGTATTAATAAGATTGTTGATGCTTGGCGGGACATTGCCACTCAAATAATTCCTATCAAGTCGTCTGATTCAAAAAAAGACATTTGTTTCCCAATTTAATTGCAGATGGAATAGCAAATCCAAAGTTAAAAGGTTAGTTAAAAGGAGATACTCACACAACTTCAAGCGATGTAACAAGTCCTAGGGTGGAAGGAATAGGGCCCCTAAGCCTGTTGTTGTGTAACAACCTGATAGATCGAGTATAAGTTGGTTTCCAGTTATGTATATGTTTTTTTTCTTGTATTAATAGTAAACTGAAACGTACAGATGAATCAGTTTCATGTTGGAGTTGAAGAGCCCTGGTGGGATCTCACCCGAAAGCTGGTTATCTCCGAAGTGACTGAAAACAACAAAAACATAAGTGATTATCTATTTTACAAACTGGGCTAAGAGGAAAGAAAACAAACATACAAGTGCTTGGCATTTGTTAACATATCAAGACCAGGTGTACTCTGGCTAGAAACCGGTATACTCCCTGTTAGTTTGTTACCAGTGAGATCTAACCAATAAAGATTCTTAAGCTTGCCAATTGAAGCTGGAATGGATCCCGTGAAGCTATTTGAATTCAGAGATCTATGCGATATCCATTGTCAAGTCAATATGATATAAAAATCACTACACCATTGATTTAAATTGGTTTTATTGAGGTCGAATTTTAGGATCGCTTCTACCATCTCAAATCTTGCAACCGACTTGCAACAGTCAGTTTTGAAACAGTTGTGATTTCGGTTGCAAGTCCGTCACAAATATTGCGATTGTTTTTTCTGGTCACAAATGCTTGGCTGGGTCACCACATGCCATTCTGTTTATATCAGTAGAGTTCATCCAAAATATTGCTTTGTCCCTTTCATTTATTAATAAATTTTGATTGATTTCAAGAATTTTATTAAGATTTTGTGTAATTTTTCAAGAATTTTTATTTAATTAAAAAAAAAATTTATTTATTATTATTATTATTATTATTATTCATAATTGAAATTTGAAACAAAAGATAACCCGATTCCCTCATTTGAACTAAAATTGATGACGTTGTCCTTTATTGTGCAGAATACAAAAGAATCATAACCGGTCTCCCTCAACTCGATTATTTGGTATATATGTGGTCCTTGCATGGGTTTAGCTAGCCTAGTATTGTATAGAGCAAATTTCTTACAAAGATACAAGACTTGTAACGTTTCCAATTGTGTCTGGAATCGGACCAGTGAAACCGCATCCAACCAGGGTTCTGAAAATACAATATAAGTAACTAACTAACTGCATCCAACGGTACGTGTGTCATGAATAGAAAGGACCAGCAAAATTACTTACAATTCTGTTAGTTTCCTCAAATTTCCGACTTCCAAAGGGATTGATCCAAACAATTCTTTATTGTATGATAGATCTCTACATACCAAATCAATCCTAAAAGATTACCTAGAGATATATAATTAAAACTACCATAAATAAAACGTACGTTAGGACTTACAGAATCTGCAACTCCGTAAACCGCCAGATATGTCCAGAGAGATCACCCATCAATTGCATGCTTCCCAATGTGCTAAAAAGATATATAACATAATCACACTTTTACTTTCTTGTTCGAAAATCAACACGTCTCATATCGATCAGAAGACTCACATTCTGGTCACACGACCGTTTGTGCAGCTGATGCCATCCCAACTGCCACCACACGGATCGGAGCCATCGTCCCAGCTTGGTGGTGTGTTCTTCCAATCATCCTTGAGAGCCCGAAGAACTACATCATATGATTAAAAGTATCCCCAAATAACTTAAAGTTGATGAACAAAAAATATGCAAAACCAATAACAGTAAAAGAAGTAAACATACCATTACTATCCTGGGCTGATGTTACTGAAATAACTATGCATATTATTAAAAGTGTATCCTGAAATTTTGAACACATCATTCAAAGTAATGAAGATTTCAAGTGAACTGTAAGTTTATGTTACAAACAGTGGCTTAGTGGATGATACACTTATAAGGAGAAATTAAGTTAATGGGAAAGACTTGAATAAGTCAAGTAGTGGCATATATGTTGGAATTTGGAAGAGCCACTAACGTGTAGACGATGACATCTCCTGAAATTCGTATTTGACACTTGTATGCCGGATGTCACAGTCAAAGATGGTCAAACGAATCAATCTAAACAAGAGGGAGGGTTCTTTTTTTCTTTAAAGCGTCATATATTTACCAAAGGGTCATATTATCTACACATCCCCTGGATTTATTTGCACATCCCTCTACGGGTCGTAGAGAGCTCCACGACCCGAATATGAGCAATCGACGATCTGAGGGGATCTTCGTGACCCGTAGATGGGCACTGCCAATTATTAGCAATCATTGGGATGGGTAGGACATGTAAAAAAGAGATGTATGGGTGTTGGAGATGTGAAAAGGAATGTATGAGTGTTTGAGATTGGTTAGAGAGGTGAAAAGGAATGTATGAGTGTTGGAGAGGTGAAAAGGGATGTTTTATTTTTGTTAGTTATATAAAATGTTGCATTTTCTTTTGTTATTTATATAAAATATTCATTTCATTTGTAAATGTTGTTTTAAAAAATAAATATAATTATACATTGTTTTTTTTTAAATTTGTTTTCTATAGTAACTATAATTAGAAAAGTTGTTGTTTTTACTGTTGTTGTCTCGATAAATGTGTTTTTTTACTAAATATGTTGTTATGTTATATTTGTTGATTTTGCTTACAAAATTTTGATTATATTAAATGGTATTTTTTTTTGTTATTGTTGTAGTCTCGATAACTAGGGGTGTTCAAAGACATCCGAATCCGAGTTCCAATCCGAAATATCCGAATCCGAAATCTTATACACACACACACAACGTTTTATCCCCATTCCAACCCTAACCCTAAGTACAAATATCACATCCCTCCACTCCTCGTCTCCATCTGACGCGTCCATCATATTCATCTTCGACTTCTCCTCTGTTTCCGAATATAAAGCCATGGACAAATCCTTTGGATACGGATATCGATATTCACTATCCAAAGTTTTCGAATATCGGATTTTCGGATATTCGAAAACCGGATAATCCGCTTTTGAACACCCCTATTGATAACCATGTAAGAACATCCCTGTCGATAACCATGTAAGTGTAACCACAAACGTTTATATAAATAGACAAATACAAATAAATAGGTGATATTATAATATACATAAGCGTAAAAACATACAAACCTTCATGAACAAAAAAAACTACTGCTGCGAATCATTGGGCGAGCTGCTACGTGGACGTCCCGGTCTGCTGCGTGCTGGTTCAGATCTACTAGCTCATTCGCGTCATTACAACGAACCACGGATTTAACCTCTGTAGATGCATATTTCATTTTTGTGTTTGTAGCTTCCGGGTTGTCTAGATCATAGAATGTCGTTTGTTAAGTTTGTGTCTAGATCATAAAATGTCATTTGGACCAATACAAGGTCGAAGGAATCTGGTTCGGACCTTCGATAGGTTGAACAAGTCTTGTCTATATATAGGTTAGTTGGGCAGCAGTTATTCAGAGTTCTAGTTAGTTGGTTTGTGTTCATTAGCGCCGATACTCTGTCCAGATAACCCTAGAACTGTGAATTTATCTTATTTCGAGTCTGTAAACGTTTATTTCCAATTAATGATTAAGATAAACGTTGAAAATCATTTCTTGTGTGTTTTGACATCGTTTTATATCATTTTGCTAGATCGTTAAGGTTTCCGCACTTGACGGTTTACGAATCGTGTTGATTAACTGTTTATTGATAAATTTCCGGTCCTACAAAGTGAAAGAGTGAGAAACTTTAAAGTTAAAATTTTGAAAAAAAAAATGTTTTGTGAAAAGTTTTTCAATGAAAGTTCTAATGAGGCCAAGGACAAGGGTGAGAAACTCAAATTCTATATGCTTTCCTTTGGCTTTAATGGACCCAGCTAAAATAGTGGTTTTAAATAAAAATGAACTCAGCAAAGGATGAGTGGTGGGAATATTTTAAACAAGTAAAAATCAATTTACCTTTACTTAATACCATTTAAGAAATTCATGCTCATGCTGAAAACTTAAAAGAGTTGAGTACCCAGAATCGGCACAACAAGCTGCCAAAATAGTTTGATCTACCGACACATGTGTGTGCCGCTTTGTCTGGTACTTTGTTGGGACAAAGAGGATTGAAGAAACCACTTTTGATAACCTTAGTCCAAATCATATTCTGCCTAAGTATGGAAGAAACTGCTGAAGAAGAAAACACAAGTGCTGAAGAACAGAATAGCAAAGTACTGAAGAAGAACTGATCAGTAGTTCTGAGGTCTAACCAGACACTTCACTTCAGAACTACTGAAGACAAAACTATTCATCAGTAGTTTGTCTTTTCATCAGTAGTTTGTTGATCTTATCTTCATAACCGACTCAAACTTCAGTAGTTTAGTATTATATTGTTTTGTTAAAGTCTTGGATCAAGTTTCGATGTAAAGCCTGTTGTAAACATTATCCTAAGTATAATATCTTAGCTAAATATCTTAGATTACTTAGTACAACAGTCTTGTATGTTTGTCTATAAATAGATGAGCTTGTTCATCTATTTTAATGTGTGATTTACTTTGATTATAATTGAAAAAACCTTCGAGGCTTTTAAACTTATTATCCATTTCACATCTGAGAATCATAACTTGTATTTATTGCTTTATACTTCAATTGCTTATTGATTCTCATTAACTGCTCAGTCAAGGGGGAGTAATAACTCCTGTTAAAAGTGATAATTTAACCTTAGAACATTTACTATTCCGCTGTGCAATACCTTTGATATAAGCAAACACATAAGTGTTCTGAACTGCTTAAAAGAGGCCACTGATCCAACAATTGGTATCAGAGCACTGGTTTATCTGATCAAATATCAATCTAACAAATTGAGAATCAGACACAGGCTCTTATTGATATCCAATAAAAGATTAAAAGGTTCACTTTTTCATCCATCACTTTAAAGAAGTATTGACAAATCCAAACTTCTTAAAAATGGACCCTTATAACACTGGATCTGCCAATAAACCTCCTATGCTGGTCAGAAATGAATATAACATCTGGCAAAGAAGGTTGGCACATACAATTTCTCAGACCAACACTGGTTGTTGGAGGTCTGTAATGTTTGGACCTCACAAACCAGTTGTTACTGATCCAGAAGGAAAAACTGAGAGACCAAAAGACTACACTGAAGAAGATTTCCAAAAATTTGAGCTAGATGCAAAAGCTTTTTCTATGTTGGCTATGACTCTCCCAAACGAAATTTATGCTGGACTTTTACATCGTGAAAGTGCCAAAGAGCTGTGGGATTGCCTAAAAGAACAGTTTGCAGGAACTGAAGAGGTGATAGCCAACACTAGAGAAATCCTGGCTCAACAATATGAAACTTTTACTCACATAGATGGTGAAACTTTAACACAACAGTTTGAAAGATTTTCTTCACTCATCTCTGAGTTAAAAATTAACAATCAGACCTATTCAAATGCATCTATGTTACATAGATTTTTAAGGTCTTTGCCTTCAAAATGGGAAACTTATTCTATAGTCTCAGATCAAGTACAGATTTTAACACCCTGAACCTAACTAGGTTACATGGAAAATTACTAACTTTTGAAAGAAAAATCAATCAAAAGAAAAAGTTGCAAGAATCTGGTAAAACTGCTGATGACTATACTCCAGGTAGCACAGCCTTATTAGGACATGACTCACCATCTTGTTCTAACAATTTTGGATCTTTTGACCACATTGACATAACTGCTGGGATCTCATCAGATGGATCTTTCCCAGCTTATGACAATGAAGACCTAAGTCAAACTGCTGATAACATGTGTTTTATCATGGATGACTTAAAATATTTTAGCAGTGATGACTTAGAAGAAATGGATATTTTACACCAACTGGCCTTGTTAAGCATTAAAACTAATAAATTATACAAAAGGTCAGGAAGGAAATTTCCAAGACTTAACAACTCAACAAAAGTTGGTTTTGACAAATCAAAACTGAGATGTCATAAGTGTCAAAAGTTGGGACACTTTGCTAGAGAGTGTAGAAGCTCTAGCTATAACCAACCCATGTCTGGAAATCAATTTAACCCCACTTATAATAGGAATAATGGAACTCAAGGGAGTGCTCATTTTGTACAGGCACAAGCTCCACAAGTCCAATATGTGCCACAAGTACAATATGTTCAAATGCCTGCTCATCAACAGCAGCAAATGTCTCCTTTTCCAACTGCTCAACAACCTGCACAAACTCAACAACCCCTTCAGGGTATGTTGACTGGAGCAGTCTTCCTTTTGACACAGCTGAATGCAGTCAGGATGCAGACAACAAAGTCTATGATATCAACTAGGGAGAACCTGACAATGGCAGAAAGAACTTTGGCTTAATGGCTTTTGAGGGATACTCCTCCAATTCTGCACTCACTCAGGTATCACAACAATCTCTATTACAGCTTTGCTCAAAATCTTGCAAAGAATCTTTTGCTTTAATAAGGGAAACCAATGTGCATTTACAAGGCAAAACTAATGATATGGAGAGAAAATACACCCAAATGAAGTGTGATTTAGAAAGAAAAATTGCTTTTGAAAAATAAAGAAATTTCTAAATTAACTGATAAATCCATAGAAACCCATGCACAAATTAAAACCATGATAGACAACCTAGGAAATGTCAGAAAAGAGCTTGCTGACACTAAGGTTGATTGTGAAAAATGGGTTGAGTCTTGTAAAGGGTACCAAATGCTGCTTAACAAACAAACTACAGCAAATGTTAAGTTTGGCATAGGGTATACCCACACTGAATCACCAACAGATTTCACCCACAAAACTGATAATGATGGGATGTAATTGATTCAAACTTCTGATATGGAGGAATGCACATCCTACCATCAGAACTTTCTCAAGAATGAAAGTACTGCAGAAGTTAAAACAACTGACAATAAGCCATCAGTAGTTTCATCTACATCAGGAGTTGAGACACTGAAAACTACTGATGACCTATTTCAAAATACTGATATTGTCAGTAAATTGCCTTCCAACTCTCTTGCTTTATCTAAAAGGAAAGAGAAGGCAAAACCATGTGAAATATGTGGTCTGTTTAACCACATAACTGAACTTTGTAGATACAGAAAGGCAAATCAATTCAATAAGAAAAATCAACAACTGATTGTGGGAAAACAAATAAAACAAGATTTTGAAAACACTTTCTTTCCCAACAAACAACAATCAAGTAAAAACCTTTCTCAGAAAAAGACTTTATCTCAACAAAAGTCCTTTTCTCAAAGTTCATCTTCAGAAGTTACACCTAACTCATCAGTAGTTTCACAAACTACTGAAGTTAAAGATTTGATAAAATTGGTTAAACTTCTGATGACCAAAGTTGATGGTGGTCACCAAAAAGACACCACCATTGTTCTTAATGACAAATCCATTGCCAAAAAGACATGGATTTCAAAAATTGGTCCTCGACAAGCTGCACCTGTTCTCAAGAGCAAACCCAAAGCCAAACTGGCTTGGGTTGCCAAATCTAACTAATTTGCTATTTTGTGCAGAGGGTCTCTAGAGGTTTGAATAGCATATGGTATGTTGATAGTGGAGGCTCAATGCACATGACTGGATGCAGATACCTGATAAACAATTTTATCAGTCAAAGAGAAGGATCTGTGTCCTTTGGGAACAATGCCAAAGGATATGTGCTAGGATATGGCAATGTATCCTCAGGCAAAATGCAGTTTGACAAGGTCAATTTGGTTGAAAACCTTGACTACAACTTGCTGAGTGTCTCTCAAATGTGTGATAAAGGATATTCTTCCTTTTTCACAAAGACAGCATGCAAGATCATATCACTAGAAGGCCAGAAGTTGATAGAGAAGATCATTGAAGATCATACTTTGCTGATTGCCAAAAGATGTGGCAATGTCTATGCAGTGGACATTGAAAAAGACAAAGTATTGAACAACACTGCCTGTTTCTTCTCAAAGGCATCAACTTCAGAAAATGATCTCTGGCATAGGAGACTTGGCCATGTGAACTTTAAAACCATCAATAAAGTCATTAAAATGGGCTTGGTCAGGGGTCTACCTTTGAAGTAATACCAGTGTAAAGAACACTGTGTTTCCTGTCTTAAAGGTAAACAGCATAAGTCCTCCTATAAGTCTATTGAAGAATCAAAAACAACTGCATGTCTTCAACTACTCCATATGGACTTATTTGGACCAGTCAAAATTATGAGCCTTAGTAAGAAGAAGTACTGCTTGGTCATGATTGATGACTACTCAAGATTCACATGGGTCTTCTTCTTATATTCCAAGGAAGAGGCAGCTGAAATCATCAAGTTCTTCATTCTACAAGTAGAGAAGCAATATTCTCTCTCTATCAAAGTCATCAGGAGTGACAATGGGACAGAGTTCAGGAACAAAACTCGGGATGAATTCTGTTTGTCTAAAGGGATTGTTAGACAATTCAGCATTCCCAGAATTCCTGAACAAAATGGTGTGGTAGAAAGGAAGAACAAAACTTTAATAGAAGCAGCCAGAACAATATTAGCTGATTTAGGCCTACCTTTGTACTTTTGGGCTGAAGCAGTCAACACAGCTTGTTATGTTCAGAATAGAGTCCTTATCAACAAGAGACATACCAAGACTGCTTATGAAATTCTTCATGGCATAAAGCCCTTATCTCCTTCTTCAGGGCTTTTGGATGTCAATGTTTTATCCTCAACATCAAAGACTCTATCTCAAAATTTGCTGCAAAAGTTGATGCAGGTTACTTTCTTGGTTACTCTCCTTTGAGAAAAGCTTACAAAGTCTTTAATTCAAGAACCAAGATAGTTGAAAAAACACTGAATGTCAAGTTCAATGAATCAAAACACACTCTTATTCCAGCAAATCCTGCTGAATTATTTGACCTTGACAATTTTCATTTCGAACCTGAAAAGACTGTTGAATCATCCAAACCTCCTCAAAATGGTTTTCAAGGATTTGAAGATGATAGTCCTACACCATAGACTCCAAACACAGTCAGCAGATCAACTTTTAAACCTTCAGAAGTTTCAAAAGCTTCTACTTCAGGAACTACTGATGAACAACTTGAAAGTACTGATTCAGCTGAACCTAAAACTCCTGAACCTCAAACAACAGCTGAACCAGATATTATCAATCTCAGTGGTTTATTTGAAGAAACAATAGAGCCATCCTCTAGTACAGGTCTACAACAATTGATTGAACACAAGGATCATCCATTGGATCAAATCATGGGTGATATTGCTTCAGGGGTGCTTACAAGAAACCAGCTTTCCAACTTTTGCTTTTTCTCAGCATTCATTTCTCAGTTGGAACCAAAGAAATATCAAGAAGCCCTTAAAGATAACAATTGGGTGCAAGCCATGCAAGAAGAATTGCTTCAATTCAAAAAGCAACATGTTTGGGAAATCTGTCCCTTACCTCCAAACAAGCAACCAATTGGTACAAGATGGGTCTTCATAAACAAATCAGATGAAGCTGGTATGATCATCAAGAACAAGGCAAGATTGGTGGTACAAGGTTATTCTCAAGAGGAAGGGATTGACTATGATGAAACCTTTGCACCAGTTGCAAGACTTTAAGCTATCAAGTTATTTTTAGCTTATGCAATTTCCAACAACATAAAAGTTTATCAAATGGATGTCAAGAGTGCATTTTTGTATGGAAAAATAAAAGAGGAAGTGTATGTCTGTCAACCTCCAGGGTTTGAGGATCCTTCTCATCCTGACTGGGTATACAGACTTGACAAAGCTCTTTATGGGCTAAAACAGGCTCCAAGAGCCTGGTATGAAACACTTTCCAACTTTTTACTTAAGAATCACTTCACAAGAGGCTCCATTGATAAAACTCTTTTCATAAAACATGTTGGAAATCATGTCTTACTTGTTCAGATTTATGTTGATGATATCATTTTTGGTTCAACAAATTCAAAACTGTGTGAGGATTTTAAGAAACTCATGCAATCAAAATTTGAAATGAGTACAATGGGAGAATTGCAGTACTTTTTGGGACTGCAAATCAAGCAACAATCAAATGGAACATTTATACATCAATCAAAATATGTTAAGGAATTATTAAACAAATTTTCATTACAAGACTGTAAATCATGTTCCACTCCCATGACACCAATCACACAAGTTGAACCAGATGATCAAGGAAAACAAATTGATCAAACCATGTATAGATGTATGATAGGTTCTCTTCTGTATTTAACTGCTTCTAGACCATATATTATGTTCTCAACTTGTGTCTATGCTAGATACCAATCTGCACCAAGAGAATCACACCTAATTGCAGTCAAAAGAATCTTCAGATATCTGAAAGGAACTCCTACTTTAGGAATTTGGTATCCTGCTTCAAGCAATACCAAGTTAACAGCTTTTTAAGATAGTGACTATGCAGGGTGCAAAATGTCAAGAAAATCAACATCTGGTGGTTGTCAATTCTTGGGAAACTGTCTAGTGTCCTGGCAATCAAAGAAACAAACATCTGTGGCAACTTCAACAGCTGAAGCTGAATACATTGCTGCTGCAAGCTGTACATCATAGATACAATGGCTCCAATATCAACTGCTTGATTATGGAATCAAAGAGACCAAGACTCCACTCTTAGTAGACAGTAAATCTGCCATTAGCATCATTCAAAATCCTCTTCAGTTCTCAAAGACTAAACATATTGAAATCAGGTATCATTTCATAAGAGATTGCTATGAAAAAGGTAAGATTGAGGTGAAACATGTCACAACTGCTAATCAAATAGCTGATATTTTCACCAAACCCCTTGACTCAACAACATTTCAGAGGTTAGTATCCATGCTTGGGATGCTAAATCTAGAAGAAAGTCTGTAAGTGTTTTCACTTTTTAGTTCTGCACATATTTTATTTCACTTACATACTTATCTGTCACAACCTCTGATGAACAATTCAAAGAGAGAGAAACTACTGATAATTTGAAAAACATCAAAATGGGAAATTTTTAGAAAAGAAGTAACTACTGATGATAATCAGAAGTTATTCAAGTGTTTTGAAAGTCATTCTCATCAGCTGTTTCAAACTACTAAAGAGATGACCAAAACCACTGATGAAGAAATCTTCTTCATCAGTAGTTTCATTAAAAAGGGTAAAACTGACATTTCACTCATCAGAAGTTTGACCTAGTCGGTTAAAAACTTCTGATAAATACCTTTTTCAAACACTTATCCATTCAAAAAGCAAAATTCCCTCTCTCTCTCTCTCAAAGCAAAACCAAGACCCCCCTCTCTAACCTAAAATTACTGTTCGATCAAGAATCCATGGCTCTCATTCTAAAACAGGGACACAATCAATGAGGCTACTTCGAGAAAGATGATGCCTGGTCCCAATACGATGAAATCATTGATCTTGTCGTCAAATCCCAATATTATCAAGCTTTCACCATTGATCCTCCAATACATGTAGAAACTCTCAATGAGTTCTGGGTAATGCAGAGGCGGTGACAGTTAACAATAAAGTAATTTCCCTCAACTCAACCATCCAAGGGAAACATATGGCAATCACACAAGAGTCACTGGGAATAAGGCTTGGCCTTAATGATTCTGATGCTCCTGAAAGTATTCCCACTATTGATATTCATCTAACCATGACTGAATGTGGTTACCAAGGTACTTTAGCACAGGCAACAGTTTATAAGAAATTTTTTGATTCACAATATAAACTGTTATTTCATTATATTATCATGTGTTTAAGTCCTAAAACTGGATCATATGACCAGATGCCTTCAACTTTTCAACTTATTTTTCATTCAATCATTAATGAAACATCTTTTAAGGCATCTTCTCTATTTTTCAATGAGTTGGTACTACACCATCAAAATGATAAGAAAAAGTTTTTACTGTACCGAAGATTTGTTATGCAGTGCATAATCAAAGAACTTGGTGAGGGAGTACTTGTGGGTGAGTCAAAAACATTAAATCCACTGACTTCACAAGTATTCTCAAGGCACAACAAACCGGCACTTTTGCTAGAAGATGACCAAAGGGAAGAACAACCAATCCCTGAGGAACCCACATCTTCAAAACCCAAAACAAAGAAAACTAAAAAGCCAAAACAGCAAAAACTCAAACCAACCAACCCAAAGAAAAAGGTAGTTCAGGAAGTGGAGATCCCTGAAACTACTGATGTGCAATCTGCACTTGAAAAGGATCATGTGGCTGAAACATCCTCTCAGCACACACCATCTCCACCACCCAAAGAAAACCAGTTAGAGCATTCACAACCCACCCATCAAACCTTCCCCCATCTTTAAAATTTAAAAAATCCTACTAAAAACACACTACGGCCCATCCACCATTTTATACCCTATCTTTATATTATGAAAATTTGTTATCATAGCTTTTCATATATAAAAAGCTACTATTCATCCTCCACCAAATTATTGTGAGTGTATGAAAACGAGAAATATAATAAAATATGTGTTGTGAGTAAGATAAAGATAAAAATGATGGATGGGATGTGGGAAGTTTTTTAAATTGAGAGATAAATTTTAAAAAGTATGATTTTTTTAGTTAAATTATAGGGTAAAAATGGTGGATGGGATGTGAATGCTCTTACAGTCATTTTCCAAAGAAAAAGACTTAAAAAGACTGTAACTATTGACCAATTCTTCCAAACTACTGAACCTGAACCCATACCAACTACTGAACACCAACCCTTAACAACTGCTGAACCTGAACCCTCCCACACAACCATAGAAATAGCCCAACTTTTCTCAGGACTAAAAGGATCCCATCCAACACATGTCACTCCCCAAGCAACAAATCAAACAGGGGAGATGCCTTCAGAACTTGACATGGATGTGGACCTTATTAGCCCTAACCAGGGAGATGAGGATGGACCAGAGTATCTAAGCCCAAACTTAGAAACTCTTGGTAGTTTTGAGGCTGCTACTACTCGTTTATCACCCAGTGGTGAACCTGAGGACAGTAGTAACATTGCTAAGACCTCAAATTTGGCAACTACCGATGAAGGCTTATTGCCTGAAGTAGGAAAACCTCAGTTCCAAGACAAAGAGGTTCATTAGAAGACTAGTTTGGAGCTAGCTCATGATATAACTGATACTACCCTCATTGAGGACACTATCAGGGATTCAGATGATTCCATTAGCTTGGATGATGAGTCACAAATTCCACAAAATGAATTGACGGCTGATGTTGAAGATCCTGAATCTGAGGTCTCTAAGCTCAAAGAGCTGGTCACCAAAGATCAAGTTAAAGACCACTTGAGCCCTATTTACCCTAAACTGGCATCTTCAGAAAATCTGAAGATCACCCAAAAACACCACCTTCACAAAAACAGCCTAGCCAATTCTCTGGGCTCACTGGCATAGACTTGAACCAACTATGCAGCCCAGATGGTCCCCTGTTCCAGATGATGAAAGAGATCTTAACTGCTCAACTCAAATCCTTCACAACTGCTTGGGAGTTGAAGGCCAACAATCAATTTGGGTTGATAAATTCAAGACTTGCAGAGCTGAACAAGAAGATGGATGAGACCCAAAAACATCTTGCAACATTATCTGCTGTAACTTCTCATTCCTTGAGGCTTCCAGAAGTGGATGAAGCCAAAAAGGGGGAGAAGATTAAGGAACCAATGACTGAAGTACCTTCTGAGAAACCTGATGCTGAAAAGACCACCAAAAGACCAAGAAAGGAGATCCTTCAGGAGTTCAGTTCATCTAAGGCACAAGAAGGAACTACTGAAGCCATTATTCAAACTGCTGAAGACAATCCTTCAGTAGTTGTGACTACCATCCACCCTTCAGAAGTTTTAACTTCCAAAACCATTCAAGGACAGTCTTCAAGGGCAACTGAAAAAGAACTAACTTCTATTCCTAAGCCAACAACAACAACAACTACAACTGTTTTAAACCCTACTCCCATCTCAATGTCAAAAGAATTATTGGAGAAGAGTTTAAAAGAGGCTTAGAAGAAGGCTAAGGAAGACAAAGTGTGGAATAGCCTAGAAGCAAGAGATGATCTGAGCTTTGAAGAAAAGTTAGTTAAGTATCAAGAAAAACTTGATGAACTAGAAGCTGAAGAGAGAGCACTTGAGGCTGCTGCTGAAGAAGACAAAAGAGCACAGCTGATTATGATGATCACAAAGAACTCCAAGGCAAAACAAGTCTCTCTGAATAGACTCTCCACAGAAGAATTAACCAGAAGAGCTCAACTTATTGCTGATAAGTTAGCAACAGAGAAGGAGAGAAAAGCCAAAAGAGCTGAGATTATTGATGAGCTTGTAGCTAATGATTTTGGTTCAAGGGCCTCAGTGTCAAGATGGAAAGAAGAAACACTTTATGACATTTACAAGAAGTTCAAGGCCAGCAAAGCTGCAAATCCAGATAGATTCAATGTTCCTGAAGCTAAACAAACTTCAATTATAAAGAGATCATCTGGTGCACTACAAAGACCAGCTACAAGAAAGAGAAAGGCAGAGGAGACTGTGAAGACTGATTTCAAGATGGTACTCTTGGAAGGAAATCAGTTAGTTCATGGTGACTTTGATGTGGAAGAGAAGCCCCTGCTTACACAATTCAGAGATCCTGCTACTTATGCTTACCAACTACAACAGTATATCAAAGACAAAACCCATACCAAAGTTGTTACAGAACATCACCTACCAACATTGCTTTCCAAGGTGGTGTTGACCTTCAAGCTAGCAAGGATTCTCACCTGAGAGTCACGGAAATAGACGACATTCCCCAATCCTCCTTAGGTCAACCTCAGGAAACTGGCTTGGTTTCCTATGCCTCTGACTTTGACAGGTCAAAGGTGAATATTATCAAATGGTCATTCACTGATTCAAACTCAGTGTTAGTGACCAGAAGAGATCGTTCAAGTAAGGTCTACAAAAACTCAAAGGAGTTGAGCATACTGTCAACAAAGGACCTTCTGACCATTCAACATCTTACACCTGAACAAGGATCTCTTACAGAGCAACAAAAAGACACTCTTACTACCAAGATGACAGCAGAAGTCTGGAGGATACTAGAAGAGAGAAAGAATCAAGAACAATAAAGATTGAAAAGGTTTTGGCTTCATCAATCCAGGGGGAGATTGTTGGGACAAAGAGGATTGAAGAAACCACCTTTGATAACCTTAGTCCAAATCATATTCTGCTTAAGTATAGAAGAAACTGTTGAAGAAGAAAACACAAGTGCTGAAGAACAGAAGAGCAAAGTACTGAAGAAGAACTGATCAGTAGTTCTGAGGTCTAACCAGACACTTCACTTCAGAACTACTGAAGACAAAACTACTCATAGTTTGTCTTTTCATCAGTAGTTTGTTGATCTTATCTTCATAACCGACACAAACTTCAGTAGCTTAGTATTATATTGTTTTGTTAAAGTCTTGGATCAGGTTTCGATGTAAAGCCTGTTGTAAACATTATCCTAAGTATAATATCTTAGCTAAATATCTTAGATTACTTAGTACAACAGTCTTGTATGTTTGTCTATAAATAGATGAGCTTGTTCATCTATTTTAATGTGTGATTTACTTTTATTATAATGGAAAAACCTTCGAGGCTTTTAAACTTATTATCCATTTCACATCTGAGAATCATAACTTGTATTTATTGCTTTATACTTCAATTGCTTATTGATTCTCATTAACTGCTCAGTCAAGGGGGAGTAATAACTCCTGTTAAAAGTGATAATTTAACCTTAGAACATTTACTATTCCGCTGTGCAATAACTTTGATATAAACTGCAAACACATAAGTGTTCTGAACTGCTTAAAAGAGGCCACTGATCCAACATACTTTTCCACCCAAACGCCAAGATCCGGGAGTGCCCCTTATTTCAATACAAATTGGGGAACTTAAAGTTAACCGGGCACTTCTAGATCTTGGAGCATGTGTTAGCATTCTTCCAAGAAGTATGTATGACCAATATGAATTTGGTACTTTACAAAAAGTTGGCACCACTGTGGTGTTGGCTAATCAAAAACCCATACGTCCCAGGGGAATGTTGACTGATGTCATAGTTAAGGTGGGAGATTGCTAGTATCCGGTTGATTTCTTGGTACTGGATTGTGAGAAAAATGATAAAGGCACACCACACACGATTATACTCGGTAGACCATTTTTAGCAACTGCTCATGCAGTAATCAACTGTGCTGATGGAATGGTAAGTATGAGATTTGGTGATAGAAAATTGAGTTTAAATGTGTTTTCAAGTTTAACTGACCCAACAGCACAGGAGGAGTGTCTTATGGTTGACAGGATGGGAGACACTGGTGGGAAGGCTCAAAAGAAAAATAAGGTTAAGAAACAGCTTGAGTTAGTAAAAGGAAACACCAACTTAGCAGCAGATGATCCAAGGTGGAATATAATTCATGACCCCTGGAGTATAGACAGAGAATGTGTTTTGAAGCTGAGGGAGGCGAGCATCCCGTTCGATCACCATGAGAGATATAACAAGTATGAAGTCCGGCTGAAGAATCATAAACTTAGCGCTCTCGGGAGGCAGCCCGAGGTACGTGTTTTATTTTATTTTCTTTTATTTGTTTTGTGTGTTTTCGTTGTTTCATAGCCATTGCAACAGCCAAGTGTGGGAAAGTTGTGCAGACATGATAGGTTTAGAGTATTCAATTCGATACGCATCAGAGTCGATGCGCGTTTGATGGGGGAGTAAATCAGGTCCATGTGATCTTTCCTTTTCTTTTGTTATTGCTTGTTTATGAAATTTGGTGGTGTGAAAATCTGTTCGTGAAGGAAATGGTTTATTTTTTTACTTTGGGGTGTTAGTCAGCTCTGGTAGGTAGTGATTGAGGTTGAACATGTTGAGTAGTGAAGGACTGAAAACCATACATTGGGGACAATGTATCCTAAGTGTGGGGATGGGTGACCCTACGATAGTTGGGGGGGAACACTTACATACTTGTGAGAAAAATTGAGAAATTTTTGAATTTTTGAAAGAAAAATATGAATAGAAAAAAAATTTCTCAGAAAATGTCCCCTTTTCACTTGATCAGGCACAAAAGCCGCGTTTTTAGTTGCTAACGAGTCCTTTGCTGAGTATGAAAAATGAGACCCTTGATCATGGTCATCCCTTTAAGTTTCATGAGAGTTTTTCTGACAAGCGTTTTTTTAAGGAACAGAAAAGAGATGCCTAACTAGGAGTAACATGCTTTTAGGAATTGCATATGCTACATGTCGGCAACCTATATCCCTACTTTGTGAGACTTTGAGCTTACTAGATTGATAGATATTGATATATATATTTTCATTTGTTGAGAGTAGGCCAAATGTTTCCTTGTTGCAGAATTTGTGTGATTTGATACATGCTAAAGTTGTAGGCAAAACATGCACGTAAATGAGAAAGGCAAATTAGGAATCCCTTTGTTGTGTTTGAAACCATTTGTTTGTGTTTTGTTGACTCGTTTATCCAGAACTCGCCCTTAATAGCCCATGTTGAGCCTATACCCTTTCATTTGGTTAACCCTATAACATCACCCAAATTGACCCGTTTACCTTTGTGTAATAAATTGATGACATCCATTGTGTTTGTGTTTTGTTCAAGTGATTGAGTTATGTTTAAGTTGTGAAAAAAAAAGAAAAAAATATATATATGAAAAAAAATGAAAAAAAAAGAAAAGAAAAAATATAGAAGTATGCATTATGGGTCGAATATGCCCAAAGTGTTTGTTTAGTGTGTTATTGTGCTTAGTGAATAAGGATGGTCATCTATTCGTGTGAAACCTTTGTTTTTAAACCAATTGTTTAGCCAAATCATTCCTACCTTTACCCTAAGCACAAAACACGTAAGACCTTTTGATGTGTGCATAGTTTACAGCTTCTGTGTGATTGTCATACAAACCTATGATAACAGGGTTACATTCTTGGTTTTTGAGCGACTTTTACTAGCACATTACAAGCTAGTCCAGACATAAACCGAGAGGAGCGACCATTGTTAGGCTTAGTTAGGCGAGTCTAGATTTTAAAATGTGCAACACTTGCTTGTCAGTCTGTCAATCTCGATTGTGTAAGTCTATGGGATGGGTATGATTCGGGGCCTTGAAGATTAGTAATGGTAAAGGAATTGGAAGCGGCTTGTTAGCAAAGCGAGTAGTGTTTTGTGCTGGTTTGATTCGGACAATCAAAGGTAAGTGTGGGGATGTGATGAGAGGGTGTTTTACCATGTTAAGATGTATTTAATTAGGTGTTTTTAAGTGATTTATATCATAAAACATGGTTACTTTGAGATTGTTGGTGAATTACAAGTGTACGGTGCTTAAAAGTACTAATTGGAGCTTATTGGAAGGTTTCGGGAGAGGGTAGGAGTGGATTGGATGCATTTTTAGAGAAACTAAATGGATCTAAATTGAAGATGTTAAATGATGATGTGATAAAGCTTTGAAATACGAAAACGTGGCCGCAAGAATAGAAGAAAACGGAGTTATAACGAGAAAGTTACGAGGTCGACAAGATTTTTTCAAGAGGCTGAACTGTAGCTTACGGGAGTAAATTGGTGGCTTACGGCTGATAGACACCAAAAAGGCCGAAAATCAGCACTGTAAGCTACGGCTCATGCCTGTAGCTTACGGCACTGCTAAAGAAAAAAGGGAAAGTTGTTATTTTTATTATAAAAGCTATTTTTTCAAAACCCTAGGGGATTCTCAGCCACTAAGCACGAAAATTAAACATCTTTTGAAGGATTTTGAAGCTAAAAACACCATTTTTCATCATCATTCATCTTTGTTTTCGGTTTGCATCAACATGTTCGGTATTATTATTCATACTTTTGAGTTATTTCTTGTTACCATGAGTGGCACTACAAGAATTTGGGGTGTTTACCCACACATAGTTTACCTACACATGTAAATGTGTGGGTAAGTATCTACACATTTTTGTACATGTGTGGGTAATTGTTAACGATTTACTTTTAATAATAACTAACACTTTATATATGTTGGTAATGTGTTTTAGCTACACTTTGCAATTGGTGGGAACATTTCCTCCTACAATTGACTATCAATTACACATTAAACTACCTACACATTTATGTGTATGTAAATGAGTATCTTTACCTACATATAATCATTTTAAATAAATATGTAGATAAACTAAGTAAAGAAAAGAATATTTTATTTAGTTGAAAATGACGTGGCAAAACCGTTAGTAAAAGTTCGGTTTTCGTATTTATTGTTCTTTTGCGTTGGATTTTTTATAAGAACTAGGATTCTATTACCCCGCCATTCGCGGCGTGTGACACCCGGCAACTTCCGGTAACTAACTTTTGAAAACTTAGTAAGTCTACCTTAGCGAGTCGCGCATACGTTACACATAACAAGGTCGGTCGAGTCGAGTCGCACATCATTAGGGTTTTAACATACGCAAGTCTCGAGTCCCGGGAATTGGTGAACGAGTGTGAACGTGTTTATTTCCATGCATTATGTGTTTATAATCATTATGTGATTTGTCGGTATGTGAAAATGTGTTAACATATGTTAAAACGGAGTTTAACGCGCAAAATACACAACACAGGACCCTGAAGGCGATTAGGATGGCCTAATTGCCTTCAGGAGGGCGATTGGGCACACATAAGGGCGATTAGGGACTTGCTATTGGCGATTAGGGGGCTAATCGCCTATAGTGAAGGCGATTAGCAGCCCTAATCGCCTAATAAAGCTGCATAATCGCCTATAAGGTGCCTGACGACTAGAAACGCCTATAAATACCACCCTTGACCTCCAAAACATCATTTATGCAACCCTAGCCGTCCCATAACCTATCTCAACCCACAAACACCCTCTGGAACCTATTTTTACATCAAAACAACCATTTCCAAGCTTATTCCATCATCTCCTCTTAAATACAAGGTGTGTTCTTCAAACCCAAACCTTTAAATGATTATGTTTTACTCCCTAAATGTCCAGACCTGACTTATAAATGTTTTTGTCTTTGAAAATCCATTTAAAACCGTTTTTAAACAAACCCACACCTTTACATGTGTTATATGTGTTATTTGTGTTTAAAGATAGGATTTTTAGGATTGAATCATGGTTGTTTTTGTGTTATTATGATGTTTATGGCTGTTACAAGTTAGTATGATTATGTTCTAGGAGTTTGAATGGTTTTGGTTGTGTATTGTTGATACTTGATGTTTTGACCCATCTGAAGGATTTTGGATGATTAAGGATGATATGAGGTGTGTTGTTGATTGTTTGATGTTAGGGTTTGCTCTAGGATGATGCTAGAATAGTAGGATGCTATCGAACAACGTGGTTCTGTGATTAAATCTAAATATTTGCTATTTAGGGCAAGTTCTTGCATGTTGATGTGATGTTTTCATGTTAAGTTGCTATTTTGGGAAAACGCTCGCATTCGGGACTGTTAGAATGACGGAAACTTAGGGGTTTTGCTTGAAATATGTTTTTTAATGTGTTAGGATTGTTATTGGATGTTTTCACACGTTTCGGATCTGATTTGGTGGGTTAAACGCGCGAAAAACCACATCAGCTGCGCTATAGGCGATTATGAATCCTAATCGCCTATGCTATAGGCGATTAGGGGCCTAATCGCCTGAATAGGAGGCCCAATCGTGTGCATATAGGCGATTAGGATCATAATTGCCTTCATTTCATGCAATTGCGATCCGAATTGCCTTCATTTCATGCAATTGTGACCCTAATCACTAGTTAAGCCCTGAATTGCATACCTTATGGCCATAATCGCCTGAAATGCATGTGATTAGCCCTAATCACATATAATAAGGGGCGATTAGCCCTTGTAATTGCCTGTTGACCATCCCTAATCACGTGTTGACTTTCCTAATTGCATGTTAAGTTCCTAATCGCGTGTAATGCAGTTATAAGTGTATTTTAACATCCCGAAACCCGATTTGACACCTAGGAACACGATAGGAACCCCATGACATGCCTAGTAACATAGTAACACGTGTTTGGACTTGTTTGTACGTTATTTGACCTATGTGTTAGAATCGTTGAACTTTAACGCATGTTAAGTACTAAGTTGCATGTTTTGTGTATGTTTGTGTATGAGATGAACACGTGGAATGTCGGGTCACCAATGGGATGTCGAGTCTTGTCTTACGTAGTCTGGTTGTCGGTCAAACACGCTTTTCGGACACATAAGGGTCATGGACTGGACTTAGGGACTAATGAACCCGACGGGTTATTAGTCTAACTTAACACATATCTTATGATAGGTCGCCAATAGTTGGGGCTATCATATCTTACAGACGGTTTACTCATATCACACATACGGTTTACTCATAAACGGAATACACAACCTAAGGTGAGTTCACGGCCCCACATTTTACGGTTTTTGCTTTCGGGGGAGAAACATGCTTAAAACTCTTTTATGACTTATGGCTTATAAAACTCTTTTATAGCTCATGACTCTTTATCACATTATGCTATGGCTTACTTATTGTACTATACGGTTCATCAAAAAGTCCCTTAGAAACCACTAACATGGGTATATGGCGGGGAAATATGGATAGCGCTATTGGGAACTGACAAACCCCACTCGACGGTATGACCGGTCGGGTGCATATTGTCTCTAACAAAACAAGGTCTACCGGTGATGACGGTAGCCCATAGGAAACTAAGGGTCACTACACGGCTTAGTCAGCAATGGTTTCACCCGTATGAGTATCTTATTCTGCGCCTAGCTAGCGTTCTTACAAGCATAGTAGTAATTGTGATGGTAACAGTTTTCAAAGGATCACTTTAAACGTTTAAATAAAACCTGTGAACTCACCAGCAATATATGTTGACTCTTTTAGCATGTTTTCTCAGGTCGCTAAGGTAGCAGCTGTCAGATAGGCGCACGGAGTCGCACTGGGGTCGTCTCGCGTCTAGGGTCTCATGGCATGTTTTGGAGTTGTTAAACTTATGAACTTATGTTTTATTTCTGCATGACTTTTGTAAACTTTTAATGCTTCCGCACTGTTAAATGTTGGTTTTAAATCTTATGCATGGTTTTGTTACGTGTGTTTTACATTTAGACGTCGTTTATTGTGACCGTTGACTTGGATCCTGGTATGTCACACGCCTCGCGGTAGAACTCCGCAGGTGGATATTTGAGGGTGTGACAGATTGGTATCAGAGCCAATGGTTATAGTGAACTAGGACTGCATGTAGAGTCTAGACTATAACCGAGTCTCACACACTAGACGGTCACATACATTTGAGTCGTGTCTTTCGGGAAACATACTAACCTTGTCGGGGTGTCGGTATCCTTACCACACAGTGTCACATTACCTATCTTATCCTTGGTTATTCCTAGCTTCACTTTATCTTCTTCTTCGGGTTTGCGCTCGAGGGAACCTGTTTGTTGATCTTTTGAGTTGGTTATATCTTCTTAAGATGTGGGTATCGAGTGACTTGAGGTTCGAGCTCGGGGCACGCCTTGAGGACCATGTAGAGCAATTTATTATTTCGGGTGCACACGAAATCGTAAGTTGAAATGCATGGAAGACTTGGTGGATCTCGTGTTGGGATTTATGGCCACATTCGAACTCGATCTTAGACTTTTCGTATTCTCTTGGTTTAACTTTTGTGTTGGGTCTGAGTGTTTATTTCTTGTTCTTCTCAGAAGATGTCAGGACGCACTGGTGGACGTACTGGGGGACGACGTCCAGGCCGCACTGGTGGGGGTAGAGGTGGTGGTAACATCACCTTGACGTACGACGAGCTCAATTAGATGATGCAGCAACAGTTAAGCGTTGCACTAGCTGCTTTTCAGGCTGCCCAGCAGACTTTCATGGGTGCTACTGCTCCTCCGGTTCAGGCAGGTGTTGCCTACAAGCGGTTTAAGGATTGTCAGCCTCTCAACTTCCAGGGTACGGAGGGGGCTGTGGAGTTACTTCGGTGGTTAGAGAAGACTGAATCGGTGTTTGCTTTATGTGAGACTCCAGCGGTGGATCTGGTGAAGTTTGCTTCGGGGACTTTTGTAGGACCCGCCCTGACGTGCTGGAACTGCGTCACACAGACACTTGGTCTTGGGGAGGCCAACGCCATGCCTTGGGCGGATTTTGTGCGTAGGTTGAAGGACGAGTACTGCCCGCGTGAGGAGATTAAGAGGTTGGAACAGGAATATGGGAATCTTAAGATGGTGGGTTCTGAGGTGGAAGAGTATACGATCAGGCACAACGAGTTAGCGGTAATGTGTCCAGGTTTGTCTACGCCAGAGTACAGGAGGATAGAGCAGTATCTTGCGGGTTTGGTGCCAGAGATTGCTGGATTGATATCTGCTAGGGATCCCGCTACTATATCAGAGGCTGTGCGGTCGGCTACTAAGATGACCAACTTGAAGATTACTAAGGGTGTCTTGCCTCCTAGGGGCTCGTCTGTGAAGGCGTCGGCGGAGAACAAGAGGAAGTGGGATAGTGTGGATAAGAGTTCAGCGGGGGTTCAGCGACAACCGGCGGCGAAGAAGGCTGAAGCTTCAGGGACAGCGTCGGATCAGAAACAAGGGGGCTATGCTGGGAAGAGCCCTAAGTGCGGGCGTTGTGGGTTTCATCACTATGGTACTTGTGAGAGTTTTCGCTGTGAGCGTTGTCAGAGGACGGGGCATCTTGCCAAGGATTGTAGGGTCAACCTTTCCAGGACGACTCAGACTGCTGCTACTACTACCCCTGCTCCACAGGGGAACCAGGGTTGCTTCCATTGTGGTGAGGCGGGGCACTTCAAGCGAAGCTGTCCAAAGTTGAATCAAGGGGGCACAGGGAACGCAGGGAAGGATGGAGACAATGAAGGTGGTGGTCGGGTTACTCGTGCTCATGCTTATGTGATTGGTGCTAGGGAGAACCAGGCGGACCAAGACACTGTTACTCGTACGTATTCTTTCTTATCTCTTGTTACGCTTTGGTTTTACTTTTTCTCATTGTTGTGCATTCGTGTCTTCGTGTGTTTCCTTTACGGTTTGATCTCTGTTTCACATTCTTTGGATCGATGAGGGTCCTCTGGGGATGCTACTTGGACGGTACCAGTGGGTTAGTTATACCGATCATAGTAGTCTCCAGTAGGCCTTCGATCGGGGGTCTCTTGTCTCATATTCACTCGCTGTCTTTTGGGGAAACGTTACTTGGGCACACACAGAGGTCGACACTCATCACTGTTGGGGCCAAAAGAATCTCGGGGCGAGATTCCTTCCAACATGGGGATGATGTGACGACCCGGAAAATTTTTCTTCTTATTCGTTTTCTCCCTCTTCGACTTCGGGAAATTTTCGGGACGAAAATTCTTTCAACAGGGGGATGATGTGACACCCGGCAACTCCCGGTAACTAACTTTTGAAAACTTAGTAAGTCTACCTTAGCGAGTCGCGCATACGTTACACATAACAAGGTCGATCGAGTCGAGTCGCACATCATTAGGGTTTTAACATACGCAAGTCTCGAGTCCCGGGAATTGGTGAACGAGTGTGAACGTGTTTATTTCCATGCATTATGTGTTTATAATCATTATGTGACTTGTCGGTATGTGAAAATGTGTTAACATATGTTAAAACGGAGTTTAACGCGCAAAATACACAACACAGGACCCTGAAGGCGATTAGGATGGCCTAATTGCCTTCAGGAGGGCGATTGGGCACACATAAGGGCGATTAGGGACTTGCTATTGGCGATTAGGGGGCTAATCGCCTATAGTGAAGGCGATTAGCAGCCCTAATCGCCTGATAAAGCTGCATAATCGCCTATAAGGTGCCTGACAACTAGAAACGCCTATAAATACCACCCTTGACCTTCAAAACATCATTTATGCAACCCTAGTCATCCCATAACCTATCTCAACCCACAAACACCCTCTGGAACCTATTTTTACATCAAAACAACCATTTCCAAGCTTATTCCATCATCTCCTCTTAAATACAAGGTGTGTTCTTCAAACCCAAACCTTTAAATGATTATGTTTTACTCCCTAAATGTCCAGACCTGACTTATAAATGTTTTTGTCTTTGAAAATCCATTTAAAACCGTTTTTAAACAAACCCACACCTTTACATGTGTTATATGTGTTATTTGTGTTTAAAGATAGGATTTTTAGGATTGAATCATGGTTGTTTTTGTGTTATTATGATGTTTATGGCTGTTACAAGTTAGTATGATTATGTTCTAGGAGTTTGAATGGTTTTGGTTGTGTATTGTTGATACTTGATGTTTTGACCCATCTGAAGGATTTTGGATGATTAAGGATGATATGAGGTGTGTTGTTGATTGTTTGATGTTAGGGTTTGCTCTAGGATGATGCTAGAATAGTAGGATGCTATCGGACAACGTGGTTCTGTGATTAAATCTGAATATTTGCTATTTAGGGCAAGTTCTTGCATGTTGATGTGATGTTTTCATGTTAAGTTGCTATTTTAGGAAAACGCTCGCATTCGGGACTGTTAGAATGATGGAAACTTAGGGGTTTTGCTTGAAATATGTTTTTTAATGTGTTAGGATTGTTATTGGATGTTTTCACACATTTCGAATCTGATTTGGTGGGTTAAACGCGCGAAAAACCATATCAGCTGCGCTATAGGCGATTATGAATCCTAATCGCCTATGCTATAGGCGATTAGGGGCCTAATCGCCTGAATAGGAGGCCCAATCGTGTGCATATAGGCGATTAGGATCATAATTGCCTTCATTTCATGCAATTGTGATCCTAATTGCCTTCATTTCATGCAATTGTGACCCTAATCACTACTTAAGCCCAGAATTGCATACCTTATGACCATAATCGCCTGAAATGCATGTGATTAGCCCTAATCGCATATAATAAGGGGCGATTAGCCCTTGTAATTTCCTGTTGACCATCCCTAATCACGTGTTGACTTTCCTAGTTGCATGCTAAGTTCCTAATCGCGTGTAATGCTGTTATAAGTGTATTTTAACATCCCGAAACCCGATTTGACACCTAGGAACATGATAGGAACCCCGTGACATGCCTAGTAACATAGTAACACGTGTTTGGACTTGTTTGTACGTTATTTGACCTATGTGTTAGAATCGTTAAACTTTAACGCATGTTAAGTACTAAGTTGCATGTTTTGTGTATGTTTGTGTATGAGATGAACACGTGGAATGTCGGGTCACCAATGGGATGTCGAGTCTTGTCTTACGTAGTCTGGTTATCGGTCAAACACGCTTTTCGGACACATAAGGGTCATGGACTCGACTTAGGGACTAATGAACCCGACGGGTTATAAGTCTAACTTAACACATATCTTATGATAGGTCGCCAATAGTTGGGGCTATCATATCTTACAGACGGTTTACTCATATCACACATACGGTTTACTCATAAACGGAATACGCAACCTAAGGTGAGTTCACGGCCCCACATTTTACGGTTTTTGCTTTCGGGGGAGAAACATGCTTAAAACTCTTTTATGACATATGGCTTATTAAACTCTTTTATAGCTCATGACTCTTTATCACATTATGCTATGGCTTACTTATTGTACTATACGGTTCATCAAAAAGTCCCTTAGAAACCACTAACATGGGTATATGGCGGGGAAATATGGATAGCGCAATTGGGAACTGACAAACCCCACTCGACGGTAGGACCGGGCGGGTGCATATTATCTCTAACAAAACCAGGTTTACTGGTGATGACGGTAGCCCATAGGAAACTAAGGGTCACTACACGACTTAGTCAGCAATGGTTTCACCCGTATGAGTATCTTATTCTGCGCCTAGCTAGTGTTCTTACAAGCATAGTAGTAATTGTGATGGTAACGGTTTTCGAAGGATCACTTTAAACGTTTAAATAAAACCTGTGGACTCACCAGCATTATATGTTGACTCTTTTAGCATGTTTTCTCCGGTCGCTAAGGTAGCAGCTGTCAGATAGGCGCACGGAGTCGCACTGGGGTCGTCTCGCGTTTAGGGTCTCATGGCATGTTTTGGAGTTGTTAAACTTATGAACTTATGTTTTATTTCTGCATGACTTTTGTAAACTTTTAATGCTTCCGCACTGTTAAATGTTGGTTTTAAATCTTATGCATGGTTTTGTTACGTGTGTTTTACATTTAGACGTCGTTTATTGTGACCGTTGACTTGGATCCTGGTATGTCACACGCCTCGCGGTAGAACTCCGCATGTGGATATTTGAGGGTGTGACACGGCGGGAGCTCCTGTTGCGTTGAGAGTTTCGTGGACGTTAAAGATCGTGCATCGCTGTGGGAGCTCCTGTTGCGTAGAGGGTTTCGTAGACATAAAAGATAATTTTAAGTGAGTGTTGTTCTCGTGTGGGCTTCAAAAAAATACCCGCGGCTAAAAGCTAAAAGTTTGGTGGTCAAAGTTTCAAGTCCTAAAAGCTAAAAGTTTGGTGAGTTTTAAATCTTAAAAGCTAAAATTTTGGTGATTAAATTGGAAGAAAATTACGTAGATAAGTTAGTAAGAAAGTTAGTGGCCAAAGTGCAATGCAAGTTTAAAAAAATTTGGTGGTCAAAGTTTGTTGGTTAAATTGAAGTTACTAAGAAAGTTAGTGGCCAATATATATATTAAAACAACAGCACTTGACAATGTAGAAATGTCGTTGTTTTAATATAGAGATAATGGTAATATATATAAAAATAAAAGTACGATGGATAATAAAAAATAATACATTATACATATAATATTAATATCTTGTAAACATAAGCTACTGTCTAAACAAGATAAAAACTAAACATGGTCAAAATCCAAAAAAGTGAAAAACAAAAAAGAAAACCAAAATAGAGAAAGTATACTGTATAAAGCCCCTTAAAATAAGAAGCGTAAGAATCCACCAGAGAGTGACACCTGTCAATCTAACCTAACCACAGTTAAACACAATAAATCCCATCTTCTCTGTTCAAATCGTAACCCAATCTCATTTTAAAACATACCAGTCTAGATCTGACCACCATAACCAACACCACCACCACCACCGCCACCGAACCACCACCCGACAGCACCACGTCATCCGTCACCTTCAACGATGAAGGAGCGTCAACGATGAAAACCTGAAGAAGACGCTCTCCTCCGTTCGTTACAAGCTAAGTGTTTTCTTCTAGTACGAGTGGATAAAGAAGAAAGTTTCAGCTTTAAGTTTCTGCTCTGCACCATTTCAGTCACCGAAGTTGTTGATGATCTTTCCGGAACAATTGAAACTTCCACCATATTTGATTATTTACTTTATCATTAACCTCAATTCCTGGAGCTACCTGTGACCGTTTGACCGGTCCACCTGAAAAACCGGTTGGTTTTGATAACCTCTTCATGGCTGCCATTTCTGACGCTTGAGAGATGGTTAATCCTCTCAGCGCCTGCTTCAAATTAACGGGCTCTGTAATTCCAATCTGTGGTGATTGATACGGGCCAACTCTCATTGGTCTTTTCATGGATTTCTTCTGTTTGTCTTTAAGAGCTTGTGGTAAACCCGAAGTCTTGGCTGAAATCCTAACCGACTCAAAAAGGCTAGGAAGATGGACAGGAACACCAAGAAGTGCCTTATTATGAAGTGCGTTTGTTATTATGAAGTGCGTTTGTTTGATGGTTTGATATTTAACAAGGTGTGTTTGTTTTTTTATAAAGGTGCGTTTGTTTTTTTTTGTTGGGTTTGACGAGTGCGTCCAAAATTTTTAATGAATGCTTCCAAACTTTCAATGAGTGCGTCTGAAATTTTGATGAGTGCGTCTGAATTTTAATGAGTGCGTCTGTTTTAACCCAGGTATGGTTAGGGTTTTTAATCTGCATCCTTAATCTAATGGCTGAGATTGCTTCTTACGCTTCTTACGTTAAGGGGGCTTTATACGTTATCTCTCCCCTAAATATGACTCTGCTTCTCTCTTCTAGGCTACACTTCATTTCCTGCTCCCATTTTTAAGCCCTAAATAAATTTCCCTCATTGGCGAGCCAAAATATCCCCAGCCCTAATCGAATTCTCTCAGGTGGCGCCCTATTTCCCTCTTTCTTTCAGATCTGGGATAAGGCTAGAGGGAGTGGGGGGTGGGGGGGAGGGAAAGAGGGGGGTGAAGCGCCATGTGGCAAAAAAAATACATCAAACATGTTGTTGATTAAAATAAAAAAATAGATCAACTAAAAAAAATATATAAACTAAAAAAATACATCATTTACAAGATCGTTGAAAATTGGGGATTGATTAATAATAGTTCTATCGTTGTTCGAACCGGGCACACCAAAAAACGCATGCAAAATCCAAAGATCTTGTGACGCAACCGCTTCAAGCATCATACAAGGCTTTTTATGATATCCACTTGAGTGTTGACCTTGCCATGTAGTTGGACAAAGTTCCCACTCCCATTTCATACAATCTAAACTCCCAAGCATACCAGGAAAACCATGTTTTTCTTCGTGGAATTCCAAAAGTTGTTGTACGTCACTAAACGTAGGTTTTCTCAAATATTTTTTTAAATATAGTTCAATGACGTACGAACAAAAATAGTGGAGAGTTTCTCTAGCCGTTCGGGCCGACATCTTTAGATAGTCTTCCATTATGTCGAAACCTTGCCCGTAACCCAAGTGTCTAAGCGCGGCTGTGACCTTTTGAAACGTGGTAAATCCCATCTCACCACGCGCATCGGGCCTTTGTTGGAAATATTCGTAATTATTTTCTAAATCGTTTGATATTCTTATAAATAAATTATGACTCATACGAAAACGCCACCTAAAAGTTTTTTCATCGTATCTTGGTTCGGGCGAGAAGTAATCACGTACCAATAAATCATTTGCGGCTTGTCGTTCACGAACTATATACTTTCTACGCTTGGGTTCCGAGGTCGCTTCATCATCATCCGCTACAACTTTAACGAGTGTCTGAACGGTAGCCATTATCAATTCCGCGCCGTCATCGGATGAGGAGGCCAAAGCGAATTCATCAAACGCATCAGACGAACTGGAAGTTTGGTCCGACATCTTGCAAGTATTTTAAAAAAAAAGTGTTTGGAGAGGATTTTATAAAAATAGGAGAGTGTGGGTTTGAGTAGAAGAGTGTGGGTTTGAATCTATAACTTGTAATAAAAGAATTGAGTTTGTATGAGGTGGCATTCAATTAAGGCCTCAACCCCTCATTGAATGTGCCATGTGGCACCTTGAGGTGATAGTATTGAATTTATTATTTAAATCTATTTTTTATATTAATTAAAAAAACCTAATATTATAATTTATTTAAAAGGAAATAAAATAACATATGGATAAAAAATATAATAAAATCTAATCTACTAAAATAAATATTAAACCTTTATTATTTTTTTATCTCATTTTTCCCCCCATAACTATTAAACGCTAATATCTTTTAGATACGAGATTTTTTAAAGAAAAAAAGTACACCAAATTAACGAGCGTTTTATTATCTTTCCAACGAGTACCATAGTGTTATATAAAAAACGGAGAAAAAAACGATTATTGGTGAACCAGACCCGATTACCCGAAACCACATACCCAAATACCCGAACTACATACCCGATCATATACCCATGAATTTTTTAACGCATCACATAACCCTTAGACTAATGCGTTCGATATTTGCAATATACGTGCACCATCATAAACTAAAAACTTTATAGTATGTAACTAAAATATATGTATGGTTATTATAATACTATTTCAATAAATAACTTTTTTTTTCTTATTTCATGTTAGTTCTTTTTAGAATGATCGATTACAAACTTCCGAATTCATTTGACATTATATAATATTTTGTAATGGCACTAAATTTATACCCCGGCGCAGAGATTCGTTTTTTTATATTTGAATATGATAACTTATGGCAGGGATTTGTTCAAAATAAATAATAATAATAATAATAATAATAATAATATTATTATTTATTTATTAATCATATATTGGCAAGTCATTAATTATGTTGTCATATTAGATATTTTATTATGTCATATTAGATATTTCAACCCGGGACGCTCCCGGGATATAAAGATTTAAAAAAAAAAAAATTCTTTATTACCGTTGCATAACGGTTGTTTTTAAAATTTTTAATTTTTATTTATTTTTGAAATATGCAACGGTCACCCAAAAGCAACCAACCAAACTTTGACACCTCACATCCACCCTCCCCCCCCCCCCCCCCCCCCCCCGCCCGGCTTCCCCTCCCCTCCCCGCCCCTCCTCTCCCTTGGGGCGGTGTTCCCGCCTCCACCTCACCATACCGCCCCCCTCCCACCGCCCCACTCCCTCTAGTCTAAGAGTTGGTTTACATCGGCGCTCGGTTTTGACTTCCTACCAACGAGACTGCACTGTTTCACCGAATCTCTGTTCGTTCGCATCAGGTAATCGACTTATGACTGACTGTTTCTTATGCTGCATTTTATCTCACGGTTCTTTAGGGTTCTTGCTATGATGATTTGTTTTACATTAAATCTCAAAATATTTTGGTATATGATGATACATTGAAGATAAGCGGTAACGAAGTGACGTTTCGTTTGACCGTCTCTGCTTTTCTGTCTATTACATCTTTGTTTTTGTATGTATTTAATGAAGTGTGGTTTTTGAATTCAATGAAAGTCGATTTTGTTCCTGTTCTTACTCTTGAGACATAAGCCTGGGCTAACAACATATCTTTATAGCCATTCAAAAAAAAAACAACATATCTTTATAAGTTATGTATTAGGATGAGGATGACATGGAATATAAATGACGATATGTATGTTTGGTTGAAGAAAGAGTATATAAATGCTTGTGTAAATTAAATTATTCAATTCTAACATCTATACACTTCCATCTAATTAGGCCCCAAATTAGCCAACTTTGATTCCATGTTATTATATATAAACAGTTTGAAGGCACTGGCTCTACCCATGTTTGTTTCTAAATGATACATTATAGGTTGTCATAAAATCAAGAACATGCTTCCTATAAAGACAACTAATGTTATATACTGTACAAGGTTTTTGAGTACAATGAAATATAATTAGATTTTGTCTATACGTAATATGATTTTGTACATGAAAATGAAATGAAGTGAGAATGGAGTACGAGAAAGCGAGAATAGAAAGAATCAAATAGCACGAAGCTAAAATGAAAGAACTACGTTTGTTTTTAACGAAGACTTCATTTAAGGGTACAATTCGGATTTCAAAAAAAAAGTAGAGAAAAGACAAGAACAACACAAATTTGGAAAAGGATGCGGAGAATATGGCATCTACTGGCAATAAGAAACCTAGTTCTGGTATGTGATTGTGGAAATATGAAGATTTTCTTTTTCTATCGAGTAAACTGATTTATGCTTACGCATTTTCTTTTTAAATTAATATGATATATTTTATACTCAACAGATCCAATCGATTTACTCTCAAGCCATAAAGTTGAAACAATCCCAGGTTACTAATTTACTTGCTTTCATTTTTTCTTTTTTTCTATTATCTTCAATATCTTACATTATATGCTATTTTCTTCTTTTGAAATATATATTAGACTACATATTTAATTACTAGTTCACCGTTTGTGTGCTACTTTGTGTACAATCTTATCTCCAACAAACCTGGTTACTAACGTAGAGCTATCTGAAGGACCAGAGAAAGAAATTGTTGATGGTATGACAATCAGTAACACATCTTAATATTTTTTTTGTAGGTAGTGTTGTAAATGTATATATTCTTCTACTTGTTTGTAGACACACCTCCTGAGACCGAGGAAGAAATCGGTGAAGGTTTGACAAGGACAACACGTGGCATTACGTATGGCAAAAGGGCTCGACATGTAATGAAAGATTCTAAGAAGAAATTGCCACTAGAGTTCAACTTTGAAATGATGCGAGTAGTATGCCAAAAGAACTCGTCTTTCATGCACGAGTATGGATCGGCTTCAAACAGTGACAACTAAATATGCAACTATAGAACAAATACTGATTGATAATAATATTATGCCTCCTCTATCAAGTACATCAGAACAATCTAAAGGTGATACACTAGAGAGTGATGAAAGTACCGATAATTTAAGTTTTTTTTAGTAATTTTATGTAACTTGTTATCAACTTATGGATAATTTTTCTGTTGTTTGTTTAAGTATTTTGTTTGGTTTCTTGAACGATGATGATTTTATTAACAATGATAATTTAGCCGTATGTCTTTATATGCTTGTTTTTGTATTTGTTTATATATATATATATACTATGGTTTAGGTTCTTGTACAAAACCTATTTTATGTGAGAAGTGTGAGAACCTATCTAAGAGTGACACATGGCAACCAATTATTTTAATTAAAAGAGCATTCTTGTAATTTGTATTCACAATCTTATTTTTATTAGATAATTGTCTAATAATTACCTTCTTAATTATGAGTAATAATAGGGATTTTTGTTGTGATTAGAACGATTTTTACTTAATGCTTTTATAAAGAATCAGCATTCACGAATTGAGATTCATATTCATTTACATCGAGCATTCAACGTGTGGTGTTTTATGTTTAAGGTAGATTTTTAGTTATTTTTTATACAAGGTATGGTGTTTTACGTTAATACCTGTGTGTTTTATCATCATATTCTCAATTTTTTGTTTTAACAGTCCTATGTGTTTTATCATCATCTTCTCCATAATCTAGTGTGTTTTATCTTCATCATACACAATCAGTAACACATTCAAAAAACACACTAGAATGTACTTTAAAACACAACTATACATACATTTTAAAGGTGTTTTAAATTCAAAAAACACTAAACCATACAAAAATCCTTTGAACATAAAACACAACAATGCCCGTCATCTTTTAAATTCGAAAATAAAAAAAGAAACTCAACTCATTTCAACATTGGTCGTTGTTAACCTTAACTCTAAGAGTAACATGGGAGATACGTATAATAAATTCGAAAAATAGAATCACGCTAGGCTACATGTGAAGCACAAAGATTTTTATTCATTATGAGAGGGCCGAATGAATCTAGAAAGATGATCACTTGAAGTAACAAATCAGCATCCTTTTAGTCTCTCAATGCCCGTCATCTTTTAATTTTTTATCATTTATTTGTTTTTAAAATTTGGGTCACCCATGATCATCCTATATAGAGAGAGAGTGAGAGAATATATATATATAGAGAGAGAGAGAGAGAGTAATGAGAATGAATGGTGGTTTCCATTTTTTAAGAGGTATCAATTAAATGTGGGTGTCTAATTTACTTTAATACCCCTCAACCATGTAATTTATTATTAATATTATAACACTAATTACTAAAATGTCATTCACTTAATCCACACCATAGATTAAGATGATCCAATGGCCAAAACACCTTCTTACACTTCTCACAAAAAAACACTTTGTACAGGATCTTGACCTTCTATACTATATATAATATGGATATAGGAGGGGCAACTTTGGTCATTTGCCACTTTCTAAAAATGTACAACCCTCGAGAGCTTCTTGTACAAGTGTTTAGTGCATAATCTCTTAAATATCATAATCTCCCAAAAACCTTATCCTGCCCAAATATGACTCTTGACAGCACACCCCAAAGTGACTCTTCTCACTTTTCAGATACCTTCACAATCTACCGTCCAAATTTCATTTCTCAAATCAACGGTTAAGATTCCTAATCCGCATCAAAAGTATCTACCAATCACAACACAATCCTTACACAACCAACCAGGCTAAAGTACAAGCCTACTTCTTGGCTTCTACAAGACAAGATGAAATTAAAATTTTTAATTCCATGGCGTGTCATACTCTCTCTGTCTCTCTCTTTTCGTTTCCTTTCATACCCAGATACTAAATTTGATTTGGTTTATTAATTTTGTTTGTTTTCAGGAGATAATGTTGAGCTGGTGAATGACCAGAAGGAAGAAGACGAGGAAGATGGTTATGGCAGATATGTGAAAACTTCTGATGATTTATGACCGCCATCTTCAAAGTTATTGTTTGAATGTGCTTGAATTAAGCTTATCGCTCTTTCAAGCCCCCATCCTTCCTGCAATGATGATGAAGTCAAACGACCCATCAACTTCTTCTCTCTTCTTTTTCTAAATCCGTTTCAGCCAACTTCATGAAGGTTCGACATATCTTTTTACATAGGGCTGAAAGCAAAATTTGGGCTGATTTAAGCACTAAGTTATCAAGGTAAGGTTTAAGATTTAAGTTCATCATACTTCTGATTAACTTTAAATTGATTTAATGATTAAATGGTTTTTCTGGTAATTATTCAGATTTATTGAAAACCAATAGGAACAAGAAGCGCATTCAAGAAAAAAAAATTGGATTGTTGATTGTTAATAAGAGGTACACACGTTTTCTTATAAACTTTTCAGAAAAAAGAATTTTATTCATAAAATCATGATTTTTGCCAATTAAGGTGATATCAGTGATGTGCAGATTGACAGGAGAGAATGTAGTTGCAGCAGGTGATTAGAAGTTCATTTTGGGTGTTAGTCGATCAAGTTGCTGTTGAAAATCTGATATGCTTTCTTAGCACGGTAGTCAAGAATGCGGGCTGCATAAACCATAATATGGGTAAAAATCTGATTTGCTTTCTTATTGTCACAGTATTGAAGACCAATTTTGAAAATTATATCAAGTTTGGTTCACTAATTGAATTTAGTTTAATACATATATCATTGGTTTGTAACAGTTTTATTGATTGTGTGTTGCTGATGTAATTTGGTTTTCTATTTGAAAGAGGACTTTTGACTTTTCATACAGTTGCAGTTTGTGTAAGGAACAAAATTACAACTATGCAATGTTATAATGTTTTGTAAAACCCTTATGTATTGCAGTTCTAATGAAATGGACAAGTATTGGTGTTAATGGCTTTGTATATGCAATTTGTATATTTGATTTGCATTTGTAACACCATGCTTTTGATTTGTTTGTGTAATTGTAGCCCAATGTTATGTAATGGCTTTGAAAAATGATCTCATCATAATACGAGTAGTTGACACGTGGATTTCTATTTATAAATCACTATATATTTTTTTTGAACGGCCAACAAAACTCTTTATTTCAAGTTTAACGGCTAGCAAGACACTAGCGAAAGGAACCCGAGTACACCAACACCAAAGGCCCGACTAAAACAGAAAACAAAACAGCAGACCATTAAAAAAATAAGACAGGAGCATTCATGCTATCCCATTTTTGCCGTATCGAACCTCCGCCAAGAATCCCAAGACATGTTCGCCATCTTTGCCCGATTTTTAACCCATAAGTAGCTGATAACCTTAATTTCATTCAAAATCCTTTGCACCGAAGCAGCTTTTTGACAGAACAGTACTTCATTTATGATGTGCCAAAATCCCCGCATAAAAAGCCTTTGGTTGACGCACACCGACCAGAACCGAAGATGGGAAAACCAACAGGTCACGGACATGAAAGAAGTACGTACTCAGAACCTGGAACCACAAAGAGAGTTGTTGCCATACCTCCATAGAAAACGGACAACCTGTGAACAAATGCTCAAGCGTCTCAACTTGCGCCTCACAAAACTTGCACAACAAACAAGGGAGATGAATGTTTCTTCTGGCGAGGGCTCCGACCGTAGGTAGACGGTCAAGATTAGCCCTCCAAGCGACGATGCACACCTTTTTTACGACCCAATTACACCACGTGGAGACTGGTCGATCCTGAACAGCGTCTGCCTCAAGTAGTTTATGTTTGACACTGCTGACTGAGAAACCCGAGTTACCGTTTGGAGTCCACGACCACGTGTCATCAGCGGAGGTAAGAGCAACAACTTCCAGCAGACTTACCAGTTCAACCAATTCAGAATTTTCAGCAGCAGACATGGGTCTTCGCTTCCATTCCCAGCAAATCACTATATTAATGACTTATATTTCTTATCGTGTGTTTGTGTATTATGTTGTAAGTTGAAGCTTTTGGAAAGATGTGTTAACAATTTTCGTATTTTTCATTTTTCCAGTTATTTCATTGATTATAAAGCAAAATAGAACATGAGTTTTTGATAAACGAATAAATCCTTGAATTCAGATCTTCATATGCTTCTTCAAATTCAATCAATGATTTGATGATTTTAATGTTTTAATTGCATCTTAAAAATAGAGAGAATTATATAGGTTTTGTGGGTATCTAATTGAAAAGGTTACAATGTACAACAAAATGTGTTTCCTTATTTAAATAATGAAAATGGAAAAATTATGTAATGCGAATTACTAAAAATTGAGTCATAAATAATGAAAATAGCAAATTATGAAATGAAAATTACTAAAATTTGAATCCTTTCATAGATCAGGATGTTTGGATTGTTAATTTGTCTTCATAGTCATTTGTCACGAGGTTAGCCACTAAGTTCAATGCTATGAAAGCCTCGAAAACTGATAGTGCTTGAATGTTACCGTGATGTTCTTATGTTAGGTTGAGTGTCACAAGAAAAAAAAACTATTGTTAAGGAAAGCATACTCTCATATGCAATCAGGCCACAAACATTTGATTAAACAATTCTACATATCATAGGAGCCAAATTGCTTAGTGAAACTCTGCTAGCCCGTTTCATCTTTCATACGGTTTATCCTCGGATCATCTAAGTAATACTTCGTCTTTTGGCTCAAACTATTCAAAACTCATAAGTTTTTTAGGGGAGCACTTCCAAATACGTATATATATTTTTATATACAATTTCAACACCACAAGCTTTTCAGCATATTACAATGGATACACAAACGGAAAACCAAGTTTTTATTGCTTTGGTATTTGAAAAAAAACTAAAAAATTCATTTTATTAATTCAGAACTGAAAATGTTATGTGTGTTGTTCAAGTGCATGATAGAAAGGTATTTAACAAGTCAGTATATGTGGGCCATGAAGTGGAGTATATTATTTATTTTTTTTTTCAGTATAATTGCATATGGTATCATATTATATAGTAATTAAATATGTTGGTAGGTCCCCTTCCACCCAAAGTTGTTTTAACACAATATCCTACCCACCATCTGACCCTTACATAAGTAAAGAGTTCCATGAAACCCAACTTTAATGCCATTTGAAATTGAATGCACATTAACCGTGTGGTTGGTTTTGGAAATTTATAAAATCAAGGTGTTTTGGGCTAGGGACAAGTTCGGTACTGGCACCAAAAGTACTGGTATGAAAAATCGTAAGTTGCTAGGTACGATATGGTACCAATATTTGAAGGTAAAATCGGTTAAATAGCAGTACTATATTGATCCGGTACAGATATAAAAATTCCAAAACATTGGTATAGTAAATAATTCAGTACAGAAAAATTGATACCCGATACCCGATACCATTTGCTCATCCCTAGATGAACACACATAGATGACTGTCAAATAAGTACCACAAAATGTAGTAACAAGTAGGCGAATATGCAATAATTAAAAATATGTTTGTAACAAAAATCTCTATAAAATACTACGATAAAATAGCCATCTTGCACACCCAACGGAAGTGGTATACATGCAAATTTTTTAATCTTAAATTATGAATGATATTTTCCTATTTGTGTATTCATTTATTGATGTGTGAACATACTTGACAGTTTTGATGATAACTTATTATTTATCTAAGAGTTGTTAGGCTCATGTCACATATAGACCAAACCGATGTTACGAATAAGAAAACTAACAAACATACTATATAGTATATTCCGAGAAGGTTGATAAACTAACTAAACACGAATACCGCGTTGTAAATTTTCGCCGCCGCCGCATCGCGCGGGTTTCTTGCTAGTGTTTATATATATATATATATATATATATATATATATATATATATATACTTTCATCACTCTCTAGTAATTTTATGTAACTTGTTATCAACTTATGGATAATTTTTCTGTTGTTTGTTTAAGTATTTTGTTTGGTTTCTTGAACGATGATGATTTTATTAACAATGATAATTTGGTCGTATGTCTTTATATGCTTGTTTTTGTATTTGTTTATATATATATATATATATATATATATATATATATATATATATACCGTGGTGAATGTTTACCTACACATAATTTTACATTTAACTACATATATATATGTGACACGTGTCATAACATAGTGCAATTTAGTTGCCACATCATAATCATCTTAACAAATTGCTATACTTTTAACCACATATATAATATACTTTTAACTACACATGAATGTGTAGGTATAGCTTGCTGTATACCTACACATAATTTATGTGTAGTTAATGATCTATATCCACAGTCCTGAGTCTACACATCATAACACTTAATTTATGTGTAGGTAAACGCAAAACCCAACACATTATAGCCTTTTTCCTACACATACTATGGGTAGGTAAGGACCTACATTTCTTGTAGTGTGGCTAAACATCTTTGTAATCACCTCCGGGTGTATGGTTTATTTGTGAAACCTTAACTCTTGTTTAATTTGGTTTATGGATTGTTTTTCATTTAGTTGAAGAATGTTTGTGGTTTTTTATCATTTAAACAATTCACTTGTTTTCAATTGCTTATCTTTTTATCATTCACATTCGGTTTTTCTTGCATCGTGAGTAGATTGATAATTGGGATGGTAAGTGATAATTGTGGGTTGGTAGTTGAATTGTATAGGTTATTATTAAAAACTTGTGTTCGGTTATCATTTGATTTGAACCGTCCAACAAAATTATGTCTATGTAGTATCCAATCATTTAAACAAGAGTAGGGTGGATCATTAACCGAAAGCCTGGAGGGGATTGCTTCTTTAATATTATTGTTTCCAACTTCTTAAATTCGTTTTCTTAAAAATTCCAAAACAAACAACAAAGCAAGTAGACGTTAATTTTATTAGTTAAGTAACAGAATACTCTTTCCATCAATTCCCTGTGGAGACGACTCACTTCCACTATACTGTATTTTTACTTGTTTTTGACCGACCCAACGACATCGATCACCACCATTGTCCTATCTCTCTCCCTCTAGCTTCTCTCTCTGCGCTCCCCTGCTTCTCATTGTCTCATGATATGAGTTTAGATAACATCATCGCTCTTTGGAACACTTAAGGTCTGATATTCATCTTCTAAAAATACCGAGATACTTGACAAATATCTAATATGACAAATATCTAATATGACTATCATCAAAAACATATGATAAATCATATTCAATGCAGAATCATAACCTAGCCGATTCACCTACACATTAATCATCTTAATAAAAAAAACAAAAGTGATGGTTTCAAAAATATAATTAATGTTCTGACACATAAGTGTACAGATTAATAAATGTGATTAATAAATCATTGATGTTGATACTTAATAAGTAGACGACGACATACTTAAACAGGTTACATATATTAAAACAAAAGTGTGTGGTTAATACTTGACAAATTGACAATCACCCAAAGTTATTATCAATAAATTAATCATACCGTTTCGCGGTTGCTTTGAGGGATGTGGATTCAGTGTGGTTGCCGCCTAGAGTGAGAGAGGCGGTGGAGGTAGCTTAGGGTTTCTTGAGGGAGCGAGAGGTGGGGAGAAGGAGGAGATGGTTTTTAGGGTTTTGGAATAAAGAGAAAGATGTGGAGTTTATATATGGAAGAGATAACTATAAAGAAAGAGAATGATAGAGAAGATAAGAATAAGGTTTTAATTTTTAATTAGATTTAATATAATAAAAACGATAAATTAAAAAAAATCTTACACCTCATTATGCTACCTGACATATTTCAAGGGATGGTTGATGCCACCATTGAATGTCACTTCAGCAAATATCAATTCTTTTATATATATATATATATATATATATATTATAGATTAGATGTTATTTAGGAATGGGTTGTTTAGGTATTTAAGTATGGGTCGCTATATGTAATTGGTAAATTTAGTCACCTTACATAAGAGTTAATAAAATCGTTAATTAGTATTTTTCTGTACTTAACTGATCTCCATTCCTATAATCTTCTTATCAGGTTAATACTATTAGTTGTCTTTAAAGTAGCGTTTGGTATGATGGAAAGGAAGGGGGAATGGAATGAACCATTACGAGGTAATGAAAAATAGTGTGTTTGGTTGGTTAAAGGAATGGAATCACTCATTCCACAAGGCATTCCATTCCCTCAAAACCATTCCATCTACCCCCATGTTTTTTTTTCCATTCCATCCCTCATTCACCTTTTACTAACAATACCATAACCCATCAATCACCACCACCACCATTGCCACCGCCGTCACCACCCACCATCTCCGTCACCACCCACCACCGCTGCCGCCACAACCCACCACCGTTGTCGCCACCATTCACCACCACAGTCACCACCCACCACCGCTACCCGCCACCACCCACCATCGTCGTCGCCGCCACTAACCACCGCCACCCACTACCTTCACCCACTCACCTCTGTCACCCACCTACCCAACGTCGCTACCACCGTCACGCACCACCTACCACCTTCGCTATCCACCACTACCCACCACCGTCACCCACCCACCCACCATCGCCACCATCCACCTCCACCCATCGCCATCTTCGCCACCACCCACCACCGGAATCGCCACCCACCACCATGATACCGCCACACACCACCACAGACCATCACCGCCACCAACCACCACCCACCACCGCCACTACTCACCATCATCGCCCAGCCACCATCACGGCCATCCGCTTCCACCTTCCACTGTCGCCACCACTGCTGCCGCCACCAACCACCACTGCTACCGCCACATATCACCACCCACCATCACCGCCACTGACCACCACCAACCACAGCCACTCACCACCGATTTTATTCCATCGTCATTTCTTGCCTATCTAACAACACAAAGTAATGTTTTGTTTCATTCCCATATATCAACCAAACAAGACATGGAATGGTAATGATCCATTCAATTACCTTGTCCATTTCATTACCCCGTCCATTCCATTCCCTCATCCATTCCATTACCCCAAACCAAACAGACCCTGATATCGTATTCCACACATTTAGAGCTTCCAATTTGTTGAAATCAATTAATTCCCAAGCTGCTTGATTTCCTTAACCAGAACAAACATTGACGCTGGTGATCCGCCAGTGATTATATGTCGTTGATCCTTTATTGACACATGTTAGATATATAATTCTTATTTCCCATATATATATATAGTGTGACATATATTAGTTATCCTAAGTTAGAATAGGCATGTCGGTTATTTAACCAACCATCGCGTCGGTTATAGTAGTTGGGGACACACCCCTTCATTTGTATAAATACTAAACACATTGTATCATTTCATTTATGTATTGAATCGTAAGTTTATCATTTCTCTCTCAAACACAAACCCTCTCCATCGATCCTGTAACCTTCATTTGGCATCAGAGCGAAAGGTTAATCATTTGATTCCCACCAGTCACGAAGAAGACAAAGAACATCGAAGAAATATCCATCCTCTGTTTTTCATTCGAAGAAAGAAAACGGAGACAGAAGGGAATCAAAGTCTTAGACAAAGAAATAATCTTCATAGGCCATTCAGGATTCGAAAGGATCAATACATCAAAGTCTATAACCGATTAAAGGAGAAAAGGCAACCGGAAATACTATTCCGGCCAAACCAGAAAATCCGGCGTGACACCGGAATCGCAGAAGCATCGTCTAAACGCGACTAGAACGGTTATACTATCCCTGCCCTTAGTTTGTAAGTTAGTATCGAATACATAATCTTAATCAAAATCAAAAAAATCAAATTTTTTTCTCTGTTACTCTGTTTTCTCGAACGTTTTTTTTTTCCGCCAAAATTCGTTTTCAATAAAACCAAGTTTCCAGAATTCAAACATTGTTTCCGAACAATCATAAGTACAGAACAGATTCGATTTTATAAAGAAAACATCAAAAACAGAAAGGATTAAGAATATTATCGGGTTCAAAGAAAAAACCGGGAAAATTTTTTTTCTGAAATTATTTTTCCCTTTCGTATTCGATCATTTGGGTTGATAAAGTAATATCAAATTATCTTGGAACAAAGGATTGTTGTTGTTGTTCCATTTGGATAAGTCAGAACACAGAATTGTGTTTTGTTTATTTGGGCAGTAGGTTTCGAAAGAAACAAGAAGGAGAAGTTTGACTTCCAAAAGTCAAACACAGATTATAATATTTTATTATTTGAGGGTATATTGTGTTAGAAATTGTATCAGTGTTTGTTGATTGGAATTTATCACTGATTAAACAAAAAAATAGGATTGAAGCATATTAGAAAAACAAGTGATTTGTTTTAAAAGGGTGTTTTAGATTGACAAAGGGTGTTATTGCAAGACACTAATCAATCATTGTTGGAGGATTATCAAGTCATAGGATTGACTTTAGAATTGTTTAGAGGAACATTAGTGATACACGAGAGTATTATAACAAAGATCTTGGTACTTTGTAAAAGCCGGCTACAAAGATCAAAACTTTGTTAAGCAAATAGTATTTCTCGAAATTATCATAGTAGAAGTTTGACAAGAGTAGTCAAGCAAAAGTTCCATTAAAGTGTTGGGTAGTCCATACTAGTTTCGGACAATAGGGAAGAAAAAGACTAAAAGTCCACAGAAAACTCCCAGTAAACCCAAAATGACGAAAGAACAGACACAGAAAGAGACAGTCACGAAGGAGACTCTCACTTTCAGCCTCCAAACACCGATGTTGACATCTACAAATTACACGATTTGGGCTGTTCGTGTTAAAGCAATATTGAGTGCAAATGGTCTTTGGGAAGTAGTGGAACCCACAGAAGGCACGTCAACGGTAGATGTAAAGAAGGATAGGACAGCGATTGCCTATCTCTTTCAGGCAATTCCAGAGGATATGGTGATGCAGGTGGCGTCACATCCTACAGCAAAAGAGATCTGGGAAGCATTAAAGACGAGATTTATTGGAATTGACCGAGTCCAGAAAGCAAGACTTCAATCATTACGCACAGAATTTGAAATGTTATCGATGAGAGAGACAGAAACCATAGACCAGTTTGCTGGTAGGTTAAGTGCGATTAGTACAAAGTCAAGAACCCTAGGAACAAGACTTGAAGAGTCAATGTTGGTGCGAAAATTGCTGGACTCCGTACCAGAGAGGTTCCTACAGATTATTGCGTCCATAGAACAATATTCAGATATGGATACCATGACGCTAGATGAAGCGCTTGGAAGACTCAAAGCGTATGAGGAACGCCTTAAGTCAAGAGATGAGAAGAAATATGGACCCGCAAGTCAAGAGAAGCTGTTATTTACAAGGCAAGATAGAAGGCCTTTCAGCAACAATAACAAGAACTACAATCAGAATCAAGGTAGACAGAACTTTAGGAAGTTCAATAAGAGTCAAAGATACGAGAGGAAGAACTTTGACAGAAATGGCCATCAAGATCACAGAGGTGATAGAAATCCCACTAAGAATCGTCATGACGACAGTAGTTACAAGCCCAAGAAGGATGGCAGCAGTGTAAGATGCTACAACTGCAATGAAATAGGACATATCGCTCCCAGATGTCCTAAACCTCGAAATAAGCAAGAAGAATCTCACCTAGTAATGGAAGAAGAGGATCCCACATTACTTATGGCAGTTGGTGAAGAAAGAAGAGTAGTTCTAGAAGAAAAGAAGATTATACCAGAAAGCTATCATAGTGAAGAAAATGGAAATGAAGTTTGGTACTTAGACAACGGAGCAAGCAATCATATGACAGGAAGACGCTCCTACTTCACAGAGTTAGATGAAAAGATAGCAGGAAGTGTAAAATTTGGAGATGGATCATGTGTCAACATCAAAGGTAAAGGCTCAGTATTATTGGAATGCAACAACGGAGAACAAAGACTAGTTACAGAAGTCTACTACATTCCAACACTCCAAAGCAACATCCTAAGCCTCGGACAAGTTACAGAATCAGGATGTAAAGTGATTATGGAGAATGAATATTTAAGGATTTATGACGCCTATAGCAACCTTTTGATGAAAGTCCCAAGAGCTAAGAATAGACTCTACAAGGTAAGGCTCAGAATAACAAGTCCTATTTGTTTACAAGCCAGAATAGATTCACCTGCATGGTTATGGCATGCACGTATGGGACACGTGAATTTCGATTCACTACGACAATTAAGTATTAAAGGAATGGCACATGGAATACCAAGAATCAAGCACCCATCTCAAGTATGTGATGCATGTATTACGGGGAAACAAAGCAGACTTCCATTCCCCTCTCAAGCAAGTTTTAGGGCATCGAGACCTCTCGAGCTCGTACATGCAGATTTATGTGGACCGATTACACCCACATCATTAGCAGGCAACAACTATTTCTTCCTTATAGTTGATGATTATTCAAGATATATGTGGATCTACATGCTTAAGTCAAAAGATCAAGTTTATGAGAATTTCAAGAAATTCCTAAGTGAAGCTCAGACAGAGACAAGTCAAAAGCTCAAGAGATTAAGAACGGATCGTGGAGGAGAATTTACTTCTAAAGCACTTACCACGTATTGTGAGGACAAAGGAATCCTCAGGCAGCTTACAGCGCCTTACACACCTCAGCAGAATGGTGTAGTAGAAAGGAAAAACCGTTCAGTAATGAGTATGACAAGAAGCATGTTAAAGGCTATGAACGTACCACAGAATTTATGGGCAGAAGCAACAAGACAGGCGATTTACATACAGAATCGGTTACCTACAAAAGCACTACAGGGAATGACACCCTACGAAGCAGTGAATGGAAAGGCACCCAATATCAAGCACATCAGAGTATTTGGATGCACAGCATATGCAAAGGTAACAACGCCCTTCTTAAAGAAATTAGAAGATAGAAGTAAGAAAATGGTACATCTAGGAAACGAAAGCGGTTCCAAAGCCTATAGATTATATGATCCCATAGAAGAGAAAATACATATCAGTAGAGATGTCCAATTCATAGAAAATGAACCATGGGATTGGGACAACTACTTGAAAGAAGGAAGTGAAAATGAACCATCTTGGACAAGATTTGAGATACATGGAGATTCAGAAAGTGAAGCTGTACAAGAAGATAATGATGAGGACAGTGAAGATCAAGAGAGTGATAATGAATTCTTCAGCAGTCCAATCACAGCTACAAGAACTCCAATAACGGTACAAGAGACACCGACAAGTGATCCAGCAGTTGAGACGAGTACTCAAGAGATAGAAGACTCACCAGGCTCCTTACATAGACCAGTTCGAGCCCTTAGATCACTTAATGACATCTATGCAGCCACAGAACCTCTTAGACCAGAAGAATTTGAACATCTTTATCTAGCATATGATGAAGAACCTGCAAACTACAGAGAAGCGGCAGATTACCCACATTGGATAAAAGCAATGGAAAGCGAAATAGACTCTATAGAGAAGAATAACACTTGGACACTGACTAAACTTCCCTCCGGTCAGAAACCAATAGGTCTAAAATGGGTATTTAAAGTCAAGAGAGACGCAAGTGGACAGATCACCAAGCATAAGGCCAGATTAGTAGCAAAAGGGTATGTACAACAAGAAGGTATAGACTACAATGAAGTATTTGCACCCGTTGCAAGAATGGAAACAATCAGGCTACTACTAGCATTGGCAGCTCAGAAAGGATGGCAAGTACATCATTTGGATGTCAAATCAGCATTCCTACACGGTGAATTAAAGGAAGATGTCTACGTATCACAACCAGATGGATTCATAAAGAAAGGAAAAGAGAACCTAGTCTACAAGCTAAAGAAAGCTCTATATGGTTTGAAGCAAGCACCAAGAGCATGGAACATAAGGCTGAACAACATCCTAAAAGAGATTGGATTTATAAGATGTCCACAAGAACAAGCAGTTTACAAGAGAACTTCAAGACAGTCAACAATCATTATAGGAGTTTATGTCGATGACATAATAGTGACAGGAAGTTCAGTGAAGGACATATCAAGCTTCAAGAATGAAATGCAAGGCAAATTTGAAATGAGTGATTTAGGACCACTCACATACTATCTAGGAATAGAAGTACGCCAAGCACAAGGAAGAATACAATTGAAGCAATCAGCCTACGCAAAGAAAGTTATCAAGGAAGCTAGACTAGAAGACTGCAATCCAACAAAGACTGCAATGGAACCAGGTCTGAAGCTCACCAGGGAAGATGAGAGTGAACCAGTCAATGAGACAGAATACAGAAAGCTAATTGGAAGCCTAAGGTACCTTACACATACCAGACCAGATATTACTTACGCAGTTGGATACGTGAGCAGATTCATGGAGAAACCAAAGACGACTCACATGAAGGCAGTTAAACATTTGATAAGATATATCAAAGGCACATTGAATTATGGAATTCAATACAGCAAAGGAAAAGAAGCAGAAATCATTGGTTACAGCGACAGCAGTTTCGGAGACCAAGAAGATGGAAAAGGAACAACAGGAACAATATTCTACTACAAAGATTCACCTATCACATGGACAAGCCAGAAGCAAAGCACAGTAGCTTTATCATCATGTGAATCAGAGTTTATGGCAGCAACATCAGCAGCATGTCAAGCAATATGGCTACAAGGAGTACTAAGCGAACTCACAGGTGAAAGACCAAAGAAGATAACTCTACAAGTAGATAACAAGTCAGCAATACAACTCATGAAGAATCCTGTGTTTCATGGAAGATCCAAACATATCAACACAAGGTATCACTTTATCAGAGAATGCATAGAAAACGAGCAGATACAAGTTGATCATATCAGTGGAGAGATGCAGAAAGCCGACATCCTCACCAAGTCACTACCAAGGATAAAGTTCATAGAGATGCGAAGTCTCATAGGAGTTGAAGACCTTGGGGAAATCAAGAATTAGGGGGGAGAATGTTAGATATATAATTCTTATTTCCCATATTACCTCCTTTATCCTAAGTATATATATATAGTGTGACATATATTAGTTATCCTAAGTTAGAATAGGCATGTCGGTTATTTAACCAACCATCGCGTCGGTTATAGTAGTTGGGGACACACCCCTTCATTTGTATAAATACTAAACACATTGTATCATTTCATTTATGTATTGAATCTTAAGTTTATCATTTCTCTCTCAAACACAAACCCTCTCCATCGATCCTGTAACCTTCAACACATTAACAATGATCCATCTGTAAATGTTAAAAATATAGTTGTTGGTTCGCCAGTTAAAGACTTTACTTACGTTCGATTTCCCTACGAACCCACCACAGGTCTTACGTTCACCAACAAATAACTGATAAATATGTAATCGGTGAATGGGGAAACGAAAGTCACTATCAATCAACCAAAAATACTACAAACAAATGACTCAATCAACCAAAACAAAAAAGCTCGATCCACACATTCCAAAGGCCATAAGATAAGCAATGTAAGAATCTACCACACGTCTATACATGTGGCTGTTCCTAATTCCTCTACTGCAACAAGACAACACAGTTGACTCCCAAGTCTTTCCTACAATTTTCTTCTACAAATCTGTCGACTAAGGCAATGTTAGAAACACAAATTCCTTGTTATATATTAAAAATCTGCATTATTTATTCTGTGTGGTTCCTTTTTTCTTGCAACACAACATACTCTACATTTACTTTGAATGATGGGTGCAAAAATTGGGCAAATACTTTTTATTATATGCATGATCATTTCAACAATATTAGCTCAGGATAATGACCGTAAGTTCAGTTCTTATACTATTCTTGGTTTTACTAATTTTGTGTTCATCAAGTCTCAGTTAGAGATGAATGGAAATATTGATATACTCGTATGGTTTAGTTGTGAGTCTTCAGGCTCTCAAGGATGCTTGGAAAAACACCCCACCTTCCTGGAATGATGCTTCGGATCCGTGTAGTGGCAGTTGGGATGGCATCACCTGCACGCAGGGTCGTGTCACGAAAATGTGATAACTTTCTTTTTACTAGAGTTAGCAAATATGGATCAGTTGTATAACCGTTTGGTTAACCGCAAACACTTTTTGTTCAATTCATTTCCTAAAGGGCTAATATATATATATATGAATAATATTTGATATTTGAACCATCTAAGATAAAAACCATCTATAAGAATACTGTTCAAAGTTTTCCTAAGTATTCAATTCACCTATAAGTGATTTAGTAACAGAAGTTTTATTATATTAATTAATTTATTAGTGCATATAACTTTTCAGAACCTTGTCAAGCATGCAACTGAGCGGTGAGCTCCCGGGAGACATCGAACAGTTTACCGAACTGCAGATTCTGTGAGTATTAAGCTTTTTTTGGTAGTTTTGTCGGTTACTTCTATTTGTTATCTTGTCTGCAATATTTATAATTTATGAGCTGTTTCTATATGTAGAGATTTATCTTACAATAAAAATTTGACTGGATCACTCACCTCAAAAATTGGGAATCTCAGGAAATTAATAACCTTGTAAGTCATTTTACATTCCATTTAATAATAATAATAATAATAATAATAATAATAATAATAATAATAATAATAATAATAATAATAATAATGAATCTTGTCTTTGCAGAATACTGGTTGGTTGCAGTTTTAGTGGTCCGATTCCAGACACCATTGGAAATCTTGAAAATCTTATGTTTTTGTAAGAAATTCTTCTATAAATATAAATGAGTGATTGAGTAGTCAAGGGAGTGGGAATTTATTTCAATTATTGAAATAGAAAGGATGTCAAATTCACTGTCGTCTTCATTTAAGAATGTATTATTATTATTATTATTATTATTATTATTATTATTATTATTATTATTATTATTATTATTATTATTATTATTATATCATGTTTGATTTATTCATAATTTTTTTTAAATAATGGTGACAATTTAATTTCATTTAAAAATCAACAAGAATTACAAGTAAGCGGCGGGTAAACGGGTAACAAGTTTCGCTGCCACCCCTTTTTGAATACTACATCTGAAGAACAACGTTTGACATATCCAACCTAACCTGATCATATCTCAACTATTACTAAATACTATATCTTATCATGTGTACGTCTTGACACGATGATTGGTGTTGCATAGATCGCTGAACTCAAACAACTTCATTGGATCCATTCCGCCTTCAGTTGGCAATCTAAAGAATCTTTATTGGTTAGATCTCTCGGCTAACAAGCTCACAGGGAGTATACCAGTTTCAAACCTGAAAATACCGGCTGGTCTTGATAACTTAACTCATGCCAAACACTTGTATGTTTATGTCACTTGTTTTCTTTATGCTTAGTTCTGCAGGAGATCACTTATGCTTTGTTGTTTTCAGTCACTTAGGGGACAACCAACTTTCAGGTAGTATCCCACTTAAGCTCTTCAACGCCAACACGAAACTCATTCATCTGTACGTTTTTTATCTTCGAATACAACTATAAAGCAATTGCAAAACAGTCACACAAAGACGGCCGTAAATCGGTTATAGTGTCAGCAAACCAAAATAATATTGTCTGAACTGTTATGGTTTCTAATAAGGGCCAAACTTTCTGGATGCAAGATTTACGACTTCTAATTGTCGCTATATTTGTTAGCCAAATAAATGCAGTTGAAAAATGGGATTAACGCATAGGTTTGTTACACTGCATTTTTAATCATAAACGCTATTGGCGACCAAATTACTGTTAATAACCATCTTTCTAGCGATGAATGATTATTACATGACATGAATGTACGTAAACAACTACTAGAAGTGAACTTTAACGTGATCTATCAGGCTATTAGAAAACAACAGGCTTACAGGCACTATCCCTTCCACCCTCGGACTTGTCACGTCTCTTGAAGTTGTGTGAGTACTTTTTTCCTACCTAAATTTGGTTTCATTTCCTGATTTTTAATATAACTGGGAAATTAATGTCTTGTTTTTAATCAGACGACTTGATAGGAACCTTTTGAGAGGAAGTGTTCCATCAAACATCAACAATCTTACGAATACTACTGAGATGTAAATTCGGCATCTTCAAACACCAGATTTACTTTTTTTTTCTCATCTCAATTATATTTGATGAATTGTGTTTCATAGGTTCTTGTCAAACAATCTATTAACCGGTCCTATGCCCGATCTCACAGGCATGAACGTCCTAAACTTTGTGTAAGTATCAAGACATCGTAGCCTCTAAATGTTCAAATGAAAAGGTCTCGATAAACTAAGTTTCTCCAATGTGACTACATATTTTGTATCATAAGTACGTACGTTACTTATAATTTGGTGTGTCTATTAAATACATACTCTTAATATGAGAAGGGTAAAATAACTAGAGTACTTATACCAAGACTGTAATTATTATTACCCTATAATTTTGAATTAAAAATGTAAAGTAATAATAGTGATATTAGTTCAAGCATAATTTATTAAATACTCTAGTTAATTTTACCGATCCAACCTTTATACATTATGATTAATAAACATTAAAGATGAATGATGATAAATATAAGATAACCTAATCATATCGTATCTCCTAGCTGGTTATGGTAGAGATGACCATAGGTCCCAATTATGATAGATAGTTACAATTAGACATGTTTTTAACATATTGTATCTCATCATTTGTAGTGATTTAAGCAATAATACTTTTGATCCATCCGATGTTCCTTCATGGTTATCGACTCTACAGGCTTTGACAACCATGTAAGCAAAATTCTCGTATTAAAGAATTTCTTAAATTATAAATATTAATTTGGCCTAAAATGGATAACTAATTTACCATCAAGTGTTTTAATCGCAGTAAGATGCACAACACTAACCTTGGAGGAGAATTACCTGCGACCTTGTTCAGCATTCCTCAATTACAGAATGTGTTAGTGCATCAACTTGTTGACTTTAAATAACATTTCTGCTTGCTAATTAATGTTTGATAACTCCTAACTTCTTTTGATAGTGATTTAAGCAACAACCAAATAAATGGTACCTTGAACATTGGTTCAAATCCTAGCACACAACTTGAACTTGTTGATCTTCGAATAAACAACATTGCGGACTTCACCCAGCGACATCGATATGATCAACTTGGTATTGGTTTAATGTAAGTTTTGTAATTATACCATTTTCTACATGTCAGTAGGGGTGAGGATGGATATATTAAACCTGGTTTTGACTCTTTTTATTTTCTATTAACATTGTAAATTGGAGTTTAAAAATCCATACCATCACCATTGACTAGTAATAATTCGTGTTGATAACGACACTAGTAAGGGCAGGGAATCTTGACTTTCTCATCTCCAAACTAGGAAAACTTTTTGGCAAATCAAGATGCGCCACCTAAGGCTGACGGCTAGTTAGCTAAGTCTCAGCCCTTAATCAACCATTGCTTTTTGGTGCCGAAATTTAGGAATTTCAAAAGTGGGGACTACCATGCACGCAATCAACACCAACACGACAATGCCAAATGACGACTGAATAAGCCGGCTAAAACAACACATGGCTGGCTAAATTAACGGATTGAAACCCGTGGCTGGCTAAATTAGCGAACTGTCCATGTGCCCTTGACGGCTACTAACATGGATTGGACGGCTAATTCTGCCATTATTTGGGGTGTGTCGTGATGCTGTTGGTTGGATGGTGCTTCCCATTTCTAATATTTTAAATTTCAAAGCCTAAAAGCAATGCTTCAGACCTTTGGTGGCGCCTCCTAGTAGGGGTGCTCAAAACCGGATATCCAAAATTTTCGGATAGCTAGTCTCACTATCCGAGTCCGTATCCGAAATTTTGAATATCAGAAATTCGGATATCCAATCAGATAGTGAATCGGATATCCGAATACCTTATTTTATTATGACATATTTTATTTTATATGTTTTATATATAAATTTTTGGATATTTTTTGAATATTTCGGATAGTTTTGAATATTTTTTTGGATACTTTTCTGATATTTTCGGACAGTTTTCGGATATTTTTGGATATCTTCGTATATTTTCGGATATTAGGATATTTCAAATATCCGATAATTTTTTTTTAAAAATTTTCGGATATTCGAAAATCCGATATATCCAAAAATTTTTAAAAACACTAACCGAATTCGAAATTTCGGATATCTGAAATTTTGGATTTTTTGGTTGGTTTCGGATTTGGATATCGGATATTTTGGATCAGATTTTTGGATTTGGATATTTTTGAACACCCTACCTCCTAGTCACCCAAAACACTTCCGAAATTTGAAAAAAAAAATTATTTTAGTTTGAAGTCAACAATGCGTAGTTTGATAACTTCATTTAATGTGTAAGAGCATTCACATTTGGTCCACTAAATGTATGTGAGAGTGTCCCTCAAATTATATTAGGTAGGTGTAAGTGGTTTTGAGTGGAGAAGAGAGAAAATAGTAGTGAAAGCAAATATTCACCTCTATGTTTGATGGGACACTATTCACCTCTATAAATATTTTAATATTTTTGTAAGTGGTTGTGAGTGGGGAGAGGGAAAATGTAACCATAAAAGTATAAAAAGTATTATTTGTTTAAGAATGAGAGAGAAAATTTTTTACGTGAAATGATGATTTTTAGTGTAATTTGATGGAAAGGAATTGATAGAGCTGATGAGAATACTCTAACTCCATCCTATTATTATGGTCCAATAAGTGATAGGTTACATTATTAAAACATTGAAATTTTAAAATGCTATTTGACTTTTTAAGTAATTTTTGTTCTAGTTGAAAAAGTATTTAATGTAATAACCATTTTATTTTGTTCAACTAGGTTATTTAGTTATTGCTTGTATACTAATCAATTTTTGGGTAGTTTGAATTCTAAATAAAAAAATAACATGAATGAAGTTATTCATAAGTCCCATTAGGGCGGGTGTGTGGTCTGTGATGGCCACTCCGCAATGACCATGACCATCACGACCACCACCTCACCATTTCTGTGATGGCCTGTGATGATCACGAGCGCGACCACTGTCACAGTCTGGCTAGCCATTTGAATGTGGAGACAACAGTCATTTAACCGTTAAAAAAGAAAAACAAAAGAAAAAATTTACCTACATATATATATATATATATATATATATATACATATTTACCCAATTTGTTTTTACACCTGCACTCACACCTAATTCTTCTTCTATACACTAAAAAAATTAAAAAATTCTTCTCATCCTCATTCACATTCACAATTTCAAACAGGACTTTGTCCACCTTTATTGTAGACTTATATGGTAAAACATAGTATGTTATGGAATAAAAGTGTTTTGAAAAAAAAAAACAAATATGCACAACAGATCTAATGGGTCCTTGTAAATCCAATGTTAATTTGAACGTGGCTTATGTTCTAGAGCATCATATCATCCTTAATATTCCTATTGTCTTCTTTTCTCCTTTTTATTTGACTAAACCATTCAAAATTATGTTTACAGACTGCTAGAGAATCCAATATGTACAGAATCTGGTGTAAACGAGGCATTTTGCTCCCTTCCTACAAATAGTACTCTATCATATTCGACGCCATCAATCAATTGTGAGCCTCCCTCATGTGTTTCAGGCCTTGTTCTGAGCCCAAAGTGTCAATGTGCAGTACCATACACGGGCCTCTTTTTCTTCAAAGCTCCTTCCTTCTCTTCATTAGAAAACTCAACCATTTACATCGACCTTCATGACTCATTGATGAAATTTTTTAAGACAACTGTTGACTCAGTGTCATTAACGAATGTTAGTAGAAATGCGGAAGATTATCTTGTGATTAAAGTTGAATTCTTCCCATACAGAGAAACAAATTTTAATAGGACAGAGATTCTTGGTCTTGGGTTTGCACTTAGCAATCAAACATTTAAACCATCAAAAGTGTTCAACACCTACACGTTTGTTGCTGACAGATATGATAACTTCTCTTCAGGCAATATGTTTCTTCATATTATCTCTTTAAACTCGTATAATCATTAATGTGTATTTAAAATTTGTATTTGTATGCCATTTTGCAGAGATATCAGGAACTGAAGACACCAGACACAAGTCATCTAACAATGGGATTATCATAGGATCTGTCATTGGTGGTTGTGTGCTTATGGTGTTATTAGTTTTTACAGGAATCTATGCTTTTTGTAGGACAGAACAAGCTGCAAGAGCCCCACAACAATGCGAACCATTTGGTAAATATGGTCATAATCATAAATAAATTACAAATAATTATACACATATATATTCTCTCCACAAAATACATTGTTAAGTTGTCGACACTTAAATTACTCACAAAATTTCATAGTTAGGTACGTAAAGATAAATGATAGAATTAAAATTCCCGCACTTGTAAGTGTAGAATATAATGTTTGCACTTATAATTGTATGAATAAAATAACTCTTTATAGACTTATTAATGTGTCCTAATTTGGATCAAATTTATTTGGTAAAACAAATGCAGTACTCTGGGACCCAAACAGCGGGAGTGGTGTTGTTCCTGAGGTTAAAGGAGCAAGATCCTTCACCTTTGAAGAGCTTCAGAAGTATACAAATAACTTTTCAGAATCTAACAATATAGGAAGAGGCGGATATGGGATGGTTAGTGTTGGTACTACATTAAAAAATAGTTTTCCTACATTAATGATCAAAAAACACTGTGTAGGTATATAAAGGATGTCTTCCAAATGGGAAGCTAATTGCAATAAAAAGAGCTCAAGGACAATCATCACAAGGTGGGCTTGAGTTTAAAACTGAGATTGAGCTTCTTTCAAGAGTTCATCACAAGAATGTGGTTGGTCTCATCGGATTCTGTTTCGATCAGGGTGAACAAATGCTGGTTTATGAGTATATCGTGAATGGTACACTCAAGGATAGTCTTTCTGGTACTCACTTTTGGATTCCTTTCTTCTAATAATTTTTGCGTAATTAGCACTTTAAAAACACAGATTACTTTTTATGTCATTATAAGCTACAATAGTCGGCATATATAGCCTTCTGGGTCTTTTTCTGCCCAACAAAAGAGAGTCACTATAAAATCTGTCTCTTTAGTACATCACTAATGTATGTGCCACTATGAAATGTAAGCTTTTACTTTTACAAGTAATTTAAAGGTTTAGAGAATTCTAAACATACAACTATTTCAATGGCTACATGTCATAAAGTTTATTTTAGTCTTTAAAGGTTTAAATTATTTATATTTGTAGGGAGATCAGGTATTAGGTTGGATTGGATGAGACGACTTAAAATAGCACTTGGAGCGGCGCGAGGTCTACAATACTTACATGATCACGCCAATCCCCCAATCATACATAGAGACGTTAAAACAAACAATATCTTACTGGATGAAAGATTAGTTGCAAAAGTTGCTGATTTCGGACTGTCAAAACCATTGAGTGATGCTGATAGGACTCATGTTACCACTCAAGTCAAAGGAACAATGGTTAGTAACTATTTTTTTTAATAATGAGTGCTCGTTTTAGTATCATATCCACACACCTAGATAAGTTTTTCACGTCGTCTTAGAAATGAACAGAGCACATGATTGTATGAGTTACATAACGAGTCAAAACATGTAATGATTGAACGCGGGATTGAGCTATGGGTTCTAACGCATTAGATATGTATTGTGTGTGGCTAATGGCACATTACATATTGACCCATCTTGCTAACTCAAACATTTTTATTTTGTAATTTACATGCTTGAGATGCATATAACTCAAATTGACCCATTCATATATTAAAGAATGTAAATTGCATCCTTTAGCAATATGTAACTACAATGATGGATGTAGGGGTACATGGATCCTGAGTACTACATGACTCAACAATTGACTGAAAAAAGTGACACTTATAGCTTTGGAGTGGTGATGTTGGAGCTAATAACGGCAAGGAGCCCAATCGAGAAAGGAAAGTACATTGTCAGGAAAGTGAAAGAAACAATGAACAAGAATAAAGAACTATATGACTTACAAGATGTTCTTGACCCAATTATTGGTTTAAGTAGCCAACTCAAATGTTTGGAGAGGTTTGTGGATTTGGCTCTTAGGTGTGTTGAGGACACGGGAGATCAAAGACCAACAATGAGTGAAGTCGTGAAAGAGTTAGAGAGTATAATGGAATTGGTGGGGCTTAATCTAGGCCTTGAATTAACATCGTTAACTTCAGCAAGTTATGATGGAACAAGTATAGATCATAATTATCCTTTTAGTAACGATAGCCTTTTATCTTACAACGAAGGTGTTTTACCCTGAATGTTTCATTCAAAGTAGCTTTCTTTGTTTTTGAAATGAGCTACATATGTATGTATAGTATCCATGCACAATATATGTGTGTATATGTGCACATTTATATAAGTGGCACAAATAAGTTAAAAAGTGTAAGAACTGTATAATTTATTTTGGGTTGGCTGCATTAACGAGTTGCGGTTGATAAACTTCTGGAGTTTGTGTTTCTCAGTAAGATTATGTGGTGTGGAGCTCATCTTAGACCCGGTGAACACCACCCCGGCCGGGGCTCAAGCGGTCAAACCGTCCAAGATTGGACATAGTGGACAAACCATGGTGATTAGTGGGTTGTGGCTTTCCATGTTTCAACGGTCATGTGACTGTTACAATTTAAAAAAAAAACATTTTACCTTTAAATAAACTCAATTCTTCAAATAAAACACACACCACATTCTCTCAAATATTCAAATCTTACCTACAAACTCTTCTAAAAAATTATAAGTTCTTTATAAAATTTACCACACAATGTCGAATGCTCCTTCTTCTGCTTTAACATCTTCATCGTCCACCAAGGAAAATCTAATTTTTATGAATATTGTGGCGTTGGCGGCGCAAATCGTTCAAGAAGAGGAAGAGGAGGTCTCAAGTGATCCATGAACTAGGCAAGCGACAATAAACAGAGACCGGGAAGGTAACATTTTTTTAAATTATTGAAAGTTTCATTTTTATGTTTACTTATTATATACATTTGCATTATATATTTATGTTTTAGTTGTTTATTTTTTAAATAAATTTAGTTATGTAATACATTTAAATAAGTTTAGTTATTTTACATACATTTAGTTATATTTTATAAATTACACGTGTAGGTGCCCACGAAAGATTAATGCAGGATTACTTTGGCGATGAACCGTTATACTCGGATGTTACTTTTCAACGCCGGTTTAGAATAAGTCGACGACTATTTTTACGTATAGCAGACGGCTTATCTAGTTGTGACCCATTTTTTACATTGTGGTACCATGCTAGAGGCAAGAGGGGATTCACAACTATTCAAAAGTGCACAGCTGCATTACGCCAACTAGCTTATGGGACGACAACCGATAGTTGGGACGGATATTTGCGAATGCCTGATAGAACTGCACGCGATTGTTTGTATAAGTTTTGCATGCGTGTTGTGAAGATCTACCGCAAAGTATATTTGCAAAAACCAATGAGGAGCGACGTCCAAAAAATATTTCAACATCATACCGAAAGACATTGCTTTCGAGGAATGCTCGGAAGCATTGATTGTATGGATCTTTTCAGACCTGTCAAACGTAAGAGTCATTATGGAGAGCTTTACTGTCATGTGGTTATAGACGAATACTCAAGATTCTCGTGGGTGATGTGCATGTAACACAAAAGTGAGACGTTTAACAATCTGAAAGTTCTATTTACCCTGTTGGAAAACATCTATGGTTTGAAGATAAAACGCATAAGATGTGACAACGGGACGGAATTCAAGAATCCATAGGTGGATATACTTTGTGAAGAAAAAGGAATTCATCATGAGTATAGTGCACCATACACTCCTCAGCAGAACGCAAAAACAGGACACTAATTGAAGCGGCTAAGACAATGCTTGCGGACTCAAATCTTCCAGTGAAGAAGTTTGGAAAGACTTCTTATGAACTGCTTAATAGACGAAAGCCGGACTTAGAGTATCTAGAACCTTTCGAGGCACCTTTTACAATGTTAAATCCTATAGAAAAGTTTGGACCTAAAGCAGAAGAGGGCTATTTCGTTGGGTACGTGACACCACTTAAACGTGTACTTAACAAAAGAACTCCTCAAGTTGAAAAGTGGGCGAATGTGGAAGTTCAACCCTACACGCAGAATGTTCAAGGAAGTGGGCCCGATTGGATGTTTGACTATAAAGATATCTTTGAGTCATTCAATCTAGATAGTTTGGTTGAAGAGGCTGTATTACGATTATATTACGAGAGTGAGAACGCAGTGACTTCACCATTAGTGCGTCCGATCACCGTAACTCCTCCAGCAGCTTCTAATGATACCAATGCTCCTGTCAATGAAGAAGAGATTTTTCAAGAACCTTCAACAACTCTTGATTCATCAGAATCGGAACACGATGATGAAGTTTTCAGTGAAGCTATCTTAGATCATGCTACAGTGACAACTCAGACGTGCAACTTCACATGATAACATTGGAGCCCTTGCCCTTTATGCTAAGATACAAAAATTGGGTTGTCAAGATGATTGGTCTTTTCTTGTTATGGTTCGCAGGTGGATCCGCGGACACACAAGAATGCTTTACAAGACGATTCATGGGTAGAAGCAATGCAGTAAGAACTACTACAGTTTCAGAAACTCGGAGTCTAGACGCTGACAGATTTACCACCAGACCACAAGAAAATTGGCACTAAGTGGGTATTCAAGTGCAAGAAGGATGATCGAGGCGTTATTGTCAGAAACAAAGCTTGATTGGTCATTCAAGGTTTTAGTCAAACAGAAGGGATTGATTACAATGAAGTCTATGCACCGGTTGCACGGATTGAAGCTATTTGAATGTTTCTTTCGTATGCATCATACAAGAAGTTTAAGGTGTATCAGATGGATGTAAAGAGCACTTTTCTGTATGGTGTGGTCAATGAAGAAGTATATGTTGGGCAACCACCAAGCTTTGATGATCCTATCCACTGGGATAAGGTCTATAAATTGAATAAAGCTCTATATGGTTTGCACCAAGCTCCAAGACAATGGTATGAGGAGTTAAGTATATATCTTCTTTCAAAATGATTCAAACGATGTTTGGTAGAATGTACCCTGTTCACAAAAAGAACAAAGGGTGACTTGTTTCTTGTTCAGATATATGTTGATGACATTATTTTTGGTTCTACTAATGAACTTTTATGCAGATAATTTGAACGAGTCATGCAGGAAAAGTTCGAGATGAGCGCAATGGGAGAAATGCAATTCTTTTTAGGCTTGCAAGTGGATCAATTGCCAATGGGCATCTTTATTCACCAGACAAAATATGTTTCTGAAGTCTTGAGCCAATTCCAGATGGATGATTCAAAGCCTGTGGATACTCCCATACAACCCAATCTTATAGATCTCTTTACGTATAGAGCCATCGTCGGACCTTTGATGTACCTGACTGCATCCCGTCCAGATATAATGTTTGCAACATGTGTCTGTGCAAGATTTCGGTCGAATCCGAAACAGAGTCACCTAACAGTTGTGAAGCGAATCCTACGATATCTGAAGGGTTGTCCCTCGCGTGGACTGTGGTACCCTAATGATGATAATTTTGACTTTCTTGCTTTTATTGATGCAGATTTTGGCGGTTGTGATAAGGACTGTAAATCCACAACGGCTGGATGTCAATTTCTAGGGAGTAGGCTCGTGACCTGTCAATGCAAAAAGCAGACAGTAGTTGCACTATCTACATGTGAAGCCGAATACATGGCAGCTTCGAGTTGCTGTTCACAGGTTTTGGGGACTCAACAGTAGATGCGCGACTACGGTTTGCAATATCTTAAAACCCCCATTCATTGTGATAATGAAGCTGCCATTGAACTCACTAAGGATACTGTTAATCACTCTAAGGCTAAGCACATCCGAAATAAGTATCACTTTATTCGTGATTGTTATGCTAAAGGGTTGATGGATATGATCAAAATCCACATTGACTATATGAGATCTGATCTTTTTACCAAAGCTTTTGATAAATCAAGATTTGAATTTTTACTAAGAGCTAATGGTATCAAGGAAAAACAAGACTAATCGTCACCTTGGTTTATCAAATTTTTAGTTTACTTTTTATTTTTTTAGAACATCAAAAACTCAAAAATATGTTTTTAATTTTAGGGGGAGTCTTTATTTTCAAAAAAACCAAAAAGATTGAAAAATTCAAAAATCCATAAAAAACAGAAAAACCAAAAATGATTTTCCAGAAGAAAAAGAGGAAATGATAGTACATCAGTGAGTATCTGACACATGCTAAAGAATTGTATTGATAATATAAGGCGTGTGTTGATTTTGTTTGATGTGCTGGTAGGCTTCGTAGATTTATTACTGCGTGCCTTAGTGATACAAACATAATGAGCTACTCGCTAGTGGTTGAACATCTCATGGGCATATGGTCTTAGTAGCGTAATTTCGTTTGATAGGGTTGCCAAAATCTGAGGCTTCGGGTCGTTATGTTAATTGTTATCCGTGGTATCTTGATTGATCTTTTGTTGTATTAATTTACGAACCTAGATTCAATCAAGATATTTGCAAAAAGAGCTTATATGCCAAAACCTGAAAGTTACCGAATTAAGGAACTTAATATATAATAATGATCAAAGATCATTTAATGCATCGTATCAAATCTATGATGAAAATCATGTTTGATATCAGCCTCAACCTGGTACGTATGCACATGTTACTTTGTAGCATTGATTTGCTGACCTGTACACCTCTATGCTTCGTATCTTGTAATATAACGGATGACATTTGGAATAATCACGCGTTACGACGAAGCTTTGTGCAAATTCCTTGATACGGGAGTATGTCGTGTGCGTGGGAACCATAAGCTTGCTAGTTTTAATTTATCTAATTGTGTATCATTTTAAAGCACTGCATAACGGTCTGCATGCGAGCTTCTATGGATCACAATATCAGTAATTGCCTAATCACACATTGTCTTTAATGATATATATATATATATATATATATATTAAAAGATCAACGGTGTGATCAGATTTCTCATAAACTGATATGATCCTCTTACCGGAAATCACAAAATGTTTACTGCTTTATATTTTTCATTTTCTGTATATAACCAAAACCTCAAAAAGATTTTTGGTGTGTTTTAGCATAAATTTGAGATTTGGTAAAAATTTCACTTTTCCAGATTCTCATTCGACCTTTCAGTATGTCGAATGGAAATTCTTGCTTTGATTCGAACCTTTTAGAGAGGTCGAATGGGAGTGTTTGGGTGATTAATCTCATTCGAGCCATTTTATTTTCCTTCGAGCCTTTAGTTAGGTCGAATGAAACTAAAATCTTCTCATTCGAATCCCTGCTAGGGTCGAATGAAAGAGCTTATATATACACTGATGCTCATTCGAACCCCATACTAAATTTTTTTCAAAATTTGATCTTAACCACCCCTCATTGCTCGTTTGTTTTTCACCTTTGGTTATTAATCTCTGAGTTATTGTGATCATTTTAACATCATTTTCACATGTAATGATCCAATTTTCAAGTAAGAATCGTTGATTAAAGATGTTGAACCCTGGAACATCATTCTGTGACTTTTAAGTGTGTTTGAAACCAAATTGGACTTAGATTAACCATTATCGATGGTTTTAGGGGGAGAATAATAAAAAATCTAGTGTTTAAACATGTTAATGAACTTAATTGATTGTTGAACGTTGATAAACCCTATATTTTAATTAAAAACCATCAGTAACTGGTTAATTGACACAATTGATTGTTGATTAAGGTTAATTGGTCATGTTAGGAACTGATAAAAGCAAAATGTGATGTTTATCATGGTTATTTTGAGTTTTGGTGAATTTGAATTCAAAAAGGTTTTGTTCGACCATTTTAATAAGGTCGAATGAAACTTTATAAGGTCGAAAGAAACCTTTTCCGATTGAATGAATCTGTTTGAAGTCGAATGGACAATTAATTGGTTGAATGACATTTTTATTCAACTTTTGTTCTTCATTAGACATAATCAGTGTCTGTTTTGACCAAAATTATCCGTGTTTGATAAATTTTCATGTTTAACTGTTTGTTTTGCAAGAAGTACAGATTGCAGAGCAGCCAGCACCACCAAAACCATTGCTTTTCGAACTAGTTCATAATTGTTGTGCTTACATTGGAGAAGTTAAGCAATATGAAAAATTCTCGGGTATGATAGAATTCCTGAAGAGATGCAGAGTAGTCTACACTATTGCTACATCAAAGACTATCTATAAAGACCATCAAGTGGACTTTTGGGAGAAAGCAGTTATCACTTTTTGGGAAGGCAAATCAGTGATTCAGAGCAGTATACAAGGCAATCTAGTGCTTGTTTTAGAACAGGATATTAGAGAGGCTTTGCAGTTTAAAGATTCTCCGACTGATCCTACAGAACTATCATGGATGGAGCAGAGAAAATGTTTCTTGAGGATAAAGTACAATGCTCCTATCACAGACTGTTTGTGACACAAGGCTAAGGTGTGTCCACATTTCAAATATCTTTTACATGTGATTCTACTTGTATTTGGACCAGTGAGGGGAGGATATGATGTTCTGCGAAAGAGTTTGTGTTCGTTGGTGGTCACTTTGATTCAACAAACCATTTACTGTTTCTGGAATGATTTTTGAACACTTGATGAAAGTGTTAAAAGGATTGAAGACGGATAAGTACTTGATGTATCCAAGATTTCTTCAAAATGGTGTTTGACAACAAGTGTCCAGATTTGATCAGAGATCCAGTGCAGGTTGTGAATCAAGTTCATATGAATATCACAACTTTAAGTAGAATGAGGACTTATAAAGAAGTTCCTGATGATCAAAGGACACCGTACCAGAATTTGTTTGGACATTTTAGTACAATTGGTTATAAAGATCCAGGTCAAGATCAAGCAAGAAATGAGAAGAGTGATTCTGCTTCTGATAGCCCTTTATTTCCTGTTGATAAATCTGCTAAACGGAAGCGACAAGTTATCAATAAAGGTGCTAAGTCTTGAAAGGGTAAGCAACAAGTGGTTGAGGTTGAAACTAAGAAAAAGAAATAAGTGAAAGGTAAAGGAAAATTTAAGATTTTACTTGTTGATGAGGAGTCTGCAGATTCTGAAGAGACTCGAGATGATGCTGAATGGGATTCTGAAGCTGAAACAGCCAAGATCACCAAACTCAAGGCCATTGAGGTTGGTGAGATTGAAGGATTAGATAAAGGAGTTGAAGAGCAGAGAACCAGAGTTTTGGATGATGAAGATTATGATTTAACTTGTGATAATCTTGATTTTCAAGGTTCTCCTGTAGTATGTGTGAAAGCTAAGAAAGCTAGAGGCAAGATAATGGCAAAAAGAGAACCTCCAAAGAAGAAAAGAGATAGGTAGATTGATTTGTTAGTAGTTGGAAAGAAAGTACCAGCTATTGGAAGTTCAAAAGCTACAACACCAGTCACATCCCCAGCAGTGAAGAAGAAGAAAGTTGTTCAGGAGACAGTAACAACTAATCCAGCATCTACTATTGATCTTGAAAACTTTTCTAGTTTGTTTAAAGATGTTTTAGAATAGGTTCAGAAGAAAACAACTAAACCTGTTGCTACACCAGTTGCTGAATCATCTACACCTCAGATTACAGTTTCAAATGAAGTGATGGAAGCTGTTAATCGTCAGATTGCTGATGTCATGAAGGCATTTAATCAACAACAAGCTGAGATCAAGCAGATGAAGGAAAATGAAAAGACTATGTTGCAGATTGTCTTATCTTATAAGGCTAATCAAGATGAGCTTGAATTTGAAAACAGGGAGTTACTTACACGTTGAAAGAGAAATACTAAGAAACTCAAGCTGCTTCAAGATAACAACAAAAAGATCAAAGCTGATAACAAAGAAATGAGAAAAATGCTTGATGATCTGTACTCCAAATCACCACAGTGGAAAAGAACTGTGGAGGATGAGGAGGAAGAGGATGAAGAGAAGGTTGATTATGAGGAGTCTGATGAAGAAGGTGATGATGGTGATTTCAATGATACGTCTGATGATGATGATGATGCAGGAGGAAAGAGTGGTGATAAGAATGATGATGATGACAGTTCAGATGATGATGATGATGATCAAGATGCTGAACAATATAGTTACAAAAAGAGAGAATCGGATAAAGAAGACACGGGTGAGTCTAGTTCGAAGAAGACACCTGGTGAGAACGTGTGTAATACCCGAAAATTTAAGAAACCCTAAAATAATAAATATCGAATTAACATGTTGTATGTTAAACGAATCTAATAGATCATAGAGTAGATTAAATGATTAGCGATTTGACAAACTGTTTTATTTACCAAATATATATGTATATAAAGTAACTGTGAATTGAATTATTATTTAGATTATTATTACGATTCTTGGAGGAAATTAATTGTGTAATTATTTGCTGTCTTTCAAAAAAATAATAAGTAATAAGAATGCAATATAATAGTCAATGATTTGTAGCAATTACATTCAATTTCTACACACACTTTCCGTTGTCCATATCGTTTCCTTTTATCTCGCCAAAAGCCCACATTCAAATTTTGATTTATATCAAACGAACATGCCGATGTTTTGGGAGTCGGTTACTCGATAGCACCGACCTTCATTTTCTTATTAAACTTGCAACCCCCGTTTATAGAGTCGATGATTCTGCTTAGGATACGTCAGCGCACATTCCTGACCACCTCGCCATGGGCACACAGTCACGCCACACCGTAGCCGCCGCAACCATTCTTGACAAGCAGTGAACGTGTTGATCGTGATCTTGAATCGGCGTCGCCCTAATTTGTTCTATTCCTTCGGGTTTTTTTTTTTGAGGTAAGGACTTCAATTACGCTTTGGCTTCCTGGATAAACTCCGATGATTAATGTTCCGGTTTGTGATGCCGAGTAACAGAGACAATCATCATGGATCTCTCTTTCATGATGAGCAGGCAATGTATGCCTTCAACTTAATAAAAGAGCACTACTAATATTATGAACATAGTTACTTTATCATTTTACATATCTGATGCTACAAAATCGGTTTTACAAAAGTCAAAACTTTATTGTGTTGTCTTAATTGATTCCTCCGTTACTGGGCAATTTTTGGCTCAGCCGTATTTTCTTTTGTTGTGTTGTCTTAATTGTTTCGTAGGTAACATGGGATATTGGGGGGATCAGTGAAGAGCGTTAAAAGAAGTTGAACAACCAGTATTCATTAATTGATTTCTACAAAATAATAAATGGTAATTATGACCTTTATGCTTTAATATTATGGATTAGTTTTTGATTTGATATCTATAAGCGTGACACGTCAGCCCTATCCGGGTTGGGGTGTGACAATTATGGTATCAGAGCAAAGGCTCTTTCCTGTAGAAAACATAAACTTCAAAAAGTAAACCTGTGAGTTAATGGGTAGACACTGGGATAGGATTTCATCTTTTGATCAATAGTCGTACTCATTAGTTTCTAATCTTGGATTTATCCGTTAGAGTCTTTTATGTCTTTAATTGCTACTTGCATATTCAATACCTTGATTTCTGCCGTATAATGCAGTTAGTCTATCATTAGCATGGTTTCACTATTGAATTCTTGAATTAAGCAGAACTTGGTAGATGACATGATTGGAGTGATTATGACATGTAACGAACTCGACTACGCGCATTAATAATTTTACCACCATATGTGCATTTAGAAGTGTTTCGTATTCGTTTTTATATCCTAACATAATTAACATTCTTTAGTTATAATCTCGATGTTTCCTAGAACTATAGTAATTAACCATGATTCATTTAATTTCATTTCGTGTCTCCTTAAAGTGGATATGACATTGAAATACATGACGAGAGGACCGTTAGGGCACCGTTGTAAGGTAATTGATGATTACGGTCGCGAACGCAATCATAAATTACAGGTACATATGTGCGCTACGGGATTTTCTTGTGTAGATTGGTGCCTATTCGAATCCGTTAACGTCTCAGTACTCTGATATTCGACATGTTCGATTTTGTCTGATCATGTACGAATCTTGATTCGTTTCCGTTCCCGTTTAACCGTCATCCCGATAACCAAATAATTCGTTTTGTAATTGGTGTTGTTATACATTTATGCTATCTGAAATATATTTCGTATTTGCTATATATAAATTTGCTTATTACCCATACTTCACAATTTTGAGGACAAAATTTTTTTTAGGGGGGTAGAATTGTAATACCCGAAAATTTAAGAAACCCTAAAATAATAAATATCGAATTAACATGTTGTATGTTAAACGAATCTAATAGATCATAGAGTAGATTAAATGATTAGCGATTTGACAAACTGTTTTATTTACCAAATATATATGTATATAAAGTAACTGTGAATTGAATTATTATTTAGATTATTATTACGATTCTTGGAGGAAATTAATTGTGTAATTATTTGCTGTCTTTCAAAAAAATAATAAGTAATAAGAATGCAATATAATAGTCAATGATTTGTAGCAATTACATTCAATTTCTACACACACTTTCCGTTGTCCATATCGTTTCCTTTTATCTCGCCAAAAGCCCACATTCAAATTTTGATTTATATCAAACGAACATGCCGATGTTTTGGGAGTCGGTTACTCGATAGCACCGACCTTCATTTTCTTATTAAACTTGCAACCCCCGTTTATAGAGTCGATGATTCTGCTTAGGATACGTCAGCGCACATTCCTGACCACCTCGCCATGGGCACACAGTCACGCCACACCGTAGCCGCCGCAACCATTCTTGACAAGCAGTGAACGTGTTGATCGTGATCTTGAATCGGCGTCGCCCTAATTTGTTCTATTCCTTCGGGTTTTTTTTTGAGGTAAGGACTTCAATTACGCTTTGGCTTCCTGGATAAACTCCGATGATTAATGTTCCGGTTTGTGATGCCGAGTAACAGAGACAATCATCATGGATCTCTCTTTCATGATGAGCAGGCAATGTATGCCTTCAACTTAATAAAAGAGCACTACTAATATTATGAACATAGTTACTTTATCATTTTACATATCTGATGCTACAAAATCGGTTTTACAAAAGTCAAAACTTTATGTTCTAAGTTTGCGCCCATACGTTTTGCTTCAGAGAAGAGAATCCATGATTTGAAAATTCATAAATAAAGGTTGAAACTTTAGATTTTTGTTTACTAAATTATACCCACATGTATTCTATTATTCTATTATATAAATATATAATCGGGTAGGTGTTTTATAAAACAACCCATGTCTATGTTAAACTTAATAGGTAAATAATGTTTTCGCAAATTATTTTGAAATATGAATAAGGGTTTAATTCTCAAGTTATATTCTTATCGCCGAAAATTTTCCTAACGATGAACCACTTGATGTAAATGAATTTTCATAAAACTGATGTGGGGCGTAACGGGATTTATAGGTTCTTGATTTTCGAAGACGACGTGATTTGGTGTTGTTTTGCTTGTTGAATATAAGGTACGGATTCTGTTTTCATTTAATCATAGTATAACTTTCGTTTCCTTCCATGTGTACGGGTTCGTTAGTCGTATCATCATAGTATAAAATTCATATCCGTTACTTTGTAGTACGGACTTACGTCTATGTTTAGAGTCTGTTGGTCATTATTTTATACGTATCATTGGTTCGTATTTGGTTCATTATTTGGATCGGTGTGTATTTGTCAGTTTGTTTGTTAGTGTGTCATAGCATGCCATGCCTCTGACTTGTACTCATGGCCGCATGTTCCAGTTAGTGTCATTTTTAGTTTGCCTGTAATTATTTACATGGCCTTAGCTTTTGTACTCTGTCACCCGAGCAGTTTGTTTTGACTTGTCGTTGGGGCGTCAGCGACATGAACACTTTCCGTGACAGTGCGTAATCAAAATCACGGCGTCTCTAACATGGTCCCTTAGAGGCGTATGGATATATCCTAGATCTGTTTCTGATTTCTGACATCTGATATATGAGTTTGTTTTGTGGAGATGGAATAATGGGTGTACGCCACACTCACCATCTCATAGGTGCATGGACTAGCTAGCTATGTACCAGTTTGTAAGTTTGTTTAGGCTCGTGGGTGCTTCCGTTTGACGTGACTTAATTTATTGTTATGAATAGTCACGTAGTTTGATGTATGTATCTGTTCTGATAAGTTTCTGATATTGTCCTTATATGCTTCGGTATGTCTCTGATTATTGTTCCGGTTAAGTATCAGGTTTTGCGTCGAATTATGTTCGTCAGTTGTTTCGATATAAAAGTTTGGTTTCGAGTTTGAAATAGTGTTCGTTTGATTTTCGTGTTCCCTTTCGTATGTTCACTTCGGTCTCAGTTCCATTATGTCTTGCTTTTCCGCTGCGTTGAATTTACTTGTACTGTTGATTCCTCCGTTACTGGGCAATTTTTGGCTCAGCCGTATTTTCTTTTGTTGTGTTGTCTTAATTGTTTCGCAGGTAACATGGGATATTGGGGGGATCAGTGAAGAGCGTTAAAAGAAGTTGAACAACCAGTATTCATTAATTGATTTCTACAAAATAATAAATGGTAATTATGACCTTTATGCTTTAATATTATGGATTAGTTTTTGATTTGATATCTATAAGCGTGACACGTCAGCCCTATCCGGGTTGGGGTGTGACAACGTGGATGAAAATGATAGTATCTTTTGGATTGAGAAGATTAGAGCTTTATCTGACGATGACAAGAAGTTATATCGTCAAATGTTGAGAAGAATGTGTGGACGATAGAGTTAACCGGAAGATTCCCTGAGATATTTGAATCGGATGATATGACGTTTGAGATTGAGTATAACGATCCAGATCTTGAAGACGAGGAAGTCTCTGCTGCTATATCCAATGAGATTCTTGATGGATTAGCAAAGCAGGTTGGGAAGTCTCTAGAAGAGATTATCCAAGCTAAAGAGATTCCTGACATTCCGGTGAAAGAAGCAGGAAATTACTCTGATGATCAAGATACTCCAGGTTTTGAGGATGTTGAGATTGAAGACTTATCACATGAAGAGTATCCTGAATACTACAAGCAGAAAGAAAATGTAGTGATTCCTGAGATCAACGAGCAAGAGCTTAATGAAGTTGAAAAGCTTGCTAAACAGAAAGGAAAGAAGATTCTGGAAGAAGTGTTTGGGAAAGATGCTGATCAGAAACAGATGTATAAACAATCTGATGAATTGAAGGATATGTTGAGAAAGTTAAACGAGAAAGAGGCAAATAGACCTAAAGCATAAGTACAGGGAGGTTTCTACAAATATCACAACGAAGTTTTCAAAGGAAGGGCGTTGGGATGGAAGTACTTGAGACAGCAACGGTGTATAGGTGTGAAGTGGGAAAAAGGGATCTTGTACTTTTACATATTCCATGATATTAAGACATTGCCGTATTGGGCTGTTAGGGATGTTTGTAGACACACGATGAGTGGTGCTTTTGTGAATAACGATGTGGTAGGATGGTTTGCTAATAAGATGTCATGGGAAAGCAGAACCAGATGGGATATGTTTAGGCCTCAATATCCTAAACGGATTATTCATCATAAAGATATTAATCCCATTACTGGAATGAAGAAAGTGACTTTGAAGTATAAACCTCCTGTGGTGATGAAGAGAATACCTTTGATGGCTATTCAACAACACTTCAGCAACGAGTTTATGTTTTGGTACTATGACTGGAAAACAGCTGAAGCAGTGATAGTGTTGAAAGACAAAGATCCGAAGGGTGAATTCAAGAAAATATGCATATTTGATCCAATGTGGATGATTAATTGCTCGAGTGAAGATGTCAATATGTTGTATTTCAATCCTATTCATTTTGAAGTTCAAGATGTGGAACAGGAAATGAAGTATTACAGAGTTGTATGTTTTTGCTTCGCATGGGATGTGAACGCTGGGTGTGACTATAACAAAAAGCTGGGAAAATATGTGAAAGTTCGTGAAGTAAAGAAAGGTTCGCACAAGCGTAAATTAGAACCTGAAATGAGCAAAAAGCAAAAGAAAATTCTTCGGATTAAACTGATGAACAAAGCGCTTAATCATGAACGACAACAATCCAAGCAATAGTCAAGGGGGAGTTTGTAAGTGCACGGACGTGACTATTGCTTTGGATTGACATAATATGGCGTTTATATTAAGATTGTGTGTTTCCTGAAGACCCATTCGACCTGTCGTGAGGTCGAAGGGAAATTAATCGACCTATCGTGAGGTCGAAGGGAAATTAAGAAGGTCGAAGGAAGTTTTGATTAGTTTGTTTATTTGGTTCGAGATAGTGTAGAGGTTGAAGGGCTCATTCGACCTAAGCGTGGGGTCGAATGAGACAGCCTATATATAGTTGAAGTTTTATTTTGTGATTAAGTTGTTGGTCATTTGTTCTAGGTTTTGTGTGTGTGTTCTCTCTGAGGTCTAGAACTTTTCAGTTTTTATTGTAAACCTAACCTTTATCAAGTGTAAAAAATTGTTTATGAATGAAAATGTTTATGAAAATGGATTTAATCGTGTTCTGATTTGTTTTCTATCATTTTGCATGTGATTTAGGGTTTCCGCACCTAGATTACTCTATTTGTATGATTATGTAGTTAATTTCTTACAATCCAATCCTCTACAAATTCAGATACAAAGTGATAAAAATGAGTAGTTAACTCCTTAAGAGTTTCATTCCCAACAAAACGAAAATTCTCAAACACTTTCTTCAATTCATCCATTCTGAGCTTCTTTATCTTTTCATTCCTGCTTTCAAGAGCTTCCCACAGCTGCTTTGATGTTACACAAGGTCCAAATTGGTGTAATAAATCAGTTGTTAATGCTTGTGACAACTATGAGTATGCTTTCTTCTCAGTTGCATACTTTTTCTTCTCATTATCTGTCATATCATCTAGTGCAACCAAAGTATTTGAATTGTCCACCATCGGATGCACATATCCACGTTGTAAGACTTGCCATGCTTCTAGAACATCTAACCCTTCCAAGTGAATCTTAAACCTTTTATGCCATGATGGTTACTCCGACATGTCCATCAACTTCGGGGGTCGGTTACCATTCCCGGTGGATAAGTCGTTCATCAATGTTGAAATAGTAGTTGTTGTCTGATTTTGAACAGCTGCGACTGCTGCAACACCCAAATAATCTGGCATTGGTTGAGTAGGAGGTCGCACAACGGGTTGAATTGGACCCAAAACCGCCCAACAATTAACCATTTGTTGTGGTTGTTGTGTTGTCTGCTTCCCTTTCTCCGCTGCAAACTGCTAGGGATTCATCGGTGGTTGTTATTATGTCGTGTTAGGTCGGTTCATCGGATGTCCCCAAATGTTGTCCATGACGAAAAAGTCTCAACACTTAGAAAATTTTCTCAAAATTTCCGTGCTGATAGTCATGAGCATGAACCAAAATTTTTAAGTCTCGTTCGACCTAAAAATTAGCACGAATGAAAAACTCTGAGATTGATTCGACCTGACGTAAGCACGAATGAGAATCTGAGAGCATGAATGAAAATTTGATAGCACGAATGGGAACGGAAAGGCTCGAATGAAAAGTAATAACTCCTATTCGTGCTAAAATTCATCTCGAATGAGTTTCAAAGAAGTTCATTCGACATGTTTCCAACTCCCATTCGACCTGTCCAGTTCTAATGTTCATCTTGACTTCAAAACACGCAATTTTAATCTGATTCTTGGAAATTTTATCAATTTGGATTGAAATCTAGTAGGTTATGGATTAGATTTGATTATGAACAACTTTTGTGAAATAACTTTTGAAATTGACTTCAAATCGACTTCCCAATCACTCAAAAACCATGTTTAATGTTCAAACTCTGAAAAAAGCAAAAGTTTTGATGATTTTGGACTGAAATCTGTAAAATTTTTATCAATTTGCGATCATGTGATTGAGCACAAGCTTTGATACCACTTTGTAGGACCGGTTTTATATCAATTAACATGTAATCAACACGACTACTGAATCCTTAGGTGCAAAATGATAGAAATCGACATTAAAACACATAAAGTTCCATTTTCAAAGTTTTCATTAATCATTAATTTGATAATAACTGTTACAGACTCGATTATTTGAAAACACACACTTAAAAGTGTAACTGGACAGGGTTTGGGCTCTCTAGAACGCAGAAAAACTTAACTGACTAAGTAATAACCGTCACCCAACAACCCTATATATATAAGCAATTTCGTTCGAACCATTGATGGTCTGAACCAAACTACTTCGACCTAGCCTTATCCCAAACCTAATCTGTGCATGAAACTTTAGAAAAATGCTTAGGGTAGTGATACGAGCGTAATGTGGTAATGCTTTTTGAGAAATTTTGCGAAAAAATTCGCGAAAATTCTGGCAGGCTTGAAAACGTCACTTCAGTTAGGTGCACGACCGTGCTCATCTGTGGGCATGGGCGTGCCCATCTTGAAGACACTGTTTGAATTTCCCTCGTCAACCTGTTAGCCCTGCAGACATGCACGGGCGTGCACCACCTGGAAAGCCACCATGACTTTTTAAGTTTCAAATTTGACCTACTTTTGCAGTTTAAAATCAATTTTAGGGTGTTTTAGACGAAAACAAGTTTAAACAGTTAAACTAGTATTTAACGAGACTAACAAACTGAGTTGCGCAGCCACTGGACCCCAGAACTGTTAATTTTCTGCAAATTTTAAACTTTAAGAAACTGAACCGATTCTATTGTGTTTTGCAGGAAATGTCGAGAAGAAAAAGTCCAGCTCATAGGTCACCATCCGTCTCATTAGTATCCCACCAGTCTCACCAGTCGCAGCAGTTCGGCGAGTCTGCACCATTGGAGCTACCGCCACATCAGATGGTTGAGGCCGATGGACTCATCCATGATGGTGTCCACCCCTGGTTATACTTTAACTAGGGCAGTGGCGAGCAAAACGCCCACATGTGTTTACTCCTCATCCGGTCCAGGCACATAGGCGATTATCGATCGACGGATTATGAGGATGTGAGACCTTTAGGGATGGAGCACCGGTTCTACAACATCCTATCTCACCAGTGGAACCATTTCTTCCAGATTTCTGAGCATACTTACAGCGAGCTGACTCTAGAGTTCTTAGCCTCTTTCTCCCACACCCCGAGCACGATAACGGAGGATATAGTTTCTAGGCAGTGCATCAGATTTAGGATAGGCATATGTTCGTACAGGATGACGTTGGCAGAGTTTGGGGTTAGATTGGGGTTGTATAGGCAATGAGAAGTTCATCCACCCGTATTCACTGAGAGCTTGTTGGAGTGGCCCCGTGACATGAAACCACAGGATTTTCGGAGGCAGATTTCTAAGGCTTTAGATACTCCAAGGAAGCACAAGAGGTCCAGCTTCCTAGATCCACCTCATAGATGGTTACATATGGTCATAGCCAGCCCCAAAAGGTGCCGAAAGGATAGCACAGGGGGAGTAAATGAGGGGTAAGTCTTCTATCTCTATAGCATCATAGAGGGTAGGCACTTCAACCTTGCTCATGCGTTGGACGAGTTATTCACTAGGTGCTGGGGCACCAAAGCCTCCAACCATATTCTTGGGGGACCATACATGACCCGCCTAGCCAGCAGTCTGGAGCTACTTTCCCCCAGGCTTTGGGCCATTTGACAGCTGCAGGCTCGGTCCACCCCCTTGACAACATTGTGATGAAGAATATCGTGGTTGTAGAGTTATTTGACAAGGTTTTAAGGCTGGTGGACAACAAGAAAAATATGTGGGTAAAGGATGCTGCCTTTGAGGAACAGTACGGTGAGGCAGTAGCAGGGACAGATGAAGTAGATTCTTCAGCAGCAGCAGCTAGAGGACCAGCCAGGAGAGCACCAGTAGGACAATCATCGGGAGCCAAGCCAGGTCATCAGAGCCAAACACGGAGGGGCAACCTACATACCATCTTGGATAGGCTCGGCACACTGTCCGCTGAGTTCCCAGCATTCCAGTCAGACTTTGCTCGACATATGGCCTCCTGCACCGGCACCAGCTCTAGTTCCCGCTCTAGGCCCTAGACACCGCCACAGCCGCTCGGTTTGATCTTCCCGCTCTCAGGTTTCATATATGTGGTTCTTGACAGTTGATGATGGTTTGTGGACTTGATACACTATTTTTCTTTTTCTTTTGTTTTCTGGTTATTGTGGTTGTATGATTGATATTTTGCATGCATGGTGCATGTTGGACATGTTTCACCCGCCAGCACTGGTGCATTGGTATTTATCCTAGGGCCGTAGCTTTGCTTTTATTTATCTTTGTAACTTTATTTTCTTTTCTAGTTATTTTAGGATAGCTTGACGACAGTTTATTATTGTGGAGCCGCCATCTGTACGTTCTTGCTTATGTGGATGTGGATTTCGACCACACGGTGGTGGATTCGCCATTATAAGGGGAGTATTAGTTTCTCTTGCCTCCTTTTTGCATTCATATACTTATAATTTTTGCAAAATTTTAGGCGTGGGGTAGATTGTTATTGTTGCTTATTTTGTTGCATCTAGCGGGTCATTTATTATTGTTTATGGGTCGTCCGGTACCCTTTTAGCCGCTTGATACCCATAACATCATTCATAGTTACTTTTGGTAAATTTGTAAAGTCTATTAGACCCATCCGATTGGACGCTATTAGGCTCCTCGCCGAACGGTTCACACTAAAGGATAGTCGAAATAAGACACTTTTTATAAAATCCAAAAGTCCACTTAAAATATAATTAAATCAGAAAATGAGTTGCATGGAAACTATAAATTACCCTTAAAATTATGCTTAAAACCTATGCTTTTCCCTACTCGCTTGTCCGTGAGAGTTTCTTGGGCCTTATCAAGTACGACACTAACGTATATATATCATTTACTGCTCGCATCGTTTGCTTGAGAGATATCCGACATTAGTCCGACATAGTTATAACTTGTGTGTTTATACATATTCTTGTTTTAAAATCAGTAACTAGGTAAAAATGATAGAGGCATTTAGGAGTCTCTCCAAAATATAACATACCCCAAGAAATCCATGCGTCACGAGAGCAGCTTCAAGTTTTTTTTTTTTTGTAATCATCAAGTGTTCGCGACAGCAAGCTAGAAAGGGTGATTTCGTTGTCAAAAGGGAAGAAAAAATACAAGACGGGGCCAAGAGGGAGATATTCCCAAAAAAAAAAAAAACGTAGCAGAGAGCCCAAAATAAATAAAGAGACCCAAAAAGAGATCCATAAGCAATAAAAGTTATTCAAAGTTAAAAATTTGGTCTTTGACTGGTGAGACCTTAAAGAACTGGAACTTCACTCTCTCTCTCTCTCTCTATATATATATATATATATATATATATATTATCTCTATGATCTCTCATCTCTCTCTTGCTCTCCCCCTCACTTTCTCAAGATGCATCGGCTGGATAAACAATTGCTCGCGTGCTTCCACTTCGTTCAGCCACGTTTGCCTCCAGAGCTGATTCAGAATATTTTTGAAAAGACGGCTGATGAAAGAAAACTGTGGTGATAGATGGAGCAGAATCCACCCTTCTGTGGACAATCAGAAAGTGCTGCAAAGAGAGGGGCCACAAGGTATGAAAGATGTGTAAAGTGTGGAAATTGGTCTTATGAAGGCAGGTGTAGCAAGAATTCAACATACTCGCAGTTTGAGTATACGTTGTTGATCCGGGAGGGCGCTATTCGATACAAAGCCAAGCGTCGCATCAAGAAAGGAAGCCAAACTCCTTTCAAAAATGGTTGCTGAACAAGTTGCACTCCGCTATCGCCCACCTCCATGTCTTGCTGCCTCTCAGCCATGACGATCCATCGCGGTTTGGCGACTCATCCCCTTTTGTAGTTTATTTTTAGTAAAAAAATTAGTTCTAGCACCCCTACATTACAACCCTAATAAAAGCCCTGGTGATTTACCTTAGTTATTCGGTTTAGAGACGAGGACTTGATTTGCTTACAAGCCTATGACTTGTGTCGACTTCGGTTCGAACTTGAGTATTCACCCCCAAAACTCACTCAAAAAGATAAACCTGAGTGTTGAGTGAACATTGTGAGCAAGTATAGGTTTGAGCATAATCCAAGGGTTAAGTATGTGTGTAATACAGTTTTATTTTTCTAATAAAATAAATAAGTGGATTGAGGATTTGCTGATTGCTGTTTGCATTAGGTATACCTGTGTCTGATTGCTTGAGGACAATCAATTGTTAAAGTGTGGGGTATTGTGATGTGCCATCAATTACACATATAAAACATGCATACATAAGCATCATAATAGGGCAAAACTAAGCTTAAATTGATAATTATAGCTACTTAATGTAACTATTTGTGTATTTCAGGAAGTTGAAGCTCCAACCCGAAAAAGACGATTTTCGGGTAAAAACAGCGAAAACCGGAGATTCCTATGGATACGAGACTCGCATCATGTTTCCCGTATATGCGAAAACCTTATCGGGCTTAAACAATGATAAAACTGACCCGGGGTTGACCAAGCATGCCATGCTCACTTGCACGAAGGTCCCGCACGTAAGAAGACAACGCAACCAACTTGGGAGATAAGAGAACGGACTTTGTCAGCTGGTATGCCCGTTCCCACTACCTGGCACGCCCATGCAACACCAAAAGGACAGACAAGACAGAATCTGCAGAAATAGAACGTACGTCACCTCCATGTGCATGCCGGTGCACCCCCTGGCAGCTCTATAAATAGCATGGAATTCCTTCTCATGCCTTCTTGGCCCGACTTCCAAGCTTCTTTCAGAGATCTTGGGGTCTTGTGGGAGGCCTTAGGGCCATCCTAACATCCCACCAAGGTTAGGCCTCGTCCTACCTTGATTATCTTGACCAAGAATGGAATCGTAGGATTAGTTACATGCAATAAAACATCGAGGATCTTGAGGATTACATTAGATACAGAGCATCAAGAAGATAAAAGGCTTGCCTATGAGCAATCATGTTCTTGTGTTGATCATTCTTTATGGTTGTATGTTTGTATCATCTCCGAACCCATTTCGATTTGTAGACTTTCATTATTCGTAGTAGTTCATTTTTAGTTATTTGGTGTGTTATCTTCTTAACTAATTTTTGTTTGTTTATTTTTGTGATAGGTTCAACTAGTGATTAACTTGATAAACCTCTAAAATAAAGCTAACTTAAATAATAAAATAAACTATCATGGAGTTCGTACGGCTTCTTGTAGTCCCAAGCTAGATCCAAGGCAAGGAAAGCGGTAATGAGACAGATCCTTCGGGTTTCTAATATCCAACCCAGGTTCTAAGCAGTGGCTTCTAAAGTGGACCAGATCCGAGTGACACGTTTCTGTTCTTACCAAATGTACGAGTGATTTTCTTGGCAAGGGAGGATTCCCTATGGGTGCACCAGTGATCTTCGGATTGCACACCCTTAGGATTATGTTCCACCTTTGTTAAGGACTTCATTTGTCTCGGGAGGTTATGGGTTGGGTTTGTTAAGTCACATGATCACTAAATCAAACTTATCCTTATTGGACGCAATAAATATATTAGTTGTCACTTTTAAAATAAATAAAACAATAATACTTTATTTAGTTCTCATTAGTACAAAGCCGTTAATTTTCTTAGAGGATACGTTGTCCAACATGCTGACTATAAAAGAGACTCTTCGGTGTTCAAAAGTCGTTTCCTACTTAGGGGGTACGTTGTTGATATATTGTAAAATATATCTATTTCCAGTGTATAGCTTGTACAGTTTTCGAGTCGTTTAGATAGTAATTTTATTAGTGGGTTGTCATTGTCTATTTTATTTATTATAGGTTTTTATAGATTTTTATTAGCTTTGGTTATTTTTAGTATTTATGTATTTATTTTTATTTTGTGGGTGTTCATGGACGTTTGAGCGTAAACGAACAACTTTGATCAAGTCAATAACACCCGAGTCAAAAGCACGAAGTTATAATATTATATATAAATAAAAGTATATTAATAATAATATGTTATATAATAATAATAATATTAAAAAAAACCCAACAAAACTGTGACTTTGAAAGTCACGGGCCACGGCCCAAAGTAATAATGAAAAAAAAAATAACGAAGGCCAATAATATAAGGAGATTAAAAGGGACAATTAATTGGGTATTGGAAGTCAACAGCGACGGCTGCACAATTTTCTTGGGAGAAGTCGACAGCAGCAGTAGAGAAGGAGGTGGATCAACTGGAGTGGAGGTCAAGGGTTGAAGCATAGGTGCAAGCACGGGTCGTTTTCTACCCATTTGGTTCTATAACTATTCACCGCCATTTTGCCAAGCAGGTACGTCTTCTTGTTTGTTGTTATATTATGAGTCTAAGTTAGTAGTTTGAGTCTTTTTATTTTTATGTGGTTCGGTATTATGCTCGGGTTTTGTTAGTTTCATTTTGCGCAGGTTTAGATTGCACTGCCCGTACTCAATCTCCATTACGGTGATTCCAGAGCTGTTATCATTTGTTAAGGCAAAACCAGAGTTTACCATTGTGTCAGAGCCGATCGCGAATGAAATGCTATACGATCGAGCCGGATTGGACTAGTGTTTTAGAGCTTACGAAGAAAAATTAACCAGCTAAGTCTTTTCCTATTTGCCCTTGTTTTTTTATTTATTTTTATAATTTTTGTATTCAGAATTTATTTTTTGTTTTGAGTGGTTTTCTATTTCTACATTGAGGGCAATGTAGAGTTTAAATGTGGGGATGGGAAACTGTCGTTTAGTTTGTATTTAGAGTCATTTTGAGTAAAAAAAATCGAAAAATTTGAAAAAAAAAAAGTCCCTGATTTTGAAGTTTGCATTATAAAATATGGGAAATGATAGATAAAATCAAGTGTTTGGTTTTCAAATATTATATGTATAAGAAAATTAAACAATCAAAAGCGTGTTGACTTGGGATGTGTGGGTAGGCCCAGCCGGTAGAAAAGTTTCCTTTGAGGTAATACACCTAAATATATTATGATACCTTGTGGGTTCTCATCTAGGAAAAATTGGGGAAGTTGAAACTGCCAATAATAGTATAAGGAATGCCGTTATAAGGAATGCCGTTAATAAAAAAGCTCATGAATTAATTAGAAATCAAAGCGAAAATGCTGAAGCTTAAGGTGCCTGGCCACTGGGATAGCGACTTGAATTGGTCACACCCTCTGACTTAAGTATGCTGAGATGAAAATAAAAAAAAACAAATGATTTTAAATTCTCTCGGTTTTCTACATAAAACGGTTAGGAATAGTCAATTGGTTGTTCCTTTTGTTTCGTAAGCTTGAGGCGGGATTATGTGAAACTGTGGCTTCTTTAGTGTGAGACCCTAGGTAGACTAAATGAACCTAAAATTAAACTAACATGATAAGGGGCTTAGAAACTGACGGTTCGGTTTAAGAGGACAAGTATACCTGCAATCTGTAACACCCTGTTGTTAAGTACCTAAAATTATATATATAATCTATGATTAATTAACATAATTATCTAATAATATTATATTTAAGCTAATCCGGCCCAATGGAATCGGCCCAATATATTGAGCCCACCCGATAATAGAAGACCAAAACATATTAACCTATAATAATTGGACTCCATTTGTGAAATCCAATAATCCTTCGGTCCACCAAGACCATCCGACCCAAACCTCACACTCTTGTTCTTGCTTTCATTCACATGCATTCACCTTTCCTCTGCTTACAACTCACGCCAACATCTACCTTTCCATGTTCCTTTTCATCATCGTCATCATATTCATGTACCATCCTTGTATTGATTTTTATTATATAATCAACCTTTATAGGGTGAACATGTGTCCAAGCTCATCATCAAGGAATCATCACCCTATCATAATCCTTATCCATCTTATATACATATATCATCCATGTACGTGGATACCTTCATCCTTATCACAAGCCCCATTTAATGCCAGCCCTCTTTCCCTGCTTACTTCTCAAGCTTCCTTCACACCTGTACACACAAGAAGTCGCACTTATCCTCATCTTATCATTACCTTGACATATGATTCATGCACCTCTTTTAGTATAATATATACTCCTCCTCTTCTGTTGAGAAACTCACGCACACATGCATACGTGATGCACACCTTCAAGTATAATAGTATACATAGGAATATATAAATATACATCCATTACTCATATATATACACTCACGTAAAGCACCTCTCATGCACACCCATTTATAATATATATACCTACATATATTTTTCCTGCAACAAAACCGTATGAGAGAGAGGAGAGAGAGTGACGTGAGAGGAAGGCAACCACTTTCCGGTCGTCTTCTCCGGCTAAGTCTCCAGCGACCCGTCACCATGTTCACCGTATCCAACCCCAACCCAACAACTCTATTCTCCAGTTAACCACTCCAATAATACACCGGTCACCACCTCCAAATCCGATGATCGGCATACCAGTACAAAACCCAACAGTTTACCACCCGCCATCGACTATCCTTTGTTTCGGTTATTCCCGACCAGACAGCACCGGACTTCCTCCTGTCATCTTCTCCGGACACCCACTATCACCGGTGACGGGTTCCAAGTGGTTCCGACCATCCGCTTCTTTCCCAGTCACCTTGATACAACTACTCCGGCTCATATAGAGCTGTCTATTTCAGTCCGATAACCCGACACCCTTTCCGGTGTCCGGCCAAATACCATTCCGATTAGTAGCCATAAACACAGCCATCATTTGTACTAATATCAACCCATCTTCGGCCACCGGTTATCATCTCGGAACAATAGTCGTGTATCTCCAAATATCCGGGTTCACAAGACAGGTTGAATCGAGCTGGTACTGGTTCGTGGGGGTAAACTTGTAACCGTAGGCATAGGATCAATCTCCATTAAGATAAGCAGACAAGGACATGAGAAGGTTAGATTATCTATGGTTATTATTATTATTAGTATTATTATTATTATTATTATAAACGTGAAACGAGTGGGACGATAATATTAACCCGACAATATTAAACCGGATATTTATGAACAACTTATATACAAGAATATGAAAGAACATAATAAAGGATTGTCCCCACAGTTATCACGTGCATAAGCCTTGCACGCGCTAATATTTATAAAACATATTAGGTACTATATTTTGGAGAATATACCATTAAGAAATAGACTACAGAATCCGGGAGAATGCAATAGAGGTGAGTACATGACCCTTCCCCTTTTTACTATAAAGCTTTTGGGTGATTACATCTTGTCCGGTCGTTATATTTTATATGGTTTATATTATAAAAGTATTATCGAGTTGTTAATAGAATATTATCGAATCATGAACATGAGAATATATTAGAATTCGGTCGAATAGAAATCACGTAGAATGGATCCATTCGGTATCAAGTGAATGTATTTTCTGAACCATTGTTTTGGAATTAAAACACCAAGTTTTTTGGCACCGGGAAAAATGATATCTTTTATAATTACTAAAACCAGACACATCAATCGCGATTCTTACAACCTTGTGTCGAGTAAACCAAAACTGAACAACCCCACACAATTAAATGCACATGAGATAAGTATTCATGTTTTTGACACATGACTACACACAAGTGGCTGTTCTTTATTCATCTATGCAATAAGAAGCCAACACAGTTGACTATACAAGTCTACTTAAGTACTATTAGGAATAGGCACTTGCTATCATTTGGAACCTGTATTTTTTTTCCTTTGTGATTCATGTTTCTTGAAGACAAAAGTTTCCATTTACCAAAATGATGGATGAAAAAATGGAGAAAATACTTTTGATCATATGTAGCCTTATTTCAATAATATCAGCTCAGGATAGTGACTGTAAGTTGAGTTCTTTTATTGCTCATTTACAGCTTTGTGTTCTTCATGTTTTGAGATACATGTGACTGAAATTCGTGTGATACTCGGGTGGTTTAGTTGCAATTCTTCAGGCACTCATGGAAACTTGGAAGAACACACCTCCCTCCTGGGATGTTGGTTCGGATCCGTGTGGTGGCAGTTGGGATGGCATCACTTGCACAAATACTCGCGTGACCAAAATGTGAGTCTTTTGTTCAAACTAAATAAAATAAAACCACTTAGAACTAAACAAGACATGAAAGGGACTAAATAAAATAAAACCACCTCCAAGTGTTTTAGAAACAAAAGCGTGATTATGTTATATAACTTTTCAGCACCTTGGCAAGCATGCAATTAAGTGGTGAGCTCCCTGGAGACATCTGGCAGTTTACGGAATTGCAGATTTTGTATGTTCTAGCCTTTTTAATTTATGTTAGTTTTGTTGGTTTTCTATTGCTATCTTCTCACTGATCATTTTGGATTATTATTTTTTGGTGTATAGGGATCTATCTTACAATAAAGAATTGATCGGATCACTCACTTCCGAAGTCCAAAATTTGAAGAATTTAACACACTTGTAAGTAGTTTGGCATTCTACATATAAAAATCAAGAAATTTGTTACTTTTATACTTATATTTGTGAATCCAGTTATAAACTGAATTCGTGGATCGAATACACATAAACAACTCGGTTTCAGACGGGAGATTCGAGACGAGACAGAAATTAACGATAACAAAGTCATCACAGATTCGTATTACTACAGAAACGGTTACAGACACTGTCATCAGTAAGATAAACATCTATCTCGAGGCCGGGGGAGGTCTGGCATGACCTCCCCCTTGAGAGCATTCAAAGCACAAACTCAAATCTTCAAATGAAAACCAACACATGAGATTGCTATTTATAGTCCAACACCAATTTCGACCTTCGCCCCTTTGCTTTGGACGAATGTGGAATGTGGACCAAAGTCCACCTTCGCCCCATTGTATAGGTCGAATGTGGAATATTTCCACATTCGCCCTTTACCTTGGGTCGAACGTAAACTTTGTGTATTGTCCTATATACTTACAAATGCATCAGATCCATAAAATGCCCTTATGGATCACCACAATCTCATGTAACATAATACAAGACTCAACCCTAGTCTATTCGACAGTGACGTCCACAGAAAGTGCATCAACAATCTCCCCCTTGGACGTTGCTGGCGAATCCACAAATCTCTTGCACATCAACAGCCAGAATCACAGGTCTCCCCCTCAATACATGCACTATTGCATTGAGTTAGAAATACAATATCCTTCGTGAACCGACCAAGTAATGCACTACGGACCCTCAGCATCAATATGCAGGAAGTCAGCTAGACCACGTATATCATTTGCGAATTCAGCCGGTCGCTGAATTACAACCAGATCACCTAGTTACGCCAATGTGAAGTCGACAATGTAATGCACTGCAGTCTCGTAGCATCAGTACCCAGGAATGTCATCTTAACCAAGTACATCACGCGCAATCCATCTAGCCTGACAAGACCCCTACTAGAAGGATTCCATACTGACCGATCAGATATTCAACGTAACATGTAGGTACCACCACTAGTTTACGTCTCATATCTGCACTTAACCTTTGCATCACCCTTCACACCAACTGGAGAAGTCTAACTGTCAGTACCCAATTAAACATCTCAAATGTGACTATGTGCAAAACAATCCACTCGAACACTAGTATTTCTATGAAATTCTTCATCTGTGCTGACTGTGATTGCATTAACACATTCTTCTCTTTGAAAGACAGAGAAAATTCTTAGCATCTTCAGTCAGTTATTGTTGAAGTATCAGACACATTGTTACATCAACAATCTCCCCCTTGACCGATGCTTCACCAAGTTTCTCTGAGATCTCGTATGTAAATCAATCATGTTCTTGAGTAACTTCATTTGTTCGACAGAATACAAGCCGTAGACGAGTGGATCAAGCAATCAGAAGTTTTCAGCGAGAACTACCAATAACTCTTGAAATTCTTCAGGACTGTAATCTTGAAACTTTCGTTGAACCTACGTGCCACATGACTCCTACTAGGATAACTCATTACTTTCAGAACATTGAAATCTCAAACTTGATTTCCTTCTTCATAATAATTCTTTTTGAACAAGTTCCTTCAAACACACTGGAACTGGGTTGACTGTTCTCATCTTGCGGAATAAAAATATATTTGTTCTGTTTTCTGGCCCATAATAGTCAATTGAATCTGATTATCATACTGTTGATTCTCATGACTACCCCACAATAAAGCGTTTCATCCATCAATTCTTCAACAATTTGGGTAAACCTCATCACCATTCTCCCAAAAATCTTCAAAAATTGCCATAATTTTCGAAATTTTTTATCCCTAAATTCTATATTCGCCCTTGGTAATTTCACTTTCACCCAAAATAGGTACCCGAATGTAGAATATGAATGATAAATTCCACTTTCGACCACTTAACCTCACTTTCGTCCAATAAAACCCACTTTCGTACCCCCGATGACCCAAAGGTAGAAATTGATACCCGAAAGTGAAAATTGACCCAACAAAATTCAAGGTTCGCCCTAAAAATTTCCACGTTCGTCCTATAAACAACTCGGTTATAGACGGGAGATTCGAGACAAGACAGAAATTAACGATAACAAAGTCATCACAGATTCGTATTACTACAGAAACGGTTACAGACACTGTCATCAGTAGGATAAACATCTATCTCGAGGTCGGGGGAGGTCGGGCATGACCTCCCCCTTGAGAGCATTCAAAGCACAAACTCAAATCTTCAAATGAAAACCAACACATGAGATTGCTATTTATAGTCCAACACGAATTTCCACCTTCGCCCCTTTGCTTTGGACGAATGTGGAATGTTTCCACATTCGCCCCCTTGTAAAGGTCGAATGTGGACCAAAGTCCACCTTCGCCCCATTGTATAGGTTGAATGTGGAATATTTCCACATTCGCCCTTTACCGTGGGTCGAACGTAAACTTTGTGTATTGTCCTATATACTTACAAATGCATCAGATCCATAAAATGCCCTTATGGATCACCACAATCTCATGTAACACAATATAAGACTCAACCCTAGTCTATTCGACAGTGACGTCCACTAAAAAAGCATCAACAATATTTCGTCTTTTAACTTCAGAATCCTTGTTGGATGCGGTTGAACTGGTCCCATTCCAAACTCCATTGGAAATCTTAAAAGTCTTGTCTTTTTGTAAGATATTTCTTCTATAAATTATTAACCCCGAACCCATGTGCCAATTATATGAATTGATGAGTAGGGTTATGTTTAATTCTAAAATAAAATAAAAGAAAAGAAAAGAAATACAATTAAATAACATAAAAGAAGAAGAAACAAACCAAGGTAAAATCATACTAAAAACTGGATATTCAAATCACGTTTTAAATAGACTATTAGTAAATGTATGGGACAGTTTTTTGGGACAAACCTAAACTGATCTTTGGAGAATGACATGCGCTCATGAATGAGCATTTGCAACCCAGTTTCAAATTTAGCAACAAATTTGTCATTGTGACCAAAATCACAACAGTTGTAATACTAGCAGTCGCCACCAATTGGGTTGTAAAATGGTTGCAAATTTGCCACAACTTAAATTCAGTCACATACCTGTCTAACAATGTTTCAAAAGTGACAGTCTCCTTACTACTGTAAAACAGTTGCAGTCACTAAATTTTGTCTCAAATCAACCGATTTGAGAGTGATATTGCAATTGCAAATACGCATTTTTCTAATACCTAGTTATTTTTACATATATGTGATCTTTTACTCGATTATGGGTATTGCATAGATCTCTAAACTCAAACAGCTTCACGGGATCCATTCCAGCCTCAATTGGCAATCTTAGGAATCTATATTGGTTGGATCTCACTGCTAACAAGCTCACAGGGAGTTTACCGGTTTCTAATGGGAGAACACTTGGTCTTGATATGTTAACTAATGCCAAACACTTGTATGTTTTATATCTATTTTTTTTGAGTTTGTTCTTCTTGTAAACAGAAGGTCACTAATGTTTTTATTGTTTTCAGTCACTTAGGAGACAACCAGCTTTCCGGTGATATCCCACCAGGGCTTTTCAACTCCAATGTGACACTGATTCATTTGTATGTTTCTTAAATGATTATCACAAGATTTTAAAACATAAATCATAACTGAACACTAACTTTTACACAATTTATCAGGTTATTATAAAACTGCAGGCTTACGGGCAGTATTCCTTCGACTATCACACTTGTCACGTCTCTTCAAGTTGTGTGAGTATCATTTTGTAACTTTTAACTTCAAATTTATTATGTGATCTGCATCTTAACTGGAATTTAATTGTCTTCTCTTGAATCAGACGACTTGATAGGAACTCTTTGCGTGGCAACATCCCGCCAAACATCTACGATCTTATGAATCTTCAACAGATGTAATTAAATTTGACAACATCAAACACTATGCTTACTATATTTCTTATCACATATGATGTTTGATAAATTATCTTTCATAGATTCCTGTCACACAATAAATTGACCGGTCCTATTCCCAATCTCATAGGCATGAACGTCCTCAACTACATGTAAGTATCAAGACATTAAGTATAGCATAAGTTTGTTCAACAGATATGGTCTTATTTAACTCATGTTAAGTAATATTGCTACATATTTACAGTGATTTAAGCAACAATACTTTTGATCATCAGTTAGAGATACCATCATGGTTTTCAAAGCTACAGGCTCTAAGAACTATGTAAGTAAAGTGATTCGGATTAAAAAGTCTTAAACGGATAACTTGGTAATTTATCCTCAAATGTTATCTATGTAGTAAGATGCACCACACTAACCTTAGAGGAGAACTGCCTCTTGCCTTGTTTAGCATTGCTCAGTTACAGATTGTGTCAGTACATCATTTTATTGAATGTTGAAAATGTTTCTAATTGCTAGTATTGGATTAACTTGCAATGGTTCTTTTGACAGTGACTTAAGTTATAACTGGATAAATGGATCCTTGAATATTGGACCAAATCCTAGCACGCAACTTCAACTTGTTGATCTTCGAAATAACGAAATTGTGGAATTCTTCCAACGAGGCCAATATGAACATAGTATTGGTTTAATGTAAGTTTTGTAACTACATACCATTTGTATGCGTCTTTTATAAAAGTGGCAATATGAGTAAGCTGGATAGCATTTTAGTTTTGCTACAGGTTTTGTCTAATATTATTACCAAAACTACTTAATACAATAATAATTTTATCTTTTCAATTATGTAGTTTAGGTTACACTCTACTTTAGGGAATTTTGGGTCATTCAATATTTGTCTAAGAGTTATAACTTAATCTGAATGAAGTTATTTACAAGTCTCATCAAGCGTATAGCATTCACATATTTAGATGTGTATTTTTATTGAGGATTTATTTTTGGATCAAATCATTTCAACTAAACATGCCAAAGTTACAATGTATTTTCTACTTTATGATCAAGTATATCTATTTGCATTGATGCCACTCGAATATTAGATACTAGTATAAGATATAAATTTATTTGGCATGTGGCAAGCATCCCACATGCATATGGTAACATACACATGTTTAGTACATGTACAAGAATAGTTATATACACACAAAATTCCATACCAAATCAGAGCTCATCAAAATGACTCATGTATATTTGAGGTTTGAATCGTGCGTCAACATATTAGTGGGGTTGCTGAAGTGCCAACCCTTGGACACACTTTTTGTTTGTCTGTTTCTTTGTTGCTTATTTGACTGTAACATATACAATGATGATTGCAGACTAGCCGATAATCCAATATGTAGAGAGTCTGGTGTGATAGAAGAATTCTGTTCTCCTCATATCAATACTACTGCATATTCGACACCATGGAACAAATGTGAGCCTCCTTCGTGTGATTCAAGCCAAGTTTCGAGTCCAAACTGTGAATGTTCATATCCATACAGGGGCTCAATTTTCTTTAAAAATCCTTCCTTCTCTTCCTTAGAAAATTCCACCATTTACATTTCCCTTCATAATTCATTAATGAAATTCTTTCACAAAGCAAGTCTCCCTGTTGGTTACGTGTCATTAAATAATCCTAACAGAAATCCAGATGATTATCTTGTGATTAAACTTGAATTTTTTCCCCCGTCTGGAGAAACAAGATTCAACAGGACAGGGATTCTTGGGCTTGCGTTCACACTTAGCAATCAAACATTCATTCCTCCAGAAGAGTTCAACACCTACTTTTTCATTCCTGAAACCTATGATAGATTCTTGCCAAGTAATGTCTTTCTTTATGTAATCATTTTAACTAAATTCATACAATCATTGAAGTGTTTTTTAATTTATATTTATTTTTTTGTACTTCGCCATTTTGCTGAGATATCAGGGAATGGGGATCCAAAACATAAGTCGTCTAACACTGGAATTATTGTGGGATCGGTTATTAGTGGTTGTGTGCTTGTGGTGTTATTAGTTGTTGCAGGAATATATTATCATTGCCTTAAAAAAGAACTACCTGGAAGAGCCCCCGAACATTCCCAACCGTTTGGTAAGTTTGGTAATAGCACCAACAAATTATATGCATACTTCTCCCATCTACAATTTTTTTCAAATTTATTTTTGTTAAGTTATTAAATCGTATAAATATGTATAAAACTTATTAGTTGGATACATAAAAATATACAAATGGCTTAAAAACTAGAATTCTTGTTAGTGTTAGTACATAAAACTACATCAATCATAAAACTTTGTACATTGTTTCCAATGGTAGTGTTATTCTCATAAAAATTTGGTAAAAATACTTGCAGCACTCTGGGATCCATCCAGCGGTAGTGGCGGTGTTCTTGAGTTGAAAGGAGCAAGATCCTTCACCTTTGAAGAACTTCAGAAGTACACTAACAACTTTTACATGTATTAATGATCGGAAGAAAATGTTATGTAGGTATATAAAGGATGTCTTCCCAATGGGCAGTTGATTGCAATCACAAGAGGAAAAAAAGGAACATCACAGGGTTGGCTCGAGTTTAAAACTGAGATTGTGCTCTTATCAAGAGTTTATCACAAGAATGTGGTTGGCCTCATCGGATTCTGTTTTGATCAGGATGAACAAATGTTGGTTTATGAGTTCGTCGTGAATGGTACACTCAAGGATAGTCTTTCAAGTACCTATATTTGAAGTCCTTTCTTCTGGTCATGTTGTGTGATTGGCACTTCAAACCAAATGACTTTTTTTGTCGCTAAAAGTTAAATACTCAATATACCCATATGAAGTTACGAGTCTTGTCTACTCAACAAAAGAGATCGAGTATGTATATATGCAATCTCTTTAGGACTAAATAATGTATGTGTCATGATGGATTGTTAAAGTTAACTACAACAAACCTACTACGGGATGAGAGAAATCTATTAATACAACTATTTTATTGACTATTGGTCAAGAAAGTTTATTCCTATCTTACATTATAGATTCAAAACATTTATATATGTAGGGAGATCTGGAATTAGGTTGGATTGGAAGCGGAGGCTTAAAATAGCACTTGGAGCAGCAAGAGGTTTGCAGTACTTACATGATCATGCTGATCCCCCAATCATACATAGAGACGTTAAAACAAATAATATCTTACTAGACGAACAATTAGTTACAAAAGTTGCCGATTTTGGACTATCCAAGCCGTTGGATAATGCTGATGAAACTCATGTAACCACTCAAGTCAAAGGGACCATGGTTAGTAACTCTTTTTTACAATGAGTGCTCATTTTTGTAACCTGTTTGCACACCTACATAAGTGTTCTTTCAACACATTGTAAGAATACAAGAAAATGATTTTAGAGTTAGAAAAATGGACAGGTTGGAAAACAAGTCATAACACATAACAATAGGAAGTGTGAAATGTACGTGGGTGACTTTTGACACATTACATATAGAATCATGTCGGTTAAATTATTTTCCTAATTTACAAGTGGAGGTCTATATAGTTCAAATCTACACATTAATTAGTAAACAGGTTTAAATTGCATCCTTTACTGATTTGTGAGTGCATTGATGGATGCAGGGTTACTTAGATCCAGAGTACTACATGACTCAACAATTGACCGAAAAGAGTGACACTTATAGTTTTGGAGTTGTGATGTTGGAGCTAATTACTACAAGAAACCCAATCAAGAAAGGCGTGTACATTGTGACGGAAGTGAAACAAGCAATGAACAAGAATGAAGTACTATATGATTTACAAGAGGTCCTTGACCCAAATATTGGTTTGAGTAGCCAACTTAAAGGTTTGGAAAGGTTTGTGGATATTGCTCTTAGATGTGTTAAGGATAAGGCAAACCAAAGACCAACAATGAGCGAAGTGGTGAAAGAGCTAGAGAGTATTGTGGATTTGGTGGGGCTGAGCCCCTCATCATTGTCAACTTCAACAAGTTACGAAGGAACGAGTACCGACTATAACTACCCTTATAGTAATGATAGCCTTTTATCTTATAGTGGGGGTTCTTTACCCCCAAAGTTGTATCCAAGCTAAGGTTGTTTTGTTTTTCTTGTGAGGATATATGCGTGGATGGTTCCTTTGGTTTTGGAAAATTGAAAATCGGGTACGAATTTTTAAATTTCTAAATTTGGTTGTATATTCTATGCTTTGTCTAAGTTTTATATGTTCGTTTTAATGGAGTTTGGTAAACTTTGTATTTAACATATTTAAATTGACGAAAATTAAAAATAAAATAAAAGACATGATTAAAACCATGACACAAGCATTTGGATGGTATAACAACTCACTTTCTATGAAAACTCTAAAGCTGAGTACCATACCATATATGAAAACTCTAATTAAGAACTTGTATTTTTCCTAAAGAAGGCATCGTGTAGAAAGATAAACATGAAAGTGACCTATCATCATAAACGTATATTGGACCTATAAAAGTTATAAGACAAAAACGAGTAAGATAGGTGAATTAATTTTATACATAAAATCTATCTATACTTTCAATAATAGGAGAGTCGTGAGTGACGTCAGAAAGCTGACGTGTAGACAGGCCACCAATGTCTATGTGATGCAAAAACTGACGTCACTAACCATCAAATTAAATAATTAAATAATGCCACTTGGCTGAACGGTGGTAAGAATCCCACTTGCCTTATCAGCTGTTGAAGCAAGTGGAAATATTTAATTAATTTATTAACAACAGACTTTTGAAGGGCTGTTAGTTTTAGATTTGCGCTCCAAAGTGAAATTCGAATTTCAAATTCGACAGGCCATTACACAACTATATAAAGCCATCATGTCCCTGTCTTTCTCTCAGATAATTTTTAAATCTCACCAATTATTTTGAAACCGTAACAACTGCTTCTCTCATATTCAACTTCCTGTTTCAAGGATTCGAGTATCAAGTAAAACCCAAATTCTAACCGATCATATAAATAACAATAAAATTATTCCCTGTTGTTTTGACTAAGCCTCAATGTTTTGTTTTCTTAATCAATAGCCAGAGTATTTACATTGAAAAAGTTTTCCTGTTTGTAAGATTCTCACAATGAAACTCAAGAAGGGTATGTCTTTACTTTTTTAAACCCATGTATGGGAGTGTTTAATGTGTTCATTCTTTTCTGTTAGACATTACTTTCAGTCATTCTTGATTGACTATTTTTCTGAATGTTTGGACGTTAACAGATACAGGGATTAGCTTAATCACTCGAGACTCTTTCCAGATGGCATTAGGCAAGACCTCGATTGCAATTCTGCTTTTACGCCACTATGCATATCTGTTGAAGAAGGCGTCTGCGTGTACTTTCGCTTTTGTGTTTATCGACAGGTATGTTTCTTGAAATTCTTATTTGTTTACTTTGTTTTTCAAGGCTTGTGGTTTAAGTATAACCGTGACTGTTTTTTTCTGTTCTGTTAGCAAGCAGAGTATGTGAGGAAGCACCTTGAGTATGTTGAATATTCAAGGAAATCTTTTGCAGATTCTTGCCAGTCAAAGAAACAAATATGTGTTGAAGACTGATTGGTGTATAAAGACATGTTATATTAAAAGTTGATTTGAATGTAATAACTACATCAGTTTTAAGTTTTCTCAAGATTAGTTAAATAATTATTTTCGTTGTTTTAGTAGTTTTTTGTAAGGTGTGTCTATGTTGAAAACATGTTTGTAAATATTCTGTAGTATAATTTGAAGTTGTATTTGAAGATAGTTGTTTTATGAAGGTCTATACAATTCTTTTGGAAGTTTGTATTACAGTGGTTTCATTACATCTGTTGCAAAGTTAACAAATGTTTCTTTTACAATTAATGTTATAATTTATAAGTCCAACAAATGTCTACACTCTGTTAGTGAAGAGATGTTTCTAAATATATTTTATTGTATATAAACATGAAATTCTGTTGGATGGGTGATCTTTTTTTTCATTACATCTAAAGTTTGTATTCGAAGACAGCCGTTTTGGGAGCAAATATTGTTATTGTTATTGTTAATCAAGTATTTCATGTTTGTCGAATTTTCCAAATTGTAAGTTAAATTCTTTAGAGGGAAAGTTTTAAATTATGATATGTAAGCCTACGTTTACGAATTTGAACATTAGGGGGGTTGGGTTCATAAATAAATAATAATAATAATTATTTAAAAATCATTTTTTTATCAAAATCAGTATATTTTTTTCTAAACATTTTGTATGTATCATCATTTCATTTTGATAAAGAGGTGATATTAAAAATTGTTTGAAAACCATATTTAACAAATAAGCCCTAAATTTTGAATTTTTAAGAGGGAAACTTTAAAATTATTATAGCAAAGCGTGTTTATGAATTTGAACATTAGGGGGGTTGAGTTCATAAATAAATAATAATAATAATAATAATAATTATTTAAAAATCATTTTTGATCAATAAGTCCTAACTTTGGAATTTTTAAGAGGGAACGTTTTAAATTATCATATGGAAGAGTGTGTACGAATTTGAACATCAACTGGGTTGAATTCATAAATAATATTCGAGTAAACAAAGTTTGTAAAACCTAACTTGTAATTGATATCTAACGAAATCATTGTTAAACAGTTGACATAGTCCTAAAAGTCTTTGATGGACACTGTGGAAATGAAAGTTCTAGATGAAAACATAACATAAATTAATAATTATTTAAAAAGCATTTTAAATCAATATGTCCTAACTTTTAAATTTTTTAGAAGGAAAGTTTTGAATTATTATAGTTAAGCGTGTTTACGAATATCAACATTAAGCGGGTTGAATTGCAAATTGCAAATGTTAAGAGTTTTGAGATGAAATATTTTTATTGTTATTATTTTTAATCAAGTAATTCATTAACAGGATTGAAGTTTTATTCGATAACAGCTGTATTGAATACATTTGTTTACATGTAAATCAGATGTTGTAAAACAGATCTTTGGATTCATAATACAAATAAGCCTTAAACTTTTGAGTTTTTTAGAGGGAAAGTTTTAAAATATCTTTGGGAAGTTTTCGAATTTGAAGATTATCCGGATTTAATTTCAAATAATAAGAGTTTTGAGAGTTAATATTTTCAAAACTTATTATTAATTAATTCATTTATATAACATATAACATTGTGTCATTATATATTCTTGGTTGTATTGATCAATAATATTCAAAATGTGATACAATTTTATAAGAATCGTATTCAAAATCAGTATATTTTTTTCTAAAGATTTTGTATGTAGCATCATTTCATTTTGAAAAAGAAGTAATATTATAAAATGTTTGAAAAGCATCTTTAACAAATAAGTCTTAAGGTTTGAATTTTTAAGAGGGAAAGTTTTAAATTATCATAGGGAAGCATGTGTACGAATTCGAACATTAACCGGGTTGAATTCATAAATAATAATAATATAATAATTTTTTTAAAAATCATTTTTTATCATTAAGTGTTAAGTTTTGAATTTTTATGAGGGAAAGTATTGAATTATCATAGTTAAGCGTGTTTACGATTTCAACATTAACAGTGTTGAGTTGCAAATTGCAAAAAATTAGACTTTTGAGCCCAAATATTGTTATTCTTCTTATTTTTAATTTATTCATTAATATAAGATATAACATTGTATCATTGCATATTGTTTGTTGTAATTATCAATAATATTGAAAATGATAAACTATTTTATAAGAACTGTTGGGTCTGCTGACCTGGAGAAGAACAGATGATTAGATAGCCAAAATATTCTATCTTTTGATCCTTTGAATAAAACAGTTGTTACAAAGAAGCTTTCCCCAAAAGACTGTTGACCCTAACAACTGCTGCACCAAACAACTGATAAAGACAACTGCTGCTGCTGAAAGGTCTGCTGAACAAACGTCTGATGAACAAAGGTCTGATGAAGAAACAACTGCTGATCAAGTACTGAAGAACAAAGGTCTGTTGAACCAACAACACTTTGGTTCAACAGATGATAGAGACCATCAGAGCTTTACTTTACAGTGTTTTGTATTATCAGATTTTTCAATGTAACAGTAGTTATAGTTACCAGATGTTAGAAGTTGTTAGTCAGTTAGAGGTCGCTGTCTTAGGTGACGTCAGCAGTGATCATCAGAGGTTTAGTTTAGTCTATAAATAGAACAGTGAATGTACTGTTCTATTTATCACTCGTCATTCTCTTAAGACAAACATTCTCTGAGTGATCAGGCTGAGGGGGAGTTTATTTGTACGATTGTAATCTTTCAACTTAATGAAAGCATTCGATTAAAAACAATTATTCTCCATGTTTTGATTTATAGTTTATTCCGCTGCACTTTCCATTTATATTTCACTTCACTTGTTTCATACTTATCTAAACAATCAAAACAAACAGAACTCAGATCCTAACAATTGGTATCAGAGCTTGGTCAATTAAATTCGATCTAACCAACCAATTTAATATAAACAGATCAGCTCACAATCATTGATATCGTTTGTTTGTCGGATTAAAAAAGAGTAATAGTTTATTTTCGTTTCAACAGTTAGTAAACAGACTTTGTTTTTGAAAAATCAGAGAATGACTTCACTCAATCAAGATCCACACAACACTGGCACTAGCAACAAGCGTCCGATGCTTGTCAGGTCAGAATACAACATCTGGCAGCGTCGGGTGGCTCATGTGTTAGCACAACAGAACACAGGGTGCTGGAAATCGGTAGTATTTGGACCACATGTTCCAATGGTACCGAGTGCCGAGGATCCAAAGATCCAAGTACCAAAGAGTGTTGAGAACTACTCAGAGCAAGATTTTCAAAAAATCGAGCTAGATGCCAAGGCTTTCAGCATAGTAGCCATGGCACTGCCGAATGATATCTATGCCGGACTCTTGCACTGCAATAGTGCTAAAGACTTGTGGGATGCTCTTAAAGAGCAGTTCGGGGGAACTGAAGATGTGATTGAAAACAACCGTGAAATACATAACCAACAATATGAAACGTTTAGTCACATAAAAGGGGAGTCGTTAACACAACAGTTTGAAAGGTTTAATTGTCTGATTAGTGAACTTAGACTGGTTGGTCTAACTTTTCCTAATTCAACCTTAAATCATAGGTTTCTTAGATCACTTCAGGACAAATGGGACACTATAGCTATAGTCATGAGAAACTCTATCGGATTCAAAGACCTGACCTTGACCCAGCTTCATGGTAAGCTCCTGACTTATGAAAGGGAGCTTAACCAGAAAAAGAAGCTCCAGGACTCTGGAAAAGTGTCGGATGACTATGTATTTGGGAATACTACACTTTTGGGCCAAGAGGAGGGTTCTGGAAGTAGTAAGGATCAGGGTTATGATCATTACATTGACATAACCACTGGTTTTAACAATGATTCTTACTCAACACCCAACTATGCTTTTGCAGCTAGTGGTGATATCCAGGCTTCTGATAATTCATATTTTGTGTACAATGACCTTCAATATATTGACCCTTTGGACTTAGAAGAAATGGACATCTTGCATCAGGTTGCCCTGCTCAGTATTAGAACCAATAACTTCTATAAGAAAACTGGCAGGAGGTACCCAGGTTTACATGGTGGGTCAAAGGTGGGGTTGGATAAATCAAAGATCAAGTGTTACAAGTGTCATAGAATGGGTCACTTTGCTAGGGAATGTAGGAGTCAAAATGGTACCCCTATGATCACCTATCCAAACCAAAGGCCTCATACCAACACTTATCAAACCATCCCTGTACCAAATGTGCAAAACACTGCTCACTTTGCACAGACCCAAACCAGTGCTCCTGTGCACTATGTTCAAACCACTATTCCTCAGTATCACTATGTCCAAACACCTGTTACTCAGGCACAAGTGCCAATGACTGCTGCTCCACCCTCTGCTCCTGCAGAGACCAGTCAACCAGGTCAACAGAGTTTCTTCACTCAAGGCTTTGTTGATTGGAGTAGTCTACCAGATGAGATAACAGATGACAACATTGCTTTAGTAGCCAATTCTGAAAATAATTTTTGTTTTATGGCACTAGAAACAATTGTTGAAGAGACTGATTCTGAGGGTATGGTGTCTATGTCTGAAAATGTGACTAATGGTGTTGTTGATGAAGTTGTTTCAGCTGAAGAATCTGAAGTGGAGGTTGTGAATCTCTCAGACCCCTGGCGTAGTGATGATTGTGATTGCCAGTGTAGCTACGCCTTGATGGCTGCTGCTAAGGTATCTCCTCAAATCTTAAATGACTTGTGCTCAGACAAATGTATTGTGGCGTTTGCTAAGATAAAAGAGGTGAATGAAAACTTTAGAAAGAAAATTTTGGAAGATGAAATTCAGTTTGAAAAACTCACTAAAGACTTAAAATCAAAAATAACTGAAAAAGAATCTGAAATCAGCAGTTTAGAACATGAAGCAAGCATAACCAGAGACCAGCTTCAGACTATGATAACCAAATATCATAGTTGTAAAAAGGAGCTTGAGTCCACCCAAGTTGAATGTCAGAAATGGGTGGAATCATCAAAAGGTTTTGAGATGATTGTCAACCAACAATCTAAAAGTCATGTGAAATTTGGCTTTGGTTATCAAGAAACCACTGCTCAAAGTTCACAAACCACTGACAAAAAGGAACCACAGTTAGTTGAAATCATCCCCATCAATTCAAAAGGTCAAGAAATCAAGGTTACTGAACCCAATGGCAAGAAAATCATTCTTGAAAAGTTGGAAGGTACACCCTCATTTGATGAAATTGAGAAATATCAATTCAATCCAACCTGGTCAGATGAGTGTGAAGTCCTTGAAATTTTTAAACCAATGACCTTCAAAACCCCTGATGGTAAATTGGCACCACAGGCCAAAGTCATCCCTTTGAGAGATCTTCCAACAGATGATCAAACATCTGTTGAAAAGAAGAAAGGAAAAGGGAAAGCCAAAGATAACTTGTTTTGTGATTTTTGTGAAAAGAAGAACCATGTCACCAAAAACTGTTTTCTTCTAAAAGCATATGACATCAACAAAGCAACAAGTTTAAATTATTCGAAAACAAATGAATGTTCAATCTGTAAGAAAAAGAATCACAAAACAAAAGAGTGCCTGTATCTCAAAAATTTTGATGAAAAGATAAAAGAGTACAAGGCTAAAACTCTTGAAAGTCAAGTGGTGAGTACTCCAAAAGGAAAACCCAAACAGACTTTTGAACCAGTCCAAACAGCTGTTACCAAAGGTCTGAACAAAAACTCTGCTCCCAGAGATGTTCAGGTAACAGATGTTCCACCAGCTACCAGACTACCAAGAGGATATGGACAACCCACTTGTCATCGTCTGCCACATGTTTATGAAGAGCCCAAAAGGCCTTCAAAACTAAAAGTGAACAGGCATCCTCATGGTTCTGTTAGTTATGTTATTTCTATATTTAGATTACATCTCGATCGGAAAAGAATCAAGAGAAAAAGAAAGAATCGGAATTGATCAATGATCAAACATCTGTTGGACCGAGTGTTGACATTCAAGCACTGACAAATGGTCAAATACAGCTGTTGAACCTAGTCCAAAAGCTAGTTCAAACCACTGATCATTCTTCCCAACTTAAGGCTGAGACATCTAAGAACCCATCCAAAGCCAATTTGGCTTTGGACACTCACCAAAACTAAAATCTTTACTGATGTGCAGGGAGCTTCTGCTTGCTTAGATAGTTTATGGTATGTAGATAGTGGAGGCTCCAGGCACATGACAGGATGTAGAGCCCTTCTTCTGGACTTTCTTGCACATGGAGGGGGTGATATATCCTTTGGTAATGATTCTAAAGGTAAAGTGTTGGGTTCTGGAACTGTCAAAGCAGGGAGGCTTAAGTTTGAAAATGTTAATCTGATAGACAATCTAAAATTTAATCTACTTAGTGTATCACAAATGAGTGACAAAGGATATGGGTCATTCTTCACTAAGCAAACATGTAAGATTGTTGGCCCAGAGGCTGTTGAAAAGATTAACACCATCATTGCTGAGAGTAAAGCACAACTTGTTGCTCATAGAAGTGGCAATGTGTATGTAGTTGATATGTTGAAGGATAACCCTATGGCAAATGTCTGTCTGTTCTCTGCTGCCTCTACCAAAGAGACAGAATTGTGGCATAGGAGACTTGGTCACACCAACCTTCAAACTATCAACTCTCTCTCCAAACAAAACCTTGTCAGAGGTTTGCCATCAAAAGAATTCAAATGTGATGAGCATTGTGTTTCCTGCCTAAAAGGAAAACAACATAAAAGCTCTTACAAATCAATTGATGAGTCCAAAACTAGTCAGTGTTTACAATTGTTGCACATGGACTTGTTTGGCCCAGTTAAAATCATGAGTCTAAGAAGAAAGAGATTTTGTCTTGTCATAGTTGATGATTTTTCTAGGTTTACATGGACTTACTTTTTACACTCTAAGGATGAGACTGCAGGTATTTTGAAGGACTTTGTCACTAAAGTTGAAAAACAATATGACTTGCCAGTAAAAGTTTTTAGAAGTGACAATGGAACAGAGTTTAAGAATAAGGAGTTGGATGATTTCTGTGTGTCAAAAGGGATTGTAAGGCAGTACAGTATCCCAAGAACACCAGAGCAAAATGGGGTGGTTGAGAGAAAGAACAGAACTCTCATTGAAGCTGCAAGAACAATGCTAGCAGATTCTAGTTTGCCACTGTCCTTTTGGGCAGAAGCTGTAAACACTGCTTGCTATGTTCACAACAGAGTTTTAATCAACCCAAGACATCAAAAGACTGCTTATGAAATTTTGTTCAAAATCAAACCACTGATCTCATTTTTCAAAGTCTTTGGCTGCCCATGTTTCATTTTAAATCTTAAAGATTCCATTTCAAAATTTGCAGCCAAAGTAGATTGTGGATATTTTCTGGGGTATTCTTCTACTGCCAAGTCCTATAAAGTTTTTAACACAAGGACCAAGACAATAGAAGAAACTCTGAATGTGAAGTTCAATGAACTTTCATCTTTAAAAATCCCAGCAAACCCTGCTGAGTTATTTGATTTGGATAAATTCAAATTTGAAGATATTACTGTCAAAACTAACACTGTAGGTACTCCACAATCTCCACAACAAGACTACAGAATGGATGTTGTGATTCCAGATCACTACAAAGTCTATCCTGTATCAGAGGAAGCAGTAGTTCAAAACAACTGTCAAAACTCTGTCACAGCTGAGTCAGCCATTGTTGGCCAGTCCTATCCCCAAACCACTGATTCACCCATTTTATCCACTGCTCAATCATCTGTTGACAAAAGTCAATCATCTGTTGACAACAGTCAAACATCTGTTGACAAAAGTCAGTCCAATTTTACACCACTTGGACCCATTCCTCCACCTCCATTCCAAACATCTGTTGACACTACAAAAGTGCAAACAGATGTTATGTCAACATAGTCTCCAAACCTCTGTCCTTCACCTCAAATGCCATCATACCATATCAGGGAGATCTAATCTACCTAAGAGCTCATCCACCAGATCAAATCATTGGCAACATCATAGAAGGTGTGCTCACAAGGAGCCAATCCTCAAATATGTATCTTTTTGCAGGCTTTCTATCCCTCGCACAACCTGTCAAGTACCAAGAAGCACTGAAAGACAACAGTTGGGTGGAAGCCACGCAAGAAGAGCTCATTCAGTTCAAAAGACAACAAGTATGGGAACTTGTACCACTGCCTAAGGATGTTTGTCCAATTGGCACAAAGTGGGTCTTCAAAAACAAAACTGATGAAAGGGGTATAGTTGTCAAGAACAAGGCCAGGCTAGTGGTTCAAGGCTTCAGACAAGAAGAAGGAATAAACTATGATGAAACCTTTGCCCCTGTAGCAAGGTTAGAAGCTATCAGACTGTTCCTAGCCTTTGCTGTCAACCACAACATCAAGGTGCTTCAGATGGACATCAAATGTACCTTCCTATATGGCAAAATTCAGGAGGAGGTCTATGTATGTCAACCACCTAGTTTTGAAGACACATTCCATCCTGATCATGTCTACAAGCTTAATAAAGCCTTGTATGGACTGAAACAAGCACCAAGAGCCTAGTATGAAACTCTCTCCACTTTTCTCTTATCCATTGGTTTCACAAGAGGTAAAATTGATAAAACCTTATTTTTAAAATAGAAAGGAAAAGATTTAATGATTGTTCAAATATATGTGGATGATATCATTTTTGGATCCACATGTAACAAAATGTGTGAAGAGTTTAGGGAACTCATGACAGCGGAGTTTGAAATAAGTGCTATGGGTGAACTTCAGTGCTTCCTTGGTCTCCAAGTGAAGCAGCTGCAAAATGGCACATTCATTCATCAAAACAAATATGTGAAAAACTTGTTAACAAAATTTGAGATGAATGATTGTAAGCCATGTAGTACACCCATGAGCACAGTCAAGCCACTCACTGATGATGACAAAGATGAACTGGTTGATCAAACACACTACAGATGCATGATTGGGTCTTTATTGTACTTAACAGCATCCAGGCCAGACATTATGTTTGCAACCTGTGTTTGTGCAAGATCCCAGGCTTCACCTAGAAAGTCAAACCTTATTGCTGTGAAAAGGATATTTAGATACCTAAAAGGTGCTCCCACACTTGGTATCTGGTATCCTGCTAATGGAAACATTGAGCTTTCAGGTTATTCAGACAGTGATTTTGCTGGCTGCCACACCACAAGGAAGTCCACATCTGGAGGGTGCCAGTTTCTAGGAAATGCCTTAGTCTCTTGGCAAACAAAAAGCAAGCAGCTGTTTCAACTTCAACAGCTGAGCCTGAGTACATTGCTGCTGCAAGCTGCACAGCCCTACTCATGTGGCTTCAAAATCAACTACTGGATTTTGGGATAACTGCACTAAGGACTCCACTCATGTTGGATAGTCAAGCTGCTGAAAATATCATCAAGAATCCAGTCTCTCATTCAACCACCAAGCACATAGACATTAGACATCATTTTGTCAGAGATAGCTATGAAAAAGGTTTGATTACTCTGCACCATGTTCCAACAGAGGATCAGTTGGTAGATGTGTTGACAAAAGCTTTAGACACATCTACCTTCACAAATCTGATTTCTCGAATTGGTATGTTAAACATGGATTAAAACAACAAAAATGTTTTCAATAAAAACATTAAAATGTTTTCAGAAAATCAAATTTTGCTTAAAAAATGACACTTTTGGTTGAAAAATCTGTTTTAAACCACTGATCAGATAAAACAACCACTGTTTCATTCAATCCACTGTTGGTTGAAAAATCTGTTTCAAACATCTGATCAGATAAAACAGCTGTTATTCCATCAGTCTTTTGGTTAAACAACAGAGGTTGGCAACAGACTTTTACCAAAACAGCTGTATGCCACCAGATGTTTAAACCATCAGATGTTTGCCACGTCTGCTCTCAAAAGTAGAGTTTTGCCACATCAGCGGTTTCACCAGAGGCTATAAAACCCTGTTTTCCCCCAACAGCAGTTTTACTGTCTCATTGTATTCAAAATACTAAAACCGCCTTCGTCTTCCTCAAAACCCTCAATCAATGTTCAGTACTTTCACACTCGAAATCCATTACAATGGATCTTCAAACTAAAGCCACCCACAATTTCCTTCCATATCTGGTTAAAACAGAAGATAACGTACCATTCCATTCCACCATTGACATCATTACCAATTCCAAATAAAAAAACATCCTAACTGCTGATGCTCCCATCCATCTCGAAACACTCCAAGAATTTTGGGCTAATGCTGAAGTCTTGTTTCAAGACAAAAAGCCTACTTCCATTATTTCAAAAATTGGAGCCACCAGCATCGCCATTACACCTGAACTCATATCCACAACCTTCTCCCTCAACGACTTGTCAGGTATGGAATCTTTTCCTAAAACAGAGCTTAACACAAGGTTTCAGGAAAGAGGGTATGATGCTCAGATGACTGGATCAACATTATTAAAAAAGTTTTTTCCTCCAGTCATGAAATTTTTCTTCCATACTCTCCTTCTCTGTGCCTCGGCTAAGACCACATCCTTTAATGAAATCCCATTAAGGATTCAATACTTGGGGTATGCTTGTTGTCAGACTCTAACTTCAATCTTTCCCAGGGATTGTTTCTGGACTTCGTTTCAAATGTGAAAGCCATAAAATCTGGCTCAAACAATGCTTTTCTACTCTACCCAAGAATTTTAAGTGTAATCCTTCAAAAGGTATTACCAGCAAATGATTTTCAAAAGGGTGAGTCTTTTAAAATGAAAAGTCTAACTGATAAAACTTTCACAAGAATGTTGGGTTCTTCAACCCAAGAAAAGGTGTCAAAAGTGTCAAAGGTTTCAAAAACACAAACAAAGAGGTCAAAAACAACAACTGTTGTTCAAACCTCTGTTGTTGAGCCTACTGCTCCTGGTGATCATGGCACTTCATCCAGTGCTGTGAAACCCACACCAGCCACCAAAAGAAAACGTCCATCTTCAAAAACCACCTCCACACCCAAAAAGGGACTTCTGCAAGATGAGATACCAGAAGCTAACCCTGTTGCATCACCAAAGCAACCTGAAACCACTGTTGTTACTTCCTCACAACAGTTGGAAATACCTCAACCCAAACAAACTCCTCAAGAATCTTCACAAAAGGATCTTGTTGTAAGCCAAAGGGAACCACATACTGAGGCATATGAGTCACTTAACCATATGTTTACAAGTCCATCTCCCAGGGCTAACTCTCTTCTTACTCCTCCAACATCACCACCACATGTTCCACAAACCATGCAACCTCTGTTTGAGGCAATTAACAAAACTCAGGATAATCCCAGTTCCTCTCCTTCACCTGTCACAGAGAGTATACCTCCACAAGAGACTGGGCCTGAGAAAAGTCAATCTGTCAACCCACAAACAGATGAGGAGGTTACACTCCCAGAGTTCAATGTAACTCTTGGTGAGTTTTCAAGAGAAGCAGCCACTACTGATGTAGAGACCATTGTCTCACAACAGGACAGTGGTTACATAGCTAAGACTTCCTTGAAGGCAACAACTGATGAGGCCACCATTGTGTCCACAAAATCAGTTGGAAGTCCCCAGAACCAAGACCAAGGGGCATCTAGTTCTCATCCCATGGACTCACCTCCTAGGACTGCACCAGGTAAAACTACCACTGGTAGGAATTCAGATGATCCTATTAACTTAGGTGATGGATTAAAACTACAAGAATTGACGGATTGAGAATCCGGTTACGGACCGAACTCGTGGATCGTATACGCGTAAACAACTCGGTTTCAGACGGGGAATTCGAGACGAGACAGAAACATACGATAACAACGTCATCACAGATTCGTATTACTACAGAAACGGTTACAGACACTGTCATCAGTAGGATAAACATCTATCTCGTGGCCGGGGGAGGTCGGGCATGACCTCCCCCTTGAGAGCATTCAAAGTACCAACTCAAATCACCAAATGAACAATAACACATGAGATTGCTATTTATAGTACAAAACCCAAGTTCCAGGTTCGCCCCTTTTCAATGGTCGAATGTGGAGCATTTCCACATTCGCCCATTTGTAATGGTCGAATGTGGAAAGCTTCCACATTCGCCCAGTGTATATTAGGTCGAACTTAGCTTTGGTATTGTCCTATATTTTACAAATGCGTCAGATCCATAAAATGCCCTTATGGATCACCACAATCTCATGTAACACTATACCTAGACTCAACCCTAGTCTATTCGACAGTGACGTCCACAGAAAGTGCATCAACACGGATAAATTTCAAACCATTGAAACCTCTGTTGCTGATATCAAAACTGATGTCAAGTCAATATTGGAAACCTTGGCAAACTTTACAAAGAGTCAACCATCCACTTCTGATATTGCTAATGAGCTATGGAAATCTGTTTCCCCCATCATCATAGCTCACAGAAAATTAGCAGATCAGACACAAGAGACTTACATGACCCTGATCAGAAATATGGTGGATGCCAGGTTTAATGACACCAAGGCTGATATCAAGGTGTTCAAAGACCATTTGCTGAAGACTACTGGCTCTGCCCCTACCACAATCCTCAGAGATGAAGATGATGATGAATTCACTGCCGATGATGCCAAAAAGGGGGAGAGTGGAAGAGATAGGCTGCCAAAACTGAATCCATTTGGTGCTCCACCCTCTCAAAAGGGTAAGCCAACTGCTGACAAACCAGAGTCTACCAAATCAGCACCACAAAAACAACAACAACAACCAAGTGCTCAAACCCCTGCTACTGAACCAGTCAAAACCAGCAAGGCAAAGGAAGTTGATACCTCTGCCAATGAAAAGGCTGATAAAGCTGCTGAAGACAAGCTTAAAAGGGCTGACACTTTGGATGTTAAAGCAGAGAGGTTGATTCAGCTAAAGAAGGAACAACAGCAAGAAGTAGAAGATGTGAGTTCCTCAAAGAGAAAGAAAATATCAGCAAAACATACAAGGAAACCACCATCTAAACTATCTTCTGAAACCACTGATGCTGAAACCCCTGTTACCACAACCACTGCCACCAAAACCACTGCTACCAAAACCACTGAAACCAAAACCACTGCCACCAAAACACCTGTTCCAACCAAACCAATCACCGCACAATCAACCACCAAACCAATCACCACACAATCAACCACCAAACCAACCACTACACAATCAACTACTAAACCTACCACAACACAACCAAAAACCCTAACATCTGCTGGTTCTACAAAAGGACCAACAGAGGTTAACCCAACCACTGCTTCATCTTCACCTTCACCAAAGATCTTGTACAGCAGAAAAATGAAATCTACCTTTGTTGTACAAGATGAAAACATTCACACCACACCACCTAACACCCCAATCACACAATCCACACCTGTCCCAGCCATTCCACTCTCATCATACTCACCTCACACTTCAAAGTTCAGATCACATAGACAACCACCAACCATCACACCATTGGTTGAGAAGTATCCCCTTGAACTTGATTTACTCAAGGGGGAACTTCAATCCTTCTACAATACTGATCAGCCATCAGAAAGATCATTCCCTTCTCTTAAAGATTTTCCTGTTCCTCTCAACATTGATACCTATATGAAGTACAAGAGTGAGCAGGCAGATGCCATCATTAAAGAGAAGTGCAAAGGGAAGGATGACAGGAGTGCTCATGGCATTCATTTAGCAGAGCTTAGCAAATTGAGAAGGATTGAGGATTTTGCTAAGACCCTGAGCAACTCCATGTCCTCCATGCCTCTCAGCAAAGATATGGAAAAGGAGGTTAGGGATTCTCTTCTAGAACAGATCTTGGCCACCATGCCTTACAAAGCAAACAAGAAATAGTTTGCAGGCTGGACCACCCATTCACTTAGAGAAGAATTAATCAGAATTGAAAACATGGCCAAGAATCCTCCATCAAAGGTCTCTGCCCCTGATTTCAGCAAAGGGAGAGATCAAGCTAGAGCTCTCAAGTTTAGAAGAATGAGACAAGAGATAGTAGCTGCCAAATATGGAGAGATGAGATCTGTGGCTAGATGGTCTGAAATTAGACTGATTGAAGCTTACAAAAAACTGGAAGAGAATAGAAAGACAGACCCTACCTTACCAAGAAAACCTATCTATGATGATGAGCCTAAGAGACCTCTACAGGCCTTTACTCTTGACAGCCTACTGGAAACTTCTGATCTCTCTATTGCTGCAAGAAGACAGTTCAAAAAGTAGAAGGAGATGACTGAAGAAGAACAAAAACAGTTTGCTGATACATTTGTAAAAGAGGGTCTCATGAACCAGATTCGATATTTATCTGATCCAACCACAGAGAGACTCAGAGAACTCATAGGAAGACCTCCATCTCCCAACTCATCAAAAATAAAGATGCATCACAGCCATTCCTCTGATTCTAAAATTCTAAAATGGAAGTCAAACAAAGACACCCATGAATTGACATTGCTCATATCAGATGGAAAGATTCAGAAGCTCAGTATGGATGATGCACATGGCCTGTGTGCTGAAGATCTTCAAACACTGCTGAATTTATAGCTGGAAAGAGATGCTGAAGACCTCTTTTCTTTGAGCTTTGAATTGCAACTCAAGGGCCAAATAAGAGAAAGTCTGATGAGGAATAAAGATCAAGAATAAAGCTGAGTTTTGGCATCATCTGTTCTAGGGGGAGATTGTTGGGTCTGCTGACCTGGAGAAGAACAGAAGACTAGAAAGCCAAAATATTCTATCTTTTGATTCTTTGAATAAAACAGTTGTTACAGAGAAGCTTTCCCCAAAAGACTGTTGACCCTAACAACTGCTGAACCAAACAACTAATAAAGACAACTGCTGCTGCTGAAAGGTCTGCTGAACAAACGTCTGATGAACAAAGGTCTGATGAAGAAACAACTGCTGATCAAGTACTGAAGAACAAAGGTCTGTTGAACAAACAGCACTTTGGTTCAACAGATGATAGAGACCATCAGAGCTTTACTTTACAATGTTTTGTATTATCAGAGTTTTCAATGTAACAGTAGTTATAGTTAGCAGATGTTAGAAGTTGTTAGTCAGTTAGAGGTCGCTGTCTTAGGCAGTGATCATCAGAGGTTTAGTTTAGTCTATAAATAGAACAATGAATGTACTGTTCTATTTATCACTCGTCATTCTCTTAAGACAAACATTCTCTGAGTGATCAGGCTGAGGAGGAGTTTATTTGTACGATTGTAATCTTTCAACTTAATGAAAGCATTCGATTAAAAACAATTATTCTCCATGTTTTGATTTATAGTTTATTCCGCTGCACTTTCCATTTATATTTCACTTCACTTGTTTCATACTTATCTAAACAATCAAAACAAACAGAACTCAGATCCTTACAAGAACCATGTTGAAAATTAGTTTACTACTCCATTTTCTAAAGACAACATATGTATGTAACATCATTTCATTTTGATAAAGAAATAATATTAATTAATGTTTGATCAATAATACTGAACTTGTGAAACTATGTCATATAGTTGGTTCCATTGATCAATTATATTAAAGTTGTGAAACTATATTATAAAAATTCGGTTTATTTTGATAAATCAATAAGATGTTTCAGTTGTAAATAGTAGGTGTTTGAAATAATAGGAAAGCATGTTTACCAATTTGAACATTAACCGACTTCAGTTGTAAATTGTAAATAATAAGAGTATTGAGAACAAACATTGTTGTTGTTAATATTATTAATTATTTAATTCATTTACATGCATATTGCAAATTCGAAGTGAAATTGGTTTTTGGATGAGATTTTTTTCATTCCATTTGAAGTTATATTGGATGGCAGGTGTGAGAACATCTTCTTACATGTTATCAGATGTTGTAAAATATATCTTTGGATTTATAATAGAAATAAGCGCTAAGTTTTGAATTTTTTAGAGGGAAAGTTTTAAATTATGTTATGTAAGCGGGTTTACGAATTTGAACATTAGGGGGGTTGAGTTCATAAATAAATAATAATAATAATTATTTAAAAATCATTTTTGATCAATAAGTCCTAACTTTTGAATTTTTAAGAGGGAAAGTTTTAAATTTTCATATGGAAGCGTGTACGAATTTGAGCATCAACCGGGTTGAATTCATAAATAATATTCGAGTAAACAAAGTTTGTAAAACCTAACATGTAATTAATATCTAACGAAATCATTGTTAAATAGTCGACACAGTCCTAAAAGTCTTTGATGGGCACTGTGGAAATGAAAGTTCTAGATGAAAACATAACATAAAGTAATAATTATTTAAAAAGCATTTTAAATCAATAAGTCCTAACTTTTGAATTTTTTTAGAAGGAAAGATTTGAATTATTACAGTTAAACGTGTTTACGAATATCAACATTAAGCGGGTTGAATTGCGAATTGCAAATGTTAAGAGTTTTGAGATGAAATATTTTTATTGTTATTATTGTTAATAAAGTAATTCATTAACAAGCTTGAAGTTTTATTCGATAACAGTTGTATTGAATACATTTGTGTACATGTAAATCAGATGTTGTAAAACAGATCTTTGTAAGCCTTAAGTTTTTAGTTCACTACAGGGAAAGTTTTAAAATATCTTAGGGAAGTGAGTTTTCGAATTTGAAGATTATCCGGATTTAATTTTCAAATAATACGAGTTTTGAGAGTAAATATTTTGAAAACTTATTATTAATTAATTCATTTATATAAGATATAACATTGTGTCATTATATATTATTGGTTGTATTGATCAATAATATTCAAAATGTGAAACAATTTAATAAGAATCCGATTCAAAATCAGATTATTTTTTTCTAAAGATTTTGTAAGTAGCATCATTTCATTTTGATAAAGAAGTAATATTATAAAATGTTTGAAAACCATCTTTAACAAATAAGTCCTAAGCTTTGATTTTTTAAGAGGGAAAGTTGTAAATTATCATAGGAAAGCGTGTGTACGAATTTGAACATTAACCGGGTTGAATTCATAAATAATAATATTATAATATTTTTTTAAGAATCATTTTTGATCACTAAGTGTTAAGTTTTGAATTTTTTACAGGGAAAGTTTTAAATTATCATATGTAAGCGTGTTTACGATTTCAACATTAACAGTGTTGAGTTGCAAATTGCAAATAGTTAAACTTTTGAAGCCAAATATTGTTATTCTTCTTATTATTAATAATTAATTCATTTATATAAGATATAACATTGTATCATTGCATATTGTTTGTTGTATTCATCAATAATATTCAAAATGAGAAACTATTTTATAAGAAACGTGTTGAAAATTAGTTTATTATTTTCTAAAGAAACATATGTATGTAACATCATTTGATTTTGATAAAGAAATAATATTAATTAATGTTTGATCAATAATATTGAATTTGTGAAACTATGTCATATAGTTGGTTCCATTGATCAATAATATTAAAGTTGTGAAACTATGTGTTATAAAAATTCGGTTTATTGTGATTTATATAACTATTGAATAATAATAATAATAATAATAATAATAATAATAATAATAATACTAATAATAATAATAATAATAATAAAATAATAATAGAATTTTAAAAGTATGTCTTACGTCCTTAAGTTTTGAACTTTTAAGAGCGAATTTTTAAATTAACATAACGTGGTGTGGTACTTAGTTATCATATAATGGTAAATATAGCAACAACATCCCTCTATAAATATATCCTATATCAAGACATAACAACACATGCCTTCTAAATTTCTACAGAGTGTCTTGTAATCTTTGTCTCATGTTTGTATAAGTAAATAAATATATTGAAAGCATATCAATGGAAGTTGTGAACAATAGTATCAGTTTTGTTTCTGATCTGAATGTCACACCCTCAAAATCCACTTGCGGAGTTTTACCGCGAGGCGCATGACAAACCAGGATCCAAGTCAACGATCACAATAAACAAGTCTAAATGAACATATGCAATTTCAAAAACATAAGTTAAAATTCCCAAATAACAGCGGAAGCTCGTTCTCAAAACATAACCAAAAGTAATCCAAAATGTTCAACGTTTGAAAACCATGAAACCCTATCTAGACGCCGTGCAGACGCGTGCGCCCTAGTCCTGTGATGCTACCTTAGCGACCTGACAAAACATGTAAGAGTTACGTCAGCATAAAATGCCGGTGAGTTCACAGGTTTGTAAAATAAAGTACCAAGTTCATCCTGTCCATACTATACAAAATTGCAAACCAAAGTACGCTAGCTAGGCGTATGTTTTGTCACTTCTACGATTGGAAAACCATTACTAACTCGCAAACCAGATGTGATTGCCCGAATAGTAAACCGTTCCTGTTTGAGACAATATGCACCCGCCCGGCTCCAAGCCGACGGGTGGGGTAGGTCACGCCCAATAGATCTATTCACATTTCCCCGTTGTGCTAACCTGCACATTCATGGTTTCCCCCGGGACTTCCAATGATCGTATAGTAACCCACAGAAACCCATAGTATGACAGTTGTTACCAAAACATAAGTTTAACACATGTTTTCTCCCCCAAAAGTGAAACCAGTTAAAAGTGGGGCCGTGAACTCACCTTAGGTTGCGTTACTTCGAATTATGAATAAAATCAGTAAGCTATGCTAGCCCCGTAAAGCGGCGACCTAACATATGACAGTTACAAGTACTTAGACTAATAACCCGTAGGTTAGTTAGTCCCTAGATGTCCAGACCATAACCAAGTTCGTTTGAAAACACGTTGACTGTTAAACTGACCAAATGTACAAGACTCGACACCCTATAGGTGACCCGAGACTCCCCGTGTTATATTTGCACTCTCAATCATACAATCATGCAATCACACTTAACATGCGTTAAAGTCCAACAAGTCTAGCACATAGTTCAATTAGCACATAAATAAGTCCGAGCACATGTTACCAAGTTATTAGGTATGATACGGGGTTCCTACCATGTTCCTAGGTGTCAAATCGGGTCTCGGAATGCCAAAATACACTTACAACAGCAGTACAGGCGATTAGGGAAAGTCAACCAGCGATTATGTGGGTCAACAGGCGATTATGAGGGCTAATCGCCCTTAAATATATGCGATTAGGTCATGTGGTATGCATTTCAGGAGTTTATCACGCGATTAGGTCGTAAGACATGCAATTCAGGACTTAACTAGCAATTAGGATCATAATCGCATGAAATGAAGGCAATTAGGCTCCCAATCGCCTATACTATAGGCGATTAGGCTCCCATATCAGGAGATTGGGCTCCCAATCGCCTATAGCATAGGCGATTAGGGTCCCTATTCGCCTTCAGTAATGTTGTTCCAGTTTTTCGCGCGTTTAACCCTCCAAATCAAATCCAGAACGTGTGAAAACACCAAAGATCAATCATACAACAATATCAAACATGTTTCAATCAAAATCCCTAGTTTAACATCGTTCTACCAGCCCCGAATGCAAACATGTTTCCCCAAAATAATATACCTAGATGAAACATCACATTCACATGCACAACCGTAACCCTAATGAACAATTACTCAGATTTCATCATCATTCTATTATACACAATCTGTAAACACCTTAACACCATGCTAACAATCCTTTTTGAACCATAAAAATCCTATCATTTAATTATAATTAACACATTCAACATGCATAATAGTTTGGACTTGATTAACAACGATTATTAATGAATTTTCGAAGACACAATCGTTTATAAACAGGTCTGGACCATTAGGGATTCAAAACCACATTAATAAAGGTTGTAGGAATGAAAACCACACCTTAGAATTATGATAGAATCATGTAATAGGCTTGAAAACGTGTAGTTTGATCCAAAATCGTGTTCCAGAAGTTGTTTGCGAGTTGAAACAAGTTGTGGGACGGCTAGGGTTACTCTAATGATGTTTTGGAGGTCAAGTGTGGTAATTATAGTTGTTTTTAGTCGCCAGGTGCAGTATAGGCGATTATGCAGCTTTATCAGGCGATTAGGGCTGCTAATCGCCTTCACTATAGGCGATTAGCCCCCCAATCGCCAATAGCCAAGTCCCAATCGCCTATATGTTGTTGCCAATCGCCCTGGGGAAGGCGATTAGGGTCTCCTAATCGCCCTCAGGGTTTGGTTCCATGTGATTTGCGCGTTAAACCCCGTTTTAACATATGTTAACACATTTTCACGTACCGACAAGTCACATAATGATTGTAAACACATAATACACGAAAACAAACACGTTCACACTCGTTCACCAATTCCCGGGACTCGAGACTTGTGTGTTCACTATGCTTTGACGATTCTACGAATCGTCACCCCTTGTACATTTGGTTAAGGACTGACATCTAATGATCCTCTAGACTGTAATAACGGTTCCCGAACCATAACACGACTCAACTGACCCAGTTAAGTATAGTATACGCGTGACTCGCTAAGGTAGACTTTGACCTAGATAATGTTGTCAACCTGAATTTGCCGGGTGTCACATCATCCCCACGTTAAAAGAATTTTCGTCCCGAAAATTGCACAAGTACCAAAAGGAATAAACAAAAAGAACGGACAAAAGATAGAAACCAAGAGAGAGAATTTACCCGAGTTGTCACATCATCCCCACGTTAAAAGGAATCTCGCCCCGAGATTCATTCAGCTGCAGTGGTAACATATCTCGATTCAAACACTTCCTTAGGAAAAAGATGAGGATACTTAGACTTCATCTGATCCTCCCGTTCCCAAGTGTACTCTGGTCCCCAGTTCGAGTTCCAGCGAACCTTAACAATACAAATTTTGCTATGACGTAGGCTACGAATCTTGTAATCAAGGATCTCAACAGGTTCCTCCACAATGCGAAGACGATCATCAACCTTGATCTCTTCCAGTGCAACAATCAGAGATTCATCAGCCAAACACTTCTTTAGGTTAGACACATGGAAGACGTTATGTACATTGCCGAGCTCCGTCGGTAAATCAAGTCGATATGCCACCGGTCCAATCCGTTCCAGGATCGTAAATGGTCCGACATACCGAGGGTTAAGTTTGCCATGCTTCCCAAAGCGTATGACGCCGTTCCACGGTGAAACTTTCAGAAGTACTTTGTCATCAACTTGGAATTCTAATGGCGTGCGGCGCTGATCGGCATAACTCTTTTGCCGATCCCGTGCCGCTGCCAACCGGTTACGAATCTGTACGATCTTCTCTGAAGTTTCGTACACTAGCTCAGGCCCAGTGAGTTGACTCTCACCCACCTCGGCCCAACAAAGAGGGGACCGGCATTTACGCCCGTACAGTGCTTCGAACGGAGCTGCCTTGATGCTCGTGTGGTAACTGTTGTTGTAAGGGAATTCTACTAATGGTAGGTGAGCTTCCCAACTTTTGCCAAAATCAATCACACATGCCCGAAGCATGTCTTCTAAAGTTTGAATTGTGCGTTCACTCTGACCGTCAGTCTGGGGGTGATAAGCTGTACTCATGTCTAGCTGGGTACCCAAAGCCTTGTGCAAGGATTTCCAGAAATGAGAAGTAAAGTAGGAATCACGATCCGAAATAATAGAAACCGGCACCCCGTGCTTAGAAACAACTTCCTTGAAATAGATACAAGCCAAATGATCCATAGTATCGGTCTCCTTAATGGCGAGAAAATGGGCTGATTTCGTCAACCGATCAACAATCACCCATATCTTATCACACCCGGTAGGTGTTTTAGGTAGTTTCGTGAATAAATCCATTGCGATCCGCTCCCATTTCCACTCTGGAATTTCAGGTTGTTGCAAGAGACCTGACGGTTTCTGGTATTCCACCTTGACCTTAGCACAGGTCAAGCATTTGCTCACGTAAGAGGCTATATCCGACCTCATGTTTGGCCACCAGTAGAGCACCTTTAGATCTTGGTACATCTTATCCGAACCAGGATGAATGGAATACCGGGATTTGTGAGCCTCATCTAAGACAAGCTCCCGAAGTCCCCCGAATAAAGGAACCCATACGCGTTCTGCGAAGTAGTGCAGGCCATCAGGCCTTCGCTCGAGGTGCTTGTCGGCACCGTGCATAGTCTCAGCTTTAAGGTTTTCCTCCTTCAAAGCTTCTAACTGAGCAGAACGGAGTTGGTCAGGTAGAGAGGAATGAATGGTGAGCTGCAACGCCCGAACGCGACGAGGGTTTGTTGATTCCTTCCTGCTCAAGGCGTCTGCTACCACATTCGCCTTGCCAGGATGGTACTTAATGGCGCAATCATAGTCATTCAGGAGTTCAACCCAGCGACGCTGTCGTATGTTCAGGTGTTGTTGGTCGAAAATATGCTGAGACTCTTATGATCGGTGTAGATGGTGCATTTGGTACTGTACAAGTAATGCCTCCAAATTTTCAACGCGAATACCACTGCACCCAACTCCAAGTCATGGGTGGTGTAGTTCCTCTCGTGAACCTTGAGTTGACGGGAAGCATACGCAATCACTTTCTCGCGTTGCATCAATACGCAACCGAGACCACGAATAGAAGCATCACAGTAAACAACGAAATCTTCAGTGCCCTCGGGCAAGGACAGGATAGGAGCAGAACAAAGTTTAGACTTCAGTTTTTGGAACGCTGACTCTTGTGGTTCACCCCAGTCGAATTTTCTATCCTTCTGAGTAAGAGTGGTGAGGGGTTGAGCGATCTTCGAAAACCCCTGAATGAAATGACGATAATAGCCCGCAAGGCCTAGGAATTGCCGCACCTCAGTTGGTGTCTTTGGTGCTTCCCAGTCCTTGATCGCTTCGATCTTAGCTGGATCGACATGAATTCCTAGTTCATTAACCACATGTCCTAGGAATTGAACTTCGCGTAACCAAAAGTCACACTTTGAGAAGTTAGCGTAAAGTTGTTCCCGTCGCAAAAGTTCCAAAACTAAACGCAGGTGTTCCTCGTGTTCGGCCTTGTTCTTGGAGTAAATCAGGATGTCATCAATAAACACGATGATGGACTTGTCAAGATACGGTTTGCAAACGCGGTTCATCAAATCCATGAAAACCGCCGGTGCGTTAATGAGACCGAAAGGCATGACCAAGAACTCAAAATTGCCATAACGTGTCCGAAAGGCAGTCTTTGCAACGTCAGCTTCCCTTACGCGTAACTGGTGATAACCGGACCTTAAATCAATCTTAGAGTAGTAGCTAGAACCCTGGAGTTGGTCGAATAGATCATCAATACGGGGAAGAGGATAACGGTTCTTGATGGTCACTTTGTTCAACTCTCTGTAATCCACACACAAACGAAAACTGCCATCCTTCTTCTTGACGAATAGAATCGGGGCTCCCCAAGGGGAAGAACTTGGTCTGATGAAACCCTTGTCCAAGAGTTCCTGCAACTGACTAGACAATTCCTGCATCTCAGGAGGTGCAAGACGGTAGGGGGCCCGAGCAATAGGAGCAGCACCCGATACAAGATCAATACCGAACTCAACCTGACGATGGGGAGGAAGACCAGATAAATCATCGGGAAAAACATCAGGAAACTCGCGTACAACAGGGATATCGTCGATCTTCTTCTCGTCGGTAGAGGAAACAGATAGAAGTGCCAAAACGGCCGAATAACCCTTCCGAAGATACTTAAGGGCTTTCATGCTGGAGATGAGACTTAGCGGAGCACCGCTCTTGACACCGTACACAGAAAGAAATTCTCCATCAGGGAGAGGAATCCGAATAACCTTGTCGTAGCAAACAATCTCAGCGGGATACAAAGACAACCAATCCATGCCTACAACAACGTCAAAACTACCCAAGGGTACCGGCATAAGGTCGATGGGGAAAGACAAACCCGACAACTCTAGGTGACACCCCCGAAGGATACAAGTCGCTTCAATCTTTTTACCGTCAGCCAACTCAATTATATACTTAGCCTCTAATGGTATGGGTACTACATCTAGCAATCGACTAACTTCCAGAGATATAAAACTTTTATCGGCACCGGAATCAAACAAAACACTAACAGAGCTATTATTGAGAAGGAACGTACCGGTAACCATATCAGGATCCTGCCTAACCTCTGCGGCTCCAATGACGAAGGCACGTGCATTTCTGCCACCGCCCCCGTTGTTCCCGTTACCGTTTCTATCCTTCACATCCCCGCCCTGCTTCAGTTTCGGGCAATCCTTCTTATAATGCCCAGCCTCCCCACAGTTATAACAACCCTGTTTCCCCGAAGTTCCTTGAGCAGTAGGAGCCGGAGTAGTAGTTGGGACCTGGGTCGATGGAAGTGTCGCCCGACAGTCTTTAGCAAAGTGCCCAAGTCGTTGGCAGCGATGGCAACGAGCACGGTCGCAGTCCCCCTGGTGATGACGCCCACACTTGTTGCACTTAGGCAGTTTCCCCGCATAACCACCCGGTTTGGAACCCGAAGAAGAAGAACCCTCGCTATCAAACCTCTTACCCTGCTGTGATGGTGCTGGCACAGAACCCTTCCCCACATTATCCCACTTGCGCTTGTTACTATCCGGGGCCTTGACAGTCGAACCCTTAGCAGGCAAGATACCCTCACTCACCTTCAAATTTGTCATCCTGTGGGCTGATCGAACCACCTCTGAATATGTAGGAAGATTTCCCGCAGCTACCAACCCTGCTATTTCTGGTACTAACCCTGAGATATAGTGCTCGATCCTCCTGTACTCTGGCACATGCAAGTCAGGACACAACACTGCCAACTCATTACGCCTAACAGTATACTGTTCGATCTCTGACCCGGTCATCTTGAGGTTCCACACCTCATGCTCTAATTTCTGGATCTCTTCCCTTGGACAGTACTCTCGCTTCAACAGCTGAACAAAATTTTCCCAAGGCATAGCATAAGCCTCCCCCAAACCCATGTTCTGAGTGGTATTGTTCCACCAGGTCAAAGCAACATCCTGAAATAACGCGGCAGCATACTTGACTCGATCCTCTGGGAGACAGTTACACATCAAAAACACTGACTCCACCTTCTCTAGCCACCTGAGCAAGCTCACAGCACCCTCAGTGCCAGAGAATTCCTGGGGCTTACGGTCCCGAAACATCTTGTAGGTACACATAGCTGGGGGTGGGTTAACAGGACCACCTGAAATGAATCACATAAGAAAACCACAGAAGATGTAAACAAAGTTCACCAATGAGGCAAAAGTTGATAGGTCAACTTACCACCACCATTGTGCCCTAACTGAAAGGCAGCTTGCAGTAAGTTATTCAGATCTTCTTGTGTTAGGTTTACACCTCCACGACCACCACCACCACCATCACGCCCACCAGTGCGACCAACTCTACGTCCTCCACGTACTCCAGACATGATTCTGACAAAAAGGACGAGAAAATTTAGTTTCACAGCTAATGACAACCACTAGCATTCACAAGATCAAGGCTAGATCCAACCCAGGACTATCCATTCAAACCCGGAGCTCACTAGGGCTTTCATGCATTTCGGTTTATGATTTCGTGTGCACCCGAAATGATAAACCGCTCTACATGGTCCTCCAAGTGTTCTCCTAGTTCAAAGTTCAAATCACCAGAGATAGACTCTTAGCCATACACCGTAATGCTACGGTAGTTTATGACAAGTGTTTCTATTGGAGTATGAAAGGAAGATGTCCGAGCCTTGGACAAATCTCAAGAGTACACAATTATCCCCAATATACCACACTGCCTAGAAAGCAAGTAACCCGACATAAGAGAGAACGGATGATGTAACACAGAAGGGTCAGATGATTTAGAGACACCCCGACAAGTCCATACGTAACCCACGATAACGTTTAGTGCTATGTGATCGTCTAGTGTGTGCGACTCGGCTATAGACTAGACTCTACATGCAGCCCTAGTTCACTATAACCATTGTCTCTGATACCAATCTGTCACACCCTCAAAATCCACTTGCGGAGTTTTACCGCGAGGCGCATGACAAACCAGGATCCAAGTCAACGATCACAATAAACAAGTCTAAATGAACATATGCAATTTCAAAAACATAAGTTAAAATTCCCAAATAACAGTGGAAGCTCGTTCTCAAAACATAACCAAAAGTAATCCAAAATGTTCAACGTTTGAAAACCATGAAACCCTATCTAGACGCCGTGCAGACGCGTGCGCCCTAGTCCTGTGATGCTACCTTAGCGACCTGAGAAAACATGTAAGAGTTACGTCAGCATAAAATGCCGATGAGTTCACAGGTTTGTAAAATAAAGTACCAAGTTCATCCTGTCCATACTATACAAAATTGCAAACCAAAGTACGCTAGCTAGGCGTATGTTTTGTCACTACTACGATTGGAAAACCATTACTAACTCGCAAACCAGATGTGATTGCCTGAATAGTAAACCGTTCCTGTTTGAGACAATATGCACCCGCCCGGCTCCAAGCCGACGGGTGGGGTAGGTCACGCCCAATAGATCTATTCACATTTCCCCGTTGTGCTAACCTGCACATTCATGGTTTCCCCCGGGACTTCCAATGATCGTATAGTAACCTATAGAAACCCATAGTAAGACAGTTGTTACAAAAACATAAGTTTTCTCCCCTAAAAGTGAAACCAGTTAAAAGTGGGGCCGTGAACTCACCTTAGGTTGCGTTACTTCGAATTATGAATAAAATCAGTAAGCTATGCTAGCCCCGTAAAGCGGCGACCTAACATATGACAGTTACAAGTACTTAGACTAATAACCCGTAGGTTAGTTAGTCCCTAGATGTCCAGACCATAACCAAGTTCGTTTGAAAACACGTTGACTGTTAAACTGACCAAATGTACAAGACTCGACACCCTATTGGTGACCCGAGACTCCCCGTGTTATATTTGCACTCTCAATCATACAATCATGCAATCACACTTAACATGCGTTAAAGTCCAACAAGTCGAGCACATAGTTCAATTAGCACATAAATAAGTCCGAGCACATGTTACCAAGTTATTAGGTATGATACGGGGTTCCTACCATGTTCCTAGGTGTCAAATCGGGTCTCGGAATGCCAAAATACACTTACAACAGCAGTACAGGCGATTAGGGAAAGTCAACTAGCGATTATGTGGGTCAACAGGCGATTATGAGGGCTAATCGCCCTTAAATATAGGCGATTAGGTCATGTGGTATGCATTTCAGGAGTTTATCAGGCGATTAGGTCGTAAGACATGCAATTCAGGACTTAACTAGCAATTAGGATCATAATCGCAAGAAATGAAGGCAATTAGGCTCCCAGTCGCCTATACTATTGGCGATTAGGCTCCCATATCAGGCGATTGGGCTCGCAATCGCCTATAGCATAGGCGATTAGGGTCCCTAATCGCCTTCAGTAATGCTGTTCCAGTTTTTCGCGCGTTTAACCCTCCAAATCAAATCCAGAATGTGTGAAAACACCAAAGATCAATCATACAACAATATCAAACATGTTTCAATCAAAATCCCTAGTTTAACATCGTTCTACCAGCCCCGAATGCAAACATGTTTCCCCAAAATAATATACCTAGCATGAAACATCACATTCACATGCACAACCATAACCCTAATGAACAATTACTCAGATTTCATCATCATTTTATTATACACAATCTGTAAACACCTTAACCCCACGCTAACAATCCTTTTTTAACCATAAAAATCCTATCATTTAATTATAATTAACACATTCAACATGCATAATAGCTTGGACTTGATTAACAACGATTATTAATGAATTTTCGAAGACACAATCGTTTATAAACAGGTCTGGACCATTAGGGATTCAAAACAACATTAATAAAGGTTGTAGGAATGAAAACCACACCTTAGAATTATGATAGAATGATGTAATAGGCTTGAAAACGTGTAGTTTGATCCAAAATCGTGTTCCAGAGGTTGTTTGCGAGTTGAAACAAGTTGTGGGACGGCTAGGGTTACTCTAATGACGTTTTGGAGGTCAAGTGTGGTATTTGTAGTTGTTTTTAGTCGCCAGGTGCAGTATAGGCGATTATGCAGCTTTATCAAGCGATTAGGGCTGCTAATCGCCTTCACTATAGGCGATTAGCCCCCCAATCGCCAATAGCCAAGTCCCAATCGCCTATATGTTGTCGCTAATCGCCCTGGGGAAGGCGATTAGGGTCTCCTAATCGCCCTCAGGGTTTGGTTCCATGTGATTTGCGCGTTAAACCCCGTTTTAACATATGTTAACACATTTTCACGTACCGACAAGTCACATAATGATTGTAAACACATAATACACGAAAACAAACACGTTCACACTCGTTCACCAATTCCCGGGACTCGAGACTTGTGTGTTCACTATGCTTTGACGATTCTACGAATCGTCACCCCTTGTACACTTGGTTAAGGACTGACATCTAATGATCCTCTAGACTGTAATAACGGTTCCCGAACCATAACACGACTCAACTGACCCAGTTAAGTATAGTATACGTGTGACTCGCTAAGGTAGACTTTGACCTAGACAATGTTGTCAACCTGAATTTGCCGGGTGTCACACTGAAACCCAGGAAAGATATGTCGAGTATCAAGGCACGTGTTATACGAAAATGGAAACAAAATTTTAAGTTGGAGCTCATATTGATCGATGAAAAGGTATGGTCATTGATATGATTGTTTATGTTTATTTATATTTTGTTTTAGGTTAATGTTGTTATCTTATGTTCATGTTATATACTTATATCTATAATTTGAAAAAGTTGTTGTGTTTGATGTTTGTGTTTTGTTTATGATTATTCCAGGGTGATAAGATTCAGGCGTCTATTAAAGGTCATTTGGTGCAACAATTTGACACTAAAGTTCATGAAGATGATGTTGTTGTTCTCTCCAAATTTGGTGTTGGTGAAAACAAGGACGTATACACTGTTGTTGCGCATGTTTTGAAAATAGTTTTTTATCGTTGTACTACTGTGAAGCATAATGTCCGATGGGGAGGTGTTGAGTTTGGGCTCAGGTTCATTCCATTTAAAGATATTCTGAGTGGAGAAGCAAATAAACTTTTGACTGTTGGTCAGTCTATTCTGATATTTTATGTTACTAAGGTTTTTTATGGTTTAATTTGTAAAATTTTTTGATTTAGTTTTATTTTGTATTTTTGCTGCAGATGTTGATGGTAGTCTTATTTGGCATGGGTGATTTGGATGTGTTTGGAAAAGGTTCAAAATTAACCCAAAGGATGAACTTTAATCTTCAAGATTTGGGGTAAGTTTTGACTTGTATTTTTTATAAATTTTCTTTGCTGTAATGTTTTGAAAACTTAATACATATAATCATTTGTGTAATAAATCGTAAGGATTAATGATGTGGTGTAGTAAATGCGATGAAGAGTATTCTCTTAAGTTAAAGGACTTGTATGTTATTTAGTGATGTAATAAATGTTGTATATGTAATATTGACTTTCACTTTATTTTATATGTATTTACAATGTTAAAATTATTCTTTGCATGTAGAGGTACCATTTTAAGATGTACGATGTGGAATGATTATGCAGTGCTGTTTAAGAAGCTCATTTCTAATAATCCAGCCAATGAGCATGTGATGGTTGTTATACAGCATGCTAAAGTTAAAGACTGGAAAGGTAAGTTTGTGTTAGTTTGAGTATTTTTAAATAATTGTTAACGTGAAACAAAGTCACTAAGTATATGTATATTGTTATATATTGAACAAATTACTGTACAAAGCGACAAGTATGGAACTCGAATGTTTCTGAATGTAGAAATTGATGAAGTTAACCAATTAAGGAGGAGGTACAATTTTTAGAACAATTTTATACAGAAAATGTATAACTTTTTTTTTGCCATTCTTTTGAGTCTCCTAGGTCATTTTTTATGTTAATTCTTTTTGCTATTTTTCAGTCTTCTTAAAAAGCAAGTTCATGAATCTGGTTCTACATATCAAGCACTACGTTCGTCTGACTCTGTTTACTCATTGCATCAAGAATTTGTTGTTTCAACTCCGAAGAAAGATATTGACGAACTTAGCGACATACAAACGATTTCAATATTTTTTTAATAGATTACATACTTGTTTATTTGTTTATTACATTTAATTAGTTTTGTGAGCGAAAGAATTTTAACCGAAACAGGATTATTTGATCATACAAGTTACAAAACCAGGTGCGGAAACCCTAGCTTTGAACAAACTGATAAAAACTCAAATCAAAACACAATCAATATCATTTTCAAAGGTTTTCATAGATTAACTTTTGCATAAACTTGATTACAATGAGTTTTAGGTTAATCTAGAACACACACAAACACTCTCAATCTATCCTGGAACCTGATCTCAAAACACACACAACTAATAACTCTCTATACATTACAAAAACACAATTTCTATTTATAGGGACTGCACATTCGCCCATATGCACTGGTCGAATGTGGACTTCTTCCACATTCGCCCATATGCAGGGTACGAATGTATTCCTTCTGTCAAGCTCCATTCACCTTCGCCCAGATGAGTCTTCCTTCGCCCACTAATATTCACCTTCGACCAATCTGTTTCCACCTTCTATCCATCAGCACTCTAACATATGTTAATATCCAATCACTAGTCGCAAAACGCATCTACAAACTCCCCCTCGACTATTGATTGGATCGTCTTCTGTCTTCGTCCATTGCCTTGTTCAACAACTTAATTCTGAGCTGTTTCTTCTGCTCTTTGGTCATTTCAGGCTCTAACTTTCTCTTCACCGGTTTCGACACATTCGCCATCTTCACCATCTTGCCAAGTTTGCCATCCAAATTACTTCCCGCATTTATATCATATGCAAAGCAAACACCAACCACTTGAGTATATTTCTTTGCTTGATCAGCGTCATTCGGCTCATGATGAATCGGATTATAGAAAAGCATGATGATGTCTTCGAAAGTACAGTTTATCAACCACATAGGATCAAATACGTGAACATGCTTGTATTTATCCTTCCCGTCTCTCAACACTATCACCGCTTCAGCCTTCCTCCAATCATAATACCAAAAAATAAAGTCAGCACTGAAATGTTGTGGCATGGGCATCAAAGGTATTTTCCTCATCACTTCAGGTGCCTTGTATATCAAAGTAACCCGCTTCAGCTTGGTTTTAGGATCAATATCCCTATGAACTTTTCTTCGGGGATATTGTGGCTTAAATCTATTCCACTTCGTCCTACTTTCCCAAACCAGCTTGTCTGCACACCAACCGACATGTGTATTGTTTACTGAAGCACCAGACATAGGGAATCTGCATAAATCTCTGACCGCCCAGTACGGTAGAGTAAGCAAATCAATGAATCTGTAAAAGTACAAGATCCCTGATTCCCATTTGGCAGCTAGACACTTCAGCCTGCCCAAATATGTCCACCCGAGAGCTCTGCCTTTAAACTTAGCATTGTGAAATCTATAGAAATTTCCTTGAGTTTCAGGCTTCGGTCGGTTTTCATCCATTTCTCTCAATTTCTTCAAATAACTCTTTAATTCATCAGATTGATTTGAAGATTCTTGCTTATCAGCACCAAACACTTTCTCCACAAACTCTGCACTTCTTTGTTTAGCCTTCTTCTTTGCTGAAGTGTTTGGTATCTCAGTAAAGTCAGGAAATATCACATCTTCATCAGTTTGTCTGAAGTACTGTGGATATTCCTCATGCGTTATGTCTTCAATCTCCACTTCATCAAACTCAGGAGTATTCTTATCATCTGAGTGACTTCCAATATCCTTTTCAGGAATATCTGGAATCAACTCATCTACAATGAACTCCTCAAATGTTTTCCCTACTCTCTGTGCAAGTCCATCTAGAATTTCCTTTGCCACAGAAGCAGGTACTTCACCTTCTTCAAGATCAGGATCGTTGTATTCCAATTCGTATCTCATATCATCTGTTTGGAATATCTCAGCAAAACGTCCTGTGAATTCAATAGTCCATTCTCTTCTTTCCAACATATCTTTGTACACTTGTTTAGCATCATCAGTCAAAGATCTCACCTTTTCATTCCAGAAGATACTCTCATCTGAATCAACGTTCTCACCTTTCTTTTTCTTTGAACTTGATTCTCCAGTATCTTTCTTTTTAGGTGTTCTCTTTTCAAATGTAAACTTTGAAGTATCATCTCCTCCATCATTATCATCACTCTCATCACTACTATCATCTTCCTTCTGACTCCCAGACCCTTCTGCATCATCATCATCATCATTCTTATCATCCTCATCATCACTTTTCTCTGACTCTTCATCATCCTCGTCATCATCTTTTTCTTTATCCGATTCAGATGGTTCAAAATCAACTTGCTCTTCTTCTTTTTCCTTATCTTCTTCACCCTCCTTCAACTTGGGTGCAACATTGTACAAATTATCAATCAACTCACTAAGGCGTTTGTTCTCAGCCTTTAGTTCTTTGTTGTCTTCTTTGATAGCTTTAAACCTGTTCTTATTCCTCAAACACTTACCCTCAAGCTTCTTGTTCTTCGCTTCAAGCTTCTTAACTTTCTCGTCAATCTCATCTTGATTTGACTTTGAAGCTACTACAATCTGAAGCATTTTCTCTTCATTTTGCTTGAACTTGGCAATTTCAGCTTGTTGAGCCACTATCATCTTCATCATATCATCCATTTTCTTATTCACTTGTTTCATCACATCATCATCAACAGTGACCTTTTTAGATTTGGATCTAGATGGCTCAGCTTCAGCTTCCTTTTCTTTCTGAGGCTTTCTAAACATGTCAAGTACATTATCCAGTGCAACATTGAATTGATCAACTGGTAATGTTTCTGCCTCTTTAGACTTCTTTTGTTTCTTAGTGACTGGTGAAGACAGCTTTGATGACGTACCAGCATCGGGTACTCTTTTGCCTTTCAAGAGTTGGGCTAACTCTTTCTCTCTCAACTGCTTTGTACTTGTATTCTTAGCCATGGTCTTGTGCTTAGGCTTGGGCAAGTTTACTACCACAGTCTCTCCTGCATTCAACTCATCCATATCCACACCTAAACCTTCATCTTCAACATTCAATGACTTCTTACTTTTCTCAGCTTCCTCAATTGATTTGTTTAAAGATTCAGACTCACCAACCATAGTGGCCTTACGTTTGGTGGCCCTAACATTCTCAGCATCAGAATCCCACTATTCCTCTTCCTCAGTTTCTTCTGAATCCACTGATTCTTCATCCACCAAACCTGTACCTTTCTTCGCAGTTGTTTTCTTTCTAACCACCTGTTGCTTAGAGCTTCCTTGATCAGTCTTTCCCTTACCCTTCCCTTTGGCTCCGGGATTGACCACTTGCCTCTTCCTCTTAGTATTAGCATCAGCATATACTAAGGGATCATCATTATCAGAATCACTTTCAGGATGCCTAGACGTATTCTTTCCAGGATCAGAGTAAACCTCTTTGGCTAAAGCTCCAAATAACCTTCTGTATGGTGGCCTTTCATTGTCTGGCACACCCTTGTAGCCCTTCATTCTAACCAACGTCCGAATGTTCATGTGATCTTGAGCAAGTATCTGTGTCGGATCCTTCCTCAAATTAGGATACTTGTGATCAAAGATCATCATCAGGAATCTAGGGTATAACATAAAATACTTCTTCTTCAATCCCTTTAACATCTCCAGCATGTGATCCAGAATCATTCCAGACACGTTGAATGGTTTGTTGAGAGTCAACGCAACCAACAACGAGCTTAAGCTTCTCCTCATCACGTCATAACCTCCACTAACACATCCAAACACATGAATGATGACATGTGCAAAATATTTGAATTGCACACTCAACTTCCCTTTGTGCATCGAACCATCAGTGATAGCTCCTTTATATTTCATCCTGAGGAAACATGCCTTTTGTTCTGTCCATGATAGTTCTCTTGGATCTTCACTCACTTCAAACTTTATCTGGAGTGCTTCTCTGATATCAGACTCTGTAATAAACATCTCCATGTCTTGTATCTTGCTCCTTATGATAGTCTGATTATCCCAGAAATCATACTTCGCGTTATTGTAGAAGTCTTCAACTATATCCTTGTAAATAATAGTCGGAGTTGCCAAAGCATATACAACTCTGCTTCTTTTCAAGAACTTGATAATATCAGCAAACTCAACGTACTTTTCCACATCTCCCAGATAAGCACAGCAATTATGATTTTTCTCGAACGGCCATTTGCTTTTGCTTGACGATTCTCCTTCTTGAACATTCTCTGGGACTGGATCTGTGACAACAGTCTCTACTGGAATCTCAACATTCTCTTGTTCCTCAGCCATCTGTATAACAAAATCAGAATCAAACGTCAAAACACAAAATCGACAAAAATTCAAAATTTTAAGATTTTAGAATTCCACATTCGCCCGTTTTGTCAAGGTCGAATGTAGAAATTATGGTTCGAATGTAAAACGTTTTGGTCGAATGTGAAATCAGTTTTGAATAAAAATTACATTCGCCCGTTGCAAAGTACATTCGCCCGTTTCAAAGTACATTCGTCCAACATATTCCACCTTCACCCGTTTGTTTAACCGAAGGTAGAACCTGTTCTTCCCCAAAATTTGAAAATTTCTCAACTATGTTTTTAACACTTGATTTTGATCAGGATGTATACTATAGTGACCGATTAAGACTCGTGACCCATCAATTTGCTTTTAATTTCAATTTACATCTGTTTTATAGGTGAATTAGGTTAAAACTGTTCTATTCGATCAATTTACCAATCAAATGTTGTTAATAACCTAATTCATTCAAACATCTCCCCCTAAAACTGATGTACATTGAAATGTAATCAAAATCAAACATCAAAAACCAATCTAAGACCCTTAACCCTAAAACCCTAGGTCCGTATATAAAAACCACGATTCTGGTCTGTTTTCAGCTCCAATACCTGTGATTATTATGTGAAAATGATCAGTAAACCACAGGGAAACAAACGCACAATCAAGAGAAATCAAAGCAACAAGGTGTCTTTGTTCGAAAAAAAAATTTGAAAAACATAATGAAGGTTCGAACCTGTGAAGTGTTTATATAGGAGGTGCACCTTCGACCGTTTTGATGGTCGAATGTGGGGATATTCCACATTCGCCCAAAACGAATTGGTCGAATGTAAAATCAGTTTACCCGAATGTGAAGTTTGTATAAACAAACCCACATTCGCCCAGTTTAAACAACCGAAGGTGACAATTTTTCCACATTCGACCCAATTAAGGGGCGAATGTGAAATGGAAAAATCTGAAAATTTTACCAAATCACGAATTCGAATCCCGTTCAACATTTTTCAATCTGTTAAACTTCCAAAACTCATATTTTCACATTTTGAATGATACAAAGCCCAGATGGTGTTATCAAATCTCAGAAATTGACCATCAAGCATCCCCGGTTATCAAAAATAAAGCAGAAATGCAAAAATTTTGGGTTTTTCTGAAATTTTATCAAAACACACCTAAAATCTTTTTGGATTTTGTATCTTTTTGACAATAAAAGTAAATTGCAACAAAGTAAAATGCATCAAAGTAAATGAAAGCAGTAAACATTTTGTGATGTCCGGTAAGAGGATCATATCAGTTTTTTGAGAAATCTGATCACAGCGTTGATCTATTTGTTTAATATTATCATTAGAAACAGTATGTGACACGGCAATTGCTGATATTATGGTCCACGTAAGCTCACATGCAGACAATTACGCAATGCTTTAAAATGATACGAGTTAGGTGTATTAGACTAACACGATGTGGTGCCCACACACACGACATACTCCCGTATCAAGTAATTGCACAAAGCTTCGTCGTAACGCGTGATTATGCCAGAGTTATCCGTAAAAGTTACAAAGTATATAGCACAGAGGTGTACAGGTCAGCAAACGAATGCAGCAAAGTAACATGTGCGTATACACTAGGTTGAGGCTGATATTAACCACTGATTTGCATCAGAAAGTTAATACGATGTAATAATGATCTTTGATCAATTAAAACATAAAGTTCCTCAATTCGGTAACTTCCGGTTTTGGCAATTAAGCTTTTTTAGCAAATATTCTGATAAAACTAGGTCCGTAAATCAATACGACAAAAGTTTAATCAGAATATCCCGGATAACCATAACATAACGACCCGAAACCTCAGATTTTGGCAATCCTATCAACCGAAATTACGGTACTAAGACCATATGCCCATGAGGTGTTCAGCCACGAACGCGTAGTTCGTTATGTTTGTATCACTAATGCACGCAATATTTAGTCTACGAAGCCTATCAGCATATCACACGTAGTCAACATACGCCTCATTATACTATACAATTCTTTAGCCTGTGTCAGATCCCCACTGATGTACTATCATTTCCTCTTTTTATCCAGGAAATCATTTTTGATTTTCTAATTTTTAAGCCTTTTTGAATTTTTCAATGTTTTTGGTTTTTCTGATAAAATGGCTCCCCCTAAAATAAAGAACATATTTTTGGGTTTTTAATTTTTCTGAAAAACAAAACAAAAATTTGAAAGAAACAATCCACTCGAAAGCATCAACTTCTTTGAGGATTAAACAATCCCCTCGAAAGCATCAACTTCTTTGAGGATTACGATAGTAAAGAGAAATTCCCAATTAGCAAAGAGAAATTCCCAATTAGCAAAATATTAAAAACTAAAACTAAAAAGCGATAAACCGAGGTGCCGATTAGTCCTGTTTTTCCTTTATATTGTTTACTTTTAAAAGATATTCAAAGCGGGATCTGTCAAAAGCTTTTGTAAACAAATCTGCACGTTGGTAGTCAGTATGGATTTTGACCATATCTATCAATTCCTTAGCGTAACAATCACGGATAAAATGATATTTGATCCGGATATGCTTCGCTTTAGAATGATTTTCAGTATTTTTAGTTAATGCAATTGCAGCTTCGTTGTCGCAGTGTATAGGGGTTTTAAGAAACTGCAAACCGTAATCCACCATCTGTTGTTGGATCCAGAGCACATGCGAACAGCAACTCGAGGCTGCAATGTACTCGGCTTCACAGGTAGATAGCGCCACGGAAGTCTGTTTCTTGCATTGCCAGGTGATTAACCTGCTCCCTAAAAACTGGCAACCAGCTGTAGTAGATTTGCTATCTTTGTCACAGCCGCCCCAATCTGCATCACTAAAAGCAATAAAATCAAAATCATCATCATTAGGGTACCAAAGTCCTTTTGAGGGACAACCCTTCAGATATCTAAGGATACGCTTGACCGCCGTCAGATGACTTTGTTTCGGCTTCGATTGATAGCGGGCACAGAGACACGTTGCGTACATAATATCTGGTCGAGACGCCGTCAAATACATCAGAGATCCGATGATTGCTCTGTATGTAAATGGGTCCGTCAGCTCCCCCTTAGCGTCCACTCCAATCCCGTGATTGGGTTGAATCGGGGTATCCATCGGCTTGGAGTCCTCCATCTGGAACCGGCTCAAGATGTCGGATACGTATTTCGTCTGGTTAATGAAGATCCCGTCAGGTCTTTGGTCCACCTGCAAGCCTAGGAAAAACTGCATCTCCCCCATTGCGCTCATTTCGAACTTTTCCTGCATGACAGTTTCGAACTCCCTGCATAAAAGCTCGTTAGTTGAACCAAATATTATATCATCAACGTAAATCTGCACTAGAAGCAAATCATCTCCCGTCTTCTTCGTAAAGAGGGTGCAATCGACGAGTCCGCGCTTAAATCCTTTGGAGATGAGGTATGTACTTAGCTCCTCGTACCACTGTCTCGGAGCCTGGTGCAAGCCATATAGAGCTTTGTTCAGCACGTAGACTTTATCCCAGTGGATTGGGTCCTCAAAGCCTGGTGGCTGCCCGACATAAACCTCTTCCTTGACTTTCCCGTACAGAAATGCGCTTTTAACGTCCATTTGATAAACTATGAATTTCTTGTATGAAGCAAACGCAAGGAACATCCGAATAGCTTCAATTCGTGCTACCGGTGCATAGATTTCGTTATAATCAATCCCTTCGATTTGATGGAAACCCTGCACGACCAATCTGGCTTTGTTACGAACAATAACCCCACGATCATCCTTCTTGCACTTAAACACCCATTTAGTGCCTATCTTCTTTCTCTCCGGCGGCAAATCCGTGAGCGTCCAAACTCCCAATTTCTGGAATTGTAATAACTCCTCCTGCATAGCTTCAACCCAGGCGTCATCCTTCAAAGCGTCCTTGTATGTCCTTGGCTCTACCTGCGACACATAACACGCAAACGACCAATCATTTTGACTACCAGATTGTTGAATTTTAGCATATAACGCTAAAGCACCAAAACTCTCTGGCGAATTAACACTTCTCAGCTGCCCTCTGGTCATAACACTGCTACCAGGATCACCGATAACTTGCTCTAGCGGGTGAATACGATGAATCCGAGATTCCGGATAATCAGGTACAGTAACTCCCGTCTGAGCAGTCAAGTTCTCTACAGCATCCAGATCATGACCCGTGTTAGATGATGAAGCAACATCTGGAGTTGGAGTTGGGTTCACTGGCGGTGCCTCTGGTTCTTCTGCATGTTCAAGAATGACTTCTTCAAATTGTTCATCTTCAGATTCTGAAGATTCTAATGAAGTTGAAGCCTCTTGAAACACTTCTTCTTCCTGTATAGGAGCATTGGTATCATTAGAAGCTGGTAGGGGGTTCACAGTGATCGGACGCACCAACGGTGAAGTAATTGCATTTTCACACTCGTAAAGTAATCTGATAACAGCTTCTTCAACCAAGCTATCTAGATTGAATGATTCAAAGAAATCTTTGTAATCAAACATCCAATCAGGACCCGTGCCTTGCAAATTTTGAGTATATCGTTGAACTTCGACGTTAGCCCAATCCTCCACTCGACGAGTTCGCTTGTTGTATACCCTTTTGAGCGGGGTTGCATATCCAACAAAGTATCCCTCCTCAGCTTTAGGACTAAACTTCTCGCTTGGATTCAACATCGTGCATGGCGCCCCAAAAGGTTCTAGATACTCTAAGTTCGGCTTTCGTCGGTGTAACAGCTCATAAGATGTTTTACCAAACTTCTTCACTGTTAGAACCCGATTTAGTGTATAATTTGCTGCATAAATCGCCTCGTTCCAGAACATTACCGGAAGATTTGAATCAGCGAGCATTGTTCTAGCCGCTTCAATTAGAGTCCTATTCTTTCTTTCAGCAACTCCGTTCTGTTGTGGGGTGTACGAAGCCGAATATTCATGATGTATCCCTTTGCTTTCACAAAGTTCATCCATCTTGGCGTTTTTGAACTCCGTCCCATTATCACTCCGAATTCTATTAATCTTCACATTGTAGAGATTCTCCAATCGAGTGAACAGAACTTTCAGATTGTTAAAGGTGTCACTTTTGTTTTGCAAACACATCACCCATGAAAATCTTGAGTAGTCATCAGTGACGACTAAACAATAAAGCTCCCCAAGATGACTTTTGCGCTTGACCGGTCCAAATAGATCCATGTGCAATCGCTCAAGTGGCATCTCAACAGAGTTGGCTTTCTTCACTTTGTGGGACTGTTTGTGTTGCTTCCCCTTCTTACAACTCACACACTTGTCATTCAGATGGAAATGTTTCACGTTGACTCCATCGACAAGCCCATTTCTCACAAGTTGGTTCATTTTCCTCAGATGAATGTGCCCCATTCTTAGGTGCCACATTATCGATTCTTTCTCTGTCGCTTTTGATAGAAAACATGTTATTTGACCCTGTGATGTCATCGCCTTGGACATATCAAGAATATATAGATTGTTGACGCGAGGTGCCTTCAACATTATCCACTCCTTTGGAATTTTGAAGCCCGGTTTGAGAATGTAGCAGGATTTGTCATCAAAATGCACAGTAAATTGTTTATCACAAATTTGACTGACACTCAGCAGATTATAATCAATCTGTTTCACATAAGATATCCGCTCAAAGCTCACTATCCCATTACTCACGCTTCCCTCCATTGTAATATATCCACCTTTATTTCCAGCGAATGCGACATACCCTCCATTGATGTTCTTCACGTCGAACAACAACGCAAGATCCCCTGTCATGTGGCCTAAAGCTCCACTATCAACAATCCAAAGACTGCTAATAGGGCCAGCTGAAGCTCCCTGCACACAAAAAGTAAATCATTTAGTTCTTTCGGGGGACCCAAGCCTGAGTCTTGGGTCTTGGAACATCAGTTTTCACAGAAACATTTTCACAAACATTTTCAACAACTTTTTGATCAATCTTTTTCTGATTGTTCAAAACAGTTTCCTTTTTCTCATTGACCTTTGAAGTAGAGGCTCCTGGAGTACCATTGGGTGACCAAGATTGTTCAGTTCGTTTCAGGATACGAATCTGAGACTTTGGGTTCTCAGTTGGTTTCTGAACATTGTTAACAAATGTAACTTTCTTGGTTACCTTATCTGATGTAACAGACTTAGGTCCAACACTTGATTTGACAATCGGTTTTGGTGGAACCTTTTGCCTATCAATTGTTGCGTTCACCACAGGCTTCCTCCATGATTGTTCCATAGCAATCCGATTTCTTCGATCATATTGAATTGGACGATTGTTCCTCATTTGGTGAAAATTGTTTTGATTATAAAACTGTTGTGGTTGTTGAGGAACAACTCTCCTATGTGGTGGCACATAATGATCAATCGGTTTTCTCATGGAATTCCTCACTTCAACTTCGTGCCTTTTATGCCTTACATATGGGCACTGAGCAAGTAAATGCCCTCGTTCCCCACATTTAAAGCATGCACGGTACTCTTCAAAAACATTTGGAGCATTTGGTTGAGCAAATGATCTAACAGGATATTGATCATTGTACTGTTGATTCCTCAAACTCTCAGGGAGTGGCCCTTTTGAGTAAGCAGGCTCATGAAAACCATTAGCTCTGTTTTTGGGTCGAATGAACTCTGTGACATGGACCTTTGGTTCTTGAGGAACATCCAAATACAATTTCTTTAAAATGGCAGGTGGAATCTCATTTGTTCTCTCATGATTTGGGAACCAAATGGTGCTTTCTTGCCAAATTTTGTCGATTTTAGCATAGTTAGCATTTTTTATTGGAAATTCCTCGTCAGAGATGATCTTATCGGATCCTTCCATCCGATAAAACACCTTGACAGGTTTGTCACATGGTTCATTATTAACATTCTTTTCAAGATCTTTCTTTACCACATTCTTCTCAAGATCTTTCTTAACAACATTCTTTTCAGACTTTTTCTCACGATGAGCATTTGCCATCGGATGTACAATCTGAGATGGTGAAACTGGTTCATTTGTAATGATGTGATTTTCTTTTGGAATTTCACATGCATTAACATTTTGATTACCACCAGTATCATCATTCTCAGAGTCTGAATCTACACTCTCAGCATTAACACCCTCATCATTCAAACCTAAGATCGGTCTCACATCGGAATGTGGATCACCAATACTCGAGGTATTAGATTCATTTTCCGATGATGAGTCTGATTTTACCGAGCTCTCCGGTGTCACTTGATGACAATTATGGTTTTCAAAAAGCACCGGAGATGGCACAGACCGGTAATTAGTGGTTTGATCATCAATGATGTGGTCTACCACGTAAGCAATGTGCTTATAGCTTTCTAACTTTTTGTTTACTTTCTCAGCAAAGCATTTGATGGCGGCCATTTCCAACTTGGTATTTTCAATTTCATTGATATAGTTATTAATTGCAAGTTGTTTTAATGATAAAGTGTTTTTCAAGTCGGAAATGTCCTTTTTATAACCATCTAATACCTTGTTGAAAGCATTCAACTCTTTGCGAGTAGATTGACTGTTCATGATAGCACTATCACGTTGAACACGGAGTTGTTTATTCTCCTCAGTCAATCTATCACATGTACCACAATATTTATCACTTTTATTATCAGTGCTACACTCAGAACTTACAGGTTTTGGCGGATCAGTCATGGCCATCAATGCGAAATGAGCTTCCTTTCCAGCAAAGAATCTGGAATAGTCAATCTTGGTGAAAGCATCATCAGCAATGCACGACTTCCTCGTCATCAGAAAATCCGCTTCTGCTAGCAACTGATCAATGTCATCATCTAGAGAAGTAACACTTGCTTCCGTATCCAATTCACTGTCTGAATCAGAATAAACCGATTCACACTCCTCAGGAATATCAGAAACAGTATCTATCACTACTCCAGAATTAGCTTCCTCAGCCTTAACCTCAACAGGTTCATTCTCCACATCCATTTCAGCCTCAGACTCATCACTTTCACACTCAGTTTCTACCTTCTCATCAACTGTCACTGACTCTTCAATATCAACCTGATAAGCAACACAAGCCACATTTCCACCAGTAGTAATTTCCTCAACACCTATTTGCATACTCGACCAATCAAACCGTTCATCTTGTTGAGTCACCAATGCTTGATTCTGATTGGTGTTCTGGTGTGTCTCATTCGGTGTAGTAATTGGTATGACTGTTCGGTTAGCATTGTTAGGTGATTGGTTTTGAATCTGGTTTGGTGTGTTCGGTTGTCTGTTTTGGTTGTTATTAAAGTTGTTTTGACGGTTTTGGTAGTTGTTGTTATTTTGGTAAGAAACTTGGTTTTGTTGTTGACGGTTCTGGTAGCTTGCATTGAATGGGTTTCTATTACCTTGTTTTGGTGGCTGGGTGCATTCTCTTTTAAAGTGACCTTTCCCTCCACAATTAAAACAAGTAACTTTCTCCTTGTTGAACCCGTAGGTTGTGTTAGGAGAAGTTCCCAAATCCGTTCTACCTGTCTTCTCGATAAACTCTGGTGCTCTTCTCATTATGCTTGCAAAAGCCCATTGGATATCAATTAGTTCCATCTCTTCCTTGTCAATCTGTGCGTAGTCTTCATTGGTTAAGTTGTTATTCCCAATTTGACTAGCAACTAATCCGTTGTAGGATGAAACCATTGCAGAGACTAGTGCAATATGTTGCTGAGCAACTTCAACCGTCACATTACCCAAGTTAGACGTCTCCAAAACCACTGGTTGTTGATTAGGTTGAGTAACTTGGTTCATTGGTTGTTGTGATTGGCTAGCAGTGTAGAAAGCAGCTTGTTGCATTGGGGAGAATGGTGGAATATAGGAATTGTTATATTGTTGTTGTGGTTGTGGGTTTGATGACTGTGAAAAGGATGATGTTTGTTGATGGTAGTTGATGGTAGGTTTTGGTGATTCCATAACATTGGAAATGCACGCAACATGTGGTGCCACTAATCCTCCTGAACTTGAGTTACTAGCTGGAACTGAAGTACCTCCAAAATATAAGTCGGGATTCTGAGGAATCTGTGATCTTCTAGCTTTCCTCTTCTCTTCCAATTCTTTGTTTTCCAGCTTTTCTATAAACTCTTGAATGGACCAGAATTGATATGCATCCTTCTCCCTGAGAACTTCCACATGCTGATCCCAGTGTGGTGGTAAAGCATCTGCAAACTTATCCACCTGCTTTGTCATAGGAATCTGTATACCATAACTAGACAATTCAGTTAGCAAATGACTATATCTAGGAGTTAATTCTTTCAAAGTTTCATTGCCAATATAAGAAAAATTCTCAAACTCCTTTCTCAATTCCTCCATCCTTAGACTTCTAGTCTTCTCATTACCATCATGCCTCCTTTTAAGCGCTTCCCACAATTGCTTAGACGTCGTACAAGTCCCAAACTGATGCAACAGATCGTTTGTGATTGCCTGTGTCAATTGGGAAAAAGCTTTCTTCTCCACAGCAAACTTCTTTTTCTCATCCTCAGCCATACTCTCCAATGGAACTGGTTCACCTGTATTCTCCAAAACTGGTGCTGTGTAACCTCTAGCAATCATGTTCCATGCCTCAGCACCCTCCACTCCCATGCCTTCCAAATGTATCTTGAACTTTTTCTGCCACTGATTATATTCTTGTATCTCCATAAGCTTCGGTGGCCGATTCCCGCTACCTGAAGACAAATCATTAATCAGTGTCGAAATAGCATTTGTAGTTTGAGTGTTTACCACCGCTGCTGCTACTCCCCAGTAATCAGGTTGTGGTGCTGGAGGTGCATTTTGAGCCATGTAGTTAATCGGTTGCGAAGACTGTGTGCTTGTCTTTTGTGCTGCCACCGTCCATGGGTCTATCACTTGCTGTTGTGGTTGTGTCGTTGCTGGTCTTGGAGTAGTCGGAAAATTCCACATGATCACGAACTTCGAAAAATTCAACACTTAGAAAATTTTCCAAAAACTGATCCTAGATTCGCCCAATTACTTCTCACTTTCGTCCCTTCTGTTTCACTTTCGCCCAGAAACAACTTACCCGAATGTAAATGTTCACCAGAAAGTAAAACACACTAATACAATTCCACGTTCGCCCAGTAATTTCTAGGTTCGACCGGTCTTACTCCAGGTTCGCCCGCCCGATCAATCGAAAGTGGAAATTGTGACCCGAAAGTGAAAAATTCAACAGAAAATTTCAGGTTCGCCCAAAAATATCCTAGATTCGACCAGAAATGACTCAGGTTCGCCCAAAAACTCTCAGGTTCGACCACTCAGGTTCCAGATTCGCCCATTTCAGGTTTGAAAAACGGTTACACTTTGAAAAACGGTTATTTTGATCTATGATTTTCAAAAGTTTGTGGATTTGAATGATCTTAATCAGGTTTTGATTCGGAATTGATTTGGAACAACTTTAATTCTTGGAATTTTGAATTTTAACCACAAAATCAACTTCAAATCAATCAAAAACACTCATAAACCATTTTTATTCAAAAACAGATGTGAATTGATCAAAAATAGGTCCAAATCAGCTCTGAGTTTATCAAATTTGTTGTTGTATGATCTTCTATGCTCTGATACCACTTTGTGAGCGACATAATTTTAACCGAAACAGGATTATTTGATCATACAAGTTACAAAACCAGGTGCGGAAACCCTAGCTTTGAACAAACTGATAAAAACTCAAATCAAAACACAATCAATATCATTTTCAAAGGTTTTCATAGATTAACTTTTGCATAAACTTGATTACAATGAGTTTTAGGTTAATCTAGAACACACACAAACACTCTCAATCTATCCTGGAACCTGATCTCAAAACACACACAACTAATAACTCTCTATACATTACAAAAACACAATTTCTATTTATAGGGACTGCACATTCGGCCATATGCACTGGTCGAATGTGGACTTCTTCCACATTCGCCCATATGCAGGGTACGAATGTATTCCTTCTGTCAAGCTCCATTCACCTTCGCCCAGATGAGTCTTCCTTCGCCCACTAATATTCACCTTCGACCAATCTGTTTCCACCTTCTATCCATCAGCACTCTAACATATGTTAATATCAAATCACTAGTCGCAAAACGCATCTACAAGTTTTTTTATATCTGATTTAAAATAATTATCAATATATTGTTGTATTGTAGGCAATGTGTTGTGTTGTGGTTGCAAGTATAAAACTTGTGCAACAAGGGTATGGTTGGTTTTATGTTGCTTGCAAGAAATGCTTCAGAAAGGTGGAAACTAAATTAGAGTATGGTTGGCTTCTGAAACTCTAGAGATACAGTGCTTCTCTTCTTTTTGATTTTCTTTTTTATTGGTGGTTTCTTTGTTGAAATCACTGGGATGACTTCCATACAACTGTTTGTGGTTTCGTTTCCAGCAGCAGCAGTTGAACCCACAACAGATGTTACAACAATAGATGTTGAAGTATCACAGTTTGTTTGTTTTTTAGAACTTTTACCTCTAATGAGGTTTTCTGTACTTTTAACATCCAACATTCTTGTAAAAGTTTCATTCGATAAGCTATTAATTGTGATAGCTACCCCTTTTCTAAAATCATTTTCAGGCAATAGTTTTTGTAAGCAGAAACTCAACAATCTTGGATATAGTAAAAAACATTACGAGATCCAGATTTTATAGCCTTTACATTAGATACTAAATCAGTAAATACTGTCTGAGACAAATTGAAATCACTCTCCGTTAAAATTGCATATTCCAGATACTGTGTTTTCAATGGTATCTCATTAAATGATGTTGTTTTTGCAGAGAGACATATAAGAAGGGTATGAAAAAAAAAATCTTCATTGGTGGGGGAAAATTTGGTTTAAACATTGTGGATGCAGTCAATTGGCCTTCATACCCTCTCTCTCAATTACCTCTGTTTGAATTTCATTTTTCTGGAAAGAAATATTACCTTGCAAATCGTTTAGGGAGAATGTGTTGCAGATGAATTCCGGTGTTATATCGATATCTGTATTTCCAATTTTGGAGACAACTGCATAAGGCTTTTTGTCTTTCTCTCGGCACTCGGCTTTATTCCAGAATTCTTTCAGAGTATCCACATATATTGGAGCATTAGCGGTGAGGATTGGTAAGTATATGGATTTGGAGAGCACATCGATTATAGAGTGAAATTGATGGTTATGTTGTGTTTTAACCAGATATGGTAGATAGTTATGACGGGTTTTTAATTGAAGATCCATACTAAAGATTGAAACAAACCAACTGAATTCAAATTAGGTATGGAATACGTCAGGAGATTTCAAATTTCTTAGTCAAATGGATTTAGGGGTTAATTGATAGTGAAGTGCTTTTCTGGTGTTTGAATAGAATAAGTTAGTGGAAATATCGATTATGAGGGGTTTTGTGTGTGAAAAATTGTGGGTGACGTATCAAAAGTGATGTTGACGTGTTCAAAGTTGTCGGTAAACATATGTTCATAAGTCAACACGCATTTTAATGGTCTGTGTCATACGGTCAAATATTATTGAAATTTGTTAATGTATAGCAGTTGCGTGAAAATAGTTGTTTACGACTTAACAGATGTTGTGAAACAATATATAAATTATAATGAATTTCCCATTACAGAGTTTATCTTAGAAAATCTTTGATAAGTCAACATAAGTATAAAATAGAGTATGCAATTTAATGATTAACATAATGGTTACAAATATTTGACATTATAAAAAAACTTATTTTGTTATTTTTGTGTTCCTATTTTGTTTCAATCTATATAAAATGAACAAATCTTAACAGTATTTTTTTTACTCTATTTAAAACCATGTACTTTCAACAGTCTTTTTTCTAGTTTATATTCATTCAACAATTATCACTTTCCTACTTTGTATTCAGATGCATAATGATATTTTGTCAAATTCATTTCAAGAAGTGTTCTTAAAGATTCTTACAATCAAATAACTGTTAACATTGAACATATTCTAAAGTCTGATACGGTTTGTATAAAGATATCTGTTTACATGTGAACAGTCATTATAAAACAGAGTATATAACAAGTTGAAGGTATATAACTATGAGTACTATATAATTTCTCAAAGTTATTATTATTTTACTTCTTTAATATTAAAAATTAAAATAAGTATTATACACAATAAATTAGTGTCATTTTTTAAATAAAATAATCTAGATTCTTCTTTTCTATTGTAGGTCTTATAGACTCTTAGCTGTTGTCACTGCAAATAATAATTACCACGTTTGAATTTATTGTTGAAAATGACGTCTTATTTTTTAAATATTTGTATTTAAATATAATGTATATTATTTTCAGTAGTAATTATCAATTGAAATAGTAGTCCAGATGGATTTACAGTTTCATACACAGTCGTATAAAGTTTCAAAGAACAATGAATTTCGATATTCAGATGAAATCTTCTTAATAGAACTTTTGAGTGAAAATGTCGATGATGAAAAATTCTTTAAGTCACTTCATGTTGTAAGTTGGTTTTACTCTCATGATTTTGAAGTAGTAATAGTTAATTATGAAAATGGTTTTGAAAAATTATTCATCCGAGAGAAAATAGAGTATTTGGATAATTTGGAGTTTCTTGAAGAACTTGAGCAGAAAAAAATGAGCAACATTAATCAGAATACATTTCATCTTAATCTGGAACAAATGATCAGAGCAAGGATACTGTATTTGAAGGAGAAGCTGGAACAAGTTATGGAAGAATGAATATGTTATTGGAGTTCAATTGATGAAGATTATCAAATTTAAATCTTTTTATATGTTTGCATTTTCAAATAAGAATATTATTGTATTGTAGTTAAATGATGAAGAAAAACAGGCAAAGCGTTTATAATTATTCCTTACAAGTTTTAAAATATAGTAATCCGATGAGGAAGAGTTTCTTGAAGAAGTTCACCAGAAAATAATGACCAACATTAATCGGAATATATATTTTATCTTAATCTGCCATAAATTATCACGGCAAGGATATTGTATTTCAAGGAGAACGTGAAAGAAGTTATGTAAGAATCAATATCTATTGGAGGTTAACTGCTGAAGAAGATGGAATTTAAATGTTTTTATATTTCTACATTTTGAAGGAGAAGGTAATGTTTTTATATTTACTTGAAATCTAACTAATAAAGTTGAAAATCAACTTTACGAATAGTTAGTATGTTCATCTTATAAAAGTGTAGGAATTTCCAATATTCATTTTCATCTTTATATATTCTGTTAACTGTTCTCGCTTTACATCTCTCCATTGTATATGGATAATGATATCACTTTGTAATGTTTTTCCACAAATTTTTTGAAAAATTCTTACCATCAATTAAGGAAAATAGATTAGTAATGATATTTGTATTTTTTTTCTTTTACAATTCTTTCCACTTTCTATTTGTTTTTGTTAACTTAAATATTTAAGTTCAATTGATGGACGGTTATTAAGTAATGATTTTTAGATAACGATTGTTACTCACAACGTCTTTTTATCGATTTATGTTCTAATACATATTTTTTTATTAGTATATTGGAAATAAACTCGAGTGTAATAATTAAGTATTTTTCAATCAAACTAAAATAATAATTGATACTTTGCAATCAAATTATGTATTAATACATCTGTTTTTTATTCGTATATTTGAAATAAAGTGGCAACATCTATTTTATCAAAAATAATATACTTATATTTATTATATTTAGTTACTTATATAAATTAAAAATCAAACAACTTTTTCATGTTCAATTTTTATAAGACAGAAATGAAATCATTTTTTATTTTTTATAATGTAAAAAATGTAAAATATGATATGTTCAGTGGGAAATGAATAAATACGTTCATATTGATAAACCGTATTTCTGTTTGTCATGAAATTTGAATTTAAAATAAAAATGAATTTGAACAGTTGTTTCAGTGGGAAAATAAACAAATTAATAATGTATGTATTCAAGATTAATAAAAGCGAATTGTAGTTAATAGATTCAGTATATTTAATTCATTGTAATTATTAGATTCATTATACTTAATGGCTTAATCCATTGTTTTTACTATAAAACTCGAATTTCATCCCTTTTTGTAACACACTATTCAAACATTACCTTCTACATCTGCAATGGTTTATCAATCTTATAAAAATCTTATTAACATGGATTCCAGTAGTAGCCAATGGTAAAAAATGTCAGAGATTCAGAAAATTATTTTGGAGTGTTTTAAAGACAATGAAGACTTGGAGATTCTTCAAGTTATTGAAGGTACTACGCGCTTGCTTGAACATCACATATGGAAGACCAAACTCAAATTTAATCAGGTCATTGCTATGGATGTTTCAAGTGAAAGATGGATGGGCTCTTCATTTCTACTTGAAAATATAAGAACAAATGAAACGCTGATCTAGGGTAACCGCAGCATAGATAGTGGATGGTGCCGATGCGGTAACCATACTGTGAATCTTTGGTGATAGACCCGAGATATACGGCTCAACTCTCTTGTATTCAGGTGTGACCATGTGTGGGACCAGTCGAGAGAGTTCAGGAAAACGAGTGGTATATGCAGTTACATTGGCATCCACCATGGTAAGGTTCCAGAACTCAGCTTCCAGCTTCTGGAGTTCACTCCTAGGGCAGTACTTTTCCATGAGCAGTGCTTTGAGATCGGCCCAAGCAAGGTTGTATGCCGCTTCTATGCCCAGGGTTTGCACTTGCAGATTCCACCACGTAAGGGCTTCATCCTGAAAAGTACAAGTGGAGTACTTCACCTTTTGATCCTCGGAGCAACCGCTGATGTCGAGGACTGATTCGGTCTTCTCTATCCATCGGACAATTCCTACAGCACCCTCATTACCACGGAAGGTCCATGGTTTGCATGCCATGAAAGTTTTGTATGAACAGCCATGAATAGAGTTTTCAGCTTTGTGATCTGTTTCACTTCCACGGCGGCGACCGATACCTCCTGAACCTCCACGGGAGTCAGCCCGAGCTGCATCGTGTTGAGCAATTCCTGCAACAATTACTCTGGCTAACTCCGCGGGTGTGGTCGGTAGTGGTTCGCCTGCAGTTGTCCGTCCTGACTGTTGGGAAGGGATAACTAAGAAGAGAACACAACAAACATAAGAGATGCGTAATCACATATAATCATATATCCACCAACACAATCACATACATAAGTCAAGCTAGATTAATACAACCATATGTCATAAATCCCATACATAATCCCAAAAGTAGTTAAGTTTTAGTAAAAAATGGGCGGTTGAACCGCAATTAGTTTTGAACATCATGTCCCAACATCATAAAACATCACAAGTCATCATAAACATAAACATAACAACATAAACAACCACTAAGAAGGGGGTGGGAAAGCAACAGCGAGAGAAATAATCGCCTCCCTCATGCGTTGATCTGTCTCCGTCCTCCTACGCTCTAACACCTCAAGACGTCTCCCCATCTCGGCTCGCTCCATCACAGCAGTCAATCTCCCCTGCTCAGCCTCGGCCCACTAGCTCTCGAGCTCTCGAATGCGATTTCCTAACACCACTAGCTGTGCATCATGGATATGAGGGCACTACGCTCGGTGTGAAGGGATCTCCTAGATGAACCTCCCAAACTCAAAACCTCTGGATCATCCTCCTCGTCTCGGCGTGCTAGGCAACTAGAGAGGCTAGAAAGGTAAGGTCTTTTGCGGGCCTAAGAGCACCGCTTCAGTCTCTTCGGTGTCTCACTCTCCTCATGGGCTCTGGCAAAGGGTCAATGGGCTGAGTAGGCTCAGGGTCAACGGGAAGAGAAAAGATAGGGGCTCTAGCAGGTATAGCAATGACGAGAGACGGTCGCACCCTCTTTTGAGGTGTACACTTTTTGAGTGTACCTCCCGAAGTGTCCAAACGGAAGTAGGGGTTGAGGCTAGCCGGAGGGTGAGAAGCACTAGGGGTGACAGAAGGGTGAGGGTCATAAATGGCTAGAGGTGGGGCGTCATCATCTGCGTCATCGTCGGAAGTACGCCTCGGGGCTGGAGGAGGATCAATATCCATCTCGGACTCCGAAATCCACCCATTGTGATGGGACTCGGGGGCTGGCTGGGTGAGGGGTAAGTCGTCCTCCTGGAAATCATCTGCCAAATAATCTGGCTCCGACTCAAGTGAAGAAACAAGATCAATAGTGATGACCATGTTTCCTGTCATGACATGCATATATATGTAAATAATCACGTATGCAAATAAATGAACTATCATACCCGTATGTCTTCATGGAGCGGCTTGAGATTTCAGAGGTGCAAGGCGTGACATCATGGTACTTTGTGAAAACGTTTCGAAAAAAATATGTTTTAAGTTATAGTTGACTCAAAAGAATCTCAGTTTGCTATAACCTTGTGCTCTGATACCAATCTGTCACACCCCGCCAAGGCGGAAACACGGGGATGCGACGACTGAAAAGTTTTCAAGCACAAGGTCCAAGGAACACACATTTTATTTAAATAGTACCACGGTTGTTGATGCATGATTTGCGACTAATGCTTTGGATTGTGCATACGAAAATGTTTAGTTTATATCGTTGGGGCGAACATGAATTTTCATAAGGTCGAAGGTGCAAATAATGGTCAAAGGAAGAGAGAACTGGGTGAATGTGGAAGAATGTTTATATGTGTGCTGATTCATGCCTTATTCAGGGGCGAAGGTGCACATTCGACCCTATCGGGGGGGGGGGGGGGGGGCGAATGTGCAGTCTACATAAACTGAACATTTTGTTTAGAATATAACTTTTGCCATTTGAATTAGTGTGTCTGGTCTAGATTCTATCTCTAGGTTTTGATCATTCTGAAAGTGATTTATATACTTGTAAACCTAATTGTAAAGATCTTTTGTCAAGTTATTAATGAAAATGATGATTGAAAAGGTGAATCTGCGTGTTTGATTCGATTACTATCATTTTGTAATTGATCTAGGGTTTCCGCACCTGGATTAGTAGACTTGTACGATCAACTAACTTGTTTTTGTGAAAACGATCCTCTACAACGGTAAAGGATGGATATTGTCATTAATTATTTAAATATCACCATAATGTTAACAAAAGAGAATATTGTCTATTACTCTCGAAATCAAATAACATACGATTGATAAGGAAAACCCATCGTAGTGGTACCACGCAGTGCTTGCTCGAACCCTTCCCTCAAATTCCTGTGGCCCTCCATACTAGCTACCTGAAACACATGCATAACGAGTTTTGTCAACAATAATGTTGCTGAGTTCATGGGTTTGTTTGTAATATGTAAAACCAACGTGTAATTCGTGTATGACCAATCATGAGCTAGCTAAGCAAATGATCACTGTGCAAACCATGAGTCCCTTAACCAAACCTCTTGACTGTTGTGCCTCGCGCATTGTACACTAAAGACAATGTATGTATTGTAGAATAGTAACACTCTTTTGTATGTAACCGGATAGAGCGACTAACCAAGAATGGGGGTGTCAACCCAATAGATCTATTAACGTGTTCCATGGCTAAATGTTTAGCTAATGGTTACAGTAAACGTTGTACGAGGACTAGTGAGCTCATGAACCAATATGTCTCATGTTCCACATGCCAATCATGATAGAATGTACACACACTTGAAAATGACACAAGTATTGATGCATGTATTTCCCCCAAAATGTAAAATAGTAAAATGGGGCCATGAAAACTCACCTGATGATGACGTAAGATGTCTAGTGGGCTTGTAGATGGTTACCGTCCTGACAAATCATACCCTATGATCATTATGGACATGATAAGTCACCCAGAGGTTGTTTATCATACAAATTGTTCACCCGACACTTGTGGATTTTTATGTTTAGTGTGTTTTAGTGTACGTGCCATTTGTTAGTGTTCTATAAAACATATAGTTCCAAAACTTTGGTGTTTTGAAATGTAGCTTCCATGGTGAACTAAAATGGGTCCCACATGTTTTTTGGGCCGTATGTTAGCATCAATTCACCATGTGTGGTTGGTTTTTGAGAAAACATTACCTAACACATGTTTATTTCCTTTTTTAAAGCCATTGGTAATGTAACACATGTTTCGGCTCTTGTTAACACATGTTTATTAGCTATAGCTGAAACAATGCCCTTTATATGCTTCGAATTCGATGGTCACTTGTATTAAATGTGATCGATCTAAGTTGGTTAAGATAGTGCTTAGAGTTTTTAAGGTATTCTAGAAACTTTTGTGATTAAACCGATTATATAGTGATCCATGGAAAGCCTAAACCTTTTGATCATGAATCAATGAGTTTTGTTAACATAAGCTGATCACTTGTGAGTGATCTTGTCTAGTTTGGATTTAATAACATTACACCAACCTATTCTAGTAGTACAAGGGTTGATGGTTGGTTAACTAGATGTGTTATTATTACAATATGGTGGTTAGTTTAGTGAATTACCATTAAGTAAAGCAATGTATGTGACTTTTGTGAGTATAGAGCCAGTTTTTTGCTATCAAGGGTAAAAGACGTTGAGTGATCATACTAAGCCGATTATAAAAGGCGTTGGGTCTCCTAGTCTCCTCTTAAGCTTGTACTTGATGGTTCTTGAGGTTTTTAGAGGGTGTGTGGCTATGGTTGGAGGGTCCGAATGATATGGATGATGAATGGTTTTGGTGTGGCAAGATTGGTGATCCATAGTCCACATTTTATAGTAGTAGTTTTGGTTATTAAGGCTTCCTAGGATGAATGATTTAGATAAGACTTACTAGTTTAGTGAAAGTCTTGAGGTGATGAGTTGTTGATGGTTGTTTGTTAGCCGATTGTCCTCTTATTGTCCCTCTTAGGCATCGGCCGACTCCTCTTTATCATGGAAAAGGTATAGCTTTTTGTTTAGGGATCACAACTAGAAAAGTGTCTTGCCAATTTGGGAGGTGATAGTGACAAAACATGGTGACAAAGATTGCTTGTGAAAATGATAGCGGCATGCTTTCTTGAAGCCGATTGGTTCTCCACGATTAAGGAAGTTATTGAGGGAAAGTAGGGAGAGTTGACTTTGCTATTTTGGTGAAAGAAGTTGACAAAACTATAGGGTGTTTGGCTTGGTAGTTGCGGCTGAAAGAAACAAAACAAAAGGGGTTTCTTGTTTGGGTAAACACTAGCTTATGAGAGTTGGTTTGTAGACTTCTAAGGTGGTGTAAATACAGTGACTATTCTTGCCTATATCTAGCTTCCTAATATGAGGCTCAAAGATAACAAACAAATGGGGAAAGTTGAGTGTGAGGCATAGAGATTGACAAGGCTTTGGAAGGTTATTTGTTAGTGGAAGGTGTTGTCTCTTGTGGTTTGTCCTTAGTCGTGTGATGTGTGGATATGTGTAGGTTAGCTTGCTAAGTACGATGTGTGTATGAGTTGTCTTGTTGAGAGTCCTAGATCCCTTGTGTGCTTGTGACCCTTTGGCCAAGATCATAGGGAAAGGCAAGGCATTAAAAGTTGTAAGAGAGCTAGTTATGTGTTTGATTGTATCGATGATTAAGTAGATGTGCACATAGGGTGATAGACTTGAGATGCCATGCGTGTATATGTATATGTGAGTGAAGCTTTATGTTAAGTAGTTTTGTTGTGATTCAAAGCTCATAATACTTGGTGAATTAATCGACCTATACCTATGTTAATGATGTTGAGATTGCACATTGTGTCCGTTAAGTAGCTTTTAGTTACCCTTTGGTATAGGAATATCATTGGGTCTCATAAGGGTGAGTGTCGATTAAGTTTAGTGCCTCTTGATGATGACATTAACATGTATTTTGTTTCATAGGTATCATGTGTTTGTTAAGTGATATCCCATGGTGATTCTTATGTTCACATACATGTGTTAAAAGTGAGCTATCATGTGTTAGGGCATAATAGCCTCATGTAATGTTTGTTTTGATGATTGTTAGGGTGTTGTATGACTAAACAAGTGTACCATATTGAGTTTTCTAACTAACTCTTGCTTCACTGGACTGGGGGGTATAGTGTATGCAAATTGTCTAAATATGCACATATAGTTAGGCAACAACTGAATTATGTACGGATGTTGACCTGGTTCGTTGACTGTTGTCACAATAAAACTACAGAAACCTCCAACAACTTAGAATCTCATGTTTTTGACAAAACCCTAGATTTTTACCATGATAAAAAAACGAGTATAACATCAATTTCTACCAAATAAAAGGTACCTAGATGTTCATTAGGCCTTAAATGACCCGTTTCTTGCTAATGCACTGAAAACCCCCATGATTTGGCTTGGATTTGAACAAGGTTCATGAGTTAAGGTTTGGGTTGGTGAAGGAGATGATTCTCCTGATCATTACACGACACACACACACACTATGTGTGTTTTTATTGTTTAATTTTTTATTAATAAAACCCACTTTATCATATTGGCAACTATGGCCCCTCAAGTTTTTCCCAAAGTCTTTTGTTGTTAAAACTCATTTAGCAAAACTACTATTATTCCCATAATAGGACATAACCCAAGTTCTCATTATTCGAGTCTCACTTTAATATTTTGCTAATCAAGCCTAATGGCGTAATTAGGCGAAAGAATGATTTTGGGGTGTTACAAGTCTACCCCCCTTAAAGAGGTTTCGTCCCCGAAACCTTTCTTGTGTTGTTGCTTTAGTCACACCAAAGAACCTTAGTGTCTATAATCAAATTTGAGCACCGCTCAATCCCATGACATTCTATTGTCTAACAATTAGTACTATATACTTAGGGTTGTTGCCCCTTTACTCGACCTTCTAACTTCTTGATTTTTTTGTATGAAGGCCTCGGCTTTATATCACTACTTTGAGTCACACTACTCTTTTGTTTGACTAGACGTTATTGCTTTGCATAACATCTATTTACATACCCATACAAGGTATTCTAGCTATTCATGTATTTTTCATAGATTCGCTTTAGGACCGCATACTATCCCCATCTACCATTATCCCGAAGGATGTAATGTTTTAAGGGTCCATTCTATCATGCACCTTAGGGAATCTACTGTGACACCATGATTGTAACATGCATATGCATACATGTCTATGCTTCGATTACTAATACGTAATTTGTCTTGATTTCCAAGACTAACCGGCTTTTCAACATAGCCGTTTTCTAACCCTCTTGGATTCTTCCCCAAATCCAACTACTGTCCTTTTTGGTTTGCTAGTATGTTATAACATACTTTGCTTTACACTAGCATTTCCCATTCTTTGACTAATCCTATTTTAAGAATTCGCCATTTATTGGGTTTCCCTTATCCTTCGTGTTTGTTGTGGGAATCGTTACTGATTTTCCACATTTTACCCAGCTAGTTTGCTGGACTCCATGTTTCAAGTATCGCATTGTAAGGTATGATCCATTATGGTTCACCCTTTTTTTTAACCTCACACCAAGTGAGTTATCCAGTTTACTATGCTCGGGCTCACCCGTGACATATCTAATTTGTGTCCAAGAATTTGAACTAGGGTTTTGCCCCAAATTCTCGTTTTGCTAACTCGGTTGGTGGTCATTGCCCCAACCGACCCGTTTAAAGACTCTAGAGTTTCAGATTTCAAATCGTTTATCTCTTTAGAAGGCTTATTTTCTTTTCAAAGCAAATCCTTTTTCTAATTTACCGACCTCAACATAAGTTGAGGTTGGTTTTCATTTCATATTACACGGTGTCGATATGGTCTTTACAATGAATTGTATCGACTAATATCCTATTATCACGAATTACATTAGATTGTACCAATTATACAATCCAATGTTTTCACAGTTTACACTTTTTCATCCTTAACCCAAGGGTTGAATGATTTACCGATTTCTCACGACCCAATCCGCTGTTGATGTCATTAATTCGAAGATTTACGACTTATCCAAATATGATTATGACTCAACATTTGATTATGGTTCAAGTCCCTTTTTACAAATTTTTCCTTCTATAAAAATTCGAGTACAATTATGGCTCAACCTTGATTAAGGTCCAAGGCTGTTTACGAATTAAATCTATTTATGGCTCAAGCTTGATTAAAGTTCAAGTCTATTTCCAAACGGAATTTACTTATGACTCAACCTTGATTAAGGTTCAAGTCTCTCTTGTAACAACCAAAGGTAACTCGTATAGTATATTACCCGCTTTGCTAGCCCAGCGTATAAGCTGGTGCCTCGCTCAAGGTCTAGCATGGAGCGCATCCCTGCTGTGTTAGACAATGGACTACGTCCAAAATCCCCTAGAACCTCGCACTTACTAAGCCTTTGCTACATAGATTTCAGATGTATTAATTATAATAAACCCATCGTATCATATGTTTAACACTTTTTATAATTAAGGCATCACATCCTATATAAGCAAATTTTCAGCTCGTGCTTGTGTCCCCTATTTTATTTGGTAAAACCTTTTTCTGGATATTCATTTGATATTTGGTCTTACCTTTATTCATTTAAAACAATTGATGTGTTTTCATTTTATAATACTTTGTGTGATCACACCCATTGGCATGACTACAATGCCTCTCTAGCATTCTTTGTTTTCAAACGTTAGTTTAGGAAGATTACCCACATCCTTATTTCAGTGTTCAAGTTACCTTTGTGTATTGATTATCCACTATCACGAACAATGCACATTTCACCTTTTGCTTCTTGCTTGCGTATGCAATTACCACTCTTCAGGTGAATTAGGCCAAAAATTAGGATACATTATGGGAAAATCAAACTTCCATTGAAGAGAAGCAAATGAAAGGCTTTCATAAAAATTCTCGTAGAATCGAGAATGAAGTTTTCATTCTGTACATGCCAGATCATGAATTAGTAACTGCATCCAATTTCGAAAAAAATTCCCAATTGTTTCCATTTTTGGAATGGGATCTTTATGGAATCTCCTAATTATTCCAGTGCTACGATTCTTCCAGCCGAAGTAACTACGAACTTCGAATCAAGTAATAACATTCTTGAATCATCAAAATGACTTTGATGTCTCTTTCTTCGCTTCTCTCAATAAAGTATTTGTGAATCCATACAACTTTAGTAAAAGCCTTTTCTCTTCTTTTATTAACCGATTTATGTATCGGATTTCATTCGCCCCATGGTTGGGAATTGATGATTGGATTTGTCTACAAGGATTTTGGATTTGTTCATAATGATCAAATTATATCTAGCCTTGTTTCATTTTCCAGTCAGTCTAGATACAATTTTAAAATATTGGATTTTCCGTTATTTAAATCGCGTATCTTCATCCCTTGTAGTGATTTATCATTCAATGAATGACTGAAAAATGATCTACATAATCCAATTATAATTTTTCTTACTTTGCAGTTGTACATAAGCAAAACATTGAAAATCGCTTTCTATTTCTACCCATCCCGGAGATTCATCCTATATTCCTATAGATTAATCGAGTCAAATTCGTACAATCCTCTTCCCACCGAGCCCCCTTTCTCCTCGGTTCACAGAGACAAAATGTAGGACTGCCGCCAACAGTTCATCACTGAAGAAAGGACTCACTAAGTCGAGATTACTAACTAAGACTAATGTAATATGAATTAATAGACTAATCTAATAATTTGGAAAGAACAAGAAGAAAACAGAGGATCTGTTGAATTTCAAGTAGTAAGTTTCACCAATAAGATACGGAGACTTGCTTCACATTAGGAATTGCACAAAAAAGACGCATTTCAAGTAATTGTAGTAAAACCTAACGTGTTGACCCCTTTGCCTTTCTGGCGATACGAACATATTTTTGTAATTGTCAAATACTAATGCACCTACTATGATTCAGAGCGTGTACCTGATTGATACTTGCCCTTATGTTTCCTTTCATCATCGATCCGTTAGTCTGAGTCATTCCTTGACTTGGTCCTTAGTGAGCAAGCGATCAGCCGTGCTCCCGAACCCTCCATCACCTCGTTGAGTGAATCATTCGATCCTATCTAGATCGAATAAAATGTTCTTGTCCCTGTCACGTTTACGATTACAATTGATTAATAATATTTCATCTCAGTATTAGCATGCATCATTGCAATAGGAATGTTAGAATTCTTGTTATACAAGAATTTCGTTGCCTGAATTAACCTATGGGTAGGCCCCGTGCTACCTAACCATTTCCCTACCAAGCTCTTGAGATAGCGTGTATCTACATGATATCACTATTGATTACCTATAACGATTTCCGACCAACCGGATGTAAGTATAGGTATTACTTACCGGATTCCTCGATCAAGCCTTGAACCGAACACCCTTCAGCACTTTAAACGCACAGTTTGAGTCCATGTATCCTTCCCGACACTTGGATCCCTTAAACCTATGGCTCTGATACCACTTCTAAGACCCTCCCATAAACATGCGATTAACATTAGAACTTACCGGCTTTGGTCTTAATGAGTAAACACTCCCGATTTCGAACTTTGATATTTATGAAATCCAACGCATTATGATTTCTATATTATAGGTCCCAACAAATTTTTTTATAATTAGATTTACTATAAACATGTACTAAAGCTTGCGTTTTAATCGGGAACTTCAAATGCGGAAGCTAGTTGAGCGTTCGGGTGTGTTCGGTTCTTCTTATGACTTGATCTTTGCTCCGGAACATAGTCACATAATTCGCTAGGCATGCCACGATTTTCGACTTGGTTCGTCCGTTCCGAAACGCGGTACGAACACGATCCAGGAACGCTTGGGATCGCATTTCCGACCACCACAAGGACGTTCCAAAAAAGCTATTCAATCGTACCTGATGTGGACCGAATCAAGAGGCAGAGCATGATGCTTTTCAGCTTTTGTTACTGGATCGTGTACGGATTATGAACTGGAGCAATCCAAACCTCTTATTTTTAGGTTTGGAACTTTAGATGGAGCCACCATGGAAGAGACAAGAGGGCGGCTGAATTACTGCTATACTTTAGGGTTATAAAAATTTTAGTTTGGGTGAAGATGATTGTTAGGGTCGTACAAAAAGTTAGTCTTCCTTTTTCCTATTTACACCTTTTTTTTCAACTAAATTACAACTTCCCCTTTAGTTATAGTTTTAGACAATTTTAACCCTAGACTATTAAAATTTAGTACTTCAAGATGTTAGTACATATAACATATCTTGTATATATAAAATCACAAATAAAGCTTAATATTATGTTTAATTGGTACATCGTACCACATTATATGGTACATCGTACCGGAGCGGTCCGAAATGAGCCTACCCCCACTCGTACCGAATTTTAGGGACCTAGCGAATTGCGACCCCGTTCCACGTTCCGTACCGGAGCGCACTACGAACTATGTGACTATGCTCCGGAAGTCCCGCCACATGAATACCTAGCACCATTACACAAAGAATGGTTAGTGATTTGTCAATAATAGAGGAAATATCATCTGCTCAGTTTTTCCTCTAGTCTAACTATCCTCTGGTCTAAGATAACATCATGTGCTCATTTTTCCTCTGGTCTAAACGATCCTCTGGTCTGAGCAAACATCCTCTGCTCATTTTTCCTCTGGTCTAAACAATCCTCTGGTCTAAGCAAACATTCTCTGCTCATTTTTTCCCCTGGTCTAAACAATCCTCTGGTCTGAGCAAACATCCTCTGTTTCCTTGCATATTTTTCCCCAACCTTTGGGTGTTTTTAAACCAAGTTCAAAGCCCTTCCTAGGGGAACTTGGGGATTTCTTTGATACCCTTTATTGGGCTTGAAAGATGCCCGTTTATGGTGGTTTATAACCCTTTTCGGCTTAACTATTACTTACTTGTTTTTCACCCAAATCGACCTGTTAAGGCCTTGGACTCTAGAAGACACTTTTTAAGCACACCAAAGGCATTGAAATCATATTGTCAACTCATTGGACACATGTTCAACTAAAAGCATTGTCCGTTTTGTGTCATTATGACTTGGTTATTAGATTTAACCTTTAGTAAATCTTTAAATTCCCAAAATGCCCCTTTATAGCCAAATCCATAAATTTAGCCATCCATGGTGACACTTTTGATTCAACCCATTGCTTTTGACTCATTGACTTGTTTAAACACCTCTAAGTCCTTCCGAACTTAGATTTGCACCTTTTCTCAAGTTTCCTCTTATTTAGTAAATTCTAAGTGCATTAGCGCGCATTAGACATAGTTATTGAAATGACTTACTTGATTTGCACCCACACTTCATGTGGGTAGTTTTAGTACCCATGTTGCTTTGCCCGAAGGCGTTTAATTAGCTACGAACTTACCGGGTGGCCTTGATCCTTATTCATACCTTGTGCTTATCCTCCATGATTCTTAGCATCAAGCGTGCCTGCGCAAGTGCATTTACCTGCGTGCTTTCTAGATAGACACATTAATTTCTCGGAACTCAAATGATAATACTTTGCCATTTGATCCGTTTAACCTCATTGTTCACGATACTATGTTACCCAAGTTTCTTTACCTATGGTTCAAGTGACACACACTTGACCCATTTAACATCTTACTTAACGACTCCATTCAATAATTTCATTTGGATTAAAACATCATTTCTCACATGTCTTTATTAACTGACCCGTTTGATGGATTTCATCATTCGGTCAAAACTCATTGTCTCGATTAAGATCATAAACCACGTTTGACTTGAGTGCATGTTAAGCGACCCATTTAATAGATTCCACCCCTTGGGATTTACCTTTATCACATACGCTAAAATTAAGACGAGTGTATACAACAATTAAGCTACGTTATAGTCTAACGGTGTATGTAAAACTTACCTTATATTCATTCTCATTTACTTGCACTTTAAGCTCATATCCGCTTGACCCGTTTTGTTCGTTGATCCATTCCTCCTAAGCTTGCACCTAGTTTGACAAGATCAACCTTCACTATACTCATAAGATTAGTTAAGGTAGTCATCATATCCAATAACTAACACATCTCATGAGTTCATTCACACCATCATATCACTTTCCCAATTATCATTGGGCTATATTTTTCATGTATGGCGTGATCCATCTTTTAAACATGTGTTTCACATTTATATGCGGGTAATTCCATGGTTACCCAAATCAAGTTTTCACCTTAATTTATAAACAATGTTATTAAGACGTTTCATCAAACACTTGGTGTGCACCCACCAAATTCAATTGATTTTCATGGGTTTAAGTTTAGCTAAAACATTCCCATTTATCTAATCGGCATCATATCATGTTGTTTAGGCTCTTTAGCCTAAATTCCTCATTATAACAACTCCTAAGAGTTGCCATTGGGGTTGGTGGCCCAATGGTAGAAGCAAAGCTTCAAGTAACACCTAAGGGGAAGGTCATGGGTTCAAGTCCCACAAGGAGAAGAAATTTGCCATTAAAAAAAAACTCCTAAGAGTCAACTAATTCATTAAACATAGAGAGTTTCAACCTAGAGGTTAAACCCCAATTTTTATACATTAACATAATCATATGACTAGAATCAAACACATATGTAGAATGTGATTTGTAACCAAATTAGGTATGATTGAGGCTCCCTAAAGCTAGAGAAACCTCCAACAACTTAGAATCTCACGTTTTTTACAAAACCCTAGATTTTTACCATGATAAAAAAAGGAGTATAACATCAATTTCTACCAAATAAAAGGTACCTTGATGTTCATTAGGCCTTAGATGACCCGTTTCTTGCTAATGCACTGAAAACCCCCATGATTTGTCTTGGATATGAGCAAAGTTCATCAGTTAGGGTTTGGGTTGGTGTAGGAGATGATTCTCCTGATCATTACACGACACACACACACACAATATGTGTGTTTTTATTGTTTAATTTTTTTATTAACAAAACCCACTTTATCATATTGGCAACTATGGCTCCTCAAGTTTTTCCCAAAGTCTTTTGTTGTTAAAACTCATTTAGCAGAACTAGTGTTATTCCCATAATAGGACATAACCCAAGTTCTCATTATTCGAGTCTCAATTTATTATTTTACTAATCATGCCTAATGGCGTAATTAGGCGAAAGGTGTATTTTGGGTGTTACAAATTTACTATATACTCACGAGGAACACGGACACGCATGTCATATAATCGCTCGCTCGGCGTAAATGTACTAGAGTAAGAATAAAATTCTATATGAGTAACTCAGTGTCTTCTGAGTTTCGAATCGAAGTAAGAAAGATCAAGTGACAAGGAACAGGAACTAATTGTCTCCTTGCTCAGTGAGAAAAAGGATAAGTCTCAGGGTTCTCTCCCTTGTACTATTGTGCTACAACGCTCGCAAGGGTTCTCTCCCTTGTACTATTGTCGTTTCCTCATCCATGAGGTTTCCTAGGATACTAATCCTAGTAATGCGCCACTTGGTGTAACCCTGGGTCCCCACCAGTGACGTGTTTAGAATCAGGTTTGGAACTAGAAGATAACATATCTCCTAAAATCATGTGTTGTAGATATATGTAACCAAAAGCTAATTGAGCACTTAAGCTGTAAGTGTAACTAATGTAGTACTTATGCTACGATGATTATAGACTAGAATGCAATCCTAGTTCACTATAACCAATGGCTCTGATACCAATCTGTCACGCCCTCAAATTTCGACTACAGGGTTTATACCGCGAGGCGCGTGGCACACCAAGATCCCATAGCCATAAGTCATATGAACGAACTTAGATGCCCAATCCATTTAGTTCGTTTACAAAAATCAAGTTTAGCGTCTAACCAAAAAGTTTAGTTAAGTTGCGAAAGCGTAAACCAAACATAGATATTTAAAAACCATGCGCAAAACAACACGCCCAAGATAAAACCATATGAAAGAAAACATAAAAGTATATAATGTAGTTTAGGTGTATGCACTAGACCCAAATGCAGTGAAACGTGCAGTGCTTTCTAATCGTGGCATTGGAAGCTAACTACCTGCAAAAGCATGTACATAATGGGTCAACAAACAATGTTAGTGAGTTCACAAAGTAAGGTAAGTAAGAGCGTAGGTTTTCAAAACCATGTAACCACTAGTTCATCGCATGCCAGGGGTAGCTAACCAACTCATGATAACTAAACACAGATATACCAAAGTTCTAATGTACATGTTGTAAAAAATGTGAGCAGATTGCCTTGCATTATCAACAATGATAATGTGTTAAGTCACAGTTCACTCCCGCACTTCCCTGAGCCAGTGTGAGGTTTGTCAAACCTAATAGCGCTATCAACTAGTAACCCGCTTGCCAACCCAGCAACTCATTCGGTATGTGAAGGACTTACAGTGATAGTGTTGGTTTAGTTCATCAAGGACAAAGTTTGTGAACTAGTCAAAACTTGACCCACACAAGGAGTCAAATCCCGACCAACACAAGGAGTCAAAGCACCACGAAACCCAGGATGTAAAAGTAGTCTGAAACCAGACTAGAAAAGTTTAGAAAGTTGTCTCAAACATGAGACGCATGCTTTTGAGAAAAGTAGTGAAACTCAGCTTAGGTTGCAAGCTAAAAATCCAAATTTCACAAATAAGGACGTGCTACCGACTCCCTATTATATGTATCCAAGACATTTTAAAATGCGTTTACATATAAGTAACACCTAGTGTTTCTATATGCACAAGTAGACCCTACGAACCCGTTGGTGAATGTTATGAGTAACATCAGTCATACACTTCAAATACATGTCATATAAGTGCTCACACAAGTTCATGTCAATATTAAGACATACAAGACTCTAAATAGACACATAGGCGTACATATCGTAATATGCATTTTTAGGACAAATTATGCACTGTGAAAACCAATTTATTTAAAATACTTATACAATGAATTATACTCCCAAACTTTTACTAAATATTCCGGGAAGTCTACGGTTATGTCCATATTTTTGTTTCATGACAAAACCATACACAAAAATTATGAAAAATCATACAATACAGCTAGGTCTAGAAAACACTCATAACAGATCAGTTTAGTAGAAAAATTCCCAAAAATTTCGAATTCATCCAAACGGGATAAATCCAGTTGGAAAAGCCAAGTTTTTTGGATGTCGAGCTAATGTCCAAATTTCATAACCTAACACTTTGTAAAACTCAAGTTTTGGTAGTTTAAAATTGACCCAAAATATTAATCCGAAAATCTGATTAGACCTTTAATCAAATAAAATTCCAAAAACAAATCAGTCAACGTCCAAATGACATGATTTTGCCCATTCTAAAAAGCTAAGACCATGTACAACATGTTCATACAAAGAAAACATCAAAAAAAGTAATTTAAAGCCACGTTACGGACCCTACAAATCGTTACATGCAATCTGTTGAATTTTAAACATGGAATAATCTAAACTATAAGAAAACCTAGTTGCATATTATCATTCAAGAACATCCTAAATACGTAATACATCAAGATAATATTATGTAGCAGTCCAAACATGCAAGTTTTATCACAAATATTAACATCTATTAACCCTAGATGTTTATGAATCTTTAACATGCATTAACATGAAACTTATCAAATAATAATCACAAAAGCTCAATGTTTACCATGTTAATCTTTTGTAAAACTCTTGTTTTGATTATTATGAAGTTATATCAGACCTGGACAAACCTTTTTATTGTCTTTTATAACATAATTAAAAAATAGAAAAGAGATTAAAACACATGTAGAGTTGTTGTATACCTTATGCCTTTAATCCTCTTGATCCTAAACCTTCTCAAGCTCCTAGGATCGTTATTTTATGTTAATGGTAGAGGGTAGGTGTTTAATTTTTGTAATTAGGAGGTGGGGGCTAATTAGGGTTGGGTTAGAATGATAAAATTTGATTAAAACTCGTTATAAAAATAATTACCGGCGAATGGGCCTACAATACCATTTTGGGCCGCGTCAGGCACACACCAACAGCCCAAAGGCTTGTCTTTTTCCCTTCCACACGCCTGTCTTTTCTTTTCTTTATTTTTTTTTTTTTTGTCGTTTCTTGACAATAGATCAAAGACATGTATTGTTTGGCATTTTTTTTGTGTGTTGACTTTGTTCTCGTGGCCAACAACACATGTATTAATATTTTTTACACATTCTATATATATAATAATTAATCTATAAAATATTTATCCCTAATATTTTATAACTAGTTTATATCGATTCTTTGGGATCCTTCCTTTCGTCAAACCTTTGGTGTCCCCCCCAGTCAAGAATTGGGGCCTCGCTACTCCAGGTCTGACCATAGTCGGTTACGGAACCGGTCTCGTATACTCGCGTACAAAAATTTGTTTCGCTTAATTGTAAATAATTTCGCGTGATAGATTATATATAAATATAGTAGATCTATAAAATATTTAACCCAATATTTTATAACTTTTATATGATCCTTAGTTTTTCAAGCGTCGGTTACGAGCTCGGTACTGTGTTTTGGCATAATAACATGTAACGTCACATAAGTTCACAAATAAATTCACATAAGCATATAATTGCAAATAATATCAAACGAGTTATTCTACAATTATTTGTTTTATTGTTTCACCAACGTTCAGGGTTCAGGACTCGTGTATGCACTTGTTCACCTATAACCTTGTATCGTGTGACTCACTTTACTAACCCTAGTTAAGTAGAATGCAAGGAATGTAAGTACAAGTAACTAGAGTTTAGTTAAATAAGAACCTGAAATTGCGGGGTATCACAATAACCTAGCAATCATGACCTTTGACAATATTCTTAGCAACCCGTCTATTAAGTCTCTTTATTATCTAGTAGTCTAAATCCAAGTAATCAGATTTAAGGGTTCCATTGTTCATACTTAAGTATTACTAGGGCAACTAACGTCATTAAGTTTTAATGTCCAAGAATTAGCCATTCTTGTCCCTCAGATGTTCTCGTTAAAGCCTAGGTATTCTTAGTGCAATAGCTAATTCGCTAAAACCTCGGGCTCTGGTATCAACATTAACACCCCACCCATAAACCAGGTGAATATGCTCAATTGATACAACTAACAGTGGAAGCAAAAAATAACTTTCAATAAAACTTATAACTTCGAGTACAAAGCCTTATTTATTTACAATATTCCAAGTCTAGCAATTTCTAGGTCTTCATGTCTCACTTGCCGTCTCTTTAATCCTACTAGCTCACTGATTACATGTGACATGTATACTTAAATATAGTTAAAACGACGTCAGCTATATACTGGTGAGCTCATGTTTTACAGTTTACACAAAACACATTTGACATGCATGCAACATGGGTTGTGATATTTTAGGCCAAGGGCAACCCTATGCCATTCATGACCTTTTCACAACCACCAGTAAATGGGCTTATTACACCCCCTGGCCATCACATAGGTATGGTAGTGTCTTGATGCATACGAGGAACCCTATCCTCTTTTCAGCCAGTTCCAACACATCCCATTAAACATATAAGGATCCAAATATACCTCTACCGATAGTTGCACATTATAGCACTTTCATATTATTACCAGTTCAAACAGGACAAGTATATAATCACAGTTTTATGTTTAAAGGTATAAGTTTAAAGGTATAATCAGAATTTCGGATGTGAAAAATGGACCAACTTTAAAAGGCTATAACTTGAGTTTTACTAATCCGTTGATCATGAAATTTGGACAGAAGTTGAGTCTCCTAATATCCAAGCTTTTCCAATTGGATTCATCCAATTTGGATGAGTCTATGATTTTTAATGAATTTTTATGTAAGCTGCTATCAACATCACTCTTTTTTTGAGGTGGCTGGACTAAATTAATTTTCATAAAACCTTGATGTGTTTTTACAAAGAAATAAAAATAGTAGAGTCACGTATAAACTTATGGGACATCTCTGTAAAATTTTGGGGGCTTGAGGAGTTGAATTGGTATTTTATAAAAATTGGTTTCCGTAACCCAAAATCTGTCCAGAAAACGCAGGTTTGAGAGATGTTGATTATGTGATGATTTGAGTGTGTTAATGTGTTACAAGTTGTGAAATTCTATATGAGAACATGCGCACATGTTATTTATATGGTATAGATGACATGCTAGGTTAACCATATGTAATGTGTAATGAGAACTAGTTATGTTAAAAGTCTTAACATGTTGCATCATTTACTAATCACCAACGATTGACGGGTTCTGCATGGTTTCATTGTGTCAAGTACAATTGCATGAGACACCACTTAAGTCACTGTGTCAATACACTCAAACACTTGCAACCTTGTATTTGATAGGTTATTGGTAGGCGAGTAGTCTTCCACGTTTACTATCTTTGCGGTTTATTTTAAGCACGCAACCTAAGGTGAGTTTCACTACTTTTCGCGAAAGCATGTGTCTCGAGTTGAGACAAGGTTAAATAGAACTTTTCTAGTCCCGTTGGGACTACTTTTCCATTCCAAGTTTTGGGATGCTATGACTCCTTGTGTGGGTCGGGTTTCCGATCCTTACGTGGATCACACTTTTATCAGTTTTGTACTTTAACTATCCCTTGTGAACTAAACACTCTATCTTGAAAGTCCTTACTATTTTATTGGGTTAATCGCTGGAGGCGAACGGGGTAGTAGTTAGTAGCGCTATTAGGTTATGCAGCAACCTCATGCCTGAGGTGCTTGGGTCACGGGCATGAACTTCTGACCACTTTTTCTTACTAGTGTTGATAGACACTAGTGTTGAGGCACTATAACATCTATATGTTTCCCAATAATCACTGTTTAGTTACATTGAGTGGTTAGCTACCCCTGACAAGCTTAAAACTGATGTTTATAATACAATTGATGAAATTACAACTGTTTCTCGTACTGTGAACTCACCAGCTTTATGTTTACACACTTAGTATGTTTTCGTAGGACGCTAGAAAGGAGCACGTCTAGTTTCATCCATGATGTCTCTTAGGATTTATAACTTATTAAACTTTGACGTATTTACTTTCATTTTGGTTTGGGCGCGTTGTGTTTGCGCATCATAACTTATTTTACTAAACTGTTTTCGCTTCCGCACTCATCTAAACGTATGGTTGACAATCTTTTGAAAATAAACGTGAATTTTATTTGAAACGAACTAAATGGTTTGGGCATTTAGAGTCGTTCGTATAACTTATGGCTATGGGATACTGGTGTGTCATGCGCCTCGCGGTAAAACCCTGCAGTGGAAATTTGAGGGTGTGACAAAGTGGGAAGCCAAATGGACATGGGATGAAGTTCATGTATTTCCTTGTTGGTGCAAGTCTTGGATGCATATGGTTGGAGGTTAGTTAGGGCTTCTAGATGGATGATCATGTTAGGAGTTTGAGTATTGCTTACACATACATATGTATGTATGACGTGTGTGTATATATGATTGTATATATATTTTTGAACATATTAGTACTTGTCTTGTATAACCCCGTTTGTTATATATTGTATCTAGATGTTATGGAAGGTTCTTGTACATGTGTACGTTAGCCAAATAATATGTAATTGTCTGCACATTGTTTGCTTTTTAACTAGTTATATTACTAGTCGTTTATGGATATTGTGTTCAGTAAATTATTGTGTATGGACATTGTTTGCTTTTGTTCTTGTTTGGATCACAATTGGGACCTTATGTTCAATTGTATCAATTCCCAAAACTAGGGTTTTGTATGGATCCTCCTATAGTTTCTGATAAACTATTCGACTAGTTGTGAAATTGTATCTACTAGGGTATCTAATGCTTGACTGTCTGCATCGGGATTGACTTTTTGGAACCTTGTATGGTCCAACTAGGATGTGATATGTGAAATGTAAGGCCATACACAATGTATATGTGAAGTTTAGTGTACGGATATGACCTGTGATTTTGACGGGTGTCACATTCTCCCCCTGTTATAGGAATTTCGTCAGCAAAATTTTCGGTGTTGGTCATCTGAACTGGTGTTCTCTTGGAAGAGATGTGGGTACTTGCGCTTCATTTGGTCCTCACGCTCCAAAGTGTACTCGGGTCCGCTCTTGGAATTCCAATGCACCTTGACTAGCTTGACCTGACTGCGGTGAAGTTTCTAAACCTTCTAGTCTGCTATCTCAAGTTGCTTCTCTATGAAATGACTTGTCATGATTTCCTTGATGTATAACCTAGACAATTTCTCCATCTTGTTTGTTTCTTTAATTGGCAAGAAATACGCAGACTTTGTTAGACGGTCGACAATTACCCAAATCGCATCCTGACCGCGAGGTGTCTTTGGTAACTTGGTGATGAAGTCCATAGAGGTTTGTTCCCATTTTTAAACGGGAATCTCCGGCTGATGTAACATGCCTAAAGGCTTTTGGTACTCAGCCTTAACCTTTGAACACGTAAGGAAACGTTTGACATAGGGCGCAATACAACCCTTAATGTTAGTCCACCAATAAAACTCCTTAAGGCCCTTGTACATTTTGTCTGCACCAGGGTGTATTGAGTACTTGGACTTGTGCACTTCACCTAAAACCAAATCACGCAATACTCCATACAAAGGAACCCATATTCTATTCAAGAAATAAATTATCCCATCAGGCTTTGCTTCCAGTTGACTAACCTGACTGTATAGAGCTTATTTCCCAATGTTACTGTACTTAAGAGCTTCTTCTGGGCTTCGCGAATACGAGCAGTGAGACTGGTATGTATGGTCATGCCTAACGCGCAAACACGCAGTGTCTTGACACGTTCCTTTCGGCTCAATGCGTCTGCTACAACATTTGCCTTCTCTGGCTGGTACTTAATCTCACAGTCGTAATCATTGAGCAGCTCAACCCATCGTCTCTGACGCAAGTTCAAATCTTTCTGGTCAAAGATATGTTGTAAGCTATTGTGATCAGTAAAGACAATAGACTTGGTCCTGTACAGGTAATGCCTCCAAATCTTGAGCGTGAACACTACTGCATCCAATTCCAAATCATGGGTTGTGTAGTTCTGCTCACGCACCTTGTGTTGGCGAGAGGCATAGGCAATGACCTTGTCTCTTTGCATCAAATCACAACCGAGACCTTGGTGAGATGCATCGCAATAGAAAACAAATCATTGGTTCCCTTTGGCAGTGAGAGAATAGGTACGCTGCATGTCTTGTGCTTCAAGTGTTGAAAACCTGATTCTTGTTGATCTCCCCATTAGAATTTCTTGTCTTTCTGGGTCAAGACTGTTAGGGACTTGGATATCTTGGAAAAATTCTCAATGAATCGTCGGTAATAGCGAGCTAACCCTAGAAATTGTCAAACTTCAGCTGGGGGTACTGGACCGAGCCTAATTTTTTATTGCCTCTACCTTGGCTGGATCAACATGTATACCCGTCGCGTTCACCACATGACCGAGGAAGTGAACTTCATGAATCCAGAATTCGTATTTGGATTACTTGGCATACAGTTTCTCATCCTTGAGCAGATTGAGAATCACCCTCAAATGTTGCTCATGCTCCTCTTGGGTACGTGAATAGATCAGAATGTCGTCAATGAACACAATCACGAACTTGTCGAGGTAAGGCTTACACACCCTGTTCATCTGATTCATGAATACTGCTGGTGCGTTTGTCAAGCCAAAATGTCATAACCAGAAACTCATAATGGCCATACCACGTCTTGAAGGAGGTCTTGGGAATGTCCCCTTCACGAATACGCAACTGATTATAACCTGAACTCAGATCAATCTTTGAGTAGAAACTGGAGCCCTGCAATTGGTAGAACAAATCATCTATCCAGAGAAGAGGGTAACGCTTCTTCATAGTAAGCTTGTTCAACTCTCTGACAAACAGTACTGAAGCTCCCTAGGGTGAAGAGCTTGGGCGAATGAATCCCTTGTTGAGCAACTCTTGCAGCTAGCTGGACAGTTCTTGCATTTTGGATAGAGCTAAGTGATAAGGCAAACGAGCTACGGGAGCAGCTCTGGGAGTGAGATCGATATGAAACTCAACTTGCCTCAGGGGTGGCGATCTTAGTAGATCTTCGGGAAAGACTTCTGGGAAATCTTGCACCACTGGGATGTCTTCGATTCTTCTCTCCTCCGGTTCCTTCTTGATCACATGCGCTGAGAATGCAAAATGACCTTTCCGCAAACACTTCTAGGCCTTCATGCAAGATATGAGTCGAAGTGGGGCCTTTCTGCACTCCCCCTGTATGGCAAAACATCACCGTTGGATTGCGGAACTTCAACTACTTTCTCAAAGCAGATGACCTTGGCGCAATTCTTCGACAACCAATCCATGCCAACAACAATGTCGAAACTTCCAAGATCAATCGGTAGGAATTTGATATTGAACTCATGATCTCCCATTTTCAACATACAATCCTTAACTACTTCTTCAGACTTAACTGTTTTACCATTGGCCAATTCTATCGAGTAATGTATGTGCAACATATTTGACTCTAATCCAAGGGTCCGTTTAAAGCCAGTTGACACAAAGCTTAGATCGGCACCTGTATCAAAAATTACAGAAGCATTATTGTTGTTAATGAGGAACGTACCCGTGACAACGCTGGGATCCTCGCGTGCATCATCCGCACCCATAACAAAAGTCCTGCCACGAGCTTGTCCCTTCAGCTTAGGGTAGTCTTTCTTGAAGTGATTAGTAGCTCCACACTCAAGACAACCAGGTTTACCATCAGAGTTTTCAACCACTTTAGCCCGACACTACACTGTGGGATGTCCCATCCACTTGCATTTCTCGCATTTGATACTGTCACATGTCCCCACATGATGGTACATGCATTTGTTGTAGAGTGGGTGGGGCCCATTGTATGGTTTGCGAGTTTCAGTAGTGGTGGCAGCGAAGGCTTTGACTATTTCGGGCTTCTTGTTGGTCTGACCCTCTGTTCTCTTTCCTATTTTGTAGTTGGACCACTAGCGCTTGTTTCCAGAACATTCACCCTTGTCTGATTCTTTTTGTGTCAGTGAGCCCATGCGTACTGCATCATCGGTAAGGATGTGAGCTAGGGTGACAGCATGCTGAATGGAAGCTGGAGCAGCAGTGGTGACCATGCTACGGACCTTAGGAGAGAGTCCCCAGATGTATTAAATAAAATTCCAAAAACATATCAATCGATGTCCGAATCACATGATTTTTCCTATTATAAAAAGCTAAGACCATGTACAACATGTTCTTACAAAGAAACCATCAAAACAAGTAATTTAAAGCCACATTACATACCCTACAAATCGTTACATACAATCTGTCTAATTTTAAACATGCAATAATCTTAACTATAAGAAAACCTAGTCGCATATTATCATTCAAGAACATCCTAAACACGTAATACATCAAGATAATATTATGTAGCGGTCCAAACATGCAAGTTTTATCAAAAATATTAACATCTATTAACCCTAGATGTTTATGAATCATTAACATGCATTAACATGAAACATATCAAATAATAATAAAAAAAGCTCAATGTTTACCATGTTAATCTTTTGTAAAACTCTTGTTTTGATTATTATGAAGTTACATCAGACCTGGAAAAACCTTTTTATTGTGTTTTATAACATAATTAAAATATAGAAAAGAGATTAAAACACATCTAGAGATGTTGTATACCTTATGCCTTTAATCCTCTTGATCCTAAACCTTCTCAAGCTCCTACGATCTTTATATTATGTTAACGGCAGAGGGTAGGGGTTTAATTTCTGTAATTAGGAGGTGTGGGCTTATTAGAGTTGGGTTAGAATGATATAAATTGATTAAAACTCGTTATAAAAACAATTACCAGCGAATGGGCCTACAATACCCTTTTGGACCGCGTCAACCACACACCAACAGCCAAAAGTCTCTCTCCCTTCCACGCGCCTGCTTATCTTTTCTTTATTTATTTTTTGTCATTTATTGGAAATAGATCAAAGACATGTATTATTTGGCATTTTTTTTTGTGTGTTGACTTTGGTCTCGTGGCCAACAACACATGTATTAATATTTTTTTTACACTTTATATGTATGTATATATATATAAATAATAAATAATATATATAATAATTAATCTATAAAATATTTAACCCAAATATTTTATAACTAGTTTATAACTCCCGGTCTGACCATAGTCGGTTACAGACCCGGTCTCGTATACACTCGTACAAAAATTTGTTTCGCTTAATTCTAAATAATTTCGCGTAATAGTTTATATATAAAATATAATAAATCTATAAAATATTTAACCAATATTTTATAACTTATATATGATCCTTAGTTTGTCAAGCGTTGGTTACGAGCTCGGTACCGTGTTTTGGCATAATAACATGTAATGTTACACAAGTTCACAAATAAATTCACATAAGCATATAATTGCAAATAATATCAAACGAGTTATTCTACAATTCTTTGTTTTATTGTTTCACCAACGTTCAGGGTTCAGGACTCGTGTATGCATTTGTTCACCTATAACTGTGTATTGTGTGACTCACTTAACTAACCCTAGTTAAGTAGAATGCAAGGAATATAAGTACAAGTAACTAGAGTTTAGTTAAAGTAAGAACCTGAAATTGCAGGGTATCACATCATCCCCATGTTGAAAGAATTTCGTCCCAAAATTCAGCAAGTAAACAGTAACGCCAGCAAAAAGTGCGTGCTTGGTTCCCTAATGTCACATCATCCCCAAGTTGAAAGGAATTTCGCCTCGAAATTCACTTTGAGGAACCTATTTTATGTTTAGTGTTTGATCTATGAACAAGTTCAGGTTCACTAAAGAGATGTGGCTATTTAAGCCGCATTGACCCCTGCGTTTCCATGTGTATTCCGGTCCTAAACGGGAATTCCATCGCACCGTAATGATAGGTATGGTGCTCTGTCTGAGTTTCTTGATGCCCTGCTCAAGAATCTCCACTAGTTCTTTGTCACACCCTGACTTTTCCCACATCGGTTGTGACGTTTGGTAGCTTCGCCACGCAACGGAAAGATGCTTCTAAGACCTTTTGTTTCCTGAACGCCAAATTCTAACCCTCTAAGATCCCCGATTCCAAACTGTCACCTACTCCAACCGTGCCGTTACCAAAGTTTAAACCTGAAAGACATACTTAAAAAGTCAACATAAAGCTGGTGAGTTCATAAGTTTTACAAAAGTATTTCCACAAGTTTTATAAAAGAGTTTCCGGTAAGTCCGAAAAGATCATTCCCGTTAATACTATGTTATAAGAACGTTAGCTAGACGTTAAGTATCGTTACTACTATGAGTTAGAAACCATTACTGAACCAGCGTTCAATGATAAGTATGTCCAGAATCCCGAGCCACCGTCATCATCGGTGACTCTATGTAAATAGAGACAATATGCACCCGCCCGGCTCCTACCGTTGGGTGGGGTTTGTCAGGCCCAATAGATCTATCCATATTTCCCCCGCTACCCCGTTGTGTTCATGGTTTCCCCTGGGACTTCGTGATGAAACGCCCGTATAGTAAACAACTATAACCATAGTATAACATGATCTTTAAAATGTAAGTAATACGCATGTTTCTCCCTCGAAAGTAAAACTGTAAAAGTGGGGCTGTGACACTCACGCACCCATTTCATTTCCCAAAACTTGTTTCGTTTTAAATTCCTCAGGTTTGCATAAAAGAAGCATGTCTTCCCTCAAAAACATTTACAAAAACAGTAAAAAAGTGGGGTTATGAAGTCACCTTAATGTCCATGATAAGCTAGCAAACAAAGCCTGAAACCTCGACCGACTTCCTCGTGCCCTAATTACCAACAAAGGACACCTTAACAGTCTATCACACATAAGCCTATCCTATTAACCGCTTAAGATAGAACTATCCGAATGTCTAGACTCATGTGTACCAACACAAGTCTCAATACGTTTCAACTCGACAAACCGATCGTGACTTAACTTAATTCTCGTATTACATAGCACCCAAGTTGCACACTTGTAACTATTCGTGTGTAAACCTTATTTGACTAATACCCCGAAACGTATAACTAGCCTAAGCCGAAGATCGTCTCGTAATCCGGATAAACGTGTCTTTCTAGTATAATTACTTTTCGGAAAATACTTGTTGATGTAATGATGTGTCTGATACTTCAACAATCATTGACTGAAGATGCTAGGAAAAGAGATGAATGTGAAGAGAAGAATGTTTTAATGCAATCTCAGTCAGCACAGATGAAGAATTTCATAGAAATACTAATGTTCGAGTGGATTGTTTTGCACATAGTCACATTTGAGATGTTTAATTGGGTACTGACAGTTAGACTTCTCCAGTTGGTGTGAAGGGTGATGCAAAGGTTAAGTGCAGATATGAGACGTAAATTAGTGGTGGTATCTACGTGTTACGTTGAATATCTGATCGGTCAGTATGGAATCCTTCTAGTAGGGGTCTTATCAGGCTAGTTGGATTGCGCGTGATGTACTTGGTCAAGATGACATTCCTGGGTACTGATGCTACGAGACTGCAGTGCATTATTTTGTCGACTTCACATTGGCGTAACTAGGTGATCTGGAGCAAATGATATACGTGGTCTAGCTGACTTCCTGCGTATTGATGCTGAGGGTCCGTAGTGCATTACTTGGTCGGTTCACGAAGGATATTGTATTTCTAACTCAATGCAATGGTGCATGTATTGAGGGGGAGAACTGTGTTTCTGACTGTTGATGTGCAAGAGTTTTTGTGGATTCGCCAGCAACGTCCAAGGGGGAGATTGTTGATGCACTTTCTGTGGACGTCACTGTCGAATAGACTAGGGTTGAGTCTAGGTATAGTGTTACATGAGATTGTGGTGATCCATAAGGGCATTTTATGGATCTGACGCATTTGTAAAATATAGGACAAAACACAAGCCAAGTTCGACCTATCCATATGGGGCGAATGTGGAAGCTTTCCACATTCGACCATTACAAATGGGCGAATGTGGAAATGCTCCACATTCGTCCATATCAACTGGGCGAACCTGAAACTGGGTTTTGTACTATAAATAGCAATCTCATGTGTTTGTTATCATTTGGTGATTTGAGTTTATGCTTTGAATGCTCTCAAGGGGGAGGTTATGCCCAACCTCCCCCGGCCACGAGATTGATGTTTATCCTACTGATGACAGTGTCTGTAACCGTTTCTGTATTAATACGAATCTGTGATGACGTTGTTATCGTATATTTTCTGTCTCGTCTCGAATTCCCCGTCTGAAAACGAGTTGTTTACGCTTATTCAATCCGCGAGTTCGGTCCGTAACCGGATTCACAATTGGTATCAGAGCCGTGGTACCGATTTGAACGATCTAATTTACGTCTCATATCTGCACTTAACCTTTGCATCACCCTTCACACCAACTGGAGAAGTCTAACTGTCAGTACCCAATTAAACATCTCAAATGTGACTATGTGCAAAACAATCCACTCGAACATTAGTATTTCTATGAAATTCTTCATCTGTGCTGACTGAGATTGCATTAAAACATTCTTCTCTTCACATTCATCTCTTTTCCTAGCATCTTCAGTCAATGATTGTTGAAGTATCAGACACATCATTACATCAACAATCTCCCCCTTGACTGATGCTTCATCAAGTTTCTCTGAGATCCCGTATAATCAATCAATCATGTTCTTGAGTAACTTCATCTGTTCGGCAGAATACAAGCCGTAGACGAGTGGATCAAGCCATCAAAAGTTTTCAGCACTTGAAACTTTCGTTGAACCTACGTGCCTCATGACTCCTCCTAGGATACCTCATTACTTTCAGAACATTGAAATCTCAGACTTGATTTCCTTCTTCTTAACAACTCTTCAGAACAAGTTCCTTCAAACATACAGGAACTGGGTTGACTGTTCTCTTCATGCGGAATAAAATCTGTTCTGTTTTTGGCCCAAAATAGTCATTTGAATCTGATTATAACATACTGTTGATTCTCATGACTACCCCACATTAAAACTGTTTCATCATCATCAATTCTTCAGCAAATTTGGGTAAACCTCATCACCTTTCTTCAGAAAATCTTCAAAAATACCATAACCAAATTTTCGATAGAAAATTTTCGAAATTTTTAGGCACTAAAATTCTACATTCGCCCCTGGTACCTCTACGTTCGCCCACTTTGATTGACCCGAAGGTAGAATAATAACCAGAATGTAGAATATCAACTAAAACTTCCCACTTTCGCCCAAAAATTTCACCTTCGTCCACTATGATTCCACGTTCGCCCGCCCGACGAACCGAATGTGGAATCTGTCACCCGAATGTGAAAATTGACATAACACAATTCCAGGTTCGCCCAAATCTTCTCCACGTTCGTCCAAAAAGTGTTACCTTCGCCCAGTAACATTTCACATTCGCCCACCCGACTTTTTAAAAGGGGCGAATGTGCAGACTGCATGTGTTCTTGATCAAAATTTTCTTCGAATCAGTCCATAATCACTCCAATTCTTTGAATTTGATGATGAAACTTGTTCAGAAAGGTGCGGAAATGAAAACCTAACCCTCGAATTCACAAAAACATGAAAAAATCACATGATTTTGGGTCCAATTAAGAATCTAGGGTTTCTAGGGTTTCAACCTTTCAATTATAATCTGATTTTAACGTCTGAAAACAGTAAAAACGAGCTGTGATTGATTCAAACGACTGTTAGATCGTTCAAATCGGTACCACGGCTCTGATACCAATTGTGAATCCGGTTAAAAGAAAGTTAGAGCCGGAAATGACAAAAGAGCAGAAAAGTATACTGAGGATCAAGCTGCTAAACAAAGCCATGGATGAAGATAGAAAAAGATCTAATCAATAGTCGAGGGGGAGTTTGTAGATGCCGTTTTGCGACTATAGATTAGATACTAACATGTGTTAAGGGCGAAGGAGTTTCAGAAGTGGGCGAATGAATATCAGGATGGGCGAAGGAAGCTTGTAATGGACGAAGGAAGAATCAGGAAGACACAAGAGAACACATTCGACCAGTCTTACTGGGCGAATGTGGGAATGCTCACCTTCGACCAGTGTAACTGGGCGAACGTGCAGCTATTATAAATAGAAATCGAGTTTTTGTAATGTACAGCGAGTCTTAGAGAGTGTGTGTTTTGTGTGTGTGTTCCTGAGAGGTTAGAGATTATCTGTTTGAGGTCTAGATTAACTATATTGAGTCTGTAATCAAGTTTATTGCAAAGTTAATCTATGAAAAGCATTTAAAATGATCTTGATTGTGTTTTGATTGAGTTTACTTCAGTTTGTTCTGAACTAGGGTTTCCGCACCTGGTTTAGCAACTTGTATGATCATATAATCCTGTTTTTGTCAAATTCTCTCCTCTACAAAGTGGTATCAGAGCATAGAGGATCATACAACAACAAATTGATAAACTCAGAGCTGATTTGGACATAATTTTCATCAATTCACATCTGTTTTCAACTAAAAATGGTTTTTGTGTGTTTTTGAAAGAATTAGAGGTGATTTTGTGGTTAAAATTCAAAATTCCAAGTTTTAAAGTTGTTCCAAATCATCTCCGAAGCATAACCTGATTAAGATCAATCAAATCCACAAACTTTTGAAAATCAAAGATCAGAATAACCGTTTTTCAAAAGTGTAACCGTTTTTTAAAGAACAGATATGGGCGAACCTGAGTTTAGTGGGCGAATGTGTGAGTGTTTGGTCGAAGGAGAGTAGAATTTCGGGCGAACGTAGTTATTTTTGGACGAACGTAGTAGTTTTCACTTGAATTTCTTACATTCGGTCAGATTTTTGTTCCTTCGATTCATCGGGGGTACGAAGGTGAAACCTAAACGGACGAACGTAGAGTTTATCGGGCGAACGTAGGAAGAGTTTGTGAGTTTTTACCTTCTAGTGACATTCTACATTCGGGTGAAAGTGTTTTGGGCGAACCTGCACTAAAAGGGACGAATCTGAACTTCAGTTGGGCGAACCTAGGACAGTTTTTGTGAAATTTTTCTAAGTGTTGATTTTCTCGAAGTACGTGACTATGTGGCGTTATCAGACTACTCCTACACCAGCGACTACACAACCACAACAGCAGGTGATGGACCCATGGACCGTGGCAGCACAGAAGACGAGCACACAGTCTTCGCAGCCGGTTAACTACATGACTCAGAGTGCACCTACAGTACCACAGTCTGACTACTGGGGAGTAGCAGCAGCGGTGGTAAACACTCAAACTACTAATGCTATTTCCACACTGATTAATGATTTGTCTTCAGGTAGCGGGACTCGGCCACCGAAGCTCATGGAGATTCAGGAATACAATCAGTGGCAGAAAAAGTTCAAAATACACTTGGAAGGCATGGGAGTAGAAGGTGCTGAAGCATGGAACATGATTGCTAAAGGATACACACCACCAGTTCTGGAGAACACGGGTGAACCAGTGCCATTGGAGAGCATGGCGGAAGATGAGAAGAAAAAGTTTGCTGTGGAAAAGAAGGCGTTCTCTCAACTGACGCAAGCTATTACTAATGATCTTTTGCATCAGTTCGGGACGTGCACAACTTCGAAGGCTTTGTGGGATATGCTTAAAAGGAAGCATGATGGAAATGAGAAGACTAGGAATTTGAGGATGGAAGAGCTTGTTAAGGAGTTTGAGAATTTTTCATATGTTGGAAATGAAACTTTGAAAGAACTAACTCCTAGATATAATCATCTAATATCTGAATTGTCTAGTTATGGTGTACAGATCCCTATGGCTAAACAGGTGGACAAGTTTGCTGAAGCATTACCACCTAACTGGGATCAGCATGTGGATGTTTTGAAGGAAAAGGATGCTTTTCAGTACTGGTCTCTTCAAGAGTTCGTTGAGAAGCTGGAGAACAAAGAGTTGGAAGAAAAGAGGAAGGCGAGGAGAGCACAGATTCCTCAGAATCCAAACTTATATTTTGGAGGATCTTCAATTCCAGTGAATACAAGTTCTGGAGGACTAGTCACACCGCATGTTGCTTGTATATCAAATGCTGTAGAATCACCCATCATTAACTACCATCAACAAACTTCATCTTTATCACAACCACAACCACAAATTCCATACCAATATTCATACATTCCACCATTCTCACCAAAACAACAAGCAGCTTTTTACACTGCTGGTCAAACTCAACCACAACCAATGAACCAACCTAATCAACCAACTGTGGTTTTGGAGACTTCCAATCTTGGAAATGTAACAGTTGAAGTTGCTCAGCAACACATTGCTCTAGTCTCAGCAATGGTTTCTTCCTATAATGGATTAGTTGCTAGTCAAATTGGTAATAACAACTTGACCAATGAAGACTACGCACAGATTGATAAGGAGGAAATGGAACTCATTGACATCCAATGGGCGTTTGCGAGCATTATGCGAAGAGCTACAGAGTTTATTGAGAAAACAGGTAGAACCGACTTGGGAACTTCTCCTAATACAACCTACGGGTTCAATAAGGAGAAAGTGACTTGTTTTAACTGTGGGGGTAAAGGTCACTTCAAACGTGAATGCACACAACCACCAAAACAAGGCAACAGGAATCCATTTAATGCTACCTATCAGAACCGTCAACAACAAAACCAAAACCAAGTTTCTTCCCAAAATAACAACTACCAAAACCATCAAAACAACTTTCACAACAACCAAAATAGACAACCAAACACACCAAACCAGACACAAACCCAAACACCAAACAATGCTAATCGAACAGTCATACCAATCACTACACCAGCTGAACAACAGAATACCAATCAAGCATTGGTTACTCAACAAGACGAGAGGTTTGACTGGTCGAGCATTCAGATAGGTGTTGAGGAAATCACAACTGGAGGAAATGTGGCGTGTGTTGCATATCAGGTTGATCTTGAAGAGTCTGTGACGATGGAGGAGAAGGTTGAAACTATGGTTGACAGTGATGAGTCTGAGGCTGAGATGGATGGTGATTTTGAACCTGTTAAGGTTGATTCTGAAGTGAATGTTGAGGTTGAAAATGAAGAGACTAATTCAGGAGTGGTGATTGATACTGTTTCTGACATTCCTGAGGAGTGTGAATCGGTTTATTCTGATTCAGACAGTGACTCGGATACGGAAGCTAGTGTTAATTCTCTTGATGAAGATATTGATCAGTTACTTGCAGAAGCAGATTTTCTGATGACTAGGAAGTCATGCATTGCAGATGATGCTTTCACAAAGATTGATTATTCCAGATTCTTTGCAGGAAAGGAAGCTCATTTTGCACTGATGGCCATGACTGACCCACCAAAACCTGTAAGTTCTGCTTGTAGTACTGATAATACTAGTGACAAATATTGTGGTGCTTGTGATAGATTGACTGAGGAGATTAAACAACTCCGTATTCAACGTGATAGTGCTATCATGAACAGTCAATCTACTCGCAAAGAGTTGAATGCTTTTAACAAAGTATTAGATGGCTACAAAAAGGACATTTCTGACTTGAAAAACACATTGTCTTTAAAACAATTGGCAATTAACAACTACATTAATGAAATTGAAAACAGTAAAAACGAGCTGTGATTGATTCAAACGACTGTTAGATCGTTCAAATCGGTACCACGGCTCTGATACCACTTTGTAGAGGAGAGAATTTGACAAAAACAGGATTATATGATCATACAAGTTGCTAAACCAGGTGCGGAAACCCTAGTTCAGAACAAACTGAAGTAAACTCAATCAAAACACAATCAAGATCATTTTAAATGCTTTTCATAGATTAACTTTGCAATAAACTTGATTACAGACTCAATATAGTTAATCTAGACCTCAAACAGATAATCTCTAACCTCTCAGGAACACACACACAAAACACACACTCTCTAAGACTCGCTGTACATTACAAAAACTCGATTTCTATTTATAATAGCTGCACGTTCGCCCAGTTACACTGGTCGAAGGTGAGCATTCCCACATTCGCCCAGTAAGACTGGTCGAATGTGTTCTCTTGTGTCTTCCTGATTCTTCCTTCGTCCATTACAAGCTTCCTTCGCCCATCCTGATATTCATTCGCCCACTTCTGAAACTCCTTCGCCCTTAACACATGTTAGTATCTAATCTATAGTCGCAAAACGGCATCTACAATACTCTTTAAAGAAATACAGGTTAAGTTATTGAAAATACTCTTTAAAGAAATACAGGTTAAGTTATTAAAATCGATTAATAACATTGTTACCTTTTCTCAAATTTTGTTTGAAAATCATCTTTATTATTACAAATAGCTAGTCTTTGAAAATATTTCGATTTGTATATAATGCACTTGTCCAAAACACTTAGGGAATTTATTTATAGAAATAACAGTTCGTTACGCTTTGATTTTATAAAAATTTGGGCAACGTTCCCTCTGTTTCTGTACAAACCAGACAACACCCGTTGTCTACAATTTTCCCCAAAATCATCTTTCAAACACAAGTCGCCAAGTCCTTTTATCAACAATCCGATTTACGAGACTCTATACGTTTCGACACCTATATACTTAATTATATAAATATATAAAAGTAGTCCGACTATATAGTCCAATTGTATTTAGTCCGATGTTCGACATCATAAGTCACTTCAAATTAATTATTTATTAAATCGTCCGATACATATATAATTACCATTTATTTATTTCATTCGGTTCGTTCGCGAGTCAAAACTATAGACCCATATCAATATATTTATAAATTTATAATATTCGTAAATATAACAATATTTACAAATACATATCATTTATAAATATATGATATCTATAAATAAGATAACACGAAACCAAGTATACCGAATTGCACGCGCATAACCGGGAACCGCCTCAAACTACGTGTTAACCGGTACCAAGCCGTTTGACCAATTCTGACCCGAACATCAATCAACACGAAACCCGAACATCCCTTGACGCGATCGGCACTGAACCAAGTCTAACTTAAAACCTGAACCCGAATCTAACCAAAATCAAACCGGCTAGAACTGAACCCGTGACTCGAACCCAAAACCGAATCTGGCCTGAATATCCAAACCAAAACCCGAGTTGACTTGTTTGACCATATCTAACTGAGTTGAAACCAAACCCAAACACTTGACCTGGCCAACAATCAAGGACCCGAGACCCAAATCGAAAGTGACCTGGACCAAGACCACCTGAAAAAAACCACCACTAACATCGAACTCGACCATGGCTGGCAATAATAACACCACAACCGTGAACAAACCCCCAAACCCGTCGGACCACCACCACCACCAGCTACCCAACTGACTCAACCTCCATGACAAAACCATTAAGCTTCGACGCCACCCAGGAACCACCACTAGCCAAACAACCACCCACCGTGAACCACCTCCTCACCTCCTTGTGCTACCACCAAGCCACCTAACCACCAAACCTGTAACCAGATTTTAACCATCGAACCACCAGAGACCACCTCAAACCACCAATAACCAGACCACGTTTGATTTGTACCTCTCCTCGAACCAGCGCCACAACCGGAAGAAACCACCACTAAGAACCACAACCAAAACCGACCTGCACCACTCCCATCTCGTATCCTACCACCGGGAACCACCACTAAGACAGCCAACATCCATCTCCCTTGACCCCATCTGAACCGAAACCCAAAACAACCCGGCTGATGACCTGATCTAGATCCGAGTTAAACCCAAACCCAAACCAATGTTACTACCCAATCCACATCAATCCACGACCAGACATGCCTGACCGAGCTGCTAACAACCTTCACACCCATTCTCGGCCTTTGAAATCACCACGCCGCCTCCCTAAGTCCGGTGGAGGTCGGCTGCTGCCGCAATGAGGGACATGAGAGAGGGATAGACCGAGAGGAGGAGGGAGAGGTTAGAGAGTTAGAGATTTTGGGTGAAAGAGAGGGTAGAGAGAGAGACGAGTTTAGAGAGAGAGAGGGTGTGTGTGGCTAGGGTTGTATTAGGTGAAAAATGAGAAGGAGATGATAATATTATACTTATATACTTAGGGTTAGCTCGGTAGGTGGACACCGCGTATCTAAATCTGTTTAAACGTTTTACGTCTCGGTGACTGTAAAATAATAAATAAAACATGTCGAAAAATGTTAGATTTTAATATCATAACAACTCTGTGAATTTTATATATAATATTTGTTATCCCACGTGTGCATTCAAAACACACGTTTAAAACGCGTTATAAGATTCGATCACGGTTTCTTTTGTTAAAACAATTATGTTAACTTCTGAAACTTAATAATTAACAATATTTATAATAAAAAGTTATTTCAAATAATAAAACCACGTCCGTATAGAACGAAACTTGCCGGTTGTCACATTCTCCCCATGTTACAGAAATTTTGTCCTCAAAATTTGGGGTAGGATATCTTCATAGACCAATGGGAGCACAACAAAAGAGTCAACGAACATGTCGGTACAAATGGCACGAGATAAAGTTTCAGAATCAACAAATGCAAAGTGTAGACAATAACTTTGTTAACAAATACTATTGAAGCACCTCAAACGAAGCAACTAGTGCACCAGCTTTTTCATTACACACCACAAGGCGTGTTTGGATTTAAGGCAATAACAAACAAGTTGATAAAAATGAGGTATGCCAATAAGGATCTCTCATTTTTCAAGTCGATTGAATATTCACTGCAAGGTGTTGTATCAAATTCCAACAATTCGATTCAACTGAAGTGTTCCAACAATTCGATTCAACTACATGCAAAGTGTAGACAATAACTTTGTTAACAAATACTATTGGAGCACCTCAAACGAAGCAACTAGTGCACAGGCTTTTTCATTACACACCACAAGGCGTGTTTGGATTCAATGTAATAACAAACAAGTTGATAAAAATGAGGTATGCCAATAAGGATCTCTCATTATTCCAAGTCGATTGAATATTCACCGCAAGGTGCTGTATCGAATTCCAACAATTCGATTCAACTGAAGTGTCGACTTTAAAGAAACTAATCGACGAAGTATTAAAAGGTTCATTGCCCAAAATGGCCTGACACATATCAAGACTAGAAAACAAGCATTACGAGCAACGTAATGATCAAAAAATCATTAATGAAACAATTGTTCGATGTGAAGCCTATAATGAACCTTCAAAAATTTAGAGAATCCAAACATACAACAATTGACACGAGTACAAATTACGTGTCTGATTCTATGAAAGAATAAGGAATCAACAAAAATTAGACCCCTTTACGATTGAATGTTGAAGCAATGACTCAACTAAACTCTATGTGAATAAACACTCTGATATCTAAAGCAATGACTCGCCAGTCACTAGTGAGCTGTGCCTAGCCAGCACCTGCTATTATCCTTTCTATACACAATTATAGTATAAGAAAAACAAATGTTCCTTGCACCAAAGGAATGTACGCTGAGCTAGTGTGATACACTAATAGTCATGTAACTGCTTTGGCAACGGTTGGAATTTCAGTTCCTAGGCGTTCATGCTAAATATTGCGTCTTAATTTGGTCCCTACTTCAAAACAAACTCGGGTTAAAGCCTATATATCTACCCAGACACCTAATTCGCTAAAACCTATGGCTCTGATACCAAACTGTCACACCCCGACTTTTCCCACATTGGTTGTGACGTTTGGTAGCTTCGCCACACAGCGGAAAGATGCTTTTTGTTTCCTGAACGCCAAATTCTAACCCTCTAGGATCCCCGATCCCAAACTGTCACCTACTCCAACCGTGCCGTTACCAAAGTTTAATCCTGAAAGACATACTGAAGAAGCCAACATAAAGCTGGTGAGTTCATAAGTTTTACAAAAGTATTTCCACAAGTTTTATAAAAGAGTTTCCGGTAAGTTCGAAAAGATCATTCCCGTTAATACTATGTTATAAGAACGTTAGCTAGACGTTAAGTATCGTTACTACTACGAGTTGGAAACCATTACTGAACCAGCTTTCAAAGATAAGTATGCCCAGAATCCCAAGCCACCGTCATCATCGGTGACTCTATGTAAATAGAGACAATATGCACCCGCCCGGCTCCCAGCCGTCGGGTGGGGTTTGTCAGGCCCAATAGATTTATCCATATTTCCCCTGCTCCCAGTTGTATTCATGGTTCCCCCTAGGACTTCCTGATGAAACGCCCGTATAGTAAACAACCATAAACATAGTATAACATGATCTTTAAAATGTAAGTAATACGCATGTTTCTCCCCCGAAAGTAAAACAGAAAAAGTGGGCTGTGACACTCACGCACCCATTTAATTTCCCAAAACTTGTTTCGTTTTAAATTCCTCTGGTTTGCATAAAAGAAGCATGTCTTCCCCCCGAAAACATTTACAAAAACAGTAAAAAGTGGGGTTATGAACCCACCTTAATGTCCATGCTAAGCTAGCAAACAAATCCTGAAACCTCGACCGATTTCCTCGTGCCCTAATTACCAACAAAGGACACCTTAACAGTCTATCACACATAAGCCTATCCTATTAACCGCTTAAGATAGAACTATCCGACTGTCTACACTCGTGTGTACCAACACAAGTCTCAATACGTTTCAACTCGACGAACCGATCGTGACTTAACTTATTTCTCGTATTACATAGCACCCAAGTTGCACACTTGTTACTATTCGTGTGTAAACCTTATTTGACTAATACCCCGAAACGTATAACTATCCTAAGCCGAGGATCGTCTCGTAATCCGGATAAACGTGTCTGTCTAGTATAATTACTTTTTTCGGAAAATACTCTTTAAAGAAATACAGGTTAAGTTATTAAAATCGAAATAATAACATTGTTACCTTTTCTCAAATTTTGTTTGAAAATCATCTTTATTATTACAAATAGCTAGTCTTTGAAAATATTTCGATTTGTATATAATGCACTTGTCCAAAACACTTAGGGAATTTATTTATAGACATAACAGTACGTTACGCTTTGATTTTATAAAAATTTGGGCAACGTTCCCTCTGTTTCTGTGCAAACCAGACAACACCCGCTGTCTACAATTTTCCCCAAAATCATCTTTCAAACACAAGTCACTAAGTCTTTTTATCAACAATCCGATTTACGAGACTCTATACGTTTCGACACCTATATACTTAATAATATAAATATATAAAACGTAGTCCGACTATATAGTCCAATTGTATTTAGTCCGATGTTCAATATCATAAGTCACTTCAAATTAATTATTTATCAAATCGTCCGATACAGATATAATTACCATTTATTATTTTCATTCGGTTCGTTCGCGAGTCAAAACTATTTCACCCATATCAATATATTTATAAATTTATAATATTCATAAATATAAACTTATTTACCAAAACATAACATTTATAAATATTTGATATCTATAAATAAGATAACACGAAATCAAGTATACCGAATCGCACGCGCATAACCGGGAACCGCCTCAAACTACGTGTTAGCCGGTACCAAGTCTTTTGACCAATTCTGACCCGAACATCAATCAACATGAAACCCGAACATCCCTTGACCCGATCAGCACTGAACCAAGTCTAACTTAAAACCCGAACCCAAATCTAACCAAAATCAAACCGACAAGAACCGAACCGGTGACTCGAACCAAAAACCGAATCTGGTCCGAATATACAAATCAAAACCCGAGTTGACTTGTTTGACCATATCTGACTGAGTTGAAACCAAACCCAAACACTTGACCTGACCAACAATCAAGGACCCGAGACCTAAACGGAAAGTGACCTGGACCGAGACCACCTGAAAATAACCACCACTAACATCGAACCCGACCATGGCTGGCAACAATAGCACCTACCACCGGGAACAACCACTAAGACAGCCAATATCCATCTCCCTTGACCCCATCTGAACCGAACCCAAAAACAACCCGGCTGATGACCTGATCTGGATCCGAGTTAAACCTAAACCCAAATCATTGTTACTACCCAATACACATGAATCCACGACCAGACAGGCCTGACCGAGCTACTAACAACCTTCACACCCATTCTCGGGCTTTGAAATCACCACCCTGCCTCCACCAAGTCCGGTGAGGTCGGCTGCTGCTGCAATGAGGGACAAGAGAGAGGGATAGACCGAGAGGAGAGGAGGGAGAGGTTAGAGAGAGAGATTTCGGGTGAGAGAGAAGGTAGAGAGAGAGACGGGTTTAGAGAGAGAGGGAGGGTGTGTGTGACTAGGGTTTGTGTTAGGTGAAAAATGAGAAGGAGATGATAATATTATACTTATATACTTAGGGTTAGCTCGGTAGGTGGACACCACGTATCTGAATCTGTTTAAACGTTTTATGTCTCGGTGTCCGTAAAATAATAAATAAAACATGTTGAAAATGTTCGATTTTAATATCATAACAACTCTGTGAATTTTAAATATAATATTTGTTATCCCACATGTGCATTCGAAACACGCGTTTAAAACGCGTTATAAGATTTGATCACGGTTTCTTTTGTTAAAACAATTCTGTTAACTTCCGAAACTTAATAATTAACAATATTTATAATAAAAAATTGTTTCAAATAATAAAACTACATCAGTATAGATCGGAAGTTGCCGGTTGTCACATTCTTCCACGAACCGTAGCTGATCGTCCACCTGGATCTCCTCTAGTGGCACCACCAGTGTTGTATCCGATAGGCACTTCTTTAGATTCGATACGTGGAATACATTGTGTACTCCACTGAGTTCGTCAAGAAGGTTTAACCTGTAAGCCACTGGACCAATCCTTTCGACAATTTCGAATGGTCCTACGTATCACGGGTTCAACTTTCCACGTTTCCCAAAGTGTATGACACCTTTCCAAGGTGATACCTTTAATAATACTTAGTCCCAAATTTGGAACTCCAAAGGTTTCCTACGTTTATCAGTTTAGCTTTTCTGTCGATCACGAGCAGCAGCCATTCGGTTTCTGACAGTAGTTTCGTGCACAAGTTCGGGACCTGTCAGCTGGCTAATCTCAACTTCAGTCCAGTGGATGGGAGACCTTCACTTGCATCCATAAGGTGCCTCAAAGGCGTACACTAAATAGAATTGTGGTAACTTTTGTTCTACGAGAATTCGATCATAGGCAAGTGTTTATCCCAATTGTTTCCAAAGTCCACCACGAAAGCCTGTCGCAGATCTTCTAGTGTTTGGATGGTACGTTCACTTTGTCCATCCGTCTAAAGATGATAGGCTGTGCTTATATCTAAGCGAGTCTCCAATGCATCTTGGAGAGTAGTAAAAAACGAGAAATATATTGCGAATCGCGATCAGTTATAATAGAAGTAGGCATCCCATGCCTAGAGACGATTTCTTTAATCTAGAAGTTAGCCAATCCCTCCATCGCGTTTGTTTCTTCGAATGCCAAGAAGTGCGGTGATTTGGTTAGCCGATCGACGATAACCCAAAATCATATTATCTCCACTTGGTGTTTTAGGGAGTTTAGTGATAAAGTCTATAGAAATTCCATCCCATTTCCACATAGGGATTTTTGGTTGCTGGAGTAGGCCCGAAGTTTTCTGATATTCAATCTATAGATGCACGTTTTGCGACTAATGATTTGGATTGTGACTTTAACATGTGTTAGTGTGTTTGAGAAGGGCGAAGGTGATTTCTCGAAGGGCGAATGTGAATACAGATGGGCGAAGGTAGATATGAAGTGGACGAAGGTAGGAAGCTGACTGAAGGAAGACTCATTCGTACCTGGTAACAGGGCGAATGTGGACAAAGTCCACATTCGCACCTTGGAAATGGGCGAACGTGCAGAGGCTATATAAAGGATTTGCTCATTTTGTAAGTTAGAATAGTTATTGAAAGTGTGTGTTTTGAGGTCAGGTCTCTCTCTAGATTAAGGTTGTGTTAAAGTGATTTAGATTAACTTGTGAGGTCATTGTATTGAATATTTTGAACATGTAATCTATGAAATGGTGATTGAAAAGGTATTTTACGTGTTGTGATTTGCGTATTATCATTTTGTTCAGTTCTAGGGTTTCCGCACCTGGAATTGTGACTTGTATGAACATATAATCCTGTTTTAGCTTAAATTCTTCTTCTACAAAGTGGTATCAGAGCCATAGAGATCATACAACAACAAAATTGATAATATCAGAGCTGATTTGGACTTAATTTTAATCAAATTTTCTCTGTTTTTCAATGAAAATGGTTTTTGATACAATTTGAAGGTTTTTGATTTGAATTCATGGTTAAAATCAAGTTTTCCAAGAATTAAAGTGTTTCCAAATCAATTCCGAATCATAACCTGATAAAGATCATCAAAATCCACAAACTTTTGAAAATCTCAGATCAAAATAACCGTTTTTCAAAGTGTAACCGTTTTTCAAACATGTATGGGTCGAATCTAGAGAGATGTGGGCGAACCTGGACCATTTTAGGGGCGAACCTAAGCTTTTTCTGGGCGAGAGTAGCTAATTTCAAGGCGAACCTAGGTTTGTTGTGTTGATAATTCCACATTCGGGTCTAAAATTCCACGTTCGGTTGATCGGGGGTGCGAAGGTGTATAGATAGTGGACGAAAGTCGAAAAGTTTGGTCGAAGGTGAACAGGGTTAGTTGATTTTCTACATTCGGGTGTTATATTCTACTTTCGGGTCTTCCATTTGGACGAAAGTGAAGTCTGATAGGGCGAAAGTAGAAGTGTTTTGGGGAATTTTTTAAGTGTGATAAATTTCTATGTTTGTGAACATCATGTGGGGTTTTCCAACTACACCGAGACCGGGAACGACACAACAACAGCAGCAAGTGACTATGGACCCATGGACAGTGGCAGCTCAGAAATCAAGCACTCAGTCTTCGCAACCGATTAACTACTTAGCGATGACTAGTTCAATGCCTTAGAGCGTTGCATCTTCGTCATAACAACCTGCAGCAGATTATTGGGGAGTAGCAGCTGCGGTGGTAAATACTCAAACTACCAATGCTATTTCTACACTAATAAATGACTTATCTTCAGGTAGTGGGAATCGTCCACCCAAGCTAATGGAGATGCAGGAGTATAACCAGTGGCAGAAGAAATTCAAGATCCATCTTGAAGGCATGGGGTTGGAAGGTACAGAGGCGTGGCAGATGATAGCAAAAGGATATGTTGCACCAATTTTAGAGAACACCGGTGAACCTGTTCCTTTGGAGAGCTTGACAGACAATGAGAAGAAGAAATTTGCTGTGGAAAAGAAGGCATACTCTCAGTTAACGCAGGCGATCACAAACGATTTGTTACATCAGTTTGGGTCGTGCACTACTTCTAAGAAGTTATGGGATGTGTTAAAGAATCGTCATGCTGGTAACGAAAAGACGAGAAGGTTGAGGATGGAGGAGTTGAGAAAAGAATTTGAGAACTTTAGTTATGTCGGGAACGAGACATTGAAAGAGTTGACTCCTAGATATTGTCATTTACTAACTGAATTGTCTAGTTATGAAATACAGATTCCTATGACAGATCTGGTGGACAAATTTGCTAATGCACTTCCACCGTGCTAGGATCAACATGTCGAGGTACTCAAAGAGAAGGATGCTTACAAGTATTGGACTATCAATGAGTTTATTCAGAAGCTGGAGAATAAAGAACTTGAGGAGAAGAGGAAAGCTAAGAGATCTCAGATTCCTCAGAACCCAGAGTTATATCATGGTGGTACTTCAGCAACTGTGGGAAACTCGAGTGTTGGTGGAACAGTGGCACCTCACATAGCTTGTATTTCAAGTGTTATGGAACCACCGAAACAACCCATCAACTACCTAACACAAACCTCATCCTATTCACAACCATCATATACACCACCACCACAACAATACACAAATTCTTTCGTTTCACCATTTTCTCCAATGCAGCAAGCTGCATTCTATTCTGCTAACCAACCACAACAACAACCTCAACAACAACAATACATGAATCAAGTGAACCAAACCAATCAGCAACCGGTGGTATTGGATTCATCCAATATGAGTAATGTGACTGTGGAGGTTGCTCAGCAACATATTGCGCTAGTCTCAGCAATGGTTTCTTCGTATAACGGTTTAGTTGCAAGTCAAATTGGTAATAACAACTTGACCAATGAAGACTATGCACAAATTGACAAAGAAGAGATGGAGTTGATAGACATTCAGTGGGCTTTCGCAAGTTGTCACAACCCGACCCAGGTGGGCCTTGTCGAAATACAGATTGGTACCAAACTTTCACAACGGAAGTAACAATTGTTCAATAATAATAATTTATACACTTTCTAGTTCTAAATTAATACAACTCAAATAATAATAATTAAACTAAATTACTGCGTGGACGAATCGTGGCACTCGTCGAAGCATTTCCGGATGTATACTTCACTAGATCTCTACCGATGCTTAGCTCTAATCCTCAAATAGCATAATCCCTGTGTCATGTAGCTCTTCCAAAATGTCTACACGTTCCCTGAGCTCACATATATATATACCTCGTTCCTCGATTCCAATCCAGAAGTGGTACCTGAACACATGCTTAAAAATAGATTTGGGTCAACAAATATGTTGGTGAGTCCGTGTGTGCGTTAAACTGGTTTCAAAATAAGTTTATCGTTCAAAAGTCGGTTTATAAGTTATATGGTTTCCTGCAAAATAGTTTTTAATTCCCAAAATAGGTTTACAAATTAATATGGTTTAACACATGGTTGCACTGGTGATGTACAAGCCACACCTCAAACCAGACACTGAATCCATCTGCTCTCATTATGGATTCCCATGGCAGAATACGTGTCACAAACCTCAGTGGAGGGTTCCCCGGGTTTCCGGGTCCACTGTGTGTGGGGGTTTCCCCAAGTAGTAGTACCCACATATTAAGTGGCCCAATCTCCCGTTGGGTTAATGAGTGTGAAGGTTCGGTATTCGAGAGCACACCTTGTCACATCAAACTGGTTTATCATATCACGTTGGTTTTATACTGGAAGCATGTATTCACCCCAAAATAGTTTAAAAACGGAAAAGAGGGGATGGTTCACGAGACTCACCTGGATAGCATTGCAGACATAAATGATAAACAGAGTGCTTGGTATTGCGTCCTGGTATTCTCCTAGTTAAGCCCTATGTCGAGAAACATCGTTAGTCTTGGTTTTTATTAATTAATGGTAATGCGTGGGGACGAGCTCGAGCGTATAGTTCTTATTTATTACAGTTCCATGACTACGTTCGGTGTTCCAATAATCTTATAGGTTTCAAGTGCATATCCAAGCATCGTTATCATCAACTAGTTCCAATTCACACTTAAAATTATATGTCGCTTTAATCCATTCCAAATCTTAGTTTCTAATGCTCAAGTGTCGAGTGTTCAATATCCAACGCTCCAAGTTAACTAATGTATATGCGACTAGCCTAAAGGTCAGAATTTCATGTTGTAGTATCCAACTCAAAGTGTCAAGTGTAAATGTCCGAATGTTCAACTAAATGAGTAACAATGTTTTAAGGCTCCAAGTACACTATGTTGAGGTCATCATCGTCTAAATCTTTATACCTTTAGTCCAAAGTTTCAACGCCGCGAATTAGTGGGTGTATTTAAGTATTCCATGTCAAGTTCCTATATTAATCCAAGTCTAAGGTTTTGATAATTATATCTAAGTGTATAAGTTTACATTTAGTAGACGTCGCTTATGTCTCAATCCCAACCTTATGTCTTATTATCATTATGCTTAAGTCAAGCGCCTAAATCACGAGTCTCAAACGTTACTACTACTATTCCAAAGTATATAAGTTTATACTTGTCTTATATATAGATTCTACTAAGTCCAAGCCTTAATCTTAATGTCCACGTTCATACGACCAATCCAAATGTCCGAGTTATCATATGTCATATGTATTGCTTAGGTTCGTATAAGCTCCTCAAGTCCCACACACAATTTGTATATAATACTAATGTTTATAATCGAATATTTCTAATAAGGTATTGGATCCGGTTATACCTCTCGCTTGGGTCGTGGTTCGTGTTGACTAGTTCTTCAACTGTTGACTGTCCGGTTTGACCAGGTTGACCAGATAGTTGACCGGCGTTAATTAAGTTGACCAGTTGACTTTGGTTGACTTTTGTTGACCCGCTCCCTAATAACGAACTATCCCTCAAGTCCCCTACAAATCACCATCATTGACAATCACCTCCGACCACCATGTTTAACCACCGTGACCTTGCCTTGTTAACCACCACCGCCCCTGGAACAAACCTACACCATCATTATCTCGACCACCTCAACAGTAACATCACCATAATCCCCAGCTTCTGCTCACCTTGTACAATCACAACTCAGCCCCGACTACATCACTATTACCGTAAACCACCAAGACCACCATCGCATAGTATTGTGAAAGAAAGGATTTTACCTGGGGACCTGTGACTGATGATGACTTGGTTCAGATCAGTGCCGTCACCGGAACCACCAGTATCACCACCGCCGCCGTTGTCTTCTTCAGCTTTAACCACCACTGTCATCATCTTCCTCTCTCCTCTGAGTTCTTTCCTCTCTCTCCTCGTTCTCTCTCTATCTCTTTCTCTCTCTACGGTATGTAGGTGTGTGTGTGTCGGGTTGTGTGTGTGGGTTTAACAGGGAAAATGGAAGAGTGGGTTGTGGTTTGGTATGTGTCAAAGGGTTGTGCCGCCGGAGCTCCGCCACCAGCGGTGGCCGGAGGTCTACTGCCTCCTCTCGGCTCCCTCTCTGTGTATTATTGAATGTGTGTTTTTGATAATAATGAGCATCTGTTACAAGGGAAGTTGGTTTGAGGTTATTTATAAAGAGTTTAGTTGTTGGTTTTTAACCAAAACCATAAATGGTTTTGGTTGAGGTGTCAAACAATAGAAGGGGCATGTGTCACCTTCTAAGGGTGACACATGTCCCGGGTGATGATTAATTGGGTTCGTTATCGGGTGTCGGTTTGGTCTCGTAACACATATACGTGTAGAATAATTATTTAACCTAATTTAAATAGCTGCAATAAAATTATTGGTTCAGACACGTCATTTGTGCTTACGTATATAATGTTTGTTAACTTGTTTAAATTTTTAATGGTTTATTTATACTCAAGTTGGTGTAAACGAACTACATTAGATGCGAAAAATTTTGGGGTCCACTCCGGGTTGTTACACAAGTATTATGAGAAGGGCAACCGAGTTCATCGAAAAGACCGGGAGGACTGATTTGGGTACTTCTCCGAACACAACTTATGGTTTTAACAAGGAGAAAGTGACATGCTTTAACTGTGGAGGTAAAGGACACTTCAAAAGAGAATGCACTCAGCCACCTAAGCAAGGTAACAGAAATCCATTCAACTCAAACTACCAAAACCGTCAACAGCAAAACCAAAACCAAGTTTCTTTCCAAAACAACAACTATCAAAACCAAAATAATTACCAAAACCGACAAAACACCTCTAACAACAACTAAAACAGACAACCAAACACAACCAACCAGAACCAAACTCAATCACCAAATAACCCAAACAGAACAGTTATACCCATCACTACACCAAATGAGCAGCCACAGAATAATAATCAGAATCAAGCTTTGGTGATACAGAATGATGAAAGGTTTAACTGGACTGGAATGCAGATTGGTGTTGAGGAGATAACTACTGGTGGGAATGTTGCTTGTGTTGCCGGACAGATTGATATCGAGGAGTCGGTGATAGTTGATCAAAATGAAGAAACTGAGAGTGAGGTTGAAGTATCGGTGGAAGAGATGAATGTGGAGACTGAAACTGTTGAAGTTCAGGCTGAGGAAGCAAGTTCAGGAGTGGTGATTGACACAGTTACAGATGTTCCTGAGGAGTGTGAGTCAGTTTATTTAGATTCAGAAAGCGAATCAGACTCAGAAGCCAGTGTTACATCTTTGGATAACGATATTGATCAGTTGCTGGCAGAAGCAGATTTTTTGAAGACGAGGAAGTCATGCATAGTGGATGGCGCTTTCACCAGAATCGATTATTCTAAGTTTTTCGCTGGGAAGGAAGCTCATTTTGCTCTAATGGCCATAACAGATCCTCCAAAACAGGTAAGTTCTGAATCTAGCAATGATGTTACAAGTGATAAGTACTGTGGAACTTGTGACAGATTCACAGATGATAACAAAGAACTTCGCATTCAACGCAATAGTGCTATAATTAACTGTCAATCTGCTTGCAAAGAAGTGATTGCTTTTAACAAAGTACTTGATGGGTACAAAAAGGACATTTCCGACCTAAAGAAAACTCTTTCATTAAAACAATTAGCAATTAACAACTATATTAATGAACTTGAGAACACTAAGTTGGAAATGGCCACCATCAAGTGTTTTGCTGAAAAGATAAACAAGAAATTACAAAGTTAGAAGCATATTGCTTATGTTGTTGACCACATCATTGATGATCAAACCATAAGTTATAAGTCTATGCCATCTCCGGTGCTTTTTGAAAATCACAATTGTCATCAAGTGACACCGGAGAGCTCAATAAAATCAGACTCGGCATCGGAAAATGAATCCAATACTTCGAGTGTTGGTGATCCTCATTCCGATGTGAGACCGATTTTAGGTTTGAATGATGAGGGAGTAACAGTTGAAAATGATGATTCAGACTCTGAGAGTGACTTTGCAAGTGACAAAAGTGATAATGTGTATGATATTCCAAAAGAAAATCACATTATTACAAATGAACCAGTGTCACCGTCTCAGCATGTACATCCGATGGCTAACACACATCGTGATAAGAAGTCTGAAAAGAAAGAGGTTAAAAAGGAAATGAGTGACAAACCAGTCAAGGTATTTTATCGGATGGAAGGATCCGATAAGATCATCTCTGACAAGGAATATCCAACTAAGTTTGCTAACTATTCCAAAATTGATAAAATTTGGCAAGAAAGCACCATATGGTTTCCAAAACATGAGAGAACAAATGAAATTCCACCGGAAATTCTAAAGAAACTGTATTTGGATGTTCCAAAAGAACCAAAGGTTCATCTCACCCAATTCATTAAACCGAAAAACAAAGCAAACGGTTTTCATGAGCCAACCTACTCGAAGGGTCCACTTCCTGAGAGTTTAAGGCGTAGACAGTATGATGATCAATATCCTGTCAGATCATATGCTCAGCCGAATGCTCCAAATGTGTTTGAAGAATACCGTGCATGCTTTAAGTGCGGGGAGAGAGGGCATTTACTTGCTCACTGCCCGTACGTGAGGCACAAAAGGCACGAAGTTGAAGTTAGGCAATCTATGAGAAAGCCGGTTGACAATCATTACTATCCACAAAGGCGTTTTGTTCCTCAACCACAACAATTTTATAACCAAAACAACTTTTATCAAAAGAGGAATGATCCTCCATTTCAGTATGATCGTCGTAACTGGATAGCTATGGAGAAACCGTGGAGAAAACCAGTGGTGAACACAACAAATGATAGACAAAGGGTTCCACAAAAACCTGCTATCAAGTCAAATGTTGGACCTAAATCTGTTAAATCAGAGAGGGTACCCAAGAAGGTTTCATTTGAGAAAGATGTTAAGAAAACGACTGAGACTCCAAAATCTCAGATTCGTATTTTGAAACCTTCGGAACAATCTTGGACACCAAATGGTACTCCGGGAGCTTCAACTTAAAAATCAAATGAAAAATCTGAAAAAGTTTTGAATGATTCTAAAAAGACCGATCCAAAACAAAATGTTGAAGTAGATGATTCTTTGAAAAGTGATATTCAAAGACCCAAGACCAATCAGGCTTGGGTCCCCCGAAAGAACTAACTGTTTTACTTGATGTTTGCAGGGAGCTTCAGCTGGCCCTATGAGCAGTCTCTGGATTGTTGATAGTGGAGCTTCAGGCCACATGACAGGGGATTTGGCATTATTCTTCGATGTGAAGAATATTAATGGAGGGTACGTTGCATTTTCCGGAAACAAAGGAGGATATATCACGATGGAAGGAAGCGTGAGTAATGGTATTGTGAGTTTTGAGAGGATATCGTATGTGAAGTAGATAGATTATAATCTGTTGAGTGTCAGTCAAATCTGTGACAAACAATTTACTGTTTATTTTGATGACAAATCTTGCTATATACTCAAACCGGGCTTCGAAATTCCAAAAGAGTGGGTTATGTTGAAGGCACCTCGCGTCAACAATCTCTATATTCTTGATATGTCCAAGGCGATGACATCCCAAGGGCAAGTGACAAGTTTTCTATCAAAGGCGACCGAGTATCAATTTACTGATGCAAATCAGTAGTTGATATCAGCCTCAACCTGGTATATATGGACATGTTACTTTGCTGCATTTGTTTCCTGACCTGTATACCTCTGTGCTATATATCTTGTAACTAAACGGATAACTCTGGCATAATCACACGTTACGAGGAAGCTTTGTGCAATTTCTTGATACGGGAGTATGTCGTGTGTGTGGGAACCATAACGTGTTAGTATAATACACCTAATTCGTATCATTTTAAAGCACTGCATAACAGTCTGCATGTGAGCTTATGTGGACCATAATATCAGCAGTTGCCGTGTCACATACTGTTTCTAATGATAATATAAAGCAAAATAGATCAACGCTGTGATCAGATTTCTCAAACAACTGATATGATCCTCTTACCGAACATCACAAAATGTTTACTGCTTTATTTTCATTGATGCATTTTAGTTTCATTGTCAAAAAGATACAAAACTCAAAAAGATTTTGGGTGTGTTTTGATATAAATTTCAGAAAAACCAAAAGTTTTACATTTCTGCTTTATTTTTAGATAACCGACGGTGTTTTGGCCAATTTCTGAGATTTGATGAAACCATCTGAGCTTTGTATCATTCTAAACTGAAATGATGAGTGTTTGAGACTTAACGTGTTGAAAAATGTTGAACGGGATTCGATTTCGTGATTTGGTAAAATTTTCAAAATTTTCCATTTCACATCCGCCCCTTAATTAGGTCGAATGTGGAAAATTTTTGTACATTCGTGCTTTTGGTTTGGATGAAGGTGGATTATTAATATACATTTTCACTTTCGGGTCACAGGCTTCTACATTCAGGCTATTAATTTGGTCGAATGTAGAACCACATCACATTCGTCCATACCTAAGGGGCGAATATAGCCCTCTATATAATGCCAAACCCACTTTCGAACCTCATTCTGATATTTTTCAAAAATTTTCATAAGTGCAAGACCTTGTTGATTTGTTTCTGTTCACCCTAGAATTTGATTCATTGTTCTTTGCTGATCATTTTAACTCCATTTTTACAGGTAATGGCCACGTAATGAAGCCGTGATTGGGATTTTTCTATTCGAACCCTAAATGTTTCATATGGACATGATTTAGCCTGGTTTAATTCAAATTTTTGACAAGGATTCAATCCTTATTAGTTTTAGGGGGAGAGTGTGGAAAGAATTAGGATATTACATTGTTTTTTACTGATAATTGATTGGTTGAATGATACAAACCCTAATTCTTTGAGAAAACTAATAAAAATTGAATGAAAGTGACAATTGATTGTTGTTTAGGCTTAGTCGGTCATGTTAGGTCTAGTGTAAATCAAAATCAGAAGCCAAAACGGATCAGTTAACAATTTTTAAAATTTTGGGTTAAACAGTTTACATTCGTCCTGTTCAAAATGGGAGAATGTGGACTAAAAAGGACGAAGGTGACTATAAACGGACGAATGTACAATTTGTTATAAGATTTTTCACATTCGGTTCACAAATTACACCTTCGAGCCTAAATATCTTACTTTCGTACTTATTACAAAGGGCGAAAGTGGAATTTATGTTAAAAACCTAAATTTTTAAAGTTTGTCGTTTTTGTGTTTTGAAGTATTTTTCTGATTTGTGTTTTTACAGATGGCTGAACAACAAGAAAACGTTGAGATTCCAGTTGAAGATGTGGTTATTCAAGATATAGTTCCAGAAGCTGAGAATGTACCACAAGCATGGCCGTTTGAAGCACCGCATAATTGTTGTGCCTATGTCGGTGATGTTTTGAAGAATACAGAGTTTAGTGGAATTGTGGACTTTTTGAGGAGAAGCCGAATCATACATGCCATAGCTACACCTGCCATCATTTATAAAGATATCGTAGAAGATTTCTGGAAGAACGCAAGATATGATTTCTGGGAAGACAAGACGGTTATCCGAAGTGTTATTCAAGGGATGGAGATGTTCATTACTGAAGATGATATCAGAGATGCTTTAAAGATTAAGTTTGAAGAAAGTACTGATCCCAGAGTATTATCATGGACCGAACAGAGGGTTTGTTTTCTAAGGATGAAGTACAAAGGTCCGATAACTGATGGTGCACTTCATAAAGGAAAGCTGAGTGTGCAGTTTAAGTACTTTGCACATGTTATTGTTCATGTCTTTGGATGCGTTAGTGGTGGATATGACGTTATGAGGAAGAGTTTGAGTTCGTTAATGGTTGCGTTGACTCTCAACAAACCATTTAACATTGCTGGAATGATACTAGATCATATGCTGGAGATGTTGAAAGGTCTAAAGTCGAAGAAGTTTATGTTATATCCAAGGTTCCTGATGATGATCTTTGACAAAAAATATCCTAACTTAAGAAAGGATCCAACGATGGTGTTAGGTCAAGATCATATGAATATCAGAATGCTTGTGAGGATGAAAGGATATAAAGGTGTGCCTGACAATGAGAAGCCACCAAATAGAAGATTGTTTGGAGCTTTAGTTAATCCGGGTTACACTGACCCAGGATTGAACAAAGCACGTCATGATAATAGTGATTCTGACAACGATGATCCTCTAGTGCATGCTGATGCATGTACAAAGAGGAAGAGGCAAGTGAAAAACGCTGGAGCCAAAGGGAAGGGCAAGGCGAAGATTGATCAGGGTGAATCGAAGAAACAAGGTGCACGTAAGAAAACAACTGCAAAGAAGGGTACGAGTTTGGTAGATGAAGATTCTATTGATTCAGAAGAGACTGAGGAAGAAGAGTAGTGGGATTTTGAAGAAGAATTAGGAAAGACTACCAAACGCAAGGCCACTGCGGTTGGGGAGTTTGAATCTCTCAATAAAACTATTGAAGAAGTATTGCAGAAAAAGTCGATTGATGTTGAAGGTGACTTGGACTAGATGTTGGAGATTTTGAAGGATCAACAATTGTTGTGAACTTGAAAAAGCCAAGCACAAATCGATGGCAAAGAAAGCTAGCACGAACAAGCTTAGAGAGAAGGAGATTGAATTGTTGCTAAAAGGTAAGAAAGTACCTGAAGCTGGTACGTCATCTAAGGTATCTTCACCTGTGACTAAGAAGCAGAAAAAGACAAAAGAACCTTAAGCAGTACCTGATTTTGAAGCTGCTTTAGAGAATGTTCTCAATATGTTTAAGAATCCTGAGAAAGAGAAGGCTAAAGAGGTTGAATCTTCCAAAGCATCTAAAGTTACTGTTTCTGACGATGTGATGAAACAAGTTAACAAAAAGATGGAAGATATGATGAAGATGATCATTGCTCAACAAGCTGAAATCAATAAGTTTAAAAAGAATGAAGAGAAGATGCTTCAGATTGTGGTTGCATCAAAGACTACTCAAGATGAGATTTAGAAGAAAGTAAAACAGCTTGAAGAAGAGAAGAAAGATCTTGAAGTGAAATTTAACAGAAACAGAAGAATGATAAAGCTCGTGAAAGTTGATAACAAAGAGCTGAAGAAAGAAAACAAAAGGATGAGTGATTTACTTGACAAACTCTATGGAGAAGCTCCAAAGTTGAAAGATGGAGAAGAGGATAAAGAGAAAGAGGAGGAGCAAGTTGATTTTGAGCCCTCAGATGAAGAGAAAGAAGATGATGAAGAGGATGAATCAGAGGAAGGTTCTGATGATGAATCTGATAAAGATGATAAGGATGATGATGCTGAGGGATCAGGTAGTAAAGATAATGATGATGAGAGTGATGATAGTGATGATGATGGTGGAGATGACTCAAGTAAGTTTACTTTTGAGAAAAGAAAGACAAAGAAAGGTGATGCAGGAGAGTCGAGTTCTAAGAAGAAAGCTGGAGAAAATGTAGATTCTGATGAGAGTATCTTTTGGAATGAGAAGGTGAGATCTCTATCAGATGATGCGAAGAATGTTTATCGTGAAATGTTAGAGAAGGGAGAGTGGACAATAGAATTTACAGGAAAGTTCGCTGAAATCTTTCAAACAGAGGATATGAGGTTTGAATTAGAATACAATGATCCTGATTTAGAAGAAGGAGAGGTATCTGCTGCTGTAGCTAAGGAGATTTTGGATGGTATAGCACAGCGAGTAGGAAAGACTTTGGAAGAAATCATGGCAGATCAAATGATTCCAAGTATTTCTGAAAAGGATATTGGAAATCATTCTGATGATAAACATACACCGGAGATGGAGGAGATTGAAATAGAGGATATTACTCATGAAGAGTACCCTTAATATTTCAGAGAGAATAATGAGGATGAGGTATTCCCAGACTTTACCGAACTACGTCAAAGGGAGGCTAGAAAGAAGGCTGAGAAGCATAGTGAGGAGTTTGTAGAGAAAGTATTTGGTGGAGATCAGCAGAAACTGTCTGATCAGAATGATGATTAAAGAAACTGATGATAAAAGACCTAAGCCGGAAGCTCAAGGTGGATTCTATAGATATCACAATCAGAAGTTCAAAGGCAGAGCTCTTGGTTGGAAGTATCTTGGAAGACTTAAGTGTATTGCAGTTAAATGGGAATCAAAAATTTTGTACTTCTACAGATTTCATGATTTGTTAACTCTACCATACTGGGCGGTTAGAGACATTTGTAGATTCCCTATGACTGGTGCTTCTGTGAATAACACGGCTGTAGGTTGGTTTGCTAATAGGTTGGTCTGGGAAAGTAGAACTAAATGGAATATGTTTAAGCCTCAATACCCGAGGAGGAAAGTTCACAGGGATGTTGATCCTAGAACGGGTAAGAAGTGGGTTACTTTGATTTACAAAGCTCCTGAAGTGATGAAGAAGATTCCTTTGATGCCTTTACAACAACACTTCAGTGAAGACTTTATCTTCTGGTATTACGATTGGAGGAATGCAGAGGCTGTGATTGTGTTGAGAGATGGGAAGGATAAGTATAAGAAGATACACGTTTTTGACCCGATGTGGCTCATTAGCTGTACATTTGAGGACATAATCATGCTTTATTATAACCCAATATTCAGTGATCCCAATGATGCATCGCAAGCAAAGAAGTATCAACAAGTTGTCGGAGTGTGTTTTGCTTATGATATCAACTCCGGTAGCAACTTGGATACTAAGTTGGGAAAGAAGGTGAAGATAGCTGATGTGCCGAAACGTTCAACGAAACGAAAACTTGAGCCTGAGATGACGAAAGAACAAAAGAAGCAGCTTAGACTCAAGTTGATGAACAAGGAGATGGATGAAGCTAGAAGGCAATCCAATCAATAGTCGAGGGGGAGTTTGTAGATGCACGTTTTGCGACTAATGATTTGGATTGTGACTTTAACATGTGTTAGTGTGTTTGAGAAGGGCGAATGTGATTTCTGGAAGGGCGAATGTGAATACAGATGGGCGAAGGTAGATATGAAGTGGACGAAGGTAGGAAGCTGACTGAAGGAAGACTCATTCGTACCTGGTAACAGGGCGAATGTGGACAAAGTCCACATTCGCACCTTGGAAATGGTCGAACGTGCAAAGGCTATATAAAGGATTTGCTCATTTTGTATGTTAGAATAGTTATTGAAAGTGTGTGTTTTGAGGTCAGGTCTCTCTCTAGATTAAGGTTGTGTTAAAGTGATTTAGATTAACTTGTAAGGTCATTGTATTGAATATTTTGAACAAGTAATCTATGAAATGGTGATTGAAAAGGTATTTTACGTGTTGTGATTTGCGTATTATCATTTTGTTCAGTTCTAGGGTTTCCGCACCTGGAATTGTGACTTGTATGATCATATAATCCTGTTTTAGCTTAAATTCTTCTTCTACACAATCTTAACCTTGGCACAAGTCAAACACTTACTAACATAAGTGGCTATCTCAGCTATCATGTTTGGCCATTAGTAAAGAGTTTTGAGATCTTGGTACATCTTATCTGAACCAGGATGTACCGAATAACGAGAGGTGTGAGCTTCGTCAAGAACGAGTTGTCTGAGATTCCCAAAGCGTACAATCCAGACTCGATTCATGAATTAGTGAAGACCATCAGACTTCAGTTCCAAGTTCTTATCAGCACCATGCAAAGTTTCGAGCTCGATATTTTCTTCTTTCAAAGCCTCGACCTGAGCTTTACGAATCTTATCAGGAAGATTAGAATGGATAGTGAGTTGTAAAGCTCACACCTGCTTGGGTTTCGTTTCCTTACGTCTAAGGGCATCCGCTACTACGTTAGCTTTCCCTGGATGATACTTGATGGCATAGTCGTAGTCATTCAGGAGCTCGACCCATCGACGTTGTCGCATGTTCAACTCCTTTTGATCGAATATGTGTTGGAGGCTCTTATGATCTGTGAAGATCGTATACTTCGATTTATAGAGATAATGCCTCCAAATCTTCAGAGCAAAAATCACTGCTCCTAGTTCCAAGTCAGGAGTGGTGTAATTTTTCTCATGGACCTTCAGTTGACATGAAGCATACGCAATCACCTTATCACGCTACATCAACACACACCCTAAACTTTGGATAGACGCGTCACAGTACACCACGAAGTCTTCTGTACCCTCAGGTACCGATAGTATTGGTGCACTGCAAGGTTTTGCCATCAACAATTGAAAGCAGTTGTCGGCCATCTCCCCACATGTAAATAATACCCTTCTGCATCAAAGCAGTGAGGGGTTGAGCGATCTTAGAGAATCCCTCAATAAATCCACGATAATATCCCGCAAGATCAAGGAATTGGCGCACCTCTGTAGGAGTCTTAGGTGCCTCCCACTGTTTAATAGCATCAATCTTGGCGGGATCGGCATGTATTCCTGCCTCATTAACCACATGTCCTAGAAATTAGACCTCTCGAATCCAGAAGTCACATTTAGAGAATTTCGCATACAACTTGTCATTTCTCAAGAGTTCCAAGATTAGGTACGGGAGTTTCTCATGCTCCTCCCTGCTCTTGGAATAGATCAATATGTCATCAAAGAACACTATGACGAATTTGTCCAAATAGGGCTTACACACGCGGTTCATAAGATCCATGAACACTGCCGGTGCATTGGTTAGCCCAAATGGCATTACCAAAAACTCATAAAGTCCATAGCGATTTCGAAAGGCTATCTTCGCCACATCCTCCTCTCGGACTCTCAGCTGATGATACCCTGACCTCAAGTCAATCTTAGAGTAAAAACTCGGCCCTTGAAGCTGGTCGAACAAGTCATCAATACGAGGCAGATGGTAACTGTTCTTAACCATCACCTTGTACAACTCCCGATAATCAATACATATGCGGAAACTCCCATCCTTCTTCTTAACAAATAGGACTAGGGCTCCCCCAAGGTAAAGAACTAGGTCTAATAAAGCCCCTATCTAATAGCTCTTGGAATTGGGTAGACAGTTCTTGAAGTTCGCCTGGTGCTAAGCGATATGGTGCGCGTGCAACTGGGGCCACTCCATGTGTAAGATCAATTTGGAACTCCACTTTGCGAATAGGTGGAAGTCCAAGTAGTTCCCATGGGAATACATTTGGGAAGTCACGAACTACAGGGATGTCCACAATCTTCGTTTCAACTTCAGCTCGAGTATCATAAATGTTAGCTAAAATGGTTGGATAGCCCTTTCGAATGCACTTCCGGGCTTTCAAGAATGAGATGATTGCCACCATGGCACCACCACGATCACCATGGATAGATAACAGTTTTCCACTAGGGAGAGGTATGCGAACGATCTTTTCAAGACAAAGAATCTCCTCTTTATGTTTGGAGAACCAGTCCATACCAACTACTATGTCAAAGCTTCCCAAGGTGATGGGTATAAGGATGACGTCAAACAAATGACCATCCAACTCGAGTTTACAATCGCAGTGAACATGGGTCACCTCAATAGGCATGCCATTGGCTAATTCTACGGAAAATGGGGTTTCGATAAGAGTAGGGGCTAACCTTAGGAGTTTACTAGTTTATAAGAAAACACAAAGCTGATATTCGCACAAGAATCGAAAGGAACAGCAGCAAGATTGTCTTTCACAGGAAACATACTTGTCAACACATTGATGTCGCTCGTGGCTTCTCTCGATAGCCTTGTCAGTGAGGTTGCGAGCGGTGAGCTTTAGTAGCCCTGCCACGAATCTGTGGGACCAACCCTTTCGGTATGAAGGTCGATCCGCTTGTAAGGTAGGTTAAATAAATTTGAGCATATAGTAGCTAACTCCTGTAGCTTGGTAGTTGTCACACCCTCAAATTTCCACTGCGGGGTTTATACCACGAGGCGCATGACATACCAGGATCCCATAGCCATACGTCATAAGAACGACTCTACATGCCCAAACCATTTAGTTCGTTTTCAAAAATCAGGTTTAGTTAAGCTGCGGAAGCGTAAAACCAACATTAAACCTTTTAAAAACCATGCGCAAAACAACGCGCCCAATTTAAAACCATAATAGAGTAAACGTAAAAACGAATATAACTAAGGTGTATGCTCAAGACCCCAAATGCAGTGAAATCTGCAGTGCTTCCTAATCGTGACACCAGAAGCTAACGACCTGCAAAAGCATGTATATCGTGTGTCAACATAAAGTCGGTGAGTTCACAAAATAAAGTTGGCGAGTATGTAAAAATGTAGGTTTTCCCAAAACCCATAACCACAGATAAAGCGTAGGCCTCCCAGACCATGTAAATACTAGCTAATTCATATGCCAGGGGTAGTTAACCCACTCATGATAACTAATACCGGTGATACCGAACTGCTAATGAACGAGTTCCCACAACAGTGAGTATAGTGCCTTGCATCATTGCCCATCAACAATGATAATAATTGTTAAGTTATAGTTCACACCCATGCTCCTAGCATGATGTGAGGTTTGTTAAACCTAATAGCTCTATCAACTAGTAACCTGTTTGCCCATCCGGCAATTCATTCGGTATCTAGAAGGACTTGAACGATAGGGTTGGTTTAATTCATCAAGGACATATAACATGAATTAGTAAAAGTAGATTCACCTTGTGAACCTAGCACCCCAAAACCCAGGATGTGTAAGAGTAGTCCCAAACCGGACTAGAAAATGTTAAGTAAGTTGTCTCAAACCCGAGATGCACGCTTTTGAGAAAAAAGTAGTGAAACTCATCTTTGGTTGCAAACAAAATTATCCAAATTCCAAAACAATAGGGTGCTACCGACTCCCTATTACAAGTGTCACTAAGTGAGTATATGTCCATAACCAATACACCATATAACCCGTTTGTCCAAGACGTTTAAATGTTCAAAACCGTGTATGTGACACCTAGTGATTCTACATGAACAAGTAAACCCTACGAACCTGTTGGTGAACATATTGACTAACAGCAGTTTTATACTTCGTATACATCCCACAAGTTCATGTCAAATACATACCACATAGGACTCCAAATAGTCACGTAAACATACTCTATGCAATCTGCGTTTTCAGGGCAGATTGTGTGCTATGGAAAACAATTTATTTAAAATACTTAACAAATGATTTGAAGTCCCAAATTTTTACTAAATATTCTTCGGGCTTTATTTGACAAACCATATTTTTTCTTTGTCTCAAAACCAAACAAAACAATTATGAAAATTCGTACAACACAGCTATATCCATAAAGTTTTCATAACAGGTCAGTTTAGTAGGAAAATTTCCAAAAATCGTGTATTCACCCAAACGGGGTAAATCCACTTGGAAAATCCAAGTTATTCCAATGTTGATCTACTGTCCAAATTTCATAACCTAACTCTTTATATAACTCAAGTTATGATCGTTTAAAGTTGACTCAGTTTACAACTCCGAAAATCTGATTTGCCCCTTATTCAAATAAAATTCCAAAAACTACTCAAACGATATCCAAATCAGATGATTTTGCCCATTATGAAAAGATAAGACCATGTATAATACAACCATGCAAAGAAATAATCAATTCTTATACTTTTAAGTCATGTAATAGACCCTACAATTTGACTCAAGAATTCTGTCCAGATTTTAAACATGCAATAACCCTAGTTATAATCTACCATTCAAGCATATAATCAATCAACCACGTCCAATAATCATTATACAATATCAACAAGACATAAACTGATCATAACCTAGCAAGATTCATGCATATATTATCATTCATAAACCCTAGAAATCTAAAACATCAAGAACATGCATAATCATGCAAACCACATAACATCCATTACATAACAACATGATTAACCCTTTTAACATTCATAAACATCAAGTTTTAACTTTTATGAAATAGTTTCAGACCTGGACAAACATGGTTTTGATGTTTTAAAAACATATTAAAGAAAATTAAAACATAAGAGGATGAATATTATACCATAAGCACTTCAAAACCACCAACCGATTGCTCTTCAAGCTTCCCAAATGGTGTTCTTGAGCCTTAGCAGGTGTTAGGGGTTGATATTTTCGTAATAGGGCAGTATGGGGCGATTAGGGTTGTGTTTAGGGGATACATGAGGCTTCGGATTGTTTAAATAGTGGTTTAAGTCGGTTAAGTCTCGTAAGCCTCCCGTGAGCGGCCGCGCGGAGAGAGTGAGCGGCCGCTCACAGCTCCCCGACCCGCTCCGGGTGGCCTGCTTCGTTGCACTGCATGTTTTCTTCGATGTTTTCGCTATTTTGGACCATAACAAGTGTAACCCCATGTGTTAAGACCCCAACCATCCTACTGGTTCACCCATTACGATTTTTATTAACGTTTTCGGTTTAAGTTCACGTAATCACGTACAGTTTGCACATAGTTTCCCAGAGTATCATAGAAGCACGTAATTGCAATCAATTAATTCACAATCTTCTAGTTTAACAATTCACCAACTTTCGGGGTTCACTACTCATGTATATAGTTTGGCAATTCCTCGAATTACCAATTCATGCAGTTATTCACCTATAACTGTGCAACGTGTGACTTATGTAGCTAACCCTAGTTAACTAGAATGCATAGAATGTAACCAGGGTTTAGTTAAAGTGAGAACCTGAAATTGTGGGGTATCACATCATCCCCAAGTTGAAAAGAATTTCGTCTCGAAATTCAGTAAGTAAACAATAAAGCCAGCTAGAAAGGGTGTGCTTGGTTCCCGGATGTCACATCATCCCTAAGTTGAAAGGAATTTCGCCCCGAAATTCACTTTGAAAGAGCTGCTTTATGTTCAGCGTTTGATCTATGCATAGGTTCACGTTCGTTAAAGAGATGTGGGTATTTGAGCCGCATTTGATCCTGCATTACCACGTGTATTCCGGACCTAGACGGAAATTCCATCGCACCTTCACAATAGGTATGGTGCTCTTGTTTGAGTTTCTTGACGCCCCGCTCAAGAATCTCCACTGGTTCTTCCACGAACCGTAGCTGATCGTCCACCTGGATCTCCTCTAGTGGCCCCACTAGTGTTGTCTCTAACAGGCGTTTCCTTATATTCGATACGTGGAATACATCGTGTACCCCACTGAGTTTATTAGGCATGTTTAACCTGTAAGTTACCGGACCAATCCTTTCGATAATCTCGAATGGTCCGACATATCGCGGGTTCAACTTTCCCCGTTTTCCGAAGCGTATCACACCCTTCCAAGGTGACACCTTCAATAGTACCTTGTCCCTAACCTGGAACTCCAAAGGTTTTCTATGCTTATTAGCGTAGTTTTTCTATCGATCACCAGCATCAGCCATCTGGTTTCTGATTTGCACTATCTTCTCAGAAGTTTCATGCACGAGTTCAGGACCTGTCAGTTGGCTATCCCCAGCTTCATTCCAGCAGATGGGAGATCTACACTTGCATCCATAAAGTGCCTCAAAAGGCGCAAACTAAATTGAAGTGTGATAACTATAGTTATAAGAGAATTCAATCAAAGGCAAGTGCTTGCCCCAACTGTTGCCAAAGTCCACCACGCATGCTCGTAGTAGATCTTCCAATGTTTGGTTGGTACGTTCACTCTACCCATCCGTCTGAGGGTGATAGGCTATGCTCATGTCTAAACGAGTCCCCAAGGCATCTTGGAGAGTTTTCCAAAAATAGGAAGTAAATCGCGCGTCGCGATCCTATATGATAGAAGTAAGCACCCCGTGCCTAGAGACAACCTCCATGGTATAGATGTTGACTAGCTTTTCCAGCGTGTCAGTTTCCTTTATTGCCAGGAAATGTGCCGATTTGGTCAAATGATCGACGATAACCCAAATCATGTTCTGCCCACTTGGCGTTCTAGGGAGCTTTGTGATAAAGTCCATAGAAATTCCATCCCATTTCCACATAAGGATTTCTGGTTGCTGGAGCAAGCCTGAAGGTTTCTGATATTCAATCTTAACCTTAGCACATGTCAAGCACTTACTAACTTAACTAGCTATCTCTGCTTTCATGTTTGGCCACCAGTAAAGAGTTTTGAGGTCTTGGTACATTTTATCTGAACCAGGATGTGCCGTATAACGAGAGGTGTGAGCTTCATCGAGCACCAGTTGTCTGAGATCCCCAAAACGTGGAATCCAGACTCGATTCATGAAGTACTGAAGACCATCTGTCCTTAGTTCCAGGTTCTTATCAGCACCGTGCAAAGTTTCAAGCCCGATGTTTTCCTCCTTCAAAGTCTCGCTCTGGGCTTCACGTATCTTATTAGGAAGATTAGAATGTATAGTAAGTTATAGAGCTCGCACTCGCTTGGGTTTTGTTTCCTTCCAACTAAGGGCATCCGCTACAACATTAGCCTTCCCTGGATGATATTTGATGGCACAGTCATAATCACTCAGGAGCTCGACCCATCGACGTTGTCGCATGTTTAGCTACTTCTAATCAAGTATGTGCTGGAGCCTCTTGTGATCAGTGAAGATCGTACACTTAGTCCCATAGAGATAATGCCTCCAAATCTTTAGAGCAAAAACCACAGCCCCTAGTTCCAAGTCATGGGTGGGGTAATTCTTCTCATGAACCTTTAGTTGTCGTGAAGCATACGCGATCACCTTCTCACGTTGCATCAGTACACACCCTAAACCTTGGATAGACGCATCACAGTACACCACAAAGTCCTCTGTACCCTCAGGTAGTGATAGTATAGGTATTAGGTGCACTGCAAAGTTTTGCCTTCAACAATTGAAAAGCAGATTCTTGGGCATCTCCCCACTTATGTAATTCCCTTTTGCGTCAAAGCAGTGAGGGGTTGAGAGATCTTAGAGAATCCTTCAATGAATCTGCGATAATATCCCACAAGACTAAGGAATTGGCGCACCTCTGTAGGAGTCTTAGGATCCTCCCACTTTTTAATTGCATCAATCTTGGCGGGATCGATATTGATGTGCTATGTATGGTCTATAAATAACTACCTAACCTAGACACCTAGTAATATAAAACAGACTCAACTAAGCTAGACCACACGATAGGCAAGTGTACCTATCAATGCAGTACAGACTAAGTAAGTCCGAGTATCGAACCCACAGGACACAACAAGAAAACAAAACTAGACTCGACTAAGACTTAACAAGATTGGTTTGTAAATGATTTTTTTGGGTTTTTAAATAATGCAATAAAATAAATAAATAAATAAACAAACACGATAAACAGACACCAAGGATAACTAAGAAAAATATCAGGATAGGAAGGCAACTACCTAGGTCAAGAATCCTACATGCAAACTCATAACTCTCGGTAATGGAAAACTAAATGGATACCAGATTCTAAAGATAACTTAAGAAACCCTAAGACGTGCTAGATCTCCTCCCGGTCTCACCAACACACCCCAAAGAATCCTAAAGAATAAAACACTAGCTATCTAGCTCGGATCACCTCCAGGTCTCACCTCACTAAGAATGTAAAGGTACTCTAATGACTCGATCACCTCCCGGTCTCTCTAATCACAATACACCGGAAGATGTAAAGGAGTAATTTAATTGGGTTAACTATGACTTGGAATTGCAAGAAACTAAAGACAACTAGGATAGGCTCACCTCCCGGTCTCACCCAAAACCTAACACCTAAAGCTCTAGACAACCCAACATTCCATCACCTCTCGGTCTCAAGAATGGAAGAATACCTAAGTCCTCTAAATTCTCTTATCAAGTTCATATGGCTTTCGGATCCTAAACCACAAACTAGGCTACAAGCACTAAGCATGTAACCCTAATAATCATCCAAACATGAAAGCCATTCACTAAAACGATTATGGAACTCTCAAAAATAATAAATTAGACTTAAGCACGCACACACATCATAATAAACACCAACCAAACTTTTACCAAAACATTAACCATTCAACAAATGAATCCAAAACCAAGAACTATAAATTTAACATGCAGTCATCATATAACCTAGGTAGTGGTTCAAGATTTAGCTACTTATAATAATGAAAAACAATAAAAACAGATGTTCAAAATAAAACATAGTCATAGTCTCAATATTCATAAACACAAAGTAAATAAATATAAAAACTAGAATTTATTATAGTCGAACCCGTAGCTTCACTCTTGAATCCGTGTCTTCCTCCCCTTCAATTAATCCTCTAAAAGTCTAAAGCTGCTGTGATATTCTTCTTTTTTCCTTTTGGCGTCTGTTGTCGACAGCGGCTGTTAATGTGATGATCCCAAAATAATATGTGCCGCTCCATTTATTTAATTGCTTTATTTGGGCCGTAATATGGAGCTCGGCTCCAAGAATTTTAGGGTTGGCACTTTATTATTATTATTATTATTATTATTATTATTATTATTATTATTATTATTATTATTATTATTATTATTATTATTACTACTACTACATTTGGGAGCTCGCTCTTGGGTGTTCACGCCACGACTAAAGTTACTCATTTACACTCCAACGTTCATGAACACTTGCTCTCAAGTGTTCGTGTCTCGATTAAAATTCTTTCGTTTTGAGCTCATTTTCCACGAACACCTATAAAACAATAAAATACATAAATACGTAATAAAAACGACACGAAACGAATAAAAACATGACCAAAAATATACAAAATACATAGGAAAAGAGATGTGTTTTGCAACACATCAAACATCCTCACACTTAAACATTTTTCGTCCCTGAAAAAGACTGCAATGAAATCATAATCAGGACTCTTGGTTTCAAAAACTTTTAGATTCATTAATTAAGATCTAATCACGCGTCAACCAAAACTGTCGGTATTGTTGTCCACCTAAACCCAACCACCAGCTAATCAGGCCTCAATCATGTAGAGCAATTAAGTTCATGTTTACAATCAATCTATGGGTCTCACACTCAAGATATCCAGCTTCACCCAATCCCACCTCAAGCTTTCAAGGCAAAGGCTAAACCATATAGATTTACCAACCACTGTAAACTAAACTTCCTAATGTATTAGAAATTAAATTTATGATGGATGATGGATGAATGTTATGAGCTCTAACCCAAAGGTTGTCTCAACCAGAGTCACTATCCCCGAGAGCGACAGCATGAGCTTCGACATTTTTTTTAACTTGACCTAGAGGGAGTTTCGATCAGAGTCACCATACCCAAAGGAGATTCCATAGGCTTCAGTTATTTTTTTTATCTAACTCAATTGATGGACATATGGATTTTTTTTACGGGCACTACTTTTCACCGGATTTATTCTTATAAAAAGGATCAAGTGTGCCATTTAATTAATAATACATATGGGTTTTCAACCTACAGTGGTACCTTTAATTACTCTCAGCGGTTTCAGTTCTACCGTTTCTCCTAAGGCGAGAACCCACAAGATATCATGATTATTAAGGTATATTAAGACAATCCCGAGAGCTTTCAAAGCTAGCTGGGCGTACCGACACATCTTAAGCAAACACGCTTTCAATCTATTTATATTTATATATATAGGATTTGGTTCAAATGAGAACCTTTCCCCAAATTGAGAACTGAGAGAACCATTCTGGGCCACACATTTCTCTAAGGCAAATTTTTTTTTTTTTTTTGCAAAAATCACTGCTTTATATGTAAGAAAAAAAAAATTTTATTTTTTTTGTATTTTTTTTTCAGTATACACATGTGTATAATTGCATTATACACATATGTATAATGCAATATACACATATGTATAACTGAAATATACTCATATGTATAGCTGAAAAATGCTATATACACATATGTATAAATGAAAAAAAATTCAAAAAAAAAAAAAAAATTTTCCTTGCATAAAAATGTGCGATTAAAGCAAAAAAAAATTTTTTTTTTTTTTTTTTGCCTTTATATGAAATGTGTGGCCCAGAATGGTTCTCTCAGTTCTCAAATAGGGGTTGGTTCTCTTAGGATCCCTACCCTATATATATATAGGGTTAGGATACTTTGAGAACTCGACGAGTTGTGAGAACTCGTAGGAACTTGACGTAAAATGCGAAAAAAAATTCTTTTTTTTACACTCGTGTAAAACACGTAAACCCCGCTGTAAAATTTTTTTTAAAAAAAATACATTAATTTACGCCAAAAATACACCGGTGTAAGGGATTTTTATCCTCGTGTAAGTATATTAATATTTTATTCATTATTTTATTGTTGATTAATTGTGGACCACATACTCATTTTTTATTAAAAAAAGTATGTGGTTATAAAGTGAGTTCCTATGGTTCTCACAACTCACCTTGGTTCTCAAAATATCCGGATCCTATATATATATAATACTTTGAAAACCAAAAATCCCAATTTTATTATCATTTTCAATATAAAATGCACAAAAGATCAGGGACATTTTTCAATTTTTTTTTTGTATTTTAGAATTTTTAATTTTTTTTGGATTTTTATAATTTATGACTCAAATTACCTAACAAAATAAAAATGAAGTTCCCATCCCCACACTTGAATGACACATTGTCCTCAATGTGAGAGTAAGAATAAAATAAAGTAGAAATAAAAAAAAAAATACAACAAAAAGGAATAGACTCCCCTGGATAAGCAGTGTAGCTGTCAGCACTCTGAAGTTTTCCTTCCAAACCAGGCCGTATAGCATTTCATTCGCGGCCTTTGACTCAAACCTGAGAAATAAAAACTAAAAAGAAAATATAAAAACAAATTGTTGCCTTAAATGATTGTTGGGTTGTCACCACTCGAATGGAGATTGAGTATGGGTGGCTAGATCCAAACCTTCAATAAAACATATTAGACAAACCAATTACTCGAAAATAAAGACTCAAAATTGACTCTCTTCATCATCCCCACACTTGAAGGAAGGATATCCCCAAAGTGGGTTAAGAGAAAACTGACTCAAAAATAAAATAAAAGACTCTAAAAAAAATACAAACTCAACCGACTCAATATACAAAAATGCAGGAAAACGTACCTGGGAGGCAAGATGGTGGAATGTGGTGGTTGATGGTAAAATATGTGGTAAAATGGCGGTGAATGGTGGTAGAAGAAAACAAGGTGGAAAACAATTTTTTTTCTAATTAACTCGCGCAACTTGAAAGACACTGGTGATCTCAACACGCGTCGTGAGCAAATAAAATATAACTATCCGGGGTAATTACTTTTCACATGAGACGAACAGGTCAGCCCAGGCTCTTCGCATTACACGAAGAACCTTTTTTCACAAAAAGTTAATTAAATGTAATGTTTAGAAGAAAAAAAATCTTTTATCACCTAAACCTTCATCGAAAATCCCAATCATAAAATATATAATTAAATAAATACTTGGGATCCGCTCATGGTGTAATTTTTCTTGCCTAAGCAAACACGAAAACCAGCAAAAGAAAAAAAACCCAAAAACAAAAATAATCACAAAAACCAAAGAAAAGAAATAAAAAAAATAATACAAACTCTACAACTAAGTTTTGACATAGTTTCAATCAGGTGGCGTATATTTTATCCAGCCCATATCCAACCCGTTTAATTTTTTTCTTTCACCATTGTTCATCAAAAAACAATTGGCGAAATTCGAATGAAGTTTGAAAAATTCAAACGGGTCGGGCCACCTATCCCTACACTTACTTGGACCAAACCAGAATTGTGGCATGTACTGTTGGCCCATGTAATCACTAGCCTTCTCCCGTGTGTGGTCTGCTATAGTCTTTCTTCCTGCCATCACTGCATTCAGACACTAAAACAAACACGATCACGGGCACCAGATATTTAAAGAAAATAAAGATAGAATAAAGCACACAAAAACAAAAAGACTCACAAGAACACGAAAATAAAACTGACTCAACACGCAAGAAAGCAAAAAGAAAATAAAAGCCTACGACTCTCTAGACACACTAAAAACCAAAGACACTCAAATAAGACTAATTAATTAGTGAATTCCTAATAAAGTTAGTTTCGCAATCGCCAAGTGTCCCCGGCAACGGCGCCAAAAACATGATGTGTGAAATATGTAGTAAATAAATCAGTCAAGTTTTAAAAATGGAAAAACCTACAAAACCACACACTAACGGCAAGTGTACGGGTCGCAGTGTAGCAGAGCAAGTAAGTCCGGAATATCGAACCGTGGACACAATATAGCGACTCTCGGTAATAAACCTCTGTCGACTTCTAGCCTAATAATTTGGTTTTTGAAAAAATAATTTTTAAACTAAATAAGTAAATAAAGCAATTAAATCTACCAAGACAGAAACACAAACAGGAAGCAGAACAGACAGCTCGGAAACTAGAGAAACTCAGATAATATGGAAAACAACTACCTAGGTCTAGAATCCTACCCGCAACTCACAACGCTCGGAATTGGATAATGTAATGGCTACCGGGTTCCTAAAAGATACGGCTGACTCAAGAAAACCCGAAAGAATGCTAGATCACCTCCCGGTCTCACTAACACCTCTTCGAAAATCCTAAGGGACGTGCAAATCACCGGTTACTAGTTCGGATCACCTCCCGGTCTCACCTCACTAGGGAATGCTAAGGTACTCAAAAGACTCGCTCACCTCCCGGTCTCGCTAATCTCAACACACCCGAAAGTGTGAAGGAGTTATCTAATATTGTTGACAAAAACTCAAATTTGCTAGGGAAGCTAAGGTAAATAAGTAAGGATCTCCTCCCGGTCTCACCTATACATTCCCTTTTGCGTCAAAGCAGTGAGGGGTTGAGAGATATTAGAGAATCCCTCAATGAATCTGCGATAATATCCCACAAGACCAAGGAATTGGCGCACCTCTGTAGGAGTCTTAGGAGCCTCCCACTTTTTAATAGCATCAATCTTGGCGGGATCGATATGTATTCCTGCCTCGTTAACCACATGTCCTAAGAATTGGATCTCACGAATCCAGAAGTCACATTTAGAGAACTTCGCATACAACTACTCATTTCTCAAGAGTTCCAATATTAGCTGAAGGTGTTGCTCATGCTCTTCCCTGCTTTTGGAGTAAATTAAGATGTCATCTATGAACACTATGACGAACTTGTCCAAATAAGGCTTGCACATGCTGTTCATAAGGTCGATGAACACCGCCGGTGCATTGGTCAGCCGAAATGACATTACCAAAAACTCATAGTGCCCATAACGAGTTCGAAAGGTTGTCTTTGCTACATCCTCCTCTCGGACTCTCAGTTGGTGATACCCTGATCTCAAGTCAATCTTGGAGTAGAAACTTGACCCTTGGAGTTGGTCGAACAAATCATCAATACGAGGCAAAGGGTAGCGGTTCTTAACCGTCACCTTGTTCAACTCCCGATAGTCAATACACATGCGGAAGGTCCCATCCTTCTTGACAAACATGACTAGGGCTCCCCAAGGTGAAGAACTAGGCCTAATGAAACCTCTATCCAATAGCTCTTGGAATTGGGTAGATAGTTCTTGAAGTTAGCCTGGTGCTAGGCGGTATGGTGCGCATGCAACTAGGGCCGCCCCAGGTGCAAGATCAATTTGAAACTCCACTTGACGAATAGCTGGAAGTCCAGGTAGTTCATAGGGGAAAACATCTAGAAAGTCACGAACCACAGGGATGTCCTCAATCTTCGTTTCAATGTCAGCTGAAGTATCAGAAATGTTAGCTAAATGGCTGGATAGCCCCTTCGAATACACTTCTGGGCTTTCAAGAAGGAGATGATGCCCACCATGGCACCACCACAATCACCCTGAATGGATAAACGTTCTCCACTAGGGAGAGGGATACGAACGATTTTCTCCTGATAGAAAATTTCAGCGTGTTGCTTTGACAACCAGTCCATGCCAACCACAAGGTCAAAGTTTCCTAGGGTGATAGGTAGAAGATCGATGGCAAATATCTGCCCATTTAGTTCGAGCTTACAGTCACGATGGATGTGGGTTACCTCAACAGGCTTCCCATCAGCTAACTCTATAGAGTGCGGAGTATCAAGAAGAGTAGGAGCCATCCCTAGTTGTTTGCTAAGTTTCAATGACACAAAACTATAGTCTGCACCAGTATCATATAAAACAGAAGCAAGAATTTTGTTTAAGGAACGCGTATCCGTCACGAAATTGTTATCACTGATGATGTCGTCTGCTGAATGTTGCCCACGTTGATTGGTGTGGCCGAGATCATGACCTGGGGAGTAAACCCCTCTATATGGAGTTCAAAGCGTCTGAAGAGCGGGCATAACTGGTCAGAGTTCATAGATGAGTTGCGAGTAGGTTGGCCAGCTGGAAAAGCTGCTAGGGCTGCAACCACCTTGTCATTGATAAGTGTGTTCAACTCTTTTTGCGTCGCGTTAATGTTACCTCTACCGTGTCCTCTACCCGCCATAACAATTCTATATTTACACTATACCCATGAGAAAGTGATAATATGTCCCACATACAATCATTCACGCAGTACAAGTAAACTAGAATATCACATAGCTGATAAACGCGAGAATAAGAAGTAGTCGATTGATAGTGAGAATAATAACCCAAATATAAGCCAAACGGTTCTCAAGTCTCACAACGGTAAAATAAAAGTTATTATACAAATATATATAAAATACTACGATGATAAAATCAATCGTCTTTAGGTTCCATAGAGATGGTTAAGCATTCATCTTCACTCTCCATCGGTAACTCAACTGGCTCTTCCTCCTCTTCATCCATGAGTGCTGCGTCAAGTGCTGCTCCAAGAGCATTGAATCCTCCTTCCATAGGTTCCTCCTCGGGATCCTCCTCAGGATCCTCTTTTGGTTCCTCCTCATTTTGCCCCAAAGCTTCCAAAAGTCTGTTACGAACAATATTTAATTCCTGTTTGGTAGCCGATAAATCCTGCTTGGTGGCAGTCAAATCCTGCCTAGTCTCAGCAGCCTCCAGCTTAACAACTTCTAACTCAGTAATCAAGTGGCCAAGCTGACCCTTCATACGCTTAAGTGTTCAATCAGCATTCCTCCTCCAAGACTAAAATTTTTTGACAGCAGTGAAGGCATTATCCAACTCAGTATGTATGTGCCTCACCATCCCTGCAAGTGATCTCTCCCATGAGTCAACAATGTAAGGTACTCTGGCTAGCACTCCATAGCCAACAACCCAAGAGTGTAGTATATCCGTGAACCAAAGCCAACGATTGGTGGCTTCATACGGTTCAAGTGACGAAGCTGGACGCTGATAAGGATCATATGATGGAGCTTGTTGCCCCTCAACAGCACGATAGGAGTAGTTTCTATGAGCGGGGTTAGTCATGTTTTCAAGCACGATGATAATAAGTGTTAAGTTATAGTTCACACCCATGCTCCCAGCACGATGTGAGGTTTGCTAAACCTAGTAGCGCTATCAACTAGTAACCCGCTTCCCCACCCGACAATTCATTCGGTATCTAGAATGACTTGAACGATAGGGTTGATTTAGTTCATCAAGGACATATAACATGAATTAGTAAAAGTAGATTCACATTGTGAACCTAGCACCCCAAAACCTGGGATGTGTAAGAGTAGTCCCAAACCGGACTAGAAAATGTTAAGTAAGTTGTCTCAAACCCGAGACGCATGCTTTTGAGAAAAAGTAGTGAAACTCACCATTGGTTGCAAGCAAATTATCCAAATTCCAAAACAATAGGGTGCTACCGACTCCCTATTACAAGTGTCACTAAGTGAGTATATGTGCATAACCAATACACCATATAACCCGTTTGTCCAAGACGTTTAAATTATCAAAACCGTGTATGTGACACCTAGTGATTCTACATGCACAAGTAAAACCTACGAACCCGTTGGTGAACATATTGATTAAAATAAGTTTTATACTTCGTATACATCCCACATAAGTGTCCATACAAGTTCATGTCAAATACATACCACATAAGACTCCAAATAGTCACGTAAACATACTCTACGCAATCTGCGTTTTCAGGGCAGATTGTGTGTTGTGGGAAACAATTTATTTAAAATACTTAACAAACGATTTAAACTCCCAAATTGTTATTTAATATTCTTTGGGGTTTATTTGACAACCCATATTTTTTTGTCTCAAAACCAAACAAAAAAATTATGAAAATTCGTACAACACAGCTATGTCTAGAAAGTTTTCACAACAAGTCAGTTTAGTAGGAAAAATCCCAAAATTCGTGTATTCACCCAAACGGGGTGAATCCACTTGGAAAAGCCACGTTATTCCAATTTTGATCTACAGTCCAAATTTCATAACCTAACTCTTTATAAAACTCAAGTTATGATCGTTTAAAGTTGACTCAGTTTACAAGTCCGAAAATCTGATTTGACCCTTATTCAAATAAAATTCCAAAAACTACTCAAACGATATCCAAATGAGATGATTTTGCCCATTATGAAAAGATAAGACCATGTATAATACAACCATGCAAAGAAATCATCAAGTATTATACTTTTAAGTCACGTAACAGACCCTACAAGTTGACTCAAGCATTCTGTCCAGATTTTAAACATGCAATAATTCTAGTTATAATCAACCATTCAAGCATATAATCGATCAACAACGTCCAATAATCATTATACAATATAAACAAGACCTAACCTGATCATAACCTAGCAAGATTCATGCATATATTATCATTCATAAACCCTAGAAATCTAAAACATCAAGAACATGCATAATCATGCAAACCACATTACATCCATTACATAACAACATGATTAACCCTTTTAACATTCATGAACATCAAGTTTTAACTTTTATGAAATAGTTTCAGACCTGGACAAACATGGTTTTGATGTTTTAAAAGCATATTAAAGAAGATTAAAACATAAGAGGATGAATATTATACCATAAGCACTTCAAAACCACCAACCGATTGCTCTTCAAGCTTCCCGAATGGTGTTCTTGAGCCTCAGCAGGTGTTAGGGGTTGATATTTTCGTAATAGGGCAGTATGGGGCGATTAGGGTTCACTTTAGGGGATACATGAGGCTTAAGATTGTTTAAATAGAGGTTTAAGTCGGTTAAGTCTCGTCAGCCTCCCGTGAGCGGCCGCGCGGAGAGAGTGAGCGGCCGCTCACAGCTCCCCGGCCCGCTCCGAGTGGCCTGCTTCGTTGCACTGCATGTTTTCTTCGATGTTTTCTCTATTTTGGACCATAACAAGTGTAACCCCATGTGTTAAGACCCCAACCATCCTACTGGTCCACCCATTACGATTTTTATTAACGTTTTCGGTTTAAGTTCACTTAATCACGTACACTTTGCACATAGTTTCACAGAGTATCATAGAAGAACGTAATTGCAATCAATTAATTCACAATCTTCTAGTTTAACAATTCACCAACGTCCGGGGTTCACTACTCATGTATATAGTTTGGCAATTCCTCGAATTATCACTTCATGCAGTTATTCACCTATAACTGTGCAACGTGTGACTTGTGTAGCTAACCCTAGTTAAATAGAATGCATAGAATGTAACCTGGGTTTAGTTAAAGTGAGAACCTGAAATTGCGGGGTATCACAGTAGTGTAGACGTCGATCTCAGACCCAACCGTCTTTAGATAACAAATTTGTAAATATTGTCACAGGGTGTTACATTCTCCACCCAAGTATCTGTAACTCATTAAGTCTGCATATAGCATACATTACCCATCTTGCCTGGGGCAAATGCACATGGAAAAGACTTATACTATCGAAGTAATCAAATAGTCTCCTTCAGTCCCATTGGAGTTATTGAGGCCTACAACTCATAAAATCCTTGGAAATACGCTAGCGTGTTGTTGTTGCGGCATGTGTGCTCAAGGAATAAGGAAGTTAAATTGCGAAACTCAAGGGAAAAGAATGATTTAGCAGAATAGATCCTTACTAGCTTGAAAAGATGCGAGGGCCTCTACCACCCTATTGTTGATCATAAGAATTCACTCTTATCTAAGTTCACAAGAGAAAAGAAAAGAGAATACTAGCAAGGAAAGGTAGGAGCAAATCGTCGCCACGCTCTGTCGATCTAGTAGAGCCTTCATCCTCACTTTCAATGTGTTCGTCCTGCTCAGGTTTTCCTTCCATCCCCTCTTCTTACTTTTTCGCTGGTATTAGTGTTATATGGATCTCGTCGCGTATAGTCTCCAACTCCGGTCCTGTGTACGTCAGTCCAGTGGTCAGCTGCACCACTCACTCCTCCAATCGTGGCTGTCAGTCAGTACTAGGTTTCGTCTTCCCTTGAGATATTGCACTATGTCGCAGGCTTTACCCAACTCCTCAAGAGTGTGAGTCACAAGTCCTGATATGATGTGTTACCATGAATTTTGTAAGACCCAAACCCATAAACACGGGATTAACATTAGAACTTACGGGCTTTGGTCTTAATGACTAAACACTCCCGATTTCGAACTTTTATATTTATGAAATCCAACCCATTATGATTTCTATATTATAGGTACCAACAAATTTTCATATAATTAGATTTACTAAAAACATGTACAAAAGCTTGCGTTTTAATCGCGAACTTGAAATGCGGAAGCTAGTTGAACGTTCGGGTGTGTTCGGTTCTTCTCGCGACAAGATCTATGCTCCGGAAGTCCCACCACATGAATACCTAGCACCATTACACAAAGAATGGTTAGTGATTTGTCAATAATAGAGGAAATATCCTCTGCTCAGTTTTTCCTCTGGTCTAACTATCCTCTGGTCTAAGCAAACATCCTCTGCTCATTTTTCCTCTAGTCTAAACAATCCTCTGGTCTGAGAAAACATCCTCTGCTCATTTTTCCTCTGGTCTAAACAACCCTCTGGTCTGAGCAAACATTCGTTGCTCATTTTTTTTCCTCTGGTCTAAACAATCCTCTGGTCTAAGCAAACATCCTCTGTTTCCTTGCTTGTTTTTCCCCAACCTTTGGGTGTTTTTAAACCAAGTTCAAGGCCCTTCCTAGGGGCACTTGGGGACTTGTTTGATACCCTTTATTGGGCTTGAAAGATGCCCATTTATGGTGGTTTATAACCCCTTTCGGCTTAACTATTACTTACTTGTTTTTCACCCAAATCGACTCGTTAAGGCCTTGGACTCTACAAGACACTTTTTAATCACACCAAAGGCATTGAAATCATATTGTCAACTCATTGGACACATGTTCAACTAAAAGCATTGTCCGTTTTGTGTCATTATGACTTGGTTATTAGATTTAACCATTAGTAAATCTTTAAATTCCTAAAATGCCCCTTTATAGCCAAATCCATAAATTTGGCCATCCATGGTGACACTTTTGATTCAACCCATTGCTTTTGACTCATTGACTTGTTTAAAAACCTCTAAGTCCTTTTGGACTTAGATTTGCACATTTTCTCAAGTTTCCTCTTATTTAGTAAATTCTAAGCGCATTAGCGCCCATTAGACATAGTTATGGAAATGACTTACTTGATTTGAACCCACACTTCATGTGGATAGTTTTGGTACCCATGTTGCTTCGCCCAAAGGCGTTTAATTAGCTACGGTCTTACCGGGTGGCTTTGATCCATATTCATACCTTGTGCTTATCCTCCATGATTCTTAGCATCAAGCGTGCGTGCGTGCGTAAGTGCGTTTACCTACGTGTTTCTAGATAGACACATTAATTTCTCGGAACTCAAATGAAAATACTTTTCTATTTGACCCGTTTAACCTCATAGTTCACGATACTATGTTACCCAAGTTTCTTTACCTATGGTTCAAGTGACACACACTTGACCCATTTAACATCTTACTTAACGACTCCATTCAAATGGTTTCATTTGGATTAAAACATCATTTCTCACATGTATTTATTAACTGACCCGTTTGATGGATATCATCATTCAGTCATAACTCATTTTCTCGATTAAGATCATAAACCACCTTTTGACTTGAGTGCATGTAAAGCGACACATTTAATAGATTCCACCCCTTGGGATTTACCTTTATCACATACGCTAGAATTAAGTCGAGTGTATACCACAATTAAGGTACGTTATAGTCTAACGGTGTAAGTAAAACTTACCTTATATTCATTCTCATTTACTTGCACTTTAAGCTCATATCTGCTTGACCCGTTTTGTTCGTTGATCCATTCCTCCCAAGCTTGCACCTAGCTTGACAAGATCAACCTTCACTATACTCATAAGATTAGTTAAGTTAGTCATCATATCCAATAACTAACACATCTCATGAGTTCATTCACACCATCATATCACTTTCCCAATTATCATTGAGATATATTTTTCATGTATTTTGTGATCCATCTTTTAAACACGTGTTTCACATTTATATGTGGGTAATTCCATGATTACCCAAATCAAGTTTTCACCTCAATTTATAAACAATTTTATTAAGGGGTTTCATCAAACACTTGGTGTGCACCCACCAAATTCAATTGATTTTCATCTGTTTAAGTTTAGCTAAAACATTCCCATTTATCTAATCCGCATCATATCATGTTGTTTAGGCTCTTTAGCCTAAATTCCTCATTATAACAACTCCTAAGAGTCAACAAATTCATTAAACCTATAGAGTTTCAACCTAGAGGTTAAACCCCAATTTTTACACATTAACATAATCATATGACTAGAATCAAACACATATGTAGAATGTGATTTGTAACCATATTAGGTATGATTGAGGCTCCCTAAAGCTACAGAAACCTCCAACAACTTAGAATCTCACGTTTTTGACAAAACCCTAGATTTTTACCATGATAAAAAAACGAGTATAACATCAATTTCTACAAAATAAAAGGTACCTTGATGTTCATTAGGCCTTAGATGACCCGTTTCTTGCTAATGCACTGAAAACCCCCATGATTTGGCTTGGATTTAAGCAAGTTTCATGAGTTAGGGTTTGGGTTGGTGTAGGAGATGATTCTCCTAATCAGTACACGACACACACGCACACACAATATGTGTTTTTATTGTTGTTTAATATTTTTTATTAATAAAACCCACTTTATCATATTGGCAACTACGGCCCCTCAATTTTTTTACCAAAGTCTTTTGTTGTTAAAACTCATTTAGCAAAACTAGTGTTTTTCCCATAATAGGACATTACCCAGGTTCTCATTATTCTAGTCTCACTTTATTATTTTGCTAATCATGCCTAATGTCGTAGTTACGTGAAAGGATGATTTTGGGGTGTTACATGTCTACCCCCCTTAAAGAGGTTTCATTCCCGAAAGCTTTCGTGTGTTGTTGCTTTGGTCACACCAAAGAACCTTAGTGTCTATAATCAAATTTGAGCGCCGCTCAATCCCATGACATTCTATTGTCTAATAATTAGTACTATATACTTAGGGTTGTTGCCCCTTTACTCAACCTTCTATCTTTTCGATTTTTTTGTATGAAGGCCTCGACTTTATATCACTACTTTGAGTCACACTACTCTTCTGTTTGACTAGACGTTATTGCTTTGCATAATATCTATTTCCATACCCATACAGGGTATTCTAGCTATTCATTTATTTTTCAGAAATTCACTTTAGAACCGCATACTATCCCCGTCTACCATTATCCCGAAGGATGTAATGTTTTAAGGGTCCATTCTATCATGCAACTTAGGGCATCTACTGTGACACCATGATTGAAACATGCATATGCATACATGTCTATGCATCGATTACTAATAAGTAATTTGTCTTGATTTCCAAGACTACCCGGCTTTTCAACATAGTCGTTTTCTAACCCCCTTGGATTCATCCCCAAATCCAACTACTGTCCTTTTTTGGTTTGCTAGTATGTTATAACATACTTTGCTTTACACTAGCATTTTCCATTCTTTGGCTAATCCTATTTTAAGAATTCGCCATTTATTGGGTTTCCCTTATCCTTCGTGTTTGTTATGGGAATCGTTACCGATTTCCCACATTTTACCCAGCCAGTTTGCTGGACTCCATGTTTCAAGTATCGCATTCTAAGGTATGATCCATTATGGTTCACCCTTTTTTTAACCTCACACCAAGTGAGTTATCCGGTTTACTATGCTCGGGCTCACCCGTGACATGTCTAATTTGTGTCCAAGAATTTGAACTAGGGTTTTCCCCCAAATTCTTGTTTTGCTAACTCGATTGGTGGTCATTGCGCCAACTGACCTGTTTAAAGACTATGGAGTTTCAGATTTCAAATCGTTTATCTCTTTAGAAGGCTTATTTTCTTTTCAAAGCAAATCCTTTTTCTAATTTACCGATCTCAACATAAGTTGAGGTTGGTTTTCATTTCATATTACACGGTGTCGATTTGGTCTTTACAATGAATTGTATCGACTAATATCCTATTATCACGAATTGCATTAGATTGTACCAATTATACAATCCAATGTTTTCACAGTTTACACTTTTCATCCTTAACACAAGGATTGAATGATTTACTGAATTCTCACGGCCCAAATCTGTTGTTTATGTCATTAATCCGAAAATTTACGACTTATCCGAATATGATTATGACTCAACATTTGATTATGGTTCAAGTTCCTATTTACGAATTTATCCTTCTATAAAAATTCGAGTTTAATTATGGCTTAACCTTGATTAAGGTCCAAGGCTGTTTACGAATTAAATCTATTTATGGCTCAACATTGATTAAAGTTCAAGTCTATTTCCAAACCGAATTTACTTATGACTCAACCTTGATTAAGGTTCAAGTCTATCTCTGTAACAACCAAAGGTAACTTGTATAGTATATTACCCGCTTTGCTAGCCCAGCGTATAAGTTGGTGCCTCGCTCAAGGTCTTGCATGGATCACATCCCTACATAGATTGCAGATGTATTATTATAATAAACCCATCGTATAATATGTTTAACACTTACCTGGCCAGGGTAAGTAATTCGCATATGGTACACACAGACTTTTTATAATTAAGGCATCACATCCTATACAAGCAAATTTTCAGCTCGTGCTTGTGTCCCCTATTTTATTTGGTAAAACCTTTTTCTTGATATTCATTTGATATTTGGTCTTACCTTTATTCATTTAAAACCAACGATGTGTTTTCGTTTTATAATACTTTGTGTGATCACACCCATTAGCATGACTATAATGCCTCTCTAGCATTCTTTGTTTTCAAACGTTAGTTTAGGAAGATTACCCACATCCTAATTTCGGTGTTCAAGTTACCTTTGTGTATTGATTATCCACTATCACGAACAATGCACATTTATCATTTTGCTTCTTGCGTATGCAATTACCACTCTTCAGGTGATAATTGCATACTAATGCACCTACTATGATTCAGAGAGTGTACCTGATTGATACTTGCCCTTGTGTTTCCCTTCCGTCATCGATCCATTAGTCTGAGTCATTACTTGACTTGGTCCTTAGTGAGCAAGCTATCAGCCGTGCTCCCGAACCCTCCATCACCTCGTTGGGTGAATCATTCGATCCTATCTGGATCGAATAAAATGTTCTCGTCGTTGTCACGTTTACGATTACAATTGATTACTAATATGTCATCTCAGTATTAGCATGCATCATCGCAATAGGAATGTTAGAATTCTTGTGGATAGGCCCCATGCTACCTAACCATTTCCTTAACAAGCTCTTGAGATAGCGTGTATCTACATGATACCGGATGTAATTATAGGTATTAATTACCGGATTCCTCGATCAAGCGTCAAACCGAACACCCTTCAACACTTTGTGCACACAGTTTGAGTCCAAGTATCCTTCCCGACACTTAGATCCCTCTAACCTATGGCTCTGATACCACTTGTAAGACACTAACCCATAAACACGCGATTAACATTAGAACTTACGGGCTTTGGTCTTAATGAGTAAACACTCCCGATTTCGAACTTTGATATTTATGAAATCCAACCTATTACGATTTCTATATTATAGGTCCCAAAAAAATTTCTTATAATTAGATTTACTAAAAACATGTACTAAAGCTTGTGTTGTAATCGGGAACTTCAAATGCGGAAGCTAGTTGAGCGTTCGGGTGTGTTTGGTTCTTCTCGCGACTTGATCTTTGCTCCGGAAGTCCCGCATCATGAATACCTAGCACCATTACACAAAGAATGGTTAGTGATTTGTCAATAATAGAGGAAATATCCTCTGCTCAGTTTTTCCTCTGGTCTAAGCAAACATCCTCTGCTCATTTTTCCTCTGGTCTAACCAATCCTCTGGTCTGAGCAAACATCATCTGCTCATTTTTCCTCTGGTCTAAACAATCCTCTGGTTTGGGCAAACATTCTCTGCTCATTTTTTTCCTCTGGTCTAAACAATCCTCTGGTCTGAGCAAACATCCCTTGTTTCCTTGTTTGTTTTTCCCCAAACTTTGGGTGTTTTTAAACCAAGTTCAAAGCCCTTCCTAGGGGAACTTGGGGACTTGTTTGATACCCTTTATTGGGCTTTAAAGATGTCCATTTATGGTGGCTTATAACCCTTTTCAGCTTAACTATTACTTACTTGTTTTTCACCCAAATTGACCCGTTAAGGCCTTGGACTCTACAAGACACTTTTTAAGCACACCAACGGCATTGAAATCATATTATCAACTCATTGGACACATGCTCAACTAAAAGCATTGTCCGTTTTGTGTCATTATGACTTGGTTATTAGATTTAACTTTTAGTAAATCTTTAAATTCCCAAAATGCCCCTTTATAGCCAAATCCATAAATTTAGATTTGCACCTTTTCTCAAGTTTCCTCTTATTTAGTAAATTCTAAGCGCATTAGCGCGCATTAGACATAGTTATGGAAATGACTTACTTGATTTGCACCCACACTTCATGTGGGTAGTTTTAGTACCCATGTTGCTTCGCCCGAAGGAGTTTAGTTAGCTACGGACTTACCGGGTGGCCTTGATCCATATTAATACCTTGTGCTTATCCTCCATGATTCTTAGCATCAAGCGTGCATGCGCAAGTGCATTTACCTGCGTGCTTTCTAGATAGACACATTAATTTCTCGGAAATCAAATGATAATACTTTGCCATTTGATCCGTTTAACCTCATAGTTCACGATACTATGTTACCCAAGTTTCTTTACCTATGGTTCAAGTGAGACACACTTGACCCATTTAACATCTTACTTAACGACTCCATTAGGATTAAAATATCATTTCTCACATGTCTTTATTAACTGACCCTTTTGATGGATTTCATCATTCGGTCATAACTCATTGTCTCGATTAAGATCATAAACCACGTTTTGACTTGAGTGCATGTAAAGCGACCCATTTAATAGATTCCACCCCTTGGGATTTACCTTTATCACATACGCTAGAATTAAGTCGAGTGTATACAACAATTAAGCTACGTTATAGTCTAACGGTGTAAGTAAAACATACCTTATATTCATTCTCATTTACTTGCACTTTAAGCTCATATCCGCTTGACCCGTTTTGTTCATTGATCCATTCCTCCCAAGCTTGCACCTAGCTTGACAAGATCAACCTTCACTATACTCATAAGATTAGTTAAGTTAGTCATCATATCCAATAACTAACACATCTCATGAGTTCATTCACACCATCATATCACTTTCCCAATTATCATTGGGCTATATTTTTCATGTATGGTGTGATCCATCTTTTAAACATGTGTTTCACATTTATATGCGGTTAATTCCATGATTACCCAAATCAAGTTTTCACCTCAATTTATAAACAATGTTATTAAGGCGTTTCATCAAACACTTGGTGTACACCCACCAAATTCAATTGATTTTCATGGGTTTAAGTTTAGCTAAAACATTCCCATTTATCTAATCTGCATCATATCATGTTGTTTAGGCTCTTTATCCTAAATTCCTCATTATAACAACTCCTAAGAGTCAACTAATTCATTAAACATGTAAAGGATCGTTTTCAACAAAAACAGTTATGTGATCATACAAGTTTATCAATCCAGGTGCAGAAACCCTAGATCAATTACAAAATGATAGAAATCGAATCAAACATAGTAATTCACCTTTTCATTATCCATTTCATGTATAAACAATGTATCTTTACAGTATAGGTTTAAGATGAAATAAACTACTTTCACACTCTTCTAGAACTCCGAGAGAAAACCTAGTTGACACACACATGCAAAATGGCAAATGTTAATTACAAAGCAAAAACATTCGACCCCACGACATGGTCGAATGTGCACGTTCGACCCTATATAAAGCTCGAATCAGCACATATATCTTCAGACTCTTCCTTCTACCTCTAACTTCTACCTTCGACCTAATTTATCTTCATTCGACCTTCTTTAAACCCACCTTCGACCCCACGTAATTTCCAAAACACAATATTATGTTCAATCCAAAAGCATTAGTCGCAAAACGTGCATCTACAAAACATAGAGAGTTTCAACATAGAGTTTAAACCCCAACTTTTACACATTAACATAATCATATGACTAGAATCAAACACATATGTAGAATGTGATTTGTAACCAAATTAGGTATGATTGAGGCTCCCTAAAGCTAGAGAAACCTCCAACAACTTAGAATCTCACGTTTTTGACAAAACCCTAGATTTTCACCATGATAAAAAAACGAGTATAACATCAATTTCTACCAAATAAAAGGTACCTTGATGTTCATTAGGCCTTAGATGACCCGTTTCTTGCTAATGCACTGAAAACCCCCATGATCTGGCTTGGATTTGAGTAAGGTTCATGAGTTAGGGTTTGGGTTGGTGTAGAAGATGATTCTCCTGATCATTACACGACACACACACACACACAATATGTGTGTTTTTATTGTTTAATTTTTTTTATTAATAAAACCCACTTTATCATATTGGCAACTATGACCCCTCAAGTTTTTCCCAAAGTCTTTTATTGTTAAAACTCATTTAGCAAAACTATTGTTATTCCCATAATAGGACATAACCCAAGTTCTCATTATTCGAGTCTCACTTTATTATTTGTTAATCACGCCTAATGGCGTAATTAGGCGAAAGGATGATTTTCGGTGTTACAAAATTACTATACACTCACGAGGAACAGGGACACGCATGTCATATAATCTCTCGCTCGTACTGGGCGTAAATATACTAGAGTAAGAATAAAATTCTATATAAGTAACTCAGTGTCGTTTGAGTTTCGAATGGAAGTAAGAAAGATCAAGTGACAAGGAACATGAACTAATTGTCTCCTTCCTCAGTGAGAAAAAGGATAAGTCTCAGTATTTGACTCCCTCAAGTTCGATTCGGTTTAGCGGTACCGCCTCATAGGCATCATGCAGCTTTCCATGTACGTGCACCACAACGCTCGCAAGGGTTCTCTCCCCTGTACTATTGTCGTTTCCTCATCCATGAGGTTTGCTAGGATACTAATCCTAGTAATGCGCCACTTGGTGTAACTCTGGGTCCCCACCAGTGACGTGTTCAGAATTAGGTTTAGAACTAGAAGATAACATATCTCCTAAAATCATGTGTTGTAGATATATGTAGCCAAAAGCTAATTGTGCACTTAAGCTGTGAGTGTAACTAATGTAGTACTTATGCTATGATTATTATAGACTAGAATGCAATCCTAGTTCACTATAACCAATGGCTCTGATACCAATCTGTCACACCCTCAAATTTCCACTACGGGGTTTATACCGCGAGGCGCGTGGCACACCAGGATCCCATAGCCATAAGTCATATGAACGAACTCCAGATGCCCAAACCATTTAGTTCGTTTACAAAAATCAAGATGATTAGTTAAATGTGAAAGCGTAAACCAAACATAGATATTTTAAAACCATGCGCAAAACAACGCGCCCAAGATAAAACCATATGAAAGAAAACATAAAAGCATAAATTCTAGTTTAGGTGTATGCATTAGACCCAAATGCAGTGAAACGTGCAGTGCTTTCTAATCGTGGCACCGGAAGCTAACTACCTGCAAAATGTAAGACCCTAACCCGTAATCACACGATTAACGCATAATCATACGGGTTTTGACCTTACTTAAACCACTCCCAGTTAAAACTTTGATATTTATGAAAAACTTAATCATTTAGATCAAATACATTTCTCATTCCCACAAATTTATACATTTTAATAGTTAAAACATATACTAAGATTTTGCGTTTTATCGAGAGTTCCTTGAATTCTAATGCGGAAGCTTGATGAGTGTTCGGGTGTGTTCGGTTCTTCTCGCGACTCGATCCTTGCTCTGGGATTTCCATCGAAGGTATACCTAGCACCATTACATAGATAATGGTTAGTTGTGTTGATAATAGCACATTTTAAATAGTTAACACGTTGATACGCATCAAAACGGAACGAACGAGCTTGGAATACAAAGCAAATATTTTGGGATTACATTCCGCCGTAAGCTACGCTTCCAGCGTAAGCTACGTTGGTCATTAGCTAAAATTTCCCGAGAGGGCCTGGCGTAAGTTACGCTGCCAGCGTAAGCTACGCTGGCCACTGGACAAATTTTGCGAGAGGTTCTGGCGTAAGCTACGCTGCTAGCGTAAGCTACGCTGGACACTGGACAAATTTCCTGAGATGGCCTGACGTAAGCTACGCTGCCAACGTAGCTTACGTTGGCCACTGGCTAAAAAAACTCATTGTTTGTGCTTGCTTTTCCCCACTTTTGGCATCTCTTTTACTTATGTTCAAAGCCATTCCGGGGAACACTTGGGGACTCATTGATACCATATTATCATGCATATAAGATACCATTTCTCAAAATCAAATACACCGTTTCGGTTATTCAATGCTTATGTTGATTTTACCCAATTCGACCCGTTAAGGCCATGGATTATACAAAGCCTTATTTGACCGTTCAAAAGGCATAACAATCATATTGTTGACTCATTAGACACTTGTTTAACTAAAAACATCACCCGGTTTATGTCCCTATGGCCCGGTTCTTGGTTTTAAATGTTTATGTCGATTTTTGCCCAAATCGACTCATTAAGGCCTTGGACTATACAAAACACTTCTTAATCACACCAAAGGCATAGAAATAATATTGTCATCTCATTGTACACATGTTCAAATAAAATCATTGTCCGTTTTGTGTCATTATGACTTGGTTCTTAGATTTAACCTTTAGTAAATCTTTAAATTCCCAAAATGCCCCTTTATAGCCAAACCCTTAAATTTAGCCATCCATGGCAACACTTTTGATTCAACCTATTGCTTTTGACTCATTGACTTGTTTACAAACCTCTAAGTCATTCCGGACTTAGATTTTCACTTTTTCTCAAATTTCTCTTATTTAGTAAATTCTAAGCGCATTAGCGCGCATTGGAAATAGTTATGGAAATAACTTACTTAGCTTGCACCCACACTTCATGTGGGTAGTTTTAGTACCCATGTTGCTTCGCCTAAAGGCGTTTAATTAGCTACGGACTTACCGGGTGGCTTTGACCCGTATCCATACCTTATGCTTATCCTTCATGATTCTTAGCATTGAGTGGGCATGCGCACATGCATTTACCCGAATGTGATTATGACTCAACCGCTGTTTATGTCATTAATCCGCTGTTTGACCCGTTTGCTCCCTCTTGCTTTCATAAGTATCCGCCTTGCATCTTATTACTTGAAAATTCAAGCATCAAATGTTGGACTCAAAAGGCATAGACAAGATTAATATCTCGGAACTCAAATAATTATACTTTGCCACTTGGTCCGTTGACCTCATGAATCTTATTACTTGAAAATTCAAGCATCAAATGTTGGACTCAAATGGTGAGGACTTCACCATTTGACCCGTTTAGACCCGTAGTTTTTATCTATGGTTCAAGTAACACACACTTGACCCATTTAACATCTTGCTTAACGACTTCATTCAAATGATTGCATTTGGATTAAAACATCATTTCTCCCATGTCTTTATTAATTGACCCGTTTGATGGATTAAAACATCATTCGCCTTGATTAGGTCACAAACCACGTTTTGTTTTGAGTGCACATAAGGCGACTCATTTGATAGATTCCACCCCTTGGGGTTTGCCTTTATCACATTTACTATATTTAAGACGAATGTATACAAGATTTAAGCTATATCATAGTCTAATGGTGTAAGTAAAACTTACCTCATACCCATTCTTGCTTTCATAAGTATCCGCCTTGCATCCGTTTGACCCGTTTGCTCCCTCTTTGTTGTACCTAACTTAGGGATGAGTCAAACTTGTTTATTAGAATACATCATATTGAATTACTTCATTATCCATAAATTCATGTATTCATTATCAATTCTAGCTAAACCCATAGCTATCTTCTCAGATCAAGTATGCGATTAACTTAGCGTATTGCTAACCAACATTACATACAAATAATAACATTCACATGATTCAATTTCTTTGTTTCGCTAGTTCTCGCCTAATTGGCATTTTATCGAACGCTTGGCGCGCACCTACCAATTCAATTGATTTTCATGAGTTTAAATTTAGCCAAAGCATACTCATTTAACAAATCATCATATCATGTTGTCTAGACTCTTTAGCCTAATTTTCTCATGCAACAACTCCTAAGAGTCACAAAGATTACTAGATATAAGTGGATTCAACCTAGAGGTTAAACCCCCAATTTCAACACATTTACATAAGCATATGATCAAAATCAAATATACATATTAAGTGTGATTTGTAACCGGATTATACATGTTTAAGGCTCCCCAAGACTAGGGCTACCCATAATAACCATCAATTTCACGTTTCTATCAAAACCCTAGATTTTCATAAGAATCAAAGATGAATATAACATCAATTTCTACCAAATAAAAGGTACCTTGATGTTCCATAGGCCTTAGATAACCCGTTTCTTGCTAATGCACAGAAAAACCCCTTGATTTGGCTTGGATTCAAGCATGTTCTTGTGTTTAGGGTTTGGTTGGTGAAGGAGCTTGATCTCCTGATGTTGAGATCGATCAACACACACACAAGTGTGTGTTTTTCTTAGTTAATTTTATTAATAAAACTCACTTTGACATATTGGCAACTATGGCCCCTCAAGTTTAGTCTCAAGTTTGCTTCTAGATTATTACTTTAACTAGATTTGTCTCTGGTAAAGGATTTAGCCTCGTTTTTTATTCGGCGGTTAAAAACATCCACCATTAAACTCGCCTTATTATTTTATCGATTACGCCTAATGGCGTATTTAGGCGAAACGAGAGTTTGGGGTGTTACAACTCTACCCCCCTTAAAGAGGTTTCGTCCCCGAAACCTTTCTCTTGTATTTGCTTTGGTTACCCCAAAGTGCTTTGGTTCTCTAAACCGATTTGAGCACCAACCGTTCCTTACCAATCTACAGTCTAAGCAATTAGTACTATATACTTAGGGCGATTATCCCTTTGTTCGACTTCACACCTTTCGATTGTTATATGAAAGCCTTAGCTTTTCATAATATTGCTTGAGTTATTCTATTCTTTCAGTTAACTAGGAGCAATATGTGCATACCTACCCCTACCAGGCATTTTAGCTACTTATGTTCCTCATAGGCTTTCCTTAGAACCGTAGACTATTCCCCGTTTACTATTATCCCGAAGGATGTATTGGTTTATGGGTCCATTCTATCAAGCACCTTAAGGCATCTACTGCGATACTCGATTGTAACATACATATGCACACCTGCCTATGCATTTATTAACAACAAGTAATTTACCTTGGTTTCTAAGTCTAACCCGGCTTTTAGCATAGATATTTTCTAGCTCCTTGGATTCATCCCCGAATCCAGCTCTCGTCCTTTTTGGTTTGCTAGTATGTTGTAACATACTTCGCTTTACCACAACGTTTTCCATTCTTTGGCTAATCCTATTTTAAGAATTTGTCATTTATTGGGTTTCCATTACCCTTCGTGTTTGTTGTGGAAATCATTACCAATTTCCACACTTTACCCAGCCGGTTTTCTAGGCTCCTATATTTCAAGTATCGTATTCTAAGGTATGAAACATTATAGTCCACCCTGCTTTTAACCTCACACCTAGTGAGTTATTCGGTTTACTATGCTTATGTCTTACCCATACATGTCTAACTTGTGTCCGACAATTTGAACTTGGGTTTCCCTAAATTCCCATTTTGCTAACTCGATTGATGGTCATTGCCCAACCGAACAGTTTAAAAACTTTTGAGTTTTCGAATTTGAAATCATTTATTTATTTGGAACGTTTGTTTTCCAAAAATCCTTTTTCTAATTTACCGATCCCAATATAAGTTGAAGTCGGTTTCCTTTTCATAAAACACGGTGTAGATTGGTCATTACAACGTATTGTATCGACTAATCTCTTGTTATCACGGTTTGCATCTGATTGTAATAACTATCCAACTGTTATCATAATTTGCATTAATTTGTACCAGCGATACAATCTAATGTTATTGCAGTTTACTCTTTTTCATTATTAACCTGAGGGTTGAATGATTTACTGATTTATCACGGCCCAAATCCGCTGTTTATGTCATTAATCAAAAGATTTACAACTTACCCGAATGTGATTATGACTCAACCTTTGGTTATGGTTCAAGTCCTCTTTACGAATTTATCCTTCTATAAAAAAAATTCGAGTTTAATTACGGCTTAACCTTGATTAAGGTCCAAGCCTGTTTACGAATTTGATCTGTTTATGACTCAACCTTGTTTAAAGTTCAAGTCTATTTACAAACCGAATTTACTTATGACCCATCCTTGATTAAGGTTCAAGTATATCTCTGTAACAACCAAAGATAACTCGTATAGTATATTTCCCGCTTTGCTAGCCCAGCGTATAAGCTGGTGCCTCGCTCAAGGTCTTGCATGGATCGCATCCCTACCGTGTTAGACAGTGGACTACATCCAAAATGCCTTAGTATATTGACCTCTTTGCTAGCCCAGCGTATTTCAGCTGGTGCCTCGCGCAAGGTCTCGCATGGATCGCACCCCTGCCGTGTTAGACAGTGGACTACGTCTAAAATGCCTTAGTATATTGACCTCTCTGCTAGCCCAGCGTATTTCAGCTGATGCCTCGCTCAAGGTCTCGCATGGATCGCATCCCTGCCGTGTTAGACAGTGGACTACGTCCAACATCTCCCGGCACCTCACACTTACTAACACTTTGCTACATAGATTGCATATGTATTAATTATAGGAAACCCATTGTATCATATGTTTAACACTTACCTGGCCAGGGTAAGTAATTCGCATATGGTACACACGGACTTATTATAATTAAGGCATCACACCCTATGCAAGCAAATTTTTAGCTCATGCTTGTGTCCCCTTTTTTTTTATTTGGTAAAACCTTTTTCTTGATATATGTTTGATATTTGGTTTTACCTTTACTCATTTAGAACCAACGATGTGTTTTCGTTTCATACAACCTTGTGTGTTCATATCCATTGATATGACCACTTCGCGACTCTAGAATTTCTTAGATTTTAAACGTTAGTTTGGGATGATTACCCCTAACCCGGTTTCGACGTTCAAGTTAAGCTTGTGCATCGATCGTTCATTATCTAGAACTATGCACCTTTCCCATTTTTCTCCTTGATTGTGTATGCAATTATCACTCTTCGTGTGATAATTGCCTACTAGTGCACTTACTATAATTTAGGGTGTGTACCTGATTGATATGTGCTCATGTGTGCCCATCTTTTTTTTATCAATCCACAATTCTGAGTTGTTACTTGACTTGGTCCTTGGTGAGCATGCCTTCCGCCATGCTCCTGGACCTCCACCACCTCATTGGGTGAATCATTCGATCCTATCTCGATCAAATAAAATGTTCTCATTCCTGTCACATTTACAATCTCAATTGATTAGTATCATGACATGTCGGTATTAGTATGCGTCATTACAATATAATGTTAGAATTCTTGTTACACAAGAATTTCGTTGCCTGAATAAATATTTGGACAGACTTCAAGACGCCCAACCATTTCCTTACCAAGATTTTGCGACAGAATGTATCTACACGATATCACTATTTGATCATATATAACAATCTCCGATTAAACCGGATTGTTATTGTAATTTTTACTTACCAGATTCCTCGATCAAGCCCGAACCGAACACCCTTCAACACTTGAGCGCACAGTTTGAGTCCAAGTATCCTTCTTGACACTCGGATCCCTCAAACCAATGGCTCTGATACCACTTGTAAGACCCTAACCCGTAATCACACGATTAACGCATAATCATACGGGTTTTGACCTTACTTAAACCACTCCCAGTTAAAACTTTGATATTTATGAAAAACTTAATCATTTAGATCAAATACATTTCTCATTCCCACAAATTTATACATTTTAATAGTTAAAACATATACTAAGATTTTGCGTTTTATCGAGAGTTCCTTGAATTCTAATGCGGAAGCTTGATGAGTGTTCGGGTGTGTTCGGTTCTTCTCGCGACTCGATCCTTGCTCCGGGATTTCCATCGAAGGTATACCTAGCACCATTACATAGATAATGGTTAGTTGTGTTGATAATAGCACATTTTAAATAGTTAACACGTTGATACGCATCAAAACGGAACGAACGAGCTTGGAATACAAAGCAAATATTTTGGGATTACATTCCGCCGTAAGCTACGCTTCCAGCGTAAGCTACGTTGGTCATTAGCTAAAATTTCCCGAGAGGGCCTGGCGTAAGTTACGCTGCCAGCGTAAGCTACACTGGACAAATTTTGCGAGAGGTTCTGCCGTAAGCTACGCTGCTAGCGTAAGCTACGCTGGACACTGGACAAATTTCCTGAGATGGCCTGACGTAAGCTACGCTGCCAACGTAGCTTACGTTGGCCACTGGCTAAAAAAACTCATTGTTTGTGCTTGCTTTTCCCCACTTTTGGCATCTCTTTTACTTATGTTCAAAGCCATTCCGGGGAACACTTGGGGACTCATTGATACCATATTATCATGCATATAAGATACCATTTCTCAAAATCAAATACACCGTTTCGGTTATTCAATGCTTATGTTGATTTTACCCAATTCGACCCGTTAAGGCCATGGATTATACAAAGCCTTATTTGACCGTTCAAAAGGCATAACAATCATATTGTTGACTCATTAGACACTTGTTTAACTAAAAACATCACCCGGTTTATGTCCCTATGGCCCGGTTCTTGGTTTTAAATGTTTATGTCGATTTTTGCCCAAATCGACTCATTAAGGCCTTGGACTATACAAAACACTTCTTAATCACACCAAAGGCATAGAAATAATATTGTCATCTCATTGTACACATGTTCAAATAAAATCATTGTCCGTTTTGTGTCATTATGACTTGGTTCTTAGATTTAACCTTTAGTAAATCTTTAAATTCCCAAAATGCCCCTTTATAGCCAAACCCTTAAATTTAGCCATCCATGGCAACACTTTTAATTCAACCTATTGCTTTTGACTCATTGACTTGTTTACAAACCTCTAAGTCATTCCGGACTTAGATTTTCACTTTTTCTCAAATTTCTCTTATTTAGTAAATTCTAAGCGCATTAGCGCGCATTGGAAATAGTTATGGAAATAACTTACTTAGCTTGCACCCACACTTCATGTGGGTAGTTTTAGTACCCATGTTGCTTCGCCTAAAGGCGTTTAATTAGCTACGGACTTACCGGGTGGCTTTGACCCGTATCCATACCTTATGCTTATCCTTCATGATTCTTAGCATTGAGTGGGCATGCGCACATGCATTTACCTGTATGCTTTCTAAATAGACAAGATTAATATCTCGGAACTCAAATAATTATACTTTGCCACTTGGTCCGTTGACCTCATGAATCTTATTACTTGGAAATTCAAGCATCAAATGTTGGACTCAAATGGTGAGGACTTCACCATTTGACCCGTTTAGACCCGTAGTTTTTATCTATGGTTCAAGTAACACACACTTGACCCATTTAACATCTTGCTTAACGACTTCATTCAAATGATTGCATTTGGATTAAAACATCATTTCTCCCATGTCTTTATTAATTGACCCGTTTGATGGATTAAAACATCATTCGCCTTGATTAGGTCACAAACCACGTTTTGTTTTGAGTGCACATAAGGCGACTCATTTGATAGATTCCACCCCTTGGGGTTTGCCTTTATCACATTTACTATATTTAAGACGAATGTATACAAGATTTAAGCTATATCATAGTCTAATGGTGTAAGTAAAACTTACCTCATACCCATTCTTGCTTTCATAAGTATCCGCCTTGCATCCGTTTGACCCGTTTGCTCCCTCTTTGTTGTACCTAACTTAGGGATGAGTCAAACTTGTTTATTAGAATACATCATATTGAATTACTTCATTATCCATAAATTCATGTATTCATTATCAATTCTAGCTAAACCCATAGCTATCTTCTCAGATCAAGTATGCGATTAACTTAGCGTATTGCTAACCAACATTACATACAAATAATAACATTCACATGATTCAATTTCTTTGTTTCGCTAGTTCTCGCCTAATTGGCATTTTATCGAACGCTTGGCGCGCACCTACCAATTCAATTGATTTTCATGAGTTTAAATTTAGCCAAAGCATACTCATTTAACAAATCATCATATCATGTTGTCTAGACTCTTTAGCCTAATTTTCTCATGCAACAACTCCTAAGAGTCACAAAGATTACTAGATATAAGTAGATTCAACCTAGAGGTTAAACCCCCAATTTCAACACATTTACATAAGCATATGATCAAAATCAAATATACATATTAAGTGTGATTTGTAACCGGATTATACATGTTTAAGGCTCCCCAAGACTAGGGCTACCCATAATAACCATCAATTTCACGTTTCTATCAAAACCCTAGATTTTCATAAGAATCAAAGATGAATATAACATCAATTTCTACCAAATAAAAGGTACCTTGATGTTCCATAGGCCTTAGATAACCCGTTTCTTGCTAATGCACAGAAAAACCCCTTGATTTGGCTTGGATTCAAGCATGTTCTTGTGTTTAGGGTTTGGTTGGTGAAGGAGCTTGATCTCCTGATGTTGAGATCGATCAACACACACACAAGTGTGTGTTTTTCTTAGTTAATTTTATTAATAAAACTCACTTTGACATATTGGCAACTATGGCCCCTCAAGTTTAGTCTCAAGTTTGCTTCTAGATTATTACTTTAACTAGATTTGTCTCTGGTAAAGGATTTAGCCTCGTTTTTTATTCGGCGGTTAAAAACATCCACCATTAAACTCGCCTTATTATTTTATCGATTACGCCTAATGGCGTATTTAGGCGAAACGATAGTTTGGGGTGTTACACAAAAGCAGGTACATAATGGGTCAACAAACAATGTTAGTGAGTTCACAAAGTAAGGTAAGTAAGAGTGTAGGTTTTCAAAACCATGTAACCACTAGTTCATCGCATGCCAGGGGTAGCTAACCCACTGATGATAACTAAAACAGATATACCGAACTTCTAATGTACATGTTGTCAAAAATGTGAGCAGATTGCCTTGCATCATTACCTATCAACAATGATAATGTGTTAAGTCACAGTTCGCTCCCGCACTCCCCTAAGCTGGTGTGAGGTTTTCAAACCTAATAGCGCTATCAACTAGTAACCCGCTTGCCAACCCGGCAACTCATTTGGTTTGTGAAGGACTTACAGTGATAGTGTTGGTTTAGTTCATCAAGGATAAAGTTTGCGAACTAGTCAAACCCGACCCACAAAAGGAGTCAAAACCCGACCAACACAAGGAGTCAAAGTACCCCAAAACCCGGGACGCATGCTTTTGAGAAAAGTGGTGAAACTCACCTTAGGTTGCAAGCTAAAAATCCAAATTTCACAAATAAGGACGTGCTACCGACTACCTATTATGTGTATCATTAAGTGAGTAAATGTGTATAATCAATACACCATATAACCCGTTTGTCCAAGACCTTTTAAAATGCGTTTACGTATAAGTAACACCTAGTGTTTCTATATGCACAAGTAGACCCTACAAACTCGTTGGTGAATGTTATGAGTAACATCAGTCATACACTTCAAATACATGTCATATAAGTGCTCACACAAGTTCATGTCAATATCAAGCCATACCAGACTCCAAATAGACACATAGGCGTACATATCATAATCTGCATTTTTAGGACAGATTATGTGCTGTGAAAACCAATTTATTTAAAATACTTATACAATGAATTATACTCCCAAACTTTTACTAAATATTCCGGTGAGTCTACTTGTCATGTCCAAATTTTTGTTTCATGATAAAACCATACACAAAAATTATGAAAAATCATACAGTATAGCTAGGTCCAGAATACACTCATAACATATCAGTTTAGTAGAAAAATTCCCAAAAATTTCGGATTCATCCAAACGGGATGAATCCAGTTGGAAAAGCGAAGTTTTTCGGATGTCAACCTAATGTCCAAATTTCATAACCTAACAGTTTGTAAAACTCAAGTTATGGTCATTTAAAATTGACCCAAAATATTAATCCGAAAATCTGATTAGACCTTTAATCAAATAAAATTCCAAAAACAAATCAATCAACGTCCAAATCACATGATTTTGCCCATTCTAAAAAGCTAAGACCATGTACAACATATTCATACAAAGAAAACATCAAAAAAAGTAATTTAAAGCCATGTTACAGACCCTACAAATTGTTACATGCAATCTGTCCAATTTTAAACATGGAATAATATTAACTATAAGAAAACCTAGTTGCATATTATCATTCAAGAACATCGTAAACACGTAATACATCAAGATAATATTATGTAGCAGTCCAAACATGCAAGTTTTATCACAAATATTAACATCTATTAACCCTAGATGTTTATGAATCATTAACATGCATTAACATGAAACTTATCAAATAATAATCACAAAAGCTCAATGTTTACCATGTTAATCTTTTGTGAAACTCTTGTTTTGATTATTATGAAGTTATATCAGACCTGGACAAACCTTTTTATGGTGTTTTATAACATAATTAAAGAATAGAAAAGAGATTAAAACACATGTAGAGTTGTTGTATACCTTATGCCTTTAATCCTCTTGATCCTAAACCTTCTCAAGCTCCTAGGATCTTTAGATTATGTTAATGGAAAAGAGTAGGTGTTTAATTTTTGTAATTAGGAGGTGGGGGCTGATTAGGGTTGGGTTAGAATGATAAAAATTGATTAAAACTCATTATAAAAATAATTACCAGCGAATGGGCCTACAATACCCTTTTGGGCCACATCAGCCACACACCAACAGCCCAAAGGCTGGTCACTTTCCCTTCCACGCGCCTCCCTTCAAAGACATGTATTATTTGGCATTTTTTTTGTGTGTTGACTTTGGTCTCGTGGCCAACAACACATGTATTAATATTTTTTTTACACAGTCCATATATATAATAATTAATCTATAAAATATTTAACCCAAATATTTTATAACTAGTTTATAACTCCTAGTCTGACCATAGTCGGTTACGGACCCGGTCTCGTATACTCGCGTACAAAAATTTGTTTCGCTTAATTCTAAATAATTTCGCGTAATAGATTATATATAAAATATAGTAAATCTATAAAATATTTAACCCAATATTTTATAACTTATATATGATCCTTAGTTTGTCAAGCGTCGGTTACGAGCTTGGTACCGTGTTTTGGCATAATAACATGTAACGTGACATAAGTTCACAAATAAATTCACATAAGCATATAATTGCAAATAATATCAAACGAGTTATTCTACAATTATTTGTTTTATTGTTTCACCAACGTTCAGGGTTCAGGACTCGTGTATGCAGTTGTTCACATATAACTGTGTATCGTGTGACTCACTTTACTAACCCTAGTTAAGTAGAATGCAAGGAATGTAAGTACAAGTAACTAGAGTTAAGTTAAAGTAAGAACCTGAAATTGCGGGTTATCACAATAACCTAGCAATCATGACCTTTGACAATATTCTTAGCAACCCGTCTATTAAGTCTCTTTATTATCTAGTAGTCTAAATCCAAGTAATCAGATTTAAGGGTTCCATTGTTCATACGTAAGTATTACTAGGGCAACTAACGTCATTAAGTCTTAATGTCCAAGAATTAGTCATTCTGGTCCCTAAGATGTTCTGGTTAAAGCCTAGGTATTCTTAGTGCAATAGCTAATTTGCTAAAACCTCGGGCTCTGGTACCAACTTTAATACCCCACCCATAAACCGGGTGAATATGCACAATTGATACAACTAACAGTGGAAGCAAAACATAACTTTCATTAAAACTTATAACTTCGAGTATAGAGCCTTATTTATTTACAATATTCCAAGTCTAGCAACTTCTAGGTCTTCATGTCTCACTTGCCTTCTCTTTAATCCTACTAGCTCACTGATTACATGTGACATGTATACTTAAATATAGTTAAAACGGCGTCAGCTATATACTGGTGAGCTCATGTTTTATAGTTTACACAAAACACATTTGACATGCATGCAACATGGGTTGTGATATTTTAGGCCAAGGGTAACCCTATGCCATTCATGACCTTTTCACAACCACCAGCAAATGGGCTTGTTACGCCCCCTGGCCATCACATAGGTATGGTAGTGTCGTGATGCATACGAGGAACCCTATCCTCTTTTCAGCCAGTTCAAACACATCCCATTAAGCATATAAGGATCCAAATATACCTCTACCGATAATTGCACATTATAGCACTTTCATATTATTACCAGTTCAGACAGGACAAGTATACAATCACAGTTTTATAAATAAACATGATAACTCACCTGTTAATAGTGCTTAACAGTTGCTCAACACTTGCTAATATAGTCAGGTAATATCTCAGGGTCCTAACACAATTACATAATCCTAGGTTAAGTAATGGCATGCCAAACTAGTTATTATTAGGGTTGGATATTGACTAACGCTACCATGTTTACGCATGGGTGATCAGTCCATGCCTAACTAAGGCTAGGCCACCCAACACCCACCCCTAATAATAACCCCAGTACCTAAAAATAATATTGCTAAACTATGACTAATAAAAATAATAATTAACCAAACATAACTTAGATGGGAACAGACCTTACAACAATCTATGGCAGCTTTGGTGTAGAGTCTCCCTACCCAACGGGGTATCGTAGCCTTGAAATTCTCTTATGCTATAGCGTTCCCAAATTTAAGTGTAGCTAAATAATATACTCAAGGTTGCTATTTATAGAAGCCTAAAGGTCCCTAAGTTGGATGTTCTGTCGATGCGGGACTTATAAGGTAGCACATACACAACTCCTTTTTTTCTTTACATTTCTATGTGGGATGGATTGTGCAGGTGCGTGCATGCTTGATTTCCAGAGAGACATTTATATTTCAAATGTTATGTTTTATTGTTATTATATTGTATAACTAATTCAGCTGCTTCACTTGTTTTTCTCGTATAACTTTTAAACTATATCATTTTACAAAATTAAAAATAGGGACTTCCATTAGACAACATAGTTTCACAAAACATTAAGTTAAATTGTCCTAAATAAAACCATTGTATGAAATTGTCAACGACCAAAAACGATAAAACAACGGTTCAAAAGGTAGTATCCCATGATGCTCGCACGCCCCCCCCCCCCCCCCTCCCAAAAAAAAATTCCATGCCTCATGCTAATTACATTAAAAACATGCATGTAAAAATATAGGTCAACATAAAGTTGGTTAGTTCACTGGTTTTAAATGAATGGACATGTAATCCAACACCGACTAAATTACTGCCTAGCTAGGGCAATAATTAATATGTGATCTGACATGAGCCCATAACCAAACCTTGACATGTTGTGCCTCACCCATTGTACACTCAAGACAATGAATAAATGTGAAATACAAGCACTCTTTTGATATATGTCATCCGGTCAGAGCGACTGACCAAGAGTGGGGGTGTCAACCTAATAGATATATTCCGGTGTTTCATGGCTAAGTCCATAGCTAATGGTTATGGTGTGATATTTGACACGAGGGCTTTATGGATCCTGAAGCATACTGTCTCATGTTCACATAATAGTTATAATTGTAACTAAAAACCGTAAGCATGTTTTTCACCCGCAAAATGTAAAACGGTAAAAAGGGGCCGTGAAAAACTCACCTTGTGTGTGTCTGGAAATGAACTACTGAGCCTGGAGTTAGAGTATCCGACCTACGTGTCCTATGTAATAAGGGACATTTTAGGTCTATGTCACTTGTATTGTCTACAAGTTGTTCACTTGTTATGTTTGTCCATGTAACTTAACCCTTTAAGTTATGTGTGTCTTTGATGTAGGGATTTATGTATTTAATATCTTGTTTCCCAAAAGATACAATGTTTATCTTTTAAATGAACAATATTAGGGTTCCTAGATGTAATTTCCCCTAATATTAATCTCATGTCTTGTGTTGTTAGATATATATATACATACCATGTTCATGCATTTTTATACCCTTTGATGAGTGTGTGCATTCATATGTTGTAGGTCTTAACATTTTTAACTCAACATGTGTGTATGCCTACCAAATACATGTAATTTAGTTCACTAGATTCATAAAGCTAGTGAAAATATATCATCCTTGGTAAGAGTACCATTTTCATATGTCTAGAAATATCATTTCCTATGAAAATATACTCTTTATTTGTAAAAATAGGTGTCCCTGTAAGCCTTGTTATAGAACTAAAAATTTTCCATATGACTTACAAACTACCAAAATCATGTTTCATGTTAGTGAGTTAGTAACCACACTAATTTCCTTATTAAAATTTTCGGCCCATATGGACACATATATATGTATATATTTCGGCCATGGTGTGTGTACGTGCATACATTTTCCAACTAACCTTATGCATGTTAAGTCATAAACTTACTTATTTTACTTGGTTTTAGTTACAAGTGTCAACATGTGAATGAGCAACTTTGTGTATGAAAGAAAATGTAATAATAAAAACACAAGTTTAGGACAACATTATACCTCCTAGTGACTTAGAATGTGAGGGAATATGGGCCATGTACTTCCTTGTTTAAGCTCCTTGTACCCCTAGTGTCTCTTGGAATGATGGTGGTTTTTGGTTAGATGTAGTGAGCCGAGAGGGGGGTGATTGAATGTGGTGGTGATTTGGGTGGTGTGATGGTCGAAGGTGGTGGTTCGGGTGGCGTGGTGGTCGGCCGAGGGTGTTTGGGCGAGAGAGAGAGAGAGAGAGAGCGAAGAGGGAGAGGGAGAGGGTGAGGGATTATGGTGCACTTGTTCTAAAACCCTTGGTCTCCTATTTATACTAAATAAATTATCAAAGTCAACATTGTAGCTTAGAGTGGTGATAGTGACATGTTCCATTCTAGTGCAAGATGTTGGAAGGTGAAGATGAGATAGTGATGGATGCATGGTTATCTAAGATATTGTGTTGACAAAATGGGAAGCCAAATGGGCATGGGATGAAGTTCATGTATTTCCTTGTTGGTGAAAGTCTTGGATGCATATGGTTGAAGGTTAGTTAGGGCTTCTAGATGGACAATCATGTTAGGAGTTTGAGCATTGCTTACACATACATACATACATATGTATGTATGCCATGCGTATATCTATATGTATATATGATTGTATATATTTTTTTGAACATATTGCTACTTGTCTTGTATAACCCCCTTTGTTATATATTGTATCTAGATGTTACGGAAGGTTCTTGTACATGTCTACGTTAGCCAAATAATATGTAATTGTCTGCACATTGTTTGCTTTTTAACTAGTTCTATTACTAGTCGTTTATGGATATTGAGTTCAGTCAATTATTGTGTATTGACATTGTTTGTTTTTGTTCTTGTTTGGATCACAATTGGGACCTTATGTTCAATTCTATCAATTCCCAAAACTAGGGTTTTGTATGGATCCTCCTATAGTTTCTGATAAACTATTCGACTAGTTATGAAATTGTATCTACTAGGGTATCTAATGCTTGACTGTATGCATCGGGATTGACTTGTTGGAACCTTGTATGGTCCAATTAGGATGTGATATGTGAAATGTAAGGCCATTCACAATGTATATGTGAAGTTAAGTGTACGGATATGACCTGTGATTTTGACGTGTGTCACATTCTCCCCCTGTTAGAGGAATTTCGTCTGCAAAATTTTCGGTGTTAGTCATCTGAACTGGTGGTCTCTTGGAAGAGATGTGGGTACTTGCGCTTCATTTGTTCCTCATGCTCCTAAGTGTACTCGGGTCCGCTCTTGGAATTCCAATGCACCTTGACTAGCTTGACCTGATTGCGGTGAAGTTTCTAAACCTTCCAGTCTGCTATCTCAAGTGGCTTCTCTATGAAATGTAGTTGATCGTCAATGTGGATTTCCTCTGGAGGGATAATCAATGACTCATCAGCAAGACACTTCTTGAGATTTGAAAAGTGAAATGTGTCATGGGGCAGCTTGAGCTTGTATGCAACCGGTCCGATTCATGCAAGAATTTCAAATGGACCTATGTATCTAGGATTGAGCTTTCCTTGCTTCCCAAACCATGGCACTCCTTTCCATGGTGATACCTTGAGCAAGACTCTATCGCCTACAAGAAACTCTAATGGTTTACGCCTTCTGTCAGTATAACTTTCTTGCCTGTCCCTGGCAGCTTTCACTCTGTCTCTGATTTGAAAGATCTTGTCGGTTGTCTCCTGGATGAGCTCAGGGCCTGTCAATTGCTTGTCCCCTACTTTTTCCCAACACACGGGCGATCGACACTTGCGTCCATACAACGCTTTGAAAGGTGCAGCTTTGATGCTGGTGTGGTAACTGTTGTTGTAAGAGAATTCGATCAACGGCAAATGCGTATCCCAACTTTCTCCAAAATTAGTTACACACGCACGACACATATCTTCCCGCATCTGAATGGTCCTTTCGCTTTGTCCATCTGTCTGGCGATGGTAAGCGGTGCTCATGTCTAAATGAGAACCGAGAGCTTCTTGCAATGACTGCCAAAATCTTGAAGTGAAGCGACTATCTCGATCACAGATTATGGAAATAGGCACACCATGCCTTGTCACAATTTCCTTGATGTATAACCTGGACAATCTCTCCATCTTGTCTGTTTCTTTAATTGGCAAGAAATGCGCAGACTTTGTTAGACGGTCGACAATTACCTAAATCGCATCCTGACCGCGAGGTCTCTTTGGTAACTTGGTGATGAAGTCCATAGAGGTTTGTTCCCGTTTCCAAATGGGAATCTCCGGCTGATGTAACATGCCTGAAGGCTTTTGGTACTCAGCCTTGACCTTTGAACACGTTAGGCAATGATTGACATAGGCCGCAATACAACCCTTAATGTTAGGCCACTAATAAAACTCCTTAAGGTCCTTATACATTTTATCTGCACCATGGTGTATTGAGTACTTGGACTTGTGCGCTTCATCTAAAACCAAATCACGCAATACTCCATACAAAGGAACCCATATTCTATTCAAGAAATATATTGTCCCATCAGGCTTTGCTTCCAGTTGACTAACCTGACTGTATAGAGCTTATTTCCCAATGTTACAGTCCTTAAGAGCTTCTGCTAGGCTTCGCGAATACGAGCAGTGAGACTGGTATGTATGGTCATGCCTAACGCGCAAACACGCAGTGTCTTGACATGTTCCTTTCGGCTCAATGTGTCTGCTACAACATTTGCCTTCTCTGGATGGTACTTAATCTCACAGTCGTGGTAACTTGTAAGTTCAAATCTTTCTAATCAAAGATATGTTGTAACTTGTAAGCTATTGTGATCAGTATAGACAGTAGACTTGGTCCCATACAGGTAATGCCTCCAAATCTTGAGCGCGAACACTACTGCATCCAATTCCTAATCATGGGTTGTGTAGTTCTGCTCGCGCACCTTGAGTTGATGAGAGGCATAGGCAATGACCTTTTCTCTTTGCATCAAAACACAACCGAGACCTTGGTGAGATGCATCGCAATAGAAAACAAATCATCGGTTCCCTCTGGCAGTGAGAGAATCGGTACACTGCATGTCTTGTGCTTCAAGAGTTGAAAACCTAATTCTTGTTGATCTCCCCATTAGAATTTCTTGTCTTTCTGGGTCAAGACTGTTAGGGACTCGGATATCTTGGAAAAATTCTCAATAGATCGTCGGTAATAGCCAGCTAACCCTAGAAATTGTCGAACTTCAGTTGGGGGTACTGGACCTAGCCCAATTTTTTATTGCCTCTACCTTGGCTGGATCAACATGTATACCCGTCGTGTTCACCACATGACCGAGGAAGTGAACTTCACAAATCCAGAATTCGCATTTGGCTAACTTGGCATACAGTTTCTCATCCTTGAGCAGATTTAGAATCACCCTCAAATGTTGATCATGCTCCTCTTGAGTACGTGAATAGATCAGAACGTCGTCAATGAACACAATCATGAACTTGTCAAGGTAAGGCTTACACACCCTGTTCATCAGATCCATGAATACTACTGGTGCGTTTGTCAAGCCAAATAGCATAACCAGAAACTCATAATGGCCATACCACGTCTTGAAGGCGGTCTTGGGAATGTCCCCTTCACGAATACGCAACTAGTGATAACCTGAACTCAGATCAATCTTTGAATACAAACTGGAGCCCTGCAATTGATCGAACAGATCATCTATCCAGGGAAGAGGGTAACGCTTCTTCATAGTAAGCTTGTTCAACTCTCTAACAAACAGTAATGGAGCTCCCTAGGGTGAAGAGCTTGGTCGAATGAATCCCTTGTTGAGCAACTCTTGCAGCTAGCTGGACAATTCTTGCATTTTGGACGGAGCTAAGCGATAAGGCGAACGAGCTACGGGAGCAGCTCCAGGTTGAGATTGATACGAAACTCAACTTGCCTCAGGGGTGGCGATCTTGGTAGATCTTGAGGAAAGACTTTTGGGAAATCTCGCACCACTGGGATGTCTTCGATTCTTCTCTCCTCCGGTTCCTTCTCGATCACATGCGCTAAGAATGCAAAATGACCTTTCCGCAAACACTTCAAGGCCTTCATGCAAGATACGAGTCGCAGTGGGGCCTTTCTACACTCCCCCTGTATGGACAAAACATCACCATTGGATAGCGAAACTCGAACTACTTTCTCAAAGCAGATAACCTGGGCGCAATTCTTCAACAACCAATCCATGCCAACAACAATGTCGAAACTTCCAAGATCAATCGGTCGGAGGTCGATACTGAACTCATGATCTCCCAGCTTCAACGTACAATCCTTAACTACTTCTTCAGACTTAAATGTTTTACCATTGGCCAATTCTATCGAGTAATGTGTGTGCAACATATTTGACTCTAATCCAAGGGTCTGTTTAATGCCGGTTGACACAAAGCTTAGATCGGCACCTGTATCAAAAAGTACAGAAGCAGTATTGTTGTTAATGAGGAACGTACCCGTGACAACGCTGGGGTCCTCGCGTGCATCATCCCCACCCATAACAAAAGCCCTGCCACGAGCTTGTCCCTTCAGCATGGGGTAGTCTTTCTTGAAGTGATTAGTAGCTCCACACTCAAAGCAACCAGGTTTACCATCAGGGTTTTTCAACCACTTTAGCCCGACACTACACTGTGGGATGTCCCATCCACTTGCATTTCTCGCATTTGATACTGTCACATGTCCCCACATGATGGTACTTGCATTTGTTGTAGAGTGGGTGGGGCCCATTGTATGGTTTGCGAGTTTCAGTAGTGGTGGCAACGAAGGCTTTGACTATTTCGGGCTTCTTGTTGGTCTGACCCTCTGTTCTGTTTCCTATTTTATAGTTGACCACTTGCGCTTGTTTCCAGAACTTTCACCCTTGTTTGATTCTTTCTGTGTCAGTGAGCCTATGCGTACTGCATCATCGGTAAGGCTGTGAGCTAATGTGACAGCATGCTGAATGGAAGCTGGAGTAGCAGTGGTGACCATCCTACGGACCTTAGGAGAGAGTCCCCAGATGTACCTTTCTACCCTCTTGTACTCGGGGGTAACCATGTGTGGAACTAATCGAGAAAGCTCATGAAATCGGGTGGTATAGGAAGTGATATCTGCCCCGTTCATGGACAGATTCCAGAACTTGGTCACCAACTTCTGAAGCTCACTTCGTGGGTAATACTTGTCCATCACCATCGACTTCAGCTCTGCTTATGAAAGATTGTAAACAGCTTCACGACCTAGGTCTGCACTTGCAGATTCCACCATGTCAACGCCTCGTCCTGGAATGTGCAAGTGACATATTTGATATTATGGTCTTCTGAACAACCACTGATGTCTAGCACTGACTCGGTTTTCTCAATCCAACAGATAATTCCAATTGCTATTTCTGAACCACGAAAGTTCCAGGGCTTGCATGCCATGAAAGACTTGTATGTACACCCACGCACGGTATTCTCTACTTCTGCGGTGTCAGAAAGAATGGATTATCAATGAGATAATTGATACAAGATCAAGACTAAGAAGGAATAGGCAAGAGCTTTACCAGTCTCGGGATCCTGGGTTCTGCGTCGGCCTGATGCGCCCGAACTGCCACTAGAGTCGGCGCGGTTCGCTTCATGTTGCGTGATAGCCTGTGCAATTACCATGGCTAGGTCCGCTGAGGTGGTCGGAAAAGCTTCTTCCTCAGAAGTCGATCGAGTAGTCCTTTTGGGAGGCATGTTCTTCTAAAACACAAGATTAAAAAAATGAGACACATATCACTGTATAATATTGTCAGCATATGCTTCAACCAAGAAACTATACAATCATAACAAACGATAAGCAAGATCACAAATGCACGACACAAACACAACAACAATATAGGAATCATACATCGAACTTCTCATAGCGAGTTTAACATACTTGATAAAATTTTGTTTCTGCATACAAAATAAATTGGCATACTGCCTTACAAGTTTTTAATCTACTCCAAGTACAATATTGATATCCTATGGGGGTGGGGGTGGTAAAGCAGCAGACAAGGTTGCAACAGCTGCAGTCATCCTCGCCTCCATATCATCCAATCTCTCCTCAAGCTCAGCAACACGCCCCTCTACTATGGCACGTCCCTGCTCCACCTTATACACACGTGTACCCAACTCAGCCAACCGATAGAGCATGGGATCCCTGGTCTTACCTGCTAGATACAGGTCATCCTCGATCTCCTGGACCCTCCCACGTAACACCCCCATCTGTGTGTCAAGAAAACCAATCATGTCCTGCACAGTGTAGTGTGTGTGCCGTACGGGGGTCGGCTCGAAGCCAGTGGGTAGTGGAGTGTCAGAGGGTGGCTTAGATGGCTCACCAGTCTCAAAAGTAGAGGGAGCCTCGACATTAGAATCCTCATCAGATTAGGCTAAGAATCCATCAACAGTGGGCAGATACGTCCTCTTGCGAGCCAGCGATCTCCTGAGCAGCTTCTTCTTGGGTGGCTCTTGTGCCTCTAGAGCTAGTGACTGGGGATCCGCTAGTGATGGGGGCTCAGGTTCAAGCTGGACAGGAGCCTCAACTGCCGCGATCGGTGCTGGTTGACGGAGCGCACATTTCCGAGGGGTGTACAGCATGCGTACGCCTTTGGGAACGGGCGGTATGGATGGAAAGAAGGCACTCTGGGCTCTGGCAGTGGTGGGGGTGCATCCTCCTCCTGTGCCTCTCCGATAGGCACATCATCCTCATCGTCAGAAACTACAAGGTCCACCTGCATGCGGTCCTCCTCAACGTCTGAATCACTGGAGTCAGGCTCGTAACCCTGCTGAACGTCATCGGCTAGTGGGCTCTCTGGTACATGCTCATCCTCAGAATCCGAGATGATAATGGGGTAGTCGTTGTGTGCCATGATCCTGAGAATCAATAGGACACGTGTGTGTCAGTAATCATGTGGTGTACTTACTATGTCTACTCATGTGTGGAATATGTAACTGCCATGGAACTTGCGTAGCGCGGAGGGAAAAGTTTTATATTTCTTTTCATTGGAAAACATTTCAATTTTGTTTAGACTATAGTTTGACTCAAAAGAATCTCAGTTCGCTATAACGTCGTGCTCTAATACCAATCTGTGACACCCCGCCTAGGCGGAAACACAGGATGCAACTTTGAATGATTTCAAAGCACAAAGGTCATGCAAGCATCGATTAATTTAAAAATAGGGACTTCCATTAGGCAACATAGTTTCACAAAACCTTAAGTTAAATTGTCTTAAATAAGTTTTGTATTTCTTTTCATTGGAAAATTTTCGAAATCAATTTTGTTTAGATTATAGTTTGACTCAAAAGAATCTCAATTCGCTATAACCTCGTGCTCTGATACCAATCTGTCACACCCCGCCTAGGCGGAAACACGGGATGCGACTTCGAATGATTTAAAAGCACAAAGGTCACGCAAGCATCGATTAATTTAAAAATAGGGACTTCCATTAGACAACATAGTTTCACAAAACATTAAGTTAAATTGTCTTAAATAAAACTATTGTAAGAAATTGTCAACGGCCAAAAACGATACAACAACGGTTCAAAAGGTAGTATCCCATGATGCTCGCCCGTAACCCCCCCCCCCCCCCCCCCAAGTTCCATGCCTCATGCTAGTTACCTGAAAAACATGCACCTAGAAATATAGGTCAACAAAAAGTTGGTGAGTTCACGGGTTTTAAATGAATGGACATGTAATCCAAAACCGACTTAAAACCTAGCTAGGGCAATAATTAATATGTGATCTGACATGAGCCCATAACCAAACCTTGACATGTTGTGCCTCGGCCATTGTACACTCAAGACAATGAATAAATGTGAAATACAAGCACTCTTTTTATATTTGTCATCCAGTCAGAGCGACTGACCAAGAGGAGGGGTGTCAACCCAATAGATCTAGAGGTGTATAAAAAACCGGTTTTTTTAGCCGATATTAAAAACCAAAACCGGTTATTTAAAAACCGGTTTTTTATAACCGGTTTTAAACCCGGCCCGAACTACCTGTTATAGACCAGTTATAATATTGGAAGATATGGTTTTTTAAAATCGGTTTTTTTAAAAACCGGGTAATAAACCGATTGGAACAAAAAACCGGTTGTTACAAAAAATCGGTTGCATTGTTATAAAAAAACCGGTTTAACCGGTTTGCAACGTTGGACCAGCTCACAGCAAGGGTCATATGACCGTTAGGGTATATTTTTTGACCCTTTTTTTTGTCTTTTGGCCCCAATCTCTCATCCTTGACTCCTATAAATACCCCATGATGTTTTGGGTTGATTACACAACTCTAATACACTCTTAATACTCTCCAAAATCATAAAAACCCATTTAGTATTAGCAAAAAAAACTCTCAAATGGCTACCTCTAGCCAACAAGATTCGACTCACATTGGTGCTTCAACTAGCGATGTAGTGGTTCGGGTTGTTCCTACCAAGCGAAATCGAGAAGTTTGGCAACACTATGATATGTGTGAAATGGCTTCGGGTGAAAAAAAGGCTCGTTGCAAATATTGTAAAGGGTTCAACAAGCCAGATGCAAACACCTCTTTGAAAACGCACATCACAAAGCTATTTTGCAAGGTTTTGAAATCACAAGCTTCGAAGGATCAACCTAAAATGACAAGTGAAGGAGAGATCTTTGCTTACTCCATTGATGCGGTTCGTGAGGAAATGGCATGTTTTGTCATTCAAGAAAGTCTTCATTTCAACCACTTCGACAACCAACGTTATACTCGCCTTGTTCAAAAAAACTCTCTAACCACGATACACTCATGTAAGTCGTGCAATTCTTAGAAGGGATTGTTTAAAAATGTGGAAAAAAGCTAAAAATGAAACAATTTCTTTTTTTGAAAATTTACAAACCTGTGTAAACCTTACTAGCAATGTGTGGTCGACACCTTATGGTGTACCCGACTCTTACATTTGTGTCACCGCACATTGGGTTCAACCCGATTCATGGCAAATGATGAAACGTACGATTGCGTTTCAACTTTTCGATTATCCTCACACGGGTCAAAATATTTTTTAAGGTTATTGACAACGTTATTAAAACTTATAAATTGGAGGAAAAAAATTTCTATATCTTTTGATAACGCCTCCAACAATACCGTTGCAGTAACACAATTAAAATTAAAATATAAACCCATTTGTGAAGGTGCATTTTTTCATAGTCGATGTGTTGCACACATCATAAATTTGGCGGTTCAAGACGGTTTAAAAATTGTTGAGTCACAAAAGGAGGGTTTTAGAAGAATGTTACGTGATATTTTTAGCAACGTACAAAGACATACTAAATATATAAAGTTTTGTGCGGAGGCGACAAAACCGTGTTTGGGTCCGAATTGGGATTGCCCAACAAGATGGAGTTCTATTTGTAACATGTTTGAAAAGGCGATTTCACAAAAAGAAACTTTAATAGCTTTTCATGAAATCTTGTCGAGTCGTGCTAAGGTTAACTCTTACCATGCAAGAAATTGGGAAACTATTGAGCGTATATCCGATATGCTACAAGTTTTCAAAACCTCGACAACCGCTTTATCCGGTGTTTATTATCCCACAAGTCCTTTAGCAATTCACAAAATATTTTTAATGACATCTAAACTAAGCAAGATAAGCGTGTATGGGCATCCGTATTCGGATATGGTAATACAAATGAAAGAAAAACTTAAAAAATATTTTAGAGAGATACCACCGGTTTTTACTTGTGCTGCCACCTTAAACCCTTGCTATAACATAAGGGGCGTTAATTCTATGATTGATAAAATTGCGGACGACTTAGGTTTAAATTGTGCCGAAGACCCATGTTTTAGCCAAAGTTTAAAAAATAAATTTAGCACTCATCTTAATGCGATGTATGCTTTTTATCAATCAAAATATGGTTCAAGCTCACAAATTCATGATTCATTGAGAAACACTTTGGACGAGAATTCAAATGATTCCGATTTCGCTTTTTATAGTCTTCTATGGGATATAAATGAACAAGATGAAGCTACTAACACACCAGGTAGCGAACTCGGGAGATATAGTGGTTCAAACTTTTTACAACACACCACTCTACAACAATTAAAAACTTTGATTTGTTGACTTGGTGGAAAGAAAAGGAAGAACAATTTCCGATTCTAGCTGCCATGGCACGAGATTTACTAAGTGTCCAAGCTTCTATGGTAGCTTCGAAATACGATTTTTCTACTAGTGGCAGGGACTTATCGATAAGGAGAACGAGGCTAATTCCTAAGGCGGTTGAGATGTCTATTTGCTTAAAGGATTACTTGGATGCGGCCGAAAGAGTACAAGATAAGCGCTCACTTGAGGAAGAATCGGAGTACGAAGCCGAATTGTACGAGGACGAGGTGAATATGGCTTTGATTGAACCAATGACCGACGAAGAAGCCGAACTTGATGAATACCTTCGAAACTACTCGGGTTCAGGCGATGATTAAAGATGTTTTTCAAGAGACGTTTAATGTATTCAAGAGACGCTTGCTTATGTTTAAGACTTTAAGTTGTTTAAGTTTTTAGTAGTTAATGTTTTACTTTTAATGTTTAAGACTTTAAGTTGGATGGTTTATTGTTTAAGTTGGATGTTTTAGACTTTTAGTACTTAATGAAATGGTTATGTAGGTTTTATGTTATAAGTTTCTTAATCCATTTGTTTGAAGTTTGTTTGAAATGAAAAAAAAAAACCCAGTAAATAGCGGCAAACAGCCCAGCACAGCAGCAGCAAAAAAAACAGCAGTTCGAAACCCGTTAACTAGTTATGAAAAACCGGTTTTATATAATTCTATAGTTCGTTCGTGCAACCGGTTTATCAACCGAACCGGTTATAAAAAAACCGGTTTTAAAACCTGAAAAAAAAACAATTATGAAAAAAACCGGTTTTGGTTCTAAAAAAAACCAGATTTTTACACGTCCAAATAGATCTATTCTTGTGTTTCATGGCTAGTCCATAGCTAATGGTTATGGTGTGATGTATGACACAAGGGCTTTATGGATCCTGAGCCTTCTTGTCTTATGTTCACATAATAGTCATAATTGTAACTAAAAACTGTACGCATGTTTTCCCCCTGGAAAATGTAAAACGGTAAAAAGGGGTCGTGAAAAACTCACCTTGTGTGTGTCTGGAAATGAACTACTGAGCCTGGAGCTAGAGTATCCGACCTACGTGTCCTATGTAAGAAGGGACATTTTAAGTCTATGTCACTTGTATTGTCTACAAGTTTGTCACTTGTATTGTCTACAAGTTTTTCACTTGTTATGTTTGTCCTTGTAACTTAACCCTTTAAGTTATGTGTGTCTTTGATGTAAGGATTTATGTATTTAACATCTTGTTTCCCAAAAGATACAATGTTTATCTTTTAAATGAACAATATTAGGGTTCCTAGGTGTAATTTCCCCTAATATTAATCTCATGTCTTGTGTTGTTAGATATATATACATACCATTTCATGCATTTTTATACCCATTGATGACTGTGTGCACTCATATGTTGTAGGTCTTAACATTTTTAACTCAACATGTCTGTATGTCTACCAAATACATGTAATTTAGTTCACTAGCTTCATAAATCTAGTGAACTATATCATCCTTGGTAAGAATACCATTTTCATATGTCTAGATATATCATTTCCTAGGAAAATATACTCTTTATTTGTAAAAATGCGTGTCCTTGTAAGTCTTGTTATAGAACTAAACATTTTCCATATGACTTACAAACTACCAAAATCATGTTTCATGTTAGTGAGTTAGTAACAACACTAATTTCCTTATTAAATTTTCAGCCCATATGGACACAAATATATGTATATATTTCGGCCATGGTGTGTATACTGATGAGTCCCAAAATTAGCAAGTTTTATATACATGTTTTCAACTAATTATCACCCAAAATCAGGCTTTTATATTGGTATTGTCACGGTTTGTTTCCTTTTGATGATAATGGCAGGTATTGAATCTGAACAGTGAAAAGAAGTGAAAACTGGCTTAAAAGACAAGGATTTGAAGACTTTTTGCAAAGATCCAGATGAAGCACGGCCGCGCTCAGGACTATGCATGGCCGTGCCCTTGGTTCCAGGTCAACTAGTCAACATTTCTAAGTCAACTGGAGTCAAATCTGAAGCTTTTTGAGGTGAAAGGGCGTGCTCCCTTAAGTGGCACGGGCATGCTTTAATGAAGCGTGTTCTCCAAGGCTCAAACCGACCAAGACTGACAAGACGGTTACAAAACTAAGAAAGCACGGGTGTGCCACTCCCTTAAAGACGGGCGTGCCAGCCCTGGTACAGACACATATGCACAAAAGGACTCTGCAACAATACGCGTTGCCGTGCAGGGGCGTGCCAAAACGTTGTCAAGAGCGTGCTTGAGCTGATTTGCCTATAAATAGAGCCCTACACTCCACATTTTGGGCATCCCATTTCACCTGAGTCTTACTCACACTCCAGCCACCTTTAGGGTCTTGCAAGTTACCTTTGGTGCTTGGGATCACTCCATAAACACTTGTTGATTGAGAAATGAGAGAGAGAGAGGTCACTAAAACTCATCCAAAACACCTTCTATAATCCACATACACTCACAACTATGTGTTCTTCATACACCAAAGATAGTGTGATAGTTGTACAGCCAATGTCTGGTTAGATTAATTAAGTGTTGGTAGGGTGAAGACTTATCTTGTTATGGATTATATAGTTTTTGTTTGTTAAGTGGTGTTGTGTTCTTGTTTAATTCTTTTCACTTAAACTTTGTTTGATGAATTACCTAACTAATTAACTAGTCTTTGATCTTGTGGGTGAGCTGAGCTAATCCCACAAGTAGCGATTGGCCCATTTGTGGGTAGAAATACACACATTAGTGGCTTAATTCTCAACTATCAAGATATCACTTAGGGCGGTACAGTCTTTATACTTGGTCCTAGTGATAAGCCAAGGCTTAATCTTGTGACTTAGCTTCATGGTCTATGTGATAGCTTTGGCGCAGGTTAAGTATTGGTGAACACGTGTTAAAAGAAAACGGTCGTTATTTTCTTTTATCATTAAACAGCCGCACAGTTAATGATAGATCATTCACTTTTTAAACGGTTAATTAATTCAAGTAAGAGATGCACGTGTGCCGGTTGGTCACAACTCGCTTATATCAAGTGGTTTCTTGTTCGGTCATGCTCCGGCCATCGGCAAGTTGTCTATAAAAGTTTTAAGTGTCTAGATGTCATTATTGCAGTATTGGGAGGTGGATCATTCAGGGTTGGGTATACACAGTCTTGAGTTTTCTGTCTGTAAGTATTGAGAGGTAAGCTTACCGGTTCGGGAGACCCTCACTTTAACACAAAAACACAGCTTGTTTTGCGATAACAGTCACCTCTGGAGAATGCTGTAGCAACTCCACGTTAAGCATTAGTGTGCACTTGTTCACACCACTTTAATGAACTAATTACTATTAATCCGTCCCAATATAAAGTTGGATCCCGAAGCAACACTTCGTGTCGGTATTGATTTTTACTCTGGTCACTCTCATTCTCTTTCTTTTATTTTATCCTTGTTTTTATTAAAGCAACTTGAAACCGTGTAGAGGAAGTCGTATCTTAGGGTTCGATACTCGGTACTTGCTATTACTTATACTACACTCGATAGGTCCACTTGCCTATCGTGTGGGTTTAGACTAGTCAGCAGATATCGTTTTAGTTTTATAAATTTAAAACTTCGATAAGTGTTTCAATTTGAAGGTCACCTTTAATTACCCTTTTTTCACTGAGTCTTGACACTTCTTTCGGGAAAGTGTTGGCTTTAAAAAGGACATTTAAAAAAGACCTAATCCACACAACATCATATATATACATACATTTTCCAACTAACCTTATGCATGTTAAGTCATAAACTTACTTATTTTACTTGGTTTTAGTTATAAGCGTCAACATGTGAGTGAGCAACTTTGTGTATGAAAGAAAATGTAACAATAAAACCACAAGTTTAGGAAAACATTATACCTCCTAGTGACTTAGAAAGTGAAGGAACTAGGGGCCTTGTGCTTCCTTGTTTAAGCTCCTTGTACCACTAGTGTCCCTTGGAATGATGGTTGTTTTTGGTTAAATGTAGTGAGCCGAGAGGGGGTGGCCGAATGTGGTGGTGGTTCGGGTGGTGTGGTGGTCGAAGGTGGTGGTTCAGGTGGTGTGGTGGTCGGAGGTGGTGGTTCGGGTTGTGTGCTGGTCGGCCGACGGTGTTTGGGCTTGAGAAAGAGAGCCGAGAGTGAGAGGGTGAGGGATTATGGTGCACTTGTTCTCAAACCCTTGGTCTCCTGTTTATACTAAATAAATTAGCAAAGTCAACCTTGTAGTTTGGAGTGGTGATAGTGACATGTTCCATTCTATTGCAAGATGTTAGAAGGTGAAGATGAGATAGTGATGGATGCATGGTTATCTAGGATATTGTGTTGACAAAGTGGGAAGCCAAATGGGCGTGGCATGAAGTTCATGTATTTCCTTGTTGGTGCAAGTGTTGGATGCATATGGTTAGAGGTTAGTTAGGGCTTCTAGATGGATGATCATGTTAGTAGTTTGAGCATTGCATACACATACATATGTATGTATGTTGTGCATCTATATATATGTATATATGATTGTATATATATATTTTTGAATGTATTATTACTTGTCTTGTATAACCCCCTTTGTTATATATTGTATCTAGATGTTATAGAAGGTTCTTGTACATGTCTACGTTGGCCAAATAGTATGTAATTGTGTGCACATTGTTTGCTTTTTAACTAGTTGTATTACTAGTTTTTTATGGATATTGTGTCCGGTCAATTATTGTGTATGGACATTGTTTGTCTTTGTTCTTTTTAAGATCACAATTGGGACCTTATGTTCAATTGTATCAATTCCCAAAACTAGGGTTTTGTATGGATCCTCCTATAGTATCGAATAAACTATTCGACTAGTTGTGAAATTGTATCTACTAGGGTGTCTAATGCTTGACTGTTTGCATCGGGATTGACTTGTTGGAACCTTGTATGGTCCAATTATGATGTAATATGTGAAATGTAATGCCATGCACAATGTATATGTGTAGTTAAGTGTACGGATATGACCTGTGATTTCGATAGGTGTCACACGATGCCCTGGCGAAACAATACGTGTAGTGTAGCTGTAGGTGTGTAACGAATAATACTATTGGTGCTCGACAAGGCCCACCCCCGAATCGACAGTTTCAATTCCATACATGGGGGTGCATTGAATGCTTAATTAGTTATTGAACCATGAGACAACATATGGGGATATTCGTGATGTTTTGGTTATGGGCTTAAGGGACGACATTGACTGAGAGGAGTAGCTACCCCGTGAAGTCAGTGCTTATAAAAATTCTAGTACATGCACTATTTTGTTGTGTCGTGCTGCTGTAAAAACTAAACTCTGTGAACTCACCAATATTTTTATACATTGACGGTTTTCAAACATATCTTTCAGGTGATTAACTTGGATGAACGCATGGATATCTTGGGTGGGCATCGTATTAGGTGTTGGTCTTTTGTGTGGGGTTTTACTTCCATTTTCCATGGATAGGAATACAGATGAAAACCTCCTTTTGATGTTGTTTTAGATGGGATGTACTATGATATTTTATAAAACTTAAAAACCGACACCTAATAAATGATGCTTTTCTAAATTAAATGGTTTTGTGAATAATCTTGTATCTGTTCCCTTTTTTAGGTTATGCCACGTGTTTCTGGCTTAGGCGTGGTGTGACACATTTTCCATTATTTAATCGTGTAATACACGGGACTATAACCTAGTTATATTTATTATTATGAAATTCTAAGAGTTGAGTACAACTTGAGTCCCTATGGTTATACCTAATCTGCTGGTTGTATCCCCAATTTTAAAAATAGGACCCATGAGTCCCTGAAGTTGCTGACACTGGTCAATCGAGTCCCTCCCTCTAATGTCTATTTAGATTCTTTTAGATAATTTGTGAAAAAACAGCCCCCCCCCCCCCCCACACACACACACACACACAAAATTTCCTTTCAATATTCATCCAAGTGGTTTGTTGTTTGTTATTTCCCTCGTCTTGTGTCCCTCTACATTCAAAATGAATGTGCATACTATTGGACGTTAATGTTATATAAGCTAGATATACAAACCGGTTCACAAACATCCCGAACGGTTCACAAAACAGAACAAGACGCGCCGGTTCAATCTCAAAGACACAATGTTTCGAAATCAGATTCACGTCGATTAGATTAATTACTTTATGTATATATAGTTTTCATTTGTTTCATTTGACAGTTATCAAGTTTCTTTATCATAAACCAAGATACGAAACACACTTGTATATTCTTACGATCAATTTCAATAAACATCATTATTCTTTATCAGTTTGTGTTATCAATTTGCGTTTATCTTTCGTAAATCGGCCAACAAACTGGTATCAGAGCCAAGGAAACAAAGAATTATTCAAACACCATCACCAATCCGATTATCATATTCCAACGAAAACAGAGGATCACTTCAATCGCTCATCAAGGGAGTAAAGAATCGAAAACAACAAGAGGATTTACACGAATCATATCAATAAGAAACTCTCATCGAATCACAAGGAAAATTCGTCTGTAAATTCCCTAAACTTAAATCTGTTTTTGATTAATTTCTTCCCTTCGTAGAACAGGGGACTATCCCCGGTTATTATTTGGTGTACGATTGTTCAACGATTATTACTTATATAGGAATCCCATAAGGATAAGGATAGATTGGAAAAACATACTTAGGATTTACCCAGATTATCTTCGTTTCAGTCTTCGGATCTTGCGAGGGAATTCAAAAGAAAAGATTTATTAATTATTATTTTGAAATCGTTGACCCTCAAAAGTCAAATCCCGAAAAAAAAAAAACAACAGACATAGTATAAATAAGAAATTCTCTGGGTTATTCTTTTGGGTTTAGAGATTAATCCTTTAATCTCAACACACACCAATCAATTATTAAACGAAAGATGACAACACAAGGAGGAGTACAAACCCAAATTCCAAAATTATTAGGACAAAATTACTATCATTGGCACATTCAAATGAGAGTACTCTTAGAATCTCAAGATTTGTGGAATGTAGTAGAGGATGGTGTTAGGGAATTACCAAATGATGCAAGTGATGCCTTACGAAAAGAACACAAAGAACAAAATAAGAAGGATAAGAAGGCACTTCACTATCTATTCCAAGCATCAACTGAAACAATATTTGAAAGAATTGCAAATGCAAAAACATCTAAGGAAGCATGGGAAATATTATACAAATCATATCATGGAGAACGTCGTGTAAAGACAGTAAAATTACAAACTCTTAGATGTGAATTTGACATCCTAAGAATGTCAGAAACAGAAACAATAGAGGGATATTTTGATAAGGTTACCACAATAGTTAACCAATTAAGAATGAATGAAAAGGAGTTAAGTGACAAGCGAGTAGTTGAGAAAATATTGCGTAGTATGACCAGAAAATATGAATCTGTAGTAGTAGCTGTAGAAGAGTCCAAAGATTTAGAAGAATTATCAATTGAAGAACTTATGGGAATACTACAATCCCATGAATTAAGACTTAAGCAATATGACACACACGTCATTGATCAAGCATTCCAAGTACAAAGTGGGACTCAAGTAAGAAATAAAGGAGGGAATAGATATAATAACAGCTACAGAGGAAGAGGAAGAGGAAAAGGAGGTAGATCAGGGCGATACGGACCCATCATATGTTACAATTGTCAAGGTTTAGGTCATATAGCAAGAAATTGTCCAAACAAGGAGGAAAGTGAAAAGGAGGAATCCGCTATGGTATGTAAAGAAGAAAATAAGACAGAACATGATAGCATGTTTATGATATTTAACATGGAAGAAGATAAGGATACAAACTGTTGGTATCTAGATAGTGGATGTAGCAATCATATGACAGGAAATAGGAATATATTCATCACATTCAATGATCAGGATAGACGAGAAGTTAGAACAGGTGATGATAAGAGACTACAAGTATTAGGCAGTGGGGAAGTATGTATAAGAATAAATGATAAAGTGAATAAGATACCAAATGTCTTTTATGTAGAAGGACTAAGACATAACCTTCTAAGTATAGGTCAATTATTACAACGGGGTTACAGTGCACTATTCGGAAAAGAAATGTGTACCATAAAAAATCAAGAGGGAAAAGTAATTACAATAAGCCACATGACCCAAAACAAGATGTTTCCATTATATCCAAATCGAGACCTACCTAAAATCCTTTACACCTCCACAAAGACTAGTCCCGATTTATGGCATCAAAGATATGGACACATCAACTATGAAACATTGATTGAAATGGAACACAAACAAGCAGTAAAAGGCTTACCAAAATTACACAAGTCAGAAAATGTATGCGAGGGATGTGCACTAGGAAAGCATGCACGAAAACCATTCAGTAAACAAGCAAAATGGAGAGCAGAAAAACCCCTACAACTCGTTCACTCAGACATATGTGGACCCATGAGAACCAAGACCATTGGAGGATGTAGATACTTCATCACCTTCATAGATGACTTTACAAGAAAAACCTGGATATATTTCCTTAAAGAAAAATCACAAGCATTACACTTCTTCAAAATATTTAAAGCCTTAGTAGAAAATCAATCAGACAAAAGGATCAAATATTTTAGGACTGACAGAGGTGGTGAATATTGTGGAAATGCCTTCCAAGAATACTTACAAGAACATGGAATACATCATCAACTAACCACAAGCTACACACCACAACAAAATGGAGTGGCCGAACGTAAAAATAGAACCATAATGGAACTAAGCAGAAGTATGCTAAAAACAAAGAAGCTCCCGAATGAATACTGGGGAGAAGCTGTAAGTTGTACAACATATCTTTTGAATCGAACCACCTCCAAAAGTGTTAGTGATAGAACCCCTGAAGAAGCATGGACTGGAATAAAACCAGATGTGTCAAATCTAAGAATTTTTGGATGTTTAGCCTATGCACACATTCCAGAACAAAAACGAAGTAAGCTTGATGATAAAACCGAAAAGACAATCTTTGTTGGATATAGCGAAAATAGCAAAGCATACAAATTATACAATCCTATTACAAAGAAAATCATAGTCAGCAGAGATGTCATATTCGATGAAAACAAAGTCCGGGAAGATAGTGAAGATGAAGATACTGTAACCTTAGAAGAAAATGAAAACACAGAAGTCGAAGAAAACAATACACATAATGTAACATCCAGAAATGAAGAACACTCACCTATACATAATCTTGCGGGAAGTGAGAGAGAAGATGAACTGGAAGTACAAATTGAAGATGAAAATCTGGATGCCACAACATCCAGTCAAAGTCCACCTCTGAAGATACGATCATTAGCTGATATCAACAATAGAACTCAACCATTGAGTAGTCCAGAAGTACGAAATCTATACCAAAGACATCAAGAGGCCGCAAACTACGCATTTTATACTGACTCAGATCCAATCGACTATGAAGAAGCTAGCAAATATGGAAAATGGAAGGATGCAATGAAAAGGGAAATAGAGTCTATAAAGAAAAATGAAACCTGGGAATTGGTCGATTTGCCGAAGGATCAGAAACCTATAGGAGTAAAGTGGATATACAAAACCAAATATGACGAACATGGAAATATAGATAAACACAAAGCTCATCTAGTAGTAAAGGGTTATAGGCAAAAATATGGGATAGATTATCAGGAAGTTTTCGCACCAGTAATTCGTTTTGAAACTGTAAGACTAGTACTTGCCTTAGCAGCTCAATACAAATGGTATCTACATCAAATGGATGTGAAAACAGCCTTTCTGAATGGAGAACTAAAAGAGAGAGTTTTTATAGAACAACCTCTGGGATTTGTAGAAAAGGGGAACGAAAATAAAGTGTGTCTTCTTAAGAAAGCACTATACGGTTTGAAACAAGCTCCGCGAGCATGGTATAGTCGAATCAGTCAATACTTCGAGCAACATAATTTCAAAAGATGCACATTTGAACATACTTTATTCGTAAAGAAAACAGAAACCTCCAGATTAGTAGTTTGTCTATATGTAGATGACTTAATTATAGCTAGTGACTGCATGGAGGAAATTACATCATTCAAAGAATCCATGCAAAGGGAATTCGAAATGACAGATATGGGAAAGCTACACTACTTCTTAGGAATGGAAGTTACCTACGATCAGGAATCTATAAGAATTTCTCAAACTAAATATGCCAAAAGTATACTCGAAAGATTCAGAATGGCAGACAGCATCAAGGCATCAACTCCAATGGAATACGGACTCAAGCTGATCAAAAATAGCAATGAAGAAAACGTGGATCCAAGCATATATCGAAGCCTAGTCGGAAGCCTTATGTATTTAACCAACACACGACCTGACATTATGTTTGCAGTTAGTAAGATAAGCAGGTTTATGGATCAACCAAAGAAATCTCATTGGGAAGCAGGAAAACACATACTAAGATATATAAAGGGCACATCAGAATATGGAATAGTATACACAAGAAACTCATTCGAATTAAAAGGCTACAGTGATAGTGATTATGCAGGAGACATAGATGATAGTAAAAGTACGTCAGGATATATATTCAATATAGGATCAGGTGCGATTTCATGGCAATCAAAGAAACAAAAGGTAGTAGCATTATCATCAACAGAAGCAGAATACATTGCTCTATCGCTTACTGGATGTCAAGCTCTATGGCTCAAAGGAATACTAAAAGAATTGGAGTTTGAAGCAAATAAAGCAATAATCCTATATTGTGACAACAAATCAACCATCAATCTCACAAAAGATCCAGTCTATCATGGGAAAAGCAAGCATATCAGAATCAAATATCACTTCATAAGAGATATAATTAAGACTGAAGACGTAGAGATACAATACTGCAAAACTAAAGATCAAGTAGCGGATATCTTCACCAAAGCACTCCAACCGAAGGACTTCACAAGACTACGCACTATGCTAAATGTACTACCAATCTAGCTTAAGGGAGGGTATTGGACGTTAATGTTATATAAGCTAGATATACAAACCGGTTCACAAACATCCCGAACGGTTCACAAAACAGAACAAGACGCGCCGGTTCAATCTCAAAGACACAATGTTTCGAAATCAGATTCACGTCGATTAGATTAATTACTTTATGTATATATAGTTTTCATTTGTTTCATTTGACAGTTATCAAGTTTCTTTATCATAAACCAAGATACGAAACACACTTGTATATTCTTACGATCAATTTCAATAAACATCATTATTCTTTATCAGTTTGTGTTATCAATTTGCGTTTATCTTTCGTAAATCGGCCAACACATACCATAACTAAAACCTCAACCACCATATAAATGTACAAAACCACATCAGCATACAACACCACTAACATGCATATATCAGATTATGCATACATTTTGTAAACAATATTTTGTGTGGAAACTTGTAAACGACATCAGTAACCAACAAACAACACCACATTATGCATAATTTTTGTGAAAAACATCATAAACATAAGTATTATGCATACAACTAACTTTAGTAAACAACATCTAAGTAGTATGCATACTATATGTAACATTGTGAAAGATTACTATATACTCACTAAAACAGTAAACTAACATATACATTAACATCTAAACTTAATGTTTTGCAAACGCACTCTTAATTACTGTAATTAACACACTCTAACACAACATACAGTTTGACACACATTGTGAAAGTTATACTCCCTGCATTGTTTGAATTTAAAATCCACATTAAGGTCGCGTCATAACTTGAAGACCACCTTGAAATGGAGCACAAGGTGGTTGACAGTAGTATCTACCCTCGCTCCAGTCAACTGTTTTAAAGATAAACAATGTAGCATAAGTTCAATAATCATCACTTCTAAACATGGAGCATGATGTACGATGAAGATTAACAACCATTACCTCTCAACATGTGATTTTCTATGCTCGCCTTAACAGAACACGTGCTAACCCCGTTGTGATGTGATGCGCTAGAAGATAATAACGATGGTGTTCGGATGTGACGAATGACGACAGAGAGTGGCGTGTGGAGGTGAGGGACGTAAATGGTATGAGGTTTTGATGGTGAGGGCGGTAATGCTCAAAGGGCAAGTCTTTTAGGTGAAAATACTATTTTGCTCTTTAGTTCAACGTTGGTCGTATGTTAGCCGATGGGATAATCACAGGGACTCAGTGATTCTATTTTGCTCTTTAGTTCATTTTGTACTCTATTACCAATGTCGAAAATCACGGGGACTCACTGATTCTATTTTCAAAATTGGAATCCCACCTAACGCATTAGGAATGTGTTTGGGATTGCTTATTTAACTCCAAAAGTGCTAATTGATTTACGACTTTAAAAAAAAAGAGTTTTAAAAAAGTATTTAGATTAGCTTTTGTAATGGAAAAAGTCAATAAATTGTGTTTTAAAAAGCGTTTGGCTTAGCTTATTGTGAAAAATGGTTGTATGTGTGGGTAAATTTGTAATTTGATTTCCAAAAGTCAAAAGCCAGGATTTCTGACTTTTTGAAAACAGTTTTCTGACACATATCAAAAAGCCAAAATCAAAAGGGCTTCTGCCGTAACTAAACAACTTGCTGGCTTTTTTAAGAAGCCAATAAGTCAATAAGCTGTTTTTCAACTCAATCCCAAATACCCGCTAAATATGACCATATCAGTGTTCGGGTTGCTTATTTAACTCAAAAGTGCTTTTGGTTAGTAGTGCTTATTGACGTATAACTTTTTGAAAATGACTTTCTAAAAAAGTGTTTGGATTAGCTTTTGTGATGGAAAAAACCAATAAGTCACTAAGTTGTTTTGTTAAAAAGTGTTTCACTTAACTTATAGTGAATGTTGGTTGTATGGGTGGTAGATTTGTAATTTTTATTCCAAAAGTCAAAAGCCAAAACAAAAAGCCATGATTTGTGACTTCTTGAAAACAACTCTTCAACCTATATCAGAAAGCCAAAACATAAAATGGTTTCGGTTTACACAAACAGTTTATTAACTTATTGGCTTTTTAAAGAAGCCAATAAGTTAATAAGTTGTTTTTCAACTCAATCCCAAACACCTTCCTCAAATTCTAATTTGTACTTCATAAAAAAAAAGTAGTAGTCAGTGGCGAAGCTTGACCCAAAAGTTCGGGGGGTCGGAAATCACAAGTTTCGGGGGGTTGAAAACCATTTTCGGGGGGTCGAAACCGTATATACCAAAAAATTTCTATACGAATACTATATAATCGGACCTTCTGAACGAAAATTCGGGGGGGTCGGCCGCCCCTCCTCACCCCTTAAGAGCTACGCCCATGGTAGTAGTCATAGGAAGGGTATCAAACGAACTCCGATTGAACTCATTCACTCGGCATTCGAACCATCTTATCGAATCCTACGATCTTAGTTTTTAGGTTTTCGCTTTTTTGGATTTTTAGTTTGTAGTTTTTAGAATTTACGTTTAATCATTGTGTCTTTTTTTTATGAGCCTGAGGTTTGGCCAGTTTTGCCACATCAGTCCAAAATCGAAACTTTTTACATCTGGCTCCTTTAGTTTTACTTTTTTTTTTTGCCAAATTTGTCCCTAACACTAACCCAGTTAAATTGTCTCGTTAAATTGAGGAATATTAATGTCATTTTACCTATCCAAGATTGTTGTTGCTTACATCACTACACATACATGTTAATAAAGTGAGAGGTCATGAAGAATATAAGAAAAAGACAAAAGGAAGAAAAGGAAAGGTACGGTAATTAGCACTGTTACAAGTTGGTTAAGGATGTTATACCACCCGTAGTGGGGCGCTATTTGTCAAAAAAATTGAAGTATAGCGCCCTCTACACTGCAACACCTGGGCGCTATGCCCATAAAATCACCGGGGGCTTTATGTTTATAACGCCAAACTCAAAATCAACCAACCAACCAAATTTTGACACGTGGCGAGGACAAAGGAAACGGTCAAAAAAATTTGACCGTTGGGGACCAGGTTTTGAACGGTAAAGTTTTTTTTTTTTTTTAATTTTTATATATACACAACACAATATACACATACACATACAACATACAACACTTTCCAAACTAAAAAACACACACCTACTAAACATGTTTCCATACAGTTCATCATTCGGGGTCCCGGGTCGCCCGGGTTCGAGGCCAAACACTACTACTCCACTGCCACCCAATTGGTCGGAGTTTGACCCGAACACAATGCAATACGCGCAACTACTCCAGGGTCACTTTTATCCTCCACCAAACTATGGACAACCGGGCCAATTTTTTCCTCCACCAAACTATGGCCAAGGTTCTCAAGAGGAGGCCGAGCTCGTGCCAGAAACTCAAGTGGAGACCGACGAACCCGAGGGTTCTCAACGGAGAGGCCGCGGGCGTGGGAGTGGGAGCGGGCGCGGGAAACGCTCGCATAAAAAGAAAGATCCTACCCAACCTCGTCAAAAAAAGCAACAAGAACGTTGGACCCAAGACGAGGAATATGCTTTAGCGAGAGCCTGGCTCGACGTATCGGAGGAGCCACTAGTTGGTTAGTAAATTTTTTTATATTTATATATAATTTTTTTATATATATATTGTTCGTGTTTTATATATAGTATTTATTTTTTATATATATATTGTTCGTTATATATTTCTAATCGTATAATTTTTTTTTGTAGCCAACTATCAACATCTTCCTGAGTTTTGGATTCGGATTCGAGCGCTGTTTTTTGGTGTGATGGGTAGAGGGGAGTATCGAGAGAACGACTCGGTTTCGGGAAAGTGGTCGGACATAAATAATAGATGTCACTCGTTTTCTCAGGTTTACCAGCGTTGTATGGATAACAGGGGCAGTGGGGAAGGTGATGATGGTGTGTTGACAAGAGCGTTGGACGAGATAAGATCTACCCGCCAACCGTTCCCGTATTTGAGAATTTGGGAGATGTTGAGAAAAAGTCCTAAGTGGGCTAAGGTACCAGCTATGGGGTCGGGTGGTAGGAGGAGGATCAGGAGAGGAGGAGGATCAGGAGGCGGAGGACCATCAAAACGTAGCAAAACCTCCTCCTCGACGCGAGATCCGGATACACCGTCATCCGATGCTCGCTATGTGAGTTTAGGTGATCATGTTAATTTGGTTGATGAGGAGGAGGAGGAGGAGGAGCAGGATATCCCTAGACCAGCTGGTAGAAAATCAACAAAGGGTGGGAAGGGGGAGTCGTCTTCGGCAGCAGGTGGTGGCTTGAAGGAAGATTTCGAAGAAATGAACCGTAGACTTCAAGATATTCGCGACCTTGGCCAAAGACGTTTGGAGACGATGCAGCAGAGAGTGGTGGAGAATAAAAGGTTTGTCGAGCTCCAAGAGGCGAGGCAAAGGGAAAGGGACATTGAGTTTTTGTCGAAATCGATCGAAGACCTCGAAGGAGACGCGCTACGCCTTGCAATGCTTCACATGCAACAAATCTTGAAAAAATATGACCTCTAGTGTGTTTGGTTTTTTTTAAATATTAGTTGTAATTTTTTTTTAATTTTAGTTGTAATTTTTTTTTTAAATTTTAGTTGTAACTTTTTTTTAATTTTAGTTGTAACTTTTTTTTTAATATTAGTTGTGTGTTTTTTAATATTATTTGTAATTTTTTGAGAGAATTACACAGATTGTCCTTTAGTTTTACCTGAAATTGCATCCTTTGTCCTTTTTTTGAATTTTTAACTCTCTGTGTCCTTTGTTTTGTACACTTGTTACACCGTTTGTCCTTTAGACCCAACCCCGTTAAAAAACTCAGTTAAGTCCCTCACGTGCCCCTCACGTGAGGGGCAATATTGTCTTTTCATCAAGCCATCATCTCCCTGCCTTGTAACGTTCGAAAAAAAAATTAGGGGTTTTTTATCAGATCATCCCCTGTACACACACACACACTCAGTGACAAACACGATGAAGGCAGATGAAATCAGGGAGTATATGAAGCCCAACCGTCTTCTTCTTCGTCGCACTGTATATGGTAAGTTATAACCCTAATTTTTTCTAAAATTTTTGAATGTTAAAACCCTAATTTTTTCTAAAATTTTTGAATGTAGAAATATTCAGTATTAATATGCATAATGTAGGGTTTTTCAGTTGATTTGAACGATTTAGGGTTTTCAGTAGGATAAATTGTTGGATTGTGAACGATTTAGGGTTTTCAGTGGGTTGGATTGTGAACGATTTAGGGTTTTCAGTAGGATAAATTGTTGGATTGCGAACGATTTAGGGTTTTCAGTGGGATAAATTGTTGTTGTTGTTGATTATTGTTGTTATTATTATTATCCGAATAATAATAATTTATTGTTATTGTTGTTAGGAATGGCGATTGAAGACGATGATGATGATGATCCACCGGATCCAGCAACCGAAGACTTGACTTTCTATTTTTAGCGGAAAACGGAGTGCAGGCAGGGGATCCTTTGTCGGTTGGGCTGTACCAGCAGATGGACGTAATCAACACTGTTGCAGATGAATAAACACTGTTGCAGATGATGACGGTCGTCGGGGTGCAGGCCGGGGATCCCTTGTCTGTTGGAGATGAACCTGGATGGGGTGCTCTTGTTAGTTAAACCAACACTAACAAGAACTCCGGATCAGGTTCAAATTTTGCAAATATGTGTTTGAAGATAAGGTTCATCAAGCACTACAGATGAACCTGGATGGTCTTAGTAGGGTTTAGGGTTTAGGGTTTATGTATGTAATCATATTTTGGGTCTTGGTGAATTAATGTAATGGTTTGTTTTATGTAAACTTTGTTTTATGATTAATGTAATGGTTGTTATGATTAATGATTATGGTTTGTTATGATTATTGTAAACTTTGTGTTAGTATGGTGTATGATTATGGTTTGTTATGATTATTGTAAACTTTGTGTTAGTATGGTGTATGATTATGGGTCAAAATGGGTAAGGTTGTTTTAACAGGTTTGTTGGTGTATGATTATGGGTCAAAATGGGTAAGGTTGTTTTAACAGGTTTGTTGGTGTATGATTATGGGTCAAAATTTGTAAGGTTGTTTTAACAGGTTTGTTGGTGTATGATTATGGTTTCTTAGTGTTTGTCAATGGGTCAAAATGGGTAATGGGTAATGGGTCAACATGGGTGATGGGTCAAAAGGTTATTCAATGCAATCTATATGGGTCAAAATGGGTCATGAGGGTTTGTTTATGTAACAGGTTATTACATATTAATGGTATGTTTGACTGTTGTTGTTTATGACAGTTATGGTATGTTTGACTGTTGTTGATAATCTGTTATGTTTTAAGGATCTTGTATGTTGACTTTAATACAGTTTTTTGACCCATTTGAAAACACATATGAATAAAGGTTTTGTTAATGCTTGTTGTTGTCCAGTTTTTTGACCCATTTACACTTTGATTGACTTAGTGTGTAGTTTCAACCTTGTTGATGTCCAGTTTTTTGACCCATTTAGACTTTTGTCAATGGTTTGTTGTTTCTAATCTAAACACAGCTTGGTTAATGCTTTATGTTGTCCAGGTTTTGACCCATTTGAGCACAGATATACCATAAACTATGACAATCAAAATTCTGACAATACATAACCATTTCATAACAAGATTTCTTACATTTCATAACCAAAATATCTTACATTTCATAACCATTGTAAGTCCTTCAAGTACACATCATGCCTAACTATTCAAGAACAATAAACTACAATAACAAAAAAAACGAAGAAAATCCAACTAAACCAAAGCTTGCTTCTCAGTTTCCTTGATTCCTCCTGACTTTCATGAAGCTTTCGAAGCAAATTAGCAGTCTGAAAGTTGGTCTGTTCACACCAACCAATAAAACCACAACCGATTGGACATACAATAGAATCTTCTACCTGGGTTTTTTGCTGTTGTTGATGTTCGAATCATCGCCAGCATTCCACACCTACAATACACCATCCTTTGATCGCCCTAATTTTTTTTTGCAGTGTAGATTGTGGTGTAGATTGTGATAAATTGTGATAAAAAAACCCTAATTTTTGATCTGATAAAAAACCCTAATTTTTTTTCGAACGTTATAAGGCAGGGAGATGATGGCTTGATGAAAAGACAATATTGCCCCTCACGTGAGGGGCACGTGAGGGACTTAACTGAGTTTTTTAACGGGGTTGGGTCTAAAGGACAAACGGTGTAACAAGTGTACAAAACAAAGGACACAGGGAGTTAAAAATTCAAAAAAAGGACAAAGGATGCAATTTCAGGTAAAACTTAAGGACAATCTGTGTAATTCTCTCTAATTTTTTTATATTTATTTACCTTTTATTTTAATTATTTTGAGTTAAAAGAATATAAAAAATAAAATCCACGTGGACCAATCAGATTAAAGGGCTTTATATATAAAGCCCCACCACTACACCCCTTTTTCAGTTTCTCTCTCCATGCTGACTCAGCAGTCACGTGGACCAATCAGGAAGGGGGGCTTTATATGCCCCCCACTACACATGCTCTTAAACTTGTAAGCTGTAGCTCAAGACCAGATAAGTTGCTGAAACAAACAACAAAGAAACTAATCAATTGAATTGAATCGAATGAAGCAAGTAATTGCAAAACATGTTTGTTTGTTTGGGTCTGGATGAAATGTGTACATACATTTGGGTGACTTTAGAACCTGAACACTTGACTCCTCTTCAGTTGTCTCCACAGGGATCCCCTCCATCATTGGAGGTGTACATACATCTATGTCGCCATTAATTAAGACTGTAGCTAAGCCAAGAAGAAAGAGGAAGACCAAAACCACCATTAGTTATTGGTCCCTGACACTACGACGACGCTGGTTCAGGGGTATGGTGGTGGGTGTAGATGGCTGCGGTGGTTGTTTTTGATGGTCTCGGATCTTGTCTGTCCGGGTGTCGGGTCTCGGTTTGAGTCAGTTCAACTCGGGTCAGATTTGTTCTGTTTCTCTCTAAATCTTTAAGGTGTTGTCGGGAGCAGGGCCCCGCCTGAGCTCCACCCTATTTCTCTCTCTAGATGGGTGTATGCGTGTGTTGTTTGGTAAAGAAAATGGTGGATTGAGTGGTTTTGAGGGAAAGAAAATGGTGGGTTGAATGGATTGGTGATGGTGGTTGATAGTGGAATGGTGGTGGTGGTTTGAACTTGAAAGGAGATGCAGGGGAGAGAGGAGATGGGTTTTTTATTTTAAAGACTAAAAAAAGAAATAAAAGATTTAAAATAAATAAAATATACAAAATGTCTAAAATGCCCTTGACTTCCTAGACAAAAAGACATAAATACCCCTCAACTTAACGAGATAAGCTAACTTAACGAGATAAGCTAACTGGGTTAGTGTCAGGGACGAATTTTGCAAAAAAAAAAAAGTAAAACTGAAGGAACAAGATGTAAAACGTTTCGATTTTGGACTGATGTGGCAAAACTGGCTAAACCTCAGGGACGATTTTGGCTATTAACTCTTTTTTTATATTCATCATTGTATCATTTTTGTGATTTATTGTGTCTTTTTTCTTAAGCATTGTGTTATATTTTTTTGGCATTATGTTATATCTTGTGGCTTATTGTGTCATATTTCGTGATCTATCATGTATTTTATATCCTTCTTACCTCCTATTTTTGTTGCCGTAGGATTACTTAAAAAGTAAATCCGAGACACACTCAAGTCAAATTCTAATTTGTAATTAGGGGTGTAAACGAGCCGAACCGAGCCGGACTTGAGCTCGGCTCGAGCTTGACTCACCAACATTAAATAATAGGTATACTATATAAGCGCTATAAGAGAAAGAGTACCTCGATCATGGGATTTTTACTTAAAGCAGCCCTAGCATAGCCTTTCCCGCCGGGACATAAAATAATAATAATAATAATAATAATATAAAATTTGTTTGTGCTGGTTTAGGCTCGCGAGCCTAAACGGTCTTTGTATGAAAAGCTCGAGCTCGATAGCTAAACGAGTCATGTTTCAAGCTCGAGCTCGGGCTCAGGCTCGTTAAGACTCGACTCGTTTGAGCTTTTTACTGATCCGATCCCGAGTAGCTATCGAGCCGTTACACGTCGTTTACACCCCTATTAAATTGTACTCCGTACAATCCTTCCCCGAGTTAGAAACGAGGACTTAAGTTGACAAGTAGTCCATAGTAGAGGGACAATTTCCATAAATTATAGCAGATAGGTAAATGGGTGCAGGAACAAGCGGCATTATTGACGCCACGAACAACAACAAAACACAGCACAGAACAGAACAGAACAACAAAGCTTCTTAATCACTAGACAAAGAAAAAAAAAGGTTATGGGTTGTTGTTGTACATGGAATTCAAGAAGATTAAAGAAGAACTAGCAGTTACCCATGAAACCAATCACAATCTCCAACTCAGTTTTTGTATTGCCCTACCTTAATTCTTCTTCTTCTTCTTTTAAGATTGTTGCCCAGAAGAACAAGAATTCCCAACCTTCTAAGGTTAATTTCTAATATATATATATTTTTTTTGTAAAATATTTGTCTTTGTTAATGGGTTTGTGTTGCTGCATTTTTGTATGATTTGTTAGAGTTTGATTATATGTGTTAGGAAAGTTTAAATCTGTTTGAGATGATTTGTTAGAAATAATAATTACATTCTGACATTTGTGATCTTATCAGGGCAGGTTAAAGAAAGAAAGGTATCTGTTTGTTTAGGATTATAACATGTGGATTGGATGTATGATAACACACATTTTTTTGTATATGATTTATTAATGGCACAAAATCACAGAATTTAACTGAAAATCTTAGAGAGTGACTGAGTTGTGATTTCAGAGGAAGAATCGAATGCAAGTCAAACGTAGTCAACCCCTGAAAGTTTGGGGCCTAGCTATATATATATATATATATATATATATATATATATATATATATATAGATTCTCTCCGAGATCACAGGGTATTTAGTTTTTAGTCTTTGGAAAGAGGATTATGATGGGTGCTTTCATTTCAGATCAATAATATTTTGAGAACTGCATAATGCACTTGTAAGAAGATAATCAAAGTAATGGGGCTGTTTGGTAGCCTCTTAATCAGCCTCTTAATCATTCAGTTCTGAATCATTCGGCATTCAGACTGTTTGTTTCAGCCTCTAAATGGAATGATTAAGTCTGAATCATTAAGATTTGGGATGTTGCTGAATCATTAAGCACTGAACCATTAAGCACTGAACTAAGCTGAAACTTAATGAGGCTTTCCTACCAATGTGAGACATGAAAATTAACCATTAAGATATCCAACTTAATGATTCAGCACTTAACCATTCAGACCTCTTAACCATTCAGACATCTTAATGATTCAGCATTTAATGAACCAAACAGCCAGTGTGGCAATTGCTGCGTCAACCTTCTTACCTATCACCTTCATGGGATTGCGTTCATGCAATTTTGAACAGATTGCTGCTTCTGAAATGAACACTCCTCTTGTTTGTAATTACCCAGTCTTGTTTCTAAAGTTCAAAAAAAATGTATAAGATTGTTATGTTATATTTATACGTTTATTTTATAGTTCATAGTAATTGATATGCCCAAACAATTGTTGTTACTTCATCCAAAATGATTAATGCTGTACGATGTCTATTAAGTGTTTAATATTTTTAATTCTCTCGATGTCAAATGTTTTGACATGTTTGCTACTTTGATGTTCAATTTATGTCATATTTCAAGTTTTGTTACATGTCATGTGTCACAAATTCTTATTTTGTTTTATGAACTTTCTTTTTGCAGGGTTCTGAGCCGCCTCCTCCAGCCAGGATTACATCAAATGTCAAGCAAAATTTGCAATTCTTGAAATTATGGAAGGTGAATATATCGACCCATTTACTTATGAGTGGGTTCAGCTAGTTGAAAATTTGTCCAAATTGTATTTTAATTTGTACAGCTTTTGTGAATTGTTTTATTTATAAAGTAAGATAGTTATTATTATCATCATCACCATCTTTTAAATTAGTTTATTGTATTTTATTACAGGAGTATCAAAAGAGAAAATCCGGCACACCCAAACCTGCTACTAGTTACCGTAGGAAAAAGGTGGAAAAAGATGAACTTCCAGATGATGATACCGAGCTTTATCGTGATCCCACTTTGACCCTTTATTAGTAAATCTCTTTCCCATTTGTAATTAAGTAACTCTTTTCTAGAGCACCCAGAATTTATGAATTTATTGAATAGTACAAATCAGGGTATAGATACTGCAGTCCCTGTGCTGCTTGTGGATGGTTATAATGTCTGTGGCTATTGGCCGAAGCTCAAGAAACATTTTATGAATGGCAGACTTGATCTTGCTCGCCAAAAGCTTGTTGATGAGCTTATAACCTTTGGAATGCTAAGAGGTTTGTGCCAATTAATATTTCGAACATTATAGGTCAAATGAACCAGCTTTTAACATGAGTATTCAGATAAATTCTTCATTTCGTCCTTGTATATTTGAAACTGTATTCACAATTATATTAAGTGAAAGGTTTTGAGCTACATTTGTTTTTCAACTCTCCTCAAAGTATTAGATTAGAGGAAAACACTACAAGTCTGTCAGGTTATTTTTCATAATTTTGGATCATTAAGTTTGATACCGAGAGAAATATAAGTATTAGCTAAAAATCGAAATTGGTTAAAAGTCGCCTGACATGTCCTTAAAATGAATGACCTATATATAGTATAAAAGAAATTATTATTTAATTATTTACTCTAAGTTGTTTCATTTGGTCATTTTCAGAGGTGAAAGTGGTAGTTGTTTTTGATGCTATGATGTCTGGTCTTCCAATGCACAAAGAAAATTTTGCTGGGTATCTCATAAACTAATATTTACTTTCTCGCATGACCTCTTTTCATATATTTTAATAGTGTTGTAGAATATTGCAGTGTCGATATCATTTATTCAACTGAAACTTGTGCTGATGCCTGGATAGAGAAAGAGGTAAGTAGTGAAGCATGCTCATGCGTCTATTACACTAGTAAGTTCATTAACATAATCATAAAAAAAAAATGGTATTAAACGCTAAAATATAATTACTGACTCGCCCTGTAGTATTAAAACTAATTTTGTAAGTAATATAATACCTGAATTCGCTGGTAGGTTGCAGCCTTGAGGGAAGATGGATGCCCAAGAGTGTGGGTTGTCACATCTGATCGTTGTCAACAACATGCAGCACACGGAGCTGTAAGTCATAAATACATTTTACTGATAACATTTATTTTGTGAACTTAATAAGCCAAAAGTATGTTTTAGGAATACGGTGAACACAATTATTATATTATTATTTTATAATACCAACATTACAATGCCCTTTGCATTATTTGGGGTGACTTGTGATCAGTATAGTTTTAATTATAGGGTGCTTTTGTTTGGAGTGCAAAGGCATTGGTTTCAGAGGTATGACACGTTAATATACATGCTCTTTTCTCTCTATATTAGTTATCTTGTAAGTTCGTTTTAGTTTACACTTTTTAAAGTTGGTTTATTGCTTGTGTTAAGATGTAGTATAATTTACATGTCAAAAGTATTTGCTATCTGTATTATAGGTGGATTCTGCATAAAATGTCTTGTGGTTGTGGTTACATAACATAGGAGAATGGTATTTGTGAAAATGTATGAGGGTTAGGCTCTTAGGGTTTCGTCCTCGTGTCTATATATACCCGTACATGCCCTTTTTTATTTGCAGTCAACACGATTACTATTTTTAACTCTGCATGGGCTCTAATAGATATTATCCTTGTTGTGAGTGTATCAACTTCAGCACATACCCTATACTGCATATGTGTATTTTTTATCGGCTATCTACTTCACATCACAACTCGCTTTGCATAAGGCCATCACCGCATACACACAACTTCAGTACTAATATCCAAAAGAAACCAACAGACTTGACCTTCATCTCATCTGGTAGGCGCCACCACGCCAGTTGCTTGTTACATGTTTTCTGCCACTTGTTTTCTGAGCAGAGTTGTATGATTTTTTTTTGTGTTTACTGCCACCTCTACTGCATTGCCTTTGCCTACGCATCCATGGGAACCATAATTTCAATATTTTCAAATTTCAGAGATTCTCATTTTGTATTTCTGTCATTTTGTTACTCATCTTATACATGGTTTATATAACGCTCTTTTATTATCACCATGGAAAGCGGTGTAAATCCTCAAGAATTGGGTACTAGTGCTTCACTTTTCAACCTTTAAACATGACTAGTTGACACATGTTTTGCCAATTATCTCTTATGGATGCCCAACTATGCAGTTTGTTGTGGCAGTCCATCAATTTTTCCATCATACAACTGTTTTGACCTTTTCAGACTTATTATGAGGTTTTAGCTAAGGCATGTGAGCGTTATACCAATGATGTTTTGAGGATGCTTATAACATTCTAATTAGAAATAGGAAGGCAATATGGAGTCTCATCGCAAAGCTTGTAAAAAATAGTGGTGGGGGCCGAAAATCACAAGACCCAATTTTTTTCCTATCGGTGGGGGCCGGACTCAAATTCATATAAAAATTACCTACGAAAATCGCAAACTTCCACCACTGAGCCAAAAAACAGGGGGGCGGGATTATCCTTTGCCATTACATCTTGGCAACTCGAGCACTGACGCATGAGTTTGAGTCACTTGTGCCATTTTTCAATATATTGATATTTAAACAATGAACCTTTTGCCTTCCTGTCAAGCAAAGATTAACTAGTGACGGTTTGCCATATGAGACAATGAAGTTTTGCACTCTTTGGAATTTGGTTTTGCTTAAGGCATGTATGCAGTATGATGTAATGAAGTATTTGGTGTCGGTTATAGTGCTTCTTTTTCTCCTATTTCTAGAATGACTGGTATATCTATTCTATTGTCTATGACAACTGTATAATTGGTCTCTCGTATTTCTATTATTAATAAAGCTATGCGTAGTTGGTCTTCAAATTAACTTGGTATAGAAACTAAACTGCCTTCCTCTGTGGTGACCTCAATATGTATACATAGAGCAACCTCCTCGGTTTATTGCACAGTGGAGGTTAGTATTAGCTTGCAAACTTCGGAAGTATTTATGGCTTTAAACAGTCTCATGGAGCATGGTTTTGTAGATGTAGCTCATTGATTAAAACATCTAGGATACCATGTAGTGAGGCAGAGTTCTATGTTTGGGTCATAATAGACATACTTGCTAGTCTATGATCGCGTTGGTATAATCGAAGGATGGAATTTCAATATGCAAATGAAAGTATGGCCATTGATATTTTTAAGGAATTTGGTTTAGTAGGTTACAAACTAATTGACGTTCCAACGAAATGATTAATACTAAGTTTAACTCTTATTAGGAAGCTGCACCACACCTTCTAAAGTAGATGAACGGAACTGCAAGAAACAAATTACTATAATATTACGTACTTCTGGGGAGGGAGTTGTTAGAATGCATTAGGGTTAGGCCTAACTTGTACCCAACACAATAGAGAATAGACATCATCTAAATGATTGTCAATCATATTTTTTTATCTATCGTTGATACACTGCAATAAGCTTCTCAAGTAATAATTTCTTCCTGATTAACTTGTTTGTTTTGTGCATTTCAGATTAAAACTTCACAAAAAGAGGTGGAGAGAATGCTTGAAGAACACAAGTGAGTGTTCTATCAACTTATATGCTCACTAAACGAAACCATAAGAATCTTGAATATATTGACAACTTTAGAACCGCATAAATCACTTGTACATAGTGCATTGGAGATAATCAAGGTAGTGGGAGAGAGAAATGTAGCGGTTACTTACAAGTGTACTATGTTTTACCAATGATGAAATGAACAAGGTATTTAAAATTATTCTCAACTTATTTTCCAGGTCATCCTCAGTACAAGGTAAACTATTGAAGCACAATCTTGATTCTGAGGTAGTGGATGCTCTCAAGGATCTTCGGAACAAGCTCTCTGAACGCGGCGGTTAAGGTGTAATCGTATATAACACAAGCGTGCAAGTATTATTTAAATTTGTCCCAGTAACAATTTATTCACTCGGTACAAAATTTTTGTGTCGGTCATGTTTCCTAAGGTCAGCCTATATTGGTTACCATTTACTGTACTGAAATTACAAATATCATGAGGACATGTCTAGTTAATAGTTCAGTAGTTGCTTTAAATTTATAATATTCTATTTTATAAACAAATGACACGAGGGTCTCCATAGGCAACTATTTCTAAAACCAATACTAAACTCTACGTTGTCTATGAGATCAGTTCTCGCTTACATAAATCACTAACTATTGAAAAATTAATTGTGGTTTGCTGACCACAACAACGTAGGTAAAATAAACTAAGACTAGTGGGTTTGGAGACACCAAAAATGCCATATCTCATGGTCACCTAGGATGCCACCTAGCACGTGGTTCACGTTCTCTTGTTTGGGACATGAGTGGGGTGTGGAGACATGAGATAATATTAAATGCAATAATAATAAAAAAAGTAAACAAAAATAATAATATTAAATCATGATTAGCCGTCCCTTATATCCCTGGAGAGCTATGAGAGACGGAAACATGGGTGAAGGGTGGTGTTTGGGACGGGGACGGAAGAGAGAGAGGCTGAAACATGGGGTTTGGTGTCTCCACACCCATAAGCCTAATACAGTGCTTTATATTAACTAGATTTTATGCAGATAATGCAGTAAAATATCGGATATTGGTCAAAGACCGATATTTGAGATATTGGTTATTATAGTGGGATATCAATAATTGTTGAATATATATCTATACTAGGTTAGATACCCGTCTGTGATACACGGGATTCCCAAAATTAAAATTCATAACTAATCTAAATTATTAAATGATATGAATAAAATGATATAGGGTGTTAATTGATTATTGACATATCCATTTGGTTTAACGTATATTTTAAGGAAAGTATGTGATCGATGTCGTTCGGTTGGTCAAAAATAAGTAAAAATATAGTAAAGTGAAAATCGAGTCGTCTCCACCGGGAATTGATGGAAAGAATAGTTTTTAACTAAATCAACTATTTATCTAATTAATTGATTGTTTTAGAAAATTAGAAAAACTATAATAATTTTGATTTAAATAAAAACAATAAAAAGAACAAAGTAACCTCATCTAAACTTCGGTTTCTAGGTTTCACACAGTTTTCAGTTTATAAATTGGGAACCATATAGACATAGTTTTGGAAATTAGTTAACTAGCTAGTAGCACAGGTTCTTGTCATCGAAGCCTATTAACTACCCAATTGTAAGTATCAAGTCAACCCTCTTTATGTCACCCAACTCGCTACTAAGTTTTGTCATCAACCGAACAAGTTGCAAAGAAAGGACTCAAAACACAGATCAACTGTTTAATTTATTAATGCATCAATAGTGTTTAAGATGTTTGTCATCACAAGCAAAGACAAAATTCAATATTGAAAATAAACAGGAAAAACTGCAAAACCTAATTGTACCGTTCGTCCAGAGAAAGTTACAAAAGATTTAGCCTTGAATCTCGTTCACCGCGGCTGCTTCCTCTTTTTTTCTTCGTGCCTTCCTGTAGCCGTCCAATGAATAATAATCAAAATCCCTCCTCTTTGTCGTAATACCCTTTTTGTATCTCCAAGTTTTTCACCTAAGTTCTTTGAGGGCTCATTTCATTTAAAGCCCAAGATGTCAACATGTATTCCTTATAAAACTCTTATAAATGCTTGATGTAGCCCATAACTTTAATTTCACTAGTTCAGCACAAAACATCGCCCACAAATTCTTGTGTTGTCATGGTCCATAACATATTATTTGTGATTTATATTTACTCCAATTTCCTTTTTATTTAATTATGAGACTACTGCAAAAACATGTCACAATATATTTTGAGTTAATTCCTTTAATGACCATCAAATGCATTCAATAATATTTGTTATCCCATATTTTTCTACTCATCGATTGATCACTGATGGTCACAAACAATTTTCTTTTAATTTAAACATTGTTGCATCTATTATTTTTTCGGTATAAATTCGACTTTTAGTTAACGGTATCTAAGATCTAAAAAAATACAAAACGAACTCAGCATAATATCTATGTTACTGTATTAAAGAACATCGACGTACAAGATGGTAACTTCCCAACTTTTTTAAGATGGCATATGAAGAGCCATAAGTGTAATCCTCTAATTTTTTATCACTTTTCTTCCATTTATGCCCTTACTACACAACATTTGAAGGCAACTGTACAATGACTAATGCAACTCATCCCAAGTCTTTATTTTTGCAACCGTTTAAGTAAACAACTCCCAAATTGAATGCTCCATTAATTTCTTCCATCAATTTTTCATAACACCTTTCATCGATACCTCTTAAAATCCCAATTAAAGCTTCGAATTCAACCTCATTGAAGGGGGTCTCTTGAAAAACTCTGAATTCAAGCATCCATCGGTTATGTTCGTTATGAAATTAACCCTGATTCAATGGTCTCCATCAATAATGATTTCATTGTGCATATCACTTTGAAAGATTAGGCTATTATATGTTCATTGCTTACATGCTTATTCCTAATGCATCATGCATATTTTTGTTAGTTAGAAAGGGAAAATGTCATAAGTCTGATTTTCGTTGCATATAGGAAAGCGATTTAATATTGATTTTTTTCTATTTGGTGACAAATTTGCAACTTTGTTTTTGGGACTTGCATAGATGGGAGCATAATTGTAGATTAGAGAAGATTAAATATGCTCATAAGTTTTTGTTGTGTGATTGAAAGCTTCTTTCTTTTATCTTTATTGAAATGATAAGAATTATTGCTTTAGCCATAACCATAGATTGAACTACAGATGACTCTACTCGAGCCACTTTTTGTAAAAATGACAAGTGAATAAAGGACTAGCTTTTTACCATTAAAGAAGGTTCATGGTTTTGCTTTATATAAAAAAATTGTTGCACTTTAAGATTGATTTTTGCCACTTAAAGAATCATATAGCGAGTTGATTAAAGTTGGATATAGTTAGGTAATTTTAGATTTATCTCGATTATTAGGTTATTTCTGCACATGTTTCTCCTAGACTTGAGTTTTTTGACCCTCAATAATTAGAGACCGAACATAAGTTTTGCTAACACTCAAAAGTGATTATTGTGACTTTAAGTCTCATAGTCAATCTAGATGCATATGAGCATATCCAAACATACCCCTTAAGACTTAAGAGATCTGTATTCTTTAGGCTGGGAGTTCAAGTCTCTTATGGGTGACACAAAGTTCTTTCACCAGTCACGTACAAACCATCAAGTATTGTAAACTTGTATCACTTGGTGGGTGTTTAACTGTTTATCCCTAAAAGCAAAATAAGTGAGTTAGATATAAATATTAATACTACGATAGGGAAATTTATGATCTTATTTTTGCGAATTCCATATTAGCAAATAAGATTTCCTATAATGAATTGACTCATAGGCTCGTAGGTATTTAGAAAGTTGTCCCATGTCCTTGCATAAAAAAAGAGAAGAAAATACGTCGATACACTGCTCATATAACAATTTTAATCATTTTCATTTGGAAGAATTTAGCACCTATATTAAAGGCAATGCCTACACAAAACTGAGAGTATTGTAACCTATGTTTATTTGATAATATTGGTAAGTTTTTCTACCATGGTTGGAAGTGGCAGACTAGCTAAAGTCTAAACAGCTTTTTATTCATTTAAATTAAGGCAAGAAAAAAGATGGTACAGTTGATCAAAATGATCGACCAAATGTAATGTTGAAAAATGGATTAAATGAACTTTTGATTTTCAAGCATACTTATGAGCATATTTAATCTTCAATCACACTATAGAAACTTATGAGCACATTTAATCTTCTCTAATCTATAATTATGCTCCCATCTATGCAATTTACACCATTTACACCACATAGAAAAAACTGTGAACAAATTATTTTTTTCAATTGGAATAGCTTTGATGCTATGATGCTATTAGTTATTAGCTTATTATTGAGGAGCGGTTTTATAGATCCTATTAGCAGGTATAATACCTCATGTATGGGTGCCTGACGTAAAGTATATTGATTGGGCTGCATTAAAAAAGGGATTTGAAGATGTTGTGTTTCATAAGGTAATATTGTAACTGTTCTTTACTCCTTTGGAAATATGTTTTTTTGCTGGTAAACTAAGTTCAAGTTGACAAGATTCATTTGTTTGCTACTCTTACCTGGGATTAGGACTTGAGGAGTACTATCATGATGGAAGGGAAGTTTAGGGAATTGAATTCGCCATTGGAATTCGAGTAATTAGACATAGTAAGTTGCTAAATCAATTCTATATATCGCTCATAAAATTGATTTTACATATTTATATGTCAAAATCTATGCACGTTGATACTAGAGATCACCAAACCGACTGCTTCATCCGAGGAAGTTGAAAGGCATTTTAGACGCGATTCATCAAACCTCATTATGGTACCAAGCGTTTTCTAAAGAGTCCATGTCGTTGTTTATTAAAATTGAATTAAATATCATATATAAATGTTTTTCTCCAGGTAGGTGATCGCTTCTTCACGTCTGTCGTCTATGATTTAGGGTGTTAATTGATTATTGACATATCCCTTTGCTGTAATGTATATTTTAAAGAAAGTACGCGATCGATGTCGTTCGGTTGGTCAAAAATAAGTAAAAATATAGTATAGTGAAAATCGAGTCGTCTCCACCGGGAATTGGTGGAAAGAATAGTTTTTAACTAAATTAACTACTTATCTAATTAATTGATTGTTTTAGAAAATTAGAAAAACTAATAATTTTGATTTAAATAAAAACAATAAAAAGAACAAAGTAACCTCATCTAAACTTAGGTTTCTAGGTTTCACACAGTTTTCAGTTTATAAATTGGGAACCATATAGACATAGTTCTGGAAATTAGTTAACTAGCTAGTAGCACAGGTTCTTGTCATGAAACCCTATTAACTACCCAATTGTAAGTATCAAGTTAACCCTCTTTATGCCACCCAACCCGCTACTAAGTTTTGTCATCAACCGAAGAAGTTGTAAAGAAAGGACTCAAAATACAGATCAACTGTTTAATTTACTAATGCATCAATAATGTTTAAGATGTTTGTCATCACAAGCAAAGACAAAATCCAATATTGAAAATAAACAGAAAAAGTGCAAAACCTAATTGAACCGTTCGTCCAAAGGAAGTTACAAAAGATTTAGCCTTGAATCTCGTTCACCGCAGCCGCTTCCTCTTTTTTTCTTCATGCCTTCCTGTAGCCGTCGAATGAATAATAATCAAAAACCCTCCTCTCTGTCGTAATACGCTTTTTGTATCTCCATGTTTTTCACCTAAGTTCTTTTAGGGCTCATTTCATTTAAAGCCCAAGATGTCAACATGTATTCCTTATAAAACTCTCTTAAATGCTTGATGTAGCCCATAACTTTAATTTCACTAGTTCAGCAGAAAACATAGCCCACAAATTCTTGTGTTGTCATGGTCCATAACATATTATTTGTGATTTATAATGACTCCAATTTCCTTTTTATTTAATTATGAGACTACTGCAAAAACATGTCACAATATATTTTGAGTTAATTCCTTTAATGACCATCAAATGCATTCAATAATATTTGCTATCCCATATTTTTCTACTCATCGATCGATCACTGATGATCGCAAACAATTTTCTTTTAATTTAAACATTGTTGCATCTATTATTTTTTTCGGTATAAATTCGACTTTTAGTTAACGGTATCTAAGATCTAAAAAAATACAAAACGAACTCAGCATAATATCTATGTTACTATATTAAAGAAACTCGACGTACAAGATGGTAATTTCACAACTTCTTTAAGATGGTATATGAAGAGCCATAAGTGTAATCCTCTAATTTTTTATCACTTTTCTTCCGTTTATGCCCTTATTGCACAACATTTGAAGGCAATTGTACAATGACTAATGCAACTCATCCCAAGTCTTTATTTTTGAAACCGTTGAAGTAAACAACTCCCAAATTGAATGCTCCATCAATTTCTTCCATCAATTCTTCATAACACCTTTCATTGATACCTCATAAAATCCCAATTGAAGCTTCGAATTCAACCTCATTTAAGGGGGTCTCTTGAAAAACTCTGAATTCAAGCGTCCATCGGTTATGTTCGTTATGAAATTAACCCTAATTCAATGGTCTCCATCAATAATGATTTCATTGTGCATATCACTTTGAAACCCATGGCTTTATATAACAGCAATGTTCATTATGCACAACACAGTTGGTGCTTCCTCTCTCTATTTTCAGGTTATTTCTATTATCATATTTTCTGTTTTAATTTGATTATGTTTGCAACCATTTTAAATTGCTGTTTGTTAATGGGTTTGCAACGTTTAGATTTAAATATAGAACCGGTTGTTTTTGTTCATTGCCTGCCCACCAATTATTCGCTTAAATTCTCCAATGAAAACATTAGTTGTTGCAATGTATTTGGGGATTGGAAAGATTAGGCTATTATATGTTCATTGCTTACATACTTGTTCCTAATGCATCATGCATATTTTTGTTAGTTAGAAAGGGAAAATGTCAATAGTTCTGATTTTCATTGCATATAGGAAAGCGATTTAATATTGATTTTTTTCTATTTGGTGACAAATTTGCAACTTTGTTTGTTGGGACTTGCATAAATGGGAGCATAATTGTAAATTAGAGAAGATTAAACATGCTCATAAGTTTCTGTACTGTGATTGAAAGCTTCTTTCTTTTATCTTTATTTAAATGATAAGAATTATTGCTTTAGCCATAACCATAGATTGAACTACAGATGACTCTACTCGAGCCACTATTTGTAGAAATGACAAGTGAATAAAGGACTAGCTTTTTACAATTAAAGAAGGTTCATGGTTTTGCTTTATATAAAAAAATTGTTGCACTTTAAGATTGATTTTTGCCACTTAAAGAATCATATAGCGAGTTGATTAAAGTTGGATATAGTTAGGTAATTTTAGATTTATCTCGATTATTAGGTTATTTCTACACATGTTTCTCCTAGACTTGAGTTTTTGACCCTCAATAATTAGAGACTGAACATAAGTTTTGCTAACACTCAGAAGTGATTATTGTGACTTTAAGTGTCATAGTCAATCTAGATACATATGAGCACATCCAAACATACCCCTTAAGACTTAAGAGATCTGCATTCTTTAGGCTGGGAGTTCAAGTCTCTTATGGGTGACAGAAAGTTCTTTCACAAGTCACGTACAAACCATGAAGCATTGTAAACTTGTATCACTTGGTGGGTGTTTAACTGTTTCACCCTAAAAGCAAAATAAGTGAGTTAGATTTAAATATTAATACTACGATAGGGAAATTTATGATCTTATTTTTGCAAATTCCATATTAGCAAATAAGATTTCCTATAATGAATTGACTCATAGGCTCGTAGGTATTTAGAAAGTTGTCCAATGTCCTTGCATAATAAAAGAGAAGAAAAAACGTCGATACACTGCTCATATAACAATTTTAATCATTTTCATTTGGAAGAATTTATTACCTATATTAAGGGCAATGCCTACACAAAACTGAGAGTATTGTAACCTATGTTTATTTGATAATATTGATAAGTTTTTCTGCCATGGTTGGAAGTGGCAGACTAGCTAAAGTCTAAACAGCGTTTTATCCATTTAAATTAAGGCAAGAAAAAAGATGGTACAGTTGATCAAAATGATCGACCAAATGTAATGTTGAAAAATGGACTAAATGAACTTGTGATTTTGAAGCATACTTATGAGCAAATTTAATCTTCAATCACACTACAGAAACTTATGAGCATATTTAATCTTCTCTAATCTACAATTATGCTCCCATCTATGCAATTTACACCATTTACACCACATAGAAAAAACTGTGAACATAATTTTTTTTTCAATTGGATTAATAGCTTTGATGCTATGATGCTATTAGTTATTAGCTTATTATTGAGGAGGGGTTTTATAAATCCTATTTAAATCCTATTAGCAGGTATAATACCTCATGTATGGGTGCTTGACGTAAAGTATATTGATTGGGCTGCATTAAAAAAAGGGATTTGAAGATGTTGTGTTTCATAAGGTAATATTGTTACTGTTCTTTACTCCTTTGGAAATATGTTTTTTTGCTGGTAAACTAAGTTCAAGTTGAAAAGATTCATTGGTTTGCTGCTCTTACCTGGGATTAGGACTTGAGGAGTATTATCATGATGGCAGGGAAGTTTAGGGAATTGAATTCGCCATTGGAATTCGAGTAATTAGACATAGTAACTTGCTAAATCAATTCTATATAACACTCATAAAATTGATCATACATATTTATAAGTCAAAATCTATGCACGTTGATACTAGAGATCACCAAACCGACTGCTTCATCCGAGTAAGTTGAAAGGCATTTTAGACGCGATTCATCAAACCTCATTATGGTACCAAGCGTTTTCTAAAAAGTCCATGTCGTTGTTTATTAAAATTGAATTAAATATCATATATAAATGTTTTTTTCCAGGTAGGTGATAGCCTCTTCACGTCTGTCGCCTATGGAAACAGAAACGGGTTTCTTACTATATCCTCAACCCATTGTGATGATGCGTGGGAGGTATGTGTATACATTTTATATCTAAATTAGATTCATTCAAGATAAAAAACGTTAGGAGATTTTTGTTATGCGACAATCTGATTTATAGCCAGCTTATACTTCATTTTTTATACTATTAACATTTGATCATTGTCGTAACGACTTTAGCAAACATTGTGCCCCCACCTCAACGCGCCGTCAAGACAACTATTTATTATATATTCTTGACTTTTGTGAAATTCATTTGCTAAGACTCAACTACGAATCTTCAATATACATAACACATATATAACCGACTTAATTAGTAAACAACTTACATAAACTCACTTATGAAACGAGCGCAAAAATAGAAATTACACACCCGCGGCAACGTGCAGGCTTTCCTACTAGTGTTTTATAATAATAATGATGTCTTATATAAGTAATTAATATCAAATAAAGCGTACCTAAAATGCACCGATTAAACACTAAAATATATACAAAACTAACATATTAACAAGGTGTATTTCACAACACATCACACCCCATACTTATCTTTTTTCGTCTAGAAAAAAACTTATATGTATACTCTGCTCAAGACATTATCACAGACTAGCACCCCAGTCGCCCCATCATATCTTAGCTAAGGTCCAAAGTCATACCCCGTTTACAGATCAACATTAGATGTGTTAATTTAGCAAGTCAAATTGATTTCCATTTAAAAGCATAATTACCCTGACTAAATCTAGCATGCTTCCGGTTTTTATGTTCATGCAACACACCCCTCATTATTTTTCACTCCACTCGGTTTAGTATCTGGACTAGAATGTAATGCGCTAGTATTATTCACTCAAAACCAAACATGTAACTATGTTATCATAGGCTTGTATACCAATCACACCTCAACTGTAGACCTTGCACATATCTAAAGGACTTACGGGTATTGGGTTTAGGGTAAAAGTTTGATAGATTTGGCTAGAAGTGGCTAAAATAAAATGGTGAAACCAACATGATTGATAATCCTTATTCACAAATCACAATAACACACAACTTTGGGCATGTTTGACCCATAACATACACTTCTATTTTTTTTCTTTTTCTATTTTTTTTCTTTTATTTTCGTTCACAACTTAACGTAGATCAAACTCTTGAACATAAACATAGAACACAATGGATGTCATCAATTTTCTTAACAACGGTTAACGGGTCGATTTGGGTAACTTTATAGGTTTAACAAACGAAAGGGTATAGGCTCAACATGGCTACTAAATGTGATTTTAGGTAAGCAGGTAAACACAAAACAAATAAAAGGTGTCAAACAAAAAAAGGGAATCTTAAATCGCCTTTGTCATGTACGTGCATATCTAGTCTACAACCTCAGCATGTATCAAATAACACAAATTCTGCAACAGAGAAATATTTGGCCTACTCTAAACAAACGAAAATGTATATAAATCAATATATCAACTAGTAGACTCAAGATCTTACAAAAGTGGGGAAATGGGTTACTGATGTGTGTATGCATTTATTACCAATAGCTTGGTAAACCTAGTCAGGCAATTCTAAACTTTTTTTCTTAAAAATACTTGCTGAAAATAGTTCATATTACTTTTTCACAAATTTAACCATGACTAAGGATCTACTGCCCAAACAATCAAGAAACAACTGGTATGTACTGAGATAACTGCATTATGTATGATTAGAATGCTTTTCTTCCTCCTTTCTTGCTTTGTACGACGATGTCCCTCAACAGCCGTCTAAACTTTTTTATGTTGTCGAACGCCTAGGCAGCCAAAAGGCTGCTACCTTCCACCAATGTTGAAAACCTTGCGTGCCCTCCAAATTAATTCTCTAGTTGACTTGTCTTGCCTATGGGCTTACGCCACACCATATATGTTTTCATTTTCTTTTCCTTCGGTCCACTAATAATAGTCCGTGTGATGCCTAAGTTTGATGGGCCATTATCTCATAACTTCACTTGTAATTTGCTATCTAATTCTTGGGTGCACTACTATTTATAGTAGGTTATTTTTAGCTTATATGAATCGTTTCAGCACCTTTATCTCTCAACACCTGGTAGACACAAGTATACAAATTAATATCAACATACTAAAAATACACAATAAAAGAATAAAAAATATACAAAATTGACAAATAAATGTGATGCATTTGGCAACACATCACACCCCCATACTTATGTTTTTTCGTCTAAAAAAAAAAACTTATATGTATACTCTGCTCAAGACATATCACAAACTAGCACCCCGGTCGCCCCATCATATCTTAGCTAAGGTCCAAAGTCATACCTCATTTACAGATCAACATTAGATGTGTTAATTCAGCAAATCAAATTGATTTCCATTTAAAAACATAATTACCCTCACAAAATCTAGCATGCTTCCAGTTTAATGTTCATGCAACACACCCATCACAATTTTTCACTCCACTCAGTTTAGTATCTGGACTAGAATGTCATGCGCTAGTATTATTCACTCAAAACCAAACATGTAACTCTGTTATCATAGGCTTGTATAACAATCATACCTCAACTGTAGACCTTGCACATATATAAAGAACTTACGGGTATTGGGTTTAGGGTAAAAGTATGATAGATTTGACTAGAAGTGGCTAAAATAAAATGGTGAAACCAACATGCTTAACAATCCTTATTCACAAATCACAATAACACACAACTTTGGGCATATTTGACCCATAACATACACTTCTAATTTTTTTTTTCCTTCACAACTTAACAAAGATCAAACACTTGAACATAAACATAGAACACAATGGATGTCATCAATTTTCTTAACAACGGTTAACGGATCGATTTAGGTAACTTTATAGGTTTAACAAACGAAAGGGTATAGGCTCAACATGGCTACTAAAGGTGATTTTAGGTAAACAGGTAAACACAAAACAAATAAAAGGTGTCAAACAAAAAAAGGGAATCCTAAATCACCTTTGTCGTGTACGTGCATATCTAGTCTACAACCTAAGCATGTATCAAATAACCCAAGTTATGCAACAGAGAAACATTTGGCCTACTCTCAACAAACGAAAATGTATATAAATCAATATATCAACTAGTAGGCTCAAGATCTTACAAAAGTGGGGAAATGGGTTACCGATGTGTGCATGCATTTATTACCAATAGCTTGGTAAACCTAGTTAGGCAATTCTAAACTTTTTTCCTTAAAAATATTTGCTGAAAACTGTTCATATTACTTTTCCACAAATTAAACCATGACTAAGGATCTACTGCCCAAACAATCAAGAAACAACTAGTATGTACTGAGATAACTGCTTTATGTATGATTAGAATGCTTTTTAGGAACAGTTTTCAAGACATTTTCTCGATTTTTTATTTGACTCAAGAATAAAAAAATGAAGTTTCCCCACCCCACACTTGAACGACACATTGTCCTCAATGTAAGATAGTTTGTCTGTTAGTTCAAGTACCCATCATAATCCCCATGGCTATCTTGATTAACCTCCTTGTATGCTACCTGAGGGTAGTCATGGGGATAATCATCATACTCCTCATGGTAACTTGACAAATGTTGCATATTTGGATGATGACTCTTGTAAATTCGACAAGACTTAACATAATGATCCCTGTTGTTTCAACAACAATCTTCCCAAGTTGGATAATAATTATCTTGCACATCATCATAATAAACATCCACTCATATACTCTTCTTCTATTGTCTTCAATTTTTTTTTCCGAAACTCAGGGCAATCAAAATGCGTGTGAATTCGACTACCACAACCTATACATGACGAATAAACTCTTTTCATTGTAGATCTCTGAACTAATCTGCACAGACAAAAACAAGAAAAAACCAAGAAGTACTGAACTAGAAAAAAAACTAAAAAGCAAAAAACCTAGTTGAACCGTTCGTCTAGAGGAAGTTACAAAAGATTTAGCCTTGCATCTTGTTCACCGGGGCTGCTTCCTCTTTTTTTCTTCATGCCTTCCTGTAGCCGTCGGATGAATAATAATCAAAAAACCTCCTCTCTGTCGTAATATCCTTTTTGTATCTCCAAGTTTTTCAACTAAGTTCTTTGTGGGCTCGTTTCATTTAAAGCCCAAGATGTCAACATGTATTCCTTATAAAACTCTCTTATATGCTTGATGTAGCCCATAACTTTAATTTCACTGGTTCAACACAAAACATAGCCCACAAATTCTTGTGTTTTCATGGTCCATAACATATTATTTGTGATTTATGTTGACTCCAATTTCCTTTTTATTTAATTATGAGACTACTGCAAAAACATGTCACAATATATTTTGAGTTAATTCCTTTAATGACCATCAAATGCATTCAATAATATTTGCTATCCCATATTTTTCTACTCATTGATCGATCACTGATGATCACAAACAATTTTCTTTTAATTTAAACATTGTTGCATCTATTATTTTTTTTGGTATAAATTCAACTTTTAGTTAACGGTATCTAAGATCTAAAAAAGTACAAAACGAGCTCAGCATAATATGTTTTATAATAATATTGATGTCTTATATAAGTAATTAATATCAAATAAAGGGTACCTAAAATGCACCGATTAAACACTAAAATATATACAAAACTAACATATTAACAAGGTGTATTTCACAACACATCAGTACGATGATTTCCATGTATAGTCCCTTCGAAACCTTAACAATCTTCATCTTGATTGTACAGTCAGTGGAATTGATGTCCAATGCATTCAACATGGTGATATTGTGACAACCGGCAACTTCCGATCAACTGAATGAATCTCGGGGCGAGATTCCTTTTTAACGTGGGGATGATGTGACAACTCGGGTAAATCTCTCTTTTGGTTTCTATCTTTTGTTTGTTTCTTTTGTTACTCCTTTTGGTACTTGTGCAATTTTCGGGACGAAAATTCTTTTAACGTGGGGATAATGTGACAACCGGCAACTTCCGATCAACTGAATGAATCTCGGGGCGAGATTCCTTTTTAACGTGGGGATGATGTGACAACTCGGGTAAATCTCTCTTTTGGTTTCTATCTTTTGTTTGTTTCTTTTGTTACTCCTTTTGGTACTTGTGCAATTTTCGGGACGAAAATTCTTTTAACGTGGGGATAATGTGACAACCGGCAACTTCCGATCAATAACCAATGTGATTTTTATTATTCGAAATAATTATTTATTATAAATAATGTTTATTTATTAAGTTTCGGAAGTTAACTGATTGTTTTAACAATGGAAACTGCGACCGATTTAATTAACGCGATGTCAACGCGTGCGTCGAACGCACGTGCCAGTCGACGAAAATATTTATATTTTTGCTCGGCTTAGTTGTGTTTTACATTTTGAACAAAACCGACTACTTTTTATAATTAATTATCGGGCCTAAAATAAAACCGAGACGTTTTACGTTTATACGGGTTCGATACGCGGTACAAGTCACCTACCAACAAACCCTAGGTATATATTCATCTTATTCTTCTTCTTCTTCTCATTTTCACCCAACACAAACCCTAACCTCTCTCTCTCTCTAAAACCCAAACCCGTCTCTTTCTCTCTCTAGAAAACCCTCTCTCTCTCATCCCTCGCAACTCTCTCTCTCTCTCTGCTAATGGACCGGCCGACCACCACCCACCTCATGGTGGTGGCGGCGCTCGTTTTTCAAGCCAAAAAGGGGGGCAAAAATGGTGCAGATCGGGTCGGATTTGGCTCAGGTACGTTTTGGTTTGGGTTTGGTCGGGTCTGAGGTGGATGGTAGGCTGTGGTGATTGGGGTTCGGTGGTGTGATGGGCTGTAGTGGTGGCACCGGTGGGGTTCAGAAGGAAGGCGGCGGCGGTGGGTTTTGGTGATGGTGGTTAGGCTGTTTTGGCTCGGGCTCGGGTCTGGTTAGGGCTCGGGTTCGGGTCAGGCTTGGTCTTGGTTGTTGATGGCAGACGAGGGTGGTGGTTTCAGGTGGGCCGATGGTGGTTCCTGGTGGCTATAGTGCTCGGGTTAGGTCGGGTCCGACATGGTGCTCGGGTTTGGGGTTTGACTCAGGTTATGGTGGTTTGTTTCGGGTCTGTTTCGGTGAAGGTCTCGGCTCAGATTCAAGCTTGGTTTGGGTTACTTTGGTTTCGAGTTATCGAGTCAGATCTGCTCGGGTTTCGTTATGGGGTTTTGGTACAGGTTCGGTTACGTATATGTCAGGACTCGGGTCGGCTGTGAGCTTGCTTTCGAGCCTGGTCAACATCAGTCAACGTTTCGGTCTACGCGTAGTTCGGGGTGGCTCGGTATAAATTCGTATTTATTATTATTTATTGTAGATATTGTATATTTATAAATATTGTATATTTGTAAATATTAACTTATTTATGAATATTATATATTTATAAATATATAGATATGGATGAACTAGTTTTGACTCGCGAACGGACCGAATAATAATAAACGGTAACTATATAAACGAACGATTTGGTAAACGATTAACTTGACGTGACTTATGGTTTTGAACTCGGACTAAATATAATTGGACTATATTGTCGGACTATATTATATATATATTTTGGTATATATATATTTATAGGATCAAGTATAGATAGATGTCGGAACGTATAGTCTCGTGAATCGGAAATGTGGATTAAAGGATTTGATAATTTGTGTTTGTAAGTTGATTTTGGGGAAAATTGTAGACAACGGGTGTTGTCTGGTTGGTACAAAAACAGAGGAAACTCTGCCCGAATTTTTATAAACTCAAAGCGTAACGAACTGCTATTATTTCTATAAGTAAATTCTCCTAAGTGTTTTGGACAAGTGTATTATATACAAAATCAAAATGTTTTCAAGGACTAACTATTTGTGACAATAAAGATGGTTTTCAAACAATATTTGAGGTAAAGTAACAATTGTTATTAATCGGTTTAATAACTAAACATGTATTTCTTAAAGAGCATTTTTCCTAAAAGTAAGTATACTGGACACACATTTATACGGATTACGAGACGAGCTAGGATTCAGGATAATTATACGTTTCGGGGTGTTAGTGGGTAGATATCTAGGCTTTAACCTGAGTTGTTTTGAAGTAGGGACCAAAATTTCTAATACGTAATATTTAGCATGAACGCCTAGGAACTGAAATTCCAACCGTTGCCAAGTGTGTTACATGACTTGTGTACTTCACGGGTGACTGGTGAGTCATCGCATTAGATATCAGAGTGGTTATTCACATAGAGTAGCTGAGTCATTGTTTCTTGGTATGAGAAACAATTTACTTGTTTATATACTGTGTGTATTTATGTAAAGTATATATAGTACGTATCGCCAATGGTTGTCGACTCAATCTTGGACGTATTGGGAACGCACACATGTGTCACGTTTGTTGGACGAGTTTTGCCAATGATGTTGCGAAGCTGGAATGCAGTCGGGAGAAGCACTCGGAAAAGTGGCGCACACGACAAACATTATATTATGTGATATATACGTGCTATTATGTAAATGTGACGCTTGCTTGTGATACAACTCATGATGGAGGTTAATAGGATGATCTTGTGAGGTAAATTTTCGATAACGTAGACGTCACGTTATCGCAAATCTACAGGCACTTGGTAGTTCTAAGAATTTCTATCGTGAGGGTATCTATATTGTTATGTGTTGTTGTAAATATTTATATTTATATATATATAAATAATGGATAAGTGTTGATCATTCTTTTGTTGTTGCGGACGTGATTGCCAATTCTCCCCTGTTCGTGTCATTTGTGACTTCGTTTTTCTTGAACCAGTTTATGATCTTGGTGATCTTGTTTCTTGAACTTCTAAGGTTCCTGTTTTAGAACCTAGTTATATCTTTTAGGTATGATTCACTTCTCTCTTCTTTTGTGTTTGTGGCCTTCAACATTCAATCGTAAAGGAATCTAATTTTTGTTAATTCCTTATTCTTTTCACAGAACTAGACACGTCTTTTGTACACACGTGTCAACTATTGTATGCTTGGATTCTTTAAACTTGTGAAGGTCCATTGTAGGGCTTCACATCGAACAACCGTTTCATTTATGATTTGTTTATCATTACGTTGCTCGTAATGCTTGTTTTCTAGTCTTGATATGTCAGGCCGTTGTGGGCAATGAATCTTTTGATACTTCGTCGATGAGTTTCTTTAGAGTCGACACTTCAGTTAAATCGAATTGTTGGAATTTGATACAGCACCTTGTGGTGAACATTCATTCGACTAGTGATAGTGGATGGTTTTATTTGGCTTGCCTCATTTTCATCAGTTTGTTTGTTATTGTCTTAAATCGAGACACGCCTTGCGGTGTGTAATGAAAGGTTGGCGTACTAGTTGCTTCGTTTTGATGTTGTTGTAGGCATGGATTGGTTGTCTTTGTATCGCGCTGAGATTGTTTGCTACGACAAGGTTATTCGGATTCCTCTCCCTGATGGAGAATTTCTTTCTGTGTACCGTATCAAGAGCGGTGCTCCGCTAAGTCTCATATCCAGCATGAAAGCCCTTAAGTACCTTCGGAAGGGTTATTCGGCCAATTACAGAGAATTGAACAAAGTGACCATCAAGAACCGTTATCCTCTTCCCTGTATTGATGATCTATTCGATCAACTCCAGGGTTCTAGCTGCTACTCTAAGATTGATTTAAGGTCCGGTTATCACCAGTTACGCGTAAGGGAAGCTGACGTTGCAAAGACTGCCTTTCGGACACGTTGTGGCCATTTTGAGTTCTTGGTCTTGCCTTTCGGTCTCACTAACGCACCGGCGGTTTTCATGGATTTGATGAACCGCGTTTGCAAACCGTATCTTGACAAGTTCGTCATCGTGTTTATTGATGACATCCTGATTTACTCCAAAAACAAGGCCGAACACGAGGAACACCTGCGTTTGGTTTTGGAACTTTTGCGACGGGAACAACTTTACGCTAAGTTCTCAAAGTGTGACTTTTGGTTACGCGAAGTTCAATTCCTAGGACATGTGGTTAATGAACTAGGAATTCATGTCGATCCAGCTAAGATCGAAGCGATCAAGGACTAGGAAGCACCAAAGACGCCAACTGAGGTGCGACAATTCGTAGGCCTTGCGGGCTATTATCGTCGTTTCATTAAGGGGTTTTCGAAGATCGCTCAACCCCTCACCACTCTTACTCAGAAGGATAAAAAAAAAAATTCGACTGGGGTGAACCACAAGAGTCAACATTCCAAGAACTGAAGTTTAAACTTTGTTCTGCTTCTATTCTGTCCTTGCCTGAAGGCACTGACGATTTCGTTGTTTACTGTGATGCTTCTATTCGTGGTCTCGGTTGCGTGTTGATGCAACGCGAGAAAGTAATTGCATATGCTTCTCGTCAACTCAAGGTGCACGAGAGGAACTACACCACCCATGACTTGGAGTTGAGTGCAGCGGTATTCGCGTTGAAAATTTGGAGACATTACTTGTACGGTACCAAATGCACCATCTACACCGATCACAAGAGTCTCCAACATATTTTCGACCAACAACATCTAAACATACGACAGCGTCGTTGGGTTGAACTCCTGAACGACTATGATTGCGCCATTAAGTACCATCCTGGTAAGGCGAATGTGGTGGCAGACGTCTTGAGCAGGAAGGAATCAACAAACCCTCGTCGAGTCCGGGCGTTGCAGCTCACCATTCATTCCTCTCTACCTGACCAACTCCGTTCTGCCCAGTTAGAAGCTTTGAAGGAGGAAAACCTTAAAGCACCTCGAGCGAAGGCCTGATGGCCTGCACTACTTCGCAGAACGCATATGGGTTCCTTTATTCGGGGGACTTCGGGAGCTTGTCTTAGATGAGGCTCACAAATCCCGGTATTCCATTCATCCTGGTTCGGATAAGATGTACCAAGATCTAAAGGTGCTCTACTGGTGGCCAAACATGAGGTCGGATATAGCCTCATACGTGAGCAAATGCTTGACCTGTGCTAAGGTCAATGTGGAATACCAGAAACCGTCGGGTCTCTTGCAACAACCTGAAATTCCAGAGTGGAAATGGGAACGGATTACAATGGACTTTGTCACGAAACTACCTAAGACACCGAGCGGGTGTGGTAAGATATGGGTGATTGTTGATCGGTTGACGAAATCAGCCCATTTTCTCGCCATTAAGGAGACCGACACCATGGGTCGTTTGGCTCGTCTTTATCTGAAGGAAGTTGTTTCTAAGCACGGGGTGCCGGTTTCTATTATTTCGGATCGTGACTCCCACTTTACTTCTCACTTCTGGAAGTCTTTGCACAAGGCTTTGGGTACCCAGCTAGACATGAGTACAGCTTATCACCCACAGACTGACGATCAGAGTGAACGCACGATTCAAACCTTAGAAGACATGCTTCGGGCATGTGTGATCGATTTTGGCAAAAGTTGGGAAGCTCACCTACCGTTAGTAGAATTCTCTTACAACAACAGTTACCACACGAGCATCAAGGCAGCTCCGTTCGAAGCACTGTACGGGCGGAAATGCCGGTCCCCTCTTTGTTAGGCTGAGGTGGGTGAGAGTCAACTCACTGGGCCTGAGCTAGTGTACGAAACTTCGGAAAAGATCGTACAGATTCGTAACCGGTTGGCAGCGGCACGGGATCGGCAAAAGAGTTATGCCGATCAGCGTCGCAAGCCATTAGAATTCCAAGTTTATGACAAAGTACTTCTGAAAGTTTCACCGTGGAAGGGCGTCATACGCTTTGGGAAGCGTGGCAAACTTAACCCTCGGTATGTCGGACCATTTACGATCCTGGAACGGATTGGACCGGTGGCATATCGACTTGATTTACCGACGGAGCTCGGCAACGTACATAACGTCTTCCATGTGTCTAACTTAAAGAAGTGCCTGGCTGACGAGTCTCTTATTGTTCCACTGGAAGAGATCAAGGTTGATGATCGTCTTCGGATTGTGGAGGAACCTGTTGAGATTCTTGATTACAAGATTCGTAGCCTACGTCATAGCAAAATTCGCATTGTTAAGGTTCGCTAGAACTCGAACCGGGGACCAGAGTACACTTGGGAACGGGAGGATCAGATGAAGTCTAAGTATCCTCATCTTTTTCCTAAGGAAGCATTCGAATCGAGATATGTTACCACTGCAACTGAATGAATCTCGGGGCGAGATTCCTTTTTAACGTGGGGATGATGTGACAACTCGGGTAAATCTCTCTTTTGGTTTCTATCTTTTGTTTGTTTCTTTTGTTACTCCTTTTGGTACTTGTGCAATTTTCGGGACGAAAATTCTTTTAACGTGGGGATAATGTGACAACCGGCAACTTCCGATCAACTGAATGAATCTCGGGGCGAGATTCCTTTTTAACGTGGGGATGATGTGACAACTCGGGTAAATCTCTCTTTTGGTTTCTATCTTTTGTTTGTTTCTTTTGTTACTCCTTTTGGTACTTGTGCAATTTTCGGGACGAAAATTCTTTTAACGTGGGGATAATGTGACAACCGGCAACTTCCGATCAATAACCAATGTGATTTTTATTATTCGAAATAATTATTTATTATAAATAATGTTTATTTATTAAGTTTCGGAAGTTAACTGATTGTTTTAACAATGGAAACTGCGACCGATTTAATTAACGCGATGTCAACGCGTGCGTCGAACGCACGTGCCAGTCGACGAAAATATTTATATTTTTGCTCGGCTTAGTTGTGTTTTACATTTTGAACAAAACCGACTACTTTTTATAATTAATTATCGGGCCTAAAATAAAACCGAGACGTTTTACGTTTATACGGGTTCGATACGCGGTACAAGTCACCTACCAACAAACCCTAGGTATATATTCATCTTATTCTTCTTCTTCTTCTCATTTTCACCCAACACAAACCCTAACCTCTCTCTCTCTCTAAAACCCAAACCCGTCTCTTTCTCTCTCTAGAAAACCCTCTCTCTCTCATCCCTCGCAACTCTCTCTCTCTCTCTCTGCTAATGGACCGGCCGACCACCACCCACCTCATGGTGGTGGCGGCGCTCGTTTTTCAAGCCAAAAAGGGGGGCAAAAATGGTGCAGATCGGGTCGGATTTGGCTCAGGTACGTTTTGGTTTGGGTTTGGTCGGGTCTGAGGTGGATGGTAGGCTGTGGTGATTGGGGTTCGGTGGTGTGATGGGCTGTAGTGGTGGCACCGGTGGGGTTCAGAAGGAAGGCGGCGGCGGTGGGTTTTGGTGATGGTGGTTAGGCTGTTTTGGCTCGGGCTCGGGTCTGGTTAGGGCTCGGGTTCGGGTCAGGCTTGGTCTTGGTTGTTGATGGCAGACGAGGGTGGTGGTTTCAGGTGGGCCGATGGTGGTTCCTGGTGGCTATAGTGCTCGGGTTAGGTCGGGTCCGACATGGTGCTCGGGTTTGGGGTTTGACTCAGGTTATGGTGGTTTGTTTCGGGTCTGTTTCGGTGAAGGTCTCGGCTCAGATTCAAGCTTGGTTTGGGTTACTTTGGTTTCGAGTTATCGAGTCAGATCTGCTCGGGTTTCGTTATGGGGTTTTGGTACAGGTTCGGTTACGTATATGTCAGGACTCGGGTCGGCTGTGAGCTTGCTTTCGAGCCTGGTCAACATCAGTCAACGTTTCGGTCTACGCGTAGTTCGGGGTGGCTCGGTATAAATTCGTATTTATTATTATTTATTGTAGATATTGTATATTTATAAATATTGTATATTTGTAAATATTAACTTATTTATGAATATTATATATTTATAAATATATAGATATGGATGAACTAGTTTTGACTCGCGAACGGACCGAATAATAATAAACGGTAACTATATAAACGAACGATTTGGTAAACGATTAACTTGACGTGACTTATGGTTTTGAACTCGGACTAAATATAATTGGACTATATTGTCGGACTATATTATATATATATTTTGGTATATATATATTTATAGGATCAAGTATAGATAGATGTCGGAACGTATAGTCTCGTGAATCGGAAATGTGGATTAAAGGATTTGATAATTTGTGTTTGTAAGTTGATTTTGGGGAAAATTGTAGACAACGGGTGTTGTCTGGTTGGTACAAAAACAGAGGAAACTCTGCCCGAATTTTTATAAACTCAAAGCGTAACGAACTGCTATTATTTCTATAAGTAAATTCTCCTAAGTGTTTTGGACAAGTGTATTATATACAAAATCAAAATGTTTTCAAGGACTAACTATTTGTGACAATAAAGATGGTTTTCAAACAATATTTGAGGTAAAGTAACAATTGTTATTAATCGGTTTAATAACTAAACATGTATTTCTTAAAGAGCATTTTTCCTAAAAGTAAGTATACTGGACACACATTTATACGGATTACGAGACGAGCTAGGATTCAGGATAATTATACGTTTCGGGGTGTTAGTCCAACTTGGTTACATACGGATAGCGACAAGCGTGCAACTCGGTTCGTCGAGTTGAAACGTTTTGAGACTCGTGTTGGTTAATAAGCTAGGCTTATGTGTGATAGACTGTTAAGGTGTCCTTTATTGGTAATTAGGGCACGAGGAAGTCGGTCGAGGTTTCAGGCTTTGTTTGCTAGCTTAGCATGGACATTAAGGTGAGTTCATACCCCACTCTTTACTGTTTTTGTAAATGTTTTCGGGGGGAAGACATGCTTCTGTTATGAAAAACTGATGAACTTAAAGTGAACAAGGTTTTGGAAAATGAAACGGGTTGCGTGAGTTTACGGCCCCACTTTACTTGGGTTTCGTTTTCGGGGGAGAAAACATGTGTTAAACAACTATTTGGTAACAACTGTCATACTATGGGTTTTCAAACGGTTTACTATACGATCTTTGGAAGTCCCGGGGGGAACCATGAATGTGCTGGTTTGCACAACGGGGAAATGTGAATAGCGCTATTGGGAGTGACCAACCCCACCCGTCGGCATGGAGCGCCGGGCGGGTGCATATTGTCTCAAACAGGAACAGGATTACTATTCGGGCACAACATCTGGTTTGCGAGTTAGTAATGGTTTTCCAATCGTAGTAGTAATGGAACATGCGCCTAGCTAGCGTACTTTGGTTTACATTTTTCATAGTATGGACAGGGTGAACATGGTAACACTATTGGAACTTTTGGTAACATTTGGCAAAACTTATGAACTCACCAACTTTATGTTGACCCTTTTAAGTATGTCTTTCAGGTGTAAACTTTGGGAACGGCACGGTTGGAGTAGGTGACAGTTGGGATCGGGGATTCTAGAGGGTTAGAATTGGCGTTCAGGGAACCAGAGTCTTAGATGCATCTTTCCGCTGCGTTGGCAAAGGCACCAAACGTCACAACCGACCAGGGGAAAAGTCGGGGTGTGACAGATATTTCTGTTTTCCATTAATCTGTATTTAAAGTAGAAGGAAAAAAAGAATATGATGCGACTCTTTAAAAGAGTTACTGTGTAATTAAATGTATAATAAAAGAATGCTTGAATGATATAATACCTTGGATTTGAAGTAACAACAAAGCAGAGAGAAAAGCTTGTTTTGTAGAGAACTATGTGAAAATGAAATGGGGTTACACATGTGTGTGTGTGTGTGTGTGTATATATATATGTAGGGGCTTTGATCCCTAAAGTTTAGCTATTTAGTTTAATTCAAAATTTAAAATTTTAGTTTAAAGATAAAATTTTCAAACTATGATTATCATATTAGCTATTTCAAATATATAAAAACTGTTCAAAAATAGGAATGCTGTTAATGATTTTAAAACTTGATATTATCAGTTTTTTCAGGTTCAAAATAAATTTTGGTTGTTTAAATTGATAAAATGTTAGTAAGTATATTTATTTTGGGTAAACACTAAATTCGGAACTGAAAAATTTAATAAAATTCATTGAAATTCAATATACACAGAAATGAAATAGGGATTAAGGAGGATAAAGTTAGGGGTGTTCAGAAAAACCGCAAACCAAATAAAAACCGAAAACCGAACCGTAACCGTAACCGAAAAAACCAATCCGAACAACGAATTTGGTGTTTGGTTTGGTTTTAACCGAAACCGAATTGCTTATTTGGTGTTTGGTTTGGTTTTTGGTTCTACATTATTTTTTATTTGGTTTATTTAGATAACCGAATAAACCGGTAAAATAATTAATTATTAAATAAAAATAATAATATTTAATAACTCTTATATAATATATAAGCCCAAAATATTAAACCTAACCCAAAATAAATAAATTCCACCAATTTATAGAGGTAATAATAAGAGTATAAACTAGTAAACTAGGGTTCATTTTACTATTTCTAATTTCTAATTTTTATGATGTTTCTGTTTGCGTGGTTTGATTTTTTGGTTTATATTTATTGCAAACTTTCTTTTCGTATTTTGGAACATGTAGGTATATAAGTTAGAGAAAAAAAAACTTCGTTTCAATTTGGTTTGTTTGGTTGAATTTGGTTTGTTTGGTTTTAAACCGAAACCGAACCGAATTCAATTTGGTTGAATTTGGTTTGGTTTTCATATTCCTAATTTGGTTTGGTTTGGTTTTTGGTTTGAGGTACAAAATTTTGAAAACCGAATAAACCGAATCGAATAAACCAAATAAACCGTAAACCGAACCGATGAACACCCCTAGATAAAGTTACTTTTTTTAAATATTGACCATAAATGGAAACTGAAGAAACAAAAACCTGCACGGCTGGCCGGTGTATGCCTCTCCGGTGTTTAATAGGAGAACCACAGCTCGATCTTCGTCTTCTCCGGTTCAGATCCAGACCTGCAAGTGAGAAAGGAAAGGTGGGGCGTGGAGGTGACTGCTAGGAAACCACGAATGGAGTCCAACGTACAGACACAAAAAGTGATGGCGGCTCTGGCGGCAGCCATGTGTTATCAGGGGGTAAATATGGGTGTGATAACTTGTGCCCTAATGAGAGGTGAAGACCTCTTATATAGGGCTTTCATGGGCCTTCATGGGCCAGACATCAAGGACCCTTAACTATATGGGCACATAGCCCATTGGCACACAGCCCAGTTAAGGGGTTACCTCCACACCCCAATATTAGTAAATAATATAAGAAGTAACAAGTAATAAAGACGGTATGTCGGGTCAAGCACCATACCTCTACAAGTCCCCCTAGTCTAGTGTTGCTCCCAAGTGCAAGCATTGGGTGGAGCGCTAGACTAATTAGGAGTGCTCGGGAATGAAGATTAAGAGCTTTATCTTCTCGGTAGACCAATGACTCGAACGTTTCATCTTCTTGTTTCGATGTGCGTGGGAGGTTGCTCGTTGCGCTTGTTATCGACTAAGTGTCACCTTCTAGGCTAACTGTCACCGAAGCGTGTGAGGGTTGCTCATTACGCTTGTTATCGGCTAAGTGTCGCCTTTTAGGCTAACTGTGGCCGGCGCGCGAGCGTCCAGTAGTTGCAGGTGTTACTGTGGCTCGTTGCCAAACCTGCAAGTATCTCAATCATATAATATGGGTGTATTATGAGGCGCCCAGCCTTGTATTAGTATATCTTAACTTGTAATAAGTTGTTAGATAGTAAATAACACTAAATATAAAAAGGTTGTACCAAAACCTTGAGCGGCCAATGCTATGGCGCGTGTACAGATGTTATGGCGCGCGGTGAGCCAACAACACCTTTCTCGGGGGGTGAAATCATGCAGGGCATCATGATATGAGATCCATCTAAAGTGGAGTTATACCGTGCCATCCCCCCAGTTCATTGCTTCTAAGTGTAATACTTAGGAGCATTGAACTTATAGTAAGAGTATCCTTCGTTGATGGACCATTTGACGCGCCAAAGTTATCGTCCGCGGATTGCTTTCAGTAGGTAATGGTATGCACCGCGAAAGACGCCTTTTTAGGGCGTGCTTTAGTCAGAAGCAATGCTCCACGATGTTCGTGAAGTGCTTTGCGGTGGCGTATGATAGCCATTGACTGCGCGAAGTGCTTGCTGTTGACGGATGAGAGCAATCCGCGGAGAATGCCTTTTAAAGTATTACGTTAATTCAACGCAGTGGCGGCGCGTTCCTGAAAAGGAGACACGCACGACGTTGTAGCACGTTCCTGAAAAGGAGACGTGGCGTAGGAGCAGGCCTCCGTGGAGCTGCTGAGACGGCGCGTTCCTGGAAAGGAGACGCGCGCGAAATTATAGCACGTTCCTGAAAAGGAGACGTGACGTCGCGTTCCTGAAGAGGATATGCGCGCGAAATTGTAGCACGTTCCTGAAAAGGAAACGTGTATGAAGTTGCGGGACGCCTCTGACGTTAACGCTATATGCGGAACATCTCTGACGCCCACGCGATATGCGGAACGCCTCTGACGGACACGCGAGGTGCCATTGCGTTTGTTTACCAGCTAAGTGTCACTTTCTAAGTTAACTTTCACTGATACGCGGGAGGACTGCTCCGCGCGGTTGTTGTCAGCTAAGTGTCACCTTCTAAGATAACTTTGCTGGGTCACGAGCGTCCAGTAACGATTCGTCACGGGTATTGATATGGCTCGTTGCCAAACCTTGAGCGGCCAATGCTATGGCGTGCGTGCGGATGTTATAGCGCTCGGTGAACCAACAACACCTTTCTTGGGGGGTGAATTCATACAGCGCATCATGGTATGAGAGCCATCTTAAGTGGTGTTATACCACACCATTCCCCCAGTTCATTGCTGCTAAGTGTAATGCTTAGGAGCATTGACCTTAATAAGAGTATCCTTCGCCAGTGGATCGTATGACTCGCCAAAGTTATGCTCCGCGGATTGCTTTAAGTAGACAAGAGCATGCTCCGCGAAAGATGTCTTTTAAGCAATATGTCAGTCCGAAGCAATGCTCCGGGATGTTCGTGAAGTGCTTTGCGGTGGCGTATGAGAGCCGGGACTACGCGAAGTGCTTGCTGTTGGAGGATGAAAGCAATCCGCGCGTGCAGCCAGCATATTCCTGAGAACGAGACACGATGACATATCGGCGCGTTCTTGAGAATGAGACGCGATGTCATGGCAGCGCGCTCCTGATAAGAATAGGCGCGTGTTATGAAGACGTAAGCATGTGTCCTGAAAAGGACATACGAAGACATGGCAGCGCGCTCCTGAGAAGGAGACGCGTGCGTAGTGTAGCACGTTCCTAAAAAGGAGAAATGGCGACGTTGTAGCACACTCTTGAAAAGGAGATGTGCGTGGAACGTCTCTAAAATTTTACGCCAACCCAACTCGGGGTAGTGACATGACAGCGTGTTCCTGTGAGGGAGACGCGATGACGTGGCGGTGCGTTCCTAAAAATGAGACGCGTGCGAAGTTGAAGCACGTTCCTGAAAAGGAGATGTGGCGTCGCGTTCCTGAAAAGGAGACGCGCGCGAAGTTATAGCACGTTCCTGAAAAGGAGACGCGCGCGAAGTTGTAGCACGTTCCTGAAAAGGAGTCGCGCGCGAAGTTGTAGCACGTTCCTGAAAAGGATTCGCGCGCGAAGTTGTAGCACGTTCTTGAAAAGGAGTCGCGCGCGAAGTTGTAGCACGTTCCTGAAAAGGAGACGTGGCGTCGCGTTCCTGAAAAGGAGACGCGCGCAAAGTTATAGCACGTTCCTGAAAAGGAGACGTGGCGTCGCGTTCCTGAAAAGGAGACGCGCGCAAAGTTATAGCACGTTCCTGAAAAGGAGACGTGGCGTCGCGTTCCTGGAAAGGAGACGCGCGCGAAGTTGTAGCACGTTCCTGAAAAGGAGACGTGGCGTCGCGTTCCTGAAAAGGAGACGCGCGCAAAGTTATAGCACGTTCCTGAAAAGGAGACGTGGCGTCGCGTTCCTGGAAAGGAGACGCGCGCGAAGTTGAAGCACGTTCCTGAAAAGGAGACGTGGTGGCGCGTTCCTGAAAAGGATACGCGCGCTAAGTTGTACATGTTCCTGAAAAGGAGACGTGACGGCGCGTTCCTGAAAAGGATACGCGCATAAAGATGCGGGACGCCTCAGATGTCCACGCGAGATGCGTAACGACTCTGACGCCCACGCGAGATGCGGAGCGCCTCTGTGACACCCGGCAAATTCCGATCTACGCTGATGTGATTTTTATGATTTAAAAATAAATAATTATTTCAAATATTGTTAATTATTAAGTTTCGGAAGTTTACTGATCGTTTAGATGAAGGAAACATGACCGAATTAATTAACGCGATTTAAACGCGTGCTTCGAACGCGTCTGTCAGACGACGAAAATAAAATTTATATTTGATGGGTTTAGTTATATTTCTAATTTCGAATAAAACCGACTAACTTTTGTTATTATTTAATGAGCCTAAAATAAAACCGAAGCACGATACGTTAAACCGGGTTCGTATACGCGGTAATAACCCACCTAACCTAACCCTAAGTATAAAAAGGCATTATACTTCTTCTTCTTCATTTTAGTGGCAGCCGCCACATACTCTCTCTCTCACTACTCTCTCTCTAGACCTCTCTCTCTCTCCTCGAATCTGCCTCTCTCTACCCGACCTCCTACCTCCTCTCACGCCACTCTCTCTTCTGTTCAGAACGGCCGGTCACCACCACAACTGGGTGGTGGCGGCGTGGTGATTTTAAGCCCGATTAGGGCTGTGATGGTGGTGGTTCAAGGGTGCAAGGGCGGCGCGGTGATGTTCAGGCCTACAAACAACCAGAAACGACACAGATACAAAGACGATAGGGTTGGGTTAAGAGCTTCGGTGTTTACAGACGACAATGGAGGTGGTATCATGGTGGTTTACGACCGATTAGGTCTCTTAGTGGTTCAAGCGGCTGTGGGTTCGAGATTGCAGGGTTAGGGTTATGCTTGGGGTTCGTTTTAGGTTCGCTCGGGTCAAGTTTTTGTGGGTTCAAGGTGTCGGGTGTTAAAGGGTGGTTCGTTTTTGTTGGTGGGGGTTCGATTGGCTCGTGGGTTCGACCGGTGGTTACTCATGTGGTGGTCTGCCATGGTGGTTGATGTTTCGGGTTTTGTCCGGGTGGTTTTGATGGTGGTTTTGTTCGGTTTTGAGGTCTGGGTCAGACCCGAGTTCTGGGTTCTTGGTGATGGTCCATGTCTGGTCTGGTATGGTCCGATCTGGTGTGGTCAGGTCCGGGTTATGTCCGGAAACAGATCCAGTACGGGTTCCTGTTTGGCTCCGGGTTTATTCTAATTCGGGTCTCAGTTCATGATGGGTTCGGTTTGGGTTCAAGACGGGTGCGTGCTGGTTGAGGCTTGGGGTTCAACGGGTGGTTCGATGTGGCTTTTGGCTCACAGTTTTGGAGTCTGTTGGATCTGGTCTCTATTTGGTTTGCATCGGGTCTGGTACGGGTCACGGTCAACCAAGTCAATATATGGTCAACGTTTCGGTCTACACGTAGTTCGAGGTGGCTTCGGGTTACGCGCGTGTGATTCGGTATAACTTGTATTCGAGCTTACTATTTATTTATGTGTAGATATTATGTATTTATAAATATTGTATATTTGTAAATATTGTGTATTTATGAATATTATATATTTATAAATATATTGATTCGACGAAATAGTTTCGACTCACGAACGGACCGAATAATAATAAACAGTAACTTTATAAACGAACGATTTGGTAAACGATTAACTTGACGTGACTTATGGTTTCGAACTCGGACTAAATATAATTGGACTATATTGTTGGACTCTATTATATATATATTTTGGTATATATATATTCATAGGATCAAGTATAGATAGATGTCGGAACATATAGTCTCGTGAATCGGAAATGTGGATTAAAGGATTTGATAACTTGTGTTTGTAAGTTGATTTTGGGGAAAATTGTAGACAACGGGTGTTGTCTGGTTGGTACAAAAACAGAGGAAACTCTGCCCGAATTTTTACAAACTCAAAGCGTAACGAACTGCTATTATTTCTATAAGTAAATTCTCCTAAGTGTTTGGACAAGTGTATTATATACAAAATCAAAATGTTTTCAAAGACTAACTATTTGTGACAATAAAGATGGTTTTCAAACAATATTTGAGATAAAGTAACAATTGTTATTAATCGGTTTTAATAACTAAACATGTATTTCTTAAAGAGCATTTTTCCTAAAAGTAAATATACTGGACACACATTTATACGGATTACGAGACGAGCTAGGATTCAGGATAATTATACGTTTCAGGGTGTTAGTCCAACTTGGTTACATACGGATAGCGACAAGTGTGCAACTTGGGTGCCATGTAATACGTGAATTAAGATAAGTCAGGATCGGTTCGTCGAGTTGAAACGTTTTGAGACTCGTGTTGGTTAATAAGCTAGGCTTATGTGTGATAGACTGTTAAGGTGTCCTTTGTTGGTAATTAGGGCACGAGGAAGTCGGTCGAGGTTTCAGGCTTGTTTGCTAGCTTAGCATGGACATTAAGGTGAGTTCATACCCCACTCCTTACTGTTTTTGTAAATGTTTTCGGGGGGAAGACATGCTTCTGTTATGAAAAACTGAGGAACTCAAAGCGAACAAAGTTTTGGAAAATGAAACGGGTTGCGTGAGTTTACGGCCCCACTTTACTTGGTTTTCACTTTTTGGGGGAGAAAACATGTGTTAAACAACTATTTGGTAACAACTGTCATACTATGGGTTTTCAAACGGTTTACTATACGATCTTTGGAAGTCCCGGGGGGAACCATGAATGTGCTGGTTTGCACAACGGGGAAATGTGAATAGCGCTATTGGGAGTGACCAACCCCACCCGTCGGCATGGAGCGCCGGGCGGATGCATATTGTCTCAAACAGGAACAGGTTTACTATTCGGGCACAACATCTGGTTTGCGAGTTAGTAATGGTTTTCCAATCGTAGTAGTAATGGAACCTGCGCCTAGCTAGCGTACTTTGGTTTACATTTTACATAGTATGGACAGGGTGAACATGGTAACACTATTGGAACTTTTGGTAACATTTTGCAAAACTTATGAACTCACCAACTTTATGTTGACTTTTTAAGTATGTCTTTCAGGTTTAAACTATGGTAACGGCACGGTTGGAGTAGATGGCAGTTGGGACCGGGGATCCTAGAGGGTTAGAATTGGCGTTCAGGGAACCAGAGTCTTAGATGCATCTTTCCGCTGCGTTGGCAAAGGCACCAAACGTCACAACCGACCAGGGGAAAAGTCGGGGTGTGACAGTTTGGTATCAGAGCCATAGGTTTTAGCGAATTAGGTGTCTGGGTAGATATCTAGGCTTTAACCTGAGTTTGTTTTGAAGTAGGGACCAAAATTTCTAAGACGTAATATTTAGCATGAACGCCTAGGAACTGAAATTCCAACCGTTGCCAAGTGTGTTACATGACTTGTGTACTTCACGGGTGACTGGTGAGTCATCGCATTAGATATCGGAGTGGTTATTCACATAGAGTAGCTGAGTCATTGTTTCTTGGTATGAGAAACAATTTACTTGTTTATATACTGTGTGTATTTATGTAAAGTATATATAGTACGTATCGCCAATGGTTATCGACTCAATCTTGGACGTATTGGGAACGCACACACGTGTCACGTTGTTGGACGAGTTGGCAAACGGATTGTTGCAGCATTTGCGGTTTCGCATCCCTGGTTCGGAGTATGCTATGTCGTCAAGGTCAACTTGGGTCAGAAACGTCTTGATGAGACACCTCGTTTTGCCGATGATGTTGCGAAGCTGGAATGCAGTCGGAAGAAGCACTCGGAAAGGTGGCGCACACGACAAACATTATATTATGTGATATATACGTGCTATTATGTAAATGTGACGAGTGCTTGTGATACAACTCATGATGGAGGTTAGTAGGATGATCTTGTGAGGTAAATTTTCGATAACGTAGACGTCACGTTATCGCAAATCTACAGGCACTTGGTAGTTCTAAGAATTTCTATCGTGAGGGTATCTATATTGTTATGTGTTGTTGTAAGTATTTATATTTATATATATATATATATATATAAATAATGGATAAGTGTTGATCATTCTTTTGTTGTTGCGGACGTGATTGCCAATTCTCCCCTGTTCGTGTCATTTGTGACTTCGCTTTTCTTGAACCAGTTTAAGATCTTGATGATCTTGTTCCTTGAACTTCTAAGGTTCCTGTTTTAGAACCTAGTTATATCTTTTGGGTATGATTCACTTCTCTCTTCTTTTGTGTTTGTGGCCTTCAACATTCAATCGTAAAGGAATCTAATTTTTGTTGATTCCTTATTCTTTTCACAGAACTAGACACGTCTTTTGTACACACGTGTCAACTATTGTATGCTTGGATTCTTTAAACTTGTGAAGGTCCATTGTAGGGCTTCACATCGAACAACCGTTTCATTTATGATTTGTTTATCGTTACGTTGCTCGTAATGCTTGTTTCCTAGTCTTGATATGTCAGGCCGTTGTGGGCAATGAGTCTTTTGATACTTCGTCGATGAGTTTCTTTAGAGTCGACACTTCAGTTAAATCGAATTGTTGGAATTTGATACAACACCTTGTGGTGAACATTCATTCGACTAGTGATAGTGGATGGTTTTATTTGGCTTGCCTCATTTTCATCAGTTTGTTTGTTATTGTCTTAAATCGAGACACGCCTTGCGGTGTGTAATGAAAGGTTGGCGTACTAGTTGCTTCGTTTTGATGTTGTTGTAGGCATGGATTGGTTGTCTTTGTATCGCGCTGAGATTGTTTGCTACGACAAGGTTATTCGGATTCCTCTCCCTGATGGAGAATTTCTTTCTGTGTACGGTATCAAGAGCGGTGCTCCGCTAAGTCTCATCTCCAGCATGAAAGCCCTTAAGTATCTTCGGAAGGGTTATTCGGCCAATTACAGAGAATTGAACAAAGTGACCATCAAGAACCGTTATCCTCTTCCCTGTATTGATGATCTATTCGATCAACTCCAGGGTTCTAGCTACTACTCTAAGATTGATTTAAGGTCCGGTTATCACCAGTTACGCGTAAGGGAAGCTGACGTTGCAAAGACTGCCTTTCGAACACGTTATGGCCATTTTGAGTTCTTGGTCATGCCTTTCGGTCTCACTAACGCACCGGCGGTTTTCATGGATTTGATGAACCGCGTTTGCAAACCGTATCTTGACAAGTTCGTCATCGTGTTTATTGATGACATCCTGATTTACTCCAAGAACAAGGCCGAACACGAGGAACACCTGCGTTTGGTTTTAGAACTTTTAGGACGGGAACAACTTTACGCTAAGTTCTCAAAGTGTGACTTTTGGTTACGCGAAGTTCAATTCCTAGGACATGTGGTTAATGAACTAGGAATTAATGTCGATCCAGCTAAGATCGAAGCGATCAAGGACTGGGAAGCACCAAAGACGCCAACTGAAGTGCGGCAATTCCTAGGCCTTGCGGGCTATTATCGTCGTTTCATTAAGGGGTTTTCGAAGATCGCTCAACCCCTCACCACTCTTACTCAGAAAGATAGAAAATTCGACTGGGGTGAACCACAAGAGTCAGCATTCCAAGAACTGAAGTCTAAACTTTGTTCTGCTCCTATTCTGTCCTTGCCTGAAGGCACTGACGATTTCGTTGTAAACTGTGATGCTTCTATTCGTGGTCTCGGTTGCGTGTTGATGCAACGCGAGAAAGTAATTGCATATGCTTCTCGTCAACTCAAGGTGCACGAGAGGAACTACACCACCCATGACTTGGAGTTGGGTGCAGCGGTATTCGCGTTGAAAATTTGGAGACATTACTTGTACGGTACCAAATGCACCATCTACACCGATCACAAGAGTCTCCAGCATATTTTCGACCAACAACACCTGAACATACGACAGCGTCGCTGGGTTGAACTCCTGAATGACTATGATTGCGCCATTAAGTACCATCCTGGCAAGGCGAATGTGGTGGCAAACGCCTTGAGCAGGAAGGAATCAACAAACCCTCGTCGCGTTCGGGCGTTGCATCTCACCATTCATTCCTCTCTACCTGACCAACTCCGTTCTGCTCAGTTAGAAGCTTTGAAGGAGGAAAACCTTAAAGCTGAGACTATGCACGGTGCCGACAAGCACCTCGAGCGAAGGCCTGATGGCCTGCACTACTTCGCAGAACGCATATGGGTTCCTTTATTCGGGGGACTTCGGGAGCTTGTCTTAGATGAGGCTCACAAATCCCGGTATTCCATTCATCCTGGTTCGGATAAGATGTACCAAGATTTAAAGGTGCTCTACTGGTGGCCAAACATGAGGTCGGATATAGCCTCATACGTGAGCAAATGCTTGACCTGTGCTAAGGTCAAGGTGGAATACCAGAAACCGTCGGGTCTCTTGCAACAACCTGAAATTCCAGAGTGGAAATGGGAACGGATTACAATGGACTTTGTCACGAAACTACCTAAGACACCGAGCGGGTGTGATAAGATATGGGTGATTGTTGATCGGTTGACGAAATCAGCCCATTTTCTCGCCATTAAGGAGACCGACACCATGGATCGTTTGGCTCGTCTTTATCTGAAGGAAGTTGTTTCTAAGCACGGGGTGCCGGTTTCTATTATTTCGGATCGTGACTTCCACTTTACTTCTCACTTCTGGAAGTCTTTGCACAAGGCTTTGGGTACCCAGCTAGACATGAGTACAGCTTATCACCCACAGACTGACGGTCAGAGTGAACGCACGATTCAAACCTTAGAAGACATGCTTCGGGCATGTGTGATCGATTTTGGCAAAAGTTGGGAAGCTCACCTACCGTTAGTAGAATTCTCTTACAACAACAGTTACCACACGAGCATCAAGGCAGCTCCGTTCGAAGCACTGTACGGGCGGAAATGTCGGTCCCCTCTTTGTTGGGCTGAGGTGGGTGAGAGTCAACTCACTGCAGCTGAATGAATCTCGGGGCGAGATTCCTTTTTAACGTGGGGATGATGTGACAACTCGGGTAAATCTCTCTCTTGGTTTCTATCTTTTGTTTGTTTCTTTTGTTACTCCTTTTGGTACTTGTGTAATTTTCGGGACGAAAATTCTTTTAACGTGGGGATGATGTGACACCCGGCAAATTCCGATCTACGCTGATGTGATTTTTATGATTTAAAAATAAATAATTATTTCAAATATTGTTAATTATTAAGTTTCGGAAGTTTACTGATCGTTTAGATGAAGGAAACATGACCGAATTAATTAACGCGATTTAAACGCGTGCTTCGAACGCGTCTGTCAGACGACGAAAATAAAATTTATATTTGATGGGTTTAGTTATATTTCTAATTTCGAATAAAACCGACTAACTTTTGTTATTATTTAATGAGCCTAAAATAAAACCGAAGCACGATACGTTAAACCGGGTTCGTATACGCGGTAATAACCCACCTAACCTAACCCTAAGTATAAAAAGGCATTATACTTCTTCTTCTTCATTTTAGTGGCAGCCGCCACATACTCTCTCTCTCACTACTCTCTCTCTAGACCTCTCTCTCTCTCCTCGAATCTGCCTCTCTCTACCCGACCTCCTACCTCCTCTCACGCCACTCTCTCTTCTGTTCAGAACGGCCGGTCACCACCACAACTGGGTGGTGGCGGCGTGGTGATTTTAAGCCCGATTAGGGCTGTGATGGTGGTGGTTCAAGGGTGCAAGGGCGGCGCGGTGATGTTCAGGCCTACAAACAACCAGAAACGACACAGATACAAAGACGATAGGGTTGGGTTAAGAGCTTCGGTGTTTACAGACGACAATGGAGGTGGTATCATGGTGGTTTACGACCGATTAGGTCTCTTAGTGGTTCAAGCGGCTGTGGGTTCGAGATTGCAGGGTTAGGGTTATGCTTGGGGTTCGTTTTAGGTTCGCTCGGGTCAAGTTTTTGTGGGTTCAAGGTGTCGGGTGTTAAAGGGTGGTTCGTTTTTGTTGGTGGGGGTTCGATTGGCTCGTGGGTTCGACCGGTGGTTACTCATGTGGTGGTCTGCCATGGTGGTTGATGTTTCGGGTTTTGTCCGGGTGGTTTTGATGGTGGTTTTGTTCGGTTTTGAGGTCTGGGTCAGACCCGAGTTCTGGGTTCTTGGTGATGGTCCATGTCTGGTCTGGTATGGTCCGATCTGGTGTGGTCAGGTCCGGGTTATGTCCGGAAACAGATCCAGTACGGGTTCCTGTTTGGCTCCGGGTTTATTCTAATTCGGGTCTCAGTTCATGATGGGTTCGGTTTGGGTTCAAGACGGGTGCGTGCTGGTTGAGGCTTGGGGTTCAACGGGTGGTTCGATGTGGCTTTTGGCTCACAGTTTTGGAGTCTGTTGGATCTGGTCTCTATTTGGTTTGCATCGGGTCTGGTACGGGTCACGGTCAACCAAGTCAATATATGGTCAACGTTTCGGTCTACACGTAGTTCGAGGTGGCTTCGGGTTACGCGCGTGTGATTCGGTATAACTTGTATTCGAGCTTACTATTTATTTATGTGTAGATATTATGTATTTATAAATATTGTATATTTGTAAATATTGTGTATTTATGAATATTATATATTTATAAATATATTGATTCGACGAAATAGTTTCGACTCACGAACGGACCGAATAATAATAAACAGTAACTTTATAAACGAACGATTTGGTAAACGATTAACTTGACGTGACTTATGGTTTCGAACTCGGACTAAATATAATTGGACTATATTGTTGGACTCTATTATATATATATTTTGGTATATATATATTCATAGGATCAAGTATAGATAGATGTCGGAACATATAGTCTCGTGAATCGGAAATGTGGATTAAAGGATTTGATAACTTGTGTTTGTAAGTTGATTTTGGGGAAAATTGTAGACAACGGGTGTTGTCTGGTTGGTACAAAAACAGAGGAAACTCTGCCCGAATTTTTACAAACTCAAAGCGTAACGAACTGCTATTATTTCTATAAGTAAATTCTCCTAAGTGTTTGGACAAGTGTATTATATACAAAATCAAAATGTTTTCAAAGACTAACTATTTGTGACAATAAAGATGGTTTTCAAACAATATTTGAGATAAAGTAACAATTGTTATTAATCGGTTTTAATAACTAAACATGTATTTCTTAAAGAGCATTTTTCCTAAAAGTAAATATACTGGACACACATTTATACGGATTACGAGACGAGCTAGGATTCAGGATAATTATACGTTTCAGGGTGTTAGTCCAACTTGGTTACATACGGATAGCGACAAGTGTGCAACTTGGGTGCCATGTAATACGTGAATTAAGATAAGTCAGGATCGGTTCGTCGAGTTGAAACGTTTTGAGACTCGTGTTGGTTAATAAGCTAGGCTTATGTGTGATAGACTGTTAAGGTGTCCTTTGTTGGTAATTAGGGCACGAGGAAGTCGGTCGAGGTTTCAGGCTTGTTTGCTAGCTTAGCATGGACATTAAGGTGAGTTCATACCCCACTCCTTACTGTTTTTGTAAATGTTTTCGGGGGGAAGACATGCTTCTGTTATGAAAAACTGAGGAACTCAAAGCGAACAAAGTTTTGGAAAATGAAACGGGTTGCGTGAGTTTACGGCCCCACTTTACTTGGTTTTCACTTTTTGGGGGAGAAAACATGTGTTAAACAACTATTTGGTAACAACTGTCATACTATGGGTTTTCAAACGGTTTACTATACGATCTTTGGAAGTCCCGGGGGGAACCATGAATGTGCTGGTTTGCACAACGGGGAAATGTGAATAGCGCTATTGGGAGTGACCAACCCCACCCGTCGGCATGGAGCGCCGGGCGGGTGCATATTGTCTCAAACAGGAACAGGTTTACTATTCGGGCACAACATCTGGTTTGCGAGTTAGTAATGGTTTTCCAATCGTAGTAGTAATGGAACCTGCGCCTAGCTAGCGTACTTTGGTTTACATTTTACATAGTATGGACAGGGTGAACATGGTAACACTATTGGAACTTTTGGTAACATTTTGCAAAACTTATGAACTCACCAACTTTATGTTGACTTTTTAAGTATGTCTTTCAGGTTTAAACTATGGTAACGGCACGGTTGGAGTAGATGGCAGTTGGGACCGGGGATCCTAGAGGGTTAGAATTGGCGTTCAGGGAACCAGAGTCTTAGATGCATCTTTCCGCTGCGTTGGCAAAGGCACCAAACGTCACAACCGACCAGGGGAAAAGTCGGGGTGTGACAGCCTCTGACGTTAACGCTAGCATGGAATAGGGAGTTACCGACAAGCGGCGTTATCCGTAGCGTGGAGTTACCGGCTTGCGCGGGGTTACCGTTGCGTATGGAGTTACCGACAAGCGGGGTTACCCGTAGCGTGGGGTTACCGGCTTGCGCGGGGTTACCGTTGCGTATGGAGTTACCGACAAGCGGGGTGGCCCGTAGCGTGGCTGAACCTGCAAGAATTAGTCCTATAATATGGGTGTATTATGAGGTGCCCAACCTTGCGTTAGTGTATCTTTAACTTTAATATAAGTTATATGATATAAACAACGCCAAATATTAAAAGATTGTACCAAGACCTTGTATTCGAAACTAGATCATTTGGTGTATTGTGATATAATAACTATCTAGCGCATTATACACTGCAAAATGACGCTAGTAGTATTGAACTTGTGCATGAATGCAAGTAAGCAACACATGTAATCTCGTGGACAGTATATTATATATACTGTTAACATGACGAGATGACTTAAACGTCAAGAAGATATACAATGAAAACATTATTTATTTATGTTCATGTCTTTTCTTTTTGGCAAGTGGTATTACCGAAATTTAACAAACAAACTGCACATTTGTATGCATAAAACAAATTGCAATTAAATTTGATCACATGAGTATGACGTCCACATAGGCCCAAGCTATTGTATAAAATAGTGGGCTTTTAAAGTGGAGGTCTGTCCAAATAATAAAGAGTTGTCAGTTATACGACTCCTTGGGTTTTTAAAGTCTTTTTATTTCACTCTTTTTTGAACAACTGTTTAGGTATAATATTAATTTATTTAAACAGGAGATGGGACTTTTAAAATGCATGTGGATGACTTATGCCTTAGATCCACGATTGTGTCCCGCGTTATTCCTGTTCTTTAAAAACATGGAGATGTACACATGTATGTATATGAGAAAAGAACCTGTTTTTTATTGCTCGAGGGTACCTTACCGTGAACGCATCTTTCCTGCAAACTGCGGAGCTGAATAGAGCGGGTCTGCACTGAGCAAACGGATGCGACACGCGCAAAGCTGAGCGAGCGGACCTTCCATGCGCCCAGCGGAACGGGTAATCACGCAGTTGGCGGGTCACTGATGGAACCATGCTCCTCGGGTGCTCTGCTTGGCGGATGAAACACCATGCTCCGCGGGTGTCATCTACTTACGTTCTACGTCAGCGGATAACATGTTCCGCGGATGCGTGAAGCATGAGGAGCTTGTCCAGGGCGGACACGGAGTCCAGTATATACGGAATTTGAAGAATGAGACCGACTTGACCATACCGTGTCCGGGTCGCGCCGAGTGGCGGATTGCGGAACACGTCCGGGTTGCGCCGAGTTGCAGGTGACGGAACATGTCCGGGGTACGCCGAGTGGCGGGTGACTGATGCGAAGGCGGGGCAGCTTAAAATCCGAGTGGCGAGGACAAAGCATTCATATGTCTTTCCGCCAAGACCTTTCACCAAGGTGTATTTGCTTTGCGCAAGTGGATGAACATCATATGTTGGCGAAGAATGGATGACGACTGTTAGGAAGCTTCGGCGTGGTGAAGGCGAATAGTGACAAAATAAGGACAGCTAATGGCCAACAATATTAAATGTAAATTGTACAATTTGCCAGCTAGTGTCATAATGGATTCACCATAAAGGAGACAGGATGGGACCACACCTTTTTGTTTTATTATTATTATTATTTCACCTTATCGGTTTCTTATTTTTTTTTTATCTTCAATAACAAATATTCAAGAACAGCAAGCAGATCCGAAAGACCTGGTGAATCAGACTTCTGAAAAATATAGTCTTGTTTCTTGTTGATACACTGATCGTGTGCGCACCTGGAGAACACTCATCTGGAGCGGTGGAGCCGGGTCCAGAAAACGTGTGTATGGTCTGAGGAGAACACAACAGATCTGAAAGTGTAGACAATAGAACCCCACAAATCCCTCTTGTGAGAACACAGGCCTGGAGGTTTGGAGGAAGAGAAAACCGAGTGTAGTTCGTTGCCGGTCCCACGGATGGCGCCAATGAAGAAACAAAAACCTGCACGGCTGGCCGGTGTATGCCTCTCCGGTGTTGAATAGGAGAACCACAGCTCGATCTTCGTCTTCTCCGGTTCAGATCCAGACCTGCAAGTGAGAAAGGAAAGGTGGGGCGTGGAGGTGACTGCTAGGAAACCACGAATGGAGTCCAACGTACAGACACAAAAAGTGATGGCGGCTCTGGCGGCAGCCATGTGTTATCAGGGGGTAAATATGGGTGTGATAACTTGTGCCCTAATGAGAGGTGAAGACCTCTTATATAGGGCTTTCATGGGCCTTCATGGGCCAGACATCAAGGACCCTTAACTATATGGGCACATAGCCCATTGGCACACAGCCCAGTTAAGGGGTTACCTCCACACCCCAATATTAGTAAATAATATAAGAAGTAACAAGTAATAAAGACGGTATGTCGGGTCAAGCACCATACCTCTACAGAAACAGTAAGTATGATAGGCGTCGTACTTATGCAAAATTCATCAACTCACTGAGTTGAAGTGGCCCAAATGAAGGCCATGAAATTTTATTGTCTTCTATTACACAAAGCACAATCTGGGGAAAAAAGTAAACCAAAATTAGATTAAACACAATCAGTCCACTTTAAATCTTTATCATCATCAAGTATTAAAGGTGGTGCTACTATATTTACCAACTTGCATGTGCAGTCAAGTTTGCTCCTCGATTAAGCAGCAGCCTATCGCCTACTTCAAGTAGCAGTAGTTGGGTTAGACACGATTTAAACAATATTATTATTCAAAACTAATATAAAAAGAGGATTAACAAATAACTTGAGCATAAAGAAAGGGGTAATAGTTGAAAAACAATAGGCCAGATCAACATGTAAATACCAAGAGCTCCAATCATATCTACAGTCGCTGCAGCCGCTTTATGCATATTATAAAGCTGAATAACACAACCCGATAATAAAACACTCGTTAATTTGGTGTAATTTTTTTCTTTAAAAAATCTGGTATATAAAAGATATTAACGTTTAAAAATTATGGGAGGAAACTTAAGAGAGGAAAATCTAATTTTGTTTTTAAATTATTTTTATCCTAAAATATCTCAATGCCACATAGGATGACACATGACACACTCAAAGAGGAGAATGCCTCTTTGAATGACATGTCATTAAAATGGCTTTGGTTTATTATATGTATAGATAGATTGGCTTTTCCAAAAAGCTGTTTGTGTAACCCAAAAGCACTTTATGTTTTGACTTTTGGCTTTTGCCTTTTAAGAGTGGAAAATCTGTTTTTGAAAAGTTAGAAATCCTGGCTTTTGGTTTTTGACTTTTGGAAAAAAAATACAAATTTACCATCCATACAACCAATATTCACAATAAGTTAAGCGAAACACTTAAAAAAATAACAATCTACGACTTTTTGTCGTTTTTCATCCAAAGAGCTAATCCAAACACTTTTTTTAAAATTCCTTTTCAAAAAGTCATAAGCCAATAAGCACTTTTGACCAAAAGCACTTTTGCATTTCCAAACTCAATCCCAAACACCCTGTTAATGTAAACGAGAGGACCCAAATGAAAGCTTGACTCTATTTACTTAAAGGATCCAAACTAAAATCAGGTACGACTCGTTTAATATAAAACTAGATTATAACCCGGGACCACCCCGGGGCGTCCCGGGGTTAAAAATTTAATGTTAGTAAACAAATGAAAAGAGTAAATGACTTAAACATAAGTGTGCAAACAAGCCGAGCTGCTCGCAAGCAATTCGAGCTCGGCTCGGTAAAAAGCTCGAAACGAGCCGAGCCTTATCGAGCTCAAGCCAAGCTTGAGCCTAAAATAAAGCTCGTTTATTTATCGAGCTCGAGCTTGGCATATGAAACTCGTTAGGCTCGTCGAGCCTTATCGAGCCTAAGTATAATATTAGTTTTTTAATATTTAATAGTATTTACCCCTTATTTAAAGTTGTTTAGTAAACAAGCCCAAGCTCAAGCTTCACTGATCAAGCTCACGAGCCTAAACGAACTATTATTTATATTATTTTTATTTAATATATTAACTAATAGATAATAAACGAGCCGAGCTCGAGCTTGAGAAATTATCAACGAGCCGAGCACGAGCTTTGAAAACAAGGCTTGAATCGAGCCGAGCTCGGGCTCGGGCTCAGGCTCGGCTTGGCTCGTTTGAACCACTACTTAAACATACCAATGAGTGAAATAATTATGTAGGCATCAAATTAAGTAATATATAACCATTTGACCTATACTCAGTTGCATAGATAATTAAATGTTAATAATCATTATGTCCTATGATGAATATTAAGACATACCTTTTCCTAAAGAAACATGAAGCATAAGGTTAAATCTTTCAATGAATCACAACAAAGCTTTGCAAGAGAACCTCCACCAGTGATGGTTTCATCAAAAGGAATCAAGAAGTTAGCAACTATTGCATCTTCCATGACAGGATTATCATCGTTCAAGAAATTAATGTAATAATGTTGCTATGAAATCATTCAACAGAAAATACATATATCGAAGTTAATCTCACACCATCTACTATATAAAATATGAAACATGGAGAGATGGATGAATAAGATAGACAATAAATTAGATAAAATTGCTACAGGAAAATAAAACATATAAAAAGCTCAACATATTAACCAATACTCTCTACAGTAATCAAACCTTAGGATTTTGACAACACAGGTTAAAGTTACTACACGTAAACCAAAGATAACAAAGTAGTACCATCACCTCCATCTCCGTGCCCTTCTTCATTACCTTTCATCAAAGCCTATTTGTTTTAAAAACCAAAATTCATTACAAAACATTAAATTTTATAATTAAAGAAAACAGAACTTAACATAACATATACATCACTTCACACTCAATTTATTCATATCTAAATCATATATCATCATATGACATTAAAAAAACACCTTCTTTCAATAAGCATAAACACAAAATTAACCAACTTTTTACAAAATGCTATTCTTTAATTTATAAACCTGTTAACTGATATGTACATAGATGTTATTAAATATACAAAATAACTAAAAAACAAAGAAAAGGGGTAAAAAGATTGACCTAAAGCCAAGCACCAGGAGCACAACCAAGGTTAAAAACAAATTATTGAAAGACTTGGTATGACATGGCATCATCATCAATTATTCATCACACTTAAACAACAACCACCATTATACAACTTCAAAACCAACCATAATCATCACTACAGACCTGCGGCTCATTATATCCCACCATCGATCCTCTTAATTCTCCACACCCTACTGTTACCTATAATAACCACTGCCAGCATCGGAACACTTATCAAAGAGATGGGTTATTAAGGGTTACCTTGGTTACCAGAGGTTGCCTAAATCCTATTGGAACCCTAACCTTGAATCGAAGCTCTATGGCCCTTCTCTACCGATTATGAACATCTTCGAGACCATCATCACCACCGATAATCATAATCTCCATCGTATCAGTTGCAATGTTGTATACATGTATGCAATGGAAGACTAAAAGCCTTTAGGTTAAAATTTGGTGTCAGAATGGTTGAATATTTTGCCACGTTATTATTTTATATATCAAAGAACAACACGCATTTGCGCTAGGATAGATTTCTGTGTTTTGATTTTGACCACAGTAGTTTCTTAGTTTTTTATTATATATATCAAAGAACAACACACATTTGCGCCAGGATAGATTTCTGTGTTTTAGTTTTTACCACAGTAGTTTCTTAGTTTTTGCATCATAACCCTATTCAAACTACTCCCCTCTCTCCACTTCCATTGTCTCCTTCAACCTCACGACCTGCACTCCACTGCCATCATCTTTTCCACGCTAAGCAACTTCATCACCTTCATTCCACCACCCTGAACCATCCTAGCCCTGCAACCATAATAAATCGTGCTGCTGCACCACGCGAAATAGAGACAGAATCACCTTCTTTCTTACACTCCAAACTGCACTCCTACCATTGTTAGGCCTCAGAGCGATAGCCCAAAATAGAGCTACTCTTGTAATTTTTTGATGGTGCGTTGTGCGCATCTCTCTCTCTCTCTGTCTCTAAACCCTAATTCTATTTTATTTTGGTTATGGTCTTTGATGGGTGCTTTGATTTGTGGTACGATGACTCTAAACCCTAATTCTTTTTTGGGATGTGTTATTTGCTTTTTGTTGTTGTCTTTGATGGTGCATTGTTCATGAAGGATTTCTGATTCACATATAGCATGCATAGTAAATTAGTTGTTAAGTCGATGAAGGTGAGCCTTCATTTGTATGCTCGATGATGGCATGCTAAGGCTCAACTGGGGGCTTCTTGAATGTGTGGCTTGATGTTATCCTATTAGCTAAGAGTGTATGATGATGTCTTTGCAGCTGATTAGTTCAATCTCAACGACTTTCAGATCGTGATAACGAAAAATATACTATATTTGTTGTTTTGACGAGGCAATCATGCTGTTTGCAGTCCAATGAAATAGCATTCCGGAGCCTTCATGTTTCTACATTTACTCTATACGAATCTGAAACGTTCATGAATTGTTTGATACTTTGATTGATCCACGCATATTCTGCGTTGTATATGTTGTCCATTGGTTTTAAAACCAGTCGAGCTGGGATGTCTGTCCACCGGCTCACCTTTTGGTTATGATGTTTTTGTACGTCCTGCAACATTAATCCGATCTCAAAAGCCGCCAGGCTATGATGATGCCAAGACAATGGTTGGTATACGTTGGTTTATCGTGGCAATCGTGTAGTCACTTGGTTTGCAGCTGCAAGAGGTACTGTTAGGTCCATACATTTATAAGTTTAGGTTTAGTATTAGTTCTCGGACAGTTATTTAGTTCTCAGTTTGTTTGTATTTGGGCTTTAATCTTGTGGATTGGGCTGTGGAAGGGCTAAGGCCATGTTGGCCCATTTGGGTAACCTTCCACATATTTAAAGTTATTTTGTGGTTCATTTGTAGATAGCGGTTTACTTTTCACTAATAGAATTCTCTCTAGTATTAGACGGTAAGTTATACCGTATGCTTGAATCGTTCATATTTCTTGAATCATCTTTATCATCTTTTCCGCCTTTGATAGAGATTACTTGATATTGGGTATAATCTTAGGATTTACAATTGGTATCAGAGCCATTGAAGCTTTTTCAAGGCTCGGTTTTTGTTTATCAAGGGATTCAAGAGGGTATTTTGATTAAAAGAATTTTTAAATCGGTATTTGGGTCAAATGTTTACTGATCGGTTATTATAATTTGGTTTTGTTTTGGGGATCGATTTTTTGTTTGTCTCAAATCATATACTGTTTCAAGTCTATTTTGCTTTATTTTGATTTTAAACTATCGTCTCAATCTCGGTATTAAATGATTTCGTGGTATTAATTTTAAATGGTCAAAACTCAAAATAGCTTCATAAATTGTCTTATTTGTTTTTTTTTAATGGTCGCTTCCTTTCATGCAGTGAGTGGTGATCAAAATAGCTTCATTAATTTTTTGGAAGTTTTTGTTCTTATTAGCAATTTGGAAAGATGGTGCAGGCATGGAGGAGCTCGTTCTCCCCCTTCTTTCCCAATCGACTGAAGAGCCGCCTAGAGGGCCAGTCAGCCAAAATGAATCGGAGAATGGGGCTAATATCAAACAATGTCTGAGGAAGGTTGTTGATGGTCACTTCACGGCTGGGGTTAAGGTTTTGTGCTCTTTTGGAGTTGCACCTTTTGGGGAGTCCACCTTAAAAGCTTTGGTTGATAAGCACCCTGTTAGGGATCCCCCCCCCCACTTGCCTCATGTCTTGCCCAATAAAGATGCTCTTCAGGTTAACACTGAATGTGTGTTGGAGAATATCCGCTCCTTCCCCAAAGGAACTTCTTGCGGAAGGGATGGCTTGAGAGCACAACATATTTTTGACGCATTGTGCGGACAGGGGTCCTCTCCGCCATCTGCTCTTCTTGTGGCCATCACTGAAGTGGTTAACATCTGGCTGCACGGGCTGTGCCCAAAAATTCTGGCGGAATTCATTGCATCTGCCCCCTAACCCCCTTATTAAAGCCCAATAACAGAATCCGGCCCATTGCTGTTGGGGGTATTTGGCGGAGGTTGGTTTCTAAAGTTGCAATGCGTAAAATTGGGAAGGAGATGTCGGCTTACTTAGGGGACTTTCAATATGGGGTCGGGGTCCCCAATGGCGCAGAGGCTATCCTCCACAGTATGAATAGATTCTTGAATGCGTTACATGACGACGGATCACTGGCCATGCTCACTGTGGATTTTTCGAACGCTTTCAACATGGTTGACCAGCCAATCCTTCCGCGCGAAGTTAGCATCCGCTGCCCATCTATCTACCAATGGGTTCAGTTCTTATACACCTAACCTGCCAGGCCATATGTAGGAGATACTTGTATCGGGGCCTACACAGGGGTACATCAAGGGGATCCTCTAGGACCACTTCTTTTTGCTCTTGTCTTGCATCCGCTGGTACTACAGGTGTAAGAACAATGTTCCTTACCCTTTCATGCGTGGTATTTGGATGATGACACGATTATAGGCCGGGCCGAAGAAGTAGCTAAAACCCTAGACATCATTCGAGCAGAAGGTCCCCAGTTTGGGCTTATGCTTAATATTAAGAAGTCGGAGATCATTTGACCAACATGCAATGGTATGAAAGCGAAGCCTGGTATTTTTCCTGAAGAGATCGGAAGACCACAGACAGGGGTAAAGCTTATAGGGGGGCTGTTAGTCGTGATGGGGATTACATTAGCTCAATGGCAGTCAAGAGGGTTCAGTGCGCGGTTGGCCTGATAGGCGTTTTACAGAAGTTACGGGACCCCCAAAGTGAGCTCTTATTGCTTCCCTCATGTATGGGTGTGGCCAAACTGTTGTTTGGGCTTCGAACGTGCCAACCGACCTTTGTTGGGGAGGCAGTATCCATTTTTGACAAGGGTCTCCGAGGTGCTGTTGAGGATATTGTTGTTTGTTGGGGGGCATTTTTTGGGGATCTTCAATGGCGATTGGCGTCCTTACCGATCAGCTCGGGGGGTTTGGGCCTGTGCTTAGCGAAAGATGTGTCCGCATATGCGTATGTGGCTTCTAGGGCGCAGTCCTGGAAGCTACAGGAACACATTCTAAGGAACAGTGGGGTGGTTAGGAAGGATGATGATTATAAGCTCGCATTGGACAACATTCGCAGCTCTCTCCCCAATGTAGATGTGGGCGGCTTTACAGATAAAGACACCGCCCCAAAATAGCCTCAAAAAATCTTAGCGAGTGCGTTTAACTGTAAAGCCATGCAGATTATGGAGGAGGAGTTTAACATATCTTCGTGCTAGAAAGCCGTGTTTGAATGCCTCAAAGAGGCCCATGCTCAAGATTTCCTCACTACACTCCCAATTCACGGACTCGGGCAACATATGTCGGCTATCGACTGATGATTCCCATTTTTCCCATCGACGAACCGTGTCCGATCTGTAAAAAGGCATGCTTGGACAAGTTTGGAGAACACGCTTTACATTGTAAGGAGTTGCCAGGCTTTAAATACAGACATGACCTGGTTAGAGATGTTCTATGGGATGTGTTACGAAGGGCAGGGATTTCAGTAAAAAAAGAGGCTCCCGTGAATTTCCTAACGGACCCACTTGACGGGCGGTCCACCTGGAGGCCAGCGGACGTTCTTGTGTTCGGATGGGCGCAAGGCAAGCATGCGTGTGTTTACCTTACTGGGGTATCCCCATTGGTGGGACTCCGGGATTCGGGTTTTGTGGCTGGGCAGGCAGTTTTGAAAGCCGAGAGCAAAAAAGTGGATAAACTTGAAGCGGCTTGTCTAGAGAACCAACATGTGTTTGTGCCCTTCGCTTTTGATACCTTTGCAGCGCTGGCTCCGCAAGCAATCAAGCTCCTCGATCGCGTGAAGAAAGTTGTGCAAAGTAATTCTCCAGCTGCTAAGGGCCAATGTTTTATTTTCAATAGAGTAGGTTTTGCAATACAAAAAGGGGTAGCGGCGCAGCTTGTGGCCCGTTCACCTACGTATCACTTGTAATTGGCTGTTTTTGGTTTAATATAATTTATACCTTTAATTAAAAAAAATTAGCATATTTTTTTTCAGGAAAAGAGGGCCAAGAAATTTTAGACATTGTGGAAATTCTCATGTTTGATTTCTTTTGTAAATAAAAAAGGTGTTAACAAAATTTTAGGATTATTGGTTTAAAGGATTGGAGATAGACTTTTTTTTTTTGAAAAGATTTGGTTGTGATCCCAAAATTTCGGATCAATAAACTTGCATTCAAATTTTTATATCTTGTTTTAATAATAAAAGGTTATTTCCGAAAATTTATTATTTGCAGTTTTTGATTTTTGTGTGTTCTGGACTTTCACTTGGGTTCTCGGAAGTGATTATTGGCTCTTGAAAGTATTTTGTTCTCATACTAGTATTCTCAGATTGTTGTTCTCGGATATGCTATAGAAATTGGAGTTCTCGGATTTTTGTCGTAGTTCTCGAATATGCTTTAGAAGTGATGGTTTTAGGTCATCTGGATTGTTGTTCTCGGATATGCTTTAGAAATTGGAGTTCTCGGATTTGTGTCCTAGTTCTCGAAGTTTTAGGTTCTCGGATCTAAATATTTATTCTCGAAGTGACTTGGTTCTTGGATTCTCTGGTTCTCGTGTTTCAAAAACGGGTTATCGATTTTTTAAATTGTTAGTTCTCATTTTTGTTTTCAGATTCAATCATCGTTTCAAGAATCATATTCTCAATTTTTCTCAAGTTCTCGAAGTTTTTTCAAGTTCTCAGAAACGTGTTCTCGAAATTTTGATAACTCTTGTGTAAAAATTTGTGTGTGTTCTCTATAAAGTTTTCGAATTGGTTATTTAGTTCTCGGAAAACAAAGTTATTTTCGAAAAATTATTGTTTTTTCTCAAATTCAGTTTCAAAAACGCAGTATCACTTGTTGGTTTGTTTTGGTGTGAAAGGTTTACAGGAGTTCGTGAAATGGATCACCAAAGTCAACTCGGTGCCAATGCTAAACAAATGGAACTGGACAACGTGATTGGAACCAGCACTCGGGTTCCCCGACTCATGGAAGGGGATTCATTCTCAGAATAAAAATTCAGGTTCATTCAACACTTTAAAGGGAAAGAGCCAAAACTGTGGAGAGCCATTTTGAGAGGGCCAGTTCAGATCACTTATGTTACTAATGAAGAGAAGGGAACCACTGAAGTCAAGCCAGAATCAGCATGGAATGAAGAAGATTATGCAAAAGCTGATGTGGACATACAAGCACTTTCTATTCTTACTCAAGGATTCTCTCCTGAAATTGCCATTGGCTATCGTGATTACACTAATGCCAAGATACTGTGGGAAGCATTGATTCAATCCTATGAAGGGAATGATGACATCAAGGAAAGCAGAAAGGACATGTTGCGTCAGATATTCAACTTGTTCAACTATGTTTTGAATGAAACACTTAAGAATCAGATTGCTAGATACATAGCATTGAACACTCAGATGAGGGCAACTAACATTTTTATTGGAAATTCTGAAGTCAACAAGAAACTACTAAATGCTCTCCCAAGAAACTGGGACATGAATGTGGCCTTAATCAAAAGGACCAAAGACTTGAGCAGAATGCCACTACAAGAGTTAATTGCAACCATCAGGTCATGTGAAATGGATGATCAACAAAGAGCTTTAAATCACTCAAGTAGCTATAGTGTGGCTGGATCAAGTAGCTCCAAAACTGCTTTGAAATCTCAATCAGGATCTCAGGTTCCGGCTTATCCTCCATCATCAGCTTATCAAAATGCAGGTTCAACCGGTTCAAACACTCAAGCTGCTTCAAGTTCTAGTGCTCCCAAACCTCAAGATCAGAAAGTTGTTGTACAAGATGCTCAAATTTCAAAAGAAACTAAGGAGAATATAGCTTTGATTGCTGGATTCATGAATTGTTATAAAGCATATCAGCATGGAAAGTTGGTGCCACCCAGCGTTATGACATCTGAATTCAAGCAAATTCATCCTGAAGACATAGAAGAGTTGGATATTACTTCACAAATGGCAATGGTTGTGTTCAGAGCTAAAACATCATTAAAAGGACTAGAAGGAACAGGTGGGAAAACATGGAGGACAAAAGTGTGGGGTTCAATAAAGGACAGCTGAGATGCTACAATTATCACAAGCCTGGACATTTTGCTCGCGAATGCAAGGAGCCTAAAGTGGAAAATGAAAACAATGAAAAAATTGTGGCTGTTACTGGGGGACAGAGTTCATCAGCTGCCAATGCTAACTTAAGCAAAGCATTGGTAGCTCAGCAGGGAGGAGATTTTGATTGGAGTGATCAGATAAGTGCTTTGAATATATTTGAAGTGGTGAATAATGTTGCTATGTTTGCTCAAACTGGAGAAGACTCAAAGATGACAACTAAGGAAGCTATGGAAGCATGCAATGTAACAACTGACGATCTTCATGCATTCATGGCGTATATCAATCAAAATCCAATTCCACCTTCACCTGAGGTATTTTCTAATTTATGTTCAAATGCTTGTGCAGAAAAAGCTAGGTATTACATAGATTATAATTCTCAGTTGGTTAGAGAAAATGATGAGCTTAAAGGAAAGATATCATGTTTGAATAGTCAAACTGCGACTTATAAACTTAGGTTAGAAGCCTTAGAAAAGGACGCAATTCAAAATGATAATGACCTAAGCAATAAATCTTGTGTTGTCCTACACCAGAAGAAAGTTATAGATGAACTTAGTGTTGAATTAGAGTCTTTAAAATCAAAATTCGAAAATGCTGATTTTCACTTTAGAAAATTTGATTGTTCTAGTGAGCGTGTTGAGAAAAGGATAAGTTCAAAACTTAAGTATAGAGAGAACAAAGGAGCTGGTATAGGTTTTGTGGAAATTGCACCTCCTTACAACCACAATTACACAGAGCTGCCTCTCACAGATGAGGAAATAGAAAATGAGGGAAATATGGTGTATGGAAAAAGGATAGAGGTGGAACCAGTTAAGTCTGTGCCAATTAAAATCTCTGCACCAGAAGGGCATATGAAACAACCTAAGTATGATGTCTCACTTAGAAATGTTCCTACTACTAGGTTTGTTCAATCTGAAAGCAATGAAATGAGAAGTCATGAAAAGTCTAGAATTAAAAGTGTTGAAAATGTGAGTGAGGATACATCTTCAATTAAATCTAATTGTTCAATACGATCAATTGAATCGATGTTGTTTAAATGTATTGCAAGATCTATTAACTCAAGCAGCTGTTCCAACTCATCTTGTAGGTCAGATATTTTAGATGAATCTGACTCAGAGAACACAGTTGAATCACTAATTGTTGGAACAGGCTCAGTAACAGAAGTAAATGCTTATTTTAAATGTGTGAATAATTCTAATGCTTCTTCTTCATGTACAGAAGAAATTTTAGTTGAAGATTGGACTGAAGCTGATGAAGATCGTTTTTCTGATGATTTGAATAATACTTCTTTAAAAGACAGTTTGAATGTTTTTTCTAAGTCAAACTTGTGTGTGAGCTCTGCTGTTAAGAGCGTTGAACTTTGTTTGTCTGATTGCATGAAAACTTCTTTATTTCCTGTTAAGAAAACTACTTTATCTCCTAATGCTTGTCCTTAATGGAAAAAGAATTTATCTGTAAAAACTACAGGTGATAAATACAGGCCACCAAAACATGCATATCAAGATGTTTTAGCTAATTCAAACAAAAATTCAAAATCAGAAACATCAAAATATGCAAAATGTGCTAACTGCTATAAACAGGGAAGAAAACCAACCAACCTGTAGCACAAGGGATGTCAAGCTCACACAGATCAGATTGTGTTGACAGATTCTTGGATACCCACTACTTCAAAAGACAAACATGTTACACTTGTGGGATACCTGGTCATATAGCAAGAAACTGTGTCCATACAAACAAGGGACAAAATCATCAGAAACATCAGAGAGCTATGCCTAGGAGTTTCACTAATGATAATTCAGGAACTAAAGGATTTAATAATGGCCAGAATGTAAAATCTAAGGCAAAGCCCTCTGACGGAGACTGGATTCGAAATAAGAAACTTCGAAATTCTTTTCAAATAAATCAGCATAAGTTTCAATTAAAATCACAAATTCGACATGATTTCCAGTCAACGAAAAGAAAATGTTTCAATTGGAAACCAAAGCAAAAGACTAAATCCAAGTTACATTCTTCATCATGCTCAATCATTAATGTTGAAACTATGTTCACTTCTGCTAACAATAGGAAACCCAGTTCCTCTAAGACCTGGGTTCCTAAATCTAACTGATCCTACAACATGTGTAGGAACGGCTATGGAGGAATATCATCTGACTCTAGTATGTTGATAGTGGCTGTTTCAGACACATGACAGGAGACTTATCCCAATTGACTAACATAGAGAATTTTGATGGTGGATGTGTCTCCTTTGCAGGAGGAGAGTCGGGTAAGATTACCCAGAAAGGTACCGTTACAAATGGTGATTTAAGTTTTAAAGATGTTAACTATGTTCCTGAATTACAACATAGTTTACTCAGTGTATCTCAAATTTGTGGCAATGGTTTTTCAACTCACTTTACAAACAAAGGTTGTTTTGTTCTAAAGCCATGTATTGTGATACCTGAAGACTGGATTTTGTTAAAATCTGAACGCAGGGGTAATGCATATGTCATTGATATGAATAAGAAACCATCTTAAGCGTTACTATGTCTTTTTTTCTAAAACCACTGAACATGATGCTATGCTATGGCATCGCCGTATTGGTCACTATAACATGAAAAAATTTAAATCGTATTGCTAAAGGTGGTTTTGTCTGTGATTTACCTGTGAAAGATTTCATCACCATTGAAAAATGTGTTTCTTGTGCACGAGGAAAGCAGCACAGAAAAACCTCACTTTTCGAAAACAATAAAATCCATTGACACAATTTTGCAACTATTACACATGGATCTGTTTGGTCCTGTGAATGTTCTCAGTAATTCCAGAAAATCATATTGCTTGGTTATTACTGATGACTTTTCACGTTTCACTTGGGTATTTTTCTTATCTAACAAAAGTGAGACTACAGAATTGCTTAAAAGGTTTATTGTTCTTATCGAAAATCAAACGACTAAGAAAGTGAAAGGGATTCGAAGTGACAATGGAACTGAATTTAAGAATTCAGTCACGGATCTTTTCTGTGATGAAAAAGGGATTGATAGACAGTATAGTGCCTCTCGAACTCCACAACAAAATGGAGTTGCTGAAAGAAGAAATCGAACACTTAGTGAGGTTGCACGTACAATGCTAGTTGATTCCCAGTTACCAACATTTTTCAGGGCTGAAGCTGTGAATACCGCATGTTACATCCAAAATCGGGTGTTGCTCAACAAAGCCCAGATGAAAACTCCATATGAGATTCTATATGGAGAACGGCCTACGGTAAAACATTTCAGAACCTTTGGTTGTCCTTGCACTCTGTTACATCAAGAGTCTCCTTCCAAGTTTGATGCCAAGGGAGATGAATGTCATTTTGTTAGGTATGCGAAGAAGACAACTTACAAAGTTACAGAAAGAGTACCAAAGAAGTCATCGAATCATATGATGTGGAGTGGCTCGAAGAGAATCCAACTGATGCAGGCCAAGGACCAAACTGGGTTCACAATTATGCTACTTTGTTCAAATCTTTTAATCTGTTTTCTGATTGTGCAGATCAATTGTCACAAGATCCCCTAGTATCTAGTTCATCTTCAATCTCTACACAGGTGGTAGTACCTCCAGTGATTGTTGATGAAGAAATACTACCATCTCAGAGTTCCAACCCGATCACCCCAGTCACAGCTTCAGATGATACCACACATTTGTCGTCAAATTCCATTGCTGACAATCATACTCAAGCATCAGATGCAGGAGTATCTACTCTAGATCTGCTTGGATCAACTCTTCAAGATCCAATTCCTGAAGAAAGTATTTTCACTCCAACTACCGTTCCCGATGACACAGTGCAAGAGATTGTGAATGAAGCTGTAGATCATGAGATTACTGCTGATGAAAACCAGGAAAATCTGACGAATTTATCCCCTGCCGTTCCCGATACTCCTGTACCAGCACCTATTCAAAGAAACCGTCTTGTTGACCAAGTAATTGGACCAATCAATTCAGGAATTATGACAAGAAGTCAACAGGTGATATTAACAGATGCTTGTATTCATGCTTTATTTCTCAAATTGAGCCAAAGCACATTACGATGGCTTTAAGAGAATCAAGTTGGGTGGATGCAATGCAAGAGGAGTTAAACCAGTTCACAAAATTAAAAGTCTGGGAGCTGGTAGAACTTCCTCCATGAAAGAAACACTGGGTACAAGATGGGTATTTAGAAACAAAAAGGATGATAATGGGGTTATTGTTCGAAACAAAACTCGGTTGGTAGTATAGGGATTTAGACAGATAGAGGGGCTAGATTAGAAGCAATTAGACTTTTCTTGGCATGCGCTTCCTTCAAGGGTTTCACCGTCTATCAAATGGATGTGAAGACTGCTTTTTTATATGGGAGATTAAACAGGAGGTATATGTCAGTCAGCCTCCGGGGTTTGTGGACTCCAAAAACCCGGATCATGTTTATAAGCTGGACAAGGCTTTGTATGGACTACACCAGGCACCTCAAGCCTGGTATGCCACTTTGACTGAACATCTTCTAGCCCATGATTATGTTCGTGGTGTCATTGATCAGACACTGTTTCTGAAGAAAGTGGGGGAGCATCAGATTCTGGTTCAAATTTATGTGGATGATATTATTTTCGGATCCACATGTGAAAAGTTGTGTAAGGAGTTTGAAGAAGTGATGCAAAAGAAGTTTGAAATGAGTTCTTTGGGGAGATGACGTTCTTTCTTAGGTTGCAAGTTAAACAAGACTCCACGGGAATTCTTATCCTACAAGGGAAATACGTGGATGATGTGTTAACCAAGTTTCAGTTTCTAGAATGTCGAAATGCTGATACACCTATGGCTGAACGTCCGGTACTGTCCTCTGATTCTGAAGGGGAAGCTGTTGACCAGACCTTTTATCGGTCCATGATCGGATCTCTGATGTACTTGATAGCCAGTAGACCTGACATCATGTTTGCTGTGTGTCAATGCGCTCGCTATCAGGCTAATCCTAAACTTTCTCATCTTATTGCTTTTAAAAGAATCTTTAGGTATCTTAAAGGGAAACCTAGGCTTAGCCTTTGGTATCCTAGAGATTCTCCCTTTGAATTATATGTGTTTTCTGACAGCAATTTTGGGGGTTGTGATATTGACAGGAAATCCACCACTACTGGATGTCAGTATCTTGGGGACAGGCTTATCTCTTGGCAATTCAAAAAGAAACAGACGGTTTCTATGTCCACTGCTGAGGCGGAATATGTTGCTGCTTCTGCATGCTGCTCTCAGGTCATCTGGATGCAACATCAATTGTTGGATTACGATTTCGAATTTGTTGAAACTCCCATTTACTGTGATAGTGATGTTGCAATTCAAATCGTTAAAAATCCTGTCTATTTTTCAAAAACCAAACATATCCCTATTAAAATTCATTTTATCAGGGATTCTTACAATCAACAGCTAATCACCATGGAGCAAATCCACACAGATAAAAATGTGGCGGATTTGTTCACAAAGCCAGTGGGCCGAGCCCGATTCAATGATCTTATGGCTCTTCTGAGAGTCATTCATTTCGATGACTAAACTGGTTACAAAAAAAATAATTATTTTCGGTTTGTACATTAACTCTCCTAATGTACAAATTTAGGGGGAGAATTATTTTTCTGCTTTTTTGTTTATTATCTTGTGAATTGCTGCATCATACGGGAAGTGATAAGAATTTTCACTAGTGAGTAAGGCTGACTCATGTAAGGCCAGTTCTCGCGACCGTTAAAATAAGTTTACCTGTGATGCGCTTGAAGATAACGTATGACCTCAGTAAAGATCATCACTTAGAGTTAGTGCTTAGCTATTTGACTACTGGTGTGATGTCCCGATACACACTCTGTTCTAGGTCTGAGATCTAGTTCTGAACCACTCCGATATTTACTCTGTTTTGTGTAAGCAAAGACCTATACATACCGAGCTGTAGCTCAAAAGAGACTAAATGTGTCCATGCAAAAGGCCAAAGGCTTTTAATGAAATAAAAACCAAAAGAGATCATATGTATCCAAAAAGAGGCCGTAAACCTATATCTTTTGAAATCGTCAAGAAATCATTAGATTTGTATATTATATCCACCTCTGATAAAAGATCTATTCTTTTCTTTTCTCAATCAAATCCCAGTCCAGATCTCAGATATTAGAGCAGACACTGTGAAATATGTGGTAGGGAAACTACTTGCTTGATAGCTGGTACTATATGTAACACTAGGATTTGATTGTGACTTGTTGAGTGCTCATAAATAACACACTAAAACATGATAATTTAAATGTCATGGGTGGTTATACAATAAGGTCGGAGGCATAAGGGTTTAAGTGGATCATATATTTGCAATCGCTCAGACCAGCTAAATTAAGTCAGTGCTAATAACTGTAGTCGGCCCGAGTCACAGTGATTTGATCTCGTAAGCAATCACATGATTAAGTTTTATTTTTGGTTAAATTTATTATTTTCATTTCTATTTTGTTTGATTTATCTTAACAACATCCCCCCTTGGGTCATTCTTATGAATAACAACCCTTTTTGGTACAGTATCATCATAATCAACAAAGTACTGCTTTACAATCGAATATGCAGGGTTGAATCGCATCGGATTGGAATACATAATGAGGTTAGAAAGATAATCTGACAAGTGAGGAACATCTTCAAGAACATATCCATAATCACCAGTTTCAATCTTCATTAGAGGATCACTTTGTTCTTCCATCTCAACAAACAAAAAGATACAATTTTTACAAGAATCAAAACATGGATATGGATAACATAGTTGATATAGGTGATGCAGCTGTTGAAACTAGAAAAGCAAAGAGAGAACCAAAGACCGGCTTTGTGAATGAACATAATGTTGCTGGATACTTGCTGGATTCTCCCGAGAAGCATAAAGAACTATTTTACTCTATGATTGTAGGTTTGAACTTGTGTAAAATCACGCATGCAGTTATAGAATATCCACCAGTGTGTAAATCATGGATTGAAGAATTCTCGGGAAATGCAAAATTCATCAAAAAGGATGGCGTTCAGGCGATTGCTTCAACAATCCAGAATAAGGAAGTGATCGTGTCAGAGCTGATTATTAGAGAAGTTTTGTTATTCAGAGACGAACCAGATTATCTAGTCTCTTATTCTGATGAAGATGTTAAAGGCATTTTACGAAGAATGAGTTATGAAGGTGGTTATCTGACAGTGCAAAAGAAGCTCATGCATCTGTACTAGAGATTTTTGGTGCATGTATACCTTATGTGTATTTCTGGGAACAAAGGTAGTGGGGACTCCTTAAATAAAAAAACATGCGTCAGGTGTTATAGCGCTAGTTATGAACTGGAATACAACTACTCCAAATATGTGTTTGAAGAAATGCTGGGAAACTTAAAAGGGGTAAAGAAGAACTTGTTCATGATGTATCCAAGGTTCATTCAGATTAGCTTAGATTCCAAGTATAAGGATTTGGAACGAACTGTTAACAGCTTTGATACAAAGATGATGGGTCCTAATGTGTTTGGATTAATGTGTCAAGAGAGAAAAGGAGCTAAAGAATTGTACAGGAAAACTATTCCTCTTGAAAAGTTTGGAAGATTTTCAGAATTTGCCTTGCAAGAACCAGAACCAGAACAAAGTGTGAATCATGTGATGATTGTTGAGGATCACGATGTGCAGATAATAGACCCACCTGCAGGTTATGGGGAGGAAGCTGTTATTGAAGATATTGATTTGTCGGATGACGAACTGTATGGCGACTTGTCAAATGCAAGTATGCCTAAGAAAGTGAATGAAGAGAAAGAACAAGATCAACCTGAGTTGGAACAGCAAACAGCGACAACAGAAACACTTGTTACTGATACTTCTGTATTGTCGTCTGAATTGCTGAGTGTGCTGTTAGAGAAGGCAAAGACTGTTGTTGAGAATCCTCCTCTCACACAAGTCAATGTGTCTACTTAAGATGAAGTTATTAATCCTGAGCCAGAAAGACCGTTGAAGCGAAGAAGAAAAGATCCAAGGCCATGTGTGCTTATAAATGAACCTATGTTGAACCAATCTACTGAAGATGTGTCAGTTGATGTGCCAAAGTCAACTGAACATGGTACAACTGAATCCGAGAAGACAAGTGATGCTGATGCTGGAAACAAATCAATTGCAGAGGAAGTTGTAGAAATTGAGCCTCAGGTAACAAGTGTCATTGTATTATCTGAAAAACCATTTGTTTCATTTGTTCATACAGAACCAGAAAGTTCAAGTGGAGCAGGTGGAAGTATTTCGCGTGATGAGTTAAAAGGAAAGTAAGCTATGCTCGAGGATTTAGTGGATGAATTTGAAGATGTCGATGTTATGGATTTAAAAAGAAGAGTGATTGTGTTGAAACAGGAACAAATTCTTAAAGATATCAGAATCATTGATCTTGAAGAATCAGTTAAAGAAAAGGACAAACTGATCAAAGAACTTCAAGCAAATATGGGAAATGTGGTAGCAGTTGTCACAGATTTGGCTCAGAAGCTGGAGAACAGATTTGGATCAGAATTCAAAGAAAAGAGTACTCCTGTCGTTAATCAAGTTGTTGAAGATGTAGAGTCAGATTCTGCAAAAAAACGAAGAGTTCACACTAGAAGATGAAATTGGTAGTGATTTTGAAGACTCTGATGCAATAGCTGCTGAAGGTTTGAGAAAGTATTTTGCCAATGAACTGAGACCAAATCGAAGCAAGAAGAAGTTGATTCCTAGAAGAAGAATTATGATTCCAAATAAGGCAAAAAAAAGGACTCATTGAATCAAAGTCAACCGGACAGATTTATGGTGGATACAGGAAAGGATCGGTTTGATTTGTATGGTGATAGATTAGGAATAAAGAGTTGGATGTTCAGTGAGGAGAAAGATAAATGGTTTGTCAAGAGAAATAATGGGAGAGTTAAGTATTATAGTAAAAGATCAGACTTTGAGTCTTGGACTAAGGTAGATCTTACTGAACTAATGAATGCTCCTTATCGCGAAGAATTAACTACCCAGACAAGGAAAGGATTTATGCTACTCAGATGGTTAGAGGAGAATGCCAAACGTGATTTTCAAGATATGAAAACTGCAGAGTCATGGGTAAGAACATATGGACAAGTGTATGATCATAGCACTGGAGACAGAATGAAGACTGTGATGTGGCCAGCAACAAAGAAAGAAACGACTATTCCAGTGGCTAGAGATTTGACAGATAACACTCTTGCAGGTTTTCAGTTTTAGGTATATGATTCATTTAATGGTGATGCAGTGATTACATGTGATGATGTTGAGTATCGTATTTGTGATCCCACCGATTTGATGAGATTTGACCAGAAAGATATTCAAGTGCTGGCAAAGAATCAGATAAGTGCTACTGAAGAATATGAATGGTGTGCAAAGGCGTTCACAAGTGCAGTTGCAGTTATAATTAAAATGAAGTTGTGGGCAGGACAGAAGAGCAGACTTGAAACTAAAATGTTTGGACATTACTGTTGCAAATCCTCATGTTGTGTTACAGCCGTCAAAGAAGAAGAAAGGGGTGCTGGAGTAGAAGATAAAGCATAAACCTAGGGGGAGATTGTTAGGTCCATACATTTATAGGTTTATGTTTAGTATTAGTTCTCGAACAGTTATTTAGTTCTCAGTTTGTTAGTATTTGGGCTTTAATCTTGTGGATTGGGCTGTGGAAGGGCTAAGGCCATGTTGGCCTATTTGGGAAACCTTCCACATATTTAAAGATATTTTGTGGTTCATTTGTAACTAGCGGTTTACTTTTCACTAATAGAATTCTCTCTAGTATTAGACGGTAAGTTATACCGTATGCTATTGAAGATCATCATTTTTATAAATCGTTCATATTTCTTGAATCATCTTTATCATTGTTTCCGCCTTTGATAGAGATTACTTGATATTAGGTATAATTTTACCCATTCTGAGCCTCAGATGTACATGTTTTGTCTATCTTTATGTTATCGGGTTGAGTGAACTATTATAATGTTAAAGTTTTGACTTGCTAAATAGAACATAGATTCTCGGATGGCTTTAGATCCCCACCTACTGGTTTCCTTATTCTGTATATGTTGCCATAGTTTTTTATTTTTAATCTAATTTAGAGTCAGCGAGCTAATGGTGTGTATATGCTTTGTGATGTGCAGGAAGATAGACAACTTATCAGTAATCTATCTTATTTTGTACTTCAGGTAACAAATGTTTACTTCAGGTAACAAATCTTCAGGTAACAAGACTAAGAGAGATAAAGAATTGGATTTTTTTCTTAAAGGAAAGAAGTTGCCTGAAGCTTCTAGTCCAGCAGCAAAGAAGCAAGAAGTTGTGAAAGAGACAGAGACAGTGACAGCATCACAGCTTGATCTAGAGAATGTGTCATTATCTTTGAAGAATGTGTTAGCAAGTATGAAGTCAAGGGTTGCTAAACCATCTGTTGAATCAAGTTCAAGTCCTCAGTTGACAGTATCTGATGTAATTATGGCGATGGTGAATAAAAAGATTGGAAAGATGATGAAATCTTTTGATAAGCATGAAGCAGAGATCAAACAAATGAAGGAAAATGAGAAGGATATGTTATAAGTAGTGCTTGGTTCTAAAGATAGACAGGATGAGTTGGAAAAGAAAGTTAAAAAGCTTGAAGATGAGAATGCACAGCTTAAGACATCCAACACAAGGAATACCAAGAGAATTCTGTTAATTGAACAAGAGAATGAGAAGTTAAGGAAGATTCTTGATGATTTGTATGAAAGAGCGCCACAATTGAAGGGTGCTGAAGATGAGGAAGAGGAAGATGAAGAAGAACAAGTTGATTTCAGTGGAACATATGATGATGATGATGATGATGTTGATGATGATGATGATGATGATGTTGATGATGATGATGTTGATGTTGATAATGATGATGATAAAGATGATGATAATGATGATGATACTCCAGGTGGTGGAAGTACTAACAAAGAGAAGGAAACCAGTTCTAAGGATTCTGATGATGATGAAGATCCTTGTAATTGAAAGATTTTAGCTAAAACAGGAAAATATGATTATACAAGTAACAAAACCAGGTGCGGAAACCCTAGTTATGAACAAACTGATAAAACTCGGATCAAAACACAGAAAACATAATTTCAAAGGCTTTTTCATAGATTAACTTTCATAAAAACGTATTACAATCAATCACCTAGTCAATCTATTGAACACACACACTATCACAAATTAACCTTGAACCTGACCACAATACACACTCGAACTAAAACTCTCTCTAACACGAAAACACACAAAAACTATATATAGGCTCTGCACATTCGCCCAGTTGTATGGTGCGAATGTGGAACTTTTCCACATTCGCCCACAACATGGTACGAATGTGTGTCTTCTGCTCAGTCTCTTTCACCTTCGCCCTGATCAATTCTACCTTCGCCCATAATAATCACTTTCGACCCATCAGAAACTTTTCTAACATATGTTAATTAGCTAATCCAATCACTAGTCGCACTTCGTGCATCTACAATCCTGATCAGTTTAAGTTTGAAAAGAGGCAGAAAGACAAAGAAGACAAAGAAGCCACTAGTTCGAAGAAATCAGGAGGAATGTCGGATGCTGATAAGAAGTTGTACAAGAAGATGTTGAAGAGAGGTTATTGGAGCATTGATGTATGTTGGTGTTTCAATAAAAACTTAACTTCTTTTCAAAAAGAGCAAATCCCGAGAGAAATGCCAAGAGTGGTGATGAAAAGAGTAGGTAAGTTAGAAAACAGAAAGATACTTGCAAGTTTTAAATTTATAATTTAAAACGATAGTTGCTCAACGTTCTAGACCCAGCACAATAGGCAAGCGCACCTATCGTGTATAGTATAGAAATGTGCAAGTACCGAGTATCGAATCCGAGGACACGATTTTTACTACTCAGCTTCCTAAAATTACTTAAAAAAATCTTTTTAAATAGAATGAAGAAACAGTAAAGTGAAAAGAGAGATGTAAACTTTTTTTAAGAGAAATCAATGACAAAACAATGGTGTTGCTTCGGGATCAGATGGAACCTGGTATGAAAAATAGTTATCTTTATTTCAAGTGGTGTGTTTGAGCTGCGCACTTATGCTTAACTTAGTATTGCTGCAGCATTTTCTAGAGGTGACTGTTATCGCAAAACTGTACAAACAACAGTGTTCTGAATGTTATTATGAGGGTCTCCCGAACTAGTAACCTCACCTCTCAACACTGAAAAGAAAGTGACCCAAAACTGTGTTGATTCAACCCCGAATTACCCATCTCCCAATGTTGCGATATAGACATCTAACTATTAAACTTTTGTGAATAATTTACCGGTGGCCGGAGCATGACCGAATAAATTACCACTTAATATCATAGAAGAGTCGTGACTAACCGGCACGCGTGCATCTCCTACTTGATTTAATTAACTTATCAAAAAGTGAATGATCTATTATTAACTGTGTGGCAGTATAATAATGAAAGAAAATAAAGACCGTTTTCTCTCAACACAGGTTCGTCAAACCTTAACCTGCGCCAAGGCTATCACATAGACAATGAAGCCAAGTCACAAGATTAAGTTTTGACTTATCACTAGGACCAAGTATAAAGACCGTACCGACCCTAAATGAGATCTTGATAGTAGAGGATTGAGCCACAAAATGTGTGTATTTCTACCCACAAATGGGCTAATCACTACTCATAGGATTAGGTTAGCTCACAAGTGCATGGGTTGTTACACACCAGGGGTACACTCATGAGTCCTCCTACTTCCTATCAAGACACCCACAAGACCAAAGACTAAGTGATTTATTAATTAGATCAATAAACAAAGTTTAGAATAATTAGAATTATTAAGAACACAAAACACCACTTTAAAATAGAAAGATAAACTATATTAATTCATACCAAGTTTCCATCATCACCCTAGCAACACCAACAGAAATATAGCCTTGCATGGTTGATACTACAAGCTCACAAGGTTGGGTTTGTGTACAAGACATCATGAAGGTTGTATGAAGATTTCTAAGGGATTTAGGTGATTTTGGTGATTTCTCTCACTCTCAAGGTGTTTATGGAGTAATCCCAGGCTCTAAAGGACACCAAAGATCCTCAAAGAAGGCAAAAACACTCTGGAGAAGTGTGGAGTTTCGAGTGAGAAGGGATGTTTCAAAATGTGGGGTGGAGGCCTCTATTTATTGGCATTTCAGCTCTAGCACGCCCTTGATAACGTTCTGGCACGCCCCTGCTAGACAACGGGTACTGTTGCAGAGTCCTTGCAGGCAAAATTGTCTATACGAGGGTAAGCATGCCCGTGCCATTAACATTGGCACTCCCGTGCGTGTTCAAAAGTTCAACCATCTTGTCAGTCTTGGTCGGTTTTTGCCTTGGAGAAGACGCTGGAGTAAAGCACGGCCGTGCCATACACCAGAGCACGCCCGTGCTCTTCCTGAAACACTGAAATTGACCTTTGTTGACTTGGAAATGTTGACTTGTTGACCCGGTAGGGTTGCACGTCCTTGGGCACGGCCGTGCCATGACTTGGCCATTACGCCCAGCTGTACCTCCAGGTTTCGGATGGTGGACTTGAGCCCTTGAAGCCTCTTGTCGGTGTTGTTGAACTTCTCGTCCATTCGTGCTGCTGATCGGGCTTCAAGCTTTGTAAGTCTTTCATCTACGGATGGGTAACCGTTGTTTTGAGGGCGTTGTTGGTTGTTCTGTTGACTGAATCTGGGTGGTTGCATGGTGTTGTTTTTCCACCCGAAGTTTCGATGATCACGCCAGCCCGGATTATAAGTGTTGTTGTAAGGATTGTTTGGCGGGCGGCTTGTACCAATGAAGTCAACTTGTTCCATGGGGGCTTGAGGAAGACTCCCGTCTTGCGGTTGCAACTCTGTCGAGGTGATGGCATTGACTTGTGCTTTGCTCAACTGGTTGAGGCGAGTTGATAGTGCCTCAATTTGAGCTTGCAAAGAAGTGGTGGAATCAACCTGATAGAGGCCGGTCTTTGATGGCCGGCTTCGAGGGTTGTACCACTGATAACTGTTACTGCAATTTCTTCAATGAGATCATAAGCTTCCTGCGGTCACTTGTTCCCAAAAATACCTCCTACGGTTGCGTCTAGCGTCTGCCTTGCTTGGTTCGTTAGCCCATTGTAAAAGGATGAAACTTGTAACCAAACTTCAAGACCATGGTGTGGGCATTTTCTCAGCATATCTTTGAATCTCTCCCAGGCTTCATAGATTGACTCTCCCTCTTCTTGACAAAAGGTGGTGATGTCATTTCGTAATTTTACGGTTTTGGCTGGGGGAAAATATTTTGAGAGAAATATTTGGGCAAGGTCAGCCCGGGTGGTAATGGAACCTGCGGGTTGTGAGTTTAGCCATGCTTTGGCATGATCCTTTAGTGAAAAAGGAAACATACGAAGTCGGATAGTGTCAGGAGAGACGTTTTGCAACTTAAAAGTATCACAAATTTTGAGAAAATTTGTGATGTGAGCATGGGGATCTTCATCTGGAAGACCATGAAAGGTGTAGTTTTGTTGTATCATGTGGATGACATGGGACTTGATTTCAAAATGGTCAGCATCAACGTTGGGTCTAGCGATGCTAGGGCCCAAGGCATTAATGGAAGGTCTAGCAAAATCAGAGATGGTTCTATCAACTTGTGTCATTTTTAATCTTTGTTCTTTTCGTCTAGCTTTAAAGTATCTTTCGGGTTCTTCAAGAGGAGATGTAAGAATTGGCGAGGGGACGCAAGTTCATACACTAGTGAAGAACTTTTAGATAAGATTTTTGTAAAAACACTAAGAAAATGAAAAAGTGAGTAATTTTAAGAAAACCTTTCTCTAAAACAGTCGTGTCCCCGGCAACGGCGCCAAAAACTTGATGCGTGCTGGTGTTTCAATAAAAACTTAACTTCTTTTCCAAAAGAGCAAATCCCAAGAGAAATGCCAAGAGTGGTGATTAAAAGAGTAGGCAAGTTAGAAAACAGAAAGACACTTGCAAGTTTTAAATTTATAATTTAAAATGATAGTTGCTCAATGTTCTAGACCCAACACAATAGGCAAGCGCACCTATCGTGTATAGTATAGAAATGTGTAAGTACCGAGTATCGAATCAGTTGACACGATTTTTACTACTCAGCTTCCTAAAATTACTTAAAAAAACAATTTTAAACAGCGTGAAGAAACAGTAAAGTAAAAAGAGAGATGTAAACTTTTTTTTTAAGAGAAATCAATGACAAAACAATGGTGTTGCTTCAGGATCAGATGGAACCTGGTATGAAAATAGTTATCTTTATTTCAAGTGGTGTGATTGAGCTTCGTACTAATGCTTAACATAGAATTGCTAAAACATTTTCTAGAGGTGTCTGTTATCGCAAAAACTGTACAAACAACTGTGTTCTTAAGGTTATTATGAGGGTCTCCCGAACTGGTAAGCTCACCTCTCCAATGCTACCAAGTAACATGTGCACACATACTAGGTTGTGCCTTATATCAATTATGATTTTCATCATAGATATGATATGATGCATTAAATGATCTTTGATCATTGTCATACATAAAGTTCCTCATTCGGTAACTTTAGGATTTGGCATAATTGCTCTTTTTGCAAATATCTTGACTGAATCTAGGTCCGTAAATCAATATGACAAAAGATCAGTCAAGATACCTCGGATAACAAGCAACATAACGACCCGAAACCTCAGATTTTGGCAACCCTATCAAACGAAACTACGGTACTAAGACCATATGCCCATGAGGTGTTCAGCCACTAGCGAGTAGTTCGTTATGTTTGTATCACTAAGGCACGCCTTAATAAGTCAAAGAAGCCTACCATCACATCACACAAAATCATCACACGTCTATTTATACATTTCAATTCTTTAGCATGTGATAGATCCTCACTGATGTACTATCATTTCCTCTTTTTCTCCAGGAAAAATCATTTTGGGTTTTTCGAATTTTTATGACTTTTCAAAATTTTCAATGTTTTTGGATTTTCTGAAAGAAATGCTCCCCCTAAAATGAAAAACATATTTTTGAATTTTTAATTTTTGAAAAGAGTAAAAACAAAATAAAAGTTGATAAACCAATGAGGAGTCTAATCTTGCCTTTCAGTTATACCATTAGCTCTTAATAAAAATTCAAATCTAGATTTGTCAAAAGCTTTGGTAAAAAGATCAGCTCTTTGGTAATCAGTGTGGATTTTGACCATGTCAATCAATCCTTTAGCATAGCAATCCCGAATAAACAGTGTCTTTAGTGAGCGCAATGGCTGCTTCATTATCGCAATGAATGGGGGTTCTAAGAAATTGCAAACCGTAGTCGCGCATCTGTTGTCGTATCCAAAGTACTTGTGAATAGCAACTCGAGGCTGACACATATTTTGCTTCACACGTAGATAATGCAACTGGCGTTTGTTTCTTGCATTGCCAGGTCACGAGCCTGCTCCCCAGAAATTGACATCCAACAGTTGTGGTTGGGTACACTCTCGAGCAAAATGTCCTTTGGCTCCACAGTTAAAGCACGTCACTTTCGCCTTGTTGAAACCATAAGTAGTGTTTGGCGAAGTGACAATATCAGTTCTACTTGTTTTCTCTATAAACTCTATCGCCCTTCTCATAACACTCGCAAATGCCCATTGAATGTCAATCAACTCCATCTCTTCCTTGTCGATTTGGGCATAATCCTCCTTTATCAGATTATTATTTCCAATCTGACTAGCAACAAGTCCATTTTATGAAGCAACCATTGCTGAAACCAAAGTAATATGTTGTTGAGCAACTTCAACTATCAAATTGTTCATGTTAGAAGTTTCTAACACGATCGGACTTGAGCTTGATGAAGCTTGGTTCACAACCGGTGTAACTTGTTGTTGTTGTGGTTGTTGTGGTTGTGTCATGTCCACCGGTGTTGTTCCATAATAGCTAGAAGCTTGCAATGGAGGTTGAGTTGGTGTGTAAGATGTAACACCCCGTTTTGTGATCAAATAAAATAGAAATGTTTATGAAATTTATGTCATGTGTATTATATGATCTAGGCGTGAATAGTATGATTATTTGATATATATATATATATATATATATATATATATATATATAAGAGTCTAGTCGAGCCAATAGTATTATAAGAGACCGTTTAGTTAGATTAACAAAAGATATTACATTTGACCCTACTCTGTTTTTAATGAAATTTACGTTGACGCGTAGATAAAAATGAGCTCGTCTCAATAGTATATTCGTCTTTTTATAAAAGGTTATATTTTAAAAGTTATACGAGAACGAGTGAAACAACTTCATTATGTATATAATAATATAGTAAAGATATTTCTAACCTATACTACTAAAACCAAAACGCCTGTATTATGATTTGTGATAGAAATGTAAATTTGTTTGCCTAATATCATTCATGGAATTTAAGGTTCATAACAACATCGAAAGTCTTTAAGAAAAGGAAGAATATAATATCCCACATCGAAGTTGAAATAAAATTCAGTATAGAAAAGGAAGAGCCTAGTAGCTCATTCCCATCCCACATCGATGCTTTAATGAAATTGGTTGTTCCCTTTCCTCTTATAAATAGAAGTATATGTGTTCCATTTAGATTATAAGTTTTATTGGGAACACTCTAGTATAGAGGATCCCAAGCCTACGATACCCCGTTGGGTATTGTTAATAGTCATTTTTGGAGCACGAATAGGAGACCAAGTAGGGAGACTCTACATTAGCGTGCCGTAGATAGTTTTTGAGGTATGTTCCTATTTAAGTTATGTTTAGTTATTTTATTAGTGTTATTAGTAGTAGTTTAGTATTATTATTTTTAGGCATTAAGATTATTATTAGGGGTGGGTAGGGGGTAGTCTAGCCTTAGTTAGGCATGGATTGATCACCCATGCTTAAACAAGGCAGTGTTATCAATATCCAACCATAATAATAACTAGTTAGGCATACCCTTACCTAACCTAGAATTGTATAATTGTACCAGGACCCTGAGGTATTACCTGGTTATACTAGCAAGTGTTGAGCAACTGTTAAACATCGCTGAACGGGTGAGTTATCATGACTTTTTCCAAAACTGTGACATATATTTGTATCATCAATTGCATGTCAGTATCATGGTTGTGTTTCCTAAAACTGTGATGGATGTTTGTATGAGTAATAGATGTGAGGTGATAGGGGTGTTGAGACCATGTAAGGCCGACAACACACCTCACCTGAGTAAATAAGTAAATGTGATGTATCATACATGCATGGGAATTGGGGTATTCTGGATCCGTGGATTCATTATGAGGTATTGAGGCTGGGGGAACCGCGGTGAGCCTTCCCAGTATGGGTTGCCCAGTAGTAAAAACGCTCATATTAGGCAGTATGCCACCGTCTTGTATTGAGGCTGGGAGAACTGCAGTGAGCCTTCCCAGTATGGGGTGCCCAGTAGTAAAATACAATATAATAGTAAGGCAGTATGCCAGCCCAGTACGGGCATCTGTTTAATCTGTAGGGTGTAGGTGTATGGGATGTATACCCACACCCGAAAAGGGAAAGTAAATGTGCCAACTCAAGTGCGTGTCCTGTAACTAAAATCAGCATTGTTTTCCATGATATGAAATGAATGTTTTCATACAACTGTGCATGAGCTCACCAGCATAAGCTGACGTAAAAACTTTTTAAATATATGTCGCAGGATTAGCAAGTTTACAAGAAAAGTTACGGTTCCGCTGCTAAGCCAGGTATCAACCGTGCATGATCACCCGGGTTTCGGGTGGGGTGTTACAGTTGGTATCAGAGCCAAAGGTTTTAGCGAATTAGGTATTTGGTAGGAATACCTAGGCTTCAACCTTCGAGATTAGGCCGCCTTAGGAAATCTATAAATGGACGTAAGTTATTGCACATAAGGATACCTGGTAGATAAAGGACCTGATTTTATATGTAAGCATTATATAAATAATCTTTTGATATAGGAGTGACCATTAAGTTTGAATATGGATCTACTGAGGATGTAGAGTTGTTTGGAAATAAAGATGGTGATAACTGTAGTATATAAACCCTAGTGATTCTATAAGTTTTGTACTCCTTGTGTGATAGTATGATTATTGATTGAGACTTTGAGGACAAGAGCCATCAAGGTTAACTAAGATAAAAGCTGAAAACTAGACAGTATTAAATGTAGAAGTCATAAATAAGATCTCTCAGCAAGAATAAGTTGAGGTTGAAGCCCTGTGAGGGTGCTAGATTGACATAATACAAGTCATGGACCCGGTGAGGGTGCCAGATTGACTCAAGGTGTCATGGACCTAGTGAGGGCAATAAATTTGTTTGTCTAGGTGTATATTTGAAAACGTATTGCACTATGTATATTACGTGAAGTAGCTATTGTTGTTGCGTGTATATGAGTAAAATACGGAAGTAGCATTTTCTTGGAAACCTATAAAACAAAAATCTTCATATTGTAATCATGAGACCTTCATTTCTTGTCACCCTCATACTTTTGATAGGAAAAAAAAAAGTGCCATCAACTCCATGTATAGTTAAGTGAAGTGGAAACTATTTTGTAAATAAACCATTGCCTCGAATGGACAAGGTTATGTATGTTGTTCACGTATTCAAAGTTAGGACATTATTTTAGGGGAGGATATGGAAACAAACCTGAGGCAACAATTTGATTGATGGTTTAACCTGTAAAGTATTATTAGAACCATTTACTTGATACTTATGTCCTCCAAGGAAATAGACAGAACTGAAAATAAATTTATGTGTCTTAAGCTTAGAAATAAGACATTCATGAATTTGTCAACAAGAGGTCTCGACTAGTTCCTTGCAACTAAATCATGTTATCATATTTATTCGGAGAATGCCTATAAAATACCTCATATTCATTAACGCAACCAAACCGACTACATATTCTGAGGCGGTAGACGACGAGCAACCATCGCCACGATCTAGAAATAGAAAACCCCAAATCATGCCTTTAAGAGAAATTAAGAAATAGAAAGTTTCCGCTAGTGCGGGTTAAGTGGATTGAAAGGAGAGGACCTGAAGAAACATGGGAAAAAGAAGATGAGATGAAACAAAAATACCCATATCTATTCACCTAAATTTCGCGGACGAAATTTCTAAAAGGTGGGGAGAGTTGTAACACCCCGTTTTGTGATCAAATAAAATAGAAATGTTTATGAAATTTATGTCATGTGTATTATATGATCTAGGCGTGAATAGTATGATTATTTGATATATATATATATATATATAAGAGTCTAGTCGAGCCAATAGTATTATAAGAGACCGTTTAGTTAGATTAACAAAAGATATTACATTTGACCCTACTCTGTTTTTAATGAAATTTACGTTGACGCGTAGATAAAAATGAGCTCGTCTCAATAGTATATTCGTCTTTTTATAAAAGGTTATATTTTAAAAGTTATACGAGAACGAGTGAAACAACTTCATTATGTATATAATAATATAGTAAAGATATTTCTAACCTATACTACTAAAACCAAAACGCCTGTATTATGATTTGTGATAGAAATGTAAATTTGTTTGCCTAATATCATTCATGGAATTTAAGGTTCATAACAACATCGAAAGTCTTTAAGAAAAGGAAGAATATAATATCCCACATCGAAGTTGAAATAAAATTCAGTATAGAAAAGGAAGCAGCCTAGTAGTTCATTCCCATCCCACATCGATGCTTTAATGAAATTGGTTGTTCCCTTTCCTCTTATAAATAGAAGTATATGTGTTCCATTTAGATTATAAGTTTTATTGGGAACACTCTAGTATAGAGGATCCCAAGCCTACGATACCCCGTTGGGTATTGTTAATAGTCATTTTTGGAGCACGAATAGGAGACCAAGTAGGGAGACTCTACATCAGCGTGCCGTAGATAGTTTTTGAGGTATGTTCCTATTTAAGTTATGTTTAGTTATTTTATTAGTGTTATTAGTAGTAGTTTAGTATTATTATTTTTAGGCATTAAGATTATTATTAGGGGTAGGTAGGGGGTAGTCTAGCCTTAGTTAGGCATGGATTGATCACCCATGCTTAAACAAGGCAGTGTTATCAATATCCAACCATAATAATAACTAGTTAGGCATACCCTTACCTAACCTAGAATTGTATAATTGTACCAGGACCCTGAGGTATTACCTGGTTATACTAGCAAGTGTTGAGCAACTGTTAAACATCGCTGAACGGGTGAGTTATCATGACTTTTTCCAAAACTGTGACATATATTTGTATCATCAATTGCATGTCAGTATCATGGTTGTGTTTCCTAAAACTGTGATGGATGTTTGTATGAGTAATAGATGTGAGGTGATAGGGGTGTTGAGACCATGTAAGGCCGACAACACACCTCACCTGAGTAAATAAGTAAATGTGATGTATCATACATGCATGGGAATTGGGGTATTCTGGATCCGTGGATTCATTATGAGGTATTGAGGCTGGGGGAACCGCGGTGAGCCTTCTCAGTATGGGTTGCCCAGTAGTAAAATACGCTCATATTAGGCAGTATGCCACCGTCTTGTATTGAGGCTGGGAGAACTGCAGTGAGCCTTCCCAGTATGGGTTGCCCAGTAGTAAAATACAATATAATAGTAAGGCAGTATGCCAGTCCAGTACGGGCATCTGTTTAATCTGTAGGGTGTAGGTGTATGGGATGTATACCCACACCCGAAAAGGGAAAGTAAATGTGCCAACTCAAGTGCGTGTCCTGTAACTAAAATCAGCATTGTTTTCCATGATATGAAATGAATGTTTTCATACAACTGTGCATGAGCTCACCAGCATAAGCTGACGTAAAAACTTTTTAAATATATGTCGCAGGATTAGCAAGTTTACAAGAAAAGTTACGGTTCCGCTGCTAAGCCAGGTATCAACCGTGCATGATCACCCGGGTTTCGGGTGGGGTGTTACATAAGATGGTCCAGATAACACACCATAGTAACTTGCTGCACTTGTTGGTTCAACTTTCGACACAAAAGCTGTCTGCGGTGCAACACTCACACCTCCAGTTGGAATAGCAGAAGAAGCTGAACTAGCATAATAAAGCTCGGGATTCTGTGGAATATGTGCTCTCTTCGCTTTCCTTCGTTCTTCCATCTCCTTGTTTTCCAACTTCTGAATAAACTTGTTAATTGTCCAATAAGCAAACGAATCTTTCTCTCTCAAAACCTCAACATGTTGTCCCCAATATGGAGGCAACACATGAGCAAACTTCTCTACAATTTCATTCATGGGAAAGATAATCTCATAGTTTGACAGTTCGGATAGCAAATTAAAGAAACTTGGAGTAAGTTCCTCCAATGTCTCATTTCCTACATAGCTAAAGTTTTCAAACTCCTTCTTTAGCTCTTCAACTCGAATTCTTCTAGTTTTCTCATTCCCATCATGCCTACTCTTTAATGCTTCCCAAAGCTGTTTAGGAGTAGCACATGGTCCAAACTGATGTAACAAATCAGTAGTCAATGTCTGAGATAACTGTGAGTAAGCTTTCTTTTCAGCTGCATACTTCTTTTTCTCTCCATCCTTTAGGTCATCAATTGATATAGGTGTGGTTGAGTTTTCAATCGATCATCTGCCATGCTTCCCCACCATCTAAACCCATACCTTCAAGATGAATCTTAAACCTCTTTTTCCATGAATGGTATTCACTCATATCTAACATCTTTGGTGGTCTATTTCCATTTCCCGTAGATAAGTCATTAACCAAAGTTTTTATGGCATTGGTGGTTTGGCTTTGAACTGCTGCTGCTGTTGCAACTCCCTAATAATCTGGAATTTGTTGTGGAGGAGGTCTAATAGCAGGTTGTGATGAACTTGACACGCCACAGTAGTTCGGTATCTTTTGTGGTTGTGTGTTCCCTCTATCAGCTACAACGGCCGACGGGTTCATAGGTGTTTGTTGTGGCTGTGGTTGAGTTATAACAGGTCTCGGTGTCATAGGTAGTCCCCAAATGTAGTCCATGATGAATAAAATCCCAACACTTAGAAAAACTTTGAAAATCAAGGTATTGGTTCGACCTACGTGGGGTCGAATGAACAAGAAATGACTGGTTTGACCTCTTAGAACAAGCTTGAATGAGTGACTAACAAACTAGAACTTGATTCGACCTCAAAAAAAACCGGTTCGACCTCACGTGACTCGAATGAACAAACAAAACACTGATTCGACCTCTAACACCACTTAATTTGACCTACATCCAATTGATTCGACCCTAAACTTGACTCCTTCGACCTCTACTCAAACAGGTTCGACCCGACCCATTTCAAAAATAAATTTTCCTTCAAAAATCAACAATTATAATTTGAATTTTCAAAAAGTTGTTGGATTTTGATGAAATTAAGCAGGTTTTGAATCGGATTGATAGGAGATCAAGTTTTGTGAAAGAATTTTTTATTTTAGAAAGAGGTGGCGGCGCAGCTTGTTGCCCGTCTACCTTCTATTATGATGTAACTTTCATATTTTGTTTTATTAGTGGAATTGAAATTTAACATTATTTACAAAAAAAACCGTAAAAACAAGTCCGAATCAATCAAAATCCATGTTCTTTGAAAGTCCATGCAAAACAGCAAAAATTTAGGTGTTTTTGATGAAAAATCTGACTTATTTGTATCAATTTGCAGTTGTGTGATTGAGCAATGGGTCAGATACCACTTTGTAGGATCGGTTTTTGACAAAACACTACAAAGATCACACAAGTACGAGCAAACTAGGTGCGGAAACCCTAATTCGCATGCAAAATGATAATAATCAAGATCAGAACACGTAAAGATCCATTATCAATCCAGTTTCCATTAATATAAACTTGATAAACCTTTACAATTTAGAATATTAATGAAAATACAACTTTCAAGAACCTTCTAAACTCTCCCTAGAACACACACACTGACACACCTAACAAAATGACTTGAAACACTACCTCAACATATATATAGACTGCACATTCGACCTCCACAGGGTTCGAATGGCTTGGTTCGACCCCTCGAGGGCTCGAACCAACAACACAATAAACTAACAATTCTATTCGACCTACCAAAATCACATTCGACCTACATAGAACTTCATTCGACTCCCTGTGGGTGCGAATGAGTATCCAAAACATCAAAATCTCCAAAAACTACGAGTAATCTTGTACAATCCAAAAGCAATAGCCACAATATGCATCTACAATAATCATAAGAAATCCTAACTAAAATCTAAATGCTTACCAATTCGCAAATGAAGAACGTTGAATGCAAGTTTGAGATCGCAATTGAAGAACACTTGAATTATGGTACCATCTTTATGCTTATTTTTGTTCATATATCATATCTGCTATAAAAGGAAGGATATATGGAGGCGAATTTTTAGATGCATGACATGCTACAAAACTATTCAGAACTGTCGAGATAACAGTTAAATGTGAGTTTAAATGGCGAAAATACCTAATGTATATTTTTCGATTAAAGAGACGATGATTTGTTGAAGAATGTAGATGACTCCGACTTGAAGATTAGAAGAGACACAACAAAGTAGGATGAGAACAGAATCCTAACCAGGATCATACTGCTGGTAAAACTCTTCAACATTTGCAAAAAAATAAAAAAGTTAAAAAAACCAAAAACCTAATTAATATTAATAATTAATAAAACAAAAGATGAGCGAAGCAAGTGAGTGACCAGTGGCGAGGGCTTTGATTATTCTAGCATGGTGACCTTTGAAATCCCTAAAAACTTCTTCTACTGTACGAGGATTATAGTTTGCTCCTCCGTCCATCGTTGTTATTTGTTTATGTAGAGAGGAGTAGGAGGAGAAGGTGGTGGAAGGTTTCTAGGGTTTGGAGGAGGTTAGGGTTTAAAAGTTTAAATTTTTTTTCCTAAAATCATCTATTGCTACATGGCATGCCACATGGCACACTTGAGGGGAAGTGATGTGTTGCAAAACACATCTCTTTTCCTATATATTTTGTATATTATTTGGTCATGTTTTTAATCGTTTTGTGTCGTTTTTATTATGTATTTATGTATTTTATTATTTTATAGGTGTTGGTGGAAAATGAGCTCAAAATGAAAGAATTTTAATCGAGACACCAACAGTTGAGAGCAGGTGTTCACGGACGTTAAAGCCTAAACGAGAAACTTTGGTCGAGCAAAGAACACCCCAGATCGAGCTCCCAAACCGAATACTAATAATATAATAAAAAAACAAAAAAAAATTAATGGAAAGACCTGGGCTCGTGGCCCAAGTCAAGGAGGTCACAATGTGTGGCACAATATTATTTCAAAGGAGCGGCACTTTATTTGGACATTATTATTTACGAAAAGAAGCTTGTTGACAGCCGCCAAGGGGCTTCAACAACAATCCACACAGCAGCAGCTTCGAATTGTTTTTTAGAGGTTAATTGAAGGAGAAGGAGGCACGGGTTCAGGAGTGAAGCTACGGGTTCAATCACTGCAAGTTCTAGTTTTTATATTTATTTACTTTGTGTCTATGAATATTGAGATCATGACTTTGCATATTTTTTAACCTTTGTTTTTATTGTTTTTCATTACGATGAGTAGCTAAACCTTGAACTACTACCTAGGTTATATGATGAATACATGTTAATTTATAATTTTCGGTTTATGGATTTTTTATTAAATGGTTAATGTTTTGGTAAAAGTTTAGTTGGTGTTTATTATGATGTGTGTGCGTACTTAAGTTTGATTTATTATCGTTGATAGTTCCATAATTGTCTTAGTGAATGTCTTTCATGTTTGGATGATTATTAGGGTTGCTTGCTTTGTGCTCGTAGCTTAGTTTATGGTTTTGTGCACGAAAGCCATAGGAAATTGATTAGAGAATTTAGAGGACTTAAGTATTCTTCCATTCTTGAGACCGGGAGGTGATGGAATGTTGGGTTGTCTAGAGCTTTAGGTGTTGGGTTTTGGGTAAGACCGGGAGGTGATCCTTTCCTATTTGTCTTTAGTTTCTTGCAATTCCAAGTCATATTAACCCAATTAAATTACTCCTTTACATCTTCGGGTGTATTGTGATTAGAGAGACCGAGAGGTGATCGAGTCATTAGAGTACCTTTACATTCTTAGTTAGGTGAGACCGGGAGGTGATCCGAGCTAGATAGCCAGTGTTTTATTCTTTAGGATTCTTTGGGGTGTGTTGGTGAGACCGGGAGGAGATCTAGCACGTCTTAGGGTTTCTTAAGTTATCTTTAGAATCTGGTATCCATTCAGTTTTCCATTACCGAGAGTTGTAAGTTTTCATGTAGGATTCATGACCTAGATAGTTGCCTTTCTATCCTGATATTTTCCTCAGTCATCCTTGCTGTTTGTTTATCTTATTTATTTATTTATTTTATTTTAATTAATTATTTATAAAAACTAAAAATCAACCTTTAAATCATTTATTTTAAGTCTTAGTTGAGTCTAGTTTTGTTTTCTATTAGTGTCTTGTGGGTTCGATACTCAGACTTACTTAGTCTGTACTGCATTGATAGGTACACTTGCCTGTCGTGTGGTCTAGTTTAGTTGAGTCTGTTTTATATTACTAGGTGTGACGGCTACAACATCGAAGCAACAGCCTTTGGCAAGAGGAACAAGCGAAGGGTAAAAGGTACGGGTTCAAGATTCAAGCTACGGGTTCGACTATAATAATTTTTGGCTTTATATTTATTTACTTCGTGTTCATAAATATTGATACCATGACTATGTGTTATTTTGAACCTTTGTTTTTATCTTGTTCCGTTGTTATGAATAGCTAAACTTTTTAGGCTACCTAGGTCGTGTTGATGAATACTTAGCATTTTTATGACTTTCGGATTCGTTTAATTATATAATTGGCTTATGTTTTGGTAAAGATTTAATTGTGTTTGGTTATGATGCGTATGCGTATTTAAGTCTAATTTATTATCTTTGATAGTTCCACATGTGTCTTGTTGAATGTCTTTCAGTTATAGATGCATGTTAGGTTGCCTGCTTTGTGCTTGTGACTAGTTTATGGTTTTTGACGTCTAATTCCATAGGAACTTGATTTGAGAGTTTAGAGGACTTCGGTATTCTGCCATTCCTTGAGACCGGGAGTTGATAGGGTGTCGGGTTGTCTAGATCTTTAGGTATCGGGTAGAGGTGAGACCGGGAGGTGATCCTTGCCTAGTGTGTCTTTAGATTCTTGTAATTCCGAATTATTCCCATGCCAATTAGATTACTTCTTCACATCTTCGGGTGTGTTGTGACTAGCGAGACCGGAAAGTGAGCGAGTCTTTCGAGTACCTTAGCATTCCCTAGTGAGGTGGGACCGGGAGGTGATCCGAACTAGTAACCAGTGATTTACACGTCCCTTAGGATTTTCTGAGAGGTGTTAGTGAGACCGGGAGGTGATCTAGCATGCTTTAGGGGTTTCCTGGGTCGGGCGTATCTTTAGAAAACCTAGTAGCCAATCCATTATTCGATTCCGAGAGTTGTGAGTCTGTGGGTAGGATTCTAGACCTAGGTAGTTGCCTTCCATATCATTTGAGTTTGATCCATTGTCCGTAGTTTCCTGTTTTCGTCTCTGTGTTATTTATTTTAATTGCTTTTATTTTATTCACATTTAGTTTAAATTAATTATCAAAAAATCCAAATTAATAGGCTAGGAGTCGACAGAGGTTTAGTACCGAGAGTCGCCATGTTGTGTCCACGGTTCGATATTCCGGACTTACTTACTCAGCTACACTGCGACCAGTACACTTGCCGTTAGTGTGTGGTTTTGTAGGTTTTTCCATTTTTAAAACTTGACCGATTTATTTACTACACATTTCACACATCAAGTTTTTGGCGCCGTTGCCGGGGACACAGTGCGCTTTCGAGGACGACCCGAGTCGGGGATCTAGTCATTTTATTGCTTTCTTAGTTTGGTAGATTTTTATTTTTTATTTTATAAAAAGAAAAAAATATATATTTTTGTTTATTTGCTATTTGTTTTTCTTATTTTAGTATAGTTTTAGTTTCTTTGTATGCATAGGAAGTACCCCATCGCAGTCCTAGAACATTTTGCCCACCAGATAGATCACATAGAAATGGCTGCACGTAGGACTGTCGCTCAACACATCAGGAAGGTTGGCTTCTTTGAGTGCCATGTGGAATTTTAGGCTTTAGTTTATTATAATAGATAGATGCTCTAGCTCGTTCTTTTGAAGCTCATCATATTCATCATAAATGATTTCTTGTCCCAAAATGACCCGGACCAATAGAGAAATCCTAATCCATTGTGTCTTTTCATACATCAAATTCAAAGCCCAAAGGATGTCATATTTTAGGAGTCCAAACTATGTGATTGAATAAATCTTTATGTATTTGTTGCTGATAGATGGCTTTTTCTCCCCCACCGCTCTTCAAACTTTTCTTTATAGAGAAATATATGATCAATGATTCAACATGATCATTTTTACGTCATATCAGAGGTATTCCTTTGTTCGGGTTGAAGAAGGAATTTCACTCGATCCTTATCGTAACCCTCTTCTTTCTTCTTTCCCCAAACTTTTAAAGCTCACACACCTAGTTTTTCCCCCAATTTAACTATTTTTTATGTCCAATTAATTATCTAAAGCCCCTGAGATTCGATTCAATTTCAGTCTAATGGGTTTTTGGAAACAAGACTTTTGTGTTCAAAAAACAATACTCCCAACACCTAGATTTCGATACGTGCGTATACTTATGATTGAAAGAACAATGTTTGCAACTATAGCAAATAACATGGATCTAATAAATGTTTATGGGGTCGTTTCCTTCCTCTGATTACCATATATGTTTCCATTCGAGGTGAAATCAAATAAGATCCGTGTGTTTGAGATATCCTAACTGTCTGATTTCATCAAACGATATGAACCTTTTGGGTGTGTGAGTCGTCTTCTTCGATGTCATGGGGTAATGGTGCAGTGGTGGCGGTATAGTGGGGGTAATGGAGATCGAAAGACCCTTATCTGAATCTTTGTGTTTGTGTGTGTAATAATAACAACAATAATATTGAGGGAGGAGGGCGGAAGGGAGAGGAGGAGGGTGAGCGGAGGCAGCGGAGTGAGAGAAGGAGGGAGGAGGAGAAGAAGAAAGGGGAATGAGAAGCTCTTATGATTTTGAGAAGAGCAGAAGAGAAAGAAAAAAAAGAGAGAAGAAAATGTGGGCAGACATAGGCTTATGTTTGTACCAAGAGGAGGTTAGGAATACATTTTTTAATGAAAAGTCTTCTAAAAAAACAAAAAATCTGCACACCCTAAACGTCTGCACGACACAGACAAACAAAGTTCAGAAGTATTTCTAGGGGAAAAAAAAACAAACACCCCCTTAATGATTTTGCAAATGAATAGTTGATTGATATTTACGTGAAAGAAGTTGTTAGTTAAAGAAAAGTTGTCAGAAATGTGAGTAGAAAAGAAGAGGACCTCGTCATCGGCTAAATATCAGAAAATACAGTTAAAAACAATTAAATGAAAGAGACAAAAAAGAATAAATAAGAAAAGGTAGGGGCGGCGAAGTAGCCTAGTTGAATGGGTCCCCATCCTCTCAAGAGAAAGAGAATTTGTAGGGTGTGCTTATCCGCATAACTCCCTTAATTTCCATGGTCTGGACCATTTTGGCGGTCTCCATTCCTCCCACTATTATCAACACAATACTAATGATTCTTCAGTTTAATAGTACTAAAGATAAAACTAAGATAATTTCAGATTTATTAAATTTAATGCAAAAAGCCAACCATAATATGAAGGTTATAAGGTAATAACCTTAAGGTCATGTATTTGAACCTCGTCTAAAACGGATTTGATGTAATTTAAATTGCTTTAAAATAAAATAATAGTACGAAGGTTCTAATATTTTTTCTTATTTCTTTACAATAAATATGATATGATACAAAGTTTTATAAAATACACATTGTTTTATTTGAAGAAGGTCATTCTTTTCATGTCTAAAACAAATTTTCCTATTAATAATTGAATCGAATGAAAATCAAACATATAATTCAAATCCCACACCAAATAATGTTTTTTTCAATTATTATTTGTAACGGATTTAATAGAATAGTTGAATGCTAACCGATTTAATTAAACATGCCATGTTTAAATGACTAGTTTAATTTAATTAGTTGACGCTTCAGTTCGCTAAAAATTATGTTGTAAATAAGAAGTATATATAGTGTAGCAATCAACACTACGTTTGGACCATATACACCAACACTGGTGCATCTAAGAATTATTCCTAGAGGGTTCATTTAGTAAATTTTTATTGCCAATGATCCTCAAATCAGATAGTAGAAAGACTTGAGTTCTCAAATGGAGGCTTAGGTTTGCCAATGATCCTCAAATCAGATAGTAGAAAGACTTGAGTTCTCCAATGGAGGCTCAGGTTCGATCCCCGTCTGAATCAAAGGTGAGGCACCCGAGCAATGATGGTGACAAACCCACCGAGGAGGGTTCGATCCTGAGCCACACCTCGGTTCTCATCCTGCTGTTACTTCAGCGAGGTAACTCGTGTGGAGGCGGTACGATTTCGGGAGAACGCCTCAACCAAGTCTGATACACCAGCGTCCTCTGCTCAGCACGATAATCTTGCGTCAGATCTTGGCTAGGTCTGCCGATTAGACGGTGTGACAATGGATCACTCATAATGAATGCCTGCGTTCAAAAGTACAAAAGAGTAAATTTTAACTCATTTTCAACTTTTTATCACTAAATTTTTCAATATTTTCTAAACTGAGAAGGTTTTTGAACCCAATTACTACAACTTGTTTAGAGTTGGGGCACCCAACATGATTACCATATATAATTTATATCTATATATATATATAGGATTTGGTTCAAATGAGAACCTTTCCCCAAATTGAGAACTGAGAGAACCATTCTGGGCTACACATTTCTCTAAGGCAAACAAAAAAAAATTATTTTTTTATTTTTTTTTTGCAAAAATCGCTGCTTTATATGTAAGAATTTTTTTTTTTTTTTGTATTTTTTTTTCAGTATACACATGTGTATAATTGCATTATACACATATGTATAATGCAATATACACATATGTATAACTGAAAAATGCTATATACACATATGTATAATTGCTATATACACATATGTATAATTGACATATACACATATGTATAAATGAAAAAAAAAATTCAAAAAAAATAAAAAAAAATTTCCTTGCATAAAAATGTGCGATTAAAGCAAAAAAAAATAATTTTTTTTTTGCCTTTATATGAAATGTGTGGCCCAGAATGGTTCTCTCAGTTCTCAAATAGAGGTTGGTTCTCTTAGGATCCCTACCCTATATATATATATATATATATATAAAAGATGCCACATAGGATGTGATGTGGCAACTCTAGATCAATTAAAAAAAAAAATAAATATGGTTTAACCTAATCTATTAAATACCTAATCTATTAAATGTAAATGTTAAACTTTTATTATTTTAAATACCTAATCTACTAAATGTAAATATTAAATCTTTATTATTTTCTCTCTCATGTTTCCTCTTATAACTTTTAAACGTTAATATCTTTTATATACGAGATTTTTTAAAGAAAAAAATACACCAAATTAACGAGCGTTTTATTATCTTTCCAACGAGTACCATAGTGGTATATAAAAAACGGAGAAAAAAAGATTATTTTTTGTAACCCGACAGTGTCAGGTTTGGGATTAGTTTTAAAAAAATGTGGGTTTGGGTCGGGCCTAGGATTAGGTGATACCCGACCCAATTACCCGAAACTACATACCCAAATACCCGAACTATATACCCGATCATATACCCATGAATTTTTAACGCATCACATAACCCTTAGAATAATGCGTTCGATATTTCAATAAATAACTTTTTTTCCTTATTTCATGTTAGTACTTTTTAGAATGATCGATTACAAACTTCTGAATTCATTTGACATTATATAATATTTTGTAATGACACTAGATTTATACCCCGGCGCAAAGATTCGTTTTTTTTATATTAGAATATGATAACTTATGGCAGAGATTTGTTTAAAATAAATAATAATAATAAGATTCATTAATCATATATTGACAAGTAATTAATTATGTTATCATATTAGATATTTTATTATGTAATATTAAATATTTCAACCCACGTGATAAAAACTAGTTCTATATAATTCTGGTAAGTACTATAATTCTTAAAATAACATAGGCTTAATATATATCATTATTTAAAGATCACATAATGTTTTGATGAATGTGTATTGACTTGCATGTACAAACGAAAGAAAAAAATAGAGTGAATATAACGGGGACGTTTTAACTTTACTGATTTACATCAATCTTGCACTATCATATCACTTTATTGATTCGCTTCACTGAAACACTTTTTTGGAGGCAACACTACCATTAACTACTCAATCCATAAAAACAAAAAACCCACACACAAAATCACTATTCGTGTTTGTTTACCGTGCGTTAAATAGACCCAAAATTTAGTCTACAGGACCCCTACCAGCACCGGTGACAACGGAGTTACTGTGCTGGTAGTAGAGTACCCATGATCAAATCGGTAAGCGCCCTCATCCCTTAAGGGAGGTCGAAGATTGTTATTCGTAGAAAGAAAGAAAAAAAAAGAGTGAGTAATTAATGGTGGAATACATGCGTCTGTGGTAGAATGGTCCGTGGAATATGACAAGTGCCATCACCGACCATCGCCAATTGGTGGCCTCTTCCGTCCCAAAACGACATCCCGTCGGTTTTCATTTCTAAATTCTGTCAACCGACTCCGCCTATCTTATTAATTGCACTCTATCAAATGTCCATTTAACTTATTAGAATAAAAGAAAAACTAATAAATTCATTTTAAAAATATCAGTATCTATATTGTCTGTTCCTTATCAGTTCAGTTTGTTGTGGTATTATTCACTTTAATTACTGATACATAAAACATTTTTATGTTGAATACGACTTTATTTTCAATTCAATTTATATCGAGATGTTATGACAAAAAAATATACAAACAATTCCTTATTTAGTTTTTTTTTTAAGTTATCGATGGCAAATTAATAGAAAAAAAAATATAACTGTTTAGTATAACTTCACAAAATACAAATATTAAAAAAGAACACATGGTTACCTTATGGGTAACTATTCATTATAAAAAATCTAATAATTATTTACCGTCAAATGAATCAAACTTAAGCAAAGAGCATGTGAACTATTCAACATAATGTTGATGCGTTTAATAGATGAATGAATCCATAGAAGAAATTTCGTTCGTTCGTTAATAGATTGTATATTTAGTAATGATATTATTTGTAATTATCCGTTACCATAGTTAGGAGATAACATTGTATTATTTATACCGATCACAATCAATGAGAAAGTCACGGTTTGAATCCTTTCATTCGTTAGTTAAATGGACGTAGAGGAACAAATGTTGTGTTTGTTCAATATGTTTGTGAACGTTTTGTAACTTGCTTGTTAGTATTTGTTGGTATTTATTTGTATTCTTTTGTGTTGATAGTTCATTAAGGTTTAAAGTTGTTACGGAGTATATTTTATTTAAATACTTCCAAATTGCCAGTAATAAAATATTTAATAAAATTAGTGTATTTTATAATATATACCTTTTAATATATTTCAGTTTCTATTTACAATCGCTTATTTACATTCATTTGTGTTCACGAATGTTTGTTTGTGTTTGTTTGCGTTAGTTACATTACATTACATTAGATTAATTAATATACACAAATGAATAGAAAATCTTGTGCGTAAGTGTTCATGAATAGTTTATGAACATGTTTTTTTTAACGAACACGAACAATGTCTTATTCATGTTCATTTGGTTCGACTGCTACCCTGTACGCCACCCATGTGGAAGCAAACATATAAAAATAAAAAAATAAAGTCGTGATATGACCAAAAGAATATCAACACATATTTTACATTGATTGAAAATCACAAAATTTTACCCATGCCGGTTTTGATAATACTAACATTAGTATCCATGTTGTTTGGTTCGTTACGGTATCGATACTCTTGATTATTAGGGTACCAAAAAGACATTTTATTTTGAATACCACCTTGTTTACAACAAATTTATATTGGAATGTTGAGGAAAAAAAACAAAACAAAACTGCATACGTAATTTTTTAGTTAAAGAACACAAACTGTTATGAAAAACAAAATTACTATTAAATTGAAATAAATGGGTTAAATTTGTATTTAATTTAGTTAAAGAACACAAACTGTTATGAAAAACAAAATTACTATTAAATTAAAATAAATGGGTTAAATTTGTATTTAATTTATTGTATAAAGGGTAAAATTGAAACATTCCAAGATATTTATAAAAAGACACATGACATCTTCTTACTTAATAGTAGGGGTGAGCAAAATTAACCATAACCGACATAACCGAACCATAACCGACATAACCGAACCGATTTTAACCGATAACCAACATAACCAATGGTTATGGTTATGAAATTTCTATAACCGACCGAGCGGTTATGGTTATGGTTATGAAGCTTTGGTTAACCGATATAACCGAACCGAACCGAACTTGTATTGTTAAGTTTATGTAATAGATTTATGTTCTATATTAACTATATAGAGGTTTTTTTTTACTATAATAAAAGTATGTTATTAACAATATGATATTGATGTAGTATTCTTTTTTTCATGATGAATTGAAATTGTAAGTCGTAACCAAGGGGTTGAATATGTTTTTTTGTTAATATCTTATTAAAAGGGATCCCGCATTGGTACTTTAATTAGAAAGTGTAGTCTTGATAAACTTATAAATAATAACCCAAGATAAGTCTAACATTGTAGGTTCTGAGTTTTTAAGACCCACGGGCTTTTAATTTTATAATTTAGCCGAAAGTTAGCTTTGGTTTATTTTTTTGGTTAATAACCAAAATAACCATAACCGAACCATAACCGAATTCATAACCGATTAACCATAACCGAAGTTTGGTTATGGTTATGGTTACGAAAATCCCATAACCGAAATAGCGGTTATGGTTATGGTTAATGGTAAAAACCGACCCAAACCGACCCATACACACCCCTACTTAATAGGTTACTATTCATGGAAACCGAATTGTAATGTACTAGTGGGATTAGAAACGAGTTGCAAGTGTTGCTAAACAATGGACATTTTAGTATCTGTTCAATTCATTATGATACTTCTTAAATATTGATACTTGGTATAACAAATGAAAAAAATAAGGTTGTGATATGACCAAAAGGATATGAACATGTTATTGACCAAAAACCATACAAACGAATACTAGTGTTGCCTCTAATAATATAATACTAGTAGTAATGATTTAATCTAGACGATGTCAGTTCTTTGCCTCGAAATATCGACTCTTCCTATAGCTTAAGATAGCAAAAAACAAACTTGTGAATACAGCTCCCTATAGCTTAAGAAACCAAAAAACCCAATCCTTGTGAATATAACTCCTATTTCAACAAAATATACACTAGAATGTTATACCATTACCCGTTCGATATTGGTTCTATTAATTAGGACACTGCTATGGTATGTAAAAATAATTACTTTACTTTGAATAAAACTACAATTTTATTAAACTTATATTGGAATGTTTCGAAAAAAAAAATAACAACATCGTATTTAGTCTTTTTTTTAAAGATTAGTGAATGCAATTATCACTAGAGAATAATAAAATGACTAGAAAATTTAGTGGGTTAAAATGTATATTGTTTATAGCATGTGTGATACGAGTTTGTCAAACATAAATAGATAGGCATGACCTAATCAAGAGGAGTAAGGCAATGATAATTAATACGTGTTTGTCAAACATAGTGGACGATGTATAGCATATTGTTTTAGAACTTTATGTAGAGAAACATTGCGTTTTCTAATTTAAATTGTTAAAGATACTATTTCTTAGGAAACTAGATAGTACAATACCATTTACAAAATAAACTAAAATATATAGGGGAATTGGAATTAAATGATTTTAACTTTGTCAGGTTGGATTATAATAATTCCAACTTGAAAATTGGAAGCATAACTTGTCTTGGTTTTTATTTCACTGAACCAAAACTAACTGGGTTTTACCTAATTAGTTTTCTACTAATGCGGCATGCCATTTTTATGCATTTTATGCATCCCATTAACCCATTTGCATTTTATGACATGCCACATAGGCAGAAAACTAACTGGGTTAAATTCAATTAGTTTTGGTCCAATGAAATAAAAAAAAAATACAAGTTTGACCTGCTAGATTCCAAATTCAAGTTGGGATTATTTTTTTCCAACCCGATAAAGTTGAAATTATTTAATTCCAATAGCCCAAATATACTAAGATTCCACATATAAGGGATCTTCAACTTATAAGATGGGATGAGCAAAACATAAACATCTGTTGAGGCCGAGGCTTTGAAACGCTTGCATTAAAACAATATTTGTTCACTTGTTTAGTTGTATCTGAGTGTAGAACAACAAGAAGCAGTAATATAGGTGGAGTATACGGTTGAGAGTATACAAAGTCAATCGAGAATTTTTCGAGTGACTTTGTAGGTAGCTAATTTCGAAGATGGATAGCAACGACATTGACACAAAGGTTAATAATAGACTAAGGTTGGTACCAAACTTGGCTAAGGTCGTTAGCAAACCCAGGCACTCATTTTTTTTTCAACTTCAAACACACAATAACAATAATCGATATCTCATTTACCTTAGTTCCCTTTAAGACACAATATATTTTGTTGCAAAGCTCTCACAAGTAGAACACAAACGATAGACTAATTGCTATATTAATCTTAGTTACATGTAAGTATTTTTGCTCAAATTGTGGATTGAATCATTTTCCCATTCGTGAAAACTCTATTTTCACATATTTTTCAACAATCGTCCACATAAATGGAGATCGAACATACTATAAATTTCTTAATCGTATTTCAAGAATTAATTTTTTCACAAGGTTTAGTTTTGGACTGGATTTGGTAATCCTAACCACACACCCAATTATAAAAAGCTTGTCCCATACCCGACTAAAAACTCGTCGGGTAATCATCGAGTAACTACGGGTCAGGTACCGGGTATACCTAACCAAAAACATTTCAGATATCTATCAGGTAACTACGTATCAAATAGCCAATGACCCCCAACTCAGTTGGGGAGAGGTAGGAGGATTTACTCTTTAGGGAGGTTCCCGCCCGGGGGAGGTACACGGTTCGAATCCCACGGCTAGCAAAAATACACCCCTTGACGTTGAAAGGGCTTATGCCCTCAGGGACGAGAGGGATTCGAAACGAGGTGCTGAAGTGATGTCGTTAGCCGATCCAAAAATAAAAACTACGTATCAAATGTTTCTTGAAAAATAAATGGTTTAATGACTGTGGAAACAACGTGTAAATTGATTTAAGTTATCAATAGTCAAATGTTAAACAAATGGTTCCTGATTTGGAAACGACGTGGGAATTTATTACAAGTCCCAGATATTTCGAGTTTTAGGTATTCACATAAGGTTTGGGCTTTATTGTCATCCCTTGCACATGATACGTAGGTGTGTTACCCTTTCAATCTCTTCTTTTGAATTATCCTTAAGTTGATAACTATTAGTAGAACTTAATGTTTTTGGTTAGCCATGTTTGTCTGGTTATAGTATGCCCCTAGCTAACTCCATTCAAAACGACCTCACTTCTTTCTTATATAAGTGAGTTCCATAAATCATTAAATATATCATAATTAGTTAAATTCCTTAGATCGTTAACATCAATATCATAGCCTTACTCATTGTCACTAAATGGAATGGGCCATGAAGTACTCTAACTCCCTTTTTGATAGTTTGATTTGAGGTACTTTCCACAATGACCTCCATTAGGTTATATAAGTTGGTTTTTCTTTTGAACCTAGATCCTAATGCCTCTAGTAATGTTTTTCCATGATAACAAACCACAGGAAAGAACTTTCATAGATCTTTTTTCCTTTTAGAAGATACAGTAGCGAAACAATCAACCTATTGATATTGGAAGACCTAACAGATTCTTCCAATGTATCATTTCTGGGTCTAATAGAATTCATAGGTATAGGAAGAAGCCCTATCAAATAGAGATTTTTTCTTTCGACCACATTTCGATTGTTAATACGATATATAAGGACTGCTACTCCAAAGAGTATTACATCCTTGATCGTGAAATATCGATTGCTTGTTGAACCCTGTGAATTGTGTGAAAGTAGGATACTCCAAATTCGGGAGTCAAAAGTTTTATAAAACGTTCTTAGTAAAAAAAATGTGAACGAAAGTTCCCACTAAATTGAATATGTTTGAACTTTAGAATGTAATCACGTAACACTTCAAAATTCTATGTAACATGATAATGTATATTCTAGTTTGGATTAAGTGTTCAAAAAAAAAAAAAAAATCATGAATTACACTATGAATCAAAGCTAGGAGTTTTGCCGACAACACGATCTGTTGTTGATTTTATTAACCTATGGCCAGGGCATGCTCTTAAGAGGTGCGGGGAGGACTTCAGGCTCGGGCCCAATTTCTCGGGGCACATTAACCCCTCAGGCAATCCAAGTTTTCTTAATAGTGATATCCTTAATTTGATGGATTTTTGTATCTTTGAGTCTCAAAATTGTTAATCAAGTAAAGAAATGTTGAGAGAGGTTAAGAAATAAAGAAGAAAATGAAATTGTTTGAGAAAATTTTTTTGCAAGTTTATTAATGAGTATAGGACTAGAGAGGATGAAGAAGCTGAAATGAAGAGTGCTCACACTTAGTTGTTTTTGCTTTTTACTAGTTGGTTTTGACCTACTTTTTAACTTTTATTTTTGTTATGAAACAATTTTTTTTAATTGCCAAACTTTCACCCATTTATATTTTCAGCCTTTGTGGGAATTGAAATCCCAACCTTCCCTAAAAGGGTTTGTTCCCTCTACCGTTAGACTACAACCTAAGTGAGAAATAAAATTTGATTCATCAATTTGATATTACTATACTCGTAGCTTAAAAAATAGTTACATTATTTATTTTGTTAAGGCCTAAAGCTAAGGCTACGGGGCACAATTTTTACAGCTCGGCCCGAGCACCTGAATTTTCAGAGCCGGCCCTGCCTATGGCTATCTCTGTTAAGATACTAATCTATCGGAAACCCATTGCTGAAGCCCTATGGAGAAACTGAACGTAAAAGTATAAGCAACAAATCACCGATAGTATAGTCACTTTTGGATTTGATCAACAAATCACTAATATGTTAATGAAAGATCATTTACAAATTTTTAGTTATACCGACCTCTAAAATTTGTGATAAACTTTCAGTCACATACTCACATATCTCGACTGTTAACGTTTCTATAGAAGTTAGCTTCTTTTTAAATTAATTCATTAACATGTCCGAAATAAGATAGATGCACAAACAAAAATTAAACAAATTTTTTCTACAAATTTAAATTCATTAAAATTGTTAGAATATTACAATATAAATTTTAGTTCTTACAATATACAATCATATTTAAAAATTCATTCTATAAAAACATAAGATGAAAATGCAATATGCTCAACGTACGTCAAAGGTCCATGCAATGGCTGATACAAAGGAAAATTGAAAACATGAATATGCATGTATATATCTGCATTACTCTGGTAATGATATGATGGGTCTTGATGTAGTTGGAATAATCGGGTTAGTTTACGGGTTCACGGGTCGGCACATTAACGGGTCATAGATTAAGGCCACAAATTAGAATAAAGAATGGGTCATACTCTGTACGTGCCGGTTCTTTGGGTGTGCGAGAGAATATGGTGGATCGGGTAAAATGGAATAATCCTAAGAAAAAGGTGGACGTTGGGGTTGTAGTAGCATGGGTTGTTAATGAAAGTAATTAGGTTGTAATTTGTGATGATTCTCATTGATCAAATAAAGTCCCTGTATATAGGGAAGGATACAACCAATAAATAAGGAAAGGATATATACAAATAAACACAATGATTATCTCTAATAACAAACAATATCTATCCCTAAATATATCAACATCTTCGGCTGCTAAGACACCCCCTCAGTTTGAGCGGGCAGAGGACAGACGCTCAAGCTGGACCGAAAGGATTGGAATAGCTCACGAGATAACCCTTTTGTAAATATATCCGCATACTGCATTGAGGACGGAACATGAAGAACCTTGATGTGACCAAGTCGAACCTTCTCCCGTACAAAGTGGATGTCAATTTCAATGTGTTTTGTTCTTTGGTGTTGGACCAGATTATTTGACAAATAAACCGCCGAAATGTTATCACAAAACACAACAGACGCACGGGTCACAGGGGTGAGGAGTTCGAACAACAAATTTCGAATCCAAGATAACTCGGCGACCGCATTAGCAACTCCCTTGTACTCTGCTTCAGCGCTAGAACGTGAGACAGTGGGTTGACGTTTTGCAGACCACGATATGAGATTATCCCCTAGAAACACACAATAGCCCGATGTAGAACGTCGCGAATCCGGGCATCCACCCCAGTCAGCATCAGAATAAGCGACCAAATCAGGAGAAGAGGATCGCAATAACCGAATGCCATAATCAACAGTACCTTGTAGGTAGCGAATTATCCGTTTCATGAAAGCAAAATGAGGCACCCGTGGTTCATGCATAAAAAGACACACCTGCTGAACTGCGTAGGATAAATCAGGACGAGTAAAGGTCAAGTATTGCAATGCTCCTGCCAGGCTACGATACAGGGTCGGATCCGAAAAGAGCTCACCATCTGTAGCGCTCAGTTTAGAGGACAAATCAACCGGTGTGGAACATGGTTTGCATTCGGTCATGGAGGCTCGGGCAATAATGTCCTTAGCATATTGAGCTTGGGACAAAAAAATACCATTCGATTGTTTAGTCACTGTAATCCCCAAAAAATTATGTAACGATCCCAAGTCCGTCATTGCAAACTCCTTGGAGAGCGTATGAATAATCGTGTGTAAGAGACGATCATTAGATGCAGTAATAACAATATCGTCAACATATAGCAGCAGGTATGCAATATTAGATGCGTCTTGATGAAAAACAAACAACGACTGGTCACTTGTGCTACTACGAAACCCCTTGGAAGTAATAAATGTAGCAAAACGAGTATACCACCCTTGGCGCCTGTTTGAGACCATAGAGCGATTTCTTCAAGCGACAAACGTGGTTAGGAAATCGTTTATCATAAAACCCCGGCGGTTGATGCATAAAAACTGTTTCATTCAAGTCCCCATGTAAAAAAGCATTCTTGACGTCAAGTTGATGGATCGACCAACCCCGCGACACAGCAAGCGATAAAACCGTACGAATCGTAGCCGGTTTGACAACCGGACTAAACGTCTCATCACAATCAATACCCACTGTTTGAGAATTCCCATTAACCACTAATCGAGCCTTATAACGTTCCAAGGATCCATCCGATTTAAACTTATGCTAAAATAACCACATACAACGAATGACCGGTCGGTCGCAGGGACGTGGGACAAGCTCCCATGTTTCATTTTCCTGTAAAGCCGAAAACTCGGTTTGCATAGCATGTAACCAATTAGGATCAGTAAGGGCCTTGGCATAGGAAGTGGGTACCGGGGATAGGTTCGTGGTATGATGGATGGCAGAGGTGTGGGATCGGGTTTTGGATCGGGTCGTCATTGGATGATGGTTCGTGGGTGGAGCAGGCTGGTTAGGCGTGGGCTGTGATGGTGGGTTGGGCTGGGTTTGGTTTATGGGCTGGAAGGATGGGCCAGACGTGGGTGGGGTAGGCCTGGGGCGTCTGGTGTATGTAAAGCGGATTGGGGCCAGGGGGTTGCTGGGTATGGATTGGGCCGTGGGGTTGATAGGGAAGGAATGGGCCGTGGTGTTGTTGGGATGGGAGTGGGCCAAAGGTTGGGTGACAGGCCGATGAAAGCTAAAGCCCGGTGGAGGGGAATCATCAAGGAAGTTATAGGAAGCAGAGGGTTGTGAGAGCGCGTACGGGAATACGAGCTCGTCAAAGGTCACATGACGGGATATATGAACCCTGCCTGTGTTAGGGTCCAGGCAACGGTATCCTCGGAAATCGGGGGGGGGGGGGTACCCGAGAAATATACACCGTATGGACCGATGGTGAAGTTTGTGAGGCTGTGTGGCCGACATGTTAGGATAACAAGCACACCCGAACACTCGTAAGTGTTCATAATCTGGATGGCGTAAGTAAAGGGCAAAGGTTGGGGTATAAAAATTTAGGCGTTTAGTGGGTAAAATATTGTGGAGATAGGTGGCGGTGTGTAGGGCTTCAACCCAAAAAGAAGGAGGTAGATTCGCATGAATTAAAAGGGCTCGAATGATGTCATTCAAGCGGCGAATCATATGCTCGGCCCTTCCATTCTGGGAAGAGGTTTGAGGGCAGGAAAACCGGAATAACAAACCGTGTTGTTGGGCAAAAGTTTTAAATGCTAAATTGTCAAATTCACCCCCTAAGTCACATTGGAATGTTTTAATTTTTCGGTTAAATTGGGTAAAGATTAATTGATGGAATTTGGCAAAAGTGGGAAAGGTTTCTGACTTGTATTTGAGGGGGTAAACCCACACGAAGTGTGAGAAATTGTCAATTAGCACCATGTAATACTTATAGCCTGTTTTACTCGTGATAGGCGAAGTCCATAAATCACAATGAATAATATCAAAAGGAGCAAAAGTAAATGTATTTGACGAATAAAAAGGTAAACGTTTATTATTCGAAAGTTGGCAAGAGTTGCACAAATTGTGACTTTTGTCCTTATTACAATGAAAATTAAAATTGCGATTTAAAATATCTAAGACTTGCGCCCCGGGATGTCGAAGACGATCATGCCATGGTAAGTGGTGGGATGCAATGAAAGTGGCTTGTGGCGGAAGTTGAGGCGGCGTGAACGTGTAGAGATTCCCGGTACTATTGTGACGAGATAGTGTCTTCCTAGTTTTGAGGTCCTTCAAAGTAAAACCAAACGGGTCAAATTCAACAGACACTAAGCTATCACGAGTAAAACGTCTAACGGAAATAAGGTTTTTAATTATTTGTGGGCTATATAGGATATTGGGAAGTATATAGGTTCGGTTTGGGAGTGGATGAAAGCCCGTTCCTGATTTAATAATTGGTGTAAACATGCCATTACCTACCAAGATATTACGACACACAGGAAAAGAATCAGGGATAACAATTTTACCTGGGTCCTTAGTGACATGGGACTCAGCACCAGTATCCATAACATCTGAATTCCAAGCCATGGTGGGGTTATTGACCTGCAAATTAGCCATGGCTGCACTTAAATCTGTTGGGCAGAGAGGGTTGTATGGCATCGGTGAGAACCCGGGTGGGGTAAACGGCGACGGGGAGTAACCGGATGCTGCTGGGAACCCTGCGTATTGTACCTGTGGAGACGCGGCCTGGTCCGGTTTGTGTTGTGGCTGCGTAGGGTAAGGACATGGTGGTGGAGTCCACCATGCCCACGCAGGAAACGAGTTGAACTGCTGCTGCTGGCCCGGATAACCAGTCCACGGGGACTGAGGTTGGCGGCCTCTGCCCCTGCCCCGCCGGTTGGAAGAAGAAGAACCGCGTCCCCTGTTGCCGCGTCGCTGAGAATAAGGAGGCTGCTCAGACTGTTGAGAGCTGTTCGAAGAAGAAGAAGAACCGGCCGTAGCCGGCGCTGCAGTAGCCGCCAAAACGGTATTCTGTGTGCCCTTTTGTGCCTCTATCCGAATGACTTCATCATTCAACATGGCGATTGCCTCGTCCCAATCAACACCCTGCTGATTGATGAGAGATGCAGTGGTGTTGAATTCGGCCGGGAGCCCTCGCACAAGCTGAAGAACGAGTCTGGAATCGGAAACAGGCTGATCGACATCAGATAATTGGTTCGCCAAATCAGAAAGCTGCTGACAGTAGTCGTCAACAGAGGTGGAGGCAGTGAGTGTCAGATTGCAAAATCGCGTCTCGAGCGCCGCAGCGCGAGCCTTCTTGTTACTCAAGTACTTCTTCTCGAGTTTTAGCCAAGCCTCTCGGGCGACAGTAGTGTCCATAAGACGCTTCAGGTTGTCGTCCGAAACCGTACTGTAGATCCATTGGAAGACCAAGGCGTCAAGTTCTTTCCATTGGTCATACTCGGGTGAGGGAGCGGCTGGTGGAACCGAATCGTCAATGTGGTCGATGACTTTGTATGCAACAGCATGAAGTCGGAATAACTTGACCCATGCCGAATAGGTGACCTTAATCCCGTCCAAAGTTCAAATCTTGGATTGGATATTGGTCACAGAATAGGCCGGGTGAAGGGGAAGGGGCTTGACAGACGATTCAGGCGCTGCATCAGGTTTTGTCATGTTGACAATACCGAACGAATCCGGTGGTTAGTCGCTGCGAACAGGGACGAAAAAAAGAAAAGATGAACGAAGGTAGTCAGGAGCCGGTTATGGCTCTGATACCATGAAAGTAATTAGGTTGTAATTTGTGATGATTCTCATTGATCAAATAAAGTCCCTATATATAGGGAAGGATAAAACCAATAAATAAGGAAAGGATATATACAAATAAACACAATGATTATCTCTAATAACAAACAATATCTATCCCTAAATATATCAACATCTTCGGCTGTTAAGAGTTAATTCTAGTTAATATAAATAGGAGTTGTAATTTTTTATTTATTTTTGTACTCTCATTTTGATTTTGAGTTTTTAACCAGTAAAGGTGTGAGTTCCAAAAGCTTTCTTACTCTACTTTCGTTTGCTTCTTTTCATTTCATATTTACGCTTGACAGTGAGTTTTAGTGTAGTGTATTTTGGGGCCTGAACCAACAACTTTTAGATCAGGTTAAGAGCTAGCTAATTGGTAAGACTGAGTTGTGGTCAGTTATATTATGTCACATTTAGTTATATCATTATGCACAAAAGTTTAGGTAAGACTGAGTTGCGGTGAGTTATATTATATATGTACATGAAAATATCAATATTACATACTTTCTCTGATTAAAAAAAATGTAGCCGGTTGACATGACCTAGAGTCATTGGAGTTTTTGTCAGTCTTTGTTAAACGTGTAACAAGACAGTACAGATGGAAAATGATGGATTCAATAGATACACAAAAAAGTTGTATATTGAACGTATTCGATAATTTCTCAATTCCAACTTTTGATAATAAATTGTTCGTGTCTCTTTCTAAATTGTATATTTGTGGTGTTAGACTTCACCGTAACATAACTGTCTATTCTTATCCAAAATCTTATAAACCAATGAAAATAAATCCCTTAATGTTTTCTGAAAACTTTTATTTGCAAATATAATATTTTCTCAAAAAATCATTGGTTTTACACCTGGAGACAAGAGCTTCCAAAAAAATCTTCATTTCCAGTTATGCTAAGGAAAATTGTAGCATGAGTAGGTGATTTTTTCGGCAATAATATTTACTAAAGAAGTTTATTTAATCAAGTGTAGTTAGCTTGAATAGACCCATTGAGTTAGATATAGTACATGTCTTAACATAACTGTTATGTAAGGATCCATTTACTTAGCCATATGCATTTGCTACGCCACGTGAAATAATCCTTGACCCGTGGCTACGTGGACAGTGAAGCCATAACCTTAGGCAGGCTGACAACGTACCCGATGCCTACTATAATTAAGGCATGATTAGCACAACAAAAAGCAGATTTAAGGGTTTTACAACCTCAAGCCTTGATATCATTCTGTTTTTAGCTAGTTTTACTCGGAGTTTTAATTGAAGATTCAAGCTTTTAGCTAGATTTAGAATGACAACGATTCCAGATTGCAAAATTAAGACTAAAAAAATTCAGTTTTTTAGCACTCACTTTTTTTTTTTCATTAGGTTTAGCTCTCTTTTTAGGGTTAATTGCCAAAATCTTCCATATTGTTTGTAACAATGTGCAGCTTAAGTACAAACATTTGGTTATTTGTCATAAGCACACTGTGGTTTGCTTTTTTTGTCGATTGTCCTTGACACTAACTCCATCAATGGAGGTCATTTTTGTCCATTCATATTTCAAAGTTTTAATTGCGTAACTTGTCCCTCTCCCAAAATCTAAAAATTTAAAAATAAAAAATTAAAAGAAACCTAATTAATATTTAAAAATGTAAGTGGTTCTCATCGGGCACCTACCCCACACATTTCATCTTCTCCACTCTAACCCATCACCACCCATCCCCATCTTTCACCACCACCATCTCCACATTAGGACAAAACAACCCACATAGGCTTCCCCAAACCAAGAGCAACCTTATTCGTCAATAAATTTTCACCCACTGATGTCACACCCCGCCTAGGCGGAAACACGGGATGCAACTTTGAAACATTCTCAAGCACAAGAGTCACACAAAGCATCAAACTCATAAATTCGAACATATCAAAAGACAACAGTGTTTACCATTTCAAAAGAAAATATTGTCTTAAAACCATAATTAAAATGATATAGTTCAAAATCATTTGACAATAGACAAGTTCAAATATCCCATGATGCCAGCGCGCGACTCCCCAAGTTCCACGGTATTCGTTTAATTGCCTGAAAAACATGCAGGTAAAATGTGTCAATAATAAAGTTGGTGAATTCACAAGTTTGATGAATGGATTTGTAACCCATGGTAGACTGAACCATTGCCTAGCTAAGACAATGATTAATATGTGTCTGACATGAGCCCGTAACCAAACCTTGATGTGTTGTGCCTCGCTCATTGTACACTAAAGACTAAGAATAAATGTGCAATACAAGCACTCTATTAATAACTGCAATCCGGTTAGAGCGACTAACCAAGAGTGGGGTGTCAACCCAATAGATCTATTTCGGTGTTCCATGGTTAAGTCCATAGCTAACAGTTATAGTATGATATATGACACGAGGGCTTTATGAGTACTCTGAACTTTATGTCTCATGTTCACATAATAGTCAAAATGTAACTGAAAACTTGTACGCATGTTTTTCCCCAGAAAAATGTAAAACAATGAAAAGCGGTTGTGAAAACTCACCTTGTGTCTGATTACAAATATGGGACTTAGTCTGATGTGCTAGTGTCCGTACGAAGATGTCCTAGAATATTAAGGACAACTTAAGTTTATGTACTTGGTTATTTACCATGCAAGTTGTTCACCCGATTTGTGTGTCTTTGGACTATGTGTACATTGTTATCGACTATACACGTGATGATCATTACGCATTTATGTTTGTACTTTTGAAAAGATGTTAAGTTTTAACTTGTGAGTCTTGAAACTCTTGTAAACTCCGTTGTTTATAGCCATAAAAATAATCAATCTTTGTCAAACCGGGTTCTTGAGCCACCATATGTTACCATATGATGTCTCATGCTACCACATGTTAAGGATTTGTATGTAAAATGGAGAGTTACACACGTTTTGTATTTCTGGTGCTAAAAGCCTGCTTAACACACGTTTTAACAGCCGTTAACATATGTTTTACAGTTCTTGTGTGAAAAGTCTGATCAATACATGTTTGACAGCCTTTAACATACGTGTTACAATTCTTGTGTTAAAAGCTTGATTAACACATGTTTGACAACTTCTAACACATGTTTCAGAACCCTTGTGTTAAAATGCAGTTAACATATGTTTGAAGCATTTTAACATATGTCTCTTATAAACCAAAGATTTCTATATGTTTATGTTTGGTTCAAAAACGACCTTTATATACACGGCTAGACTCTATACATGCTCGCACATGCTCGTGGGTGTGTTAATTAGTATGTGTGTATGTTTGTTTATATTTATGTGTGTGTGAACATATATGTGATATGTATTTATATGAATGTGTATATAATGAGTTTTTGATACAAAATTCGAGTGTTTAGTCGATTGTAATCTCTCCTACTCGTGTATATGTGTGTGAAAGGTTCGGGTGAACATATTATTAGCCAAGATAATGAAAGAATAGAGATCATGGTTTAGTTTCAATAGAAGAAACAATGGTGTGGTCGAGTTCCTAGCCGATTTCCTCCACAATAAAGCTTCCCAATACTCGAAGAAGGTGCGATGTGGGCTGGTAGTCGTGGCTCCTGATCGAAAAGGTTCAGGTTTGGGTGTTTGGGGTTCGGCCGAGAGCTAAAGGAGATGGAATGGAGGTGTGTAGTGTTAGATGGTTTCTGGTTGTTATATGTGTGAACAATAGGGGTCTCGGCCCTTGCTTTATAACCAGAAGAGGGAGTGACGGTGGGAGGTGTTTGTTATATTTAGATGATCAACATCTCTTGAACTTGATGGCCAATAAGTGTTTTGTCTAATTGATACAAGGAGTTGACTATTAGAAGCATGCCTTACCTAGGGAATGTATGAGCTAATTTTTGGGAAGAGGAAAGAAGTTTCTGGAAGGTCAAACCTTCATGGGAAGATGGTGGAACTTGTAGGTGTTGCCATTTTGGTGCAAGTGTGGTTAAGTGTGAGGTTTTGTTGTATTAGGTTGTGAGATATTATCTTGAATTTGGTGAGCATGCACATGCATATATGCATGTCATGTGGTGTGCATGTGTGAGTTGTGATTCAAGCTTCAAACATACACACATATGTATATATATGTCGTGTGGATGTATGTATGTATGTATGTATAGTGGTTTAACTAACTCACATACATATGTGTATTTATGTATGTAGTCGTGTGTGTGTATATATGTATGCATAATGTGTGTTCCATGAAAGATCCTAATCACATACATGTATGCGATCGTGTACACACACACACACACACACACACACACACACACACACATATATATATATATATATATATATATATATATGATATTGATATTTTGGAAACCCACTTGAGATGTGGAAACTCAAGAAACCTCATCTTAGCCATCAATTGATCTTGATCAATGGCCCTTATAAAATCCTACCTTTTAACTATATTTTTTAAATTTAAAAGATGTCATAAAGTGCATGGAGGGCATTATTGGCATCTTCAAAAATTCATCTCTCTCATTCTTACACAAAAGTACAACATTTCTTCTCTCTCTTCACTTTTCTTTTGATTCTCTTTCTCTTACCTCTCTGTTTTTTTTCTCTTGCTCTATTCTCTCTCTTCTTTCGTTCACCTTTAAATTCAACATTTTTTACTTTATAGATTAGTAAGTGACTTGTCAGATTTGTTTGTAACAACTTCTGTGTTACTTTGTAACATATTTTATATATCATTTATATTTAGCATTTGCTACATTGTTACAGGTTTACATTATTACATTTCTAAAATAGCATTTGTTACAAAATGTTTCAAAATCTGGTTACATTTGACAACAAAAATATATACTCATAATAACTTTTGTTACCATGTTACATCTTCACATCTAGTATGTTACGATTTTTGTTACTTTGTTACAACTTATACTCCTGATGTTAGATTTATGTAACATGATCTCGATACAAAGAAAATATAAAAAAAATAAAAAAAACATAATAACAATCTACTGATGATTAAATGTACACCTGTAACAAAAAAATGATAACATGTCTCAAATAACAAATGTTCATCATAACAAACCAAATCTCATGTTCTTTCAGGCCCTTCATCAAAAACTCCATCCGCACAAAGTAAAAGGGCAGAAGGTAAAAAAAACTTTTCATTGTAGCATTACCTTTTTTCTCTAAAATATGTTCATTTTAAAAGAATATATTTATGTAACATGATTTTTTTTATTAAACAATGTTTGTTGTAACAAAAATAAAAAGTGTTACGAAAAATAAAAACCCTCAATTCAATGGTAATATGGATAATATGGATAAATTCCCTCCATTCAATGTGTTGACCACCGTAAACTACACTAGCATAATGGTAATATGGATAAATTCCCCCCATTCAATGTCTTGGTATTACAAGATTTTAGCACATCCATTAAATTTTATTTGTTATCTTATGCAATTTTCCCCAAGTTATGCAACACTTTAAACGAGATATATAAAAGATCTGATTATAATATGTGTATTACAACAATAAACTTACTGATGAATTTAATAACTTTGGCTGCTTTATTAATCAATCATTCACTTCCAACAAAGAGACTTTAATACAACATCTGTAAAAAACAGCTTTTAGAATTTCAACTGGCTGCTAAAGTAACATCTCAGATAGAAAGAAAGTTGAATAAAGATTAAAAAATATTAATAACTGTACTGTTTACACCTTTTGTTCCTAGTTAAAGTCTAAGGGTTCGACACAGATGAAGAAAATCACATATAAAGAAAATCAAGAAACAAAATCTTGATTCAAACACAGATGAACTAAAATCAACAAAGAACACAAAACAAAACAAAAAAGTAATAAGTTATTGATATACGCTAATTTACACATATAAAAGTCCCCGTTTAACTCCCATTTTCAGACGTTTTTGACCGTATACACATGAATTGGTACTTATTTGGGTATCTTTGCGATTTCAGGTCTTAAACGATGTCCCGGAAGCATAACAGACGAAAAAACGGAGTTTTCGGCACGCGAACGACACCCAGATCAATTCGACCGGCCGCGCGAACAAAGCGACCGGCCGCGCACAGCAACCTGATATTTCTGGGGACCTTCTAGAAGGCCTACGTCAGCATTCGAGAAACATTTCTGACCCGAGTAAAGCGACCGGCCGGACGGATCATCCCCGCGGCCGGTCGGATCGTTTGTTCTGTTTTAAATAGCCCACTTCAGCCATTTATCAAGTATTGGACCTTTGGGGGGCGATTTCTGGCGACTTTCGGGTCTAAAGAAGTGCTGCATAGGCGTGGAACAAGCTCGGGAATCCATCCGATCCATCCTTCATCATCCAATCCATCTCTTTAGCATTCTTATGGTTTGATCCTTTAAGCTTTTTAAGATCCAAATCTGATTTTGTATGCTATTGTGATGTTATTTTAGTTAATCGTACGCCTACGGGCAAGAACATTTGCCAAAGAATGTATTTCCAATTGGCACAAAATGGGTCTTCAAGAACAAAATAGATGAAAGGGGTATTGTTGTCAAGAATAAAGCCAGGCTTATGGTTCAAGGCTCCAGACAAGAAGAAGGAATAGATTATGATGAAAGCTTTGCTCCTGCAGCTAGGTTGGAAGCCATCAGACTTTTCCTAGCCTTTGCTGTCAACCACAACATCAAGGTGTATAAGATGGATATCAAATGTGCATTCCTTTATGGCAAAATTCAGGAGGAAGTTTATGTATGTCAACCACCTGGTTTTGAAGACACTTTCCATCCTGATCATGTCTACAAGCTCAATAAAGCTTTGTATGGCTTGAAACAAGCACCAAGGGCCTAGTATGAAACTCTTTCCACCTTTCTCTTATCCATTGGTTTCACAAGAGGTAAAATTGTTAAAACTTTATTTCTTAAATGGAAAGGAAAAGATTTAATAACTGTTCAAATATATGTGGATGACATCATTTTTGGGTCCACATGTAACAAAATGTGTGAAGAGTTTAGGAAACTCATGACAGCAGAGTTTGAGATGTGTGCCATGGGTGAACTTCAATGCTTTCTTGGTCTCCAAGTAAAGCAATTTCAAAATGGAACGTTTATTCATCAAAATAAGTATGTTAAAAACCTACTTGTAAAATTTGACATGAATGATTGTAAACCATGTAGTACACCCATGAGTACCACTAAGTTATTCACTGTTGATGGTAAAGATGAACAGGTTGACCATACACATTGTAGATGCATGATTGGGTCTTTATTGTACTTAACTGCATCTAGGCCAGACATTATGTTTGCCACTTGTGTCTGTGCAAGATCCCATGCATCACCTAGGAAGTCAAATCTTATAGCTGTGAAAAGGATATTCAGATACCTAAAAGGTGCTCCAACACTTGGTATCTGGTACCCTGCTAATGGGAATATTGAGCTTTTAGGTTACTCAAACAGTGATTTTGCTGGTTGTCAAACCACAAGGAAGTCCACATCAGGTGGGTGCCAATTCCTAGGCAATGCCTTGGTCTCTTGGTAAAGCAAAAAGCAAACAGCTGTTTCAACATCCACTGCAGAGGCTGAATACATTGCTGTTGCAAGCTGTACAACACAACTTATGTGGCTTCAAAACCAGCTACAGGATTTTGGTATAAATGCTCTGAGGACTCCCCTCATGTTAGATAGTCAAGCAGCTGAACATATCATCAAAAATCCAGTCTCCCATTCAACCACAAAGCATATTGACATCAGACACCACTTTGGCAGAGACAACTATGAAAAAGGTTTGATTTCTCTGCACCATGTTACAACAGAGGATCAGTTGGCAGATGTGTTGACAAAAGCTTTAGACACATCTACCTTTGCAAACCTAATCTCTCGGATTGGTATGCTAAACATGGAATAAAACAAAAAATGTTTTCATGAATAAAAGCATTAAAATGCTGTCAGAAAATCAAAAATCCATCCTTAAAAATAGTTTTGGTTGAAAAATCTATTTAAGGTAAAACAACCACTGTTTCATTAAGTGTATCATCTGTTGGTTGAAAAATCTGTTTCAAAACTCTGATCAGATAAAACAACCACTGTTGGTTGAAAAATCTGCTTCAAACATCTGATTAGATAAAACAACTATTTTCACAAACATCTGTTGACTAGTCAATAGATGTTATAAACAACTGTCATCCACCATAACAGACCTTCCATCAGATGTTTGCCATGTATGCTCTCAAAAGCAGTGCTTTGGCCACATCAGCGGTTTCCACCTGAGACTATAAAAACCCTGTTTATCCCCAACAGTTGTTCCACTGTCTCATCGAATTCAAAATTCCAAAAACCGCTTTCTCTCAACCTTAAACCCTCATCACAAATTCATCGTCTTTCTTCCTGAAATCCAAGAAATGGATCTTCAATTGAAAGCTCCCCACAATTACTTACCATATCTGACTAAAACAGATGTAAATCGTCACTTTCATTCCATCATTGATATATTAAATGAATGCAAATACTTGCCTGGTCTCACTTCCAGTTTCCTTATATATGTTGACACTCTTTAAGAAATTTTGGTTGAAAGCTAAAACCTTGTTCACTGACAAAAAGCCAACTTCCATAATTTCACAAATTGGAGATACACATGTTGTCATAATCCCCTAATCCATATCCACTACCTTCTCACTGAATGATCAAGCAGGTAAAGATCTTTTGACAAAACTGAACTTCACGCAGAGTTCATAGAGAGAGGCTATGAGGGTCAAATGACTGGGGCAACAATTTACAAAAAGTTTTCCCCCCCAGCCATGAAATTTTTCTTTCATACTTTACTCGTATGTCTCTCTGCCAAAACTACTTCTTTTAATGAAATTCCATTGAAAGTTCAGTACTTGGGATATGCCATTTTATCAAAAACTGATTACAATCTATCCCAAGGACTATTTCTAGATTTGGTAGCAAATGTGAAAGGTCTCCAGTCTGGGTCAAACAATGCATTTTTAATATATCCAAGACTTTTAAGTATTATCCTACAAAAGGTTTTACCTGAAAAGGATTATAAACAAGGGGAAGGCCTTCAAATGAACAACCTATCTCAAGAAACTTTTACAAGAATGTTGGGTCCTAATACCCAAGAAAAACCTTCAAAAGCAAAAGTTTCCAAAACACAAGCAAAGAGTGTTAAGACAACAACTGTTGTGAAAACCTCTATTACTAAGCTCACTGCTCCTGGTGATCATGGCCTTACATCCAGTTCTATGAAACCCACACCAGCCACCTCCAAAAAGAAAATTCCATCCACTAAACCCCCCAAAAAGCAACCCGAAAAACTGACTCTAGAAGATGAGATACCAGAGAAGAATCCTGTTGTATCACAAATGCAACAAACAACCTCTGTTGATACTTCCTCTCAACAGATGCCAAAATCTCAACCCAGCCAAACTCCTCATGTATCCTCTCAAAAGGATCATGTTGTAAGCCAAGGGGTCACACATCATGAAGCAGATGATTCACTTGAACATCTGTTTACATGTCCTTCTCCCAGGGCTAATACTCTTTTCACTCCCCAACCCTCACTATCACAAAATCCTCCTATTCCACCTACCATGCAACCATTGTTTGAAGCCATTGTCAAAACTCAGGACTCAACCAGTTCCTCTCCACCACCTATCACTGAGAGTATGCTTCAATAAATGACTGGTGCTGAGAAAAGTCAAGTGGCTAGCCCATGAACAGAGAAGGATACACCTCTTGAGTTACATGTAACTCAAGGTGGTATTTCAAGTGAAGCAGCCACTACTGTTGTAGAGACCATTGTCTCACTTCAGGATAGTGGTTACATAGCTCAGACTTCCTTGAAGGCAACAACTGATGAGGCCACAAGAGTGACCTCAATACCAGTTGGAAGTCCCCAGAACCAAGAAAAAGGGGCATCTGGTTTCTTTCCCATGAACACACCTCATAGGACTGAACGAGTTACAACTACCACATCTGGTAGGAATCCAGATGATCCTATTATGTTAGGTGATGGGTTAAGATACCAAGAATTGACGGAGAGAGTGAATTCCATTGAATCATCTGTGACTGAAATCAAGTCAGATATCAAGACAGTGATGCAAACTCTGGTTACTCTCACATAAAGTCAACCATCAACCCAAGAGATTGCTAGTGAGCTATGGAAGTCTGTAAATCCTATTATCATAGCTCATAGAAAACTAGCAGATCAGACCCAAGAAACCTACATGACAATGATAAGAAATATGGTTGATGCTAGGTTCAATGATACCAAAGCAGACATAGAGGCCATAAAAGATCATTTGTTGAAGACTACTGGCTCTGCCCCCACAACTATCTTAAGAGATGAGAATGACAATGAGTTCACTACAGATGATGCCAAAAAGGGGGAGAGTGGCTGGGACAGACTACCTAAGTTGGATCCATTTGGGGTTCCACCTTCTCAAAAGGGTCAAAAGTCTGCTTCAAAGCCTGCACAAGAGTCTGCTTCCAAAACCACTGCTGAAGCTGCCAAAACTGATAAGGCAAAGCAGGTTGATGAATCTGCAAATGTTGAAGCTGAAAAGGCTGCTCTGGCTAAACAAATCAGGGCTGAAACCTTGGAAACAAAAGCAGAGAACCTTTCTAAAAGGACAATGTTGCTGCTTCCACGAACACAACCACTGAACAAATTACCACAACAACCACCACAACCACCACCATTGCTTTAGCCATGTCCTTAACACCCACACCATCTTCTCCACCTCAAACATCTGCTGGTACTCAACAAGTGCCAACAGATGTTAACACACCTCAATCACCACCATCACCAACCATCTTGTACAAAAGGAAAAGGAAATCCACCTTTGTTGTACAAGATGAGAACATAGAAACCACACCACCACCATCATCATATCAACCCATTCCAGCCATTCCATTTCAATCTTTCTCACCACACACTTCACAATTCACATCTAAATCTTCCACCAAATCACCATCTTCCACAATTCCATTGGCTGCTCAGTATCCTCTTGAGCTTGACATGATCAAGGAGGAAATTCAATCCTTCTATAATACTGAGGACCCTTCACAACTATCTTTCCCATCTCTTACAAGTCTGAATCTGCCTAAGCCCAGAAATCTTGATGAGTATTTAAAGCAGAAAGTATAACAGACTGACCTGATCATCAAAGAGAAATGCCAAGGGAAAGATGACAGGACTGCTCAGGGCATTCATTCAGCAGAACTTAGTAAGTTGAGAAGGATTGAGGATTTTGCTAAGGACCTGAGCAAGTCTATGTCTACCTAGCCCATTAGTGGTGAAATGGTGAAGTTGGTCAGAGAATCTCTTCTAGATCAAATCATGGCGGCCAAACCTTACAAAGCCAACAGAAAATACTTTACTGGCTGGACCATTCAAGCTCTGAAAGAAGAATTACAAAGAATTGAAAAACTAAACAAACAAAACCAAAAGGCTTCTGTTCCTGATTTCAGAAAGGGCAAAGACCCTGTCAGAGCTTTGAGGTTCAAAAGAATGAGAGCTAAATTGGTGGATGCTAACTTTGGTGAAATGAAATCTGTGTCAAAGTGGTCTGAGTTAAGGTTGGTTGAAACCTATAAGAAGCTGGAAGAACAAAGAAAGACTGATCCAACTCTTCCCAAAAAGCCAGTTTACCCTGATTATGAAGATGTTAGGAGATCTCATCAGAATCTTTCCTTTGAAAGCTTACTTCCTTCCTCTGATGTCTCCATTGCTGCTAGAAGAAAACATAAAAGACAGAAGGAGATGTCTGAAGAAGATCAGAAGAAGTTTGCTAACACATATGTGAAAGAAGGGATCTTCAACCAACTCCACCACTTGTCAGATCCCATCAGTGAAGAACTGAGAAGAATCATTGGGAGACCTCCATCACCAAACTCATCCAAAATAAAGTTGCAGACCAAAAACTCATCTGATTCAAAAATTCTAAAATGGAAGGTTAAATAAAGCCAACCATGAATTGACTCTGCTCAGATCAGATGGAAAGATTCAAAAGCTCAGCATGGATGATGCATACAGTCTGAATGCAAATGATCTCCAAGACTTGCTGAATTTCGAACTTGAAAGGGATGCTGATGACTTATTCACTTTTGACTTTGAATTACAATTGAAAGGTCAAATTAGAGAAAGTCTGATGAGGAATAAAGATCAGCAATAAAGATGAGTTTTGGCATCATCTGTTCTAGGGGGTAGATTGTTGGGTCTACTGACCTGGTAAAGAACAGATGATTAAAAGCCAAAACATTCTAACTTCTGATTATCAATAAAACAGTACTTAACACAAGAATCCTCCAAAAAGACTGTTGAAGCTAACTGCTGTTCTCTAAACAACTGATTGATTACAAGTGCTGATGAAGAAATCACTGATGATCAAAGTACTGATGAAGAAACAAGACAAAGTGCTGATGAAGACACAAGGTCTGTTGGAGCCAACAACATTTAGGCTCCAATAGATGTTTCGAGTCAACAGATGTTTACTCTTCAGTGTTTTAGACATCAGAGGTTTAGGCAATGTAACAGTACTTGTATCAGTAGATGTTTTATTTTGTTATGTTAGTTGTTACTGTCTTAGGTGATGTCAGCTTAGGTCATCAGAGCTTTCGTCTGTCTATAAATAGAATAGTGCCTGTACTGTTCTATTCGTCACTTCAACATTCTCTTACATAGACAAAGTTAGTGAGTGATCAGGCTGAGGGGAAGAATTTTATAATTTGTATTGAAAATCTGTGATGACTGATATATAGTACTTGTTTAAAACAATTGTTTCATTTGTTAAGATTTATATTTTATTTCCAATGCACTTTCCATCTTTATAATTCATTCATTACTATTTCATTACTTATACAATCTTAACAAATCAAACTCAGATCCTAACACACACACACACACACACACATATATATATATATATATATATACACTAGTAAGTAACCCGCGCGATGCTGCGGCGGAGACAATTTGCGACATGGTACTCGTCATCCAATATTTTATAATCGTCTCGTGATATGTTGTCTAGTATTTATGTTGGTGAGAGTTACATGCTCATTGCGGAGGCATACTGTCAGTATTGGTGATGTTCGTTGCTGTACCAGTCACATAAAACTTTTAACTTGTGTAGTCCATGTGGTGTAGACAGGGGATGTTCATCACATGAAAAAAATTGAGCGAGCGTGTGCTCAAACTCGGCTCATTTATAAACCAACTAGTTAGTCTCAGTTCAAGTTTACATAATCAAGTAAGAAGACTTGCCTTTGAACTCTGTTTGATTTTCAACTAAACTAAGCAGCACAGTTCAGGTTTTGGATAAAAAAATGGTTAGAATTTTTTTAGCTGAGCGTTTGGTTTTTCAACTAATGGGCTATATTACTAAAGAAAAAAATTAGCATATGTAACATCCGGCAAAAATCGATGTGATTCCGTACGTAATTAGTATATGTAATTAACGGTTTAAGTGCGTATTTAAATTAATTGGATTAATTTAGCCTTAGAGAATAGCAAATTCCCCATAAGATGCATAGGAATGCATGTGTTTAATTTGAAGCACGGCGAAACCGCGTGCAAATTAACTTGTGTTGGAACGGACGTTGGTGATTACCCAATAAAAATTTAATAAACAAAAATTATCCCGGACACCCAGGATATAAAATAAAGGGTATTTTCATGAAATATAATGTGTTTTGGAACTCCAAAACCGTAAGTGAAATATCTAAATACAAATCTCCCGGTAACGAATAAAGTGCGCGTACCGCACCCGGTACACGTATAACTTATAATTTCCCCCAACGAAAGCCTAACTAACCAACCAACACTTAAACTAGGCTATGTTTAAGGGTTATTGGAGGCTACTTTTATGTCCGGATAACGCGTAATTAAAAACCCAAACGAAGCCCTACTATATAATTAACTTGTAACTAGATTAATGGAGATATTTTTGAACTTGAGAGATCCACCAAATCTCTCAAAAATCTCGGCCAAATCACACACCATATGTTACCAAGATTTTTTTTTGTACCACTCCATGATCTTTGAGATTGGAAGTATAGATTTAGAATTTTATTATAGATTTTGTGTACTTGAATAATCTTGAAGATTTATAAAATCCTCCACATCCATAATAATTCTCGGCCAACACCCACACATCCATATCTAGCAAGATTGTTAGAGTACCACCTTCCATAGTTTAAGGGATTTGGAAGATCTATGTAAGATATTGTGTATGATATGTGATCTTGGAGGATTATAAAGGCATGGATGACTATCACATTTCATAAAAAAAAAAACTCTTATTTCCTTGTTTGAGCCGTGAGTCTACAACCCCACACACACATCCATTTCAAGTTTTTAACACTCCAAATTCATCCATAAACTTCCATTTCCAAAACCCCTAATTGTGTGTTCAAGCTTGGAGCTTAAGCACATAGGAAGAACACACTAAACCACTTCAAAATCAAGTGTTTTTGTCTTCCCTAGCCTTGTGCTAGTTGTAAGTATCTTTCATCTTGATCTTGCTTTTAAAAGTTTATGTTTTGAGGTTTTTGATGCAAGTTGTACACAAGTGTTTAACAAGGTTTTTAACATAAGATGTGATGTGTTTTATCAAGTTAAAATGGGTGTTTAAAACTAGTGTTTTAGGCCGTGGGTTTGATGATGATGGATGATGATGTTTTAAGTTGATAAAAGTCACATAATCATGTTTAAAATGTTGATCAAAGCATAGATTGTTATTGTAACTTGAATACACTTGAAAGTGATGTTGATCATCTTAAAATAACTATCTAAAGCTTAATATCATGTTGATCTTGTGAGAAATGTTGAAATATAAAGTTTACATAACATAAGAAACAAACATAATGTTAACATTTTAGGCAAATTGGACTTAATACCCAAATTACACCTATTATTATCCTTAAGTAAGTTATTAGGGACTTTGGACAAAGTTAGAACATAACAATAACCTTCCATGACAAAGTTGATTTAATCAAGATTACTAGTTTTGCAAGAAATTGTCACTTTTGGAAGTTCAAGGATAAAAAGGTAACTTTTGAAAGTTTTGGGTGTTATTTGGAAGCTTTAAAAGTTAAAGGGTGAAAAGTGTTATTTTAGAAAGTTAAGTCCAAAGATGTGACATTTAAAAGTTTGGTGTTGAAAATGTAAACTTGGATAGTCAAAGGTGGATTATGGAAAATATTTCCAAGACTTACAAAAATAATGTATTTTTGTATTAAATGTTATTTTTATAAAATTAGGATTTTATAAAAATACAAGTTACCAAAGGTTTTGGAAAAATAAAAACTAGGGATTTTATTACAAAAATTGGTAATTTTAAAGACTTAGTAAAGTTTTATAAAAATGAACATTTTTATATTTATGGGAATATAAAAATGTTGGAGCGTTTTGGGGTTAAAACAACTAAGTCTTGGTTTTGGAAATACAAAAGTTATTTTATAAATTTCCAAATAAAAATATGGTGAAATTAATGGTGGTTAATTTCGAGTAAATCATATTGTCGGAAATTTGATATGAATAACTAAATACATATATATTTTCGGAAGTAGGAAAATAATATTCGACGTGAAGTATTTATTTCTACAATATATATATATACGTAACTTATATTATTCGTGGAACGAAAATATATAAGTTAAACGTTCGGACATGAATATGTTTTAACACGACAAGTTATCGGACAAGATGTAGAACGGACGAGAAAATATATATCGTACGAGGTACGAATATATATTACGTCAAGGAAATATATATCTTATGAGATAGAATATATGAACTATCATGGGTGAAAAATATATATATATATAACACTTTCCTAAGTGTTGGAACGTATTCGTGGGAGAACTTAATCGTAAAGTGATCTTTAAAGATTGCGCACGTAAAATTAAGTTAAGTCCGAGAACTTAACAAGTTAAAATATAAAATCGAATCGACAAGACCTCAGTATATTTATTTAAATGGGAAAATAAATATATGGAACAGTGAGTCGAGTCGAAAGTTATAAAACGAAAAGTCGAATCGACAAGATCTTAGTATATTTATTTGAATGGGAAAATAAATATATGGAACAGTGAGTCGAGTCGAAAGTTATAAAACGAAAAGTCGAATCGACAAGATCTTAGTATATTTATTTGAATGGGAAAATAAATATATGGAACAGTGAGTCGAGTCGAAAGTTATAAAACGAAAAGTCGAATCGGCAAGATCTTAGTATATTTATTTGAATGGGAAAATAAATATATGGAACAGTGAGTCGAGTCGAGGGAATATCAAATCGACAAGATCCTAGTATATTTATTCAATGGGAAAATAAATATACGGTAAAGTGAGTCGAGGCGAGTGTTGGAAAATGAAATCTCGATCGACAAGATCCTAGTATAATTACTTAATGGGAAAGTAATTATGTGGTAAAGTGAGTCGAGTCGGAGATAAGTTTATCCGAGTTAGTAAATATATTGAAAACACATATATTAAATAATAAGATCATGATGTGATAAAATCGGGAAATGATCTTAGTTCGCGGCGACGAACCTAACTAACTTCAAGGATAATGTTGATATGTTTATTAAACATAAGTTAAGTGAAACTTATAACGGGGGTAATCCATCACCAACGGACCTAGACACATGTTTTAAACGGGGAATTGTATAACAATTGTGTTGTTGGGAGTTGGGTGTACAACTTGCCGGTAAAACACACATGATAGGCTTAGTGACTCATACGTCTAAGAACGCCTGTAGGTATTTGACCTTGGATATCTGCTATTCTCTGGTATTTGTGCACGCTGAGTTGCGGTGAGTTTCACGGCCCCATTTTAAACTGTTTTTACGTTTTTGGGGGTAAGATATGTTTTGTTAAATTGCTGTAACATGTGGAATATAATATTTAGCACGATGGGTACCTGGGTAACTGGAAACCACTTGGGGTAAGACCTCGCTGTTTACTGTAACCATTAATTCAGGGAAATGAAACCAAAGGGATACCTAGGTAGTACTATCGGTGCCTGACAAGGCCCACCTCTGGTTGATAGCGTCAACCCGGTAAAGACAAGAGGTGCATGTATTCTGAACTGAGTTGTTGTCCAAGAAGCAACTCGCGGGGCAATCTGTTGTATAGTCTTGGTTTGGTTATGGGCCCGGGAGGGAGTCGCCATCGTCATGTAGGAGCTAGCTACTCCACATATATGACACTACTTATATTATATTTCCGTTACATGCCGGTATTGAAATGTTTTGCTATGTGAAATTAAAACCTGTGAACTCACCAATATGTATATATTGACGTGTCTTTTAAACATATCTTTCAGGCAATTAGGCTGCTGAAAGGAATGGCTAGTGCGGGGGAAACGGGGACGTCGGTCTTTTGGGGGTTTTACTTTTATTTTCCGTAGGTTCGGAATATAGTCGAAAAACCCTTTTGTTTAAACTAAACATGTATGGATGTGTACGTTTGGAACAACGAAAACATCTTACGACGTCTTAATAATATGATCTTTTCTAAATAATTATTGTTTGTGTTAATCTCGACTTTGATATACTTTTCGAGCGTTGCGCCACGTGTTTCCGCCGTTGGCGTGGTGTGACAGAAGTGGTATCAGAGCCAAGGTTATAGCGAACTAGCATTTTGTGAAATCTAGACTATAACCGGTTTCGGCTCGAAAACAAAGTTTTCAAAACTAAAACACAATGAAATATTTTTAGAAAAGAAAGAAATTTGTACATGGGTTGTACAAGGGGGAAATTCTGACCGACTAGCCATGTGTGTCAATATATAAAGTATTAGAAAACACGGATAGGAATGTTTATGTTCTATGGGAATCCGATTTTCTAAAGATTAGTTAATTCATATACGTAGTACGGATATTTTGCCAGTAAGGATGTTGTGTCACGCTTCACATTAGTCCGCACTCTTTTATCGATCACCGGTACCAGCAAGTGGAAAGGATGCGGTAGTCTATGAGGAGCTCACTCGCTCACCGGTAGATAGGATGATCGGAAGGACTAATCTCTATCGCGATATTAGATGTCGCCGTGTTGTTTATGATTTGGAGGTGAAACTAGACCAAGTCTTTTGTTGTATAAAACCTTTGTTCGTTGGATCAGGAAACTCGGAACTAGCGGGCAACAAGATTACCTGGCAACGCAAATTATCATTACGGGTGCACACGTAATAATAGTTTGGGGTGCACGGTAACCTTGGTGGGCGCTAGGGCCGGGGTTGGTGATCATTCCTTGTCTTGTTGTTCTTCTTCTTTAGATTCAGTCTTGGTTTTGATTGACTAATGGGTTAAATGGGAGGTCTCATCGACGCCCTTGACTTCGGTCCTAGCTAGCCTAATGAGCTTTCTTTGACATTACCTTTAAGGTGCGAGCACGGAAGAGCTCGAACGTCCATTCATACGAATAATCTGACGCAAACCCTCGCTCTAGATAGGAACGGGAGATGAAAGCTTCCTTGTGTAGGAGTTGAATGCCTCCACCACAAAGTTCTTCCAAAGGAGCGGACTTACAAGTATACACGGCCTACCGAAGTGAGAAATGTCGAGTACGGTGCGTGGAAGGTTATACCTGGAACCTGGTGAAGACCTAGGGTGCGTCCCTACAAGACCAGTGCGTTTTGGGAATGGGACCCTGTGAGGATCAGATATGAGAATCGTGGCTGTGTGCTGCTGGGTTGTATTATAAATAAGTCATTCTCGATCCAACCCATGCCCAAGTAGTCTTCCAGAGTCGGGTATTTTTCTTCTCCTTTTGGAGGACAGAATTGAGGTTGCTAAGTTAGGAAGCTTGATCATTGTTACCTGGAAGGCTCGATAGCCCTCGTCTGAATCGACAGTATTGGTTGTGCCCATGCAGTCATGGACTGATGGTGAAATCAGTGTGCCACATTGCACACCCGCGAGTCAGAGGGCTTTGCTAAATTTCGATGATGTCAAAAATTCGGCCACTAATCACGACCGCGGCAACGATTGCCAGTGTTATGATGGCGGCGTGTAGTGGAACAACAAGCCCCAGTTGGCGTTTGGCTATGGACTTACTCGGAAGTGCATACGATTAACTCATGGGAAGCCACTGCTCGATGTATTGAGTGTTCAAGTATGGATTAACACCCATTGCAATAGCGCTGGATCGTATTCCGGAAGATGATTTGTGATGGGCTTAGCAGAGCGGTGCTTATGTCATACTACTTTCCCAAGGTGCACAGGTTGTCGTAAGACTCCTCTATCTACCTCCTGTTTGTTTTTCAAGGATTATTGGCAATCACGCTTCAGTCGATGAACGCCAGAGTAGGTTCGATACGTGTGCTGTGCCTGAATCCGTCATGAATCCTGGGGAGTGGAACCACACTTTGGGAATCGTAATCGTAAGAGTGTGTTCCGTAATTGTCAAATGTCGCAAGACGCTTTTTGCTGACATTGAAGTTCCCCCATCAAATGAAGGACTACTGGATGTGGTCACGTTACTCTGTTAAATTAAACCTACCCATGGGACGACAATTCCATTGCTCTTGTTGCAATAACGTTCGTCACCGTCATCATGACGACGAGACTTTTTATCTATTTGGGGCGGAAATTGACGCGAAGTGTTTTCCATCAATCCCCATAGATATTGAGACGTTGCGTTCCCCTCGTCACGGTGGTTTATAAACTAAGGTTGCAAGATCCATTCGTTATGGACAATGTGACCTGTCAAATCTCTTGTCGTATTTCGATACTCTCACTGCGTGGCCTATCAGGAAGAAGGTCCACCGGTCTCGCTTAGGTAGCAGAAAGGCATTCCAGTTGATGGCTATCGGTGCTAGGGCCAAAATAATATGCAAGAGGACTCTAATGAGAAGGATGACTCGGCTGGGTTGCCAGAGTCGGTATCAATTTCATTCTATCAGGGTGTCTCGATATATCGTGATCCTTCTACTTCTACTTGCTATTTTCGTAATGACCACTATCCTTGATATTGGGATAGACGGTGGTTGGTTTTTAGGTCCTATGGATACTAGTTACCCCACATATAATGACTACGACTAGTCTAAGGCTCCGGCCGAGCCTGATGTCGCTGCGGCTGTTATTGATCTATGGCTCAAGTAGATCCCGATGTTTTTGCTAAGTGTGTAGCTCTTGCTGAGTTTGTTGTTGTCAGTGAATCTGTAGCACTTATCGGGCTTGATGCCGTTGTTTCCATGTCTGTTGTTGAGCTTATGGTTGTCATAGTCTCTATAGTCCATGATGGGCTTGATGTTGTTTCTATGGCGCTTCTCGAGCTGATGCTGTTGATGTATTTGAAGCTCCTGCAAAGGTGAATGCCGTTAACGAAGATGTCTCTATGACCGTTGTCAAGCTACTATGACCATGTCTGTATCTCCGTAGTGTTCGTTGTTGTTACTTCCATTTTCTTCGAGGCTTTCATTGAACTACTCGTTATCATTCCTTGGACTCCTGCCAAGAGTGATATTGACGATGATTCTCAGGCTTGGGTTGAGTCTGACAATGCTGCAGTTGCCATTATTCGAATGACTGATATTGAGCCTACGATCGTTCTCCCTAAGAGCAAAATTGGTCTGGCAAGTTTGCTAAATTATGCGGAACCCATCGTTTCCATTCCTGTTACGACTACGGATACCTTGGTTGACTCAATCGTTCCTACCATTGAGTCTATGGAGGATAGGTTTAAGGTCAAAGGCGTGGATATAAATCCCGCCCCCACAAGTGAGCGGAGACGCACCGGGATGCGTGCTCACCATAACGGAGCTTTCTGTTGATGTGGACTGGGGGATTTTCCATATTGAGTGTCATATTGTCGTGTGCATTCATGCTGCTGTGTTACCCTTAGCGATTGTAGTTGCATTATTTGCCGATTCCGTACCCATGTGGTTGCGTTGAGTTGCGTTGCGTTGTCGACTATGCATTCTTGTTGTTGTGCTGCTCCTGCAGTAGCGTAGCCTTGTTGTCGTGTTTCCGTATTGTCGCATTGATCTTGCTGCGGTGTTGCCTTGTCGTCATGCTTCACGGTCGTCATGTTGTTCCGATGCGGTGTTCCCTAGTTGATGTACTTCGTGGATGTGTTGCTGTCAGGTTGTGTTATTTATACTATCGTGTTGCTCCATGGATGTATTGCTGCAGCTGTTGGATTGCCTTGATGATGTGATGACTTGTCGTTTGTTTCGCTCTTGGTTCCCTCGGGCTGGAGACATCACCCAAACCCCTCGTTGCTGTCACTGTTATGTTTGTTTGATTGTGTAGCGCCAAGATGGATTATGTAAGATTTCGGGTGCTCAACGGACTTTCTGGAAGTCATACCAACACACTCTAGTTTGAGTGTTAGCTCATGTATAGTCGACCCTTGACATTCTCACTCAGTCAAGATCGTCACATCTTCAGAATCTAAGGCATCAGTGACGCCATGTCCAGCCTTAACCTTTTACGCGCAATATGGTCGACTAGCGATCGGCTATGCAAACCAATGTTGATAAGAAATCCCGGGATCCACACACGACGAGACGAGGATCGTCTTCGTGATAAGGGATTTCGAATACGTCTCGAACCTGAAGGTATCGAGTAACTGTGGGCGATATTGTGACCCATACCCCTGGGACTAGTAAGAGTTGAAGGACTCAATTCATTATTGCTCGTCCCAGTGGATTCGTTTGACGACATACAAGCCGGCGCGTCATACTGATGATTATGGAAATACCATGGTGGACCCACCCATGGCGTGTGCATTGGTGGAGTCCCTGGTACATGATCTCGGAGGTTTTGTGTAACCCTGAATCCAGAAGGGCGTGTAGCATTGTCTACTCTATAAAGGTGCTACCCTACCGTGTTGAGATGGTTGATCGTCTCGGCCCTCCGATTAATGTTGTTAATCCTCTGATGGTAGGTTCATCTTGTCTTGACATTGTTGCGTAAGTGCTTGGGATAATGGAACTATTTCGACCTTGGGTCGATACTAGTGTTCCTAGTTATCCTTTAGTAGCATTTGCTCGCGCTAGAGCAAAATCCCTTGTCTTGGACAGACACTATTGAGGGCACCATAGTAATGTGAGCTACCAGTCAGGGCGTATGGTACCTGAGTAATCAGGATGAGCTTGAAGGTTTACGTATCGCGCCCATATATGTGACTAACTGGGTCATCGAATGGGATGCCTTATGGGAAGGCTCAGGACTATCGCTTGTGATGCGATCTCAGTCGTCGTTTGTTTTTAAGTAACGACTTGGGCGCGTGAAGCCGTCAGGCCAAATGTGAAATCTATGTCAAACGCATGCATTTATGACTCGATTTCGCCATTTACCTCGAAAGATTCCGAAGGGATGGAACCTTCGACGAGTAAGGGTTCCGGTTTCAAGACTCCTTTCACTCAGATCTCTGCCAAGGATCTAAAAGTCAATTTAAGGGCGTGTGGCCTGGATTATCCAGAATTGACTTACTAGGTTGCTAATATCGATAGGACACCAGTGCCCATGAGGCACATATAACGGAACAGGTACTAGATACCCTAGTTTTGGGTAGCTACCGGTGTTCTGTATACCGTGTCGGTGGAGACCAGCATGTCGAGATACAGTCGAGATCCTATCCCTTGTTTATTGCGGCAACCACATCGTGATAATTTATATGCATCATTTTCGTGTCGACCAATGTGACAGAGTGATGTGAGCCTCTAGTCCTATGTGTTTAAGTCGGCCTTTAATTCGCGGGGATTGTGGAATCGTACAGACTGGGTGTTATATATACATTGCTTACTGTCAGGGAGCTGAGGGGAGAAGGCGACAAAGAAACTTTGACCTCCATCAGTCCCTACTAGACGCCCTAGTACCACTAACCACAATTGCTTGGGTGGGAGGTAGCAAATCAGCACCTAGAGGATCCTACGGAAATGAAGTCCCATTTTTAATGTGGTTGTTCGGTCGACAAGAACCTAGTGTATTTATCTTAATGGGGAGATAAATATACGGTAAAGTGAGTCGAGCCGAAGGATAAATAAAATGGAATACCCGACGAGGTTTCCAAGTGGACTTTTATGATCATTATGTGGTGCGGTAAGATCACCTGTTTGACATTACCATACCACCCGAGGGGTCCCGCGGTCGGGATGTGACCTGAGCGATGATTGATTGCTGTTGCGAACCCTCTTATTTTTTTTATAATCATCCGTAGCTCCAAGATGGGGCAGGTGGATAGCTACCTGTACTCTTGGAGAGTCGTGGCTAGACACTGGATTGCCGACTTCTTTATATCGGATTGTAGTAGTCACTCTATCTCAATTTTGACAAACTATGTACCCTAGCCTGGGATACTCGATTTGAGATGGGTATGGCTTGTCATTTACGGAAAAATTGAATGTACTTGACGGGATTGTTCCGTGTTGTCACGATTGATGTCCGTGGCACATCGAGTTCGTGTGCTTCATTGCCAGAATTTCCTATGTGATAAGAATTATCATCCCAGCGATCGGGGTGTACTGCTCAAAGCCCTTTGGAGGGCATACGTGTACATCTCTAGTACGTCGAATGACAAGCGGAGATAGACACATAATCTGGCTTGAGTTTTTCAAGAGATGGCCAATAAATCTTGCAGATTAGAAACCGTTCGGATCAGATGCGAACCTATTAAGAAGTCATACAGACAAGGCGTAGGCCTTAAGAACTTCGAACTGATAATAGGTTTACACTGAGAGTCATACTCTGGGAGAGTGTTGGTAAGCATAGAAATTATAGTAGGCCAAATTCTTGATACTCCAGTGGTACGGAGATATCGATCAAAATTGGTCTAGTGGCGATTAAGCTCGAATTATCGCAAGAGCTTAAATGGGGCTCTTGATGAATCCCGCAAGTCTGGCATGAGGAAGCATTGTCAATTTCCTCGACCGACGGAAGTTCGGTTGACGTTAAGCTCTACTATTTCGGGAAACCGATAAATGTATCAAAGTGGGATGCCCAAGAGCTTAGCCAAAGTTGGACTGTGATACTGTAATCGTTAGAGCACTAAGCGGGAACCTAGCATGAACCTGGGTTCACTTAGGGAAGAGGAGATCTCGTGAAGCGCACACCACCCGCCCTGTTCAAGGATATTATTGTAATGGACAACTTGAACTGAATTCCGGGACGGAATTCTCTTAACGGGGGGAGAATGTAACATCCGGCAAAAATCGATGTGATTCCGTACGTAATTAGTATATGTAATTAACGGTTTAAGTGCGTATTTAAATTAATTGGATTAATTTAGCCTTAGAGAATAGCAAATTCCCCATAAGATGCATAGGAATGCATGTGTTTAATTTGAAGCACGGCGAAACCGCGTGCAAATTAACTTGTGTTGGAACGGACGTTGGTGATTACCCAATAAAAATTTAATAAACAAAAATTATCCCGGACACCCAGGATATAAAATAAAGGGTATTTTCATGAAATATAATGTGTTTTGGAACTCCAAAACCGTAAGTGAAATATCTAAATACAAATCTCCCGGTAACGAATAAAGTGCGCGTACCGCACCCGGTACACGTATAACTTATAATTTCCCCCGACGAAAGCCTAACTAACCAACCAACACTTAAACTAGGCTATGTTTAAGGGTTATTGGAGGCTACTTTTATGTCCGGATAACGCGTAATTAAAAACCCAAACGAAGCCCTACTATATAATTAACTTGTAACTAGATTAATGGAGATATTTTTGAACTTGAGAGATCCACCAAATCTCTCAAAAATCTCGGCCAAATCACACACCATATGTTACCAAGATTTTTTTTGTACCACTCCATGATCTTTGAGATTGGAAGTATAGATTTAGAATTTTATTATAGATTTTGTGTACTTGAATAATCTTGAAGATTTATAAAATCCTCCACATCCATAATAATTCTCGGCCAACACCCACACATCCATATCTAGCAAGATTGTTAGAGTACCACCTTCCATAGTTTAAGGGATTTGGAAGATCTATGTAAGATATTGTGTATGATATGTGATCTTGGAGGATTATAAAGGCATGGATGACTATCACATTTCATAAAAAAAAAAAAACTCTTATTTCCTTGTTTGAGCCGTGAGTCTACAACCCCACACACACATCCATTTCAAGTTTTTAACACTCCAAATTCATCCATAAACTTCCATTTCCAAAACCCCTAATTGTGTGTTCAAGCTTGGAGCTTAACCACATAGGAAGAACACACTAAACCACTTCAAAATCAAGTGTTTTTGTCTTCCCTAGCCTTGTGCTAGTTGTAAGTATCTTTCATCTTGATCTTGCTTTTAAAAGTTTATGTTTTGAGGTTTTTGATGCAAGTTGTACACAAGTGTTTAACAAGGTTTTTAACATAAGATGTGATGTGTTTTATCAAGTTAAAATGGGTGTTTAAAACTAGTGTTTTAGGCCGTGGGTTTGATGATGATGGATGATGATGTTTTAAGTTGATAAAAGTCACATAATCATGTTTAAAATGTTGATCAAAGCATAGATTGTTATGGTAACTTGAATACACTTGAAAGTGATGTTGATCATATTAAAATAACTATCTAAAGCTTAATATCATGTTGATCTTGTGAGAAATGTTGAAATATAAAGTTTACATAACATAAGAAACAAACATAATGTTAACATTTTGGGCAAATTGGACTTAATACCCAAATTACACCTATTATTATCCTTAAGTAAGTTATTAGGGACTTTGGACAAAGTTAGAACATAACAATAACCTTCCATGACAAAGTTGATTTAATCAAGATTACTAGTTTTGCAAGAAATTGTCACTTTTGGAAGTTCAAGGATAAAAAGGTAACTTTTGAAAGTTTTGGGTGTTATTTGGAAGCTTTAAAAGTTAAAGGGTGAAAAGTGTTATTTTAGAAAGTTAAGTCCAAAGATGTGACATTTAAAAGTTTGGTATTGAAAATGTAAACTTGGATAGTCAAAGGTGGATTATGGAAAATATTTCCAAGACTTACAAAAATAATGTATTTTTGTATTAAATGTTATTTTTATAAAATTAGGATTTTATAAAAATACAAGTTACCAAAGGTTTTGGAAAAATAAAAACTAGGGATTTTATTACAAAAATTGGTAATTTTAAAGACTTAGTAAAGTTTTATAAAAATGAACATTTTTATATTTATGGGAATATAAAAATGTTGGAGCGTTTTGGGGTTAAAACAACTAAGTCTTGGTTTTGGAAATACAAAAGTTATTTTATAAATTTCCAAATAAAAATATGGTGAAATTAATGGTGGTTAATTTCGAGTAAATCATATTGTCGGAAATTTGATATGAATAACTAAATACATATATATTTTCGGAAGTAGGAAAATAATATTCGACGTGAAGTATTTATTTCTACAAAATATATATATATACGTAACTTATATTATTCGTGGAACGAAAATATATAAGTTAAACGTTCGGACATGAATATGTTTTAACACGACAAGTTATCGGACAAGATGTAGAACGGACGAGAAAATATATATCGTACGAGGTACGAATATATATTACGTCAAGGAAATATATATCTTATGAGATAGAATATATGAACTATCATGGGTGAAAAATATATATATATATAACACTTTCCTAAGTGTTGGAACGTATTCGTGGGAGAACTTAATCGTAAAGTGATCTTTAAAGATTGCGCACGTAAAATTAAGTTAAGTCCGAGAACTTAACAAGTTAAAATATAAAATCGAATCGACAAGACCTCAGTATATTTATTTAAATGGGAAAATAAATATATGGAACAGTGAGTCGAGTCGAAAGTTATAAAACGAAAAGTCGAATCGACAAGATCTTAGTATATTTATTTGAATGGGAAAATAAATACATGGAACAGTGAGTCGAGTCGAAAGTTATAAAACGAAAAGTCGAATCGACAAGATCTTAGTATATTTATTTGAATGGGAAAATAAATATATGGAACAGTGAGTCGAGTCGAAAGTTATAAAACGAAAAGTCGAATCGGCAAGATCTTAGTATATTTATTTGAATGGGAAAATAAATATATGGAACAGTGAGTCGAGTCGAGGGAATATCAAATCGACAAGATCCTAGTATATTTATTTAATGGGAAAATAAATGTACGGTAAAGTGAGTCGAGGCGAGTGTTGGAAAATGAAATCTCGATCGACAAGATCCTAGTATAATTACTTAATGGGAAAGTAATTATGTGGTAAAGTGAGTCGAGTCGGAGATAAGTTTATCCGAGTTAGTAAATATATTGAAAACACATATATTAAATAATAAGATCATGATGTGATAAAATCGGGAAATGATCTTAGTTCGCGGCGACGAACCTAACTAACTTCAAGGATAATGTTGATATGTTTATTAAACATAAGTTAAGTGAAACTTATAACGGGGGTAATCCATCACCAACGGACCTAGACACATGTTTTAAACGGGGAATTGTATAACAATTGTGTTGTTGGGAGTTGGGTGTACAACTTGCCGGTAAAACACACATGATAGGCTTAGTGACTCATACGTCTAAGAACGCCTGTAGGTATTTGACCTTGGATATCTGCTATTCTCTGGTATTTGTGCACGCTGAGTTGCGGTGAGTTTCACGGCCCCATTTTAAACTGTTTTTACGTTTTTGGGGGTAAGATATGTTTTGTTAAATTGCTGTAACATGTGGAATATAATATTTAGCACGATGGGTACCTGGGTAACTGGAAACCACTTGGGGTAAGACCTCGCTGTTTACTGTAACCATTAATTCAGGGAAATGAAACCAAAGGGATACCTGGGTAGTACTATCGGTGCCTGACAAGGCCCACCTCTGGTTGATAGCGTCAACCCGGTAAAGACAAGAGGTGCATGTATTCTGAACTGAGTTGTTGTCCAAGAAGCAACTCGCGGGGCAATCTGTTGTATAGTCTTGGTTTGGTTATGGGCCCGGGAGGGAGTCGCCATCGTCATGTAGGAGCTAGCTACTCCACATATATGACACTACTTATATTATATTTCCGTTACATGCCGGTATTGAAATGTTTTGCTATGTGAAATTAAAACCTGTGAACTCACCAATATGTATATATTGACGTGTCTTTTAAACATATCTTTCAGGCAATTAGGCTGCTGAAAGGAATGGCTAGTGCGGGGGAAACGGGGACGTCGGTCTTTTGGGGGTTTTACTTTTATTTTCCGTAGGTTCGGAATATAGTCGAAAAACCCTTTTGTTTAAACTAAACATGTATGGATGTGTACGTTTGGAACAACGAAAACATCTTACGACGTCTTAATAATATGATCTTTTCTAAATAATTATTGTTTGTGTTAATCTCGACTTTGATATACTTTTCGAGCGTTGCGCCACGTGTTTCCGCCGTTGGCGTGGTGTGACAGCATACTTTGTATGAACATTGTTAGTGATGTTCTCTCAAATGAAGTGCTATTGCACTGCTATAAGTAGCGTCGGATTATGGAGTTGCAGTTCCATTTATGGGATCATTACAAAAACAACACACATCATTGTTGTGTCCATTGTGTCATTAGCGTATTTCATCAAGTTTATCATGTAACTGTAAGTTTGTTGATATCATGTTTTGATATGAGTGCATCTTTCGGTGACTTTTCTTCATTTTGGATATTTTATAGTGGTTTAGGTTAGTACATGTCTAGTGAAAACTTGTATAACTACATTTATATGGGATTTCAGTCAACTAATAAAACTTACTTTTATATTTGCTCATAAGTAAGGAAGTAGGATTTCAGTTAAACTAAAACTTCTTGTTTTGTGCTATTATGAGTTAATAGTCTCTGCATAACAGATGTCTAAATGGTATTTAGATTAACAAGAATTCAGTAATCAAACATACATGTTATAGTTGATAACCAAAATATGAACATTTACAAAGCCTATATACCTGAAACATGAACAATTAAAAAGCTACTACCCTTCATTGCTCTCACAGTAGCATGTTTTTTGGCAATTCCCATGTAAGAAAAGTAATGCTTAGTTGCCTACTGTTTTGCACTCGCATATAAGACTCATTCACCCTTTAGCATCTTAGACCTTGATGAACTTGAACCTTTTTTGTGAACTTTGAGCATTGTTAACCTATAAACAACCAGCAGGCACCAACATAAGATGAAATTAAAGATACATCTCATTTCTAGCGATGTCAAAACGGGCAAGTTAGTAAGTCGGGTAACACGCCTAAATGGGCCCGGGTCAAAACGCATAATTTTCTTCTTGTGTCGCCGACCCGTTATCTTTTTATTTAAAAATTTTGGCTCAACCTATTTGACCCATTAGAAACAGAACACAACCCAATTCCACCCCTTTTTAATTCGATTCAAACCATGTAAATGATCTAATAAAGTAGGCTACAATTTAACACACTAATTATCTTTTCATTTAAAAACCCGCGCGATGCAGTGGCGACGATAATTTATTACGCGGTACTCGTTTTTTTGTTAATTTATCTATCCTCTCGTTATATATTTTATAGTACATATGTTTGTTTTCTTAATTGTAGTATAGGTGTGGTCTATCTACGCCATAAGGTTGGATGCAGTTAGATGAAATTTTGAAATTTTATAGTCATCATGTGCTAGCATCCATTGATACGCAAATCTGATGTTTGTTAAAACTCTATGGAAACATTCCAAAATTAAAGAAAGGATAGTAACGAAAATAAATGGGGAGTAAATTGGTGCAAATAGGAAAATATGAGACATAACATAACTTGCCATAAAACCAATATCATCCTCCGTCATACTTATATTGCACACATGTTTTTCATAGCTGACATAATTTTCCCAGTTGTAGACGCACACATATTTTCGCCAAATACGGAATCTCACCTTCATAATTGACATGTTTCTCATAACCCACATAGACCAATTTAATCCCATTAAGATCCAGCCCCATGACTGATTATTATTAAAAACATAACAAATATGGAATCTAACATTCATAATCAGCCACCAGCAGCTTCTCCAACGTGAATTCATAGGAGGAACCTCTCCCAAGGTAGCAACCACATTCACAGCATTGGCTACGACATCCCTAGAACCTAAAGTGTACAATGGTGTGACGGCTGACGGTGCATAGCTGCAGAAGCCTCAAAAGAGGCGATTGAGGAAGACGTAACATCCGTTGAAGTCGGACGTCGCCATAACCAACAGTATATCCACACAAAAGAACCATTTAGTAAACCTAATTTGAACCAACCATTTAAACAACCAGTTATTTCCCCTATAAATTTTAAACAAATTCTGCAAAGAGAAACACTAAAACCTGCATAGCGTTGACCTGTATCAGTTGGTGCAGGAAAACAAAACTTGTACAAAAGAAATAATAATACATCAATAAACAATTCATACTCAGGTCTACACTACAACCTATTCTGCTGAATAGAAACACAATAATCGAGTGCTTACTCGGCAAACCAAGAAGAAAAAGCAGGGACACGAAACATAATATGTCCTGCATAATAAAATGGAAAGCACATAAATTAGTAGCATACAAGTCTACTAATAAGGGTATAAGAAATACATCCAGATCTATAACAATCATCATGTGACCAAAAAAGCCTATACAAAACCTAAAAAAAAGCTATAAAAAATTAAAAACATCAGCTACAAAACAGACGGCCAACACCCTACTGGCAAGGCATTTACCACATTGCCATAAACATTGTATAAGCAATCAACTACAAACAACAGTGAGTAAAAACCTTTTTACAAACATAGATAGGTGTTTGTTTTGATACCACTTTTGGACACCAATGTAGTAAATACAAAGCTGAAGACAACAAAGTAGGCTGATACCCTTAAAACTGAAGACATTTAAAGAATCACCAATTCTACCTCAATAGGAAAATAAACACAAAATAATACCTAAATCAGGAGCTGAAAAATGATCAAGACGACTGCTTCATTCGGGCATTTAAACAAACAATTGGTGTATGTCAACATACCCAAAATAGAGGATCAAACTCAAATCAAATCAGCAATGGTTTAGAGATGTCATCTTAACAGCCGAGATGAAAAAAAAAAAACAACAAAAATAAACTGAGAAACAAATCAGGCAACTCAAAATAAACATTTAACATCAAAAAAACATAACAAAAATCTAAAAAACCCAAAATCAAGATTGAACAACACTTGCAAACCATAAATCTGGTTCAAGGGATGAAGATGAGCGTAGATCATGCAGAGAGTGGATACAATTGTTGTAGCACCGTTGAGGGTGTGCACAAGCTGTGCTAAGACGCCGACAGAGGGAGGCACCTGGTAAGAACGGTGGTCTGATAGCAAAACTTGATGAAAACACTGGAAATAAGTCCTCAACAAATAATGTTGTCATACAAAACATCACAAATCACCAAAACAAAACAAATAAACACACAAATAGATGAACAATATTCAATTTATGCATAGATCAAAAGCTGAAAACAAAGGCTTATATTGAAGAAATGTTTGAGAGATAAACCAGATAACACTGAAAAAACCCCTCTGCATACAGATCTAGAAACTGTAAAGGTGATTTGGGTGAAGAAGAAATGACGAAATTTTGAAATTTCTGCATACAGATCTGGAATTAGGGTTTTTAATAGAGAGAGAATGAAGGACAGAGTTTGAATTTTGAAATTTCTGGAAGTGACGCGCGTTTGATATTTGAAAGGGTGAAAAGCCGTATCAAAGCTTAGCGCTTGGTGAGATTGTAACAAATGCATAATGAGTTGTACAATTGGAAATTTTATGATATTTGGTAAAATTACTATTTTACCCATCCTATACACACTATAAGGTATTATATATATATATATATATATATATATATATATATTAGCCGACTATACATATGTATATATATAATAGGTATTTGAAATCCATCATGGTTTTACGTATACAAACTGATTGGTTTGTGTTTATTTGTACATGTTTTTGTGGTTTGGATGTTGATTACACATGTTTAAAGATAATAGAGTTTGTTTCCTTAGATGTCATGTGTAAATCATGTTTAAACATATGTTGGTATTGTGTAATAACACACATTACACATGTTTCGAATTTGGATTCGTCATTGTTAAGCTCAATGTCTTGACACGTGAAATCCTGTTTTGTCTATACGTAATAATTGGACATTCGGTTGCTCTCTGTAGAGCGAGAGATTGGCTTGATTGCCTTTGCCAACTGTTTTTGGATTAACAGGTGTTGCATGCGTAAATGGAAAATAAAATGAATTCCTGAATCTACTTGGGCTTTGCTAGACTTGGGATGGCACAGTTACTTTAAAAATGTCTAATCATAACTGAAAATGACATAATTGTGAGACTGTGTACGGACCTTGACTTGGGAATTCGATTGGTGTCACATTCTCCCCTTGTTTTTGGAATTTCGTCCGCGAAATTGAGTTGAGTCGTTGGATTTAGATGCTTCCGGGAAAATCACAGGATACTTGCGTTCGTCTAGTATTCACGCTCCCAAGTGAATTCAGATTCGCGCTTTGAATTCCATCTAACCTTAACAAGTTTGTTTCGACTCCGCCTCAACTTTTGGACTTTCTAGTCCGTCACTTCAATTGGCTCCTCAATGAAATGGAGTTATTCATCGATGCGAATTTCCACGGGAGGAATGATTAATGACTCGTCGGATAAACACTTCTTGATATTAGATAGGTGCAAAGTGTCATGAACACCGTTGAGCTCCTCAGGCAACTTGAGCTTGTAGGCAATCCTGCCAAGGATTTCAAATGTGCCTATGTAGCGTGGGTTAAGCTTGCCACGTTTGCCAAAACGTGGTACACCTTTCAAAGGTGAGACCTGCAAGAGTACCTTGTCTCCAACTTGAAATTCGAGAGGCTTGCGTCTATGGTCGTCATAGCTCTTCTGGCGATTGCTAGTAGCTTTCAAACGATCATGAATATAGAAAATCTTGTCACTTTTCCTCAATCATCTTGGGTCCAATCAAGTACTTGTCTCCAACTTCTGCCCAGCATAAAGGAGATCTGCATTTGCGACCATACAAGGCCTCAAATAGGGCAACCTTGATATTGGTGTGGTAGCTGTTGTTGTAAGAGAACTCAACTAACGGTAGATATGCGTTTCAATTTTCATCGAAATCGATTACACAAGCTCAAAGCATGTCTGCAAGAGTCTGAATCTTCCGTTTGCTCTGGCTATCTGTTTGTGGGTGATAGGCCGTACGCGTATCCAAACGAGTACCTAAAGTGTCTTGAAGAGTTTGCCAAAACCTTGAGTTGAAGCGACTGTCGCGCGCGGTCAGAAATGATTGATGTATAATTTTTCTAACTTTTCCAGTTTGTCAGTTTCCTTGATTAGCAAGAAGTGTGCAGACTTGGTCAGTGGATTAATGATTACCCAAATCGTATCATGACTAGTTGACGTCTTAGGCAACTTGATGGTGAAATCCATGAAGATTTGCTCCCATTTCCAAATGGGAATCTTTGGCTGTTGGAGCATACCAGACGACTTCTGATACTCGGCTTTGACCTTCGAACACGTGAGACATCTGCTGACGTATGTTGCAATATCACCTTTGAGGTTGGGCCACCAATAGAAATCCTTTATGTCCTTGTACAGCTTGTCGGCTCAAGGGTGAACCGAGTACTTGGACTTATGGGCATCCTTAAGAACTAGATCTTGAATCCCTCCAAAACGTGGTACCCAAATCCGATTTACGAAATACAGCGTCCTGTCAGACCTTGGTTCCAACAGCACATCCATTTTGAACAAAGATTCGCCTTTCAAATTTTCGCTCTTGAGAGCTTGCTGTTGGGCTTCGCGAATGCTAGTTGTGAGATTGTTGTGAATTGTTAAACCTAACGCGCAAACACACATGGTTTTGATGCGTTTCTTCCGGATTAATGCGTCCTCCACAACGTTTACCTTACTCGGATGGTACCTGATTTCACAATCGTAATCGTTCAACAGTTCTACCCATCTGCGTTGCCTCATATTCAGATCCTTCTGATTGAAGATGTGCTGCAGGCTCTTATGATCCATGAAGACGGCACACCTAGTGCCATATAAATAACGCTTCTAGATCTTGAGGGCAAAGATTACCGCACGTATTTCCAACTCATGTGTCGCGTAATTCTTCTTGTGAACCTTGAGTTGACGAGAAGCTTAAGCGATAACCTTATTCCTCTGGATGAGTATGCATCCAAGTCCTTGTTATGATGCGTCGCAGTAAACCAGAAAATCATCCGTACCCTCCGAAAGTAAAAGAATCGGTGCACTACACAGCTTGTGTTTCAGAACCTGAAATGCCTCCTCTTGTTTGATTCCCCAATCAAACTTATTATCCTCCTCTTGAACACAGAATTGATGGTTCCCCAATCTTAGATCGATCTTTGAGTAATACCTGGAACCTTGCAATGGATCAAACAGATCATCAATCCTTGGCAAAGGATACTTGTTCTTGTTGGTCAGCTTACTCAGTTCGCGATAGTCGTTGCACATCCAAGAACTACCATCCTTCTTCTTCACGAAAAAAATTGGGGCTTCCCACATGGAAAAGTTTGGTCGGATGAAACCGTTGTTTAACAACTCCTGCAGCTGGTTAGACAATTTATTCATCTCTGACGGTGCTAAAAAATACGGAGTACGAGCTATTAGAGCAGCTCCTGGGACTAAGTCAATGCAAAACTAGACTTGTCTTGGTGGCGACAGCCCTGGCAAGTCGTCTGGAAAGACTTTTGGATAGTCTCGCACTGCTGGAATGTCCTCGAGTTTCTGATCCTTAGCTTTCTTCTCGACAATATGCGCCAAAAATGCCACACAACTTTTCCACAAACACTTCTGCGCCTTCATGCAAGAAATGATTCAGAGTGTAGATTCGCCATTATCTCCTCTGATCGAAAGAGTTTCGTCATTGTAAAATGGGATTCTAACCAATTTCTCATGGCAAACAATCTCAGCGCGGTTCCTGGACAACCAATCCATATCAACAACGACAACAAAATTACCTTGCTGAATCGGCAGCAGATCGATACGGAACGTCTGATCGCTAAGATTTAAAGCACACTCTCGAACAAATTCTTCAGGTGATATCGACTTACCATTGGCCAACTATATGGTATAGGGTGTGTGCAACCTACTGGTTTCTAATCCAAAGGATCGTTTGAAATCGGTCGACACAAAACATAAATTGGCACCAGTATCGAAATGCACAGAAGCATAATGGTTGCTAACAAGAAACGTACCGGTGACCACATTTGGGTCTTCACGAGCCTCATCAGCACCCATGACAATGGCTCTCCTATGAGCTTGACCCTTTAGCTTCGGACAATCTTTCTTGAAGTGGTTAGCAGCACCGCATTCAAAACATCCTTGTTTCCCACCGGGGTTGTCTACATCCTTTGCCCTGCACTGAGTAGTGGGATGACCCATTCTTTTACATTTGTCGCACTTGATGCTGTCACAGGATCCCATGTGATGACACTTGCATATGTCATAAAGGGGATGGGGCCATTGTACGGCTTGCGAGCCTCAGCTATAGTAGCAACAAATGCCTTCACTGTTTCTGGCTTCTTGGATGGCTGACTCCCTGAACTCTTACCCTTCTTGAAACTTGACCACTTCCTCCTTTTACCAGAACTTCCACCTTTCTCTGGTTCCTTCTGTGACAATGCGCCCATACGCACTACATCATTGGTAAGACTGTGTGCTAGAGTGACAACGCTCTAGATCGATGTCGGTGCAGTAGTAGTTATCATGCTTTGGATCTTGGGTGAGAGTCCCTAGATGTACCTCTTAACCCGCTTGTACTCTGGAGTAACCATGTGTGGGACCAATAAGGAAAGTTCAGGGAAACGGGTGGTGTAAGCTGTAACTTCAGCACCACTCATTGATAGATTCCAAAATTCAGTTTCCAGTTCTGTAGCTCACTGTTGGGACAATACTTTTCCATTAGAAACACCTGCACCACTCATTGTAGGCTGCATCTCTCCCAAGGTTTCCACTAGTAGGTTTCTGCACAACCACTGATATCAACTACAAATTCTGTCTTCTCAATCCAACGAACAATCCCTACTGCTCCTTCTGATCCGCGAAAGTTCCATGGCTTGCATGCCATGAATGTTTTGTAGAAGTACCCACGGTCAGTGTTGACCACTTCTGCGGTATTATTAAGAAAGGATTATTAACTAAATGGATTGGCACAAGGTTATAACTAAGGGAGAAAAGACACAATCTTTACCATGCTCGGGTTCTTAGTTCCTGCGTCGGCCTGCTGCACCCGAACCCCCCGCTGGAATCGACCCAGTTCGCTTCATGTTGTGCAATGGCCTGCACAATCACACGGGCTAAGTTTGCTGGAGTTGCTAGAAAAGCTTCATCTGTTGAAGTCGATCGAGTAGTTCTTTTGGGAGGCATGTTCTTCTAATACATCAAATTAAAAGAATAAGACACATATCACTGTATAATATTGTCAACATGTGCACAAACAAAATAACTATACTGTGACACCTGCCAGATTCCCAGGACAAGATCCGTACACACTCTCACCATTTTGTCAATTAGAGTTATGCATTAGGCATCTTATTAGCATACGCGTGTCACCCCGAGTCTAGCAAGTCCCAGGATAGTCTAGGAATCCATTACAAGGTCTCGTTTACTCATGTAAACCCGAACATTCATGAGACATTTTGTGAGTACTCAACACATAAAATCATAGAATTTCACCCTTCATTAGTTAAATTCTCATAACATATGTAACATGAGTTAACAAATTAGTTCAACACATGTTTAAAAGCGAATTAACACATGACATATTATATGGATAACACAATATTAATAATAGTTCACAAACCACACATGTGTTAACAAAGTCAAGGCACATGTATACATACACACAAACCCATACCAATCGATTTATACATACATAAGTTTGATGGGTTTCAAATACCTATTACACATATGTGTAATCAGCTAATATGTATTGATATGTGATGGATCATTATAAAAACTTCAAAAATAAACATCCATGTGTAAACATAAATAACATATGTGTGTGTTATTAGAATCTATTAGACTAACCGGAATGGGGCGGGAAGGGGGTTCATGGGGGGGAACACCGCCCCGGTAGGGCGTGGAGGAGGGGAGGAAGGTTGGGCGGGGAGTTTTGGCCGGGTGGGGTGGGGGGAGAGGAGGAAGGACACATGGCACTTGATCATTGGGTCTTTGAAGGTTACCGTTGGATTAAAAAAAAATCACAAAAGTAACTGTTGGCAATGGTTCAGAAATTTTTTTTTTTGAAAAAATTATATATATATATATATATGTATATATACAACCATATACTCTTCTACCCAAACCCACACTCTCACATTTTTATAAAATCGTCTCCAAACTATCATTTTTTTTTAAAATACTTGCAAGATGTCGGACCAATCTTCAACTTCATCTGATGCGTTTGATCTACTCGCTTTGGAGTCCTCATCCGACGACAGCGCGGAATTGATAATGGGTACCGTTCAGAGAGTCGTTGAAGCTATAGTGGATGATGAAGGGACCTCGGAACCCAAGCGTAGAAAGTATACACTTGATGAACGACAAGCCGCAAATGATTTATTGGTACGTGATTACTTCTCGCCCGAACCAAGATACGATGAAAAAACTTTTAGGCGGCGTTTTCGTATGAGGCGTAATTTATTTTTTAGAATATCAAACGATTTAGAAAATAATTACAAATATTTCCAACAAAGGCCCGATGCGCGTGGTGAGATTGGATTTACCATGTTGCAAAAGGTCACAGCCACGCTTAGACACTTGGGTTACGGACAAACTTCTGACGTAATGGACGACTATCTAAAAATGTCAGAGCGAACGGCTAGGGAAACTCTCCACTATTTTTGTTCGTACGTCATTGAACTATATTTAAAAAAATATTTGAGAAAACCTACGTTTAGTGGCGTACAACAACTTTTGGAGTTCCACGAAGAAAAACACGGTTTTGGCATGCCCTTTTTGGTGAGCCCGGTTCGTTGAACGATATAAATATTATTAATCAATCGCCAATTTTCAACGATCATGTAAATGATGTTGCACCAAAAGGAACCTTTTTCATAAACGGGGTAGAATACAAGTACGGGTATTTGTTAACAGATGGAATTTACCCTGAGTGGGCCATGTTCGTCAAATCTTTTACACGGAGGACTAAGTTAGACCCTAAGCGAACAAGGTTTAACAAAGCTCAAATGGCTGCACGGAAAGACATTGAATGAGCTTTTGGTGTTTGGCAAAAAAGATGGCGTATATTGTCTATGCCATGTCAAATGTGGGAAAAACCTCAAATAAGAAATTTGATGTACACATGCCTTATTTTAAATAACATGATTTTGGAAGACGAAGGGCGTGCAATATGCGAGTACTTTGGTGAGGAACCACCATCATATTTGTAGTCTACCAAGACATTACGAATCTGACAATGATTAAAAACATGTTTGTTCATGTATTTGTTTTTGTTTATGTATTTTTTTAGTTGATGTATTTTTTTATTTCATGTTTTTTTATTTTTTAGTTTGTAGTTTATTATTAATTATAATGTTTTTAATTATGTTTTTATTAAAATTGTGTTTTTTATTAGTTTATAAAGAACATTAAAAAGAAAAATTAATTCCACGTGGCACTTCCCCCCTTCCACTCCCTACAATTCCCTCCCTTCACATAGGTCCCACAAGTACCACATAGCGCTTCACCCCCTATTTCCCCCCTCCACTCCTTATAGTCTTATGGACTACCCAATATATATTTGTATACATAGACACGGCCACACAACAATAAACATATATACGTGAGTTTGTTGAACCATTATACATATATATATGTAGTGTAAGTATATGGTGAAAACCCTCAATAGTGTGAGCACCGTGGAAACTCTGACTTCCCGAGCTTTTTTTATGAAAATTTTAGGGCATATAATATAAATGATTCTAAGCATTTTGAGCCCAAAAAAAATAAAAAAAAGGGCCGAGCGGTTTTTTTTAAAAGGTTTTCGGGTAACACATGTACACGAAAACAATATTTGTAATTTTCGTGTAACATGTGTTACCCGAAAACATTTTTTTTTTAAAAAAAACTGCTTGACGCTTTTTTGATTTTTTGGCTCAAAATTCTTAGAATCATGTATATTACATGCCCTAAAAATTTCAGGGCCTAAAAAGCTCGGGAAGTCAGAGTTTCCACGGTTTTCACTATAAGAGTGGGTTGTCACCAGATCCATCCCCTATTTAAATATATAGGGGAGGGTTATCTTGAGAACGCTAAATATCATGAGAACAAGTGAGAAAACTAATCAAAATCATTTTTTTTCAATACAAACCTAATTATAATTAAAATATAACATTAATAGATGAATTTTCTTTCCAAATAATTCATCTTTTCTTGCAAAAAAATGTAAAATTAACATTTTACACATATGTAAATGAAACAGTTTATACATGTACAAACAGTAAATTTACACATGTGTAAAAACAATTTATTTTCGTATACGTTTAAATTTTTACGTGTAAATTGTGTTTTTGATATTGTATTTTAATAATAAAGACAAGTGCAAAATTAAGTTTTGAATTTGAATGGTTTTAGATAGTGTTCTCGTGGTTCGCATAAAATATATATGTTCTCAAATTAACTTTCCCATATATATATATGTATATATATATGTATGTATATATACATACGCAACCCTACATACTTACATAGGTATTATTATGGACAAAACACACCATGAACACAATGTATACGAACAAACACACGACACATATAAACACACACACATATCGCATATGTACACACATTTACATCCACTTTCACATATGCACATTTCAATTTCCCATGGATAACACTAAAATGGAATGATGGACAATCACAAGGCTATTCTTACACAAGTTGACTTTCCAAAAGTTATGTTTTCTTTCCCCATAATCGACTACTAAGCCACCCTACACAAACAAACATAAAACTCAATCCAACCCTCACAAAAACTTAGGTGTTTCATCCATTTAGAGCTTTGACATTAATTCCATTTGATCCATACCATTTTGACTTCCAAAACAATAAAAAACACTATACACAAATCGGCCCAAACAAGTCCCAAGAGTGAGCATGATCACACTAGTCCATACATTGCCCAATTTGTCATAACATCTTTATATTATCACAATGTAGGAGAGTTGACTTACCACAATAAAAACCACTCTTTTCCACACTTACTCCCACTCCCTCTCTTGTATATGTGAACCGATTGGAGTCCAAGACTTGAACACACTAACCTACATGTGGTATGTATACACTTTTATTAACACATATATATACGGACACATATACTCATACACATACAAATGAGTGTATGTGTGTGTATAGGGTCAATAAAAGGCCATAGAAAACGTTTTTGGAACTTAAAGTGTAACATCTATGTAATGGCGATTTTGGAAACATACATTAAAAACAAAGAAACAATTGTTAGAAGAGCTTTAATTCAAGACTTTTGGAAAAACATATGTTAACAACCAAGATATACATGTGAACTATGGTAAAACACGAGTAAATGACATTTTTTACACAAGAAAGACCCAAAACATGTGTTTATATGCCCTACTTGGTGCAAACAAGTAACAATACATACCAAATGGTAACATATAGAAAACCAAGAGACCGGCTTTGCCACAAATGACTAGTCACAGTCACAAATCATGAAAAAAATGAGCTATTCCAACACTTACAGTGTGTGACATATACAGACAGCCGTACAAAAACACACGGACCATAAACGTACAAGTCAGGTGAACAATTGCATGGTAAATAGTACAACACATAGACTTAAGATGTCCTTAGTTGAATCTAGGGCACCTTTGTTTAGACATTCCACATCAGACTCAGTCAGTGTTTAACATTTAGACATCAGGTGAGTTCTCACGGCCACATTTTTACTGTTTTCATGCTTTTTGGGGGAAAACGTGCGTACAAGTTCAGTTTCATTTTGACTATTATGTGAACATAAGACAAAAAGGTTCCGAGTACTCATAAGCCCTCGTGTCATACATTTTACTGTAACTATTAGCTATGGATTTAGCCATGAAACAGCGGAATAGATCTATTGGGTTGACACCCCCACTCTTGGTTAGTCGCTCTAACCGGATTACAGATATCAAAAGAGTGCTTGTATTTCACAATATATTCATTGTCTTTAGTGTACAATGGGCGAGGCACAACATTCGTCAAGGTTTGGTTACGGGCTCATGATAGTCACATAATAATTATTGTCTTAGCTAGACAATGATCTAGTCACCCATGGTTTACATAGACTCCACAACCCGTGACCTCGCCAACTTAATTGTTGACATATTTTATTTGCATGCCTTTCAGGCAATTAATTTATTACCATGGAACTTGGAGTCGCGCATGAGCATCTTGGGGGATATTATGAACCTTCTTTTAATTAAATGATTTAGACATTATCGTTTTAAATGTGGTTCTTAAGACAATGTTTTTGGTTGTTATGTTAAACAATGACGTCTTTTAATATATCTCTTAACATATGAATTTGATGCTTGCGTGACTTGTATGCTTGAAAACCTTTCGAAGTTACATCCCGTGTTTCCTCCTAGGCTGGGTGTGACAAATTGGTATCAGAGCACAAGGTTATAGCGAACTAAGATTCTTTTTCAAGTCAAACTATAACTTAAATATTTGGGCCGAAAGGAAGGCAAGCCTAGAACCCGGGCCCAAGCCTATCGTTGAGGTTATGGGTAAATGGTCACTGGCCCGTGTAAACTCCTATAAATAGGAGGTCTTACCTCCTTCAACTAGAGGATGTGCATTTTTCATGGGAGCAGGAGATGCTCGTTAGGATTCCAACTTACTAGTACATTCTTCGTAAATGGTCAATTCGCATGTATACTTTTTGATACTAGAGCTGATGGAAGTTTTGTCTAGACTGAATATAGACTCCTAACAGGTATAAAATATGGTAAATTAATCATAACTATCCACAGAATTAGCCAACTATAAATTAATCGAAACCAGGGAAATCATTCGAGGTTACACGTTGAGTCTTGAGGATCATAGTTTAATCGTAGATCTCTTACCGGTGATATTAGAAAGTTACAAAATCGTTGTAGGTATGGATTTCCTGCCCGAAAATCGAGCCGTAATCATTTGTTTCATGACAGCATTCGCATTCCATTACCAAACGGGGACACACTTTCAATTCTTGGGGAGAAAGTGGAAATCAAATAAAGATCATATCATGTATGACAGATCATAAGTAAGTAAAAACGAAGTATGACACGATCTTATATCATGTTTTGGAAGGAAAACCAGTGGGGACGAAATGAAAATATCCTGATAGTTCACGATTATCTAGAAATATTTTCAAACTTACCGAGACTCCCCCCTCGATAAATTGCAAAATCACCCTATAGGTTAGAGTTATCCAGTCAGCTGTAGGAATTACTTTGATAAAAAGATTTATTAGACCTATCAATCTTATTCGTCAAAACGAAAGATGGAACATTTCGTATGTGTATCGATTACTAGGAATTGAACAATCCAATAATTAATAATAGATATCCACCCCAAGGATAGATGATGTGCTTATATTATAAATATTTTTTTTATCATTTAATTTCACTTTTTAATGTTTTTTCTTGGAAATATAAATTTAATAGGCTTACGTCAGTTTATTTTTGATTTTCAGGACTAATTAGTAAAATTAGAACAAAGAAGCAAAAATATGGAAAAAGTGTAGTGTCTTTGAAGAATTCAAGCTAGACACGTGTCTTGCCTCAAGAAGAAATGACAAATTATTATCTCTTGTAAAATTTGAATATCTTAGGGGCCTCACATGGTTGACCACAACCAGTTTGGCTAGATACGTGAGATTTTGTGCCCCATTGCCCAAACCAGTCTATAAATTTAGCCATCCTCAACCCATTATTCTTTCTTAATTATTTCATTTCCCCTAGATTACACGTTATTTCTCCCTTTTCTTGTTAGGTTTTATAATTTGTAAGATTGGTATTTAGCAATCTTGTGATGACAAAAACAATCCTGTCAAGGTGGTTAGTGAATATATTCAAAACCAAGAGTGGTTAAGGTTCTTGTGGTCACTCTAGGGGGAAAATCCCATGAGGGGAAGTTAACTATTTATGGATTACGGAAGGATGTGTGTGTGTGTGTGTTTGTTGATAACTTTGAAAAATAACTACCATATTAAATGTGAGTTTTCGAAGACTTTAACATCTTATCATCAACCTTGTGTTTGTTGACTTAAGCATTCATGTTTTCTATGTCTATGTAGAATTAAACATGTTAATTGATTTAATAGAGGCAGTTAGAGGTTATGTCTCAGGACTCCAGATTTGGTACTTCTTTCCTTAGCATGGGTAACAAAATTTAAGTGCTAAGGACTTGGTTTATTAAGGATTAAAACAAACTTTTTAACACTAAAACCCGCATCAGAATAGTCTCCCTGCTGATTCTGATAACAAGTTTGGTGCGAAAAATCCCTTATGACTAATTAGTATTTTATACTAATTCCCTACGTCTCAATAATTACCCTCTTGATTCAATTATCAAATTGGGATTTGACCCTAAATTTTATATTAGTAAATATGAGTGTGTAAAATCCATCAATTTAACGGACTTAGATAGATTACAGATCATATAGTTCTTGACCCATATGACTTATTCTAGTTTAGATCTTGAACAAATGGGAAAGATCTTCGGAAAACAATTATGGGGAAATGATATTCGTCCAAAACCAGACCAAACCATGCAAAGCTTTTTAGATTTGAAAACCAAATAAAAATCAACGGTTTGTACCTACACAATGACAAGACATGAGCCACGCGTCCAAGGCACACCACGTTCCTTGACCTTGCATCAACAAATATTTTCTAGAAACTGATAGAAACATTTCTCATTCGTCGGGAGGAATGATATACGTTAAAATATTCATATACAATTCCGTGTTTAAACTCCCAAATTGCGTGTTTTTTACGTTAATTTCATAGATTTGGCACTTAACCGCTTGTTATTGTTTTTGCAGATCTTAAACGGCACCCCAAACACCAAGTTGAAGAAGACGGGCGAAAACTGGATGAAACGGACATTTCCTGCATATTCAGAAGTTACTGATCAAAGTGCATGGTCATGCAACCCATGTGCACGGCCGTGCTGATTTACTTGACTCGGCAAAAAGTCAATGCACTACATGTACATGAGCTCATGCAAACCGGATTCTCGATAACTCAGAACTGCATGACCGTGTACACTAAGTGCAAGACCGTGCAGAATCATTTTTCTCGGAAGCACTGCCAGTGCACAAGCCAGTGCAACCTGATACTCGGTAACTTCTTGATGAGCACGGTCGTGCGACTAAAGTGCAAGATCATGCACGTTTACCAGGTCAATCAATCCACTTGACCCACTTGTCTAACCCATGTAGCATGATCTCATGATCAAAATAAAGTCCACGACCGTGCACTTTTGAAAAACTCTATAAAACAGGGCAGATGTCTACTAATGAAGTGTTGGGTAGGTTTCTAAAGTTCCGGGCAAGTTATCAAGCTGTGAACCTGCGGTGACGGTGGATAACAAGCTCGGGAGATGATCGGAACCCATGATCATAATGCAATCCATCATATTTCGCTTATTTATGGTTTGATCTATTAGCCTATTATTTTTCAAATAAGATTTTCTATAGCTTGTATGTGATGTTTATGATATAAATATAACCTACGGGTAAAAACAGTAGTATTTAGTAGTTTAAACAATCGTTTGTATTATAATCATGTTTTGTATGAATTTGGCGTTTTTCATGTTATAATCTTGATGATCATATTGCAAACATGTGTCGTTGTTGTTGGATTTGTGGTTAAGTTCTTGTGACTTTGATGATTATTATGTTGTTTTAGTCTGGTACATGTTCAAAACCCGTCCGGTTAATCACTCAGTAGTAAACTAGTTAACTTGTTGATATGTTTACACCATGAAACTGGAAATAGGTATTGGTTTGATTAAAGTTAGGCGGATAATGATTAGGAATGCTTATCTGTATGTAAAAGTGTTTAATCGGCTTAATGGTGTTGTTACTGATCTTTGACCCAGTTGATAATCTTTGTTTCTTATTTTGGTTAAAATGGCGATCTTAGTAGATATGTGTTCAAAGTTGGTAAAATGGAGTAGTTTGTGATATGCTCTACTTTATGTTAGTCTTGGTGTTTGTATTGTGTATTCGGTATTGCTTTCCTTGATTAGTGAGTTTAGAAAACTCTTAACAGATGACTAACTTATCTTTAGAAGATTTGCATGAGATTATGTCAATAGCTCGCTAATGAAAAATTTTAGGTTGTTAACGTGTGTTTGTCGTGTTAGCTTTCTGAATAGTTGTCATGTTAGGATTCCTGAAAGGGATACTAATTGTGTGAAAATGGGAATGTTGATCTTGCGCCTTTATTTCATATGTTATGTAATTAACATGATTAGGTTGTTATTATAGTATATTTACATATGTTAATTTAGTATTTTAGATTTATTTAGCTTAAACAATTTCCAACTATCTCTTACTTGTAAATCAAGGACAACGTTTCAGTACTATTGCATCAGCCCGCGTCCATGGATCGATATCTTGTTCTTATTTATGGTTTACTACATATTTTATAGGGTACACTTGCCTTTTTGTGTGTGCTTTAATGTTAAGGTCTAATCCAGTTTTTAAAAATAATAAAACTAATCGTGTGTTAAATTCATTGAAAAATTATGTATAGTTATGCACACGTCAAGTTTTTGGCGCCGTTTTCGGGGACGCGGCGAGCTTTAGGAACAAAACGAGTCAACCTTTTACCAGCGTACATGCTTGTGAATACTTTTTTATACTGTGTTCATTCTTTATTTGTTAATTTAATTTGTAATATAATTGGTTATTGATTATTTGACAATTTGGATGTTTATAAATTTGATTGATTGATTATTGGATATATTGGTTTGTGTATAAATTTGATTGATTCTTTAGTTGATTGATTTGATTTATTTTTCATGATTTGGACTAATTATTAATTTTGAGATTTGGGCTGATAAAATCTTTGAATGTTGATTTTCGTTCATTCTGTTTATTCTATACGTATTTATTTGATTTTTATGAGTATATAGTTTTTCTGTATATTTGTATGTATTTTTGGGATTAATATTTTTTTTACCTTTTGGGTTTTTCATCTTTTTGCATGCTGCAATAGTATCATTCTTTAATTACAGGTTGATGTCCACAAACCCCGGGCTCTCTGTAGATCTGTCTGAAAAGGAGGTGCGTATTTTGAGGAGGAGCGAAAGAAATAGACTTCATAAGTTGCGTCTTTTTTCTGAGTTATTAGCTACTACTACAATAGAGGAGCCGGTGAACAAGGGATCAGTGGATCCGTCTGACCACGAGGGGTCAGAAGGGGATAAAGTAGTCCTGATGGCAGATGATGACATTCCGATGAATGACAGTAGTCGTCTAGGTGGTGACGGGCTTGCGCCGAGTATTGATCGACCCACGGTCGTGGCAGCTAACATTGAATTCATATCCAACATTATAGACATGCAGCGGAACTCGGTGCAGTTTGGCGGACTGGAGCATGAGGTGTTAGAGCATTCACATTTGGTCCACCAAATATATGTGAGTGTTTCCCTCAAATTAAACGGGGTGGGTGTAAGTGGTTGTGGGTGAAGGAGAGAGAAAATATTTGGCGAAAGCACTGTTAACCCCTATTTATATTTTAATATTTTTGTAAATGGTTGTGAGTTGGGGAGGGAGAAAATAGAATGATAAAAGTACAAAAAAGTATTATTTATTTAAAATGGATAGAGAAGATTTAGGGGTGGAACAGTGACTTTTATTGTAATTTGATGGAGGAGATTTGGTTCCCCTAATGTGAATGCACTTAGCGACCTTTAAGATGCAGAACGTCTTAGACGATGCTATTCTTTTAAGACTCTTTCCATTTTCATTGCGGGACAAAGCCAAGAGTTGGCTTCAATCAATACCGCATGTTCGATCATGACATGGGCAGAGTTAGTTGAGTTATTCATGCAATAATACTTTCCTCTAGAGAAAACCAAAAAGATGAGGAACTGCATCATGACCTTCAGGCAGGATGACGGTGAGTCTTTATACACTACGTGGGAGAGGTTCAAGGACTTATTTTGAGTTTCCCGCACCACGGTCTTCGCAAAAGACAGCTGGTGTTAACTTTCTACCAGGGACTTGGCTACGACTCACAGGAGTGCTTGGATGTTTATGCTTGGAGAGATATAGGAACAAAGACCCCAAATGAGGCATATCAGATCATTGAGAAAGCGGCTTCGAAGTCGAAGTCCCGACAGAGTGATAGATCTAAGTCTTCTTCTTCCCGTTCAGGTGTTCATGTTGTGCACATGTACACAACTCTTACCGCACATATTGAGGCCTTGTCAGCAAAAAATGACAAATCACAGACTGTCTCGCATGCCCAGACTTTGTGTGAACACTGCGGGGTGTCTCATGAGGTAGGCTCATCTACTTAGGGTGTTATGTTTATAAGCCACGAGGAGGTGGACTACATGGGTAATTAGATCAGACCCCAAAATAACCCCTACAGCAAGACGTATAATCCAGGTTGGAAGAATCACCCGAACTTTGTGTCGAAATCTGGCTCCTCTAACCAGAACCCGCTTGGATATACACAGCGTGCCCCCACACACCAACAGTCCCATTAGGCCCAAACCCCACCTTACCAGTCTCATGGTCAGTCTTACCAGTGGTGTCCTAATCAGTAGCAGAACTAAGGCGCCGGGAGCAGCTCCCAGCAGCATGCCCAACAAGGTACTTCTAGTTTGGAGGAGACGATGTCTCAACTTCTGAACAACTCTAACAGCACGAATTAGATTGCTGAAAAGTGTTACCAGCAGCACGAGGAACACTTCAATGCCTAAGAGGGTGAGATAAGGAGTCAGAAGGCTTCGCAGACTATTGAGATAGGTTGGTCAGTTGGTGAAGATGTTTTCTGAGAGGCCCCAGGATGGCCTTCCAGGTAACACTGAGCCAAATCCGAGAGGGCATGTTAAAGACGTGACTACGAGGAGTGGTAAATCCACGGGACCTGACACATTGGCCTCACCACCGATCACTGAGATGGTCCAGACTAACGCATCGGACAAGGTGCACACTAGGCAAGTCCTAACAAGTACAACACAACTCCAAAAGCGAGTCATAGATTACACTCCTCCAGTTCCATACCCAGGATGGCTGAAGAAGTAGAAAGACGAGGCATAATATGGTAAGCTTTTATAATTGTTTATGCAATTGCATATCAACATACCATTTGTGGAGGCCTTGGCTCAGATGCCTAAGTATGCAAAATTTCTGAAGGACATCCTCACATACAAGCAGAAACTTGAGGACCTATCCTGTGTTTTGTTAAACGAGAACTGCTATGCAATTCTGTAAAACCGATTGCCTACAAAAATGGGAGATCTAAGTAGTTTCACTCTCCCCTGTCTGATTGGCAACATGACAGTCAGTAATGCATTGGCAGACCTGGGGGAGAGCATTAATCTTATGCCTTATATGGTTTTTTCCAAGTAGGATCTGGGTGAACCTTCACCCACGAGGATGAGTATTCGACTTGCTGATCGTTCAATCAAGTATCCTCCAGGGTTTGTAGAGAACATGCTTATCAAGATTAACAAATTTGAGTTTCCCATGGATTATGTAATCCTAATATGGATGAGGACTCAAAAGTGCATCTGATACTCGGACGTCCTTTCCTTAACATGTGACACCTGCCAATTTTACAAGTCAAATCCGTGTACTTACTAGACGAGTCTTTATTATTATTTTTATGTTCATATAATTATTTTAGTATAACTTATGCATGGGAAAGCCACATGACCATCAAGAACGACAATTCCCAAGTGATTATGTAACTAATCACATCAATAGATTATGATTTTCACTAATATGGAAGTTTCTTTAATCACACTTAGATTCATGATGTCCCATTTACTACAATTAGCCACCCTTGAACCTTCCTAGAAATTAACTAATATCCCCAAGAGATATGATCATGATCTTACACATAAAAGGCCAAACACCTTTGTGTCACCAAGATTTCCTTCCCAGATTAACACAAAATCTTGTCCCTCTTGTCCCCTAAAAGCGCCGCCCCCTTGTCACCTACGATCCCCACATATCTAATGACCATGATTATGTTCCTCCTAATCCAACACCCATCATATCAAATCTTATAAGATCACCTTCCTTTTTTGGCAAGATCTCTTAATCACCTTAATCTATATAAGATTGCTAACTCAAAATAGCTAATCTTTGTTCCTTCTTGGAACACTCCTAGCCGTCGCCCCCCATGCCCCCTACAACATTCTTTTTTTATTCAAGTGAAACCCTATAAAACACATGTTGGAAAGAAGTCCAAGAACAATCTCATGTGTTTTCACATTTGCTAGATTCTTACCCAACATAATCATTTGATTAGTCAACCACCAAGATTGATTTAGATGTATGATTTGTAGGTTAGATTCACAACAAAGTAAGATTTTACCCAAACATGGAATGATTCTATGAAGCTCCAAGTTCCATACTAGTTGACTTACCCATTTGGAAACCCCCCACCTTCCTCTTCCTTTCGTCTCTTTCCCTCCCTCTTTCTCTCTCTCTCTTTCCCTATAAATAGGAGGCCTTGGATGATCATTTTCACTCACACCACTCAGTACTTCACTCTTAAACATCCACACACTCTCCACACTCCTCTAGTTCTAAGCTTCCATATTTCCAAGCCTGTCTAGTTCAAGACCTAAGTAAGGTATGAACATCTATCTATCTCTTTGTTTCTATAGTCACTATCTATCTTCATACACTAGTGTTCACCCATACTCATGATGTGGATACCATGTTTAGGCATACACTATCTTAAATCACAACTTATAAAACTTGTTTTATGAAAACATATTGAAACTTAGTTTGATATGTGTGTATGAGTGTGATGTGTGTGATGTGTGTGTGTGTATATATATATATATATATAGATGTGTATGTTTTGTCACAAACACTTTTATAGTGAAATGTTTATCCTATAAGTATACATATGTATGAATGTGGATCATGTATGTGTGTGCTCATTGGTATATGCGTGTATACATATGTATGTAGTACGTGTGTGTATGACAAATCAATAAACATAAGTATTATTGTGTGTGGACTACCAAGATGCATATGTATATGGGTATGTATGTACAAGTGTAAGCCTTATGGACATAAATACCTATGGTTATGTGTTGGAATACACATATATATATGTGATGCTTGTGTGTACATGTAACAAAGATCAAGTGTAGTTGTAAATAATATACCTCGTTTTGAATAAAAGACACATGTTTTATACTTAATAACATGTGTTAGGAACCAAAGTATAGGAAATTGTTTTTTTCTATTAAAAACTACTATTTTCGAACAACATAAACGTCACCAAGGAAACGAAATAAACATATCACAAGAGATTGGGTGAATCACGAGTCCTATAGACCTTTTCGATATATCTAAGGTATCCACATATCTATATAGGATGTATAAGTCAGGATACCTAGTTGTCGGACATACACTCTTGCTAGGCTACACACGGACTTAAGGTGAGTTTCGTGGCCCCTTTTCTGTTTTACTGTTTTACAACTTTGGGGGAGAAACATGCTTGAGACCTACATTTGTACATGACAACAATATGTGTTACATGAGTTAGACAACATTATCATAACAAAGTCCCCGGACAACCATAAACATTAACTTAGCAATAATCCGTGGATCATATGAATAGTACTATTTGGGTTGACACCCCCTTTCATGGTTAGTCGCGCTAACCTTGACTGCTATCAAATGATTGCATATTATCCATGTTTTTCAATGTTCTATGATAAGGCAGTGGTTGGGGCGTACAAGGAAGTCGGGGTTGGTTATGAGGCTCATGGTAGCTATATTCTCCATGGACATAGACAACAAATTCTCTTGAAAACAAACTATTTTATCGAGTTATCAAAACCTATGAACTCACCAACTTTTACTTGACGATTTTAAGCATATTTTTCAGGAATCAACTAAGGATACTAAGAAGGCAAGTTTAGGAATGCATGAAGAAGTCTTTTGTTGTGTTATTTTGATGTAGTAGTTGAACTTATTTACTAAGGCTTGTAACTCTATTTACCATCAAGACTTTATTTGTTATGTGAAATAAGTGACATTTAGTATTTATCGTATAAACAATGTTTGTGATCACCATACTCGTCTCACCTCGCGTTTCCACCTTAGGTGGGGTGTGACAAATTGGTATCAGAGTCATTGGTTATAGAGAATTAGGTCTCATGGAGAGATACCTGGACTATAACCTAAGGTCCACTCATTTATACTTTAGGAATCTTTGTGCATTGCTTCACTTCTATACCTGATTTCTACGGATATATGGTCTTATCCGTTCTCTTTTATCATGCGGATTTGGAAGAAGACATGGCACCAGCAATGAGGTCTACCCATAACAACTCTGGAGGAGAAAACTCGATGAACCCTGAAGACATTGCCCAGTTGGTTTCACGACAAGTTGCAGCTGCTATTGCACAGTATGAAGCTGTCCGAAATGGCACTAGTGGAGGATCTGGTAGTGGCGCCGGAGGTAGCAGCACCAGTGGACATGGTGGTAGGACTGGAAGTGGCACAGAGACTGAGAATGTGTCGAAAGGCTGCTCGTACAAGGCATTTTTGGCATGCAATCCGCGTAGTTTCAACGGTACTGAAGGAGCAGTAGGAATTATTCGGTGGATCGAGAAGATGGAGTCTGTGATAGACATTAGTGATTGTGCTGAGAAATACAAGATCAAGTATGCTACTTGCACCTTTCTGGATGAAGCCTTAACGTGGTGGAATCTCCAAGTGCAGACACTGGGAAGAGAAGCTGCATATCAACTTTCATGGAATGATCTGAAATCCATGCTATTGGCAGAGTACTGTCCCCGTAACGAACTACAAAAAATTGAGTCTAAGTTCTGGAACTTGGCAATGGATGGAGCGGAAATATTAGCATATACCACTCAATTTCACGAGCTTTCTCGACTTGTCCCGCACATGGTTACACCCGAGTTCAAGATGATTGAGAGGTACATTTGGGGTCTTGTGCCTCAAATTCAAAGCATGGTGACGTCGTCACGACCTGCCACAATCCAAAGTGCTGTGACTTTGGCACATAGCCTGACAGACGAGGTTGTTCGATCTGGAGTTTGGGTCAAGAAGGGTACGGGTGAGAAACGGAAGCTGGACGACAAGGAGTCTGACAACCATCCAAGTAAGAAGCAGGAAGTTGTGAATGCGTATGTGGCAGTAGCAAAGAAACCGTACCAAGGGACGCTTCCTAAGTGTGACAAGTTCAATTTTCATCACAATGGAGCATGTGAAATTTTCACTTGTGCAAAGTGTAGAAAACCAGGCCACATGTCCAAGAATTGCACAACCAAGGGAGCACAATGGGCGTGTTATGAATGTGGTAGTACTGAACACTTCGAAAGAGCTTGCTCTAAGTTGAAGAAGCAGAATGGTAATGTTAGCCCAGCTCGAGGTAGAGCGTTCGTCATTGGAGCAAGGGATGTTGGGAATGAGTAACGCGTCGTCCCTGGTACATTTTGTGTTTATGACATGTTTGCGTTGTTTATCATTTACTCTCTATATGTGGAAGTAGACATAGACCTTGCTGTAACTAAGTGTAGACCACTAATCAATGTGAAACTAGACAAAGCTTAGACACCCATTGATATTTACCCCAATTATAGACAACACTAACTGAATTTCGCGGACGAAATTCTTTTAACAGGGGTAGAATGTCACACCCGCCAATTTTACAAGTCAAATCCGTGGACTTACTAGACGAGTCTTTATTTTTTTATGTTCATATAATTATTTTAGTATAACTTATGTAACTAATCAATCAATAGATTATGATTTTCACCAATATGGAAGTTGCTTTAATCACACTTAGATTCATGATGTTCCATTTACAACAATTAGCCACCCTTGAACCTTCCTAGAAATTGACTAATATCCCCATGAGATATGATCATGACCTTACACATAAAAGGCCAAACACCTTTGTGTCACTAAGATTTCCTTCCTAAATTAACACAAAATCTTGTCCCTCTTGGCCCCTACAACCGTCGCCCACCTTGTCACCTAAGATCCCCACATATCTAATGACCATGATTATGTTCCTCATAATCCAACACCCATCATATCAAATCTTATAAGATCACCTTCCATTTTTGGCAAGATCTCTTAATCACCTTAATCTATATAAGATTGCTAACTCAAAATACCTAATCATTGTCCCTTCTTGGAACTCTCCTAGCGAGTCGCCCCCCATGCCCCCTACAACATTCTTTTTTTATTCAAGTCAAACCCAATAAAACACATGTTGGAATGAAGTCCAAGAACAATCTCATGTGTTGTCACATTTGCTAGATTCTTACCCAACATAATCATTTGATTAGTCAACCACCAAGATTGATTTAGATGTAAGATTTGTAGGTTAGATTCACAACAAAGTAAGATTTTACCCAAACATGGAATGATTCTATGAAGCTCCAAGTTTTATACTAGTTAACTTACCCCATTTGGAAACCTCCCACCTTCCTCCCGCCTTAGGCGAGGTGTGACTTAACACGGCTAGGACGATTGTTGATGTGGCTGCGGGCCAAATAGCACTTCGAGTGAATGATGAGTATGTGACTTTTGATATTCAGTGGTCAATTCCTCATCCAAAGAGTCAAAATGATATACTCTACTATGTTGACATTGTCGACACGTGTGTGAGCTCTCATTTGAAATTATGGTTGAGGAGATCGTTTTGGACACACATTTGTTGTGTGGGGACCTAGCTGGCATTATGCAGGAGGGCCACAGAGTTGAGCAGCCGGTCTATCAGATCGGTGATGATGGTTGCCAGAGTCTATATCGGTTTATGGAGATTGAGCGAGAGGAACTAGAGAAGTCGAAGCCGTCAGTTGAGGATCCACCGTCTTTGGAGCTAAAGGAGCTCCCACCGCATCTTGAGTATTCATTTTTAGACGAGGAAGGTCATTGGCCTGTAATCGTATCATCTTCATTGGCAGCAAAGGAAAAGAGCAAGCTTCTCGTAGTGCTAAAGCTTCATAAGAAATCCGTGGCGTGGAAGATAATGGATTCAAAGGGATCAATTCTTCATTCTGTACTCATAAATTCTTGATGGAGGATGATAAAAAGCCATGCCCAACACCAGAGGCGTTTGAACCCGAACTATCAGGAGGTTGTGAAATCAGAGGTGATTAAGTTGTTAGATTCTGGATTGGTATATCCTATCTCAGACTCTATTTAGGTGAGTCATGTGCATGTTGTGCCTAAGAAAGGTGGCATGACTGTTATCCTACCCGTACCGTCACTGGATGGCAACTTTGTGTAAGAGCCTACCCCTAAGTTGTTACAATTAGCGGATTTATGTGGGTGTAAACATGATTTGAACCTAGTTATCAATTACCAATTTAATACAAAACATAATTTATACCCAAAAACCGGATGGGGTTAAGTTGTTCAAAACAACGAAGTAGTTGATAGTAGTTAGGACACAGCGGAAACAAAGTAATTTCATTCAACTAAGCTATGTTATGGTTAGTTCCTACAAAAGATATTCCATAGAGCGCATTCGGTTTGTTTCGATTGCTTGATCTTCCATCCGGATGTCCATCACACCCCCAACCTGCCGTACAAACATCAAATAGGGTTAGTTAGCATTAGAAAACTGTTAAAATCGTAAAAACGGTCGAAAAACCCCAGGTGGGCGCTGTGAGCGGCCGCTAACAAGTGAGCGGGCTGCTCCCCTCATTTATACAAGGTTTGCTCGGCCGCTCACAAGGAGTGAGCGGCCGCGCGCAGCCCTATGATGTTGTTTTCTTGCTTTTTCCCAGCCTAACTCTTGGTTAAGGCTGCAATTTCACTACCTCGGCCCCTATAAACCCTTCGGATTGGTTTTACCTTGGTTTATGAATGTTTAGGGATGCCTTGGGCTCTACAATCCGCACAGGATTGCTTATACCTTGGTCCTATTCCCTTTATTGCTTTCAAAACTTGTTTCTTATCCATTTGACCCGTTTGGGTCATCAATGGTTACATTTTCCATCATGGTCGCCTAGTTTCATACACCTTGGTATGAGTAGCGCTCACGATTGCTTTCATTTAAATTAAGTTCAACTTTTGTGTCCTTCCGGACCACCTAACATTTATAAATCCATGTTATCCGTTTTGATACCATCATACAATTCTCCAATTCATTTCATCATGACATTTTGTAAAGTATACTAAGCAATCCATATCGCAAATGAACGTAACCAAAACGTACCTCAAAGCTTTCCCTTTTGGCGAGTATCCGGTTCGCCCTTGACTTCTAGACTCCCACTTGATTCACCTAGATAAGTATCCAAGTGTTTATCAATATGATTAGTGTTTGATCCTCAATTTAGCATATCCTACTAATGATGCAATCACTTTCAAGGATTTCCAAACAAGTAACTTCTTTTGAGCATTTAATCAAAAACTTAACATACATGATTCTTTAACCAATTGATTTAGCCAAATGGGTAAACCAATCATTCACTATCCACCTCACATTTTCATTACAAGATGTTATTCTAGTCTTGCTAATGACTAACAATTCACAAATTTCAAAACCATCAAGTAATTACACAAGGTTTTTAGGGGTTATTTCACCCTTGAGGGAACCAACCCATATCACCCTAATTTCCCCAAAATCTCATGTTCTAGGGTTAGATAATTAACATAAAGCAGAATTAACAAGTTTTTAAGGTACCCTTTCATGTAAGGTTCCTTAGATTCTAACAATTTGTTCCCATTCAAGAACCCTATAATTTCACCAATCATCAAAGAAGCTATAAAACAACAATCTAGATCAAACAAATGATACCTAGATGTTTATTGGAGTTTATTGAGTTGATTAAGCCTTAATGCAGGTGGATTAACCTCTGATATAGCAAGATTCAAGCTTGAAATGGGTGTAGGAGCTTAGTGTGTGTTTATGTGTGTGTTTTGTGGTCTTTTGGTCAATCCCCTTATCACCAACACCACCAAATTTCTTGTTGTTATTATTTAGATTTATTATCTTTGATCTATTGACAGAAATGGCTCCTGGAGTTTATGTTTAACTTAGTCAAGGCACCAACCTACTACTTGGGTTTTATTTAGTAGTGATTATCAATACCCCTACTTAACCCGTTTCCCTTTTAAGTTAGTATTGTGATTATCTGGATTTTAGATTTTCGGGTGTTACAACTCTACCCCCCTTAAAGGGGTTTCGTCCACGAAACGTAGAACGTACTGAATAAGAAGGGATAGAGTCGTTTCATCTCTTCTTCGGATTCCCATGTAACAGGTAACCCTTTTCGTGATTCCCATTTCACCTTCACTTGAACCACGGTTTTGGTTCGGAGATTTCGAACCTTTTGATCCAAAATCTCTACCGGTCTTGGGGCTAGATTCCACTTTATATCAATCTCGAGATCATCAAGGGGTTGAAATACCGCCTCTTCCGCTAAAGACTTGCATAAATGGGAGACGTGGAAGGTATTGTGGATATCACTTAGTTCGTCCGCCAACTCTAAGCGGTATGCGACTTGTCCCACCCGTTCCAACACTTTAAATGGTCCGATGAATCTAGGGCTTAATTTCCCTTTCTTTTTGAAGCGAATTATCCCCTTCCAAGGTGAGACTTTTAGCATAACCTTATCCCCGGGTTGGAATTCAATGGCCCTATGTTTCTTGTCCGCATAATGCTTTTTCCGGTCTTGAGCCGCTTTTAAATGTGCACGTATTGCCTCGATCTTTTCATTTGTGGCACTAAGGACATCCCTCGGTGCAATTTCGCGGGGTCCAACCTCGTCCCAACATACCGGAGTCCGACACTTTCTTCCATACAACATCTCATACGGTGACATCCCGATGCTTGAATGGTAACTATTATTATATGAAAATTCAACAAGCGGTAGGTGGGTATCCCAACTACCCCCGAAATCGATAACACAGGCACGAAGCATGTCAGTTAGCGTTTGGATGGTTCTCTCGCTTTGCCCATCCGTTTGGGGATGGGTTGCGAGGCTAATTAGTAACTTTGTACCCATCTGGTCTTGAAAATTCCTCCAAAACTGGGAGGTGAAGCGTGTGTCCCGGTCCGAAACAATCGACACCGGTACACCATGTCGCGATACTATCTCGTTCACATACACCTCCGCCATTTTCTCGGACGTGTATGTTTCCTAAATAGGAAGGAAATGGGCACTCTTTGTCAGCCTATCTACCACCACCCATATCGCATCAAACCCCCGAGCGGTTCTAGGCAATTTAGTGAGTAAGTCCATGGTAAGGTTTTCCCATTTTCACGTTGGTATTTCCAATGGTTGCATCTTACCATAAGGCTTTTGATGGTCAGCTTTAACTTGTAGGAAAGTTAGGCATCTTTCCACACGTCTCACCACGTTCCGTTTCATTCCCGGCCACCAATAATTTTGCTTCAAATCTCGGTACATTTTTGTGGCACCCTGATGAATCGAGTAACGAGATTTGTGAGCTTCGTCAAGCAAAAGCCCCTTAACCCCACACGTGTTGGGTACCCAAATTCTACCAAACCGGGTCTTTAACCCGTCACTTCTCTCGACTAGGTCTTTTGTCTGACCTTGAATTCTTTCCTTTCTCCAGTTCTCTTCTTTGCAAGCTTCAATCTGTGCCACTCGAATTTGGTTCATTAATCCCGATGTCACGATTAGTTGCATCGGCTTCAAACGAATCGGGGAATAATCTCCTTTTCGGCTTAGTGCATCCGCCACTACGTTAGCCCTTCCGGGGTGATAGTGTATCTCACAGTCATAGTCCTTGATGGTTTCGAGCCACCTTCTTTGCCTCATATTCAAATCTCTTTGATCAAAAAAATATTTCAAGCTCTTGTGGTCCGTGTAAATGATACACCTTGCTCCGTAGAGGTAGTGTCTCCAAAGTTTCAATGCAAACACCACAACGGCTAACTCAAGATCATGGGTTGAGTATTTGGTCTCATGGATCTTTAGTTGCCTCAAAGCATACGCGATCACCTTTCCCTTTTGCATAAGTACGCACCCAAGGCCTTGGTGTGATGCGTCAGAGTACAATACAAGGTCCTCGATGTCATCGGGTAAGGTCAATGCCGGTGTTTGTGTCAACTTTGTCTAAAAGGTTTGGAATGCATTTGCTTGTTCATCCCCCAATTAAACTTGACCTCCTTGCGGGTCAACTTGGTTAGAGGTAATGCGATTTTTGAGAAGTCTTGAATAAATCTTCGATAATACCCGGCTAACCCCAAGAAGCTTCTTATCTCGGACGGGTTTCTTGGTGGTGCCCAATTGATCATAGCTTCAATCTTTGAGGGTTCCACCATTATCCCATTGGCACTAATCACGTGGCCCAAAAACCGCACCTCTCGGATCCAGAAGGCGTATTTAGAAAATTTTGCAAAAAGTTTCTCTTTCTTCAAGGTCTCTAGTACTTCTCGCAAATGTCGAGAATGATCCTCTTCACTTTTGGAGTAAACTAGAATGTCGTCAATGAAAACTATCACTGACTTGTCGAGCATTGGCTTGCACACCCGATTCATAAGGTCCATGAAAGCAGCGGGTGCGTTTGTCAACCCGAAGGACATTACTAGGAACTCGTAATGCCCATAGCGGGTCCGAAAGACGGTCTTTGGCACATCTTCTTTCTTCACCCTCAACTGATGATACCCCGACCTTAGATCTATCTTGGAAAACCACTTTGCGCCTTGTAATTGGTCAAATAGATCATCAATTCTTGGAAGAGGGTACCGGTTCTTTATGGTGAGTTTATTTAGTTCTCGGTAGTCTATGCACATCCGCATTCTACCGTCTTTCTTTTTCACAAATAAAACCATTGCTCCCCAAGGAGAAACACTCGGTCGAATGAACCCCTTATTAAGGAGATCTTGCAATCGGGTGAACAATTCCCGCAATTCCGCGGGTGCCAACCTATAAGGAGCCTTGGCAACCGGCTTGGCCCCCGGAACCAATTCAATGTGAAACTCTATTTCCCGGACTGGAGGTATCCCCGGTAACTCTTCCGGGAATACTTCCTCGAATTCTCTTACCACCGGGACGTCATGGATAGAGGGGATTGGTACAGAGGTGTCGGTTACAAGGGCTAAAAATGCTTTACATCCATACCGCACCAACTTGGTTGCTTCCAAGAATTAGCATATAATGGTTTTAGAATCACTCTCCCCATTAACGGTTAGTAGCTTTCCGCTTGGAGACGTTAGATCTATCTCCTTACGGTAGCACCGAAGGTTTGCATGGTATTAGGACAGCCAATCCATTCCAACTACCACATGGAATTCCCTCATCGCCATTGGTAACAAGTCAATGGGAAATTCCTCTTCTTCTACAGTAATCTTAAATCCTCGGTAGATGTCACGTACAAGGAAACTTTCGTTGTTACCTACTTCTACCTCCCCCGGTATTGTTAGCTTAGACAAGTTAAATGACGGATTTTGGACAAATGAGTGGGCTATGAAAGACTTGTTAGCCACCGTATCGAATAACACATGTGCAGGTATTGAGTTTATAAGAAAAATACCTGCCACCACATTAGGTTCACTTTTGGCTTCTTCCGCGGTTAATTGAAAGGATCTTGCCTGAGCTTTAGGAAGTTCCTCCTTTGATGCTTTAGCTTTAGCCTCAGCTCCCTTCGATAGTTCGGGGCATGCCGCTTTCACATGACCCGGTTGGTAACAATTGAAGCATACATTCACTTTGGTGGGGTAATCTCTGATCACATTCCCTAGTTTGTTACAGTTAGGGCATGGCTTGTTCTTGAAGTAACATTCCCCTTTGTGTGGTCGATGACATAGATCGCATGGGCTTGCACTTGAGCTTTGCTTTGGATTACCCTTGGCCGGCGTTTCATTCTTTCTTTGTTTCTTTGTGGGGCATGGATTTGCATCAATCGGCTTTCTTTCCCCCCTTTCGATTTGCCTCTTGAGTTCAATTTCCCTATTACGAGCGGCATCAACTAGTTCAGTTAAAGTGGCGTACTTAGACGGCTCTAGGAATTCTCTAAACTCCCCACTAAGAATGTTATGGTAATGATAAATCTTTTGTTCTTCAGTTTGCACTAGTTCAGTGCAAAATTTCAACTTGTCGAGAAACATTCCCGTAATCACATCTATAGTTTCCCCTTTCTGCCTCAGATTCATAAACTCCTCCTTGATTTTGCCCACCACCGCCCTAGGGCTATGGTGTTTTAGGAAAAGCGCCTTGAATTCTTCCAAAGTCATGTTCCGTACGTTTTCCGCGCCTTTTTCCGCTTTGACCACGTCCCACCAAGTCTTTGCATTTTCATGGAGTTGACCCGTGGCGTAAGCCACTTGATCACTAGAGTCACAATGGCTCCGTTCGAATATCCCTTCGATGTCGTCGATCCATTTTTGGCAAACAATCGGGTTTACCTCCCCTTTGTAGAGTGGTGGTTTACACGCTACGAACTTGACATAAGTACAACCCTTCCTTTCTCTTGTTTTCTCTTTATCTTGAGAGAGGTTCTCTTTTAACTCGATTATCCTTTCATCCATGGTGGCTAAAACAGCCCCACGGATATCATCAGTTAGCTTTTTCAAGCCCTTTTTCAATGCCTTGCCCACTTCCTGCGAGATTCTTTCATTTATCTCCTCCCAAGTAACGGGATTAGGTTCCGGTTCCAGTTCAGCCTCATCCGACATTTTGTTTACTGCAATATAGCAAGTTTATTCACATTTCGTTATTTTCTGTTGTCTCATAATGCACATGATATAATGCCTTATGAGTATGTCTTATGATTCACTTTTTCGTAATTCGGATTATTCTTTAGTTGTTTCAAATAGTTGAAATTGTATGTCTAACTCACCTTATGTTATTGCTTACCAAGTTGGGGTATTGTTTTCGAATTTCTTGATCAAGCTTCCAAACCAAACGAAAACCTTTGGGTCTGAATACCACTTGTAAGACCCTACCCCTAAGTTATTACAATTAGGGGATTTAAGTGGGTGAAAACATGATTTGAAACTAGTTATCAATTACCAAGTTAATACAAAACGTAATTTATACCCAAAAACCTGATGGGTTTAAGTTGTTCAAAACAACCAAGTAGTTGATAGTAGTTAGGACATAGCGGAAACAACGTAATTTCATTCAACTAAGCTATGTTATGGCTAGTTCCTACAAAAGATGTTCCATAGAGCGCGTTCGGTTTGTTTCGATTGCTTAATCTTCCATCCGGATGTCCATCATACCCCCAACCTGTCGTACAAACATCAAATAGGGTTAGTTAGCATTAGAAAATCGTTAGAATCGAAAAAACGGTCGAAAAGACCCCAGCTGGGTGTTGTGAGCAGGCTGCTCCCCTCGTTTACAAAAGGTTTGCTCAGCTGCTCACAAGGAGTGAGCGGCCGCGCACAGCCCTCTGATGCTGTTTTCTTGCTTTTTCCCAGCCTAACTCTTGGTTAAGGCTGCAATTTCACTACCTCGGCCCCTACAACCCCTTCGGATTGGTTTTACCATGGTTTATGAATGTTTAGGGATGCCTTGGGCTCTACAATCCGCACGGGATTGCTTATACCTTGGTCATACCATCATACAATTCTCCAATTCATTACAACATGACATTTTGAAAAGTATACAAAGCAATCCATATCGCAAATGAACGTAACCAAAACGTACCTCAAAGCTTTCCCATTTTGGTGAGTATCCGGTTCGCCCTTGACTTCTAGACTCCCACTTGATTCACCTAGATAAGTATCCAAGTGTTTATCAATATGATTAGTGTTTGATCCTCAATTTAGCATATCCTACTAATGATTCAATCACTTTCAAGGATTTCCATACAAGTAACTTGATTTGAGCATTTAATCAAACAGTTAACATACATGATTCTTTAACCAATTGATTTAGCCAAATGGGTAAACCAATCATTCACTATCCACCTCACATTTTCATTACAAGATGTTATTCTAGTCTTGCTAATGACTAACAATTCACAAATTTCAAAACCATCAAGTAATTATACAAGGTTTTTAGGGGTTATTTCACCCTTGAGGGAACCAACCCATATCACCCTAATTTCCCCAAAATCTCATGTTCTAGGGTTAGATAATTAAAATAAAGCAGAATTAACAAGTTTTTAAGGTACCCTTTCATGTAAGGTTCCTTAGATTCTAACAATTTGTTTCCATTCAAGAACCCTATAATTTCACCCATCATCAAAAAAGCTATAAAACAACAATCTAGATAAAACAAGTGATACCTAGATGTTTATTGAGTTGATTAAGCCTTCATGCAGGTGGATTAACCTCTGATTAAGCAAGATTCAAGCTTGAAATGGGTGTAGGAGCTTAGTGTGTGTTTATGTGTGTGTTTTGTGGTGTTTTGGTCGATCCCCTGATCACCAACACCACCAAATTTCTTGTTTTTATTATTTAGATTTATTATCTTTTGTCTATTGACAGAAATGGCCCCTGGAGTTTATGTTTAACTTAGTCAAGGCACCAACCTACTACTTGGGTTTTATTTAGTAGTGGTTATCAATACCCCTACATAACCCGTTTCCCTTTTAATTTAATATTGTGATTATCTGGATTTTAGATTTTCGGGTGTTACACTTTGCATTGATAATTGCAAGCTGAACGATGCCACCCGCAAAGATCACTTCCCGCTTCTAGTCCATCATTAAATGTTGGAACGTCTGTTGGGGAAGTTGTATCATTCTTTTTGGATGGTTTCTTGAGTTACTTCCAGATTCCTATCGCTCTTGAGGACCAGGATAAGACAACATTCACTTGCCTCTTTGGAACTTTTGCCTACAGGCGTATGCCTTTTGGGTTGTGTAAGGCACCAACGACCTTTTAGCGTTGCATGGTTACCATACTTCATGACATGATCAAGGACTCCATGGAGGTGTTTGTGACACCATTCAACGATCCAGGTCAACATCCATACGCATTTTACTTATTATTGTCAATTCATGTGCATAATTAGAAATTTTTGCACACACTATACCCCCTAGTCTGGTAAAGCTTGAGTTGTTGAGAAAACTCAATGGATTATCCGTTTATGCATACAACACCTAGACTAAACAAAACAATTGGCTTTGAGCAGTCAAGCAAACCACACCATAAACAGAGAGCAACCGGATACCCGATTTCTACATATGTACAAAATAACATTACACGTGACAATGCCTAAGTGGAAAATTACACAATCCACTCAAACCCGAAAAATCACAAAGTGTTTTATGGGGTTATCACCCACACAAATCATGAAACATTCTCAAAGAACAAACATGTGTTATCACTAGATGTTAAAACTCCATTACATATGATAACTCCTCACTAACACACGTATATAGATCACAAAAATTATCATGTGTTAATAACTAGTGGAAATTAATACCTGTTAATATTGTCATCGAACATCTTAACAAAGCTAAATTATATTTTCACTTAAATGGTCGAATATATCCTATGATAATTAATGTTATTAACCAACAACACTATATCGACTCACATAAGTGAATACGATCGGATCACACTTTAAATGACGCCTAGATTCAAACTAACACATTGATACATAATGTATATACATGCACACGGCATGTGTGTGTATGTGTGTTGTCAAACAAGTACTAATATCTAATATAGATACACACACACTCGATATTCATATGTCTAGTATAAGTGATTAGTCATTTTGCACACTTCATGACAACCACACTTGCACCAAGAAGGACCCTTCACAATGTCAAGATCAAACTAACTAATGAAGGTTTGCCACAATTAAATTCTTGTCTTCCAATGGGCCGAAAAACTAGAAGCAACATAAGACAAAGATTTCCAATCATCCTTTATACCCTTTTAGTACCTTGATAATGACAATCCACTTCCCAAAAACCTTGGTCTTAACTGAAAATGGTGATCCTCCCTTGCACACACATGTCAGCCGAAAACAACCATACCAAAGCTATGTCTTGTCACTATCCCTGAATGTCCAAAACATACATGAAAGTAGTATGATGACATCATGAACACACACTTCCTACCACATGATCCCAACCCAATTGACTTGATCTTCCCTTTGTCTTGCTCTCGGCCGAGTGCCATCACCAAAACCATCTATTGTCACTTTCAAACAAAGCTTACAAGAACATTCCTTGGAAAAGGAGCACCAATCGACTAAAAGGAAGAAATAATGATGATCTATCACTATCACCAAGATTATGTCTCATTCTTTTGCCTTGTAATCGGCCGAAGGTCCTCAAGGGCGTGTGATCTTGTGCTTAGTTGTTATTATACACCAATTTTAGCACGAAGACAAGCTATGACAACCTACTAAACTAGTCAACCTTTCCTAGTTATAAACTCATGTGCACAAATCGGCTTGGATCAAGGGAATGCATGCCATCATATCTTACACTCTCTGATGATCAAGAACAAGAATCACCACTCCATCCAACTACTCCATCCAAGATGATTGACCTTACCTCTTGTGTTTTTGTCCTCACCCTTTGTGATCATCATCATTTCACACACAACCATCCTTTTCTTTTTTGTTTCTCTTGGCGGAACACTATCACACCAACACCAAAACCCATCTTCCATTTCAAGCATCAAAACTCAAGAGTAGGAGGCGACTAGAGGCTTGAAGGTTCCATCATTAGGCCACACTCTTGCAATCCATTAGGTACTTATTATCAACTCACCATCACTTCAAGTTTTATTATAAATCAATAGACCTCATGTGTACCCGACCTTCAACCCTTAATCACCTAGTAATCGACATATATACTCGAAACTATGCTACATTTTGAGGATAAATATATACGATTTCATCAAAGACACACAAGCACACATTTGTAAACATTTGATCCTACGTTAATAAAAACATGTAAGTCATCTTGGATACCTTAAATAATCTCGAAGACTATATCATTGAAAAGTTTCGGCTATACCATACTAACATATGTTAACATAGCCAAAACATGTGTTAATACTATCTTTGACATTAAAAGACATAAACACATGTTGAAACGCTCGTTTTGCCATAAAACAACCAAACGTGTTAAATTGGGAATAAATTATAGCCTATGACAACATGTAGGTCCCATTTTGTTCACAATGGATACCATATCACAATAAAACGCCCAAATTTCTCAAAACCGTACATTATAAAAAGTAGATATAGATAAACTAATAATTATCACGTGCACGAAACATGGCCCATATTTAACTGACAAAAGGGTCCACAAGTCAGGTGAACAACTTGTATGACAAACGACAAGACCTTACAACTTACTATGTCCATAATGATCATAGGGTATCATTTGTCGGGACAGTAACTATTCCATTTTCTTGCTTTACCACACCTTATCCTCATTTATTAGGTGAGTTTCACGGCCCCATTTCACAGTTTTCCATTTTGGGGGATAAACATGCTACGTTACTAGTACATTTCATTTCATGTGTTATTCTATCGTGACTATCAGATGGAACACGAGACATTTGGTTCATGAGATCTCAATAGTCCTCGTACATACAATGCACCATAACCATTAGCTATCAATAGCCATGGAACACTTTAATAGATCTATTGGGTTGACACCCCTACTCTTGGTTAGTCGCTCTAACCGGTTACATACAAAAGAGTGCTAATATTCTACCATTCATACGTTGTCTTTATTATACAACGCGCAAGGCATAATATTCGAGAGGTTTGGTTATGGGACTCATGGTTTGCACAATAATCATTCGATTAGCTAGCCTATGATAGGTTATACACGAATTTCACAAGCACTTTACATAGTACATTAAAACCAGTGAACTCACCGACATTATGTTGACAAATCTTTGATACTTGTTTTTCATGTAACTAATCATCCGGGGCAGAGACTTGAGAGTTGGGTTTGAGCTTACACTCAGTGGTACCATCAACGTTTGGGTCGTGCCAGTCATATTTTGTCTTGGTAATTGAATCATGACATTTCAGACAATATTTCAGTTTTCAGACAATGTGATGTTATTTTAATAATTTATGACTACGTATGCCTTTTGATGGTATCTATTTACTATACATCTTGTGTGTTGCTTGAACCTTGTGCATGAAAACCTTTACAATCACATCCCTGTGTTTCTGCCTTGGCGGGGTGTGACAGATTGGTATCAGAGCATAAGGTTATAGTGAACTAAGATTCTTTTGAGTCAACTATAACCAAAACATTTTTGAAACATTTTCACAAAGTATCACATTATCTCTCCTTGCACCTCTCAAGTCTCAAGGTGCTACACGATGACACGCGGGTATAGTAGTTCATTTATTTACATTCATGTTCATTCATGTATATATGCATGCGTTTGACAGGATCATGGCCATTTCTGTTGACCTCACTCTCCTTTCTGACTTCGAGGATGATTACCTCATTGATGTTACACCGGAGGAGGATATCTAGCCTGTTGCTCCCATCCCGTATGAGGCACCCGACTTCCCACACTATGGTGGCAATTTCATCTCTGACGAATCCGACATGGACGTGGATCCCGTGCCCGTAGATCGTCGTGTCTCCGATCACGACACCGAGGATGATGTCCTTCCCGCTCTTGTTGACTCTGACGTCCATTCCATGGTGATTCCTCCTTCCTCGGACTCGGTTCCTTCATTTTGCATCTTCCGCCACTATTCAGGCAGTGCTCTCCATAAGTGCACTCACCGAAAGCGAGTGCGACAGCAAGTCGTCCTTGCCCTTCCCGCTCGTGCACCGGTTCCTATGCTGCTCGCCGACCCCGTTGTTCCTAGCGAGCCTGTCCTTTCTGGTGGCCCTGCACCTGACCAGCCTACTGTGGAGGCGCCCGTACCAGTGCCTGAGCCATCCCAGCGATTGAGGAGGCGATCCTAGGCCCGCAAGTGGCCTTGCCTCCACACTCTCGTGGGTGACTTGGCGCATAGGGACGAGGAGGATGACGAGGAGGCGATGACCGTAGACGGACCTTCTGGGAGGCCATTGTATATAGAGTGTGGCATTCTTCTGTCTTACGACGCGCAACTGGTGAGTATGGGTGTTTGCATCTGGGAGTTGGAGGACCAAGCATCAGAGGATGAACAGGGGATGTTGCTGTTGCTATGTGGTGAGTAGATGCGGTGAGACGATTGGAGGCATTAGAGCAGAGGATGGCAGAGACGGACCAGTGTATGAGAGCTGCAGTTGTTGCTCTTGCTGCTGCTTTTCCATCTTCATCTTCATAGGATATTTCATGGTTTTATGTTATGATGTTTTGTGGTTATGGTTTGAACTTATGAGGCTAGGCCACCAGTCTTTTGTATTGTTACAATAGACGTATTTTGAACTATGAACACGGAATGAATGTAATGGTATTGTGATCTATGATGTATCTTGTTTATTCCTTTGTTTTGTGGTTGTGATTGACTTACTGTTCATGGTTATATTTGGTTGTTACATTTGTATGCATGAGAATATTTGCGAAATATGTGTTTTACACTTTTAATATGTGATGTATTAGAAGGAAAACATGCAAACCCGACAATCTGCATAAACCATTGAGGGCGAATCACTTCTGGCTACTCCTGCTGAGTTGGCTAGGGTGATTGCCGAAGCAATTTCTCGTCATGATATAGCTCGAGCCGATTCTAGCAGCGCTTCAGGAGGTACTGGTCGCCGATGGGGAAGCGAAATGGATGACGGTAGGAATTTTGGGACTAAATTCTCTACTTACTACTCCTACGCGAAACTTTGTGTTAATGATATTTATTATTGTATACACACAAGTTGAAAACCCTATTCGGGGATGTTCATACAAATCTTTCATGGCTTGCAAATCATGGAATTTTCGTGGTACCGAAGGTGCCGTTGGGATTGTTCGTTGGATTGAGAAGACTCTACATGCACATTAGCGGTTGTTCCGAGGAGCAGAAAGTGAAGTACTCTACTTGCACTTTTCAAGACGAAGCTCTTACCTGGTGGAATCTCCAAATGCAAACCTTGGGTAGAGACGCGGCTTACAACCTCACTTAGGCCGATCTAAAAGCTCTACTTATGGAAAAGTACTGTCCTAGGAGCGAACTGCAAAAGCTTGAAGCGGAATTTTGGAATCTTTCTATGGTGGATCCGAATGTGACTGCTTACACTACCCGTTTCCACGAGCTCTCTCGACTTGTACCCCATGTGGTCACTCCCGAATTCAAGAGAGTTGAATGCTATATTTGGGGTTTGTCTCCCAAGATTCGAAGCATGGTCACTGCGTCTGCACCCACTACTATACAGAATGTTGTTACTCTAGCTCATAGTCTCACCGATGATGTTGTCCATATGGGTTCGTTGAACCAAAAGGTTGTAGTTACTGGCGAGAGTTCTGGAAAAAAGCGCATACTATCTGTCTCCAAGAAGGGAAAGAACTCCTCCCACAAGCGTCAAGACTCTGTGAAGGTTTTTGCTGCCACTACTGCTGAGGAGCCCAAGAGAAAGTATAACGTGCCCCGTCCCTATTACAGCAAATGCAACTACCATCATGTCGGCACTTGTGAAAGCATTCTATGTAAGAACTGCAACCGCCGAGGTACCAAACCGCTAACTGCAATCGGTCACTTCCGTAAGGATTGCCCGAAGGCAAAAGATCAAGCTCACGGTTAAGCATTTGTTCTAGGAGCCAATGAAGCACGTGATGATCTTAACATGATTACCGGTACGTTTCTCCTTAATAACCATTATGCATCGATTCTTTTTTATTCAGGCGCTGATTTTAGATTTGTGTCCACAGACTTTAAGAATTCTCTTTGGTTAGAATCGAGTAAGTTGAATAACGTTGTTAGAAATTGAACTCCTACTTCTCCCATACACTTCCACGCCTCAATCGGTATGTTATCCGGCCCAACTGCCTTAGCCCTTCCCATCTTACTAAGTGCTGCTCTTACCTCTCCCTGTGTGATACGCCGACAATAGAAATTATTCCTTTGGAGCCTCTGAGTAGATGAGTTTTAATTTTCTTCTTGGAAATCCCTCCCGTTATTGTAGAGATTTTTGAAGTACGTTTGCCACCGCAACTTAATGTCATGTTCCTTGACTTAAACGCGTCCATTCTCTCCCTTTATAAACTTCACCACCCCTAAGTCCTGCCTCCTACGCTCCCTAGCTTTTGCGATCTTGAACATATCATGCTCCCCCTCTTTTGTTTCCAGGTGTTCATACATCCTTTTGTAAGATGCATTCCTCGCTTCCGTCACTGCCTTCTTCGCCTCCCTCTTGGTGTTTACAAGACCAATCTCAGACCTCCAGACCTTGGGAAGGGTATTTGGGGAATGTGTGATGTGACATCTCATGATAAGGACAATGATTTGATGCTTTTATACCCTTGCTACGCGTGCAGGACCTTGCAGGCGAGTAGCTCAGCTATCCAATATGCACTACAGGCAATTAGCAAGCTATCCCATATGTAATACAGGCGATTAGCAAGCTATCCCATATGTACTACAGGCGATTAGCAAGCTATCCCATATGTACAATAGGCAATTACCTAGCTACGGGGTATGCAATATACACAATTAGCAACTAACAAAAGATACTCGCCCTCAGCAATCCGAACACCCCAAATCACTTCCAAACACACTCAAACACCCGAAACGCTATCCAAACATCACCTATACTAGGCTAGGGACATCATGTACTAACAGACTCCCCCTTGGAACTACCTAAATTGATTACGAACCATAAACCACTCGATTAACCTAGCCAACGACCTACATGGACCTATCACTAGCTAGGGACATACAAATAATGCACTTACAAGCTCAAACCAAACTCTCAAGTCTCTGCCCCGCATGATTAGTTACCTGAAAACATGCATAAAAGATTTGTCAACATAATGCCAGTGAGTTCACAGGTTTTAATGTACAATGTAAAGTGCTCGTGAAATTAGTGTATGACCAATCATAGGCTAGCTAAGAGAATGCACCCATGTCACTACTAATGTTTATAAACCTCACACGGCTTAGAAAGATGACAAGGAATCGATTTCAAACTAAAACATATATATATGTAGATACTCGAAACTATGCTACATTTTGAGGATCAATATATACGATTTCATCAAAAACACACTAGCACACACTTGTAAACATTCGATTGTACTTTAATAAAAATGAGTAAGTCGTTTTGGATACCTTAAATAATCGGATTTGAGGACTATATCATTGAAAAATTTTGGCTATACCGTACTAACATATGTTAACATAGCCACAACATGTGTTAATACTATCTTTCACATTAAAAGACATAAACACATGTTAAAACGCTTTTTTTGCCATAAAACAACCACACGTGTTTGATTAGGAACAAATTATAGCCCATAACAACCTGTAGGGCCAATTTTGTTCACAATGGATACCATATCACAATATAACGCCCGGATTTCTCAAAACCGTACATTATACAAAGTATATATGGATCAACTAATAATTGTCACTTGCACGAAACATGGCCCACATTTAACTGACACAAGGGTCCACAAGTCAGGTGAACTACTTGTATCATAAACAACAAGACCATACAACTTACTATGTCCATAATGATCATAGGGTATAATTTGTTGGGACGGTCCATTTTCCTGCTTTACCAGACCTTATCCTCAGTTATCAGGTGAGATTCATGGTCCCATGTGGAACATGAGACATTTGGTTCATGAGATCTCAATAGTCCTCATACATACATTGCACCGTAACCATTAGCCAATGGGCTAACACACCCACTCTTGGTTAGTCGCTCAAACCGGTTACATACAAAAGAGTGTTAGTATTCTACTATTCATACGTTGCCTTTATTGTACGACGCGCAAGGCATAATATTCGAGAGGTTTGGTTGTGGGACTCATGGTTTGCACAGTAATCATTCGCTTAGCTAGCCTATGATTGGTCATACACTAATTTCACGAGCACATTACATTGTACATTAAAACCTGTGAACTCACTGGCATTATTTTGACAAATCTTTTATGCATGTTTTCAGGTAACTAATCATGCGGGGCAGAGACTTGAGAGTTTGGTTTGAGCTTGTAAGTGCATTATTTGTATGTCCCTAGCTAGTGATAGGTCCCTGTAGGTCGTTGGCTAGGTTAATCGAGTGGTTTATGGTTCGTAATCATTTTAGGTAGGTCCAAGTGGGAGTCTATTAGTACATGATGTCCCTAGCCTAGTATAGGTGATGTTTGTATAGCGTTTCGGGTGTTTGAGTGTGTTTGGAAGTGATTTGGGGTGTTTGGATTGCTGAGGGCGAGTATCTTTTGTTAGTTGCTAATTGTCTATATTGCATACCCTGTAGCTAGGTAATTGCCTATTGTACATATGGGATAGCTTGCTAATCGCCTGTAGTACATATGGGATAGCTTGCTAATTGCCTGTAGTGCATATGGGATAGCTGAGCTACTCGCATGCAAGGTCCTGCACGAGTAGCAAGGGTATAAAAGCATCAAATCATTGTCCTAACCATGAGATGTCACATCACACATTCCCCAAACACCATTCCCAAGGTCTGGAGGTCTGAGATTGGTCTTGTAAACACCAAGAGGGAGGCGAAGAAGGCAGTGACGGAAGCGAGGAATGCATCTTACAAAAGGATGTATGAACGCCTGGAAACAAAAGAGGGGGAGCATGATATGTTCAAGATCGCAAAAGCTAGGGAGCGTAGGAGGCAGGACTTAGGGGTGGTGAAGTTTATAAAGGGAGAGAATGGACACGTTTTAGTCAAGGAACATGACATTAAGTTGCGGTGGCAAACGTACTTCAAAAATCTCTACAACAACGGGAGGGATTTCCAAAAAGAAAATGAAAACTCATCTACTCAAAGGCTCCAAAGGAATAATTTCTATTGTCGGCGTATCACACAGGGAGAGGTAAGAGCAGCACTTAGTAAGATGGGAAGGGCTAAGGCAGTTGGGCCGGATAACATACCGATTGAGGCGTGGAAGTGTATGGGAGAAGTAGGAGTTCAATTTCTAACAACGTTATTCAATCTTATTTTCAAATCTGGAAGGATGCTAGATCAATGGAGGACTAGTGTAGTAGTACCTTTGTATAAGAAAAAAAGAGACGCCCAATGTTGTGGGAATTATAGAGGGATTAAACTGCTAGGACATACTATGAAATTATGGGAGAGGGTAATCGAGTCTAGACTTAGAAGAGAAAATCAAGTTACGGTTAACCAATTTGGTTTCATGCCAGGGCGGTCTACCACAGAAGCAATACATATTCTTAGGAGAATGGTGGAAAAATATAGGGAGAAGAAGAGAGATCTGCATATGGTCTTCATTGATCTTGAAAAGGCATATGACAGCGTGCCTCGTACACTGATTTGGGACAGTTTACAGAGTAGAGGGGTTTCTGGGAAGTATATAGACCTAATTAGGGATATGTATGTTAGGACTGAGACTAGTGTTCGGTCGCCTGTAGGAGATACTGAATCTTTTCCTGTAGAAGTAGGACTCCATCAAGGGTCTGCCTTGAGCCCTTTTCTGTTTGCGGTTTTCCTAGACGAGTTATCAAAGTCGATCCAGGAGACGGTCCCGTGGTGCTTGCTTTTTGCAGATGATATTGTGTTAGTCTCCGAGAGTAAACAAGGTTTGAATGCGAGGCTAGAGGAGTGGCATGTAGCGCTAGAAAGTAAAGGTTTAAGGATTAGTCGATCCAAGACGGAGTACTTGTACTGTGACTTTAGTGGCGTGGGCAATAACGAGAACACTCAGATTACCATTGAGGGGCAGGTGGTGCCGCAGGTAACTAAGTTTAAGTATTTAGGATCATTTGTACAAAGGGATGGAGAGATAGATAGTGACGTAGCCCACCGCATCCAGGTTGGATGGTGTAAGTGGACAGCAGCTACTGGGGTTTTGTGCGATAGAAGGTTTCCAACTAACTTAAAGGGTAAGTTTTATAGGGTAGCTATTAGACCGGCTATGTTATATGGCTCTGAATGTTGGGCAATCAAGAAAATGCAAACACAGAAGATATATGGAGGTAGCTGAGATGAGGATGTTGAGGTGGATGTGCGGACACACACGGTTAGACAGGATAAGAAATGAGGTTTTAAGGGATAGGTTGGGGGTAGCTAGTATCTCGGATAAGATAAAAGAGGGGAGATTGAGATGGTTTGGGCATGTATAGAGGAGACATGCGACTGAGCCAGTTAGAGTCGTAGAAGGTCTCACTTTGGAAGGGAAGAGGAGTAGAGGCAGACCAAAATTGACATGGAATGAGCGGGTTAGACATGATTTACTGGGGTTGCACCTCTCTGAGCACATGGTCCATGATAGGGGTTTATGGAGGCTAAGGATAAAGGCTAAGGACTATTAGGATATGGGAAAAAGGCATTTTAGGTGTTTGGTAGGGTCTTGCTTTTTGTTTTCACGTTTAGGCGGATTTTATATGTTTGTCTTCCTGTATGTTTGTGCACAGATTGTTTATGGTGGCATAGTGTCTATTCTTTCGATGCATTGTTTTCAATGTCTATGATGTTATTAGTAGTTGTGTGTGCGTGTATATCTTCCAGGGTTTTTTTTGGGTATGTGTGTGTTTTTCGTTGTGTTTTTTAGTAGAGGGTCTCCCTGGAAGCGGTCTCTCTATTCCTAGGGATAGAGGTAAGGCTTGCCTACATTCCACCCTCCCCAAACCCTACTAATAGCTTTCCTATTTGTGGGATTTACTGGGCTTGGTTGTTGTTGTTGTAATACAACCTTTGACCTTATTTTGTGTGTGTTGATACCTCGTTTGTCATTGTTTCATTGTCGTTTCTATTATCCGAACCTTTTCAGAGGATTCCGCACTCTGAATAGTCAAGCTCCTGATTGTCGGATAACCCGAAAGTCGCTCCTACAAGTGGTATCAGAGCCGAGGCTCTTATCACAAGTGTTTTGATAACAAAATGAGTCAAAATAGGTGTTTGTTATGTTAAAAGTTGTGATTTTATCAAAACCCTGTTTGAAACTTTGAAACTGTGTTTTCAAAAAAACCCTTATTTTTCAAAATCTAAGTGTGTTTTATTGGATTAAAACGTGTGTTTTTTATTAGGGTTTGCTCTAAAAGTATTTTGGAAACTTTTCTAATAATTTGGGGATTAAACACATCGTTTTTGGTAAGATTTTGAAGCAAAAATGGTAGTTTTTGTGCAAAAGTTCATCTCAGACCTGCAGCAGGCGATTAGCCCGCTTTAGTAGCGATTACCTGAGGTACTCGTGTCATATTCCACACGATTAGGAGCTACTCGTGTGTTTTACACACCTGATAGCTTCTAATCACCTGACCAAACCCTAATCGCCCCCGAAGTGCTACTCGCTCTATTGTTCACACCAGATAGCTCCTACTCGCACCATTAGCACACCAGATAGTTCCTACTCGCCCCCTTAGCACACCAGATAGCTCCTACTCGCCCCTTAGCACACCAGATAGCTTCCCAATTTCCTGAAGTACTAGTGATTAGCAAAGCTACTCATGTCTTCGTCTGCAAAAACCAAAATTTGCCTAAGTATCGGACTTTTAACGAATTATAACATATGGCAAACCCGTGGGTACATCTGAATCAACCGAGACAACAATATAACCAACAAATTAACAACCAAATGAATCTACCCACGAATCCTTGGCAGTTTTTGACTGAGCATAACGCGCAACGGATGCAACAATAGCAACAACAAGCTAATGTTGCCGGAACCAATCCGTGGGCGCATTCAGAGAAGAAATTAATGTCAGAAACTAGTCAAAGTCAATCAATCAAACCAGGCAACCTAACCAGTTTCAGACAAATCAAGAAATAGTTGTGGTTTCTGTTACTCATGTAGTTCACTCTGTCCCAACAAACACGGATGCTGCGAGTGTATTTACTATGCATACTGAGAATGGTTTTGACCAGAAGAAACAAATGATGGGAGGTGATATGGGGGAAATTGCGTGTTTTGCTCAATGAGTAGAGACTGTGGAATCGGGAGAAGCGTTAGAGAGTACTCAAGCCTTAGAAGAGAGTACAGATGCAGCTAGTGACACATCATCAAGTGAACAAGACTCTGAACGAAGTTCGGAAGAAAACAATAGAGATGATGCAAATTGTCCATCTTCTGGAAGGAGTGAATCATATGAGGAATATGCAGAGTCTCATGAAACACTTGCTGATGACTTAGCTGGAAATGGTGAATCTACTACTATAGCTCCAGTCATTCCTACAGGAAACAATCAAGCTGGTCCATCTACTTCAGCAGCTCCAGGAATTGGTCTTCGGATTGATCTCTCTGGTTTTAATATCCAAGCCGCTGCTCCCTCTAGTTCAAGTGCCGAAGAGACAAATTTATCTGAAGGATTGGAAAATCTCAATCTGCAATCGGATGATCCAGTGCCGACACATCCGGAATCTCGGATTCACGAAACTTATCCATTGTAGAATGTGATTGGTGATCCAGCTAGCAGAGTCATGACACGCAGTCAGCTCAGAAATGCTTGTCGATGTGACAATATAGGTACCCTATCACTCTACTCGGAGATCAGAAAAGCAGGTCATCAGAATGATTGGTCTTGCACTCTATATGTGTCTCAACTGGAACCAAGAACTGTGCAAGAGGCACTGAGGGAAGAACCATGGATTGAAGCAATGCAAACTGAGCTTCAGCAGTTCCAAAAGATAGGAGTGTGGGAGTTAGTTGACTTACCTCCAGGTGCAAAGAAGATTGGAACAAAGTGTATCTACAAGTGTAAACGGGATGAACGTGGGGTGATTATAAGAAACAAGGCTCGATTGGTTGTCCTCGGCTTCCGTCAAATTGAAGGAATAGATTACAACGAAGTATACGCTCCAGTTGTTCGCCTTGAAGCAATCCGAATGTTCTTAGCTTACGCTTCGTACAAACTGTTTAAGGTGTACCAAATGGACGTCAAAAGTGCTTTTCTGTGTGGTATAGTGAAGGAAGAGGTGTATGTTGCACAACCGTCGGGTTTTGAGGATCCGCTTCATCACGAAAAGGTCTACAAACTGAACAAAGCGTTATACGGACTCCATCAAGCTCCGCGAGAATGGTATCAAATGCTTAGCAACTATCTTATATCCAATGGGTTCAGTCGTGGACTCGTGGATTGCACCTTATTCACCAAGGATAGGGGTGGTGACCGTCTGCTGGGATAGGTTTATGCTGATGACATTATTTTTGGGTCTACTAACGATGAAATGTGCAGGGATTTTTAAAAAATTATTGTGACAGTAGTCAACAAACCAGGTCAACACACGTACATGTTTCATTTGTTACTTGTTTATAGGTGCATATTTAGACAATTTATATACACTATACCCCCCCCCCCCCCAGTCCAGTAAAGCAAGAGTCAGTCAGAAAACCCAATATGGTACACTTGTTTAGTCATACAAAACCCGGACAAGTCATCAAAACAAACATTACATGAGGTTATTATGCCCTAACACATGATAGCTCACTTTTAACACACCTATGTGAATACAAGAATCACCATGGGATATCCCTTGACAAACACATGATACCTATGAAACAAAATACATGTTAATGTCCTCATCAATGCCCGACTCATGATCACTTACTTGGATGTTCCTACATCTAGAATAACTAAGGTATATAAGGACACAAACACCCACTAAAACCATGATCAAGGCAAGGATTACATGACTTAGTAAATTACATAAACATATCTTGGAAACTAACACTTGATAATATACACATGTGCACATATACACACGTGCACATATACGAACATATATACACACACATGCATCGGTTATACATATACACACACATGACAACTACATGTTCTTGGACTAGTCACCTATCACCTTTACAACATACAACATTTCGGCCAACTCACCCTAAATCCTATGACAATGACTCACACTTACACTAAACTAGGACCTTTAAACACTAAACTCTATCTTAAGAACTTACCACAAATACATTTTTGTTTGTTTCTCCTTGTTTTGAGCCGAAAAGACAAGAACACAAAGAGACGAAGGTGTGATCATACTTATACCAAATTAGAACCCATGCTTATCACACCATTCAACTCCATAGTGTTGTCTTAACTCAAATTAGGAAGCCCTTTAGGACTCTAATCGGCCGAAACAAACATAAGACACATCAAAGTGTCATTGTCTCAACAAGAAGCCAAAACTTGCACCAAAATGGTTACACTTGCCACACCATCCAAGGAAAATCTTATACCATTCTAGGCAACCAACAAACATTCCTTCTTTCCTTCCAAAAAGTCGGCCGATAAGGACCTTTCCATGACAACATACTAACCATTTTGTCCATATCTCACATGCCTACTAATCCACCACTACTTACACCATAATAGGCTTTGTTTAGAACTAACACTAGGCATGACACTATCCCAAAACATGAATGATCCTCCTTGATTCTATGGTTTCGGCAGATCCCCATAAACACATGAGCTTAAGTCCCTTTCAATCCAAAGTCAACTTCTTACACTTACTTGGAATGTACTTGCAAAGTTACAAGGATCCATGGAGTGAACTTACCTTGAAATACACTATAAATAGGGAGCTTGAGAAAGCTTATCACTTGCACCATCACTCAACACAAACACCTACTCTCTCTATCAAACCAATCGGCCAAGCATTAGGGGATACCCAAGCCGAAGCCATCGAGGAACGAAGGGAGCAAACACAAGATTCTCTAGTTCGGATCATCCTATGTAAGATACATTGCACCTTTAAGCTTCTTTATTTTGATATACCTCCTTGTTAAACCCAACACTCGGCCTTAGAACACCACATTTAGGCACACGACACTTTGTAATAGAATGGATTACAAAACAATACTTTTTGGATATAAATCTTAGACACATTGTCTTAATACTAGTATTTGTTCTTATGATCTTGCGTTAACATCACTATAATCGGACTTGTTATAATCATGAGTAGTCAAATTGTATTTTTGAAACCATACACGACTTGGATCACCATGTAATAGATCGGATTACATGAGTACAAGCTCACTTGGCTTAAGTTTGAAGCTAAGGCTAACAACATGGTGATCAAGGCTTGAAATTGTTACAAACTCATAAATATGTCATGTGGTAACACTCCAAGGCTTGGTTAAGCTTAAAAAAATCAAGTTTGATTCACAATATAATCGGCTTTAACCTTATACTAGAAGAACAAATCGGCTAACATGAACAAACATGTGTTAAGCCAAGATAAAGCATGTGTTAGCTTTGAATTGTGTGGTATAGTGGTCTAAACATAAGTTAAGGTGTTTATTTGTCACAAATCAAACACACACAATGAATCGGGAACTAGTTGGACCAATAACACCTCACAAAGAGTCCACTTTATCTGAGATCATTATCAACATTTCACGAACACATCACTAACACACTCATGGATAACATATGTATAAGACTCACACAATAACCAAGTCCACAAATGTTGAGTGAACAATTTGTGTGATAAACAAGGCTAGACGACTTACCATGTCCATAATGATCATAGTGTATCATTTGTCAGGACAGTAATCATCTACAGTTTTCCACAGAGCACCTACACTGCTATCAGGTGAGTTTTCATGGCCCCATTTTGCTATTTTTCATTTTTGGGGAAATACATGCATCAATACTTGTGTCATTTTTAAGTGTGTGTACATTCTATCGTGACTGCCATGTGGAACATGGAACATTTTGGTTCATGAGCTCACTAGTCCTCGTACAACGTTTACTGTAACAATTAGCTAAACATCTAGCCATGGAACACTTTAATAGATCTATTGGGTTGACACCCCCACTCTTGGTTAGTCGCTCTAACCGGTTACATACAAAAGAGTGTTAGTATTCTACAATACATACATTGTGTTTAGTGTACAATGCGCGAGGCACAACAGTCAAGAGGTTTGGTTACAGGACTCATGGTTTGCACAGTGATCATTTGCTTAGCTAGCTCATGATTGGTCATACACGAATTACACGTTGGATTTCCATATTATAACCAAACCCATGAACTCACCAACATTAGTGTTAACAAAACTCGTTATGCATGTGTTTCAGGTAACTAGATGGAGGGCCACATGGATTTGAGGGAAGGGTTCGAGCAAGCACTGCGTGGTACCACTACGATGGGTTTTCTTTGTCAATCGTATGTTATTTGATTTCGAGAGTAATAGACAATATTCTCTTTTGTTAACATTATGGTGATATTTAAATAATTAATGACAAAATCCATCCTTTCTGGTGGTACTATTTAAATAAAACGTGTATTGCTTGAACCTTGTGCTTGAAAACTTTTCGGTCGTCGCATCCTCGTGTTTCCGCCTTGGCGGGGTGTGACAGATTGGTATTAGAGCACAAGGTTTTAGCGAACTGAGATTCTTTTGAGTCAACTATAACTTAAAAACATATTTTTGAAACGTTTTCACAAAGTACCACGATGTCACGCCTTGCATCTCTCAAATCCCAAGCCGCTCCATGAAGACATACGGGTATGATAGTTCATTTATTTACATATGTGATTATTTACATATATATGCATGTCATGACAGGAAACATGGTCAACACTATTGATCTCGTTTCTTCACCTAAGTCGGAGCCAAATTATTTGGCAGATGATTCCCAGGAGGATGACTTACCTCTCACCCAGCCAGCCCCCGAGTCACATCACAATGGGTGGATTTCTGACTCTGAGATGGATATTGACCCTCCTCCAGTCCCGAGACGTACTTCCGACGATGAGGCAAACGATGACGCCCCACCACTAGTCATTTCTGATCCCCATCCTTCTGTCACCCCTCCTACTTGTCACTCTCCGGCTAGCCTCAACCCTTATTTCCGTTTGGACACTTCGGGCGGTACACTCAAAAAGTGTACACCTCGAAAGAGGGTGCGACCGTCTCTCGTCATTGCTATACCTACTAGAGCTCCTATCTTTTTTCTTCCCAAGCCTACCCAGCCCATTGACCCACTACCAGAGCCCCTAGAGGAGAGCGAGCCACCGAGGAGACTGAAGCGGCGCTCTCAGGCCCGCAAGCGACCTTACCTTTCTAGCCTCTCGAGTTGCCTAGATCACCGAGACGAGGAGGACGATCCCGAGGTTTTGAGTTTGGGAGACTCATCTGGAAGACCTCTCCGCACCAAGCGTAGTGCCATCATATCCCATGATGCTCAGCTAGTGGCACTAGGAGATCGCATCCGAGAACTCGAGAGCCAGTGGGCCGAGGCTGAGCAGGGGAGATTGACTGTGATGATGGAGTGAGCTGAGATAGGGAGACGACTTGAGGTGTTGGAGCGTAGGGCGGCGGAGTCGGATCGACGTATGAGGGAGGCGATTATTTCTCTTGTTGCTGCTTTCCCACCGCTTTCTTAGTGGTCGTTTATGTTGTTATGCTTATGTTATGATGACTTATGTTGACATGTGATGTTTTATTTTTATGTCGAGACAGTATGTTCGAAACTAATTGCGGTTTAACCGCCCATTTGGTACTAAAACTTAACTACTTTTTGGGGATTTATGTATAGGATTTATGATGTGTGACTGTATTAATCTAACTTGACTTATATGTATGATTGTGTTGGTTGATATATGATTTTATGTGATTATGCATCTCTTATGTTTATTGTGTTCTCTTCTTAGCTATGCCTACCCGACAGTCAGCACGGACAACCGCAGGCGAACCCCTACCGACCACACCCGCTGAGTTAGCCAGAGTAATTGCTGCAGCAATTGCTCAACACGATGCAGCTCGGGCTAACTCCAGTGGAAGTGAAACAGATCACGAAGTTGAAAACTCTATTCATGGCTGTTCGTATAAAACCTTCATGGCATGCAAACCATGGACCTTCCGTGGTAATGAGGGTGCTGTAGGAATTGTCCGATGGATAGATAAGACCGAATCGGTCCTCGATATCAGCGGTTGCTCCGAGAATCAAAAGGTGAAGTACTCCACTTGTACTCTTCAGGACGAAGCCCTTACCTGGTGGAATCTACAAGTGCAAACCCTGGGCAGAGAAGCGGCATACAACCTTGCTTGGGCCGATCTCAAAGCATTGCTCATGGAAAAGTACTGCCCTAGGAGCAAACTCCAGAAGCTGGAAACCGATTTCTGGAATCTTACCATGGTGGATGCCAATGTAACTGCATATACCACTCGTTTTCATGAACGCTCTCGACTGGTCCCACACATGGTCATGCCCGAATACAAGAGAGTTGAGCGGTATATCTGGGGTCTGTCACCCAAGATTCGCTGTATGGTTATCGCACCGGCACCATCCACTATCCAGGATGCAGTTACCTTAGCTCAGAGTTTGACCGACGACGTTGTTCGCATGGGTTCATTGAACCAGAAAGTTACAGTTGCCAGTGAGAATTCCGGGAACAAGCGCAAACGTTCTGACAACCGGAAAGGCAAAAACTACTCTCACAAGCCACAAGATGCCGTGAAAGTCTTTGCTGCTACAGTAGTTGAGGAACCCAAACACAAATACAACGGGCCTAATCCTCAATGCAGCAAATGCAACTACCATCACATAGGCACCTGTGAAAGCATCTTGTGCAAAAACTGTAACCGTCGTGATCATTCAACCGCCAACTGTAAGGCCAAAGCCACAAACACTCCTCCTGCCATAAATGAGTGTTACGAATGTGGTGCAACTAGGCATTTCCGAAAGGACTGTCCCAAGGTCAAGGATCAAGCCCGCGGCAGAGCGTTCGTGTTGGGAGCCAACCAAGCACGCAATGATCCTAAGTAGGGGTGTAAATGACACCTAGCGGCTCGAGATCGGCTCGCGATCGGCTCGGTAAAAAGCCCGAACGAGCCGAGCCTTAACGAGCCCGAGCCCGAGCCCGAGCCTGAAATATGGCTCGTTTAGTTATCGAGCCCGAGCTCGAGCCCTAGATACAAAGCTCGATTGGGCTCGCGAGCCTAATCGAGCCTTAACGAGCTAGAGCCCGAACCCGAGCCCGAGCCTAAGTTACAGCCGAGCCTAAGTTATAGCCTTAACGATTGGGCTCACGAGCCTAATTTATAGCCGAGCTTTTGCGAGCTCGAGCCGAGCTTTTGAGCTCGTTTGAGACTCTCAAATCACCTCGAGCCGAGCCGAGCCGAGCTCGAGCTTTGGATTTTGCTAGCGAGCCGAGCTCGAGCTCAAGATTGTAGGCTCGAACCGAGCCGAGCTCGAGCTCGAGCTTCACAAAACCTTAACGAGCCCGAGCCGAGCCCAGTCAGGCTCGGGCTCGGCTCGGCTCGTTTACACCCCTAATCCTAAGGTAGTTACGAGTACATTTCTACATAATAACCATTTCGCTTCGGTACTTTTTGACTCAGGCGCAGATTTTAGCTTTGTGTCCACCGACTTTAAGAAATCCTTTGGATTAGAATCTAGTAAGTTGGATACACGATATACCATAGATTTAGCTAATGGTAAGTTAATTTCATCTGAGGAAATCGTGAAGGGATGTGTTTTGATGCTTGACGGCCATGATTTCCATATCGATTTACTGCCTATCCGATTAGGTAGTTTCGATGTTGTCATCGGTATGTATTGGTTATCCAAACATCGTGCAGAGATAGTCTGTCACGAGAAGTTGGTTCGAATCCCATTGTCAAATGATGAAACCCTATCGATTCGAGGAAGCCAGAGTGTACCCACTCTTCGAGTCATATCCTGCATTAAGGCGCAAAAGTGTTTAAGGAAAGGTTGTGTCGCGTTTCTGGTGCACGTCGTTGAACAAAAGGCCAAGGAACGGAAAATTGTGGACATCCCAGTGGTGCGAGACTATTCTGAAGTCTTTCCAGAGGACTTCCACCACCACGACAGATCGAGTTTCGTATTGATCTCGTCCCGGGAGCTACCCTAGTAGCCCGCACTCCGTACCGGCTAGCACCATCAGAAATGCAGGAACTGTCTAACCAACTCCAGGAGTTGTTGGACAAAGGCTTCATTCATCCGAGCTTTTCCCCGGGGGAAGCGCCAATTCTGTTCGTGAAGAACAAAGACGGGAGTTTCCGCATGTGCATCGACTACCGGGAGCTAACAAGTTGACAATCAAGAACAAGTATCCGCTACCAAGGATTGATGATCTGTTCGACCAGTTGCAGGATTCCAGCTACTACTCAAAGATCGATCTACGGTCAAGATACCACCAGCTGCGGATTCAGAAAAACGACATCCCGAAGACGGCATTCCGAACTCGTTACGGACATTACGAATTCTTAGTCATGCCATTTGGGTTGACAAATGCACCTGCCATTTTCATGGACCTCATGAACCGCGTCTGCAAACCCTATTTGGACAAATTCATTATTGTCTTCATAGATGACATCCTCATCTACTCACGAACTCAAGAAGAGTACGAGCAACATCTCAGGTTGATTCTAGAGTTGCTCAAGAACGAGAAACTGTTCCCTAAATTCTCGAAATGTGAGTTCTGGATTCGAGAAATCCATTTCCTCGGTCACGTTGTGAACGAGAAGGGTATACAAGTTGATCCCGCAAAAATTGAAGCAATCAAGGATTGGGTTGTGCCCAAGACACCCACCGAGGTGCGACAATTTTTGGGATTAGCTGGTTACTATCGTCGATTCATCGAAAATTTCTCCAAGATTGCCCAGCCACTGACTGTCTTGACGCAAAAAGACAAGAAGTTAGATTGGGGAGTCAAGCAGGAGAATGTGTTCCAAGTATTGAAGGACTGTCTGTGCAGTATTCCAATCCTCTCTCTTCCTGAAGGTGCCGATGATTTCGTAGTCTATTGCGATGCTTCTCATCAAGGTCTTGGATGTGTACTCATGCAAAGGAGTAAAGTCATTGCCTATGCATCTCGACAACTCAAAATTAATGAGAAGAATTACACAACTCATGACCTAGAATTAGGTGCAGTAATTTTTGCCCTCAAGATTTGGAGGCACTACCTTTACGGCACCAAGTGCACCATCTTCACCGATCACAAGAGCTTGCAACACATCTTTAATCAGAAGAGCTGAACATGTGGCAACGCATATGGGTTGAATTGCTAAACGATTACGATTGTGAGATTAAATACCATCCGGGAAAAGCCAACGTTGTGGCTGATGCATTAAGCCAGAAGGAACGAGTTAAGACTTTGCGTTTGCGCGCAATAGGCTTGACCATTCATACAAATCTCACTACCCGTATCCGTGGCACTCAGCAGGAAGCTTTGAAAGGTGAGAACCTAAAGAGTGAATCGTTATTCAAGATGGTGAATCTGTTGGAACCAAGGTCTGACGGCACAGTTTACTTTGCCAACCGGATCTGGGTGCCACGTTTTGGTGGATTACAAAGATGTGAAGGAACTTTACTGGTGGCCCAACCTGAAAGGTGAAATCGCTACGTACGTCAACCAATGTCTTACCTGTTCGAAGGTCAAGGCTGAGTATCAGAAACCATCTGGTCTGCTCCAGGAACCAGACATTCCTATTTGGAAATGGGAACAGATTTGTATGGACTTCATCATCAAGCTACCCAAGACGTCCAGTGGTCACGACACGATCTGGGAATTGTCGACAGACCGAAAAAATCCGCGCATTTCTTGCCGATTAAGGAAACCGACAAATTAGAGAAACTCGACAAGCTGTACATCAAAGAGATTGTAACAAGGCATGGAGTGCCTGTTTCAATCATTTCCGACCGAGATAGTCAATTTACTTCCCGATTCTGGCAAACATTGATGGACGCATTAGGCTCTCGCTTAGACATGAGCACAGCCTATCATCCTCAAACAGATGGTCAGAGTGAGCGCACAATCCAGACATTGGAAGACATGCTTCTGTAATCGATTTCGGTGGAAACTGGGATTCCCACCTACCATTGGTTGAGTTCTCCTACAATAAAAGTTACCATACTAGTATCAAGGCTGCTCCGTTCGAAGCCTTGTATGGTCGTAAGTGTAGATCTCCTTTGTGTTGGGCAGAAGTTGGAGACAAATACTTGACTGGCCCCAAGATTATTCAAGAGACTACCGACAAGATCTTTCAGATCCGTGATCGCTTGAAAGCCACTCGAGATCGTCAAAAGAGCTACGCCGATTGCCGCCGCAAACCACTCGAGTTTCAGGTTGACGATAAGGTGCCCTTAAAAGTCTCACCCTGGAAGGGTGTACCACGATTTGGCAAACGTGGAAAACTTAATCCCTGATACATTGGTCCATTCGAGATACTTTCTAGGGTTGGTCCCCTGGCATACAAGCTCAAGTTGCCAGAAGACCTAAGCGGTGTACATGACACTTTCCATGTATCCAACCTAAAGAAGTGTCTGTTCGGCGAGTCTTTGATCATTCCTCCCAACGAAATTCACATCAATGATCAGCTCCATTTTGTCGAGGAGCCAATCGAGGTGACTGATTGGAAAGTCCGAAAGTTGAGAAGGAGCCGCACCAAATTTGTTAAAGTAAGATGGAATGCAAAGCGTGGTCCCGAATTTACATGGGAACGCGAAGACCAGATGAGACACAAGTACCCAGCTCTCTTCCCTAAGACTACAGAAACTAGTAGGGAAACTCGATTTCGAGGACGAAATTCCCAAAACAAGGGGAGAATATGACAATACTCAACAAACCAGGTCAACACACGTACATGTTTCATTTGTTACTTGTTTATAGGTGCATATTTAGACATTTTATATACACTATACCCCCCCCCAGTCCAGTAAAGCAAGAGTCAGTCAGAAAACCCAATATGGTACACTTGTTTAGTCATACAAAACCCGGACAAGTCATCAAAACAAACATTACATGAGGTTATTATGCCCTAATACATGATAGCTCACTTTTAACACACCTATGTGAACACAAGAATCACCATGGGATATCAGTTGACAAACACATGATACCTATGAAACAAAATACATGTTAACGTCATCATCAATGCCCGACTCATGATCACTTACTTGGATGTTCCTACATCTAGAATAACTAAGGTATATAAGGACACAAACACCCACTAACACCATGATCAAGGCAAGGATTGCATGACTTAGTAAATTACATAAACATATCTTGGAAACAAACACTTAATAATATACACATATGCACATATACACACACATGCATCGGTTATACATATACACACACATGACAACTACATGTTCTTGGACTAGTTACCTATCACCTTTACAACATACAACATTTCGGCCAACTCACCCTAAATCCTATGACAATGACTCACACTTACACTAAACTAGGACCTTTACACACTAAACTCTATCTTAAGAACTTACCACAAATACATTTTTGTCTGTTTCTCCTTGTTTTGAGACGAAAAGACAAAAACACAAAGAGACAAAGGTGTGATCATACTTATACCAAATTAGAACCCACGCTTATGACACCATTAAATTCCATAGTGTTGTCTTAACTTAAATTAGGAATCCCTCTAGGACTCTAATCGGCCGAAACAAACATAAGACACATCAATGTGTCAATGTCTCAACAAGAAGCCAAAACTTGCACCAAAATGGTTATACTTGCCACACCATCCAAGGAAAATCTTATACCATTCTAGGCAACCAACAAACATTCCTTCTTTCCTTCCAAAAAGTCGGCCAATAAGGACCTTTCACATGCCTACTAATCCAACACAACTTACACAATAATAGGCTTTGTTTAGAACTAACACTAGGCATGACACTATCCCAAAACATGAATGATCCTCCTTGATTCTATGGTTTGGCCTATCCCCATAAACACATGATCTTAAGTCCCTTTCAATCCAAGTCAACTTTTTACACTTACTTGGAATGTACTTGCAAAGTTACAAGGATCCATGGAGTGGACTTACCTTGAAATACACTGTAAATAGGGAGCTTGAGAAAGCTTAACACTTGCACCATCACTCAACACAAACACCTACTCTCTCTATCAAACCAATCGGCTAAGCATTAGGGGATACCCAAGCCGAAGCCATCGAGGAACGAAGGGAGAAAACACAAGACTCTCTAGTTAGGATCATCCAAGGTAAGATACATTGCACCTTTAAGCTTCTTTATTTCGATATACCCCCTTGTTAAACCCAACACTCGGCCTTAGAACACCACATTTAGGCACACGACACTTTGTAAGAGAATGGGTAACAAAACAATACTTTTTGGATATAAATCTTAGGCACATTGTCTTAATACTAGTATTTGTTCTTATGATCTTGCCTTAACATCACTATAATCGGCCTTATTATAATCATGAGTAGTCAAATTGTATTTTTGAAACCATACACGACTTGGATCACCATGTAATAGATCAGATTACATGAGTACAAGCTCACTTAGCTTATGTTTGAAGCTAAGGCTAACAACATGGTGATCAAGGCTTGAAATTGTTACAAACTTATAAATATGTCATGTGGTAACTCTACAATGCTTGGTTAAGCTTAAAACAATCAAGTTTGATTCACAATATTATCGGCTTTAACCTTATACTACAAGAACAAATCGGCTACCATGAACAAATATGTGTTAAGCCAAGCTAAAGCATATGTTAGCTTTGAATTGTGTAGTATAGTGGTCTAAACATAAGTTAAGGTGCTAACTTGTCACAAATCAAACACACAGAATGAATCAGGAACTACTTGGACCAATAACACCACACAAAGAGTCCATTTTATCCGAGATCATTATCAACATTTCACGAACACATCACTAACACACTCATGGATAACGTACGTACAAGAGTCACACAATAACCAAGTCCACAAACGTTGGGTGAACAATTTGTATGATAAACAAGGCTAGACGACTTACCATGTCCATAATGATCATAGGGTATCATTTGTCAGGACAGTGATCATCTACAGTTTTCCCAGACCACCTACACTCCTATCAGGTGAGTTTTCATGGCCCTATTTTACTATTTTTCATTTTGGGGGAAATACACGAATCAATACTTGTGTCATTTTCAAGTGTGTGTACATTCTATCGTGACTGCCATGTAGAACATGAGACATTTTGGTTCATGAGCTCACTAGTCCTCGTACAACGTTTACTGTAACCATTAGCTAAACATCTAGCCATGGAACACTTTAATAGATCTATTGGGTTGACACCCCCACTCTTGGTTAGTCGCTCTAACCGGTTACATACAAAAGAGTGTTAGTATTCTAGAATACATACATTCTCTTTAGTGTACAATGAGCGAGGCACAATAGTCAAGAGGTTTGGTTACAGGACTCATGGTTTGCACAATGATCATTTGCTTAGCTAGCTCATGATTGGTCATACACGAATTACACGTTGGTTTTCCATATTATAACCAAACCCATGAACTCACCAACATTATTGTTGACAAAACTTGTTATGCATGTGTTTCAAGTAACTAGATGGAGGGCCACAGGGATTTGAGGGAAGGGTTCGAGCAAGCACTGCGTGGTACCACTACGATGGGTTTTCTTTGTCCATCGTATGTTATTTGATTTCGAGAATAATGGACAATATTCTCTTTTGTTAACATTGTGGTGATATTTAAATAATTAATGACAAAATCTATCCTTTATGGTGGTACTATTTAAACAAAATGTGTATTGCTTGAACCTTGTGATTGAAAACTTTTCGGTCATCGCATCCCCGTGTTTCCGCCTTGTCGGGGTGTGACAATTATGCAGGAAAAATTCGAGATGAGCTCGATGGGGGAGATGCAATTCTTTCTAGGTCTACAAGTAGAACAAGCGTCGGGGATCTTCATCCACTAGACCAAATACGTTGCTGACATCTTGAGCCGGTTCCAGATGGAAGACTCTACTCCTGTAGGCACCCCTATTCAGACCAATCACCGGATTGGTCCTGGCGAGAAAGGACAAGCCATTGATCATTTTCTTTATCGGGCGATGATTGGCTCGTTGATGTACCTCACTGCATCAAGAGCTAGCATAATGTTCGCAACATGTCTACTATCCAGATACAAGTCCAGGCCGAAAAAGTCCCCACCTGATTGCTATGAAGAGGATCTTACGTTATCTAAATGGTTGTCCGACCAAAGGTCTATGGTACCCTAATGACGATAAGTTTGACCTCATCGTTTTTAGTGATGCTGATTATGGTGGATGCAAGAAAGACGTAAAATCCACATCGGTTGGATGCCAGTTTTTGGGATCAAGACTAGTCTCATGGCAATGCAAGAAGCAAGCCTCGGTGTCCTTATCTACTTGTGAGTCAGAATATGTAGCTGCCTCTAGCTGTTGCTCCCAGGTTTTATGGATACAACAACAAATGCAAGACTACGGTTTGAAATTTCTTAATACTGCCATTCACTGTGACAATGAGTCCGCTATAGCACTTGCTAAAGACTCAGTTAATCATTCCAAGGTGAAACATATCTTGGTTCGGTATCATTTCATATGCGATTGCAATGAAAAGAAACTGATAGATATGGTTAAAATCCACACTGATTACCAACGTGCCGATTAATTCACCAAAGCTTTTGACGGACCTTGTTTTGAGTATCTGTTAATTTTAAACGGCATTAAAGAAAAGCAGGATTAGATACTCATCGGTAATCATTTTTGTAAATATTTTTCTTCAAAAATCAGAAAAATCCAAAAATATTGTCTTTTTGCAAATTTTTGGATTTTTAGAGGGAGAAAATCAGAAAAATACAAAAACATCGAAAAAATTTCAAAAATTAAAAAAAATGAGAAAACTCAAAAATCAAAAATTGGAAAAACAAAAATGAGTTTCTTTGGTGAAATAGGGAAAATGATATCAACTCATCAGTTGGACTGTCTGAATTGTTATTATTTTAAAAGAATTGGAATCGATAAGTAGCCTCTACAATGATGTGTCAGTAGGCTTGAAATCATTTCCAAGCTCGGCACGGTGATATGAACCTAATCAACTGAAAATTATGAGGATTAACGTCGCCTTGGCATATGGTCTAAAAACCTAAATATCGTTGATAGAATGCCAAAATCCAAGGTTTCTGGCCTTTATGAGGTTGGTACATCCGGGGTGAGCTGGACATCTCTTAGAATAAAAAGGGAGTGGAATATGTGACGTACGTTGGGTTTGCAGCCTACAACTGAGACACCTTTGTGTTAGTCCCAAAGAAAAAGAAAAGAAAATATAAAAAATAGAATAAATTCTGATAAGGAGACGTCTGGGAATCCTTTAAGAGCAAAAAGATCATAAATGCCGAAACCTTAATTCTCAAAGAGAATTCGCTCTAAGGTATCAAATCATGTACCTAAAGCATCGTACCAAAAAATCAATTAACGGTATTTGACGTGAACCCCTGGTCTGGATCTCACTAGTCTCTCTGTTGCAGCGTTCATGCAGACCTGATCATCACTGAGTCCATTCCTTGTAAATACGGATGACAACAGCTTATTCACCGGTTACGGGAATATGTCACAGTGTGCGGGGAACACCTTTAATCAGTCATAATATTACCTTAACGTATCTAAAGTGCCTAGCAATAAAACTTGATTTTGAGTTTAGGTTGACAACAATACTGGTAGTTGTTGCAGGATGCTTATTGGTAATTTGAACTAAAACTGAACGTATAAGGGTTCTAGTTTAGTCCGTACACTGATGTGTTTCTCTAACAGATGAAACTCACAAAAATATGCTTGTGAATAGTTTTTTACATTTCCTGCATTTTTAATTTCTGTTTGATTATCTTGAAAAACCAAAAAGATTTTATTTTATCTTTATTTTTGATTAACCGATGTTGGAATACAAGTATTCTTCAATTGGAATCTCAGATCCGAAGCTGAAACACAAATAAAATCTAAATTTGACAAAATTAAAGGGTCAAATATCACTTTCAGGGTCACAAATTGTCAATCATGAGAGTTCAGGGTGAAATTTGAAAAGATCTAAATGTTTAGGGGGAGAATGATTCGTTTCTCCAATAGGTGGTCACAATGGACAAATCTTGAGAGTTCATCAAATGATAAACTTCAAGAATTTGATTGAGTCTGGATTATTTGTCGTATCTAATACAAGTTGTAGTTTGTGTGCAGTTTTTATTAATTTTTTCTGCAGGATCAAACACAACGAGTGTGCAGATCATGATTCAAACGACAACGCTTGCAGCTGAACAAGGCCCGAACCTGAAGAAAAGAATCATCCTGAACAGTAAGAACCCGATATTTCATCTTCAGAGAAACCAGATCGTAGTAGAGCTACGGCAATCAAATCTGAAGAAGATGAGAATCAAGAAATGAAAGTGAAGATAGTGTTAATCTTCGTCCAAGTCATAGAATCGTCAATCATGAAAGCGAAGATTTCTTGATTCCTCCCAAGTTATCGAAGCTAATAGACGACCCAGACGAGATCTTATGAAGCCACAACTAAAGCTCAAATCAGTTGATATATTCAAGTCTTTAGAGGTCATACACTGCGGTGTTACCCTAAGTTGAAGAATGCTGAACATGAAGACTTGAAGACTCGAAGACCATATATCACCAGCTAGGTCCAAGGGGGAGTCTGTAAATACACTCCGTGTGTGTACCCATCTAGGTGATAGGTTGAGTCTGTAAATCACTAGTTAGGTCCAAGGGGGAGTCTATAAGTTCATTATTTGTATGTCCCTAGCTAGTGATAGGTCCCTGTAGGTCATTGGCTAGGTTAATCGAGTGGTTTATTGCTCGTAATCATACTAGCTAGGTCCAAGGGGGAGTCTATTAGTACAAGATGTCCCTAGCCTAGTATAGGTGATGTTTGGAGAGCGTTTCGGGTGTTTGGGTGTGTTTGGAAGTGATTTAGGGTGTTTGGATTGCTGAGGGTGAGTAGCTTTTGTTAGGGGCAATTACCTTTTCTAATTGCCTATATTGCATACCCCATAGCTAGCTAATTGCTTGTTGTACATATGGGATAGCTTGCTAATCGCCTGTAGTACATATGGGATAAAGATTGCTAATTGCCTGTAGTGCATATGGGATAGCTGAGCTACTCGCCTACAAGGTCCTGCACGAGTAGCGAGGGTATAAAAGCATCCAATCATTGCCTTGATCATGAGATGTCGCATCACACATTCCCCAAACACCCTTCCCAAGGTCTGGAGGTCTGAGATTTGTCTTGTAAACACCTGTGCTCTGTTTTGATTAATCAATACAACCTTTGACCTTATTTAGTGTGTGTTGATACCTCGTTTGTCAATGTTTCATTCTCGTTTATGTTATCCGAACCTTTTCAGAGGATTCCGCACTCTGAATAGTCAAGCTCGTGATTCTCGGGTGACCCGAAAGTCAGTCCTACAGAGCTTACACTCAGTGGTAGCATCAGCATTTGGGTCATGTCAGTCGTATTTTGTCTTGGTAATTGAATCATGAGATTTCAGACAATATTTCAGTTTTCAGACAATGTGATGTTATTTTAATAATTTATGACTACGTATGCCTTTTGATGTTATCTATTCACTATACATTTTGTGTGTTGCTTGAACCTTGTGCTTAAAAATCATTCGAATCACATCCCCGTGTTTCCGCCTTGGCGTGGTGTGACAATGTTCATGGATGATTTTTCGGTCTTTGGGAGTTCCTTTGATCAGTGTCTGAAAAAATCTGAAACAGATGTTAATGAGGTTCGAGGAGACCAATATTGTGCTCAACTGGGAAAGATGCCACGTCATGGTGAATGAAGGAGTAGTCTTGGGGCACAAAGTCTCCCAAGCTAGGTCAGAGGTTGATCCAGCAAAAGTGGACATCATTTCTTGGCTCCCACCCCTACCTCATTTAAGGTGATTCGTAGTTTTCTAGGCCATGCGGGTTTTTACAAGCGGTTCATCAAAGATTTCTCCAAATAGCACGTTCCATGAATAGATTGTTAGAGAAGGATGCACCGTTAGTGTGTGGTGCAGATTGTTTAAAGGCGTATGGCCTTCTCAAGAGTACGCTTATTGAGGCCCCTATTTTTGTGGTGCCTGATTGAGCGTTAGCATTTGAGATCATGTGTGATGCGGGTGACTTCTTGATTGGGTCCGTCTTGGGACATTAAAAGGATAAGCACTTCTATCCGATCTACTACGCCAACAAGACTCTACAGAATGCTCAGGAGCATTACACGACCACTAACAAGGTGCTTCTAGAGGTAGTCTTTGTATTCGACAAGTTTAGATCACATTTGGTGCTGTCTAAGAACATTGGGTGTACTGACCATGCAGCGATTAGATACCTGATCAGCAAACAAGATGCGAAACCGCGTTTGATTAGGTGGATCTTGTTATTGCAAGAGTTGTACATTGAGATTCAGGATAAGAAGGGTGCCCTGAATGTTGCTGCTGATCATCTCTCGAGACCTGAGCACGGAGATGTTGAGGACTCGGTGTGGGAAATAATCAATGCCAATTTCCCGCACGAGTTTCTGATGTGTATAGAGTGGAATGATGATACGTAACCATGGTTTGCGGACTTTGCGAATTACCTTGTTTGCAGGATCTTTATCAAATGATTATCGCATCAGCAGAAGAGGAAGTTCTTCGCAGACCTGAAGCATTTTTTCTGGGATGACCTATTTTTGTTCAGAGTTAGTGCGGACTAGTTGATCCGCAAATGTGTGTTTAGGGTAGAGGCAGCTTAGATATTGAGGGATTGTCATGAGGGGCCCACCGGAGGTTGGAATGGAGGTAATTACACTGCAAAGAAGGTGTTCGACTCTGGGTCTTATTGGCCCACACTGTTTCGTGATGCACAGATATTGGTCGGTGCATGTGATTCATGCCAGAGGGCAGTGAACATATCAGCATGTGACCAGATGCCTCATAATCTTATCCAGGGTTGTGAAGTCTTTGACATTTGGGGTATTGACTTCATGAGACCATTCCCATCCCCATGAGGAAATAAGTACATACTCGTGGCTGTTGACTATGTTTCAAAGTGGGCGGAGGCCCAAGCCTTACCAATAAACGATACTAGAGTAGTCGTGAGGTTGTTTAGGAGTTTGTTTGTTTGTTTGATTTGGTGCCCCAAACACGCTAACTAGTGATCGAGGGACTTATTTCTACAATGCACGGCTAGAGAGAGCATTGTCCCGATATGGTGTACACCATAGGATATCCACAGACGAGCGGGCAGGTGGTGGTCACGAACCGTGGGTTAAAGAGAATCCTTGAGCGATCATTTAATCATTACCGCAAGGATTGGGCTGATAAGTTCGATGATGCACTTTTGGCCTTTTGAATAGCATATAAAACTCCTATTGGGACCACTCCCTTTAGGTTGGTATATAGGAAGGCGTGTATTCTTCGAGTCGAGTTAGAGCATATGGTGTTCTGGGCTTGAAGACGGAAAATTTGGATCTGAAGACTGGTGGTGAGACCCGTTCCTTGCAGATTCATGAGCTTGAGGAGCTGAGGCAGCAAGCCTATGAGAGCTCTATGTTGTACAAAGAGCACACGAAGAGATTGCACGATAGTCTCCTGAAGAATAGAAAAGAATTTCAGGCAGGCGACTTAGGCTTGCTTTACAATTCCCGACTGCGTCGCTTTCTAGGAAAGTTAAAATCCAGGTGGATAGGTCCATACATGGTGCGAGAGGTATTCCCGTACATGGCCGTTTCTATTGAAAATTCTAAGGGTTTGACTTTCGAGTTCAACGGTCACAGTTGAAGGCTTATATAGATAGACTGGTTGACTCGACGGTGGAGGTACTTGAACTCCACGCCCCGCGCACCTAACAAGCGTGGGGAAGTGAGTCTAGCTAACGACTCGTTATTAAATATAGCACGACGTGTTTAGGCACGCCAAAAGGGTAAATATGTAATTAGTTTAGTTTATTTCATTTTTGTTCGAAGTCATGAGGATTTTTGGCGCGCATAAGGTCCACATACAGGTAATACTTAGTGAAATGGTGTATTCGGACAAAACATAGTCGCTGCGCAGAATTGTATATCTGCAGACTACAAAACTGTTGTTCTATAGGTTCTGCATGATCGTGCGAAATTGTGCGCGACCATGCGGATTGAGATAACCAGCAACCTAGGTAAGAACGGTGGTGCAACCAGGCAGTGCAACAAGCACTGCACGGTTGTGCGCAAATCCGCATGTTTGTGCGGATCGAGAAAATAACAGTTATTCTAGGGGCAATAAATAGTTTAACCTGCTCATTGTTTACATTCACACCAAAACCCTAGACTGCACCACAGTTCCCTTTCCTTAAACCGCTTAAAACACCCATTTTCTTGCTAGATTTTCGCGTATTTCTCTGATTCTTCAAAAAAGGTATGGACCCCTTCATAATCTTTCATGTTTTTGTGCATTTCTAGACAAGATCATTATGTTTTTGGTTTCTAGGTTAACGATTTGGGGGTTTCTTCATAATCTTAAACAAAACCTACGAATACTTGTAGTTTTTGCTTATTTCTTGTATGTTTTTGTAAGGACAGAAAGGATTGAAGAAACCACTTTTGTTACCTTAGTCTAAATCTTATTTCTGCTAATTATTCTAAGTATGAAGAACTACTGAAGACCAAGATTAAAGTACTGAAGAAGAAGACATCAAAGTACTAAAGAGTAATGATCAGAGTTTCTAAAATCTAACCAGACAAGTTCGCTGAAGAACTGCTAAAGACAAAACTACTTATCAGTAGTTTTGTCACTCATCAACTGTTTTGATCGAAGCTCCTAACCGACTCAAGTACTTCAGTAGTTTGTATTATATTGTTTTGTTAAAGTCTTTGAACAAGTTCCAATATTACAGCCTGTTGCAGTATTATCTTAGAGTATTATAATCCTTTGATTACTTAGTCTGTATGTATGTATTCGTCTATAAATAGATGGGTTAATCCCACTATTTTAGAAACTTGATTTTAACTAAAATCCTTCAAAGGCTTTATAATAGAAAATCCATTTTCACATCTAATAATCATTCAATACTTGCACTTATTGTTATATGCTTTGAATTGCTTAGATTCTTATTAACTGCTTATGTTAAGGGGGAATAATAACACCTGTTAAAAGTGATACTTTAACTTAAACACTTTACTATTCCGCTGTGCAAATTACTTTGATATATTTACAACACATAAATGTTCTTGAATATCAACTGCTAAAAGAGAAATAGTGATCCAACAACTGGTATCAGAGCATATGGTTTATCTGATCAAATATCAATCTAACAAATTGAGAATCAGACACAGGCTCTTATTGATACTCAATCAAGGATAAAAGTTCACTTTACTTTAACATCCATCACTTTAAGAAAGTATTGAAAATCAGACTTCTTAAAAATGGATCCTTATAATACTGGATCTGCCAATAAACCTCCTATGCTAGTCAGGAATGAATATAACATCTGGCAAAGAAGGTTGGCTCACACTATATCTCAGACCAACACTGGATGTTAGAGATCTGTCATGTATGGACCCCGAAAACCAGTGGTAACTGATCCAGAATCCAAAATTGAAAGACCAAAAGAACCCAAAGACTACACTGAAGAAGATTTCATAAAACTTGACCTATATGCAAAAGCTTTCTCTATGTTGGCTATGGCTCTCCCAAATGAAATTTATGCTGGACTTTTACATTGTGAAAGTGCCAAAGAGCTGTGGGATTGTCTTAAAGAACAGTTTGGAGGAACTGATGAGGTGATAGCCAACACCAGAGAAATCTTAGCTCAACAATATGAAACTTTCACTCATGTAGATGGTGAAACATTAACACAACAATTTGAAAGATTTTCTTCACTCATCTCTAAGTTAAAATTAAATGGTCAGACCTATTCAAATGCATCTATGTTACATAGATTTTTAAGGTCTTTACCTGCAAAATGTGAAACTTACTCTATAGTCCTCAGAACAAGTTCATATTTTAATACCCTAACTATAACAAGATTACATGGGAAATTGTTAACTTTTGAAAGAGAGATAAATCAAAAGAAAAAGTTACAAGAATCTGGTAAAACTGCTGATGACTATACTCCATGTAGTACAACACTGTTGGGACAAGACTCACCTTCTTATTCTAATAATTTTGGATCTTTTGATCACATTGACATAACTGCTGGGATTTCATCAGAAAGATCATATCCAGCTTATGACAATGAAGAGTCAAGTAAAACTGCTGATAACATGTGTTTCCTAATGGATGATTTAAAAAATTTCAGTAGTGATGACTTACAGGAAATGGACATCTTACATCAACTGCCATGTTAAGTATAAAAACTAACAAATTTTATAAAAGGTCAGCAAGGAAATTTCCAGGACTGAATAATACTACAAAAGTTGGTTTTGACAAATCAAAATTGAGATGTCATAAGTGTCAGAAGTTGGGACACTTTGCTAGTGTCACACCCTCAAATTTCCACCTGCGGAGTTCTACCGCGAGGCGTGTGACATACCAGGATCCAAGTCAACGGTCACAATAAACGACGTCTAAATGTAAAACATACGTAACAAAAACCATGCATAAGATTAAAAACCAACATTCAACAGTGCGGAAGCATTTAAAGTTTACAAAAGTCATGCAAAAATAAAACATAAGTTCAACAGTTTAACAATTCCAAAACATGCCATGAGACCCTAGACGCGAGACGACTCCAGTGCGACTCCGTGCGCCTATCTGACAGCTGCTACCTTAGTGACCTGAGAAAACATGCTAAAAGAGTCAACATATAATGCTGGTGAGTTCACAGGTTTTATTTAAACGTGTAAAGTGTTCCTTCGAAAACCGTTACCATCACAGTTACTACTATGCTTGTGAGAACGCTAGCTAGGCGTAGAATAAGATACTCATACGGGTGAAACCATTGCTGACTAAGCCGTGTAGTGACCCTTAGTTTCCTATGGGCTACCGTCATCACCGGTAGACCTTGTTTTGTTAGAGACAATATGCACCCGCCCGGTCCTACCGTCGAGTGGGGTTTGTCAGTTCCCAATAGCGCTATCCATATTTCCCCGCCATATACCCATGTTAGTGGTTTCTAAGGGACTTTTTGATGAACCGTATAGTACGATAAGTAAGCCATAGTATAATGTGATAAAGAGTCATGAGCAATAAGAGTTTAATAAGCCATAAGTCATAAAAGAGTTTTGAGACGAAAATAAGTCATAAGTCATAAAAGCGTTTTAAGCATGTTTCTCCCCCGAAAACATAAACCGTAAAATGTGGGGCCGTGAACTCACCTTAGGTTGCGTATGTGTGATATAAGTAAACCGTCTGTAAGATATGATAGCCCCAACTATTGGCGACCTATCATAAGATATGTGTCAAGTTAGACTAATAACCCGTCGGGTTCATTAGTCCCTAAGTCCAGTCCATGACCGTTATGTGTCCGAAAAGCGTGTTTGACCGACAACCAGACTACGTAAGACAAGACTCGACATCCCATTGGTGACCCGACATTCCACGTGTTCATCTCATACACAAACATACACAAAACATGCAACTTAGTACTTAACATGCGTTAAAGTTCAACGATTCTAACACATAGGTCAAATAACGTACAAACAAGTCCAAACACGTGTCACTATGTTACTAGGCATGTCACGGGGTTCCTATCATGTTCCTAGGTGTCAAATCAGGTTTCGGGAAGTCAAAATACACTTATAACAGCATTACACGCGATTAGGAACTTAGCATGCAATTAGGAAAGTCAACATGTGATTAGGGATGGTCAACAGGCAATTACAGAGGCTAATCGCCCCCTATTATAGGCGATTAGGGCTATCCACATGCATTTCAGGCGATTATGGTCATAAGGTATGCAATTCAGGGCTTAACTAGTGATTAGGATCACAATTGCATGAAATGAAGGCAATTAGGATCACAATTGCATGAAATGAAGGCAATTATGATCCCAATCGCCTATAGCATACACGATTAGGCCCTCTATTCAGGCGATTAGGCTCCTAATCTCCTATAGCATAGGCGATTAGGATCCCCAATCGCCTATAGCACAGCTGATACGGTTTTTCGCGCGTTTAACCCTCCAAATCAGATCCGAAACGTGTGAAAACACCCGATAACAATCCTAACACATTAACAAACATATTTCAAGCAAAACCCCTAAGTTTTCATCGTTCTAACAGTCCCGAATGCGAGCGTTTTCCCAAAATAGCAACTTAACATGTAAACATCACATCAACATGCAAGAACTTGCCCTAAATAGCAAATATCCAGATTTAATCGCATAACCACGTTGTCCGATAGCATCCTACTGTTCTAACATCATCCTAGAGCAAACCCTAACATCAAACAATCAACAACATAACTCATATCATCCTTAATCATTCATAATCTTTCAAATGGGTCAAAACATCAAGTATTAACAATACACAACCAAAACCATTCAAACTCCTAGAACATAATCATACTAACTTGTAACAGCCATAAACATCATAATAACACAAAAACAACCATGATTCAATCCTAAAAATCCTATCTTTAATCACATATAACACACATAACACATGTAAAGGTGTGGGTTTGTTTAAAAACGGTTTTAAATGAATTTTCAAAGACAAAAACATTTATAAGTCGGGTCTGGACGTTTAGGGAGTAAAATATAATCATTTAAAGGTTTGGGTTTGAAGAACACACCTTGGATTTAAGAGGAGATGATGGAATAAGCTTGGAAATGGTTGTTTTGATGTAAAAATAGGTTCCAGAGGGTGTTTGTGGGTTGAGATAGGTTATGGGACGGCTAGGGTTGCATAAATGGTGTTTTGGAGGTCAAGGGTGGTATTTATAGGCGTTTCTAGTCGTCAGGTACCCTATAGGCGATTATGCAGCTTTATCAGGCGATTAGGGCTGCTAATCGCCTTCACTATAGGCGATTAGCCCCCTAATCGCCAATAGCAAGTGCCCAATCGCCTATAGAAGGCTGCTAATCGCCCTCATGAAGGCAATTAGGTCATCCTAATCGCCTTCAGGGTCTGATGTTGGTATTTTGCGCGTTAAACTCCGTTTTAACATACGTTAACATGTTTTCACATACCGACAAGTCACATAATGATTATAAACACATAATACATGGAAATAAACACGTTCACACTCGTTCACCAATTCCCGGGACTCGAGACTTGCGTGTGTTAAAACCCTAATGATGTCCCCATAACCCTATCTTCCATCTTCTTCTCCATAACCCTAATTTCAAGTCTCGAGTCCCGGGGGGTGAATGTGACACCCCAGGAAAATCCCACATCGGCCGTGGCCAGGAGAGATCCTTGGTTCATAAGTAATGTCTTGCCTCTTAAATCACCAACGCGTTTTGGGGCTTAATGTTAGTGGATGAGAGGAGAACTCCACAGTTAAGCGTGCTCAGGTGGGAGAAATTCCAGGATGGGTGACCTCCTGGGAAGTCTCCACTTGGGCACCCAAAAACAAATCCGTGAGCTTTGGATGGGCAAAGCGGACAATATTGGTGGTGAGAGGGGCGGGGTGTTACAGATGGTATCAGAGCCACTCCTGTGCCGTTCGGGATGGTGGGTGCATACCTCATCAGGGACGATGAGACTCTAACGGGGGGTGAATGTGACACCCCAGGAAAATCCCACATCGGCCGTGGCCAGGAGAGATCCTTGGTTCATAAGTAATGTCTTGCCTCTTAAATCACCAACGCATTTTGGGGCTTAATGTTAGTGGATGAGAGGAGAACTCCACAGTTAAGCGTGCTCAGGTGGGAGAAATTCCAGGATGGGTGACCTCCTGGGAAGTCTCCACTTGGGCACCCAAAAACAAATCCGTGAGCTTTGGATGGGCAAAGCGGACAATATTGGTGGTGAGAGGGGCGGGGTGTTACAGCTAGAGAGTGTAGAAGCTCTAGCTTTAACCAACCACAGTCTGGAAATCAGTTTAACTGCAGTTATAATAGGAATAATGGACCTCAAGGGAGTGCTCATTTTGTACAGGCACAAGCTCCACAAATCCAATATGTGCCTCAAATATAATATGTTTAGATGCCTGCTAAACAACAGGGTCAACAACAAATACCTCCTCTTCCAGCTGCTCAACAACCTCCACAAACTCAACAACCCTCACAACAAAGTCTTTTTACTTCAGGGTATGTTGACTGGAGCAGTATTCCATTTGATACATCTGAATGCAGTCCAGATGCAGACAATAAAGTCTATGTTAATAACTGCGGAGAACCTGATAATGGCAGAAAGAATTTTGCTTTAATGGCTTTTGAGGGATGCTCCTCTAATTCTGCCTTATCTCAGGTATCTCAACAATCTCTTTTAAAGCATTGTTCAAATTCATGTAAAGAATCTTTTGCTTTAATCAGAGAAACAAATGTGCATCTACAAGGCAAGGCTAATGATTTGGAAAGAAAATATACACAAATGAAGTGTGATTTAGAAAGAAAACTTGTTTCTAAAAATAAAGAAATTTCTAAATTAACAAACAATTCCATTAAAACCCAAGCACAAATAAAAATCATGATAGACAACCTAGGAAATGTCAGAAAAGAGCTTGCTGACACCAACGTTGATTGTGAAAAATCGGTTGAGTCTTGTAGAGGGTACCAAATGCTGCTTAACGAATAAACTGCATTAAATGTTAAGTTTGGCATAGGGTATACCCACACTAAATCTCCAACTGATTTTACTCCCAAAACTGCTGATGATGGGAGTAAATTAGATCAAAGTTCTGACAAGAAAGAGTGCACATCTTTTCATCAGAACTTTCTCAAAATCAAAAATGAAAGTCCTGCAAAAGTTAAAACAACCGACAATAGGTCATCAGTAGTTTCATCTACATCAGGAGTTGAGAACCTGAAAACTACTGATGACCTATCTAAAAATACAAAAGTTAGTTGTTTGCCTTCCAATACTCTTGATGAATCTAAAAGGAAGGAGAAGGCAAAACCATGTGAAGTATGTGGTCTGTTTAACCATATAACAGAATTTTGTAGATATAGAAAAGGAAATCAGTACAACAAGAAAAATTTACAACTGGTTGTGAGAAAACAAATCAAACAAGATTTTGAAAATACTTTTTATCCCAACAAACAACAACCAAGAAACACCTTTTCTGAGAAAAAGACTAAATCTCAACAAAAGCCTTTTTCTCAAAATTCTTCTTCAGAAGTTAGACCCAAACCTTCAGTAGTTTCACCAACTACTGAGGTTAAAGATTTAATAAAAATGGCTAAACTTCTGATGACCAAAGTTGATGGTGGTCCTCAAAAAGACACCACCATTTTCCCTAAAGAAAAATCCATTGCCAAAAAGACATGGATTTCTAAAAATGGTCCTCAACAAACTGATCCTGTTCTCAAGAGCAAACCCAAAGCCAAATTGGCTTGGGTTCCCAAATCTAGCTAATCTGCTATTTTGTGCAGAGGGTCTCTAGAGGTTTGAATAGCATTTGGTATGTTGATAGTGGAGGCTCAATGCACATGACTGGATGCAGATACCTGATAAACAATTTTATCAGTCAAAGAGAAGGATCTGTGTCATTTGGGAACAATGCCAAGGGATATGTGCTAGGATATGGCAATGTATCCTCAGGCAAAATGCAGTTTGACAAGGTCAATCTGGTTGAAAACCTTGGGTACAACTTGCTGAGTGTCTCTCAAATGTGTGACAAATGATATTCTTCCCTTTTCACCAAAACAGCATGCAAGATCATATCACCAGAAGGCCAGAAGTTGATAGAGAAGATCATTGAAGATCATACTTTGCTGATAGCCAAAAGATGTGGCAATGTCTATGCAGTGGACATTGAAAAAGACAAAGTACTGAACAACACTGCATGTTTCTTCTCAAGGGCATCAACATCAGAAACTGATATCTGGCACAGGAGACTTGGCCATGTGAACTTTAAAACCATAAATAAAGTCACAAAAACGGGCTTGGTCAGAGGTCTACCTTTGAAGGAATACCAGTGTAAAGAACACTGTGTTTCCTGTCTTAAAGGAAAACAACATAAGTCCTCCTATAAGTCTATTGAAGATAAAAAACTACTGCATGTCTTCAACTACTCCATATGGAATTATTTGGACCAGTCAAAGTCATGAGCCTTTATGATTGTGAACGATGGTTCCAACATATAGGTGTATAACATTACATATGACCGTGTATATCCATGTATAAAATATAAGTTATGTTAAAAGTATGTATAACCATTATGCTTAGTTTTAAAGGATCGGATTTCTTGATCAACTACTTGACACCACCTACACACACCCTTCGGTTGTGTGTATATAAATTCATAGATTGTCGATGGTGTATTATGTGAAAAGGTATGTGTGTATATATGTATTAAATTAATAGTTTAAAAACCATCTTTAACTAAAAAAATAAGTATCTATAATTCATTACGAGAGAGAATTGCTAATATATATATATATATATATATATATATATATATATATAAAAGGTAGGGCTCTTAAGAGAACCAACCCCTATTTAAAAATTAAGAGAACCATTTAGACCACACATTTCTCTATATCAATTATTTTTTGCTAAATCGCAGCTTTATTTGGAAGAATAATTTTTTTAATTGTTTTTTGTTTTTTTTCATTTATACATATGTGTATAGTGTCAAACATATATTTATAATAGTTATTTCTTAAAATCTAATACATATGTACATTAAAATAACATTCTTTTGCCCACAATCTTTTTTTTTTCTATACATGTATGTGAAATTATTTGTAAATATTTGCACATGTATGTACATTACAAAACACTTATGTACATATATGTAATATATGTAGAACACTAGTTTTTTTAGTTTTAGACACATATATATAAATAAAACAATAATAAAAAAATTATTCTTGTAAAAAACCTTTGATTAAGCAAAAAAAATAATTATAATTTTTGGTCTTAAAAAATATACGGTCTAAAATGGTTATTCCAATTATCAATTTGGCTAAAATTTCTCATTTGAATCAAATCATAATTATATAGTATAGATATATATATTTTAACTATTAAACAAACTAGATATTTGCCCGCGTGGACACGCAGTTCACCAACGTACGATTATTTGGAGTAGTATAACGTATAAGAAAAATAAAGTAGACAAATTTTATTAAAATTTAAAAGCAACGAATACACAGTTATTCAAATATCGCTGAAAATTTCCTTATAAACTACATTCTTTGTTTTGGTCATCACTTTCCCATCAGCATCAAGTATAAGTAACTTCACGCCTGCCCTGCTTTTAACTCTTGACAATGCGACATAAAGCTGGCCATGTGAGAATACAGGGTTTCTTAAATACAATCCAACTTTCGATAAAGACTGTTCTTGGCTTTTATTGATGGTCATTGCAAAACATACGCTTATTGGGAATTGACGCCTTTGGAACTTTACTGGAATCTTGATATCAGATGGTATCAAATTTATTCTAGGAATAAGAGTTTTGGTACCAATGTTTCCCCCTGATATGATCTCGGCTTCAATAACACGCTTTGCAAGTCTGGTGATTCGTAATCTCGTTCCATTGCACAAACCATTTTGTTGATCTATGTTTCTCAACAACATAACTGGTACACCGACTTTTAGTGCTAAACGATGATTAGGTAAGCCAGAAATTTTTAAACCATTAAGGACATCAGGAGAGTATAAGTCTTCCTGTGAACGGTTATTACCATTCTCAATCTGACATATACTATCAGAGCTCAGATACTCGACTTCATCTCCAGGAAACAATGCAAGAAGCCTTTCATTTATATCATGTACGACTTCATTAGTAGGTGCAAGTATTGCTCGTTCTCCAAAGTAATCTTTATCTTTGTAAAGTTCAAGAAGTGAAGGGTAGACGAAGTCAATTAATCTAGAAATCGGATCTGATGTACCCTTAATAAGAAGATCATCTGGAATGTCCACATCAAACTCATCATCATAAATTGACTCACCAACTTTACCCTCACCTAATTCAAGAAGCCAGTTTGCAAATGCCTTTGTTTCTTCGGATTCAGACGTGTTGTTACCCAACGTTAACCTCATGTTTTTGGTTAATGTAAGGACTTTGCAACTATTCCAAATAGGAGACGAAGTTATTGATGCATTTAAAATATCTCTTCTACTCCCATTTGGAACAACAGGAAGGATCTGTCTAAAATCACCACCCAAAACCATAACCTTACCACCAAAAGGCAACTCAGAATTACCTGAAGAATTTGACTGCAAGACGTCTTTCATTGTACGATCAAGTGCCTCAAAAGCATGCTTGTGAATCATTGGAGCTTCATCCCAAATAATTAACTTAGTTTGCTTCAATAAAGCAGCATCGTCACTATTCGGCTTTATACTGCATAATGACTTTTCATTAACATTCAAAGGTATACGAAACCTAGAATGCGCTGTCCTTCCACCGGATAACAACAGAGAAGCAATACCACTGGATGCAACGTTCAAAACAATCTGTCCTTTAGATCTTATGGCAGCAGACAATGTTTTCCATAAAAAGGTTTTACCAGTCCCTCCAAAACCATAAACAAAGAATAGCCCACCTTTGTTACAATCAACCGCATGAATGATTTCATTAAAAATGGAACGTTGCTCATCAGTTAAAGAACGTGAATTGGTATTAAATTCCTCAGCCAACGTACTTACTTGATAATTCAGCTCATCAAGAATCAAACGGTTATTTGCAGATGATATCGAATCATTATTCGGATAAGGCATAGAAGGAAACCTACGTAGACTTGAGTTATTCCGAAGCAACTGTTTCTCAATTTCAAGAAACGTTAGGTTCTTGATTTGTTCATCAGGAAGAGTCAAACCTAATAAAGAAAAAGTTTGTAACATTGAATTTAAAAGAAAACCGACGTTAAAAAAAATCATTAAATTTCGAAATATAAATTTGTTACCTTCAATTTGGAATACGTCTTCGTGTCTTCGCATAATACCATCTGACATATACTTCCATGATTTTTCCCAAACATGCTCAGGCCTAGATAAGCTATTAGAAAGCAACATCATCGCAAACAAATTACGAAGAGAATATCCAGATCCCGTATAATGAGCCTCCTCAATAGCTTCTATATATTCTTTGTCATCGTCTAAGAGGCCAAGAGCATAACATGCATCACGAAATGTTGGTAAGATTTCGCCATTGACCGTTCTTATCTCCTCAAATGATCTAGGTCCTTTTACTTTATTAAGAAGAACTCTCAAAAAATAGGACTCGCCCATAGATGGATTAACCATGTGAACACGACCAATTGCCTTACCCATCTTTCGAAAGTCCCATTTTTTTTCGTCATCTTTCCAAACAAATTTACTTGGGATATCAATGTAACTTAATTCACGTGCCACAGCTTCGCTCTGGTTCAGTTCCATCCATTTTAGAAACATTGTTGCAGCCACCGTGGGTTTGTTGAGAACATTTTGAATTTTGTCTTTTGGATCATATACAACAGTTTGCTCACCGGGCAGATGAAATGGAAGTCTTATAACCGGAGGGTATCTGTAATGCACATCATTTTTAAATATTCTCCAAGAAGCTTCACATGCTGAAAGGAACCTACAATCAAAATGTTTTTTGATTTCATCTGTTTGCATCACTTCTTCACCTTCTCCACCATCTTCTACAAAGGCAACTTTAGCCATATCAGGTCCTTTATTAATGTATTTGAATAAATACTTAATTGAAGCAGCCTGGTTACACCATTCAACATTGATATGAGCTTGGTAACGCCTTAAAAGTTTTGCATTATAAGGGACCACATGCCTGTTGTCTAACTTAGCACTTCCTTTTTCAACAAATACCCCTGACTCTCTTCTTCTATAAACCGGATATCCATTTGAATCTAACGTTGATGCAGAAGAAAACTTCTTTGGAAATTTCTTGGAGCACTTACCGTCAAGCATGCACGGACAGTTCGGATATTCACGTCCACAGGGTCCATGAATCATAAAGTCACTCACAAGACTAAACAACTCCGGATCTACATTCTTATCAGGGATTTCAGCCGAAACAAAACGATCAACGTGTTCAATTGTGGGAAGCTTACTGGCTTCTTTAAGAAACAGACAGATATGAGCGTGGGGCAGTCCACGTTTTTGGAACTCTATAGTATAGACCGCTGCAATACAAAGTAAAAGAATATAGTTAGAAAGTTAATTAATAAAAACACGGTAGTATTTATAAACAACAAATAAAAATTGTATAAGTATAAGTGAATAAAGATGATAATCTATGAATATATAATGGAACTTTTTTTTTCGCAATGAATTTTACCTGCTGAAGTCTTGCCCAAAAATGCTTTTTCACGTAAATCTTTCATGATTGAGTCTAGCTTAACTTTGAATAGTCTAGCTAAGATATCTGGCCTGTCTTCTGGATTTGTCTTCTTGTCTTTAAGAAACCGTCTAATTTCAGGCCATTTTGGATTGCATGTGATTGTAATAAAAAAATCAGGGTATCCATGCCTCTTACAAATAGCCATTGCATCAAGATAATTTTCCCTCATGTAGCGTGGACCACCAGTAAAAGAAGATGGTAAAATCACAGGCGTCCCTACTTTTGCCAAGTTAGTAGGTCCATTTTGGTTCAACGTTTGAAGATTAGTATATGTTTCACACCGAAGTTTACTTTGCTGAAAACGAACATAATACAATCGCTCACTCTCAATCATGGTATAAACGTCCACCAAAAACTGTTGAAGAAGCCGCCTTGCATTCAAAATCAATGAGAACTTACCAACTCTGTCCTGAATATGATATGCAAAATACTCTCTCATTGAACACTTTGAATCTACTTTCTTTTTAGATTTCCTCTCTTCCCTGTGTGGTATATCAACCCTATAACAATCTTCTCCAAATGGAATAAGCAATGGATACTGGAGGGCTAGATACGACGGATGGAGCTCACAAATACGCTTAAGTCCCTCCGCTCTTGACTCGACGACAATATCTCTATTGTCAAGCTGCTCATCATTTTCTGTAAATATAAGAGCGGCGATCTCTGATGAAGTTGGTAGGTTGTATGTTCGGCCATCTTTAGTTCTCCTACCAATAAGACGCAACTTAAGGCTAACTTCAGGATTTTCATGAAATCGATCCCGTACATTCCTATACGTTTTCACAAGTTGATTATTTGAGTCTAACATCGACTTCAGGTACTGAATGATTTCAATGTCAAGCCGGTCAGAAATATCCTTAGACGTCTCCTTTTCTTTACTGAAATGAATGTAAAAAGAAATTTTAACAAATTAATATTTATACAAACGGCTAAAAAAAGAAGAAGAAAATTTTTAGAATATTACCTATAAATGTTTTTCCGGTTTGAGACTTCATTTTCAGTGTCATATATATATAACTGAGAAAACTTCGGTTTCGAACCATCATTAGGAAGAAGACCACCCAACGTGTGATAATTTTCACCACTTATTCTGTAAATGAACGGAGCCTTTCCCGTATTGATATTTGAATCAACCTTCCCTCCCATTGAAGTAAAACAAAACATAGAATTGAAGCGGCGAATGTGCTTTAAGAAATATTTGCTCTTTAATTCTATGTTCTTGAAAAGGTTCTGATAATCTAAACTGCTCTCTTTGAAATCCGGAAGTTGTACCTTTCCATAACCACAACATAGCATATAGGTTGTTCTTCCACCAACACTTACGCTTCTACCAGCTTCTGATCTCCACAATTTTGCATTACACATTTGACATACAACCGTTTGATCACCATGATCCAGATAATCTTGCAAACAGAATAAATAAAATAACATTAACTTATAAAAGAAAAAAAAAACCTTTTAAATGTTTTGTAAATTTAATATTTACCTTTAGAGACACCCTTATATTGGAAGCCTTCAATTGCTTGAGGTTCCACATCTTCTTCGTCAAACAAATTAACCATTCGGACAGGTGAGATGCAACGTCGATTATTTCTTGATGTATTAGTCGGTTCTCTTTGAGCAGAAGATGACCCAAGTGAGACCGTGTTAACATGAGTAAGTCCACCTGTAATTAATCATAACATTTCAAGGTTAATATTAATAAGATTCACAAACTTATAAAATTAATAGACACAAAGGAAATTGTACCAGATGGTGTTGCATTAGTAGGAGTTCTAAACGTGTTATTATTTGAACACTCATGTGTAACAGTGGGTTGTTTTCGAGTTGCAGTAACAGAACCAACTTTACGTCTTTTTGCATCAAGTTGTGATTTTCTAAGGTTTCGTAACTCTGCAGAATTGTGTCTTTGGACTTCAGCCACCGAAACTATGGAAAAAATAATATCAGTTTCTATATTAAATGAACTTTTAGTTTTAAAATAGTAGACTAATATAAAATAAAACTTGTATAACATAGAACTATGATACCGTTTGTAATATTGGACAAAGGAGTTCGTTGTGTAGAACCTGCGAATACACAAAGAAATAATAAAAAGACAGGGTTAGAGTAAAAAATTTGTAATAAGTTAAAAAAGTAAAGCTTTGAAATTATTAAATGTTATAGAAATTTCTTACCGGAAAAAGACGCGTTAAATTGGTTGTTTCTGCTTGTTCTAACGGATGATACGTCGATTGACACTAAAGTACTTTTGGATGTGGATGGGTTTGTATTATGACATTGTTTAGCATTGAGTCTCTTAGCATCCATTTGCAGTTTTCTGGATTTTCGACACTCCGATGCAATATTATTATTGACTTGAAGCGTACAAACAACGTATGAAATAATATTAGTTTTTATGTTGCAGTGAATAAGAAAGTCGTCTATTCTTATACGATAAAACATGTGTATTAAATTAATAACAATACCATTTGATGAAGTAGACAAAGGATTTTGTTGCAATTGTCCTATAAAGAATAGACGAACAAATAAAATTGACATAAATTATAAATATGGATTGGAAGTTCAGACTTTATACAAAGATATAAAACTAAAAAGCGTTATTAACTGATGTTACCGGGTGTCGAAAAATTCAATGTACTTTGGAAAGTTGAGCTTTGCTGAATATAATGGTTGGAACATTCAACGGAGTCACGGTTAAATATTGCAGTTGGCGGCACATTTTGAATTCCATTATTATGATTGTTCACCTTGCATCTCTTTGCATCCAGTTGTAATTTTCTATATTTACGACACTCGGCCGCGTTCTTAACTTTTTCTTCATGGGAGAGAACTGTGAAGAATTATGTATTAGTTACGTAAGTAAACGCTAATATAAATAAAGACATATATAAGTATGAAATATGTGTACCGTTTGAGATATTAGATAACGGCGTTCGTTTGTCATGACCTTAAAAAAATTCGAAAAATTAGATGACAAACCAAAAATAATACAAATACAAATACATTGTATATATATCCAAAAAAATTTACCATTTGAACTGCTAGATAGTCTTTTACGTCCCATTTAACCTAAAAGGAGGCAATTCTACATAAAATGCATCATAAGAGTGTAACACAATATAAACAAACTTAAAACTATGGATGATAATATGTAAGTATTATGTAAACATTCAACGATACATAATACTTAACTAACAATAGATTATAAATCAACGTAAACTACAAATAATCAAGTACTATTTACAAATATAGAATACATCAAAATAAACAAAAAATGTAGATAATCATTTTATGCGAAAATATGTAAAATTGAAAAAAAAAGGACATATGTGCAACTTGTATGATAGAAGATGCGACCGAGCAGAAAAAACCAACGATGAACTCTTGAAGCTTTGAGTCTTCTGATTTGTTTGTTTGATTGTGGATTAAGTTAGGAGAAATTTGTGAAAATGTGTAATGAGTAGTATGGTTTTATAGAACCTTCAAATTAAATTTGTAATTAAAAATATTAATTAATATGCTTAATTACTTACCATATATTAAAGAAATCGAAATATTTAAATTTTTGGTGTATTTTAAATTTAAATTTTTCGAAAATTTGAATTTATTTACATTTTTATTTTGTTGATTTTTAGTAACTATGTAATTACAATAAATTTGTTTAATAGAATTGTATTATAGCAACTTTGTAAATTTAAGGTAATATTTCGTTTGATTAGTTACCATTTTTATTAACTTTGAAAGATTTTGTTGCTTAATGTTATTGAATGTATTAGAATTTTTTTGTTTGGTATCCTGTTTTTATTAGATGTATAGATTTGATCAAAAAATGTCATTTACATATTGGTGTACATATTTATAACGTTTTTATTCTTATAAAGACATGAACATAATGTATAAATCATAAAAAATGAATCAACAATGCAATAGTTATTTGTCAAAAGTAAGACAAAAAACATAAAGTTCAAACACACCATTTATTCAATTGAAAATAGTATCAAACACCAAACAAACCATAGTTAAAAACAAATTGTCTCACACCATAAAAAAACATCCGGAAAATAAAAAAACAGTAAACAAACATATCATTGTTTCTATTTTTCAACCTTAGGGGTCAAAAGGGGAGTCTCAGGTGACTTGTCAGTGTAAACTTTCTTATCAGTCTTAAGCACTTTAGTTGTAGACTCGTTTGCATCATCGTCCAGCTCGTACACTTTGTCGAGGCTACGCTTCACTTCCTGCTCGTCATTTATGAAACTAACTCTGCAAGATGATTCTGGAGTGTTGTTATCTCCAACAGAATCCTACAAAAGTAAATGAAAGGTAAAAAATTTGAGTTTAACAGACATTAAATTTAAATTGGGTGAATGATTAAAGAGGTCAAAACAACCTTAAGAGAGACTGCATTTTGTGTAGACGATTCACCTACATCCAAGTTTTCAAATCCAGGTTGATCCACCTAAAAAATAAAACGATATGTATGTGAAACATATTAAAGTAAAACAATAATAAGTATTTATAAAAACATCTTATAAAGGAATATAGGAAGAGAAAGGAAACCTGAATATCAGAGAACCTTTCTTCGAGTGAAGCAACTATCGATGACTCATTTGTAAGTTTACGTATACCATATCCATCTAGGTGCTTATCAATGTTGAATCGACCAACTTTAATTTTGAACGCAAACTTTTTGTCCTCAAAAGCATGAAACTCAGCAGGAGTTGTTTTTTCTTCACCAGAAACCTTAATAACAAATGACATAGGTATTATAAAGTAAAATACATAACTTCTTAAGGACTGAATTTAAACAACTTACCTGTTTAGATTTTTCTAACATTTGCATTGCTGACATTCCCAGCAATTTCTTGGCTTCACGATCAAACAACGTAAGGGATGTTATACCAGTACAATCCTGCACCCTGATTGGAATTCTAAACCTAAATTTACAAATTACAAAATATTAGTAAAAAAAATGTCATTGTTGTTTTACTTTAAGGTTTGTATATTTAAGAAAAAAGCATACACTGGATCAGCAGAGACGATGTGCTTTGGACAATCTTTATTGACGCAAACCAAGACCTGTTTAAATGAAGTAACATCTATTTCTTCATTTTCATCAGGTAAACTTAAAGTAGGCTCGACCTTGTGGTTACAATGCTCACATCCCAGATAATACCACTCATCCTTATCATCGACACCCTTAACGGTTCCAACAACAATGACCTGTTTGTTAACCTACAAAAGAAACCGGAATCGGTTAAAAAGGTAATAAAAATATTACTTGTATGTAATGATATGATAAATCAAGTCATTCTTACCTCTGTTATCAAAGGAAGATCACGAATAGTGCTGAAAGGTGTTTTATTCAAGAATTCATCAGTAATATTCATGCTACCAGACGATCCAAGAGATCGTTGAACAGAAGATGATTCCTTAGAAATAAACTTTTCAATATAACTGTAAGGAAAAAAAAAGTCTACAACTTATCTATGATATTTTTAAAATATATATGTAAATAATAACAGGAGAAATTAAGGTATATCACCTTTTCTTAAAAGCACGAATATCCTCAATGTCTTCATTGATAAACAGCCGAGTTATATTGAATCCATTTTGAACGCTTATATTACCTTTACGTATAAAACATAAGCAACTGTTATTTCTTTTAAAAACATATTTGAAATATGTAAAATGTAATACCAAGTGTAAGAAATAACAAACCTTTATAATTGGTAAAGCTACCAAATTGAACAATGAGAACAACATGGACTTCGGCTTCATTCAGCTTGATGTACTCGAACATCTGCTCACTATATTCATCCCACAAAGAACAGGACATTTATACCCCCCTACATACAAATATGTTTCAAATATGTCTTCGTAAGAATTGATCGCATAAAGGACACATAAATATAACGTTAGAGATTATGAAAATAATAAATAATGATTCGAACACATGAAAGACATACTCCAGATCAATCAAGATAAGGTTCATTTTCATTTTCAAGCCCGCTTTTGTTTCTGTTGGCTCCGGTGGACTCCATTCTTCAACAAACCCAATGAAATCTAAAAGATTTAAAAAGTTATTTAAACTAATATAAGAATCAAAATTAAAAGAGTAAACATATATAAAAGATTAAGGATTAGCAAACAGACCAATCCTCTGTTCTTGAGACAGGTTACCAGACTTAATTGACTCAAAAGAAGAGAAATTAAAACCATATTGGCTTCCCTCAAACCTGCTACACTTCGTAAGATTTGTATCAAAAGTAAACGAAAGTATGTCATTTTTATCAAAATGTTTAACAGATTTGTTATCAGCTAGTTGTGGTCTATAGATATAATAAGCTTCGTTTTCACGTAAAAATTTTTCATGCTTCTTCATGTATCTATTCCACACAATCGCTTGCATTTTGGAACCCTGTTTTTTAATTATGAGAGATAAAAGAAAGTTTGATCAGAAATAATATACAAAAAAGTCATGTAACATATAAACGATATAGGAAATGACGATAGCAAAACTAACCTGTTCATCCATAACAACCATATCAATAGCAAGAGTTTCACCTGGTATCTTACGATTTGCTCTCTTCCAAAGTCTAAGTACCTTAACTTTGATTGTGTACTGACTCAGCCGCCATGTTATGTCATTCAAAAAGGTTACATTATTTGGATCCATAATCCTGCACGTTTGTATTATGTATCACAAATAACCGAGATACAAACAATGTTAGTATTATAGTGACATATGAATAAAGAATGTAAGAAGGATAAGTATTAGATGCTACCTGAGCAAGTGTAGAAGAAAAAGATTGAATGATTATGGATTGAAATCTTACATGTACTTATAATGATGCCATCTGTATTACATAAGGGAGCTTTTTTGTATTTTTAGTATACATTATACAAATAGGAAACAGGATATGAAATGGCAATCTAATTGATTATGTTTAAATGTTTCCAATCACGATTTTCAATCAATAAAAATGATAAAACTTTCCTTTATTATGTAAATCAAGCATATATTTAGTAAATTTAAAAAAACATTATGGTCAAATCATACTATAATTCACCTTACCGCCAAAATGAAGTTTTATGTAATTTTTGTTTTATTCGGGTTATTAAAAAAAACGTAAAATTTGTTTGTACAAAAACATTTAAAAGAAGTAAATATTAAGTTTGCAAGGTGATTCATTTTAGTTTATCATAGAAAACCAAACTTTTTTTATACCAATAAGAATTTGTGAAAAAATATATGTTAATGTTATATTAATCGTCTGGTATGTTGAGTAACTAACATCTAACGTTATTGTTTACATTTTTAAAAAATAAATTTAAACTTTTGATAAATACAATCCGACAAATTTAATGAAAAAAAAGTCAATGAGTTTAAAAGGTTGACAAATTGGGCGAATTATAGCTTGATTAAACATCATTAAAAAGTAATAACTTACATTGTTACATTGCCTCCTAAAAACGGTTTTATTTGCAAATTGAGGTGTTTGTAGATAATTATACTTATTAATTATGTTTGACTAATATTAGGATTCAAATATTTAAAAATATATTTTTTAAAAAAATGGAATCTAAACAAATAGGTGGATACTAATAAATGGTAAAATTTTACATAAGCATTTATACATGGATCGTGTTTAGTCTGTTAAGCAATGTAACAAAAATTGTTATACGAAATTTAAATTTTTAATATTGAGAATGCTTAATGATAAGTATTAATAATTTACCAAAATTTAACTTGTATAAACACTATTAACAAAGTCAAAGGTTAACATTTAAACTTGTCTAAATTTTAAGCATCTATATACCACTCTAAATCATATTATCCATATTTACCTAATTCTAGAATAACATCCACATTCAAATCATTGTTTTCAACACAAAGCATACCACAACTATCAAGCCATAGAAGGTCATATGTTTTCTACACAAAGCATACCACAAATGTATCGTTTAAAACACATGACAACCCAAAAAACACACAATTTACCACATCAGTAGTAAAACGTGTAAATGTATGTGACCACTAATCGTTAATCATGTTCCAAAAAAACACCATAACCAAGGTGCTAAAAGTTACCCACCACCACTATGTTCACCAACAAACTACCACCAGTTAGATGCCAAAGTATGTGAACAACCAAAAAACTACCACCACCAAGATAACTAACTACCATCAACCCTAGCTACTTTAGAGAGCTTAAACAGACCTTGTTTTTCAAACCACAGGAAATGAATGTGATCACCTTTCTGCAAACCTTTATCAGCAACAAACGGTGCCATACCTTTGAGGCTGTAACGTTTACTGGTTCCCCTGTCTTCAATACCAACAGAAACACCCCAAGTATAACCCTCACCGTCCTTAATTGTCAATCCCCTGGACCTGTTCAATCCATTTTCCCTAGCCCACGTTGCCTTCATTCGCTAAAACAATATAAATAATTTACAGTTTATTAAAAAGGGTCTATGTACCAGCAATATTACTATAATTATGGAATAAAACATATAAGACTTACAAACTTATTGTCAACCACAAACGCAACTGGAACGGGCCAACCCTCTGAATTCCACACATCCTCAAGTGAAGGAACTTCATTATCCTGAACTTCCATATCATCTCCATCTGATTCATCGTCTCCCTCTGAATCCTCATCTCCCTCTGAATCCTCATCTCCATCTGAATCCTCATCTCCCTGGGATTCTTCTTCTCCACCTCCATCAGAAACAACAATTATATCCTCATCTTTCACCTTATCATCATCCTCATGCTGGTCATCGTCTTCCCACTCATCGGGAGCAAGAGTTAGCTTGTCTTTCTTAAAGAAGGACAACTCGTATGATCTCTGTTGCGTATAACAAAGAAGAACATCAGTAGTATACTCATGGGTTGAATAATGATAGTTATTGATACTTATAAGTTGAGAAACAAACCTGTTGGTAAATTTCAAAGACGATCAGATGATCTTTTGTTATCTCAAAGGTTTCTTTCATGTACGGCCATCCTTGACTAATGAAAACATCATCACCATCGTCTTGTAGCTGAATGTGGAAAACATGCCCTGAACAAAGATAGATAAATATTAATGTTAATCAGACAAATACAGATCTAGTAACGTATAAAAACTGTAATTTAATGGTAAACCATCTTGTGTATACATAATATACACAACACACGACCTGGAAATGAGCTGACCATAATGGGTTCCATTGGAGGCTGTCGGTTGTACAGACCATGATGAACAAAGCAACTTATATGCTGAAAAGTTGAAAACAATGTTGAAACATGACTACAAATTACTCTGAATTATGAGATAAGTAATCAAGATAAACGACGGTTAAAAAGACTTACCAGCCGATTCTCATCATTGAGTGGGTCATCAAGTTTGCAGTAGAAAAATTTGCCTGGTGCAGATATGGCATCCTGGTGAAAAGTGATCATCCAGAAAGAATGCAGCATGTCTTCGAACTCAAAAACAAAGTTGCAACCACTTGGGTAATTTAGAGTGGTAATCATATGCTTCCAGCCATTGTAAAAAAACCATTTGCGACCGAGTTTCATAACCTTAACTTCAAACGATCTCTCGTCTAAAGTGTGAATATGGGTCGTGCCAGTAGGGAAGTTATACTTCTTAATCCAGTCATCATATTCCTTAGGCAATGCCTACACATAATGAGCAAAAAGCAGATTTGGTTATAATGTAAAACTTTATTAACAGTTTTGAATGACACATATCAGCAAATCTATACATCTAATGAAATTAGTGTTCACATAATGAGCAAAAAAAAAACCTAATTATAATGTAAAACTTTATTAACAGTTTCAAACACATCACTCACCCATGAACATATATTAAGATATAATGAAATTAGTGTTCGAATAAGAAAGCTTGCTTACCTGACATACACTGTTGTTGCCCTCAGACTTCAGCCAAAATCCGTGCACCATTATGAAGTGGCTTATGAACAACCTGTAGTATCATTAAATTAAAAAACAAATTAATACATCATTCATATTACTACAATTTCATGATTTATTGTAATACATAAATGACCAAAACAAAGATGATGATACACCTTACAAATAAAGAAGCATTGAATTGAAACATATTCAAGTACCTTTCTTAAAACAGGGTTTAAAAAATGAATCGATAACTAAAACATAAACCTCTAATAGAAACTTAAAACAGATATACTCAGCAGTAGCTTTACTAAAACATTAATCAAACCTTATAACATCAATTGAACCCTATAAACACCTAAAACAATACCTAAAACATAAACCACTAATCGAACCCTAAATCATAAGAAACCATTAAAATTTTTCTTAAAACATCAATGTAAACCTAAACATAAACCCATAATCATTGTGAATAATAATAAACGAAAACTAAAGAACAATGATACAAAGCTTATAACATCAGTTGAAGCCTGAAACCTAATGAATGCATACCTAAAAGAACCTGTTGCATCATTAAATTTAAAAACAAATTAAAACATCATTCATATTACTACAATTGCATCATTCTGAATAATAATAAACGAAAAGTAAAGAACAATGATTTGTAATAATATAACATCATGTGTTTGAAGCCTTAAACCTAATGAATGGATACCTAAAACATAAACCTCTAATACAAACCTAAATCAGTAGTACTCATCAGTAGCTTTACTAAAACATCAATCAAACCTTATTGAATCATTGAAACCTATAAACTGGTTGACGATACCTAAAACATAAACCACTAATCGAACCCGAAATCATAATAAACCATTATCCATTTTTCTTTTAACATCAATTAGTACCTAAACATCAACCCATGGTAAAAATTCTGAATAATAATAAACGAAAACTAAAGAACAATGATTCAAACCTTATAACATCAGTTGAAACCTGAAAGCTAATTTATCGATACCTAAAACATAAACCTCCAATAGAAACATAAATCAGTATTTGTCATCAGTAGCTTTACTAAAACATCAATCAAATCTTATAACATCATTTGAACCCTATAAACACCTAAAACGATACCTAAAACATAAACCACTAATCGAACCCTAAATCATAAGCAACCATGTAAAATTTTTGTTAAAACATCAATGAAAACCTATAGAACAATGATTTAAAACTTATGAAATAGTTGAAGATTGAAACCTAATAAATTGATACCTAAAAGATAAACCTCAAATAGAAACCGAAATCTACTGATGAGTAGATTTCTTAAAACATTAATCAAACATTATATCATCATGTGAACCCTATAAACACCTAAAACGATACCTAAAACATAAACCACTTATGGAATCCTAAATCATAAGAATTTATTCAAATATTTATTAAAACATCAATGAAAACCTAAAACGAAATCTAAAAAAGATAAACCTAATTAGAAACAAACATAATACCCTAAATCTAAAGACTATCTAACAATCTATACATGAACCCTAAACAACTAAATTTGCCAGTAGAGAAATAACAAACATGATATTAGAATAAAAAAATACATAAAAAACAGGTTAATATTAGAATCAATTATGTCAGTAGACAAAAAACAAACATGAACCCTAAACCCCCAAATCTGAACCATTATTTAACACCAATCAAAAATACCAAAAAAATAGGTTACCTTGATGGAGACACACGATGAAGATGAATAATCGCCGACGGACGGTGTTGCAAAGCAGATGAAAACACAAAAAAAAAACAGATAAAAATAAAACAACCGATTAATTCTTAAAAATTATAAGAAACAACAATATGTATTGTAATCGTATGAAAAAGAAACAATGAATCGTTACCAGGAAAGATCGTCTGGTGTGGGTTGATGAAGAAAATCGCCAAGTTCGCAGAGAATGAGAGAGAGAGAGCGGCGAAGAGGGATGTGAATGATGAGAGAGAAACGTATGTGGGAATGATTAAGGGTATTGATTGGGTAGGTTATTGATTTTAGGAAACTATTAACTCACAAATTTAAACCATATTTATGTATTTTGAGTCTAATTTTTATTTTTTAAAAAAGATAAATTTTATAAATTACAAGAGAAGGACACATGGCACAATGTGGGAAGAGAGAGAAACTGAGGTGAAATGAGGGAGTGCCAAGTGTCCTCATGGACTTTGTTTTATTAGATGTATAGATTATTATTATTACTAGAGCATTTACATTAACTCCTCTATAATGGTGTGAGTTTGATCTCTATTTTATATAGAGTGGGTATAAGTAGTTGTGAATAGAGCAGAGAGAAAATATTTGAAGAAGACACTGTTCACCAGTAAATTTGGAAGAGACAGTGTTCATCCTCCATAATTTTTTAATATTTTTAAAAGTGGTTATGAGTAAAGAAGAGAGAAAAGGTAATGATAAAAGTATAAAATAAAGATTATTAAATAGAAAAGGAGAGAAAAAAAATAGTAATTTTTAGTGTAATTATATAAATGGAGACGGAGGAGCTAATGTGAATGCCCTTAGTAGTAGTAATATTTTCAGGAAGCTAAAATTGATTACAAATTAGAGACACTAGGGTAAAGGACTTTAAAACCCAAGAATATACAAAACATATAAACAAACTAATCAAATTTTCGTTTTCATTAAACATTTATATCTTTTAATTACATGAATAAAATGATGATTAATTGACTTTTTTTTCTTCTTATTGCGAGTTCTATTTGTATAAATTACCGGACTTCTATTTATATACAAAAATTAGTTTCTATTTACTGATTTTAATACTATACAGTAGTTGTCATTTGAGTGGAGCAAAATCCATTATATATTGATTAACAAATTATTTAAATGTTTTTTCTTATCTTAAGAATACATAAATGTACATCATGCATGCTGATTGTCAGTAAATATGTATGTGTAGATCTTACTGGGGGTTTATGGTAGGGATATCGGTTTTAAATGTGGAAGCTAAAAAGGTGGCTAAAGATGAAACAGCCTGCTTGTAGAATCAACACGCGTTTGTGTTATTTGCTTTTGATATAGTTGGATCTCTTGCCCTTGAGGCTTTTCAATTCCTAGATCGGGTGCAAAAGATCATACACAATAATTCTTCGTCCTCTAAGAACCAAGGTTTTATTTTTAGCACCGTAGGATTTGCAAATCGAAAGGGGGTTAAGGCGCAACTTGTTGCCCGTTTACCTACCAGCCGCTTGTAATTTGTTACGAGTTTGTTCCACGAATCTGTTCAAAGATATTAAAGAACTTTTAACAATATAATAAATTATTATTAATGTCGATTACAAAATAGAAAAACTAGGTCAAAGAAACCTCAAAACCCTAAAACATACAAAACATATAAAGAAACTAAGAAAATTTTGTTTTTTTAAACATTTATATATTTTAATTATAAAAATAAAATCATGCTTAATTGATTTTTTCCCTCTTCTTGTGAGTTCTATTTGTATTAATCACCGGCCTTCTCGAGAAATTGAGTCAAGCATCAATTATTGAAAAGAAAATAAAAAAATATATATAAAATCGGGACTTTGACAATTTCTCCTTATAATAATAAAAAATATAAAACACAAGTGATATAATGCCATAATGGGTCATGTGGACATTACACCATTTGAGTTTTACGTCACTGTGATCCTAATGAGACACGGTTTGGCTTTATCATTACAAACTCGTATATGAGAACTTGCATGTATTTGAAACTCCATTGACATCTCATACGTGCATGTTCCCTTTTACAAAATTATATTTTACATCGTCTAACTCTTAGAAAATAGATGGATATATGTTCCGCCTCGTAAATCTAAGTTTATATAGTATAAGGGTTAAATATAAATAAGCTTAATTTACTAAATATGAGAAGTGAAGCGGGAAAAAAATCAATTTCCCATCTGTTTAAACATGTTTTCTTAACGAATAGTAGTATACGTTAGAGTAATTATGTAATTACTCTACAAGAGAAATGATACTAATTTTCTTTTTTGTTTTTTATTTTCAATACTAAAATAAATGTTTAACAAGATAAGTAAAATTTCAAAATAAATTCTCCTTCAGTCCTTACGTTAAGGCCTAGGATAAGAACCATATATCCAAGAACCTCCTCTATATAAATCGGATTTTGTTAGTAAAATAGCTAGCGGTTGAATTTAAGAAACAACAGTGGTAACTGATCATTGTCTAACTTTCAATAGCTATAGCCGTTAACAATCATACTATTTCAAGAAGAGTTGCAATGTTTCAACAAAATCTTGTGTGGGCTCGCAAGTCGCAACCTATAAAAGAACGAACTTTCGTATGATTCTTATATGTTTTTTTGATCATAGAAAAATCACATAGCCGTTTTTGTGTTGTATTTGAATTCTCTTATTTTGAATCTTTCAGTAAAACTTTTTAGAGCACTATTGAAATATTTAAATCCGACAATTAGTTATTCTTAAACGATTTAGAAATGATATACGACTCTCACCAATTATAAAACGTAAAACTCTACTAATGTTTTTTTATTTGTAAATAACACATTGGTATGCTTTTCACCTTTAGTACGTGAATTTCACCTTTAGTTAGAAAATACTCAAATTTCACTTAATTAACAACTTGTGTGTAGAAATTAATCAATTTTGATGTAACAATTTGTCAAATGATTATTAATGTTACTATTCAAAAACGCGATTTAGATTTTTATTATTTGAAAATCAGGAAATGTTTATAATGATTAAAAGGAAAAAAGATATATATAAATTAAAAACACAGTTGTGGTGGCGATCGGAGTCACGGGCTTCACTTGACTATTGCAGACCCATACAAAAACAAAACAAAAAAAGTACACTCCACAACCAAATTCCTCACAGCCTTGCAACCTATCTCCATGTTTCTGGCTCTTTATGTTATATCAATTTCAAATTTATTTTTAAATCTTAAATTTATAGAAAAGAATGGAGACTTAAATACAAATTTAAAGAAACTTATTTTTACGTACGACATTTGATTGATTTATTTTTTTGTTCTTTAGTTAAGAAAAATTTACACAAACACATTATTCGATCACCTTTTTATAGGAGTTGGAAACCAATGAACAGAAGGTATATATATGTGACCATAAAGAATAACTATTATTATGTTGATAAATAATTAAACTAATAAAAATTAAATGACAGAATAAAGAAAGGTCCAAACTCACCGCTAACGGGTAGTGTCCACCCCTCTCGATCTCTTTGAGATGTCATTTTCTAATATAAACCACCCCTACATGTAGCCCCACGAAACCTATGCAGATCTTTCGATTGATTTTCGTTTAACCACGCTTCAACTTTTACGTAGCTATGTTGTCAATGACTCGACTCGTTTGAAAAAACTCAATGAAAGTTTGAAACAAACCTAGCTTTGTTAAATTACACAAATTCAAACCTCGTTTGAGACTAAATCAAACTTGGTTAATAATTGAGCTAGATCTAGCTAGAGTTTATACAATTCTGGTTATATTTGGAATAAATAAATAAATAAACTATACTAATATTTTACTATATGAGTTAACATTAGAATAAGATTTAAATTATTAGTACGGTGATATGTTAAAACAATAATAATTTTACAATCGAATTAAATTCAATATAAGTTGTACAATACTGTGCTCAAGATGAGTTGACGAAACGGATAGCCAAGGAACCAACTTGCTTAAGTAGTCGGGAGCAGAAAAAAACAAGGCATATATTTCAGAGCCAATATATGTTAAGAATTGTGCAATCCGTATTTGAAATCAAGAAAATCTTTGCAATAAACTGCATGCTCCCCATATTTATCTATACAAGCTTTATGAAAATGAAACAAAATATAAAGTTTTCTTGTTTAGATTGCCAGCAGAAAGTGAAAGTTACCATCGAGCAATTAGTAATACTTTGGATTATTAATACTAGGTTAGAGTCCCGTGGGGACCCACGGTTCACCCAAAAGTAAAATGAAAAAAAAGTAGGAAAATAAGAATTATATTATGCAATTTGTTTTGGTTACTAAATGTTTGATAATGCAATATATCGAGTAAGTAAAGTTTAATTTGACAACTGCAAACTACATAGCATACTATCACAATATCACACATTACATCATTTGGGTAATATCTATATTCTAATCATAATTAAGCTTAAGCATAGAACACTTATCATTTAGTTGGGGCTTAACGAACTTCAACCAATATCACACATTACATCATTTGGGTAAGGGTAATATCTATATTATAATCATAACTAAGCTTAAGCATAAAACACTTATCATTTAGTTGGGGCTTAACGAACTTCAACCAATGGTCCATTTTCATTACTTCACTCAAAATCTTCCAACTCTTGCTCATTGATAGCTGATTTTTCACCTTCGAAGTTGTTATCATTGTCATCACGATCCTCGGAGTGCAACTCATTTTCAATAATTTATGAAACATCCACTATTGTATTCCATATTTGTGTTCTACATAAAATATAGTTGTTGTAAAGATATGGATACGATGATAAGTAAATTAAGAAACAATCCTTAACCCACTTACTTGAACGGGTAGCTTATATTTTCATGTTATCTCTCCAATGGTTCAAACCGATTACATAGCTAAAAAACAACTAATAAGAAAATGGGTCCAATATCACATGTTGTAATATAAATTTCCTATATTTTATTAAAAAAAATAGACACCAAAAGGATCAACCCAGACCCATTTCAACATGTAGCCAAAAGGACCCATTGTACACACACGTTAGGCAACTTTTGACATGTTACAAAAAGCCGCCAAAAAAACGTCATTATTTAAACTGTGTAAATATAGTACTTAACAATTAAAAATCTTAATAAATAACATCAAAATCATAATCAATCATTCAAATCAATGACATTAAAATAATCCGTGTCTGAAATTGACTTACCCATTATATACAAATTATTATTAACATCTTAAAATTAGCACACTTATTGAAATCAAGATGATGTTTATCGTTTAGTTACAATTGATTAAAGGAAAGTCGTAATATCTAAATGAAAGTCGGTCAACAATGTTAAAATGAAATTCGTATATTAGTAACATCAATAAATAAAATTAAAAATCTTAATAAATAACATCAAAATCGTAATCAATCATTCAAATAAATGACGTTAAAATCATTCGCGTCTCAAATTGCCTTACCCATTATATACAATTTATTATTGACATCTTTAGTAATCATTATTAGTTGTACAGAAAGTAACATTTTGAAAATTTATATTATCATTTAATTTCGTTGTTAAATTTGGTATGACGATTAAATGATTTTATTATTTGTTAAGGTTTATATAGTATTGTTGTGTCTCGAACAATTCTGCAAAATTGGAAATACTGTGCCTCGATTGACGTGATCGAGTAGGAATATTTATTTATATATTTGAATTATAAAAATGGAAGGATTGGTAATTGACGTGAATTGGTCAACAACGCTTAAAATTAGCAAAATCAAACTCAAAGACATAAAGTCAAAGAATTGACCTCCATCAAATTAACAAAAACGTAAAAAGTTTTTACTCAGATTTAGTCAACAATATTAAAATTAAGGTCGTAATATTAGTAATAGCAATGAAAATTATCTTGAATACATTATATATTTTAGGAAACTGTTAAATAGATTTAAATTATATTTATTATTAAAAGAATAATAAAAGTGTAGGAAAATAAATGTACACTCCCATCTTCGGATTTTATTTAAATTATAAACTGTTTAATAGATTTAACATTGTTAAATAGATTTAAATAAATGTTTGAAAGAAAGTAGTATATGTTTAAAAAAATATTGTTTCATCACAATTGATTAAAGGAAAGTTGTATTATCAAAATTAAAGTCGGTCAACAATATTAAAATGAATTTCGTAATATTAGTAATATCAATAATTAAGATTAAAAATGTTAATAAATAACAACCAAATCATAATTAATCATTCAAATCAATGACATTAAAATTATCATAAATAACATTAAAACCCTTCAAAAATAACAACAAAATCATAATTTAAATTTCAAAATCAATGACATCTTGTGGTGAAACCTTAGTAACAAACATTTTGTGCTCGATTGAACACCATTTGAAGACACAATATTCGCCAATGGAAGTATCTTTTGATTGAAGCAAATCAGGTCATCCAATCACAGTAAACCTTTACAAAAGAATTATGTATAGAAAATTTAGAATGTGTAACTAATTATAAAATAAGAATATTGTAAACATAAATGTTGAATATGCAAATAAGAAACCTAGCGACTTGTGAAACAATTTCTGCATGTAATATTAGTAGTAGTATTAGTATACGTTAGTATTAGTAATTAGTAATATATTTGTAAAAACAGTAATAGAAAAATTTAATTCGGTCAATAAGATATAAATGGGATTAAAATTAAAAATCGTAATATCAGTTTTAGTATTAGTAATATATTCGTAATTTAATTCGCTCAATAATAAATAAATGAGCTTAAAAATCGTAATATATAACATTAAATTCGATCAATTATTATTAATGTCATTAAAACTCATAATAAATAACATTAAAAAATGAATAAATCCTATTAATTGCAGGCAAGGCCAATAATAATTTATAAAGATAGATTAAATATAATTTCATATTAATATAAATAAATGAGATTAAAAAATCGTAATAAATAAAATTCAATTCGGTCAATTATTATTAATGTCAATTAGTATTAGTAATATATTCGGTCAACAATACTATTTTTACGAATAGTAAAACTAAAATCATAATATTAGTATTAGTTAATATTAGTAATTATTATAATTAGTAATATATTCGTAAAAATAGTAATAGAAAATTTTAATTCGGTCAATAAGATATAAATGGAATTAAAATTAAAAATCGTAATATTAGTTTTAGTATTAGTAATATATTCCTAATTTAATTCGGTCAATAATAAATAAATGAGATTAAAATTAAAAATCGTAATATTAGTATTTGTATTAGTAATATATTTGTAAATTAATTCGGTCTATTCGGTCAATAATAAATAAATGAGCTTAAAAATCGTAACATATAACATTAAATTCGGTCAACTATTATTAATGTCATTGAAACTCATAATAAATATTATTAAAAAATAAATAAATCCTATTAATTGCAGGCAAGACCAATAATAATTCGAATGAATAGTAATATAAATAATATTAAACATAATTTCATAATCATAAATTAAACATAATTTTGTAGTATTATTAATATAAATAAATGAGATTAAAAAATCATAATAAATAACATTCAACTCGGTCAATTATTATTAATGTCAATAAATAACATTAATTCTAACATACTAAAAATACATTAAAAATAATTAAATCTTATAAAACATAAATTCGAAAAAACTAATTATAAATAAATGAGATTAATAATTTTAATAAATAACATTAAATTCGGTCAATTATTATTAATGTCAATAAATAATATTAGACATCTTAATAAATAACAGTAAAAATGAATAATTCTTATTAATTGCAATCAAGACTAATCATAATTCATAAACATAGTAATATAAATAAATGAGATTATAAATCTTAATAAATAAACTCAAAATCGTAATCATTAATTCAAATAAATTACATTACAAACATAAAAAATCGTAATTTTAATTTGAAAATCAATGACTTCTTGTGGTGGAACCTTTGTAACAAACAGCCTGTGCTGGATTGAACACCATTTAAAGACACAATATTCGCTAATGGAAATGTCTTCTAATTGAAGCAAACTAAAATCATAATATTAGTATTAGTATTAGTTAGTATTAGTAATTAGTAATATATTCGTAAAAACAGTAATAGAAAATTTTAATTCGGTCAATAAGATATAAATGAGATTAAAATTAAAAATCGTATTATTAGTTTGAGTATTAGTAATATATTCATAATTTAATTCGGTCAATAATAAATAAATCAGATTAAAATTAAAAATCCTAATATTAGTATTAGTATTAGTAATATATTCGTAAATTAATTCGGTCAATAATAAATAAATGAGCTTAAAAATCGTAATATATAACATTAAATTCGGTCAACTATTATTAATGTCATTAAAACTCATAATAAATATCATTAGAAAATAAATAAATCCTATTAATTGCAGGCAAGACCAATAATAATTCGAATGAATCTATAATCTATAACTTATAATAAAAGAATTGAGTTTGTATGAGGTGGCATTCAATGGAGGCCTCAAGCCCCCATTGAAGGTGCCATGTGGTACCTTGAGGTGATAGTATTAAATTTATTATTTTAATCTATTTTTAATCATTAATAAAAAAAACCCCATATTATAATTTATTTAAAAGGAAATAAAATAACATATGGATAAAAAATATACTAAAATCTAATCTACTAAAATAAATATTAAACATTTATTATTTTTTATCTCATGTTTTCTCCCATAACTTTTAAACGCTAATATCTTTTAGATACGAGATTTTCTAAAGAAAAAAGGTACACCAAATTAACGAGCATTTTATTATCTTTCCAACGAGTACCATAGTGTTATATAAAAAACGGAGAAAAAAAACGATTATTGGTGATACCCGACCCGATTACCCGAAACCACATACCCAAATATCCGAACTACATAACCGATCATATACCCATGAATTTTTAACGCATCACATAACCCTTAGACTAATGCGTTCGATATTTGCAATATACGTGCACTAGGGGTGAGCAAAATTAACCATAACCGACATAACCGAATCATAACGGACATAACCGAACCGATTTTAATCGATAATCAACATAACCAATGGTTATGGTTATGAAGCTTTGGTTAACCGATATAACCGAACCGACCCATGCACACCCCTAACATGCACCATCATAAATTAAAAAGTTTATAGTATGTAACAAAATATATGTATGGTTATTATAATACTATTTCAATAAATAATTTTTTTTTCTTATTTCATGTTAGTTATTTTTAGAGTGATCGATTACAAACTTCCGAATTCATTTGACATTATATAATATTTTGTAATGGCACTAAATTTATACCCCGGCGCAGAGATTCGTTTTTTTTTATATTTGAATATGATAACTTACGGCAGGGATTTGTTCAAAATAAATAATAATAATAATAATAATAATAATAATAATAATATTTATTTATTAATCATATATTGGTAAGTCATTAATTATGTTGTCATATTAGATATTTTATTATGTCATATTGTCACACCCTCAAAATCCACTTGCGGAGTTTTACCGCGAGGCGCATGACAAACCAGGATCCAAGTCAACGATCACAATAAACAAATCTAAATGAACATATGCAATTTCAAAAACATAGTTTAAAATCCCCAATTACAGCGGAAGCTTATTCTCAAAACATAATCCAAAAGTACACCAAATTATTCAATGTTCGAAAACCATGCAACCCTAACTAGACGCCGTGCAGACGCGTGCGCCCTAGTTCCATAGTGCTACCTTAGCGACCTGAGAAAACATGTAAGAGTTACGTCAGCACAAAAATGTTGGTGAGTTCACAGGTTTGTAATTACAGTACCAAGTTCAACCTGTCCATACTATATCAAATTGTAAACCAAAGTACGCTAGCTAGGCGTATGTTTTGTTACTACTACGATTGGAAAACCATTACTAACTCGCAAACCAGATGTTGTGCCCGAATAGTAAACCTGTTCCTGTTTGAGACAATATGCACTCGCCCGACCCTTCAAGCCGACGAGCGGGGTTGGTCACTCCCAATAGATCTATTCACATTTCCCCGTTGTGCTAACCCGCACATTCATGGTTTCCCCCGGGACTTCCAAAGATCGTATAGTAAACCATAGAAACCCATAGTATGACAGTTGTTACCAAAACATAAGTTTAACACATGTTTTCTCCCCCAAAAGTGAAACCAGTTAAAAGTGGGGCCGTGAACTCACCTTAGGTTGCGTTACTTCGTAATACGAATAAAATCAGCAAGCTATGCTAGCCCCGTAAAGCGGCGACCTAACATATGACAGTTACAAGTACTTAGACTAATAACCCGTAGGTTAGTTAGTCCCTAGATGTCCAGACCATAACCAAGTTCGTTTGAAAACACTGTGACTGTTAAACTAACCCAATGTATAAGACTCAACATCCCATTGGTGACCTGAGACTCCCTGTTTTATACTTGCACTCTCAAACATACAATCATGCAATCACACTTAACATACGTTAAAGTCCAACAAGTTATAGCACATAGTTCAAGTATCACATAAATAAGTCCGAGCACATGTTACCAAGTTATTAGATATGTTACGGGGTTCCTAGCATGTTCCTAGGTGTTAAATCGGGTCCCGGAATGCTAAAATACACTTACAGCAGCAGTACAGGCGATTAGGAAAAGTCAACTAGCAATTACGTTGGTCAACAGGCAATTAGGAAGGCTAATCGCGTATACTATAGGCAATTAGGGTCATGTGGTATGCAAATCAGGAGTTTATAGGCGATTAGGGTCATAAGACATGCATTTATAGGCGATTAGGGTCATAAGACATGCATTTCAGGACTTAACTAGCAATTAGGATCACAATTGCATGCAACGAAGGCAATTAGCCCCCAATCACCTATGCTATAGGCGATTAGGGTGTCATAGCACGCGATTAGCCTCCTAATCGCCTATAGCATAGGCGATTAGGGTTGCTAATCGCCTTCAGCCCAGCTGTTCCGGTTTTGCGCGCGTTTAACACTCCAAATCAATCCCAGAACGTGTGTAAACATCAAATATCAATCAAACAACCATATCAAACATATTTCCATCAAAATCCTTCGTTTAACCTCGTTCTATCAGCCCTGAATGCAACCATGTATCCCAAAAACAATACACATAGCATGAAACATCACATTAACATGCATAACCGTAACCCTAATGAACAATTACTCAGATTTCATCAACATGCTATCATCATCAATCTGTAACTACCTTAATATCATGTTAACAATCCTTCTTGAATCACAAAAACCCTATCTTTTAATTATAAACACACATATAACATGCATGATAGTTAGAATCCAATTAACAATGATTATTAACGAATTTCAGAAGACACATACGTTTATAAACAGGTCTGGACCATTAGGGATTGAAGAAAAACATTATTAAAAGTTGCATGAATGAAAACCACACCTTAGGTTTATGATAGATTGATGTAATAGGCTTGAAATCGTGTGTTTTGATCCAAAATCGTGTTCCAGAGGTTGTGTGTGTGTTGGGGCGAGTTGTGGGACGACTAGGGTTGTTATAATGAAGTTTAGGAGGTCAAGTATTGTATTTATAGTCGTTTTTAGTCGCCAGGTACGTTGCAGGCGATTATGCAGCTTTTGCAGGCGATTAGGGCTGCTAATCGCCTTCCCTATAGGCGATTAGCCTGCTAATCGCCTAGAACAAGTCCCAATCAACTAACATTTGAAGCTAATCGCTACCCTATAGGCGATTAGCCCTCCCTAATCGCCTATAGGGGTTGGTTCTGCGTATTTTGCGCGTTAAACCCCGTTTTAACATATGTTAACACATTTTCACATACCGACAAGTCACATAATGATTGTAAACACATAATACTTGCAAACAAACACATTCACACTCGTTCACCAATTCCCGGGACTCGAGACTTGTATGTTCCCTATGCTTTGACGATTCTACAAATCGTCACCCCTTGTACACTTGGTTAAGGACTGACATCTAATGACCTCTAGACAGACATCTAATGATCCCCTAGACTAAAATAACAGTTCCCGATCCATAACACGACTCAACTAACCCAGTTAAGTATAATATACGCGTGACTCGCTAAGGTAGACTTTAATCTAGACAACGTTGTTAGCCTGAATTTGCCGGGTGTCACATATTCGATATTTCAACCCCGGGACGCTCCCGGGATAAAAGCTAGTAGTAATATAAATAATATTAAACATAATTTCATAAAGATAGATTAATCATAATTTCGTAGTAATATTAATATAAATAAATGAGATTAAAAAATCATAATAAATAACATTCAATTCGGTCAATTATTATAAATGTCAATAAATAACATTAATTCTAACATACTAAAAATACATTAAAAATAATTAAATCTTATTAAACATAAATTCGAAAAAAGTAATATAAATAAATGAGATTAATAATTTTAATAAATAACATTAAATTCTGTCAATTATTATTACTGTCAATAAATAATATTAAACATCTTAATAAATAACAGTAAAAATGAATAAATCTTATTAATTGCAATCAAGACTAATCATAATTCGTAAAGATAGTAATATAAATAAATGAGATTATAAATCTTAATAAATAAACTCAAAATCGTAATCAATAATTCAAATAAATTACATTACAAACATAAAAAATCGTAATTTTAATTTGAAAATCAATTATTTCTTGTGGTGGAACCTTTGTAACAAACAGCATGTGCTGGATTGAACACCATTTAAAGGCACAATATTCACCAATGGAAATATCTTCTAATTGAAGCAAACTAAAATCGTAATATTAGTATTAGTATTAGTTATTATTAGTAATTAGTAATATATTCGTAAAAATAGTAATAGAAAATTTTAATTCGGTCAATAAGATATAAATGAGATTAAAATTAAAAATCGTAATATTAGTTTTAGTATTCGTAATATATTCATAATTTAATTTGGTCAATAATAAATAAATCAGATTAAAATTAAAAACGTAATATTAGTATTAGTATTAGTAATATATTCGTAAATTAATTCGGTCAATAATAAATAAATCAGATTAAAATTAAAAATCGTAATATTAGTATTAGTATTAGTAATAAACAAATGAGCTTAAAATCGTAATATATAACACTAAATTCGGTCAATTATTATTAATGTCATTAAAACTCATACTGAATAACATTAAAAAATGAATGAATTCTATTAATTGCAGGCAAGACCAATAATAATTCGTAATATTAGTTTTAGTATTAGTAGTATATTCATAATTTAATTCGGTTAATAATAAATAAATGAGCTTAAAAATCGTAACATATAACACTAAATTTGGTCAATTATTATTAATGTCATTAAAACTCATAGTAAATAACATTAAAAAATAAAATAAATCCTATTAATTGCAGGCAAGACCAATAATATTCATAAAGATGGTTTAAACATAATTTCGTAGTAATATTAATATAAATAAATGTGATTAAAAAATCGTAATAAATAACACTTCAATTCGGTCAATTATTATTAATGTCAATTAGTATTAGTAATATATTCGGTCAACAATACTATTTTTACGAATAGTAAAGCTAAAATCGTAATATTAAAAATAAATGAGAGTTATTTCGTTCATAAATAAATGTTAAATTGATTAATAATCAATCATTCATAATAAAAAATAAATGAGGCTTATTATGGTAAACTGAAATTCATATTAATATTAATATAAATTCGGTCAATTATTAAAAGATAGTAATAAATAACATTAAATTCAGTCAATTATTATTAATGTAAATAAATAACAATAATCCAGATTCAAATTTCAGATTAAATGACATTAAATTCGGTCAACTATTATTAATGTAAATAAATAACAATAATTCAGAATTAATGATATTAAATTCGGTCTAATATTACAATAATATTAAACATAATTTCAAAAAACAGTAATATAAATAAATGTGATTAACTGTAACGTTCTTGTTGTGTATGTTTTTAGACAACAGAAATTTGTTCATGGCCTTTAGCACATTCTGAATTGACACGTTAAAAAACAACATTAAAAAATAAAGAATCATTTTTGAAAATTAAATAGGCATATGTACATGAAAATAACAAATATACCAAAACTGTTGCCGAAGGGTCATGCAATACCTTGAAGAATTGAGAACCATTATGATAACACATAATAGCGTTTGTGTTTTCGGATCAAATCCTGTTTTTCAAATGTTAAAACATAGCATTACTAAATCCGATCGATAGTAAATCCGATTCAATTTATGTCTAAAAAAACCGTGATGACAATAATAAAATTAACATAAATCTGACTGAGCACAATCCTTATTATCCCTTTATCACAAATCCGATTGAATATGTGTTTATCACAAATACGTTCATCACAAATCCATTTCATTAGAACATGTGATAAACACAAGAATGATTTCAAATGGTAATTAGATTATGAAATATTAAAAAGAACAAAAAAAAGTAACAATAGGAATCGATAGTATCTTTGTTATCCCTTTATCACAAATTCGATTGAATATTTTGTTTATCACAAATCCGTTTCATTAGAACATGTGATAAACACCAGACTGATTTCAAATGGTTATTAGATTAGGAAATCTTAAAAAGAATAAAAAAATAACAATAGGAATTGATAGTATCTTTGTTATCACTTTATAATAAATCCGATTGAATATGTGTTTATCACAAATCCGTTTATCACAAATCCATTTATCACAAATCCGTTTCATTAGAACATGTGTTTAAGAAGAATGATTCCCACGTAAAAGAATAAGAAATTTCATTCGGTTTGATTTGTTCTTAATAATGTTAACAATAAAAAAAGTCAAAATAATAATAGGAATCAACATTAGAAGAGTAGTTTGGATGTTTACCTTTAATCAGTTGTGGATAATCAACAAATGATGCAAGGTGAAGAAGAAAGATTGAAAGATTTGTTAGGAATTAGGAAGAATATGAGAGTTTTGATATGGAGAATGAAAAAAAAGGTTTTTATAGTCATAATTTGAAGCTCCATATTAGTTGTTGGATACCTCAAACCCTCTCTAAGGCCTTGATTCAACCCAAGTGACCTCAATTATTATATAGATAGATTTAATTATCTAACTAGGTTTTTTCTTTGTCCGATATTAATATTCTTTCCATTTCTAATAAATTCTAAAACAAGGATTGATTATCAGTTTTACATAATTTGTACCTTCAATGCAATTACTATTATGGAAAAACAATTCACAATAATATGTTTTAATTCTGAAATTACTTTATATTTACATTTATAAACTTTGGTCGAGTAGAAAATTATTAAGCTTTATTGTATATGAATCACTAATATATAGGGCTGTAAATGAAACAAACTTTCAGCGAACATTTTGTGGATTGTTTGGCGGAAACTTCGTTTAGTTAAACAAAGGAAAATGAACAAAGATCGTGTCTGTTTATTTTTGTTTGTAAACATTCGATAACGTGTTTGTTTATGTTTGTGGTTCATTAGGATTTTTAACATTTTATTTTTAATTAAGTACTTCGAAATCCTCAGTGATGGATTCTTTAATATATATATTAGATTAATACATATTAATATTACTTCACTTATTTTGATTAGCTAATATGTTGGGTGGGCTAAACGAGGATTTCAAGTTTTAGATAATAATTTTGTGTTTTTATGAGATATCCTTTTATGGTAATTAAATGATCAAAATTATGTCATGGATAATTGGATTAGTATATTTTGAGCGGATAATGTTTATGATGAAAAAAGTTGATTATATTCGAAAATTAGTTAATGTGTTAGTTTTTGTTCTTGGTTTTGTTAATTAATGCTTGTTTTTGTTCGTTTGCATTCATTTGTGTTTGCTTTTATCCGACACCTCTACAATAAAAAGGGAAGAAATTAGCCGTAAAAAAATTAAGAAATTTGATTTTGTTAACTTTTCTGAGGATGACGATTTTTTTAATCATGGCATTAATTATGAGATTTGATTCGGAACATACAAACCTATGTGTGTTTAGACTGTGTAGTGTGAGGGTCGGTATCGGCCCGTTGAACCCGTTTTGGGCCGGCCAACACCGCCCTGGCCGACCCACACCCGGCCAAAACGGCTGAAAACGAACGACCTGGACGGGCCTTGTGCTTGGTTGTATCAAACTCAACGATCATATGACCTTTTATAAATAAAAACAAAAAAAGTCTCTATTTAACATACAACAATAACATATTTAAAAAAAAAACAACCTACAATCATACCAAATTCTCTTTTACTCTTCTCATTTTCTCTCAAACTTTATAAAAAAAAACAATATGGATTCCTTCAACCAATATAACCCAATCACCCCGAACCAAACACCTAATCTAAGCGCGAACTTCCCAATAAGTTTTAGTGGGTGTTATCGACCCGAAGTGCCATCCTCCCTTTGCAAACTACCAACAATCATCCTCCAACGCGTTTCAACAACTAAGTCAAATGCAAATGCAACAACCTATGTTTACTACTAGTTTTACACCAACTCAACCACCTCAACTAAGCCCTACAACACCATGAGTACCTCGTCCTATGGGGCTCGTAGACGAGGAAGATGATGATGGGGTCAAAATTGTTCCAGAAACGCAACCATCACCACCACTTTAAAAAGGCAAAGGAAAGGCAAATGCGAAGGTTGGTGAAAAATTGCCTAAGAAACCATGGACGGGAACCGAAGTTGAGGCGTTAGTTCTAGCGTAGCTAGAAACATCTACTTGCCCCATTTTTGGTAATTATTTAACTACGTTTTTTATTACATTTGTATATTGTTACAGCCTTTTGTTTTGCATAGTTTTTAATTATTACTTTAGTGCTAATAATAAAATTTAATAAATTTAGTATTCGTAAAAAATTTAGGCACCAATCAAAATGGCATCGGTTTTTGGAAGAAATTTACAAGCAACTTCCACAAAAGAATGGAAGCACCGAAGCCCTAACGAGACTTAGACTCGATTAGTGGCAACTTTAGGAAAATAACCAAGGCGTGTACATTATTTGCCGGTTTCTATAATCAAATAAAGTCAAACCCCCCTAGTGGATACAATGAAAGTATGATTTTAAATGACACTATGAAGAAGTGGAATGATACGCAACCGGGGGGATTCAAATTTGTTCGGGCTTGGGAACTTTTGAGGAACGAACCAAGGTGGTCGACGGTCCCAAACCCCGTTGTAAAAGCAAAGCGTAGAAAGACAAATGCTAAAGCTTCACAAGAAGGAAGCTCGAGTCATCGTGTGGAAATCGACATCAATGAGACTGCGGAGTTTGATATCCCGATCGAGGAAGCTCATCGTCCCAGGGGTTTGTCATTTTTTTAAAATTTATCCTACTTGTTAATTAAAAGTTATTATATTCTTATTTCGGTTAATTAAATAGGTCGGGATAAAGCGCAAAGGGAAGCGGCCGCCAAAAGACAAAGCGGGTCGGGGAGCGGTAGCGCAACGAAGATTGATGTTTTGATGGCTTAGATCGAAGCTTTCAACAGAGTCATCGAGGAAAAGCTAAAGGTGGAGAATGAAAAAGCTCAAAATCAAAGAGGCGAAGGTTTTAGCAATCAACACAAGTTCCATGCCCGAAGCGAGGCGTCAAGTTATTGAAAAATTTCAAGAGGATATCATTTGCAAGTATAGCTAGACGCTTGTATTTATAATGTCGACTTTAGTTTTAATATTATTCGACATTGTTTTATTTGTAATTTTTTTTAATATTATGTCACTTTTATGTTATTTATTTTAAACCTCCTTCGCTCTTCTTTTTTTCTAAGGTAAATGGAGTCAGAGGAGAGGTATTTACTTATTTCAAAATTAGAAAATAAAAAATAATTGGTGACCAATAGGGTAGTCCTCAACTTGTCTAAAACTAAAGATGACCCACGTTTTACTGACGTGACGGTGGGAAGCCTTACCTAAACTAGCTGGTGGCTGGTAGCTGCAAGCTGGAAGCTGGTAGCTGGAAGCTTTTTAAATATATTTTGGTGTTTGGCAGAGTGGCTGGAGCTTTTAATAAAATGTATAAAATGACCAAAATGGGCATAATTAAAAGCTTGTAAGGAAAGTTTTTATTTTATATTTAAAATAGAATGGGTATTTGTGTCATTTACTCATTAAAAGCTTGTAGCTAGTAGGAGCTTTTTCTTAAACGCTAGTACTAGTAGCTTTTCACTGTAGAGCTTTTTCTCCAACCTAAAAGCTTCCAGCTCTTTCAACCAAACAAGGCTTTTTATTGAGTAGGAGCTTTTTCTTAAAAGTTTGAAGCTTGAAGCTCTTAAAAGCTCCTTGTCAAACATACCCCACATAGTCTTAAAAAAATTTCTTTGTCAATATACCAACAACCCTAGTGATTTTCTTGAACTTTTAAAATTCAGTTTCCAGCCCAATGAAAAAGTGTAAAGTTTTAGTTATTAATTAATGAAATTGTCTTTGTATTAAATTGTTAAAATTATATGTGTATGTATATAGTATACTTTCATTTATTTTTTTATTTATATAATGAGTAGACCTACCAAATGATAAGTTCGTTGGTATTTAGCAAACTTTACAGAAAACTTATTTGTTGTAACAAAACTGCAAAATTCAGAAAAGTACAAAAAAAATAAATCTTCAAATATCATACATAGACATATAGTGTATAGAAAAAAATTAAGATTTTTTTTATAAACAAGATGTTAAAAAAAATTAATGTGCACCCACATATTAACATTTTCATACTAGTTAATGAACATTTATGCATTTATGTCTACTTCCTTGTGTTATTGATATTTAGGTTAATTAAGAAGGTTGAGTTGAGTCACCATCAAAATAACTCTAATAAAGTTAAAAAATATAATAATCAATAAAGTCTTCAACTAGTCTATTATTTGTACATATACGAGCTGCTTGTTTCTTCTTATACCATAAATAAAAATAAAAATAAAAAAAATTTAAAATTAACAAATACATATAATTGGCATCTATAAAAAGAGAAGACACTTGAGTAGTAGATTGTGTAGATGAAATTGAGTCAAATGATGAACCAGCAGGAAGACGAGATGAGTAGCCGTCAGACTAATAAGCAAATCGAAGACGACGATGACGATCACGAAAACGACATGGTGATGCCAGGCTTTAGATTTCATCCAACGGAGGAAGAGCTTGTTGAGTTCTACCTTCGCCGTAAGGTAGAGGGCAAGAGATTCAATGTTGAACTTATCACTTTTCTTGATCTTTATCGTTATGATCCTTGGGAGCTTCCTGGTATATACTTTCTTTTCTTTACTTTAACCTACCTGGCTACCTACCTACCTACCTCTTATATCTTCATGATTTGTGTCTTCTAGTCTTCCCTTTTTTATTCTTCTTCTATTATTCTATATGTTGTGTTTTTGATAAACTTTTGGATTCTTCCATTATGGCTATATGTCATCAGTTTGCCATCATCTGGTTCAGCATTTTTATGGCTACGTATTGGGAAAGTTTTAGTGGGTTGCTGTTGGTTTAGGTCTTTTGTAATTGAAAGTTGTAAAATGATGTGTTCATCATTATGGTCATCATGAACACCTTCTACTTCATTTTCTGGAAAGAGGTTATTGGGTGTGTGTGGTTTTGCTTCATCATTTTTTGGGTATTTGTTACAATTTTGTGGTTAAGTTTGTAAGAATATTTTGTAATTTAATTTATCATAATTTTGTTTTCATCATCATCATCATCATATTCATCATCTATTTATCTAAAAAATTGGTTGTAGTGTGGTTTTTCTTGACTATTTGTATGGGTATATAGTAGAATTAAGTGGGTTGTCATTATCTTGAATCTTTTGTTCATTTGAATTTGTAAAATTATGAATTCAACATCGTCGTCGTCATCATCGATCATCTTTATGTTCATCATCTTCTTCTTCTTCATCCCTATCATTATCGTAGCGATACACCTTCATGAGCATCTTTTATTCTCAAATAATTGCTTGATTTAGGTTAATATGAATCTTTTAATAGAAGTTCTCAAAATTATTTCAGTTTTGTCACTATCCATCATTTTTCCAAGCAATGAATCTTATTTGTCGCTGATTATGTGAACTGTGCAAAATATGTATGTGTTGTTTCCTTGATTTCCTACTTGAATTCGGATTTCTGCTTAAATTTCAACATAAAATATCTAAATACAAGAGTGAATTCTAATAAACTACTAGTTTAATGTACATTTTTCTTGGTTCTGGAAACAACCCTATTTGTAACTTGATGTTCAGTTTTTCTTATTAAATTTTATTAAAATAATATTATTGATGCTTATCACTGAAATTGTTATAAGATTTATGATTTGCTTGTTTTGTTTTAGCATTGGCAGCAATTGGAGAAAAAGAATGGTTTTTCTATGTTCCACGAGATAGGAAGTATCGAAATGGGGATCGCCCAAACCGAGTGACAACTTCAGGGTATTGGAAAGCTACTGGAGCCGATAGGATGATACGAACGGAGAATTTCAGGAATATTGGGTTAAAGAAAACGCTTGTTTTTTACTCGGGAAAAGCTCCTAAAGGCATTCGAACAAGTTGGATCATGAATGAGTACCGCTTGCCTCAACATGAAACTGAAAGACTACAAAAGGTACCAACTTCGATTAACTACACTTTCAATTCAACTACTCATTCTAGACAACAAAAAGAAAAAAGAAACAAATGGTACCAAAAGCACCCAAATTGATCAACACATTGTGATCCTAAAAACCTCAAACACTAACATATTTTGCATCAAAATTACAATTTTTTGTGATTTATAAATGGTTTAGAGCTTGTTAAGTACTTAATTATAGGCAAGAAAATAAAATAACATAATGTTTTTGTACATCTAGACAGTTCCCTACCATGTTAGAGAACTCATGCAAATCCGCGATCGATTCTAACTCCTTGAGTTTGCTGTGCCGCAAGCAAACTTGACTTGAAGTCGTTGATCAAAGGAGCAAACATACTTAATTTCATATAAACCCATACTTGAGAATTGCCATTGGCTCTAGTTTGTTGGTTTTTTCTTTATCCAAGTTCGATTGTCAAAGTATCAAACTCAATAATACTTAGTCATTCCCTTGGGTTCGCTACTATTAGTAGCGAACTATCTAGACATACACGAATAAATTAAAAGCCCCTAAAAACACTTATTCAAACTCCAAATCATCTACTGACAAAAAAAAAAGAAAAAGAAAAATCGAACATCTATTTAGAAAACATTAGTAACGTAGCAGTCTTTTGAGTTGCATGATGAAAACTAAACTTAATAACCAACTATAATGGAATTAACACAAACGAATGCTTGCCATTGTTTTTTTTTTTTATTATAGTATGTGGGGATATATGTCGTAACTCATCACAGAATTTAAATGTAGTTTGACCAGATGACCAATACCACCGCTAGGTATAAATGCTTGTCTCTTTCTATTCAGCATTAATATTCACCGCTAGGTTTTAATGCATGATATAGTAATGCAATCATTCTTTTTTTATTATTATTATTATTTTGCAGGCTGAGATTTCACTTTGTAGGGTTTACAAACGTCCTGGAGTAGAAGACCACCCTTCTGTCCCTCGAACTCTACCAACAACTAGGGCTACATCATCAAGACTATCTAATTCTAATGCTGATAAAAGACAACATTCCAATAACATGTTGAGTTTCCACTCTATTGAAGGCCAAAGTTCCACACAAAATGATGATAAATTGAGTGAAACAAGTGGTAGTAGCACCACAGACATTGTAGGAACCAATTTGGTCCTTTCAAACACAATAACCCCTCCATATAGTAACTACATGACTTCATTTCCACCAATCACAGCCACGCTGCCGCCGCCTACCACCCAGTCGCCCTCGGCTATATTTCCCAACAATGTGGATGACCTCCAAAGAATTCTAAGCTATCAACAAGCTTCAGTCAATAATCTAGCCTCTCAAGCTTTTCATATACAAAACTATCAACAAAAACTTTCTAATAATATGGTTTTACAACCGCAACTGCAACTGCAACCACAATCGCAACAACAACAATCGCTTCTTGCGCTTAATAACTTGGCCGGGGAGGTTCAAGTGAGTTTTCCTGATAGGTTATGGGAATGGAATCCGATGCCGGGTGAAGGAAGCAAGGATTACAACAACCCTTTCAAGTAGTTGCATAAATAATGAGGGTTACTTGGTAGTATTAATTAATCAAGGGAATCATTCTTATATATTGACACATTCATATGTCTATGTTATAATATTTGAGAGGAATATATCTTAAGCTAATAGCATGTACTTAATTGTAGCATGTGTTAGCTGACAAATTAGTACTAGTTATATAATATAGTGTAAAAGACACATTTGGTATCCTAGGGTTTAGAAAGTTAATGTTATACATTTGCCTCCATCACCCCGTTTGTAGCTTGTGTTATAGCTTTAAGTTAATAAATATTAATCTACGTACGGTTACTAGCTTGTAGAGAGAGAGAGAGAAAGGAAAACGGAGAGCGAGAAAGGAAAAATAAAATGTTTACTTAACAAAAAAAAGGCAATACAACACTTTACTAATTTATACTATAATATTGATGCATAAACCCTGTGTGTTTATTGTATAGTGTATTGCATAAGTCATAACTCTAGATATGTTACTTTGATACGAACTTAAAGTAATCATTAGCACTGTATACATACCTTGCATATCATGTATTCTATCTTTAGTGTATTGATAGTTACACTAAATCATTTTATACGTACTTTAGTATCTTTGCTACATACATTGTATTGCTAATGATGTTTACTCCAATCAGTGCTATATACAATGTATATGCATCCATATATAATTTTACTACAATAATAGTGTTTTTTAGGTTGAAAGAAATAGATATTTTAATGGGTTTTATGCGAAAAAAAATGTTTAGTGACTTTTATGAGAAAAAACAAGAATTATAGTATTTTTTGGATACATAGAAATGTTGAGTGAGTTTTGCAAAAAAACTAAAAGTGTAGTGCTTTTTATATGTAAAAATTGTTGAGTGACTTTAGTGAGAAAAAACATAAAGCTTAATGTTTTTTTACGGTATTTCCGTTTTTCTTATTTGTTCTTAGCTTATTTTGACCAAGCCTTTTGTGATTTTTTTAGAAACCTGTGTAATTAGAGAAGTAGATCCACATATCCACTTTAGATTCAGTTTTCCCGCATTCCTTTTTTTTAACGGCCAACAAATTAATCCCGGGCATTCTCGAAGTACCCACTAGACAAAGGAGTACCCCGAGAGTAATCCGGGTCAACCAGTAATTTCACACCAGTATCCGGGGAAAACCTGTAGCCCTAAGGCCCACTGCAGAATAACCCGATCCACCAGCAGCATTTTGGTGCCGGTAAGATTCGAACTCCCCACCTCCAATAAAGAAAGCAAGAAATGTGTCACTTCACCATATCGAATTGGCCAGTTTTCCCATATTCAATTTTGATTTTGATAATAGTTTTTTCTATAGTTTACTCTTCGTATTTGCTACAAAGTTATGCCGTTTAATAATTTGGATGAATTACTCTTATTTTATATCAACACCAGTGATATTAATTTTCAATTAAGATCATCAAAATTTAGATCTATAAAAAATGATTGTACGAACGGGTAAGAAAATAGACACTGACAAATATAAAGTCTTTACTCACGCAATAACTTTTCATAACCTATAAAACACATGCAAACACACTTATATTCTTTACTTAGACGGTCTTTGAGATTGAGTTTCAAAACAACTTATTGACTTATTGGCTTTTTCAAAAACCCAAGAAGTCAATAAGCTGTTTGTATAACCTAAAAGCACTTTCTGTTTTGACTTTTGGCTTTTAAGGGTAGAAAAACTGTTTTTAAAAAGTTAAAAATCTTGGCTTTTGGCATTTGGCTTTTAGCTTTTGGAAAAAAAATTACAAATCTACCCCCCATACAACCCCAAAAGCTAATCCAAATACTTTTTTTAAAACTCATTTTCAAAAAGTAATAAGTCAGTAAGCACTTTTAACCAAAAAGACTTTTGGATTTCCAAACTCAATCCCAAACTCCCTCTTAATTAGCCTTTAACAATATATAAGCTACATAAATTGCCATAAAAATGAATTTTTTTATTAAAATGGTGCTACAGTGGGAATTTGTTGTGCATTTGGTGTGTGTCGGAAGGGTATTTGTGCAATTAGTGAAACCGCACGTTCAACTTGCGGTTTATGTTGATGTGGCTGGTGACTAGGAGAGAGGGATGGAGGCTGCACGTTGATCGATGATGAGTAGGATAATCCGCAAATTGAACTTGCGGATTCACTTTCTCTCTCTCACACATTCTTTCTCTCTCTCTCTCTCTCTATATATATATATATATATATATATATATGTACATTTCTACGTTTAAACAATCTGTTACATTTCCGGTGGTTCTGTACGACGGAGAGCGTCAAACAGAAGCAGAAAACATAACGATCAATCCATCGCTTGATTTCAAGCAGTTTCAGAAGATGTTGAAGGAAACAATCGGTATTTCGTATAATAATCTCACCAGCCAACTTGCGATATATATAGAGAGAGAGAAAGAATGTGTGTGAGAAAGAAAGTGAATCCGGCCGCAAGTTCAACTTGCGGATTATCCTACTCATCATCAACCAACGTGCAGCCTCCATCCTTCTCTCCTAGTCACCAGCCACGTCAACATAAACCGCAAGTTGAACTTACGGTTTCATTAATTGCACAAATACCCTCTTGACACACACCAAATGCACAAAAAAATTCCCACTATAGCACCATTTTAATAAAATATTCCATAAAAAACTCTTATATATATATGATCTATGTGAGTATGTGACTTTAGGTTTAATACCACATAATATGTGTACAAAGTTGATACAAAAAAGTTGGATGAAAGTAAATAAGTTTGTGTGGAGTGTGTGTGTCAGTGTATGCAAGTCTTAGTTGACAACTACTGCTACATTCTTTCTAGGGATCTGGTCTAGTTAAATGCGGGGAAGCAGTGCTGAAAGTCTTCTGTAAGTTAGGGTAAGGTGGGGTTCACTAACATTATTGCTGGGCCTAGTTACCGCATGGTTGCTCTAGTTTCTGTCCAACGTGTTTCTTCTTCCTTTACTTTTAATAATATTTTAATGTTTTCAATGACATATATAAGCACATATATACAAAAAAAGGTTTCATAACAAGAGTCATGTGATACATTACAATCACATTACAGATAGACAGATAGTATCAGTCCAAATTAAAACGCGTTAACTAATGTATATTACTGTTAATTTGATTGTAAATTTATAATTGTTTTACTCACATCCCAACAACTTTTTTTATAATCAATAGTTTACAAATAATTTATAACTTTTTGGCTTTTGATATATAAAAATAACACAATATATTTATGAGTTGTCGTAATACTTTTCATCACCTTTCTTATTATTCTTTTGCTTCTACATCAAAACAATTTGATCATTTCATTTTCCTTTCGTAGTACTAGTTTCATTTCATTTTGGGTGCTTAATTTAAATCTATCAAATTTATTCCTCACGTTATTATGCAAATTTGTAATTTATTTATAAGTAATAAGATTATAAAAGTGCCAATTTTAGTTCTTCGTCGTAAATACTATTGAAATGGATTCATTTACATTATTTTCTTTTTTAAATGCGGATTCATTTACATTATCGTTATATATTTTTTTATCATCTTTTAAAAATATTGTTGAATGTGATGTTCTGATAATATTTAATTATTATGACACAACCACCACATATACAACTCCTCATCACTATCATGTATATTCCATAAATACCGTATTCTTCATCCTCAAAAACCTACACCAACCTAACCACGACGGAGACCTATACACCAATCTTATACATATACACATTAGCTGAATACACGGTATATTTAGAAACAGGACTTGACACCAATTTCCTTAAGTGAAATCCGATTTATACTTTTTATACCTAGTATTTTTAAGAGATGTACTAGAAAGCCTTTCACTATTACGAACATAATATTATAACGGACTTATATTAGAACTAGTAGGGAACCCGCACGTTGCGACGGTGACGTTAATTTACAATGTTCTACTCGTTTTTTGTTAGTTTTTCAATTCATTCGAGATAAATTGTACTGTACTTCTATTAGCATTTTATTCATAGCATCGTTGGTCTATCTATGTCATGAGCCTTATAGAGTTTGGTTATATATCAGTCATAAACCTAGTAATTTAAAAATAAAAATCCAAACACATGATAAGAAGATGATAAGTCATCAACATAGAAATTCTCAAATAACAATCCATGTGTCAACTTCTTGCATTGTGCTGAGAATTTTTTTCATAAACCTTATACATCTCAATTACCTCATCAACTAGTTTGACCACCATTCTTCATCAGTTATAACACGGAGAGTTTCTTGTATTTCTTCTTGTTTAACTGATACAGCCACTGGCTAATGACTTTCTTGTATCTTTTCCTCTACTGGAGCAGGTGTCGACATTGAAAAATCCAATGTTAGTCGCCTCTACATGTGTTTAATTACAACCAAGTATATAGATGGATAAATTAAACTACAATATGAAATGTTAAATTGATACCTGACATATCTTTTGATTTCTTCTTTGTTTCATCCATAACATATTTATAATTTTTGTAACATAGAAATTAAAGAATAATACCATGAAAATATATATTCATAATATAAAAACGTAAGGCACAAAATCTACTAAATTACTTTCATTTTGATACAAATGCGGTTAAGTCATCACGCAACACTTCCCGGTAGACAACATTTGAGGTGTATACCCCGTGTCGCTTAAAATCTTTGGCGAGATGCACTAACACCTTCGTATTTTGTCTTGAAATCCCTCTTGATAATGCACATAAAGTTGTCCATGTGAAAATACAGAATCAGGCAGATAAACTCCAACATGCAGAATTGTTTGACCTTGAGCTTTATTAATGGTCATCGAAAAGCTAAGTCGAATAGGAAACTATTTTCTTTTTAGCTTGAATTGCAACATGTCATCATCCGAAAGGCACAGAGGGATTCTTGGCAAAAATATTTTTTTTCAGCAAGTTGACCGACAACAATTTCTGCATCAATTACATTAAGCTGGAAACCTTTACATATCAACCGTGTGCCATTACATATGCCATGTGATGGATCGATATTCCACAACAATATTATTGGGAATCCAATTTTTAAACCAAGATTATGAGGCGACAAACCACTAACTCTCAGTGAGTTTATGAACTCGATCGGATAAAAGTTGTGGTGATCGTCTTCAGCCTCGTCAAAGCTATAGTAAACTTCTTCCTCCCCTTGGATAATGTCAATCATTTGAATATTAATCTCGTCAACACTCCATTTTTAGTGGATAATATTGCTCTACAGATTATTTAATCCGAAGAATATGCATTGTCTTCGATTGACAGAAAGACTACATTGATCTATTCTTTAATAGAGTTTTCTCTATTGGTGCATTGATTTGTCATGTCGTCTGGTATGCAGATAAAGTCTCATTCAATCGATTCTTCACTTCCATCACCAACTCTTAAAAGAAATTCGGAAAACCACGCATCCATCATGGGATGAGTAGTCATAGGAGAAGTAGTCAATATCACCAATGAGGGAATCACAGGAGGAGTAGTCAATATCACCATCATTGCGAAGGAGTAGGTTCCCAAACCATTTCCTCATCCAAGGGAGTTTTCCATTCCGCCCTAAGGTCAGTTTCATACCCTTCACCCCAATATGGTACTTCTTATGTATGACGGGGGTTTTCCAGATGATGGGGATTAGAAGGTGGAGGACAATTTGGCATTGTATGAGGGTTTGCCACCAAACAAATATGTTCCTCGCTAATTCGTAGTCCATCAAACGGTAGTTGGGTAAATGTATAATCATACACCCAATTCAACTCTTCACTGTTAAAGAATTTGGATCATCATCAGGAGGGTTTGCTACTGGATGAGGGTTTAAAGTTGGAGGACAATAGTGGGTTTGAAAAGGGTTTGTCACTTGAGAGTTTGAAGGTGGCAGGTAAGAAAGTGGAAGGTTTGAACTGTGAACGGATGATCGTCAAGCATTTGACAGCCCGTCTTATTTAATCGAAATTTGATAACCACTACCCATAGGTTGGAATTAATATGGTATTTGAGGTGAATTAAGAACTGAAAAGTGCAAATGTGAAAAAAATAACCATTGAAAAATAACCGTTAATAAATAGTTGTTGGAATAACATTCATTCAAAAAAATAACGCCATGAAAAATAGCTGTTGAAAAAAAGAACAAACAAAAGAAATAAAACAGATGTTGCTTGATGTTAGGTGTCATCTTTCTTTGGTTAATAATTTTTGCATTCAAATAAGGAATCACATATAAACAATAATACGATTTAAGACGTTTGATTGAATGCATTTCAAAAGCTTACGATATATTCAAAGAAAAAAAATGAAAGATATAGTTATAGTTGAATTGGTTTAAAACTTTATTCAATTATATTTATTTTGAATTTTCTTAACATCCACTTATTATTTCTTGTTTTAAAAAGAAAATAAGTTTTGATTTTTCTAATTTAAGATGATAAATTTTCAAGTTTAGTTTTTTTTTACCAAACCTGCCCTAAGTTTTTACTATTAACAGTTTTGGTAAAACTCTTTATATGTCCCTATGTTTTTAGGGTTTGCAGATTTGGTGTGTTGACCACCCCAAAGCCAATTGGGCAGACTTCTCCTATTGGTCTGTCGGCTGGAGATGGGCCTATGTTTGGATAGGAATGTTAAATTATTCATTACTCTCAAAATTTAATCCCTATCAGAATGAGATGGAGATGGAGTAATGTATTGGTGCACTGTTTTTAGGAAATATTAAAGGGTAAACTTTTATAAACCCCCCCCCCCCCCAAAAAAAAAGAAGAAACAGGAAAGCAGTCATTTATTTTATTTTAAAAATACTTTTAGTCACAAAGTAAAGTTGAAAACTATAATATATACTTAGTGAAACCCTTAGCTCAACTTAAAACATACATGGTAAAAAAAGACTGTAAATCATTCACAAATTATCTCAATTTGTTCTACAAATATAAACAAGTAAAAATGGTACTCAACAACATAACCATATAACATGAAAAACTAAAAAAAAATTGTTCATCTTTTAATGGCCATATTCCTCTCAACGTTGTGGTGGGCTTCGCCCAAATTAGAATACTAACCCAAATAATGCTTTGATTTTTATGTTTATAAATATAATACAATAACCATCAACAAACATATTAACAAAAAACAAATGACATGATAAAATGTTCACAATAAATATCAATAGAATAAAAGTTATAACATAAGGTTCATGACTAATGCAAACATGACACTTACTGTTAGAAAGGAATTCGAAGTCTTATTCCAACAAAACGCTTAACAGAGAAACAAAGTGAGTTAATAATTTTCAGAATCGAGATGGTAACTTACAACTTTAAAGCCAATTGCACTTTGAGAGAGGGAATAGCTTCTAAAGACCCAAAATCAGTTGTGTATGTGAAAATAAAAAGTGGAAATAAAAGTTGTTAGGGATTTGAAAGTAAAAAAGAAATCAAATTTTGTACATTGAATTGGGATTACTTACCGATTTGTATGTTTAACTGAACTCCAACTTTAGCTCTTCACTCCTTGAATGCAATCTAAACTCTGATGTATTGTTTGTTGAGTGGCGTAGAGCTTTGATGAAGATTTATAGAATGAAGGATACAAGATCAGGATATTAGAGTGTCATAGGTCTAATGTTGACTGTTGTAGGATTGATGCTAAGTATAGTAGTTGTAGGGGTCTGATGTTAAAGAAGTGATATAGGCAGACTTCCAAAACATGCTTTACCATCACTATGCACAATGTATGTGGTAATGTTGTCACACCCTGCCTAGGCAGAAACACGGGATGCAACCACAAAAGGTTTTCAAGCACAAGATTTGAGCAAACATTCATATTTATTTATTTATAAAGGTACCAAACGTGTTCGACATCAACAAACGTCACAAAATACATTTTAAAACCCTTCACGGGGTCCAAAGTTTTGATGACACGATAGGTGATAGTCGTGAATGAATGCCCAATCATATCCCAAGTTCTATCCATAGCTTAGTTACCTAAAAAACATGCATAAAAATTTTGTCAATACCAACTTATCTATGCCTGGAAGGCATAATTTCTAGAACTCTCTTTTACTAGTCACTATTAGTGGCAAGACTCACATCTAAGTTCTAACCCTCTGTGTGTCTATTCTCAATGCATCACTAGGGACCTGGTAGGGCCTCTATTGTGATGAGGCCTTATTGAATGAACTATACGATTATTAAGGGTACTGGACGTTGATTTCAATACGCCTACTGTTGCCCTGTCCGGTTTGTTAAAACTGAGTATGGAAAGTAGCGTGGTACTCCTTCATTTCTCGACTCAATTCACTGGTTACTTTAGCATTGTTGGTTCTTGTTGTGCCTTGAAGTTGTTGTAGTCCTTAACTACATGTCATTGATCTAGGGTGGTAGCTCCGGACTAACAACTCCTGTATCTAACCATGTTCATTTGCTTTCCCTTCTTGTCAAACATTGGATTGTCCTGGTTATTTAATCATCCTTGTTACATCATTAAGGGTTGGGAGGCCATGTTGTTGGATTGTCGTGGTTATTGGATCATCCTTGTTACATCATTTAAGGTTAGGAGTCCTTGTTGTTGGATTGTCCGGGTTATTGGAGTCCTTGTCGTTAGATTGTCCTTGTTGTTGGATTGTCCTGATTATTGGATTATTCTTGTTATTAGATCTTCCATGCTACACCTCTTATTTGGGTTGTCCTGCTCGCGTTTCTAAGTACTAGGTTGTCCTTCTTGCATTCCAAAGGAGTAGGTTATTCGTGAAATACCATTGGGACCGAATTGTCCTTGTTTCCTCTCTAAGGGCCAGAGGTTCCTGTTCATATCTCTCCATCATAACGTATAGTTCATGCACCATTTCACCATGGTAAACTATAGACTCTTGGACACATGGCTTGATGTCATTCTTAGGTCGTCTTTTAGAATGTGCTATAGTATAGATGAAACTCAATCCAATGGTTCACTCTAAGGCCGAGATTGTTGTAGCCTCCTCCGTTTGAGCAAATTCCATTTGCAAACTCGTGAGTACTCGGGAAAGCTGTGTCACTTGCTGTTTGAATGCACTTCCCTGTTCAAGAAGACTCGTGTTTTGGATGACTTGAACTAAATTTCGCGGATAAAATTCTTTTTACAGGGGGAGAATGTGACACCTAGTAAATCAGAGACATTATCGATACCTGAGATTAAATACACATTATATTAATTACATGCATTAGAGACTTAAATTCTGTTAATTAAGTCATTTCAACTCTAGCAAAGCCCAATTTAATGCATTACTTTGCAGATAGACATCTTGTTCGTCAACTTATCACGTAACTAATTTTAAATACATTGGTGATTATCCAAAAACGCAAAATCTAACCTGAAATTGTAAAACAATTTTAACTCACTGTTTATAGAAGACAATTAAAGGCATGGTTTTGTGAATAAAAATTCTGAAACCTTAATTCAAGTTATAGTATGTTGAAACGTTCAGAATCAATCGTTAACCTTAATTAGGTGCCTACCCACCAAACCCTAATCATCCCTAATTACCTTAACCAAAGCTTGATTACTTTGTTTTTCATTCTCTAGAGCCTTAATCACCTTAATTACGGCTTAATTACACCTTAATTATCCCTAATCACCAGCTAATTGTCCCATACACTCTAATACCCTAAATTGTCACACCCTCAAATTCAACTGCAGGGTTTATACCGCGAGGCGCATGACACACCAGGATCCCCATAGCCATAAGTCACTACTAGAAAAAAGATATTTCTTGACAGGCATTGCGTGTCAAGAAAGAGGTCTGATGACAAGAAAAAGAATGTCAAGGAAGACGGTGTCATAAATTTAACATGACACATTTTGGCGTGTCATCTGTTTATGAGACACATTTATGACAGTATTTATTGACACGCGTTATGACACTTTTTAACGACATATTTTTATAACAGTTTTTATTGACATTTTAACGACACATTTTATGACAGAATTTTATGACGTTCATTTTGCTTGTCATAATTTATTAATCTAAAAAAAATTCCTCTAAAATTAGGGATTTACCCTCCTGGATTTATACCCATTTTATTATATGCGAAATAATTAGCAAATTAATAACAAAAACATCATTTCATTATATAATACATACTTATTAAATTACAAACCAATCCGAGACAACGTTTAACGTTTACAAAAATATTGTATCGACAATACATTGCCTTCAAACAAGTTTCGATCATTTGAAAATAAATGTTGCGGCGTAGCTTAACCATTCTTCGCAAACGATATCCATGTCCTCATCCCCGTAATAATCCGCTCCTCCCCAAACCTGAGACAACAATAAAATTAATACATTAGTTGAGGTTGGCCAATTATTTTACATAAATCAAGGCGCATCGCTACGTTTATTTTGCATTAACTTATATTGCCCTATATTTTGACTCCTCCTTCAACTATCTCTTTCATGAATTTCATGACATAATAACCACATTAAAAAATAAAAAAAATATTAGACTGTGTATACACACAACATATTGTGACACTTGAAATTAAATAATATATACGTTAACTGTTGAAATGAATCGAACATGTCAAACAAATACAAAATGGCAGGTTTAGTACACAGTTTGGAACATTGAATGGACAATGTTAGCTGAACAAGTCGATTACCATGTATAATATTCATAAGTTATCTTCATCATTCTTAGAAATGTTTTGATTGGTATGTTTAGCGACGTGACTTGTATGGTTTGCCAAATCTGAAACTTTACTTGGTGGTTCGACCAAAAACTTGCAATAAGTGCGCCTAATTCATTGACTAATGTTTCAATTGAATAAAATGCACAAATATATGCATAATGGTTATGAACCTGACCACCATAACTAAAAGCCAATTTGTTTTTCATCCCAAGGACCCGATCATGCCTAACCTATATTGGTTCGATATCGGTCAGTTCTACCAGTTCGACTGTTTGGACCGGACCAAAACCTGAACCAAAACTGATGAAACTGACTGATATCACAACATAACTATTTTTTTCTGATCAAATTCAACATTCTATCAGGTCATCTACATGGCTACACACTGTCCCTAAGATACCCATACAGAACATAAATACATCTTGACTTTAGTGAACAACATTTCTTTCCAAAAATAGGCTTGCAACCTATCAGCATAACAAACAACAAATATGACCCTAGCGTTAAAAAGCCCTCACCTTTTAAAAATGGCTGCTGAATAAACATGTTAATACTAACGAATGACAATTTTACCCCTCAAAAACAATCTTAAGTTGCATAAACAGAGACTTGTATGAACTAATTATATCATAAAGATATTAAGTGCTCACCACAGTGTTGACCCAATTGAGTTTAACCTTGCCGGTACCACTTTGTGCAGCATAAACGACCATTGCCCTATTAAAAAAACAAGAAAAATAGTAAAGCATTAACGCAACTTCCAGCAAACTATTTTTTTCCAAAACAACACATATTTGGTTACTATTCCAGCAAATTACTTACATATCAATATTTTTTTTCAACTGCTCAAGAAAACTAATAGTCGCTAACGAGTCAAACTAATAACATGTAACTTTTCTCAGGTCAAGTACTGCTAACACTTAGGTGTTTCTACAAACAAAAAATGTAATTCAGTGAAATTCAGTCAAAAAATGAACAATTATCTAAATGGGAAATCAAACCCAGGATTATATGGCAAAAGGATGATGTCTGTTTTCTTTCTCTTCAACAATCGCTCTACAATCGCTCTATTTGCATCCTCGATATGTTTTGATTTGGCTTTTCTGTCAATCGGCGAAATTATAGCGGGGTTCACAAAACAAATCCATTATTAGGTGTTTCCCAATTTTTATTTTCGAATCCAAGTACCTATTACACATACAGAAAAACAAATCAATAAAATAAATTAAATTATGTTTTACAAGCAATTATTTAAAGTAAATTTAGGTACTTACATAATGTAAGAACAGAATACAGCACCGGACAACTCATCAATTGTAAAAAACGGCTTCAAAGTCATTCCAGTTTATATACGTGAAACTATCATGCCCAAAAATATCCTCATCAAACGGAAGTCTTATAGTATCCTCCTTTTTAAGCTGCCCATCAACCACGTGGGCGGCCATCATCAAGCTCCGCTTCTGTCCATTCTAACTCTTTCCTTCCTTTTTGCACTATGCATCATTTTTCTTCCTACATTCTGAATAATTTATTTTTTGGCTTGGGTTTCTTTCTTGCTTTGTCCTTTGTTTTTAACTTCTTTTTCATTTTCTCTTTTGTTTTCCTCATCCACAACTTTTTTTCCCTTCTTCAGCAGCTTCTTTTACATTTTTTTCTTTTCGTTTCCACATGATCAACTTTTTTCAATTTCTTTTCATCATCAGCAGCTTCTTGTTTTTTGTTTATATTTACATGTTTTATCTTTTTCTTCGCAACTGCTTTTTCCAAAAAAAAAAATTATAACTAATATTACTTTAGCAAACTCTTGTAACGTGTATCCATGCATTAAATCTATATAAATAATATGACCAAGTCAGAGCAACGAATGACAAGATGTCTCGGCCAACTTAATACATGCCCAACAGCTTCTTCGACCTTCTCAACAAACTCCTCTTCAAGTGGAACAAGTACCTTAGCTTCTTTTTGTAGAGCCATGTCCACTAAAACCTTAGCAAACTCTTGTTCGCATGTATCCTTGATTATTGTTCCTTTAGCGACAACATTTGAGGGAACGTCGACCGCCAAAAAACATGTATCATCATATATATATATATATAGTAATGTCTACCCAACCTAAATTATAAGATATGATATAGTCTTTCGCGTTTGCAGTGGCATATTTGGAGTGTGGAAGACAAATGCAGAAGCCTTCTATAGATCTAATCCCATCCAGTTGTAAATTCGGCCTGTCATCGTTCTATTTGCAAACTAATTGAAGATAAACTACAAATCTATGATCAAACATATTCAGTACAGATCATTTTGTAAAGGGTCGGTTTTATAGAAAACAAAGAACTTATCACACAAGTAGAACAATCTAGGTGCGGGAACCCTAGATCGTATGCAATATGATAATCAATCAATCAGAACACGATAATATCCATTTTCATAATCATTTCATTAATAATCAAACTTGTTTTAACATTAGAGACCTTGATTACAAAGCGATAGCCACACTAATGTATCAACACATTTTCCTTTGTTGTTTTCAAGCATTTTTGTTCCATTTTCTGTTTTATTTGATGATGTTGAATTTGATGGAACATATTCAGTACAGATTATTTTCCTTTGGATCTTGTTTAGTAAACTAGTGTTTTAGTTACCCGCGCTTCGTTGCGGTACGCTCGTATCGTTATAGGTTTGCTGGACATTAAAAATAACATTATTAGCGATAATAAGTGTTGTACCGCTATCTAGCAATTTTCGTCAATTACGTGGGCTAGTAATCTTTAATTACGTTAGCAATTTTCTTCAAATAGACGGGCCATTACGTGGGCCACTAATTTTCAATTACGTTGGCCAATAATAACGAAGAATATTCTGTCGGTCGAAACATTTTAATACTCTACAAAACCTATCCTAAATTTCATAGTCATTCATCTCGCTAATAATACAATAATAATAAGATAACATTTAAATAAGAAAATAAATAAAATATTTGACACTGCATACTTAATATAGATACAATAGGGTTTGACCCCGCGTTTCGCGGCGGGGAAGTAGGGTTGTAGGTTTACGTTTGTCGATTTCGTCATGGCGTGTAAAGTTAAGGAGAAAATATTTAAATGATGCTATGTTTAGTTTGTTTTATTAAACTTTCTTGAAAAATCCTATAAATTTGTATTTGTTTAAATATACCGTAGAAGTATTATGATTTATTGAACATAACCAAACTATCACATAGAAGAGAGTATGATAAACAAAGACGCTATATATCTGTTTTGTTCCTTATAAAAATGTTTTATTTCGAATTCAACCATATTAAATAAATTTATATCAAAACGTTGAGAAAAAATTAATCAGGTATTTATTTTTTTTATAAAGATAACAAACGAAAGTTGTTACAGTGTAAAGGTTGGAATCTTTTTATGAATACCGATCAAATAATACAATAACAATTCGATTAAAACAATATGTAAGAATATAGTTTAAATCTTTTATACGTTTTTCTAGTTTGGTTAAAATTATTTTTTTGCAAGTAACCATGTAAACAATTTAAAGAGGTTGGTGAGGGTGTATGATGCTTGATGATTTGATTTGATAAAAATAATAATAAAAAAACTGAAAGAAAACAATTCAAATTATATCCAAAAAGAATGATAGGTAAAGAATGATAGGTGTCCTAATAAAACTTTAACATGTGACCTAATAAGTGATGCCCATGTGACATTTTACTATTCACGTTTGTAAATGTAGTATATATAGAATGACTTTGAATTAGGATTTTGCTCAGTTTTTTTTAATAAACTGAATTAGCAAATAAAAGTTATAAAAAATAAAAATATACGAAAGCTAATATATGTCAAAATAAAATTTATAACATAATATTTGTTATTCAAAACTCAAATTCGATTCGACAAGTGAATTCAAAATTCGGTTTGTATAAAGACCCAATTCAAATAACCCGATATATGATTCGTTATTTGATGGCAAAGGACCAGAGCTTTTAGATCTGTTGCCCAGAAGTTGGGTTCCTGTAGAGAGTATAGCAACTCGTACACTGTTAGGATCTGAGAGTTTGATTTGTTAAGATTTGTTAAAGTAAGATGAAAATGAATGAATACTAATAACGGAAAGTGCAGCGGAATAATAACTATGCAATCTTAATAAAGAGAACAATTGCTTTCAAACGAGTACATTTCATTCGTCATCACAGATTGAAATTAAGTACAAGTTATTACAAGTTCTCCCCCTCAGCCTGATCACTCAATTTCTTTGTTTGTGCAGAGAATGTGTAAGTGATAAATAGAACAGTACATGCACTGTTCTATTTATAGACAAACTAAACCACTGATGACCTAGGACTGATGTCAGCTAAGACAGTGACAGCTAACTACCTTAACAACATAAAACATCTGCTATACAAAACTACTGTTACATTAAGTAAACCACTGATAGCTAAACAGCTGATAAGAAACATATGATAATCTTCAATCATCTGCTGGGGCCTAAGTACTGTTGGCACCAGCAGACCTTTGGTCTTGATCAGCACTTTGTCTTTATTCCTTGATCAGCACTTTGTTCATCAGTAGTTGTGTTCTTATAAGCAACACTTTGATCAGTAGCACTTTAGTCATCAGTAGTTGTGTCATCAGTCTTTTGGGACAAGAACTGTTTTATTAAGGATCAGCACTTAGAATGTTTTGGCTTTTAATCATCTGTTCTTTTCCAGGTCAGCAGACCCAACAATCTCCTCCTAGAACAGATGATGCCAAAACTTGTCTTTATTCTTGATCTTTATTTCTCATCAGACTTTCTCTAATCTGACCCTTCAATTGAAGTTCAAAGTCAAAGGAGTAGAGATCATCAACTTCCCTTTCAAGTTTTAAGCTCATAAGATCCATGAGGTCATGTGCACTCAGACCATATGCATCATCCATGGAGAGCTTTTGAATCTTTCCATTAGACCTGAGCAGTGTCAATTCATGGGTGGCTTTATCAACTTTCCATTTTAGAATTTTTGAGTCTGATGGATTTTTGGGTTGCAAATTTATTGAAGATGAGTTAGGTGATGGAGGTCTCCCAATGATCCTTCATAATTCTTCACTGATGGGATCAGCAAACTTCTTCTGATCTTCTTCAGACATCTCTTTCTGCCTTTTGATTTGTCTTCTGGCAGCAACATTAATGTCTGTGGAAGGAAGTAGTGCTTCAAATGAAAGTGTCTGATGGGACTTTGTTTGTTCATCTTCAGGGTAAGTTGGCTTTGGTGGAAGTGTTGGATCAGTCTTTCTCCTTTCTTCAAGTTTCTTATAGGTTTCCACCAACCTCAGTTCAGACCATCTGGCTGAATGGATGCCCTGAGTAGTCCTATCATCCTTCCCTTTGCACTTCTCTTTTATAATTCAAGTCTGCCTGTTGAACTTTTTATTTAAGGTATTCATCAAGGTTTTTAGGTTTTGATAAGTTTATACTTGATAGAGAAGGGAAGGATAATTGTGTAGCATCCTCAGTATTGTAGAAGGACTGAATTTCCCCCTTGATCATGTCAAGTTCAAGAGGGTACTGAGCAGCTAATGGAGTATCAGATGTTGGTGATTTTGTGGTGGTGGTTTGTGAAGTGTGTGGTGAGAATGATTGGAGAGGAATGGCAGGGATGGGTTGAGTTGGTGGTGGTGTGGTGGCTATGTTTTCTTCTTCTATAACAAAAGTAGATTTTCTCTTCCTTTTGTATAGGATGGTAGGAGAAGGTGGTGAGTGTGGAATTTTAACATCTGTTGGCACTGGTGAAACACGAGCAGATGTTTGAGGTGGTGATGGAATGGGTGGAAGAGTCAAGGCTAAGGCTGTTGTAGTGGTAGTGGATGTTGTGGTAGATGGTTTGACAGTTGTTTTGGGTGTAGCAGCAACAGAAGTTTTTGATCTAGATGATGGAGGTTGCCTAACATGAGAAGCAGGCCTCATTTTCCTCTTTGAGGTACCAACATTGTCATTTTCTTGCTGTTCTTCTTTCCTTTTGGAAAGATTTTCTGCTTTGGTTTGTAAAGTCTCAGCCCTGATCTTTTTAGCTTCAGCAATCTTTTCAGCCATTACATTGGCTTATACATCAACCTTTTTTGTCTTGGCTGCTTCAGCTTCAGCAGTGGTTTGAGCAGACTTTGGTACAGGTTCTGGAGCAGACTTTTCAGAAGAAGGTGGAGACCCAAAAGGATCCAGCTTCTATAATCTGTCTCTACCACCCTCCCCCTTTTTGGCATCAGCTGTCGTGAACTCATCATCATCTTCATCCCTGAGTATGGTTGTAGGGGCAGAGCCAGTAGTCTTTAGCAAATGATCTTTGATGACTTTGATGTCTGCTTTTGTATTATTGAATCTAGCATCCACCATGTTCCTGACCACTTGCATATATGTTTCTTGAGTCTGATAAGCTAATTTTCTGTGAGCTATGATGATAGGATTGACAGATTTCCCTAACTCATTAGCTATCTCATCCATTGATGGTTGACTTTTGGTGAGTGTCACCAAGGTGTTCATAATGGTCTTGATATCATCTTTGATTTCAGACACAGACGATTCAATGGCATCCACTCTATCCGTCAATTCTTTGTATCTTAGCCCATCACCCAAGTTAATGGGATCACCTGAGTTCCTTCCAGAGGTGGTAGTTTTATCTGGTGCAGTCCTTGGAGGAGTATCCGTAGGAAAGAAACCAGATGCCCCTTTGTCTTGGTACTGGGGACTTCCAACTGGAGTAGAGGTCAATCTTGTTGCCTCAGTAGTTGTTGCCTTCAAGAAAGTCTGATTGATGTAACCACTGTCCTGAAGTGAGACAATGGTCTCTACAACAGTAGTGGCTGCTTCTCTTGAACTACCACATTGAGTTACATGGAACTCAAAGGGTATGGCCTCTTCTGTTTGTGGGTTGACCAATTGACTTTCCTCAGGACCAGTCACATGTTGAGGTGAACTCTCAGTGATAGGTGGGTGAGAGGAACTAGTTGTGTCCAGAGTTTTGTCAATGGCCTCAAACAAGGGTTGCGTAGTGGGAGGAATTTGTGGTGAGGGTTGTGGAGAGACAAGAATATTAGCCCTGGGAGATGGACTAGTGAACAGATGTTCAAGTGAATCGCCTGCACCTTGATGTGTTTCCCCTTGGCTTACACCATGATCCTTTTGAGAGGATACATGAGGAGTTTGACTAGGCTGAGATTTTGCCACCTGTTGAGAGGAAGTATCAACAGTGGTTGTTTGTTGCTCTTGTGTTAAAACAGGAATATTCTCTGGTAGCTCATCTTCCAGAGTTACCTTTTTAGTGTGTTTCTTGTGGGGTTTTGTGGATGGAGTTTTCTTTTTAGTGGTGGCTGGTGTGGGTTTCACAGTACTGGTTGTAGTGCCATGATCACCAGGAGCAGTGAGCTCCGCAACAGAGGTTTGCACAACAGTTGTTGTCTTAACCTTCTTTGCTTGTGTTTTAGAAACTTTTGTTTTGATTGGTTTTTCATGGGTAGGACCTAACATCCTTGTAAAAGTTTCTTGAGACAGGCTATTCATTTGAAGGCCTTGTCCCTGAATGTAATCCTTTTTAGGTAAAAGTTTTTGTAGGATTACACTCAAAAGTCTTGGATACATCAAGAAAGCATTGTTTGACCCAGCCTGAACCCCCTTCACATTATTCACCAAATCCAAAAACAGTGCTTGGGATAAGTTGTAATCAGTGTTTGTTAAAATGGCATATCCCATGTTCAAGAGGGTACTGAGCAGCTAATGGAGTATTAGATGTTGGTGATTTTGTGGTGTTGGTTTGTGAAGTGTGTGGTGAGAATGATTGGAGAGGAATGGCATGGATGGGTTGAGTTGGTGGTGGTGTGGTGGCTATGTTTTCTTCTTCTATAACAAAAGTAGATTTTCTCTTCCTTTTGTATAGGATGGTAGGAGAAGGTGGTGAATGTGGAATTTTAACATCTGTTGGCACTGGTGAAACACCAGCAGATGTTTGAGGTGGTGATGGAATGGGTGGAAGAGTCAAGGCTAAGGCTGTTGTAGTGGTAGTGGATGTTGTGGTAGATGGTTTGACAGTTGTTTTGGGTGTAGCAGCAACATAAGTTTTTGATCTAGATGATGGATGCTGCCTGACATGAGAAGCAGGCCTCATTTTCCACTTTGAGGTACCAACATTGTCATTTTCTTGCTGTTCTTCTTTCCTTTTGGAAAGATTTTCTGCTTTGGTTTGTAAAGTCTCAGCCCTGATCTTTTTAGCTTCAGCAATCTTTTCAGCCATTACATTGGCTTATTCATCAACCTTTTTTGTCTTGGCTGCTTCAGCTTCAGCAGTGGTTTGAGCAGACTTTGGTACGGGTTCTGGAGCAGACTTTTCAGAAGAAGGTGGAGCCCCAAAAGGATCCAGCTTCTATAATCTGTCTCTACCACCCTCCCCCTTTTTGGCATCAGCTGTCGTGAACTCATCATCATCTTCATCCCTGAGTATGGTTGTAGGGGCAGAGCCAGTAGTCTTTAGCAAATGATCTTTGATGACTTTGATGTCTGCTTTTGTATTATTGAATCTAGCATCCACCATGTTCCTGACCACTTGCATATATGTTTCTTGAGTCTGATCAGCTAATTTTCTGTGAGCTATGATGATAGGATTGACAGATTTCCATAACTCATTAGCTATCTCATCCTTTGAGGGTTGACTTTTGGTGAGTGTCACCAAGGTGTTCATAACGGTCTTGATATCATCTTTGATTTCAGACACAGACGATTCAATGGCATCCACTCTATCCGTCAATTCTTTGTATCTTAGCCCGTCACCCAAGTTAATGGGATCACCTGAGTTCCTACCAGAGGTGGTAGTTTTATCTGGTGCAGTCCTTGGAGGAGAATCCTTAGGAAAGAAACCAGATGCCCCTTTGTCTTGGTACTGGGGACTTCCAACTGGAGTAGAGGTCAATCTTGTTGCCTCAGTAGTTGTTGCCTTCAAGGAAGTCTGATTGATGTAACCACTGTCCTGAAGTGAGACAATGGTCTCTACAACAGTAGTGGCTGCTTCTCTTGAACTACCACATTGAGTTACATGGAACACAAAGTGTGTGGCCTCCTCTGTTTGTGGGTTGACCAATTGACTTTCCTCTGGACCAGTCACATGTTGAGGTGAACTATCAGTGATAGGTGGGTGAGAGGAACTAGTTGTGTCCAGAGTTTTTTCAATGGCCTCAAACAAGGGTTGCATAGTGGGAGGAATTTGTGGTGAGGGTTGTGGAGAGACAAGAATATTAGCCCTGGGAGATGGACTAGTGAACAGCTGTTCAAGTGAATCACCTGCACCTTGATGTGTTTCCCCTTGGCTTACAACATGATCCTTTTGAGAGGATACATGAGGAGTTTGACTAGGCTGAGATTTTGCCACCTGTTGAGAGGAAGTATCAACAGTGGTTGTTTGTTGCTCTTGTGCAAAAAACAGGAATATTCTCTGGTATCTCATCTTCCAGAGTTACCTTTTTAATGTGTTTCTTGTGGGGTTTTGTGGATGGAGTTTTCTTTTTAGTGGTGGCTGGTGTGGGTTTCACAGTACTGGATGTAGTGCCATGATCACCAGGAGCAGTGGACTCAGCAACAGAGGTTTGCACTACAGTTGTTGTCTTAACCTTCTTTGCTTGTGTTTTAGAAACTTTTGTTTTGATTGGTTTTTCTTGGGTAGGACCTAACATACTTGTAAAAGTTTCTTGAGACAGGCTATTCATTTGAAGGCCTTGTCCCTGAATGTAATCCTTTTTAGGTAAAAGTTTTTATAGGATTACACTCAAAAGTCTTGGATCCATCAAGAAAGCATTGTTTGACCCAGCCTGAACCCCCTTCACATTATTCACCAAATCCAAAAACAATGCTTGGGATAAGTTGTAATCAGTGTTTGTTAAAATGGCATATCCCAAGTTCAAGAGGGTACTGAGCAGCTAATGGAGTATCAGATGTTTGTGATTTTGTGGTGGTGGTTTGTGAAGTGTGTGGTGAGAATGATTGGAGAGGAATGGCAGGGATGGGTTGAGTTGGTGGTGGTGTGGTGGCTATGTTTTCTTCTTCTATAACAAAAGTAGATTTTCTCTTCCTTTTGTATAGGATGGTAGGAGAAGGTGGTGAGTGTGGAATTTTAACATCTGTTGGCACTGGTGAAACACCAGCAGATGTTTGAGGTGGTGATGAAATGGGTGGAAGAGTCAAGGCTAAGGCTGTTGTAGTGGTAGTGGATGTTGTGGTAGATGGTTTGACAGTTGTTTTGGGTGTAGCAGCAACAGAAGTTTTTGATCTAGATGATGGAGGCTGCCTGACATGAGAAGCAGGCCTCATTTTCCTCTTTGAGGTACCAACATTGTCATTTTCTTGCTGTTCTTCTTCTTTCCTTTTGGAAAGATTTTCTGCTTTGGTTTGTAAAGTCTCAGCCCTGATCTTTTTAGCTTCAGCAATCTTTTCAGCCATTACATTGGCTGATTCATCAACCTCTTTTGCCTTGGCTGCTTCAGCTTCAGCAGTGGTTTGAGCAGACTTTGGTACAGGTTCTGGATCAGACTTTTCAGAAGAAGGTGGAGCCCCAAAAGGATTCAGCTTCTTTAATCTGTCTCTACCACTCTCCCCATTTTTGGCATCAGCTGTCGTGAACTCATCATCATCTTCATCCCTGAGTATGGTTGTAGGGGCAGAGCCAGTAGTCTTTAGCAAATGATCTTTGATGACTTTGATGTCTGCTTTTGTATTATTGAATCTAGCATCCACCATGTTCCTGATCACTTGCATATATGTTTCTTGAGTCTGATCAGCTAATTTTCTGTGAGCTATGATGATAGGATTGATAGATTTCCATAACTCATTAGCTATCTCCTCCTTTGATAGTTGACTTTTGGTGAGTGTCACCAAGGTGTTCATAATGGTCTTGATATCATCTTTGATTTCAAACACCGACGATTCAATGGCATCCACTCTATCCGTCAATTCTTTGTATCTTAGCCCATCACCCAAGTTAATGGGATCACCTGAGTTCCTACCAGAGGTGGTAGTTTTATCTGGTGCACTCCTTGGAGGAGTATCCACAGGAAAGAAACCAGATGCCCCTTTGTCTTGGTACTGGGGACTTCCAACTGGAATAGAGGTCAATCTTGTTGCCTCAGTAGTTGTTGCCTTCAAGGAAGTCTAATTGATGTAACCACTGTCCTTAAGTGAGACAATGGTCTCTACAACAGTAGTGGCTGCTTCTCTTGAACTACCACATTGAGTTACATGTAACTCAAAGGGTGTGGTCTCCTCTGTTTTTGTGTTGACCAATTGACTTTCCTCTGGACCAATCACATGTTGAGGTGAACTCTCAGTGATAGGAGGGTGAGAGGAACTGGTTGTGTCCAGAGTTTTGTCAATGGCCTCAAACAAGGGTTGCATAGTGGGAGGAATTTGTGGTGAGGGTTGTGAGTGACAAGAATATTAGCCCTGGGAGATGGACTAGTGAACAGATGTTCAAGTGAATCACCTGCACCTTGATGTGTTTCCCCTTGGCTTACAACATGATCCTTTTGAGAGGATACATGAGGAGTTTGACTAGGCTGAGATTTTGCCACCTATTGAGAGGAAGTATCAACAGTGGTTGTTTGTTGCTCTTGTGTTACAACAAGAATATTCTCTGGTATCTCATCTTCCAGAGTCACCTTTTTAGTGTGCTTCTTGTGGGGTTTTGTGGATGGAGTTTTCTTTTTAGTGGTGGCTGGTGTGGGTTTCACAGTACTGGATGTAGTGCCATGATCACCAGGAGCAGTGGGCTCAGCAACAGAGGTTTGCACAACAGTTGTTGTCTTAACCTTCTTTGCTTGTGTTTTAGAAACTTTTGTTTTGATTGGTTTTTCTTGGGTAGGACCTAACATCCTTGTAAATGTTTCTTGAGACAGGCTATTCATTTGAAGGCCTTGTCGTTGAATGTAATCCTTTTTAGGAAAAAATTTTTGTAGGATTACACTCAAAAGTCTTGGATACATCAAGAAAGCATTGTTTGACCCAGCCTGAACCCCCTTCACATTATTCACCAAATCCAAAAACAGTGCTTGGGATAAGTTGTAATCAGTGTTTGTTAAAATGGCATATCCCAAGTACTGGACTTTTAAATGAATTTCTTTAAAAGATGTTGTTTTGGGAGAGTGGCATAAGAGCAAGGTATGAAAGAAAAATTTCGTGTTTGGGGGGGAAAACTTTTTAAACATAGTTGCCCCAGTTAATTGTCCCTCATACCCTCTCTCAATGAACTCTGGATGGAGTTCAGTTTTGTCAAAACTTTCTTTACCTGGCTGATCAGTCAAGGAGAAGGTAGTGGATATGGTTTCAGGGGTGATGGCAACTTTGGTGTCGCTGATTTGAGAAACGATGGATGTTGGCTTTTTGTCAACGAACAGGACTTCAGCTTTCAACCAGAAAGCTTGAAGTGTGTCCTCATATATGAGTGCACTTGAAGTCAGAGCAGTTTTATACTTAGATGTATTCAAGGTGTCGATAATGGAATGAAAATGTTGGTTTTCATCTGTTTTGGTCAGATATGGAAGATAATTGTGAGGTGCTTTCAGTTGAAGATCCATTTTATGTATTATACTGAGAAAGTCGAAGGCTTTTTAATGGAGTATTTATGTTGAAGATGGCGGTTTTAGAATTTTGAATTCGATGAGACGGTGGAACAACTGCTGTGGAAAACAGGGGTTTATATAGTCTCAGGTGAAAACCGCTGATGTGGCCAAAACACTGCTTTTGAGAGCAGACATGGCAAACATCTGATGGAAGGACTGTTATGGTGGATGACAGTTGTTTCATCTGATCAGATGTTTGAAACAGATTTTTCAACCAGCAGTGGTTTAATGAATGAAACAGTGGCTGTGTTATCTGATAAGTTGTTTGAACAGATTTTTCAACCTATACTATTTTAAAGGATGATTTTTTATTTTTCTAACAACATTTTAATGCTTTTATTCATGTAAACAATTTTATTTTATTCCATGTTTAGCATACCAATCCGAGAGATCAGATTTGCAAAGGTAGATGTGTCTAAAGCTTTTGTCAACACATCTGCCAACTGATCCTCTGTTGGAACATGATGTAGAGAAATCAAACCTTTTTCATAGCTGTCTCTGACAAAATGATGTCTGATGTCAATGTGTTTGGTTGTGGAATGGGAAACTTGATTTTTGATGAGATTTTCAGCAGCTTGACTTTCCAGCATGAGTGGAGTCCTCAAGGCAGTTATACCAAAATCCAGTAGCTGGTTTTGAAGCCACATAAGTTGGGCTGTACACCTTGCAGCAGCAATGTATTCAGCCTCTGAAGTGGATGTTGAAACAGCTGCTTGCTTTTTGCTTTGCCAAGAGACCAGGGCATTGCCTAGGAATTGGCACCCTCGTGAGGTGGATTCCTTGTGGTTTGACAACCAGCAAAATCACTGTCTGAATAACCTGAAAGCTCAATGTTCCCATTAGCAGGGTACCAGATACCAAGTGTGGGAGCACCTTTTAGGTATCTGAATATCCTTTTCATAGCAATAAGGTTGGACTTTCTAGGTGATGCCTGGTATCTTGCACAAACACAAGTGGCAAACATAATGTCTGGCCTAGATGCTGTTAAGTATAATAAAGACCCAATCATGCATCTATAGTGTGTTTGGTCAACCAGTTCATCTTTGTCATCAACAGTAACTAACTTTGTGGTACTCATGGGTGTGCTACATGGTTTACAGTCATTCATCTCAAATTTTGTAAGTAGGTTTTTAACATATTTATTCTGATGAATGAAGGTTCCATTTTGCAGTTGCTTCACTTGGAGACCAAGGAAGTACTGTAGTTCACCCATGGCACTCATTTCAAACTCAGCTGTCATGAGTTCCCTAAACTCTTCACATATTTTGTTACATATGGACCCAAAAATGATGTCATCCACATATATTTGAACTATCATTAAATCTTTTCCTTTCCATTTTAAAAACAAGGTTTTATCAATTTTACCTCTTGTAAAGCCAATAGATAAGAGAAATGTGGAAAGAGTTTCATACCAGGCCCTTGGTGCTTGTTTCAGTCCATACAATGCTTTATTAAGCTTGTAGACATGATTAGGATGGAATGTGTGCTCAAAGCCAGGTGGCTGACATACATAGACTTCCTCCTGAATTTTGCCATAAAGGAAGGCACATTTGATATCCATCTGATACACCTTGATGTTGTGGTTGACAACAGCAAAAGTCTGATGGCTTCTAACCTAGCTACAGGATCAAAGGTTTCATCATAGTCTATTCCTTCTTCTTGTCTAAAGCCTTGAACCACAAGCCTGGCTTTATTCTTGGCAACAATACCCCTTTCATCTGTTTTATTCTTAAAGACCCATTTTGTGCCAATTGGACATACATCCTTTGGCAATGGAACAAGTTCCCATACTTGTTGTCTTTTAAATTGAAGGAGCTCTTCTTGCATAGCTTCTACCCAACTGTTGTCTTTTAGTGCCTCTTGGTACTTGACAGGTTGTGTGAGAGATAGAAAACCAGCAAAAAGACAAATGTTTGAGGATTGACTTCTTGTGAGCACCCCTTCACTGATGTTGCCAATGATTTGATCAGGTGGATGAGCTCTAAGGAAGATTAGATCTCCCCTGTATGGAACTATGGCATTTTGTGGTGAAGGACAGAGGTTTGAGGTATCAGCTGTTGAAGCATCTGTTTGCACTTCTGTAGTGTCAACAGAGGTTTGAAATGGAAGTGGGGGAATAGGCCCAAATGGTGTAGAAGTGGATGGACTTTTGTCAACAGAGACTGGAGTTTTGTCAGGGAATAGTGGATCAGTGGTTGTGCTTGTTGAGGCAGTGGTTTGAGGGTAAGACTGGCCAACAGTGGTTGACTCAGCTATGGCAGAGTTTTGAACATCTGCTTGCCCTAAATCAGGATAAATCTTGCAGAAAGACTGTGGCATCACAATGTCATATCTGTAATCATGTTGTGAAGACTGTAGTGTACCTGCATTGTCAGTTTTCACAGTGATATCTTCAAATTTGAATTTATCTAGGTCAAACAGTTCTGCAGGATTTGCTGGGATTTTCAATGATGAAAGTTCATTGAACTTCACATTCACAGTTTCCTCTACTGTCCTAGCCCTTGTGTTAAACACTTTATAGGCCTTGGTAGTAGATGAATATCCCAGAAAATATCCACAATCTACTTTGGCTGAAAATTTTAAAATGGAATCTTTTAGATTTAAAATGAAACAAGGGCAGCCAAAGATTTTGAAAAATGATATTATTGGTTTGAGTTTGAACAGGACCTCATAAGCAGTCTTTTGATGTCTAGGGTTGATTAAAACTCTGTTTTGAACATAACAAGCAGTGTTTACAGCTTCTGCCTAAAAGGACAGAGGTAAACCAGAATCTGCTAGCATTGTTCTTGTAGCCTCAATGAGTGTTCATTTTGTTCTGCTGTTCTTGGAATGTTGTACTGCCTTACAATTCCTTTTGACACGCAGAAATCATCCAACTCCTTATTCTTGAACTCTGTTCCATTGCCACTTCTAAGGACTTTTACTGGCAAGTCATATTGTTTTTCAACTTTGGTGACAAATTTCTTCAAAATACCTGCAGTCTCATCCTTAGAGTGTAAAAAATAAGTCCATGTAAACCTAGAAAAATCATCAACAATAACAAGACAAAATCTCTTTTTCCTAAGACTCATGATTTTTACAGGGCCAAACAAGTCCATATGCAACATTTGAAGACATTGACTTGTTTTTGGACTCATCAATGGATTTGTAAGAGCTTTTATGTTGTTTTCCTTTTAGACAGGAAACACAATGCTCATCACACTTGAATTCTTTTGGTGGCAAACCTCTGACAAGGTTTTGTTTAGAGAGAGAGTTGATAGTTTGAAGGTTGGTATGACCCAATCTCCTATGCCACAATTCTGTCTCTTTGGTAGAGGCAGCAGAGAACAGACAGACATTTGCCATAGGATTATCCTTCAACGTATCAACTACATACACATTGCCACTTCTGTGAGCAACAAGTTGTGCTTTGCTCTCAGCAATGATGGTGTTAATCTTTTCAACCACTTTTGGTCCAGCAATCTTACATGTCTTCTTAGTGAAGAATGACCCATATCCTTTGTCACTCATTTGTGAGACACTAAGTAGATTAAACTTTAGATTGTCAATTAGATTAACATTTTCAAACTTAAGTCTCCCTGCTTGAACAGTTCTAGAACCCAACACTTTACCTTTTGAATCATTACCAAAGGATATATCACCCCCTCCATGAGCAAGAAAGTCCAGAAGAAGGGCTCTACATCCAGTCATGTACCTGGAGCCTCCACTATCTACATAGCATAAACTATATAAGCAAGCAGAAGCTCCCTGCACATTAGTAAATAATTAGTTTGGTGAGTGTCCAAAGCCAAATTGGCTTTGGATGGGTTCTTAGACTTTTCAGCCTCAAGCATAGGAGAATGATTTGTGGTTTGAACTAGCTTTTGGACTAAGTTCAATAGCTGTTGTTGACCATTTGCCAGTGCTTGTATGTCAACACTTGGTCCAAAAGATGTTTGATCATTTCCTATCAGATGTTGATAACCATGAGGATGTCTGTTTACTCTAGGTTTTGTAGGTCTTTTGGGCTCTTCATAAACATGTGGCAGACGATGACAAGTTGGTTGTCCATGTCCTCTTGGGAACCTGTTAGCTGGTGAAACATCTGTTACCTGAACATCTCTGGGAGCAGAGTTTTTGTTCAGATTTTTGGTAACAGCTGTTTGGACTGGTTCAAAAGTCTGTTTGGGTTTTCCTTTTGAATTAATAACCATTTGACTTTCTAGAGTTTTAGCCTTGTACTCTTTTATTTTTTCATCAAAATTTTTGAGATACAGACACTCTTTTGTTTTGTGATTCTTTCTCTTACAGATTAAACATTCTTTGATTTTAGAATCACTTAAACTTGTTCCTTTGTTGATATCATGCTTTTAGAAGAAAACAGTTTTTAGTAACATGATTCTTCTTTTCACAAAAATCACAAAACAAGTTGTCTTTTGATTTCCCCTTTTCTTTCTTCTTTTCAACAGATGTTTGATCATCTGTTGGAAGATCTTTTAAGGGAATGATCTTAGCCTGTGGTGCCTTTTTACCATTAGAGGTTTTAAAGGTCATTGGTTGGAAATTTTCAAGGACATCACACTCATCTGACCAGGTTGGTTTGAATTGGTATTTTTCAATATCATCAAATGAGGGTGTACCTTCCAATTTTTCAAGAATGATTTTCTTGCCATTGGGTTCATTGACCTTTTGAATTGGTTGGGATGATTTCAACCAATTGTGGTTCCTTTTTGTCAGTGATTTGTGAACCTTGAGCAGTGGTTTCTTTAAAACCAAAGCCAAATTTCACATGACTTTTAGACTGTTGGTTAACGATCATCTCAAAACCTTTTGATGATTCCACCCATTTTTGACATTCAACCTGGGTGGACTCAAGCTCCTGTTTACAACTTTGATATTTGGTTATCATAGTTTGAAGCTGGTCTTTAGTTATGCTTGCTTCATGTTTTAAACTGCTGATTTCAGATTCTTTTTCAGTTAGTTTTGATTTTAACTCTTTAGTGAGTTTTTCAAACTGAATTTCATCTTCCAAACATTTCTTTCTAAAGTTTTCATTCACCTCTTTTATCTTTGCAAATGCTATGATACATTTATCTGAGCACAAGTCATTTAAGATTTGAGGTGATACCTTAGCAGCAGCCATCAAGGCACAGTTACACTGGCAATCACAGTCATCAGTACCCCATGGGTCTGAGAGATTCACAACCCCCACTTCGGATTCTTCAGCTGAAAAAACTTCATCAACAACATCATTAGTCACACTTTCAGACTTAGACACCACTCCCTCATAATTAGTCTCTTCAACAATTGTTTCTAGTGCCATGAAGCAGAAATTTCCTGATTCATTTTCAGATTTGGCAACTAGAGCAATGTTTTCATCTGTTAGCTCATCTGGTAGACTGCTCCAATCAACAAAGCCTTGAGTGAAAAAGCTCTGTTGGCTTTGCTGACTGCTCTCTGCAGGAGCAGAGGATGGAGTAGCAGTCATTGGCATTTATGCCTGAGCAAAGGTGTTTGGACATAATGATACTGAAGAACAGTGGTTTGGACATACTGCACAAGAACAGTGGTTGAGGTCTGTGCAAAATGAGCAGTGTTTTGCACATTTGGTCCAGGGGTATTTTGGGAATACTAATAAGTGTTGGTCTGAGGCCTTTGGTTTGGATAGGTAATCATAGGTGTACCATTTTGACTCCTACATTCCCTAGCAAAGTAACCCATTCTATGACATTTATAACACTTGATCTTTGATTTATCCAACCCCACTTTTGACCCACCATGTAAACCTGGATACCTTCTGCCAGTTTTCTTATAGAAATTATTAGTTCTAATACTGAGCAGGGCCAATTGATGCAAAATGTCCATTTCTTCTAAGTCCACAGGGTCAATATATTGAAGGTCATTATACACAAAGGATGTGTTGTCAGATGCCTGGATATCACCACTTGCTGCAAAAGTATAGTTGGGTGATGAGTAAGAATCAGTGTTAAAACCAGTGGTTATATCAATGTAATGATCATAACCTTGATCCTTACTACTTCCAGGTACCTCATCTTGACCCAAGAGTGCTGTATTAGCAATCACATAATCATCAGACACTTTTCCAGAATCCTGGAGCTTCTTTTTCTGGTTAAGCTCTCTCTCATAGGTCAAGAGTTTACCATGAAGCTGGGTCAGAGTCAAGTCCTTAAAACCAATTGAGTTTCTCATAATAATTGCAATAGTGTCCCATTTGTCCTGAAGTGATCTAAGAAACCTATGATTCAAAGTTGAATTTGGGTAAGTTAGACCCACCAGTTTTAGTTCACTTATTAGACAATTGAACCTCTCAAATTGTTGTGTTAATGACTCTCCCTTCACATGACTGAATGTTTCATATTGTTGATTAAGTATTTCATGGTTGTTTTCAATTACATCCTCAGTCCTACCAAATTGTTCTTTCAAAGCATCCCACAACTCCTTTGCACTGTTACAGTGTAACATCCCAGCATAGATATCATTTGGTAGAGCCATGGCTACAATACTGAAAGCCTTAGCATCTAACTCATTTTTATGAAAATCCTGCTCGGAGTAGTTTTCGACACTTTTAGATACTTGGACTGGGATCTTCGGTACTCGGCACCATTGGAACATGTGGTCCAAAGACAACCGACTTCAACACCCAGTGTTCTGTTGGGCTAACACATGGCTCATCCGACGTCGCCAGATATTGTATTCAGATCTGACAAGCATCGATGGCTTGTTGCTAGTAGCAGTGTTATGTGGATCTTGATTCATAGAAGCCATTCTCTGATTGTTTATAAAACAAAGGGGCTGTTTGGTTCACCTCTGAATGGTTCCATTCAGAGGTAACCTCTGATTCGGTCAGAGGCATGGCTGTTTGGTTGGGAAAATGCAACCTCTAAACTGACCGATTCAGATCTGAGCGATTCAGCTAATTTCTAGTGCTGAATGAAAAAATAGACAAGTTTACCCATAACCTCTGAATGGCTCCGTTTGTCTGTCACCCCAACCAGAACACCACCGCCGGTCACCGGCTTCCTTCTCAGCAACATCCATTTACTCCCTCTTCTCCCATCTCTCTCTCTTCTTCTCCTCCATCTTCTCTGGTTATTATGTAGGTTAAAAAGAAAAAGAAAAAGAAAAAGAAAAAGAAAAAGAAAGAAAAAGAAAAAGAAATACAGAGAGCCAGAGGAACTTGGTGGTTGGTTTTGGTGATGGGTGTGTTCTTTGACTTGTGAAAAAAAGAAGAAAGAAAAGGATAGATATCGTGGGGGTGGGTAGTAGGTTTGGGATTTTTAATAATAATAATAATAATAATAATAATAATAATAATAATAATAATAATAATAATAATAATAATAATAACAATATAATAGAAATAATAATAAAAATAATATTAGAAATAATAATAATAATAAGATTTTTATTGATTAAGTGAGTTTTTCGATTAAGTGAGTTTTTCAAAGCTATCTAGGTGTTATTGTTACAGGGATAAAATAGTCATTTTGCACACTCATTCAGACATACAACCAAACAACCATTACTGGTTCAGCACTTACTCGTTCAGAGCCTCTTACCCATTCAGACCTCTTACTGATTCAGCACTTATTGGTTCAGCACTTGCCAAACAGCCCCAAAGTGTGTTTAAAACTTTTGAAGTAAATTAAACTGTTACTCTGTTTTCAATCAACAAACAAAGTGATATCAATAATATTGAGCTGATCTGATTATATTAAATTGATTGATTAGATCGAATTTAATTGACCAAGCTCTGATACCAATTGTTATGATCTGAGAGTTTGATTTGTTAAGATTTGTTAAAGTAAGATGAAAATGAATGAAAACTAATAATGCAAAGTGCAGCGGAATAATAACTATGCAATGTTAACAAAGAGAACAATTGGTTTCAAACGAGTACATTTCATTCGTCATCACAGATTGAAATTAAGTACAAGTTATTACAAGTTCTCCCCCTCAGCCTGATCACTCGATTGCTTTGTTTGTGCAGAGAATGTGTAAGTGATAAATAGAACAGTAAAGGCACTGTTCTATTTATAGACAAACTAAATCACTGATGACTTAGGACTGGCGTCACCTAAGACAGTGACAGCTAACTACCTTAGCAACATAAAACGTCTGCTATACAAAACTACTGTTACATTAAGTAAACCACTGATAGCTAAACAGCTGATAAGAAACATCTGATAATCTTCAATCATCTGCTGGGGCCTAAGTACTGTTGGCTCCAGCAGACCTTTGGTCTTGATCAGTACTTTGTCTTTATTCCTTGATCAGCACTTTGTTCATCAGTAGTTATCTTCTTATAAGCAGCACTTTGATCAGCAGCACTTTAGTCATCAGTAGTTGTGTCATCAGTCTTTTGGGAGAAGAACTGTTTTATTAAGGATCAGCACTTAGAATGTTTTGGCTTTTAATATTCTGTTCTTTTCCAGGTCAGCAGACCCAACATACACAACAATTCCTTGAATTGCATCAGAGCCATAATGTTTAGGATCTGTTGTAAGAACAAACCTGTGATCAGAACGAGGCCGATTGGGAGCACCTATTAGAATTCAAGATCAGGTTGGTTGGAATTGTTTTCTGGTTGAGTCCAGGACTGGAAACCCGAAGTCATAAGGGCCGGAACAAAAATAGAACCAGTTTCGCTGGTGTTTGTTGTTACCCGTGAAACAAACAGTTCAAGTTAGGGCTGTTTTAAAGGTGTTTAAATTCAATTCTAACTTGATAGAAAAAACAAACTCACTAGATTAGGTTCACTGGAATTGAGGGTAGTAACACTTATAAACTGCATGATAAATGATGATCAACTCAAAAGTGGTGGCTAATTTTCGTATATTCCGGCTTTGTTACACAACAATATATTAATTTGTCCGATTCAACATGTTAAAACAGATGAGGTTTCAGTTTACTAATTAATGCTTTCTATTTTGTAATATGTTTACACTTCGTTCAGTGGCTTTTAGGTTATTATCACATTTTGCGTATCAATTGATTAATGCTTTCTGTTTTGTCTATATGTTGCTCGTTTAGTGGCTTTTAGGTTTTAATTCGTGTTATCTGTTTACAGTTCGTCTAGTGGCAGGTTAATACATTCCGTTTTGTAATTCTGTTAGTCTGTTTATTGTTCGTTCAGTTGCTTAAGGTTATTTGAAACTTCGCGTACCAATTTATTGATACATTCTTTTTTGTAAACTGTTTACAGTTCTTTCTGTGGCTGTTAGGTTAATTTAAGCTTCGCGTATAATTTGATTAATACATTCTGTTTTGTAAATCTGTGAATATGTTTACACTAAACGATCAAGACTCACCAAAACCGATTTGACCCATATGCATAAAGATTAAACCAAACCCAACACAAATTTAGCAAAACCCCTTTAACCCATATGCATAAAGATCAAGATTCAAGACTTACCACTGGTTCTTTAGGTGCGTCATCTTCAACATCTTCATTGTCCCAAATTGGCAACTTCCATCTTCACATGCGTAAGTCGTGCCTCTTTCAATCTATCTACCTCCTCTTCAAGTGTGTTGAAGCGTTGATCAAGCTTCTTCTTCTCCTTGTCCAAATATTGCTTAACGATCTTGTGTAGAAAAAATTATTGCTAAGGTGTCACAAATCTTCCCACTCCGCGCACATGCCCACCTAGTTCCTTTGTACCTAGGGCCTCCGCAAGCACATCACGTGCACCACAATATGTAACTTCTCTGGATCCTCCAGAATTCATCAGCTCATCCTAAACATGAAAACCAATTCATGAAACATTTAGTAAGAAAATCAAACTTTGGAATGATTAGGACTATTAGTTAATCATGTGATACAATAATTCAATGATGTTCTGTTTAAGTGAGAAAAAACTAACGATTTTATCTACAACTACTTGTACATCTTTGTCATAACCTCCTGACTTCAAAACTGGTGCTTTTTTCCACAATGTTGCCCTGTTGATCTCCTCTTCTGTCTTGCCGGTTTCTTGCATCTGAGTTATCAATAACAACAAAAGTAAGTTTAACATAAAATGAATTCAAGTAAACGATATTTAATTAATTCAATTCATGCAATCTCAGCTTTGAGTTTTGCATAGCCCCTTTAGCTCAAATGATTATTGTATTTATTTTGTGCACGGATTTCCTTAGCTTTCCTACTTTTCTCCTACATTAGAAATATCAAACTGTCATATAAGTACATTCGAAAGATGTAAAGGTCAAAAGTTTCCTAAACATAATTCAAAACTTCTTGTTAGATTTCATGTCAAGATTTTTAAAAGCAAAATAAGGAAAATTACATGAAAGTGAAACAAGTTGTACACTCTTCCCTAAATTTAGCAACCAACTTACAATTCATTATTAATCTTAGCAACCAACCTCATTTAACTGACATAACTTGAAAATTGTCGATGTGGCATTCGTTGATGCCAAATGCTTATGTAAAAAATGAAAGAAAAACTATATACAATATTTTTTTTAAATCACTACATCATATGCCAAATGGCCCATAGTCCCACATCACATGCCTTATACGTATACATTAAAACAACATATAAGATGTTATGCAAGAAACTTTTGAACAATCAGCAAAAAAAATGGTCTGTTATAAATTGTAAGTTGGTTAATATCAGGAAAAAATAGTGTAAGGTTTGTTTCTAATTGCTTTTCCGACAAAATACTTTTATTTCAGAGAAAACATTGATAACAATACTTTAGAGGCAAGGCTTTATCACATATCATTCATTTTTGCTACTTAATATGCCAGTTTATCCTGAATTGAGATGAATTTGCGTTGCATATAGCATCAGCGCAAATCGTTACTATAGTAGGATTAACATAAATCATACTATAAACATTATGACTGAATGTACCTTCAATATCAAAACAGAGATAATCACACGACAACAAATAGTAACAAAACTTTAATATAAACATAATACATCCTAAAGAAGTAAGGAACCAATCACTAATACCTTACTCATGTATCATAACCATATAACAAATCAAAACCAGATTATAATTTTCTTATGCAGAAATCCCAAACACCATATACAGTTTTAATAAGAGAACCAAACACACCTAACTAAACACCAAAATCATTTCAAATAAGGGTAGATTGTTTTATATTTATCGCAACGAGTAGTTTTAGTATTTTACTTTAGCTTGATTATCTGAATCTAAACTGGTGGAGTTATCAGAATCAGAACACACAAAGGACTATAGTTTTCTAGAAGCTTATATGTTATTAACTATGTTTCCAAAAGCGCACTAGGCGTAGAAGCGCAGCCCAATGCAAGTAAACTGTTGCACCTGGAAAGGCACTATCTCAGGTGATTAAGCGCAGTTCCAGGTCAAATTTCAGCCAAATCATCTGAAACCCCTATATCAGCTTGGAACCAACCTAAATTGCTTAGTCACTTTTTAAGAGCCTTGACAGCATAGGTTATTAATGAATAGAATTGTGCTTTGTGTAGGCTCTAAACACATAGAAAAGAAGAAACTGAAAGCTAACAAACCACACTTAATGGTAGCATTTAAATCTTGAAGACCAACTACTATCTAAACATAAAAGAAGCAATTCGATACTTGACTAAATTAACACCTCTGATCTAATGATATCAAAACAGTAACTATATGATATTAAAACAATAACTAAATCATATATATGCTGAACAGTAGCTATATGATATCAAAACAGTAACTAAATGATATGCTAAACTATCAAAAACTTATAAAAAAAAGTTTAACAAACCTCCCATTCTTTGTGATACAAAAACTTTCCATTCGCTTTTTTGGATGGTCGGAAACCTTCGAGGAGGATCAAATAAATTATTCCTAGCCACAGGGTCAACTTTTTGTACCTCAATATAATCCCTGTATAGACCATATTTAAAATTTCTCCACTTGTCCCCAATTGATTGGATAGTTTGCTTCCAGCTCTTTGGATCAACTATAAAATTTGCCTGAAACATAAAATGTAAACTATTATTTTCAATAAAAAAAGAAATAATTAATAATTTGAAGATAAGATTAGATGTTAGACTTACTAAAACATATTGCCATAATTCTTCCTTTGTATCCTTACTAACGTGCGTCCAAGAGTCATAAGTTATAGGAATGATACTTCTTGCTATCATTCCCTCAAAAGTAGATAGAATGGTTGCTTCGTCTCCAATTGGGACACCATTGGCATCGTAAGTGATTACAGGTTTCCCTTTATGCTTTCTTTTCTTCATCATCGTCGCACCTCTTTGTGATGGGATAGCTTCTACATCATTATCTGAACCAGAATTCGGTTCCATGTCACACAAAAAGAACCTGTTTCAACATGATTCAAAGACATATTAAGTAATAAAAACAAAATTCGGCTAATTTGTTCCTTTCACATGCGCTTATGACAATATTATCATATTCATCACAATCAAAAGCATAATTAAGTAATAGAAACACATAATTAAATCACTTATTTATTAACAACAAAATTTGGCCCTTTGGCTAACCAACGAACATTGGAACAGATGTCTTCCCCATCAGCCAAACGTTTTTCAACCTATTGTAAAAAAATTAATGTAATTGACACGAAATTACTAAAAGTATTGTAATTTATAACAAACTTTAAGAAAATAGACGTCGTTCTTAAGCCAGCTAATAAATGTTCGACTGTGTTGGTTTTGCAAACATGTACTATTTCGAGAGGCGAGGGGTTGAGATTCTTCAATTCTGATATATGTTGCTTGAATTATAGTTGATGTTAGAAGAAGCTTTATGTATAACATACAATACAAAGTGTATACGGTTTTCTGTGATGCTTACTCTATATATGGCTCCATAACAACAGTGTTTCTTAATACATAGCTTGATCAAGTAGTTGAGGATTCGCAGCCTCATCCTTGTGATATTACTCTTCAAAAACCTCTAAACACAAATTAAGTAGTCATAAAGATAAAATACAAAGAAAAGGTTATACATGTTACTGCAAACAATCCACTCATAACATCCGTTGAAACCAAGAGTTATACCTTAGGCATATTGTAGTAATATTAATTATCCGAGGGATGTCCCTAGTATCATACTTTTGATATATCCTGAAGATTCCTTAGTATGGTTTTTCCTCAAATTGAAAACTTCTAAATTTAGAGAATTGGTCAATCATTACATGAAATAAACCATCACCAATTAAGTTTTAATCAATACTTATAAAAACTTGGGATTAAACCGTTCTTAGATAATGTTTTGGCACAAAACCAATTATTAGGATAACTTGGGATTAAACCAACTATTAGGATAACTCGGGGTTAAGCCAATTCTGGGGACAATCTCGATAATCACAAGTGACATGATTGTGCCAAAACCTTAGTTTAACATGAATGTCTTAAAAAACTTCGTACACTAGAATTCAATATATATCCCAATGATGATGAAATTGTCAGACACTAAAGCATGAACCGGTCCCATCATCATAAAATATACTCGAACATCATGCGCTCCAGGCGAGGTGTTTTTGTAGATGCACGAAATGCGACTAGTGATTGGATCTACAAAGTTAACATGTGTTAAAAGTTTTGCTGATTGATTGAAAGTGGGAATTATGGGCGAATGTAGAAGAAAGGGGCGAAGGTGAAGATAAACAGGGCGAAGGTAGAATGGAACCTGATCAAGATAACACATTCGTACCAAGTAGTGGGCGAATGTGGAAGAATTCCACATTCGACCATACTTACTGGGCGAACGTGCAGAGTCTATAAATAGAATTTGTGTATTTGTGAGTTAGAGAGAGTTTTAGTTGAAGTGTGTGTTTGTGTCAGGTTCTAGGTGTAATTGAGAAAGTGTGTGTACTGAATAGATTAACTAGGAAGCCTATTGTAACAAGTTTTTATGAATGTTAATCTATGAAAAAGCTTTGAAAATGATGTTAATTGTGTTTTGATTAGAGTTCTATCAGTTTGTTCAGAACTAGGGTTTCCGCACCTGGTTTTGTGACTTGTATGATCAATTAATCCTGTTTCATATAAAATCTTTCATTTACAAAGTGGTATCAGAGCTATACGGATCATACAACAACAAATTTGATAAACTCAAAGCTGATTTGGACCTAATTTTGATCAAAATACATCTGTTTTTGAATGAAAATGGTTTTTGAGTGTTTTTGATTGATTTGAAGTTGAATTTGTGGATAAAATCTAAAATTCCAAGAATTAAAGTTGTTCCAAATCAATTCCGAATCAAAACCTGATAAAGATCATTCAAATCCATAAACTTTTGAAAATCAGAGATCAAAATAACCGTTTTTCAAAGTGTAACCGTTTTTCAGATCTGAAATGGGCGAACCTGACACATAGTGGGTGAACCTGACACTAAGTGGGCGAAAGTGGTTATTTTCTGGTCGAACCTGAGACATTTCTGGGCGAACCTGGAATTTATTGTTTGAAGTTTCCACATTCGGGCTTATTTTTCCACATTCGATTCGTCGGGCGGGCGAACGTGGAATAGAAGTGGTCGAAAGTAGACATTAGTGGACGAACGTGGAACTTGTGTTAGGGTGGTTTACATTCTGGTGAATTTCTACATTCGGGTGTTATATTTTTGGTCGAATGTGAACCAGAAGGGACGAAAGTAAAGCTAAAAGGGGCGAACCTAGAACTGTGTTTTTGGAAAATTTTCTAAGTGTTGAATTTTTCGAAGTTCGTGAACATCATGTGGAATTTTCCGACTAACCCGAGACCAGCAACGACACAACCACAACAGCAAGTGATGGACCCATGGACAGTGGCAGCACAAAAGACGAGCACACAGTCTTCACAACCGATTAACTACATGGCGATGACTAGCTCGATGCCTCAAAGTGTGGCACCTCCAGCACCACAATCTGACTACTGGGGAGTAGCAGCAGCGGTGGTAAATACTCAAACCACAAATGCTATTTCCACACTAATAAATGACTTATCTTCAGGTAGCGGGAATCGGCCTCCTAAGCTCATGGAGATACAAGAATATAATCAGTGGCAGAACAAGTTCAAGATTCACTTGGAAGGCATGAGAGTGGAGGGTGCAGAGGCATGGAGTATGATTGCTAGAGGTTATACAGCACCAGTTTTGGAGAATACAGGTGAACCAGTTCCATTGGAGAGTATGTCTGAGGAGGAGAAAAAGAAGTTTGCTGTGGAGAAGAAAGCCTATTCCCAGTTGACTCAGGCAATCAAAAACGATCTGTTGCATCAGTTTGGAACATGCACTACATCTAAGCAACTATGGGATATGCTTAAAAAGAGGCATGATGGGAATGAGAAGACTAGAAGTTTAAGGATGGAAGAATTACGAAAGGAGTTTGAGAATTTTACTTATATTGGCAATGAAACTTTAAAAGAACTAACTCCTAGATATTGTCATTTGCTAACTGAATTGTCAAGTTATGGTATACAGATTCTTATGACAGCTTTGGTGGATAAGTTTGCAGATGCTCTACCACCATACTGGGATCAGCATGTGGAAGTTCTCAGGGACAAGGATTCATACTAATACTGGACAATTCATGAGTTTGTACAGAAGCTAGAAAACAAAGAGCTGGAAGAGAAGAGGAAAGCTAGAAGATCACAGATTCCTCAGAATCCTAGCTTATATTTTGGAGGCACTTCAGTACCAGTTAGTAACTCAAGTTCAGGGGGATTAGTGGCACCACATGTTGCTTGCATTTCCAATGTTATGGAATCACCAAAACCTACCATTAACTACATGGCACAAACTTCATCCTACTCACAACCATCAAACATACCACCACCACAACAACAATACAACAATTCCTACATTTCACCATTCTCACCAATGCAACAAGCAGCTTTCTATACCGCTAGCCAATCTCAACAACCACCTCAACAAACACAATACATGAACCCAATGAACCAAATTACTCAACCTAATCAACAACCGGTGGTTTTGGAGACTTCTAACTTGGGAAATGTGACTATTGAAGTTGCTCAGCAACACATTGCACTAGTCTCTGCAATGGTTTCATCTTACAATGGGTTGGTTGCTAGTCAAATTGGGAACAACAACTTAACCAATGAAGACTATGCACAGATTGATAAAGAAGAGATGGAATTAATTGATATCCAGTGGGCTTTTGCAAGCATAATGAGAAGAGCAACAGAATTTATTGAGAAGGCGGGTAGAACGGATTTGGGAACTTCTCCTAACACAACCTACGGGTTCAACAAGGAGAAAGTTACTTGTTTTAACTGTGGAGGGAAAGGTCACTTCAAAAGGGAATGCACCCAGCCACCAAAACAAGGAAATAGAAACCCATTCAATGCAAGCTACCAGAACCGTCAACAACAAAACCAAAATCAAGTTTCTTACCAAAATAACAACAACTACCAAAACCGTCAAAATAACTCTAACAACAACCAGAATAGACAACCAAACACACCAAACCAGACTCAAAACCAATCACCTAACAACACCAACCGAACAGTCATACCGATTACCACACCAAATGAGACACAACAAAATACCAATCAGAATCAAGCATTGATGATTCAACAAGATGAGCGGTTTGACTGGTCGGGTATGCAAATAGGGGTTGAGGAGATCACAACTGGTGGCAATGTGACTTGTGTTGCTCGACAGGTTGATATTGAAGAGTCGGTGATAGTTGATGAGAAGAAAGAAACTGAGGTTGAAGTTGATGTATCTGAAGCAGAAGTGGAAGTGGAGAATGAACCTGTTGAGGTTAAGGCTGAGGATGCTAATCCTGGAGTGGTGATTGACACTGTTTCTGATGTTCCTGAGGAGTGTGAATCGGTTTATTCAGATTCAGACAGTGGATCGGATATAGAAGCAAGTGTTACATCTCTAGATGATGACATTGATCAGTTGCTAGCAGAAGCTGATTTTCTGAAGACGAGGAAGTCGTGCATTGCTGATGATGCTTTCACAAGGATTGATTACTCCAAGTTTTTCGCTGGAAAGGAAGCTCATTTTGCTTTGATGGCCATGACTGATCCGCCAAAACCTGTAAGTTCTGAGTGTAGCACTGATATTACAAGTAATAAATATTGTGGTACTTGTGATAGATTGACTGAGGAGAACAAACAACTCCGTGTTCAACGTGATAGTGCTATCATGAACAGTCAATCTACTCGCAAAGAGTTGAATGCTTTTAACAAAGTACTAGATGGTTATAAAAAGGACATTTCCGACTTGAAAAATACTCTTTCATTAAAACAACTTGCAATTAATAACTATATCAATGAAATTGAAAACACCAAGTTGGAAATGGCCGCCATTAAGTGCTTTGCTGAAAAAGTAAACAAAAAATTGGAAAGTTATAAGCACATTGCTTATGTGGTAGACCACATGATTGATGATCAAACCACTAATTACAAGTCTGTGCCATCTCCGGTGCTTTTTGAAAATCATAACTGTCATCAAGTGACACCGGAGAGCTCAGTAAAATCAGACTCATCATCGGAAAATGAATCTAATACCTCGAGTATTGGTGATCCACATTCCGATGTGAGGCCAATTTTAGGTTTCAATGATGAGGGTGTTACTGCTGAAAGTGTTGATTCAGACTCTGAGAGTGATGATACTGGTTGTCATCAAACTGTGAATGCATGTGAAATTCCAAAAGAAAATCACATCATTACGACTGAACCAGTTTCACCATCTCAGCTTGTGCATCCGATGGCAAATGCTCATCGTGAGAAAAAGTCTGAAAAGAATGTGGTTAAGAATGAATTTGAGAAAAAGGATGTTAAGAATGAACCGTGTGACAAACCAGTCAAGGTGTTTTATCGAATGGAAGGATCCGATAAGATCATCTCTGACGAGGAATTTCCAATCAAAAATGCTAACTATGCTAAAATTGATAAAATCTGGCAAGAAAGCACCATTTGGTTCCCAAAACATGAGAGGACAAATGAAATCCCACCTGCTATTTTAAAGAAATTGTTTTTGGATGTTCCTCAAGAACCAAAGGTTCATGTCACAAAGTTTATTAGACCCAAAAACAGAGCTAACGGTTTTCATGAGCCTGCTTACTCAAAAGGGCCACTCCCTGAGAGTTTGAGGAATCAACAGTATAATGATCAATATCCTGTTCGATCATTTGCTCAACCGAATGCTCCAAATGTTTTTGAAGAATACCGTGCATGCTTTAAATGCGGGGAGAGAGGGCATTTACTTGCTCAATGCCCGTATGTAAGGCATAAGAGGCACGAAGTTGAAGTGAGGAATTCCATGAGGAAACCGATTGATCATTATGTTCCACCACATAGACGAGTTGTTCCTCAACAACAACAGTTTTATAATCAAAACAACTTTTATCAAACGAGGAACAATCGTCCATTTCAATATGATCGCAGAAATCGGATTGCTATGGAACAATCATGGAGAAAACCAGTGGTGAACACAACAAATGATAGGCAAAGGGTTCCACCAAAACCTATTGTCAAGTCAAATGTTGGACCTAAGTCTGTTAAATCAGATAAGGTAACCAAGAAAGTTTCCTTTGCAAACAATGTTCAGAAACCGACTGAGAACCCAAAATCTCAGATTCGCATCTTGAAAAGAACTGAACAATCTTGGTCACCCAATGGTTCTCCAGGTGCCTCAACTTCAAAATCAAATGAGAAAAAGGAAAATGTTTTGAACAATCAGAAAAAGATTGATTCAAAACAAATTGTTGATGAGAATGTTTCTTTGAAAGCTGATGTTCAAAGACCCAAGACTCAGGCTTGGGTCCCCCGAAAGAACTAAATGATTTACTTTTTGTGTGCAGGGAGCTTCAGCTGGCCCTATTAGCAGTCTTTGGATTGTTGATAGTGGAGCTTCAGGCCACATGACAGGGGATCTTGCATTATTGTTCGACGTGAAGAACATTAATGGTGGATATGTCGCATTCACTGGAAATAAAGGCGGATATATCACTATGGAGGGGAGCGTGAGTAATGGAATAGTGAGCTTTGAGAGGATATCATATGTGAAGCAGATCGACTATAATCTGTTGAGCGTCAGTCAAATTTGTGATAAACAATTCACTGTGCATTTTGATGACAAATCCTGCTATATTCTCAAACCGGGCTTTCAAATTCCAAAAGAGTGGGTAATGTTGAAGGCACCTCGCGTCAACAATCTTTATATTCTTGATATGTCCAAGGCGATGACATCGCAGGGGCAAATAACATGTTTTCTATCAAAGGCGACCGAGAAAGAATCGATAATGTGGCACCGAAGAATGGGGCACATTCATCTGAGAAAAATGAATCATCTTGTGAAGAATGGGCTTGTCGATGGAGTAAATGTGAAACATTTCCATGTGAATGACAAGTGTGTAAGTTGTAAGAAGGGGAAGCAACACAAACAGTCTCACAAAGTGAAGAAAGTTAACTCTGTTGAGATGCCACTTGAGCGATTGCACATGGACCTATTTGGACCGGTCAAGCGCAAAAGTCATCTTGGGGAGCTTTATTGTTTAGTTGTCACTGACGACTACTCAAGATTTTCATGGGTGATGTGTTTGCAGGATAAAGGTGACACCTTTAACAACCTAAAAGTTCTGTTCACTCGATTGGAGAATGTCTACAATTTGAAGATAAAGAGAATTCGGAGTGATAATGGGACGGAGTTCAAAAATGCCAAGATGGATGAACTTTGTGAAAGCAAAGGGATTCATCATGAATATTCGGCTCCGTACACCCCACAACAGAACGGTGTTGCTGAACGAAAGAATAGGACTCTAATTGAAGTGGCTAGAACAATGCTTGCAGACTCAAATCTTCCGGTAATGTTCTGGAACGAGGCGATTTATGCAGCAAATTATACACTTAATCGGGTTCTAACAGTGAAGAAGTTTGGTAAAACATCTTATGAGCTGTTACACCGACGAAAGCCGAACTTAGAGTATCTAGAACCTTTTGGGGCACCATGCACTATGTTGAATCCAAGCGAGAAGTTTAGTCCTAAAGCTGAAGAGGGATACTTTGTTGGATATGCAACCTCGCTCAAACGGGTATACAACAAGCGAACTCGTCGAGTGGAGGATTGGGCTAACGTGGAAGTTCAACGATATACTCAAAATGTGCAAGGAACGGGTCCTGATTGGATGTTTGATTACAAAGATTTCTTTGAATCATTCAATCTAGATAGCTTGGTTGAAGAAGCTGTTATCCGACTACTTTACGAGTGTGAAAATGCGACGACTTCACCGTTGGTGCGTCCGATCACTGTGAACCCCCTACCAGCTTCTAATGATACCAATGCTCCTATACAAGAGGAAGAAGTGTTTCAGGAGGCTTCTACTTCATTAGACTCTTCAGAATCTGAAGATGAACAATTTGAAGAAGTCATTCTTCAGCATGTAGAAGAACCAGAGGCACCGCCAGTGAATCCAACTCCAACTCCAGATGTTGCTTCATCGTCTAACACGGGTCATGATCTGGATGCTGTAGAGAACTTGACTACTCAGACGGGAGTTATTGTACCTGTACATCCGGAATCTCGGATTCATCGTATTCACCCGCTGGAGCAAGTTATCGGTGATCCTGGAAGCAGTGTGATGACTAGAGGGCAGCTGCGAAGTGTTAATACGCCAGAGAGTTTTGGTGCTTTAGCGTTATATGACAAAATTCAACAATTTGGTAGTCAAAATGATTGGTCATTTGCGTGTTATGTGTCGCAGGTAGAGCCAAGGACATACAAGGACGCTTTGCGGGAGGATGCCTGGGTTGAGGCTATGCAGGAGGAGTTATTACAATTTCAGAAATTGGGAGTTTGGACGCTCACGGATTTGCCACCTGGAGGAAAGAAGATAGGCACTAAATGGGTGTTTAAGTGCAAGAAGGATGATCGTGGGGTTATTGTTCGTAACAAAGCCAGATTGGTCGTGCAGGGATTCCATCAAATCGAAGGGATTGATTATAACGAAATCTATGCACCTGTAGCACGCATTGAAGCTATTCGGATGTTTCTTGCGTTTGCTTCCTATAAGAAGTTCAAAGTCTATCAAATGGACGTCAAGAGCGCATTTCTGTACGGGAAAGTCAAGGAAGAGGTTTATGTCGGGCAGCCACCAGGCTTTGAGGACCCAATCCATCGGGATAAGGTCTACGTGCTTAACAAAGCTTTATATGGCTTGCACCAGGCTCCGAGACAGTGGTACGAGGAGCTAAGTACATACCTCATCACAAGAGGATTTAAGCGCGGACTCGTCGACTGCACCCTATTCACGAAGAAATCAGGGGATGACTTGCTTCTGGTGCAGATTTACGTTGATGATATAATATTTTGTTCAACTAACGAGCTTTTATGCAGGGAATTCGAAACTGTCATGCAGGAAAAGTTCGAGATGAGCGCAATGGGGGAGATGCAGTTTTTCCTAGGCTTGCAGGTGGACCAAAGACCCACGGGGATCTTCATTCACCAGACGTGTAGAGGAAGAATTCGACACGAAAACAGGATTATATGATCATACAAGTTACTAAACCAGGTGCGGAAACCCTAGCTTAGAACAAACTGATATAAACTCAATCAAAACACAATCAAAGTCATTTTAAAAGCTTTTCATAGATTAACTTTTCCAAATAATTGCTTACAGATTGATTACAGTTAATCTAGCACACTTCTAAACACTCTCAGACCTCTCTGGAACACACACCAAAAACACACACTCTAAATGACTCGCTTTGGGCTCTTTTTTTCTCAAAAACTCACAAAACCTATTTATAGGCTCTGCACGTTCGCCCAGTTGATATGGTCGAATGTGGAATCTTTCCACATTCGCCCATTTGTGTTGGTCGAATGTGGAATCTTTCCACATTCGCCCACTTTAACTCTACATTCGCCCAGTCTGGTTCCACATTCGCCCACTTTTTCTGTGTAATTTCCACGTTCGCCCACTTTTTCCACCTTCAACCCATCAGCATTCCACTTTCAACCCATCAGCACTTTTTAACACATGTTAACTTTGTAGATCCAATCACTAGTCGCACTTCGTGCATCTACAAACTCCCCCTCGACTATTGATTGGATTGTCTTTGGGTTTAAGTCTTTGTCGTTCTCTGATTATCTGAACCTTCGACATTCTATACCGGATCACTAGCTAGGGACATACATGAATAATGCACTAACAATCTCCCCCTTGGACCTAGCTAGTTATGTACCAGATTAGAAAGTTATCAATGTTTCAATTCTTGATTGAAAACTTTCCATCTTCATGTACGTTTGTGTCGAAGTTCCTGTCTATCTCTCAGTAAGCTTTGAAATCTCAGACAGACTCAAGAAATCTTGGCTTTGTCATTTGCTGATTCAGAGATGAATATGGACGATAATCTTGATTTCTTCAATCTTCATCATTTCTTTAACCTTTTACTAGCTTCTGATGTTCTGGTAATCTAGATGTTCAGGTTGGTCTTGTTCAATTACACTCTTTGTCGATGAGTCATGAGAAGTGCACCTGTTGTATTTGATTCTGCAGAAAAAATTTACTAAAAACTGCACAAACTACAACCGGCGTTAGACACGACAAATATCGGAAGTACTCTTCACATTCCTTTTGACCCTCAATAGCTCTCCCCCTGAACTATAAAACATTTTCAATGTACACCAGAAACTTAAAAATTTATAATCTTTTTCAGCTTTTAAGTATCTGAGCATTCACATTCAGTAACCCAACATCGGTTATCAAAAATAAAACTGAAACAAAACTTTTTGATTTTTCAAAGTTTATGCTAAAACACACCAAAAATCTTTTTGAATTTTCAAATGTAATTGCATAAAAGTAAATTCAACATATTTTTGTGAATTTTCCGGTTAAGAGGATCATATCAGTATTGAAACAGTCAGTCATAACTCTTTTTGATTAATTTTCTGTTTTTGTCATTGAGTATCCTACAACCATTACCAGTATGTTTGTCCACTTAAACTCAAAATCATCATTCATTGCTCAGCACTTTAGATACGTTATGGTAATATTAGTTTCTGAGTAATCTATGGTCCCCGCGCTCGCGACACATTCCCGTATCAAGAATTGCGCAAAGCTTCATCATAACGCGTGATTATACTGAAGTTATCCGTTAGTTACAAGGTATGAGGCACAGTGGTGACAGGTCAGCAAATTAATGCTTCAAAGTGACTTGTGCACTCTACCAGGGTGAAGACTAATATCATACATGACTTTCATCATAGTATCGATACGATGCATTAGATAATCTATGATTATCATCACACATGTTAAGTTCCTCATTCGGTAACTTATGGTTTTGGCTTTATTAGCTCTTTTAATAAGATACCCTGACTGAATCTAGGTCTGTAAATCAATACAGCAAAAGATCAGTTAGGCCATCCCCAGATAACTTTCAATATAACGACCCGAAACCTCTGATTTTGGCAATCTATCAAACGAAATTTCGGTACTAAGACCATATGCCAACGATACGTTGATCCACATGATTATCAGTTATTGATTTTAAGTTTATATCACCATGCTGAACTTTAAACTATGATTTCAAGCCTACCAATATATAATTGTAGTGGCTACTCAATGTTTATCAATTCATTTTTGTTTTTAGAGTAGTCTGACAGTCCACTGATGTACTATCATCTCCTCTTTTTCTCCAGGAAAAAACTCATTTTTGATTTTCTATTTTTTTATTTTGATTTTTCTCAAATTTTTCTCCCCCTAAAAATCTCAAAATAAGCATATTTTTGGATTTTTAAACTTTTTGAAGAAAAACAAAATAAAATGATATCCGATGCGGTTTACTCATTGAGTTTCAAAAACCATTTTCCTCTCAGATTACTAGATCCATTAAGATTTTTCAATTAGCAAACCATTTTGTCGTATCTGTTATTGAAATCCAACTCCTGCGAGCAATTGCATGAGATTGCAACTTTTTCCGGCTTCACAGGTTGGAAACAGACTACAAACACTCTTCTTTCTGTTGAAATCATGTTTTCCTTCTCCAATAACCCTTCCTTGACCTTCACCTCTCCAATAAATAGCTTGTATACAGATGCTCCACTATCAGCTTATCAAAGAACAGCTAATAGGTCTGTCTGGAACAATCTGCACACTTATTAAACAATTAGCATGAAAGAGGTACCCATCCCTTCACAATGATGGGTCGTCCAAGGTCGTCAATTCTTGGAACATCAATCCATTCTCCTTTTGAAAAATCAATTGGTTTTTCAATGGATTGATTTGAAGTAGAAATTGCTATTGATTTAGAAAGTGCTTTGGGTTTCCAAACACGTTCAGAGTTTATTTTGGATTTTGTTGAAATTGTTTTACTTTTTGACTTTTCAGATTTCTTATTTGAAACCTGCTTCTGAACGTTGTTTGGAATCTTCTCAGACTTAACTGATGAAGACCCAGGTTTAGAGTTATTCTTAGACTTAGCCTTCGAACTCCCCCTTACCTCAGCAACCCGTCCACAATCTCCATTTTTATTCAAGGCAATTTTGTTACGATTGTCATACACAACCTGTTTCCCCTTTTGCTTCTTCATTGGTTTTGGGGATACAGGCTTTCTGACATTGCCTGAATTTCTAGCAAATTTCACTTCGGTCTTTTTCCGTTTAACATACGGACAGTAAGCAATTAAATGCCCACACTCTCCGCAGTTATAACAAGACCTATATTCAACAAAATCATATGCATACCCGTCATCCCAATACCAATAAGGACAATGAGCAGCAATATGACCAACTTCACCACATTCAAAACAGTTTCTCCATTCAACATAACCATGAGAATACTGTGATGAGTTGTTTCCCCAATAACCATCAAATCGAGAGTTATATGAAAAATCATAATAGTCATATGATCTAGATGAAAAATTTCTTGAATTCTTTTGATAAGAATTTTTCATCTGATCATTTCCTTTCGATTTGTTTGGTTTTGGTTCTTTTACTTTAGAACCCTTTTTATTTTCAACATTTTTCTTTTGATCCTCTTTATTCTCATGTTGGTTAGGACTGAGTTCAAAATGAAGATGATCAAATTGATTTCTAAACTGATTTAACAAATCGATATTATCAACAAAAATACATTTAAGTAGAGATTGTTCGATATTCTCAATTAAAAAATCTTTGTTAAAAATCAATTTGTCACGTCCTTCCAACATGTAGGATCCTTCAACTCCTTCAGGAAAACTGAATATGGGTTTTTCTTCAGATTCAGATTCTGAAGTTGTTTCAACATTTTCAGTTTTCTTTTCAAGCATTTGTTTCACTTCAGAATCAGAATTAACAACGCAAGGTGTTGTAATTTCCAATTCTGATGTGGAAGTATTCTTAGAAACACTTTTATTCATTTCTAACATTTCTTTCTTTAAAGATTCAATTTTATTTAACAAATCTTTTTCATTCTTTTCAAAAGCTTTAATTTGGTTTTTACAATTTTCAAGATCATTTGCTAGTTTCTGTTTGTCCTCAATAAATGTCATCATTTCACATTTCATCTTGACACAATTAGAACAACTAGCACTTACCTCATCATCTGATTTATTACCATTATCAGATTTTGCATCACCATTTGAGGTATCACTCTGTTCTGATTTACTTTGTTCTGAACTCGTATCAGAACTCAAATCACTCTTTGACAATTCACTGGAATCATCATGTCGCATTTGTTTGGCTAAACATACAACATTCCTATGAACACCTTCTCTGTTAACACTCTTGTTAACATGTACCATTTCATCAGTTGGTTTCGGTGTCATTGGAAATCTCCACATGTAGTCATCTTGAGAATTTTGTCTCTGTAATCTCTGTCTCTTTCTATCAGCTTCTATTAAAGCTCTGATACCACTTTGTAGAGGAAGAATTCGACACGAAAACAGGATTATATGATCATACAAGTTACTAAACCAGGTGCGGAAACCCTAGCTTAGAACAAACTGATATAAACTCAATCAAAACACAATCAAAGTCATTTTAAAAGCTTTTCATAGATTAACTTTTCCAAATAATTGCTTACAGATTGATTACAGTTAATCTAGCACACTTCTAAACACTCTCAGACCTCTCTGGAACACACACCAAAAACACACACTCTAAATGACTCGCTTTGGGCTCTTTTTTTCTCAAAAACTCACAAAACCTATTTATAGGCTCTGCACGTTCGCCCAGTTGATATGGTCGAATGTGGAATCTTTCCACATTCGCCCATTTGTGTTGGTCGAATGTGGAATCTTTCCACATTCGCCCACTTTAACTCTACATTCGCCCAGTCTGGTTCCACATTCGCCCACTTTTTCTGTGTAATTTCCACGTTCGCCCACTTTTTCCACCTTCAACCCATCAGCATTCCACTTTCAACCCATCAGCACTTTTTAACACATGTTAACTTTGTAGATCCAATCACTAGTCGCACTTCGTGCATCTACAAACTCCCCCTCGACTATTGATTGGATTGTCTTTGGGTTTAAGTCTTTGTCGTTCTCTGATTATCTGAACCTTCGACATTCTATACCGGATCACTAGCTAGGGACATACATGAATAATGCACTAACAAGACGAAATACGTATCCGAAGTCTTGAGCCGGTTCCAGATGGAGGATTCCAAGCCTATGGATACCCCGATTCAACCCAATCACGGGATTGGTGTGGACGCTAAGGGGGAGCTGATTGACCCATTTACATACAGAGCAATCATCGGATCTCTGATGTATTTGACTGCGTCTCGACCAGATATTATGTATGCAACGTGTCTCTGTGCCCGCTATCAATCGAAGCCGAAACAAAGTCATCTGACGACGGTCAATCGTATCCTTAGATATCTGAAGGGTTGTCCCTCAAAAGGACTTTGGTACCCTAATGATGATAATTTTGATTTTATTGCATTTAGTGATGCAGATTGGGGCGGCTGTGACAAAGATAGCAAATCTACTACAGCTGGTTGCCAGTTTTTAGGGAGCAGGTTAGTCACCTGGCAATGCAAGAAGCAGACTTCCGTGGCGCTATCTACCTGTGAAGCCGAGTACATTGCAGCCTCGAGTTGCTGTTCGCAAGTGCTCTGGATCCAACAGCAGATGGTGGATTACGGTTTGCAGTTTCTTAAAACCCCTATATACTGTGACAACGAAGCCGCTATCGCATTAACTAAAAATACTGAAAATCATTCTAAAGCAAAACATATCCGGATCAAATATCATTTTATCCGTGATTGTTACGCTAAGGAATTGATAGATATGATCAAAATTCATACTGACTACCAACGTGCAGATTTGTTTACAAAAGCTTTTGACAGATACCGCTTTGACTATCTTTTAAAAGTAAACAACATAAAGGAAAAACAGGACTAATCGGCACCTCGGTTTATCGCTTTTTAGTTTTATTATTTTTCTGATTTTGCTAATTGGGAATTTCTCTTTGCTAATTGGGAATTTCTTTTTACTATCGTAATCCTCAAAGAAGTTGATGCTTTCGAGGGGATTGTTTAATCCTCAAAGAAGTTGATGCTTTCGAGTGGATTGTTTCAAATTTTCGTTTTATTGTTTTCTAGAAAAATTAAAAACCCAAAAATATGTTCTTTATTTTAGGGTGAGCCATTTTATCCAAAAAAAAAAAATTCAAAAAGACCTAAAAATTAGAAAAACCAAAAATGATTTCCTGGATAAAAAGAGGAAATGATAGTACATCAGTGGGGATCTGACACAGGCTAAAGAATTGTATAGTATATGAGGCGTGTGTTGACTACGTGTGATATGCTGATAGGCTTCGTAGACTAAAAATTGCGTGTATTAGTGATACAAACATAACGAACTACGCGTTTGTGGCTGAACACCTCATGGGCATATGGTCTTAGTACCGTAATTTCGTTTGATAGGATTGCCAAAATCTGAGGTTTCGGGTCGTTATGTTATGGTTATCCGGGATATTCTGATTAAACTTTTGTCGTATTGATTTACGGACCTAGTTTCATCAGAATATTTGCTAAAAGAGCTTAAATACCAAAACCGAAAGTTACCGAATTGAGGAACTTTATGTTTTATTGATCAAAGATCATTACTACATCGTATTGACTTATTGATGAAAATCAGTGGTTAATATCAGCCTCAACCTAGTGTATACGCACATGTTACTCTGCTGCATTTGTTTGCTGACCTGTATACCTCTGTGCTATATACTTTGTAACTTTTACGGATAACTCTGGCATAATCACGCGTTATGACGAAGCTTTGTGCAATTACTTGATACGGGAGTATGTCGTGTGTGTGGGCACCACAATGTGTTAGTCTAATACAGCTAAACTCGTATCATTTTAAAGCATTGCGTAATAGTCTGCATGTGAGCTTACGTGGACCACAATATCAGCAATTGCCGTGTCACATATTGTTTCTAATGATAATATTAAACAAATAGATCAACGCTGTGATCAGATTTCTCAGAAAACTGATATGATCCTCTTACCGGACATCACAAAATGTTTACTGCTTTTATTTACTTTGATGCATTTTTACTTTTATTGTCAAAAAGATACAAAATCCAAAAAGATTTTAGGTGTGTTTTGCTAAAATTTCAGAAAAACCAAAATTTTTGCATTTCTACTTTATTTTTGATAACCGACGGTTGCTTGATGGTCAATTTCTGAGATTTGATAACACCATCTGGGCTTTGTATCATTCAAAAAGTGAAAATATGAGTTTTTGAGGTTTAACACGTTGAAAAATGTTGAACGGGATTCGAATTCGAGATTTGGCAAAATTTTCAGATTTTTCCATTTCACATTCGCCCCTTAATTGGGTCGAATGTGGAAAAATCTTCACTTTCGGGCGTTTTTTGAATGGGCGAATGTGGGAATTTAACCCACATTTCACTTTCGGGTGTAATATTTCACCTTCGGGTGATTTACTTGAACCGAATGTGGAACAAAACCACCTTCGACCATCAAAACGGGCGAAAGTGGACTCTATATATAAGCCTTTGACAGGTTCGACCCTCATTCATTGTTTTTCAAAATTTTTTCCTTCGATCCAAGGACTTGTTGCTTTGATTTCCTTTGCTTGTGGCTTTTATTCCTTGATAATTACTGATCCTTTTCATATATGTTATACAGGTAATGAAGCACAAATGAACCCAGAATCGTGGTTTTTATTCGTCCGACTTAGGGTTTAGAATCAAGGGTTCTAGGATGGTTAATCTTGTTTGTTTATGATTGCCTTTCAATCTATATCAGTTTTAGGGGTAGAAGGATTAAAGAATTAGGGTTATAACATCGTTGAGTGGGTTAATCGATTGATTGGGATAATAAAACCCTAATTTTCTTTTAAAACTGATATAAATTGAAGATTGAAAACAATTGGTTATGCACGAATGTTAGTCGGCCATTGTAGGATATATTTCAACCAAAATCAGAGTCTAATATCAAAGATTGAAAAATTTTGAATTTTAGAATTTAACCAGTTTCACCTTCGGTTGAATAAACGGGCGAAGGTGGAATAGAACGGACGAAGGTGATATATATTGGACGAATGTAATTTTCAAACAATACATTTTCACATTCGTACCATTATGTTTACATTCGTACCATAAAATCCTACATTCGACCTATTAAAATGGGCGAATGTGGAATCTGAAAATCTTAAAATTTTGAATTTTTGTCATTTTCGTATTTTGACGTATTTATCTGATTTTGATGTGCAGATGGCTGAGCAATCTGAGAATATTGAGACTCAAGTAGAGAATGTTACTCCAGATCCAGTTCAAGAGACTGTTCAGGAGGCTGAAGCATCAGTTGCAAGCAGTTGGCCATTCGAAAGATCTCATAACTGCTGTGCTTATCTTGGTGATGTGGAGAAGAACACTGAGTTTACCGGGATTATAGAGTTCTTGAAGAGGAGCAGAATTGTGCATGCTTTAGCTACACCGACTATTATCTATAAAGACATTGTTGAGGACTTTTATAAGAACGCAAAGTACGATTTCTGGGAGAATCAGACAATAATCAGGAGCAAGATACAGGGTATGGAGATGTTTTTGACGGAGTCTGATATTAGAGAAGCACTTCAGATTAAGTTTGAAGTTAGTGAAGATCCCAGAGAGTTATCATGGACTGAACAGAAAGCCTGCTTCCTGAGGATGAAATACAAAGGACCGATTACTGATGGTTCTATGCACAAAGGAAAGCTGAGTGTGCAATTCAAATACTTTGCACATGTCATAATTCACGTGTTTGGATGTGTGAGTGGTGGATATGATGTTATGATGAGAAGTTTAAGCTCATTGATGGTTGCGTTGACTCTCAACAAACCATTCAATGTGTCTGGGATGATATTGGATCATATGCTGGAAATGCTTAAGGGTTTGAAGAAGAAACAATTCATGCTATACCCGAGATTTCTGATGATGATTTTTGATCACAAGTATCCTGAATTGAAGAAGGATCCAACACAGATAATTGGTCAAGATCACATGAACATCCGTACTTTGGTGAGGATGAAAGGTTACAAGGGTGTGCCTGATGAGGAAAAGCCACCATACAGAAGATTATTTGGAGCTCTAGCTAAACAGGATTACACTGATCCTGGAAAGAATAAGGCTAGACATACTGACAGTGATTCGGATAATGACGATCCTTTAGTGTATGCAGATGCAAACACTATGAGGAAGAGGCAGGTTGCCAATCCTGGAGCCAAAGGGAAGGGCAAGGGAAAGACAGACCAGGGAAGTTCCAAGCAACAAGTGGTGAGAAAGAAAACTACTGCTAAGAAGGGAACGAGTTTGATTGATGACGATTCTGTTGATTCGGAAGAAACAGAGGTAGACGAACAGTGGGATTCTGAGGAAGTGTAGTCCCAAAATTACTAGATCTTAAGTGTGCACTAGATTGTTATCAACTAGAAACACCTATTTGTTAGGTGTTTTAGTTGATTAATCAAGACAAGTAAAGAACTAGATGAAGATTATAAGAACCGACACACAAGAAACATAAACACATGATTCCATTAATGATTCAGCAGTGAACAACCATGGATATTATCATACAAGTTCGCACCTTTTACTTGTGCTCTCAAAAGATAACCAAAAACCCTAACCCTAGCTGCACAAATGATGTTCTATTTATAGGCATCCTGATGGGACTGCGAACTTAAGCTTAAGTTCGCAGTGCCCGTGTCATAAGTTCGCAGTCTAGGGTTATAACACTACAACTTTACTATAATTACATAACCAACCCTCCAACTATAACTATCAACTAAACATGATCAAACCTGGTAACTGTGGTCTCATACTAACCCAACAATACTCCCCCTAGACCACAGCTACCAGTTCTACAAAATTAGTCTATCTCCACATCACTCGACTCCCCCTCTTCTATTGCTTGATGTGCCGGGAGGGCTTGAACTATGCTCTCGTCAACAGTTGGTTCTTCAATACGAGGTTCTTCAGCATGTGGTTCTTCAGAGGATGGCTCCTGGATGAATAACTCAGCGAGATCTACAGTTGCTTGATCTGGCTGAGTTTCTTGGGCTGAACTTGGAGAGACTGGAGGGGCTTGAGTAGGCTCAATCTCAGGATCAGCTGTTGCTGCAGAAGTCTGTGTTTGTACCTCTGGAATAACTTCAGCTTCTGATATCTTCGCAGCAGCAGCGGCAGCAGCAGCAGCTTTTGCTCTGTCATCTTTAGCTTTATCAGCTGCGTTGATCCTGGTCACTAAATCAATCAGTTCTTGCTTTCGCTTTAAGGCTCTTTCTACAGCTCTTCTGAACAAAACAGCTTCTTCAAATAGCACGTTACCAGCGCCCACATTTATCTGATTTGCAAAAAGAGTAGTTAAATCGGAGGGATTTAGAGCAAACACATCAACTGGGTCAACTATCCTCAACGCCTCTGAATCGTCTTTAAGTTTGATCACGGCTTCACCAGTTCGACTGTCATAAAACCACTTCTTGAACTCTGTCAGAATCACAGGAAGCTCTGGACGGATGGGAACCCTAGTGACGACCTGGGGAGGGTCTATCACGTAGGTTATCATTCCCCGTCCGGTGGCTGGATCTATTCTTTTCTTGGACATTCTTCGCCTCGGCTTCTGTGGTTTCCAGTTCTTGAAGTCACGCGCACACTCGTCTTCTATAAACACAGACACCGAGTCAGCTGTGGTATCCCCAGAGTGGTTTAGGAAAGGTGTTCTGCACATCTCTCTAATATCCCATCTTGGAAGGGTCTTCAGATTCGGTCGACCCTTGAAGTACTGAATAGCGCCTCCTCTTCGTTTCACAAAGAATAATCTTTTAAAACCATCATAACCCCAACAAATAATTCTTTCTTGGTGAGATGCACGAGTGTGGTGGATGTTCTGGTGCAAAGCAGGAATGGTGATTGGTCTTCTTGGAAACCAGCTCGATCTCTCAGGATCCAATCTGTACCCATCATCCATCTCATAAACTGTGTTTTCTCCCGCACCCATTTCTACAAACGTCTCCGGCATCTCGTCCTCACTGATCTCGTCAACATCACTTTCTTCCTCTTTTCTTTCCTTCTCTTTCTCCTCTTCCATGAATTTCCCGAAATCAAACGCTTCATCAAACGTCATTCTTGGAGCATCTGTACCCTGATTCTTTAGATCTTGAAGCATATCAAACATCTTCATTTGGACCTCTGTCTGAAACTTGACCAGATAACGCTGATCCTTAACCACCTTTTCAAGACTTCTGTTTTTGTGCTTCAATTTCTTCAGCTTCTTCCTCAATTCCTGATTATTGTAGATCTGATTCTTCAACATGCAAATTTCCTTTGCTGCATTCTTTCCCACTTCCTTGGACAGTGTCTCATATAATTCTTGATGCACTGGTTTTCGACGTGGTGCACCAGGAACAAATGAGGATGGTACAGACTGTTTCTTCACTGGAGGCTTGAGAATGGGAGGTCTTTCAGTGGATGGCCCAGGCCTGGCAGTGGAGGGCCCTGGCCTGTCAGTGGAAGGCCCAGGCTGACCCTCCACACCAAACATGGATTCCAGTATCTCTTCGTTTTCCTGATCCTCTTCTGTCATAACCCGTGGCCTTTCAGACTCGGGCAGCTGTTCTCTCCTTCTTCTTCTCTCTGCCTTTGCAAGTTCAGCATTCTGTCTGGCAGCTTCAGCCATTTCAAGTTCCTCAGGAGTCAATGATTCTCTTCCCTGCTGCAATAAGCCAGTAAGCCTGTTTCTTTTAGTTGGCCTTTGAGGAACAGGATCAGATGCCGCCCTTTTTCCAACAGTTCTTTCTCTGGCAACTTCTTCTGCAGTATGCTGAGGTACTGTAGCAGCAGGTTCAGTAGGAGCAGGTTCAGAAGGTTTGGGTTCGGTTGTAGTTGGTTGTCGAGCTCTAACAGCAGCTTGTTTTCTTCTCTTTATCTCATTGTACAGCTTCATTATAACTGGATAGCGTTGAGCAGCATACATACTTTCCAGCAGGGGTTCCCAGTCAGGTGTGTTGCACTCAGTGAAGAATCGTGCACCTTTGGTGAAATTGTATTTATCACCAAGGGGCAGATCCTCGTGTTGTGAGTTGATCATCATCTGAACGAATCTGGGATACATCGTCCACTTTTTCTTTTCAGCTTCAGCATTCTTCACCATACAGTCAAACACCAATCCAGACAGATTAAAAGGTTCATTCTTGCAGACTTTAATCATGGCAGTTGCCCAGTCAGGACTGAGTGCATTGTAGCCACCTTTCCTGTGACACAGAGACATCAGAAATACGTGACAAATAAGCTTCCAATCTCTGGTCAGCTGGCTTTTCTTGATATCACCCCTTGCGTCAAAATCTCCTTTGTATCCAAAATTCATGAACTCTTGATGAATTTCAGTTTTTGGAAGAGATCTAACAGTTGCTGGTCGATCTTGAAATCTTAGAACATTTCGCACTGTATCTTCTGTAATTACTACTGCCTTGTTCCTCACTGTGGCTTTAATCCTCTTGACACGTGCCACGACCTCTACTTTAGCAGATCGCCAAAAATCTTCGATGTGAGAGCTGTAGACTTGAACATGCTGCTCTACAGCATATCCAATACTGCTTCTTCTGATCCATGCAACAACGTCTCGAAACTTTGTATCATCAGTCTCAAGAATCATCGGTTGGTTGTGCATTCCTCTTGGATCCCATTCAAGAGCCATCTGTGTGGGACACGTGCACGAAAAGTAAGTTAGAACTGTGGATTTTGAATTGACTAATGACAGACATCTTCATTTACTTTGACGGACGACGTACTTAGACTAGGTTTGATTTTAAGTTGGTTTCACGTGTGTGATTCATTTTATGGATTAGATTTTCTAGTGTATATGATATGTTTCGTTTTATCATTTTAATAGTTATTTGAGTCCAGTTAAGGTTTACGGATGAATGAGTCAAGGTACGTAGTCCGGTCAAATGTCATGAACAGTCAAGTCAATGGTCAAAATTTTGGTCCATCATTAAGTTCACACAATCTTAAGTTCGCAGCCCGAGTCTGATGTGCATCTAAGTGCTCAGCCTTGACTGAGTACTTGTTGCTTGGTACGCAGTCAGCAGGTCAGGTTAGGATACGGGTAACCTAAGTGCGCACTCAGTTTACTCGGGCATGGTAACGGCTTGGAAGGAGTCATCAAGTCTGCGTACTAGTCTAGTACGCAGACACTTAAACTTCCGTTTAAGATTTTAAGTCCACACATTTTGGTACGCAGTCATTTTAGGGTTCATGATTCTTGAATCACATGAAGCAAGTGCGCATTCATATGAAGCAAGTGCGCAGTTCTTCAAGAATCTAAGTGCGCAGTTCATAAAAAACCCCAAATCCTCAACTGATTTCACAGATCTCACACAAGAATCCTGTATATATAATGAAGATCTTGTTAGAATCTTTGAAATACCTTCACAAACAAGCAATAAAGTATATAGAATGGATCAAACAGTGGGGTACAACGGTGGTTTGGTGGTGGATTGATGGTGGTATTACGGTGGTTAGATGATGGTATTACGATGAAGACGGTGGTGATGAAGGATTAGGGTTTCTTGAATTTTTAATTTTTGATAAAAAGTAAAAAAAAAAAAAAGTTACTGCAGTATTTATAGGAGAATGGTTTGGGCCGCGTACTTAACCTTTAAGTGCGCAGGCCCAAAAGCCCAAGTCAAGTACGCAGGCCCAACAAAGCTTATCAATATGTTAAGTTCGCAGGCCCAATAAGAGTTTAATAGCTGTTAAGTGCGCATGCCCACAAACAAGAAAATAGCCTTTTTAACCAAAGATTTGAGTTTAGAGATCAACCGTTTCTCACCTTTTGCATCAAGATCATACCAGTCATACCTGCCAGACCACATTTCAACTTTCCGTTGGATAGCTGTAGCCCAAGAAAAACTGTCAGTATATTTGTCCACTTAAATCCATGCCTCTCGTCTTTCAACATACTTTATATGATGATCTTTATCATGTTTTGGTAATATTGACGACATGTTAATGGACCCCACTTGTGCCAGGTGTAAGCCTACCAATCCTCAAGGTTTATTGAGATATAATGATGAGAGCTTCAGGTCTATGTTTCCATAAGCAGAGAAGATGATCATTATGTCAATCAGATGATGAGAGCTTCAGGTCTATGTTCCCATAAGCAGAGAAGATGATCATCTGATTGCTTTTTGAGCTATCTATATGTTTGCACGTCACTAACATTGCGTGTCTTTTGTTGCTCATTTTGATTTTAATAGCCCCGCTTTGGTAGCTTGCACTTTTAGGTGTCTTTTGGTTGCTTATGCACAAAATTTTCTGTGTCTTTTGATCTCTCAACCTGTGTATGACCGGACTCAGCTTGTGCAAACCTGAAACACAGTGGGAATCCAGCACCTCGTGTAGACTTTTTTAGTTTGTCATCTTTAGCAGTTTACTCAATTCCAGGCTGAATCTACCGACATGTCGTTGCTTGAAGCCACAACGTCCTCTGGGTCCTATTCACATGCTGACAAATATGATTAGTCCCTATCATTTCTTGATTGTTTTGAAAAAGTTTTTAAAACTTGCAATTTTAGGGATCTACCGGTTTATTTCTCCCCCAAAAATCTTTATTTTATTTTAAAACATAAGATTTTTCTATAGTTTATTTACAAGTTTTTTTTTTTTTTTTTTTATCATTCAAAGTTGATCATCTCTAACCATGTTACCAACTGACGAAAACGGGTTTTGTCGAAAGCTTTGGTAAAGATATCTGCCTTTTGATCAGCAGTATCTATAGGCAACACCTGTATGTACCCCTTGTCGTGCGCATCGCGAATTGAATGAATCCGAATTTCAATATGTTTAGTTTTCGAATGATCAATTGGATTCTTCACGATGTCACGACAAGCATCATTATCAATGTAGATAGGGGTTCTCATGATATTCAAACCGTAATCCAACAGCTGATTTTGGATCCACAACACTTGACAGCAACAACTGGATGCGGCTGTGTACTCAGCTTGAGCGGTGGATATAGACACAGTGGTCTGCTTCTTGCTCTGCCATGACACGAGCCTGTTTCCCAGAAATTGACAACCACCAGAGACAGACTTTCGATCAATCCTGCAACCTGCATGATCACTATTAGAGTATGCAATTAAGTCAAAATTGTCACTCTTAGGATACCATAAACCAAGTTTTGGTGTTCCTTTGAGGTAGCGGAAGATTCTTTTTACTGCAGTTTCATGAGATTGCTTTGGATTTGACTGAAAGCGAGCACAGCATCCAACTGCCCACATGATGTCCGGTCTGCTGGCTGTGAGATACATCAAAGACCCGATCATAGAACGGTAAGTGTGCGGGTTCACAGACGGGCCTTCAAGATCTGGTACAAGCGTTGTTTGAGCTGCAAAAGGAGTGTTGGACGGTTTGCAATCCGACAGGTTGTACTTTGCCAGAATGTCTCTTGTGTATTTTGCTTGATGGATGAGAATACCGTCTTCTTTCTGTTGGACTTCGAGACCTAAGAAAAATGATAGTTCTCCCATCATGCTCATTTCAAATTGAGACTTCATAATGCTTTCAAATTCCCTGCACAAATTTTCGTCAGTTGAGCCAAAGATAATATCATCAACATATATCTGAACAAGGATAGAATGTTTGTTGACTTCTTTGGTGAACAGGGTCATGTCGATCTTCCCTCTCGTGTGTCCATTTTGTAACAGATATGAAGACAAGGTCTCATACCAAGCTCTAGGAGCTTGATGGAGACCGTAGAGAGCCTTGTCCAACTTGTAGTATCTGTTTGGATGATGAGGGTCTTCGAATCCAGGCGGTTGGCACACATAGACTTCTTCTTTGATCTTCCCATACAAGAAAGCGCTCTTCACGTCCATCTGAAAAACTTTAAAATTTCGATATGAAGCATATGCCAAGAAGATGCGTATGGCTTCAAGTCGAGCGACTGGAGCGAAGACTTCCTCATAATCAATTCCCTCCTGCTGACGAAATCCTTGAACAACCAGACGAGCTTTGTTCTTGATTACCACGCCACGTTCATCCATTTTGTTGCGAAAAACCCATCTTGTCCCAATAGGATATTTTCCTTCAGGCAGATCAACGAGCTCCCACACTTTGAGTTTTCTGAACTGAAATAGTTCTTCCTGCATTGCCTCTACCCAGCTTGCATCTCTAACTCCATCTTCAATGCTGAAAGGTACTGTTTGAGATAAGAATGCTGAGAGAGCGGTGTTGAGCTTGTCTGTCTGATTTCTTGTAAGAACACCCTCACTGATTGGTCCAATGACATTTTCAATTGGATGGTTCTTAGAAGTTTTGAATCCCATATTTTCTTCTTCTTGCACTTGTAAAGGAAGGTTCGAAAGATGATCTCCAGGTGTAGAAGAGCTGGATGGTTCATTTACAGACTGCTGATTTGAGTGTGTTCCTTCAGCATTTGACGTGCTTTCAGGAATGTTAGAGTTTTCAGCAGTAGTATCACCATTGTTGAGCTGAGGGACAATTGGATCAGCAACAAGAGGAGAGAAACGGGTGGTAAACGGTGCAACTTCATCATCAGAAGAGTAGAGAATATTTCCAAAGGGAGATGAACTTGTAGCTTGATTTTCAGGAGCTTGATCTGCATGAGCTTGTTGTTCAGGAATGACAAAGTGATTGAACACAACATCCACATCAAAGAACCAGTCAGGACCGGTTCCAACATTAGTAGAGTTGGATTCTTGCCAGTCAACATATAAAGATTCCAGAACCATCTTGGTACGTTTGTTGTAAACTCGATAAGCCTTTTGACTAGACGAGTATCCAACAAAGAAACATTCGTCTCCAACAGCATCAAACTTCATGATATTCTCAAAGTTGTTCAGAAGAGTGCAGGAACATCCAAACGGCCTGAAATAATCAATGAGAGGTTTTCTTTTGAAAAGCAATTCATAGGCTGTTTTCCCACGAGGCTTGACAATCAAGACCCTATTAAGAACATAACAGGCGGTATTCACAGCTTCTGCCCAGAAGATGATCGGTAACTTAGAGTCAATGAGCATGGTTCTGGCAGCTTCAATAAGTGTACGATTCTTCCTTTCAGCCACTCCATTTTGCTGAGGAGTCCTTGTAGCACTGTATTGGAGATGAATTCCTTTCATGCTGCAGAACGTCACAAAACTTTGGTTCTTGAATTCTGTTCCATGATCACTTCTGATTGACTTTACTTTTAATTTGATTATATTCTCGATCAAAGGAACGAACAGCATCAAGGTCTCAGCAGCCTCACTCTTGAATTCCAAGAAGTATACCCATGTGAAGCGAGAGAAGTCATCTGTAATCACCAAACAGTAAGACTTTTTACCCAAGCTTTTTATACTGATAGGACCAAAGAGATCCATATGTAATAATTGAAGTGGAGAGTCAATTGAGTTCACTGTTTTGGACTTATGCGATTTCTTATGTTGTTTGCCTTTAGCACATGCTAAACATTTTTCAGAAAAAGGAAATTCCTTAGAAGGAAGACCTCTGACTAGATTTAGTTTAGAAAGTTTGTTTATATTTTTAAAGTTAACATGACCTAATCGCCTGTGCCATAACAGTGACTCTGACTCGGATGCCTTTGACAGTAGACAAGTCATTGGTTGTTCAGACTTGGCATCCCTCATGTTTATCACATAAGTGTTATTTTGTCTTGGGGCTTTCAGCATGATCATGTCAGTGGGTGGTTTAAATCCTGGCTTCAGGAAGATGCATTCCATGTCGTTGAACAACACTGAGATTCCTTTGTCACAGACTTGTGATACACTCAACAGATTGTAGCACAGCTCTGGAACATAGTTGACGTCCTCAAGTGTTAGTGCGTCAGAGACTACATCTCCTATGCCAACGATCTTTCCACCTTTTTCGTTTCCAGCGAACGCTACAAACTCTCCATCAATGAACCGATAGTTCTTGAGGAGTTCTTTCAGTCCCGTCATGTGTCTTGAAGCGCCGCTGTCGACATGCCACAGATATCTCATAAGAGCTATCAGCCATTTTTGTAATTTATTCTGCACAGTCAAAAACAAAAGAGAAACAAAGCTAAACTAAAGAAAATCTATGTACAATTGCGACTCTGTCTGGAAATTAAGTGACTTTGGGAATCCAAGTCTGTTTAATCTTTGATCTGTCATGATTTTCTCCCAAAATTGACTCTTGTTTCTTCCAAATTTGTGTATTTTTAACAAAACTTTTTACGGTTTCTTGAAGATTTCTTAGTTGATCCGAAAAAGAGTTTTGTGTTTTGACATCTTTTTGTGGTTTAGGTTTTATGTGACAGTTTTTGACCACGTGACCCTCTTTTCCACATCTGAAGCATTTTGAATGCTTAGGCTTGATCTTGGGAGAAGATCTGGATGATGATGGTTGTGATGTTCTTTTCTTGATCTTGTTTGATCTTGAGCTTTCGCTTGAGCTTGATTGTTCCCTGTTGCTGCTTGATTCTTCATTGGTGTCCAGATTATTTAAGCTGGAGTTGCTCTCTGTATCACTCAGTGATTCTTCAGAACTTGAGGTACCTGTTTCACTTTGTGATTCTTCAGAACCTGATACATCTGTGGATGAGGGGATAAATTCTGGGATTTCCTCAGTGAGAAATTTCCCAAACCTGTTACGCTTAAGTTCTGGCACAAACACAGATGGTTTGGGCACATGATTATCATCAGAGAATGCAGCATTAAGATCAACACACACAGGAATAACATTTTCAACACAAACATTAGATCGTTTGATAGGAGGCTTCCTATCATCGGGAGCCACAGCCCCTTTTAAATCAAGTTTAGAAATACAGTCATCCATCCTAGTTAAACTATTACAATCATCCACCCTAGGCAAACTATTACAGTCATCCGATTTAGTTAAAGTTTTACAGTCATCCAAAATAGAATTGTTTTTTGAATTTTCATTGTTCCAGATGAACCAATTCACTGTTGAGTAATTGGCACCCGGGTGTCCTAAACCCACTGTCTGGCCACCACAACTTTCATCATCCTTCACCTGAGCCTGTTGGGTCACATCTGCATTGCTTTTACTTATGTTAGCATTTGACTCAGATTCATCACATTTATTTTCAAAAAGGTCATTTTTTGGATGAGGTGATGGAATGGGTATGTATTCACTTTGGCTCAAGGGCAAGAATAGAGATCTTTCGATTCCATTCTTATCCTTATACCCAATTCCATCCTTTACGAATGATTGTCTTCCACAATCGATTATATCAGCGTGAGCCTTTTTGCTCACATTCCATTTATCCACAACAATTTGAAGACGAGTTGTCTCATTTCTAGATTTCTCTAGTTTTGAGGTTAAATCATTTATCAGAAAATCTTTCTTAAGCACAAATTCTTTTAAAGTTTGCATTTCAGCTAGAGTTGCATTTAACTTTCGCTGATATGCCCACTCATTTTCTTTCATTTCAGAATTAATTTTACGAATATCATCCATTTCTCTTAAAACTGGTCTGTTGTGTGATAAACAGTATGCGACAGCTGTAGCACACCTAGGTGAGCACAGTTTAGATTTAATTTCTAGAGGAATATTTACCATGTCTCTTTCCTCAGCTTTCTTAGAAGAACGTTTCACCTCTTCAGCGACCTTCTCTGATGAAGTCTTCTCAGCTATCAGCGCCTCCTCCTTTTTCTGATCATTTACCTTCTCATCAATTAACACGCTTTTCAGACCAGCATTCTTCTGCATTTCTCCTTTCAGAACCTCAGCAGATGACCCTTCAACAGAATTCACACCGTTAGAAGATTTGGTGCAGATTGTGGCCATCAGGGCTTTGTTAACTTCAATTTCTGCAGCAGCTGCCTCTTCTCCCTAGTCGAAATCTTCAACCACCAAAGCCTTCTGTGGTTCCTTATCGTTTCCTTCATTTCCATCGGTTATGGCCACCAACCTCTTCGCAGGCTTGATTTCAGCTTGGTTCAATGTGGGGCATTCATACTTGAAATGCCCGAGCACCTTGCAGTTGTAACACCTGATCTTTGACTTGTCAAACCCAGCCTTTCCCATACCCACTCTTCTACCGGTTCTGTCTTGAAAACGCTTGACTCGTAGAGTGATCATTGCCATTTGCCACTTGAGATCCATTTCTTCCATGTCATCTGGGTCGACCTGGTACATATCCTCTGGGGACATCATCTCATTTTTAATCTCTCCTGTCTTCAAGGCTTCAAAACTGCTCATAAATGTGTTGAAGAGTTCCACGTGTTCGGCAGCCAGCTTGGCAGCTTGTGGAGTTAGTGTCTTTGCCGCCTTTTCAGAATACATTGGAGCTTTCCCAGAACTTGAACTACCAATCCCTGCAGAATCCACATAAGAATGCAACGAACTTGAACTCATATCACCAATTGGGGCCATTAAAGCCAGATTCTTCATAGTACTGCCAGGAGTAACCTTCGGGACAGTCTGATTCATTTCTCTCTTCGTGATATTCATTTGAAACGATTTCAGAGTGTTTATAAGATCAGCCAAAGTAGACTGAGCATCCAAGTAGTCCTTTTTGATCAACATACATTGGACACTCCACTCCTTTGGGAGAGAATCGAGCAGCTTCTTGATGGAATTGCGGTTGTTTACAGGAATACCAGCTTTCTTCATCTTAGTCAACAGATTCATGAATCTGTCTATATGTGACGACAGACTCTCACCACGGATACTTCCAAACATGTCGTATTCCTTTTGAATCATATCCTGCTTGTTTTGCCTCATCTCTGCATTTCCTTCATAATACTCACTCAGAGCGAACCACAGATCGTGCGCTGATCCGTATTCTTCAAACATATTGTATACATCGTTTGACAAAGCCATGGTGAGAGCACCATAGGCTTTGTGGTCTCGCTGCATCAGTTGTTTGTCGAGATCAGTGTATGTAGTGGGATCAGTGTTGAACACTTCTCCTGCATCAGTGGTTCTTGTGGGAATGTGAGGTCCGAGCTGAACTGAGTTCCATTGGGTGTGATCGTTAACAAAATAAAAAGCTTTCATTCTGTTTTTCCATGTACCATAGTCTTCAGCACCCATCAACTTGGGAATTCGTGTTATAGTGCCGGTTTCAAGTTCAGCTTGAGTTATGGGGTTAACTTGAAATGAGTTGTTACCAGACATGATTTAAGATTGATTTTAGATTGATTTTAGGGTTTTGATTAATTAGATTAGCAAGTTACAGTCCAAAGTCCTTGAAAAATTAAAACAGTCCACAAGTTCGCAGTCACTAAGTTCGCAGTCACTAAGATTTAAGTTCGCAGTAACCCTAGCCAAGTGCTCAGAAAATGCACCTTTTCAGTAAGTTCGCACACCAACTAGAAATTCCAGATAAGTATGCAGAAACCCTAGTTGTGGTGCCAGGAGAGAGAAAGCTGTAAAGCCTTGTGTAAATTTAAGTGCTCACACAGACACAAGTGCACACACTTTTAGACAAGTGCGCAGTTGTGGTTGTAATAAGTGCACACCTTGAAATGTCAAGTATGCAACTTATGAGCTAAGTACTCAACTCTTGAAACAAGTACTCAGAAGCAAGAAACAAGTACTCAATTTATGAGCTAAGTTCGCACATTAAGTACGCAACTACGGCTGTAATGCCTTTAAATTATATCAGAAACATGTCCAAGAGATTTTCAATTGATCTGAAGTTCTAGAATGATGTTTCTACTGAAAATAATACCTTTTAAACACCTTGGAAACACTTGTTCACCAGATTTTAAGGCAAAACTAATGAAAATATTCAAAGTTTGATAAACACTAAATTTTTGAAAAAAAAAACTTGATAGCAAAAACTAACAAGGAGGGTTTTGATATCTTTAGATAGATACAATCTCGAGCACAGAGGCTCTGATACCAAATTGTAGTCCCAAAATTACTAGATCTTAAGTGTGCACTAGATTGTTATCAACTAGAAACACCTATTTGTTAGGTGTTTTAGTTGATTAATCAAGACAAGTAAAGAACTAGATGAAGATTATAAGAACCGACACACAAGAAACATAAACACATGATTCCATTAATGATTCAGCAGTGAACAACCATGGATATTATCATACAAGTTCGCACCTTTTACTTGTGCTCTCAAAAGATAACCAAAAACCCTAACCCTAGCTGCACAAATGATGTTCTATTTATAGGCATCCTGATGGGACTGCGAACTTAAGCTTAAGTTCGCAGTGCCCGTGTCATAAGTTCGCAGTCTAGGGTTATAACACTACAACTTTACTATAATTACATAACCAACCCTCCAACTATAACTATCAACTAAACATGATCAAACCTGGTAACTGTGGTCTCATACTAACCCAACAGGAAGAAAGAGTTAGGGCCACCAAACGTAAGGCCACTATGGTTGGTGAGTCTGAATCTCTTAATCTGACTATTGAAGAAGTACAACAGAAGAAGAAGTATGTTGATGTTGAAGAAGGAGGTCTAAGTATTAACCTGGATGAATTAGAAACAGGTGAGACTGTTGTAGTGAACTTGCCAAAACCAAAGCACAAAACAATGGCAAAGAAGTCAAGCACTAAACAGTTAAGGGAAAAAGAGATTGCCCAATTGATGAAAGGAAAAAGGATACCCGATGCTGGTACATCATCTAAGCTGTCTTCACCAGTAACAAAGAAGCAGAAAAAGTCTAAAGAGGCTGAAACATTACCAGTTGATCAGTTTAATGTTGCACTGGATAATGTGTTAGATATGTTCAGAAAGCCTCAGAAAGAGAAAGCTAAAGAAGTTTAGCCATCCAAATCTAAGAAAGTCACTGTTGCTGATGATGTGATGAAGCAAGTGAATAAAAAGATGGATGAGATGATGAAGATGATTGTAGCTCAACAGGCTGAGATTGATAAGTTCAAGAAGAACGAAGAGAAAATGCTTCAGATTGTGGTTGCTTCAAAGACCAATCAAGATGAGATTGAGCAGAAGGTAAAGAAACTGGAAGCTAAAAATAAGAAGCTTGAAGGTAAATGTTCAAAGAACAAGAGCATGATTAAGGTGATCAAAGAGGATAACAAAGAACTAAAGGCTGAAAACAAACGCCTTAGTGATTTATTAGATAGTTTGTATAATGAAGCACCCAAGTTGAAAGAAGGTGAAGAAGATAAGGAAAAAGAAGAAGAACAGGTAGACTTTGAGCCTTCTGAGTCTGATAAAGAAGAAGATGATGATGAGGAAGATGAGGAGTCTGAGAAAAGTGATGATGAGGATTCTAAGAAAAGTGATAAAGAAGATGATGATGATGCTGAGGGGTCTGGGAGTCAGAAAGATGATAGTAGTAGTGATAGTGATGATGATGAAGGAGGAGATGACACTTCAAAGTTTACTTTTGAGAAGAGACCATCAAAGAAGGATGCTGGAGAATCTAGTTCCAAAAAGAAGAAAGGTGAGAATGTAGATTCGGATGAAAGTATCTTTTGGAATGAGAAAGTGAGATCTCTTAATGATGATGCGAAGAAAGTTTACAGAGATATGTTAGAGAAAAGAGAATGGATGATAGAGTTCACAGGTCGTTTTGTTGAAAAATTCCAGACTGATGACATGAGATACGAACTGGAGTATAACGATCCTGATCTAGAAGAAGGTGAAGTACCTGCTGCTGTGGCGAAAGAAATTCTTGATGGACTTGCACAGAGAGTGGGGAAATCTTTTGAGGAGTTTGTGATGGATGAGTCGATTCCAAATATTCCTGAAAAGGATATTGGAAATCACTCAGATGATAAGAATACTCCAGAAATGGACGAAGTGGAGATTGAAGATATTACACATGAGGAATATCCACAATACTTCAGACAGAATGATGAAAATGTGGTATTTCCTGATTTTACTGAGATTCCAAACACTTCGGCGAAGAAGAAAGCAAAGAAAAGGAGTGCAGAGTTTGTTGAGAAGGTGTTTGGAGCTGATAAGCAACAATCTTCAAGTCAATCTGATGAATTGAAGACATACTTACAGAAGTTGAAGGAGATGGATGAGAACCGACCGAAGCCTGAAGCTCAAGGAAGTTTCTATAGATTTCATAATGCTAAGTTCAAAGGCAGAGCTCTCGGGTGGACTTATTTGAGTAGACTGAAGTGTTTAGCTGCCAAATGGGAATCAGGAATTCTGTACTTCTACAGATTCATTGATTTGCTAACTCTACCATATTGGGCGGTCAGAGATCTTTGCAGATTCCCAATGTCTGGAGCTTCAGTGAATAATACACATGTTGGTTGGTGCGCAGATAAGTTGGTTTGGGAGAGTAGAACAAAGTGGAACAGATTCAAGCCTCAATATCCCAGAAGGAAAGTGCATAGAGATATTGATTCTAGAACTGGTCTGAAGAGGGTAACTTTGATCTACAAAGCACCTGAAGTGATGAGAAAGATACCTTTGATGCCTATGCTGCAACATTTCAGTGCTGACTTTATATTTTGGTACTATGATTGGAGAAAGGCTGAAGCTGAGATGGGAAGGACAAATACAAGCATGTTCATGTATTTGATCCGATGTGGTTGATTAACTGTACCTTCGAAGACATCATCATGCTTTTCTACAACCCGATTCATAATGAGCCTAACGATGCTCAACAAGCAAAGAAGTATACTCAAGTTGTAGGAGTTTGTTTTGCGTATGACATAAACTCGGGGAGTAACTTGGATGCTAAGCTTGGAAAAACGGTGAAGATGGCTAATGTATCAAAACCGGTGAAAAGAAAGTTGGAGCCGAAAATGACTAAAGAGCAGAAGAAGCAGCTCAGAATCTACTTGTTGAACAAGGCAATGGACGAAGACAGAAAACGATCCGATCAATAGTCGAGGGGGAGTTTGTAGATGCACGAAATGCGACTAGTGATTGGATCTACAAAGTTAACATGTGTTAAAAGTTTTGCTGATTGATTGAAAGTGGGAATTATGGGCGAATGTAGAAGAAAGGGGCGAAGGTGAAGATAAACTGGGCGAAGGTAGAATGGAACCTGATCAAGATAACACATTCGTACCAAGTAGTGGGCGAATGTGGAAGAATTCCACATTCGACCATACTTACTGGGCGAACGTGCAGAGTCTATAAATAGAATTTGTGTATTTGTGAGTTAGAGAGAGTTTTAGTTGAAGTGTGTGTTTGTGTCAGGTTCTAGGTGTAATTGAGAAAGTGTGTGTACTGAATAGATTAACTAGGAAGCCTATTGTAACAAGTTTTTATGAATGTTAATCTATGAAAAAGCTTTGAAAATGATGTTAAATGTGTTTTGATTAGAGTTCTATCAGTTTGTTCAGAACTAGGGTTTCCACACCTGGTTTTGTGACTTGTATGATCAATTAATCCTGTTTCATATAAAATCTTTCGTTTACAGTTTTAACCCAATTCTTCAAGAAAGGTGAATACCTTTTACTTTAGAAGGGATTAAGTACCTTAAACATAGAGAGGGGGCAATCCTCTAATCTTCGACTGCATATCTTTAGGACGTATCTGAAATACTTTAGAAAACACTTTTGTAGAAAAATTAAATTAAACTCAGTTAAACCATGAATTGAAAGTGTAATGCAACTTCTAACATACCCTGGAGAATTTTAACCGGACCCTTACCTTACATGTGATAATACGTTAAATGGATTGCATTCCAAGATCTAGGAAGGATGTCTCCCTCTAGAGTAGACAACCAATATGCACCCTTGCCAGCCTAAGAGTCTATCAAATAAGGTTCTTACCATTTTGGTGCTAATTTCCCATCACTCGGCTTCGTCGTATTCTAGAAAGCTTTTCTTACAACCATGTCTAACATAACGAATCTAGATACTTTCATCCTAAAGGTCCTGCCATTTTCACTATCCGGGATGCAACCATCTTGTAGATTTTTTATAATGGGAGCCATCTAGAATGAAGTATTTTGATCGATATCCTAAATCCCGGAGAACGGTACTATTGTAACACCCCAAAATCACTGTTTCGCCTAATTACGCCACTAGGTGTGATTAGAAAAATAGTAAAACGGGTGACTCGAATAATAAGAACTTGGGTTATGTCCTATTATGGGAATAACACTAGTTTTGCTAAATGAGTTTTAACAACAAAAGACTTGGAAATTTACTTGAGGGACTAAATGTGTCAATTGGTTAAAGTTAAGATGGGGATATATTGTGTAAATAAGGGGTGGATCGACATTCATTAGGAGAAGTCGATCTTCACACCCAAAAACACACACATCACACCTACAACTCACAAATCTTGTGCAATCAAAGCCAAATCAAGGGGGTTTTGATGCATGAGCTAAAATCCGAATTATCCAAGTTTATTACATAATAAGGTATCTTTTATTTGGTACAATTTGATGTAAAAATCCATTTTTTTATCATGGTGAAATTCTAGGGTTTTAATGAAAACGTGAATTTCTTAATCTCTATGGTCTTCTAGGTGTTAGTGGACATCAAGGAGACTATAAAAATGTGGTGAATCATAATATCTTGTTGATTCATGAGAAATCATGATTATGTGATATGAGTAAGTGGAACAGCACTAGTATGTGGAACAATCTTGTAATTTCTATGTGATTAGTATCATGTATGTGTGCTAATTGTTGAAATGATCATGTGCTAATGATTAGCTAAGCCATGGCGGAGTCTAGAAAGTATTGAACACCTAGAATTAACATGATGAAAATGGCACATATGAGGTGTTCAATCAAATGCTTGAATGAGAAAATAAATGTGTAATACATGTATGAACATGAATACTTGAAACGTGATGTTGGACTAGAGTAAAAAGAATACATGATGTTGTGGTATCAGAGCCATTGGTTTGAGTTTGATTAAGGCCAAATCCGCAAGATTATGTGATAATCACGTGTTTACGGATTAGGGTCTTACAAGTGGTATCAGAGCCATTGGTTTGAGGGATCTGAGTGTCGGGAAGGATACTTGGACTCAAACTGTGCACCCAAAGTGTTGAAGGGTGTTCGGTTCGGGACTTGATCGAGGAATTCAGTAAGTAATATCTGTAATAAGAATCCAGTTTGATCGGAGATTGTTATATGTAAGAAATGGTGATATCGTGTAGATGCACGCTATCTTAAAAGCTTCGTAAAGAAAAGGTTAGGTGGTATGGGACCTAGCCAATGATTAATTCGGGCAACAAAATTCTTGTCTAACAAGTATTTAATATTACTATTGCAATGATGCATACTAATAATGAAGTGTGATGTTGCTAATCAATTGTAATTGAAAATGCGACAGGGATGAGAACACTGTGTTCGATCAAGATGGGATCGAATGTTTCACCCATCGAGCTGGTAGAGGGTTCGGGAGCACGACTGATAGCATACTCACTAGGGACCAAGTCAAGTAACGACTTAGACTAACGGATCGATAATGAAAGGGAAACACAAGGGTAAGTATCAATCGGGTACACGCTCTAAATCATAATAGGTGCCTTAGTATGCAATTATCACCCAGAGAGTCGAAATTGCATGCACAAGCAAGAAGCAAGATGGGAAATGTGTATTGTTTACAATAGTGAACAATCAATACCTAAAGGTAACTTGAACATCAAAATCGGGATGGTGGTAATCATCCCAAACAAATGCTTACAATTAAAGGATGCTAGAAAGGCGTTGTGATCATATTAATGAGTGTGATCACACAAAGCTTATTAAAACTTAATGAATGATGGTAAAAACCTAACATTAAATAATTTATCAAGGAAGGTTTTTTTTACCAAATAAAATAAGGGACACAAGCATGAGCTAAAGCTTTGCTTACATATGATGTGATGTACTAATTATAACAAGTCCATGTGTACCATATGCGGATTGCTTACCCTGGCCAGGTAAGTGTTAAACATATGATACTATGGGTTTCTTACAATTGATACATATACAACCTATGTAACAAGGACTAAGAAAGTGTGAGGTGTCGGGAGAAAAAAAGAAATAATGGATTAGATAAACAGGGTCTACGGGGCCATTATTGCCAAAGAGGCATGAGAAATCCATAATATTAACCATAACTACGGTTTTGGTTGATAAATCATAAACAGCGGACTTGGGCCGTGATAAATCAGTAAATCATTGAACTCTTGAGTTAAAAAAAATGCAAACCGTGGATTCGGTACAACCTAGTACAAACCGTGGATTCGGTACAATCTGGTGAAATCAGTGACTTAACACTACGATTGTCTATTCGGTACAATCTAGTGCAAACCGTGGATTCGGTACAAACTAGTACAAACTGTGGATTCGGTACAATCTGGTGAAATCTGTGACCTAACACTACGATTGTATATTCAGTACAATCTAGTGCAAACCGTGGATTCGGTACAATCTAGTGCAAACCGTGGATCCAGTACAATCTGGTGAAATATGTGACATAACACTACGATTTTATATTTTGTGCAATCTAGTGCAAACCGTGGATTTGGTACAATATATTAAAACCTGTAACTCAATGCTACGATTATATAGTCGGTACAACCTAACGCAAACCGTGGTAACACTGGGTTTAGTATACAATCTGTTGTAATGTCAGTTCAACACCGTTTTATTATGAAATGAAAACCAACCTCAACTTATGTTGAGATCGGTAAATCAGAAAAAGAATTTTTTTGAAAGGAAAATAAGCCTTCTAAAGAGAAACGATTTGAAATCTGAAACTCAAGAGTCTTTAAACGGGTCGGTTGGGGCAATGACCACCAACCTAGTTAGCAAAACGGGAATTTGGGGGAAAACCCAAGTTCAAATTGTCGGACACAAATTAGATATGTTATTGGTGAGCCCGAGCATAGTAAACCGGATAACCCACTTGGTGTGAGGTTTAAAAAAGGGGGCAGGATAAACCATAATGGATCATACCTTAGAATGCGATACTTGAAACATGGATTCCAGCAAACCGGCGGGGTAAAATGTGGGAAATCGGTAACGATTCCCACAATGAACACGAAGAGTAAGGGAAACCCAATAAATGGCGAATTCTTAAAATATGATTAGCCAAAGAATGGAAAAAGTTAGTGAAAAGCAAAGTATGTTATAACATACAAGGAAACCAAAAAGTGCGGTAGTTGGATTCGGGGATGAATCCAAGGGGTTAGAAAACGGCTACGTTAAAAAGCCGGGTTAGTCTTGGAAATCAAGACAAATTACTTGTTAGTAATAGATGCATAAGCATGTATGCATATGCATGTTACAATCATGGTGTCACAGTATATGCCCTAAGGTGGATGATAGAATGGACCCTTAAACCATTACATCCTTCGGGGCAATAGTAGACGGGTATAGTTTGTGGTTCTAAAGCGGGTCTATGAAAATACATGAGTAGCTAGAATACCCTATAAGGGTATGTAAATAGATGTTATGCAAAGAAATAATGTCTAGTTAAACAAAAGAGTAGTGTGACTCAAAGTAGTGATATAAAGCCGAGGCCTTCATACAAAAACTGAAAAGTTAAAAGGTCGAGTAAAGGGGTAACAACTCTAAGCATATAGTACTAATTGTTAGACTATAGAATGTCAAGGGATTGAGCGATGCTCAGATTTGATTATAGACACTAAGGTTCTTTGGTGTGACCAAAGCAACAACACAAGAAAGGTTTCGGGGACGAAACCTCTTCAAGGGGAGTAGACTTGTAACACCCCAAAATCACCCTTTCGCCTAATTACGCCATTAGGTGTGATTAGCAAAATAATAAAACGAGACTCGAATAATAAGAAACTGGGTTATGTCCTATTATGGGAATAACACTAGTTTTGCTAAATGAGTTTTAACAACAAAAGACTTGGAAATTTACTTGAGGGACTAAATGTGTCAATTGGTTAAAGTTGAGATGGGGATATATTGTGTAAATAAGGGGTGGATCGACATTCATCAGGAGAAGTCGATCTTCACACCCAAAATTAAGGGGGTGTCGATGCATGAGCTAAAATCCGTATTATCCAAGCTTATTACACAATAAGGTGTCTTTTATTTGGTACAATTTGATATAAAAATCCATTTTTTTGATCATGGTGAAATTCTAGGGTTTTAATGAAAACATGAATTTCTTAATCTATATGGTCTTCTAGGTGTTAGTGGACATCAAGGAGACTATAAAAATGTGGTGAATCATAATAGCTTGTTGATTCATGAGAAATCATGATTATGTGATATGAGTAAGTAGTGGGTTTTTACCCTAATCATGAACTACACTAGTATGTGGAATAATCTTGTAATTTCTATGTGATTAGTATCGTGTATGTGTGCTAATTGTTGAAATGATCATGTGCTAATGGTTAGCTAAGCCATGGCGGAGTCTAGAAAGTATTGAACACCTAGAATTAACATGATGAAAATGGCACATATGAGGTGTTCAATAAAATGCTTGAATGAGAAAATAAATGTGTAATACATGTATGAACATGAATACTTGAAACATGATGTTGGACTAGAGTATATAGAATACATAATGCCGTGGATAATTAAAGAAGTCCATATTATGTATTCTAACTAAACAAGTTTGACATGTCCCTGAGTTAGGTACAAGAACAAAGGATGCAAACGGGTCAAACGGAGACAAGTCAAGCATGAAGCAAGAACGGTTGCAAGGAAAGTATTTCATACGCCTTAAGATTACAAACACTGCATAGAACGCTGTTGAAACGAGCCTAAAACGCTGCACGAAAGTGCAGAGAAAAGCTGCTAAAACGCTGCACGAAAGTGCAGAGAAAAGCTGCTGAAACACAGCACGAAGATACAACGAAAAGATGTTGAAACTCTGCTGAAAATGCCGCAGAAACTGCAGCAAAATGGCTGCAGAAAATGCAACAAAATGGCTGCGAATTGCTTCAGAAAAACTGTAGTGAAAACCCTGTTGAAATGCAGCGAAAACGCTGCAGAAAACTGCAGCGAAAAGTTGCTGAAAATGCAGCAAAATGCTGCTGAAAATTTCAGTGAAAACGCTGTAAAAATGCGGCGAAGGTTGTAGAGTTATATCCTATTATATGAAACAATGTCATAGTAAGGAAAGACCCTACGGTGTAAACCATAATGAGTCGAATTGGTAAAAAAACAGAATAAATCTTATTTAGCAACAAACCTTAAGATATAAGGTTTGGATGCCTTAAGAGTAAGTTTAGAATGAGTCAAACGAACCAAATGGTTCATTCAGGTCAAGTAGGTAAGTCATTATCACTTGAATCTAGAATTTAATGTGTGCCTTGTTGAGTTGTTCCTCTACAGGTAAGCATAGAGGCAAAGGGCACACGTTGTCCTATTATATTAATTCGAATTTGCAAGGTACTTGTACTCGGTCATAACTTTGACCCGTTAGGTATTTATTATGATGTAAGAAGGCATGAATTAAAGGCTTAAAGTCTCCTAATGGGTCAAGTAGCGCATTCGGATAATAAATCGCTAATCTGGTTGAGAAACTAAGCATGTGAAACCGGATGAGAAATCTTGGTTGTTGTATAAAAAGAAAACATTCACATATGTATGTTTTGAGAATTTGGTTAATTATTCTCGAACTCCATCAAACGGGTCAATGGGACCTATTTCTATAAAGTGCACACAAGGAAGTTTTGGTGTGCACTATTTCTATAAAGTGCACACATGAAAGTTTTGGTGTGCATCATTTCTAAAGTGCACACATGAAAGTTTTGGTGTGCACTATTTCTATAAAGTGCACACTAAGGAAATTTTTGAGTGCACTCTTTCTATAAAGTGCACACATGAAAGTTTTGGTGTGCACTATTTCTATAAAGTGCACACAAGGAAGTTTTGGTGTTCACTATTTCTATAAAGTGCACACATGAAAATTTTGGTGTGCACTATCTCTATAAAGTGCACACATGAAAGTTTTGGTGTGCACTATCTCTATAAAGTGCACACATGAAAGTTTTGGTGTGCACTATCTCTATAAAGTGCACAGATGAAAGTTTTGGTGTGCACTATTTCTATAAAGTGCACACATGGAAGTTTTGGTGTGCAATATTTCTAAAAAGTGCACACATGGAAGTTTTGGTGTGCACTATTTCTCTAAAGTGCACACATGGAAGTAATAAGTATTTTGAAGTCATGGTTTGACTTGGCCTAATATGGGTGGAAAATTTGTAAAAATTTCATAAACTCATACTGCTTATTCTTAGTTAAACCAAAATACCAACGATAAACACTTCCACTAATCTAAATGCATTATTTTTAATCTTAATAACGATTCTTGTGAAATAGTGCTAGGTAAATATGTGATGGAAGTCCCGGAGCAAGGATCAAGTCTCGAGAAGAACCAAACACACCCGAGCACTCATCAAGCTTCCGCACTAGATTTCAAGAGACTCCCGTTGCAACGTAAAAATCTTAATATATGAGTTTAGAAGAAAAAAAATAATAATGTCTTGATTACAACGGTGTAAGTTTTTCTTAAATATCAAAGTTTCAATCGGGAGTGAGTTTGATTAAGGCCCAAATCCGCAAGATTAAGTGATAATCACGTGTTTACGGATTAGGGTCTTACAACTATCCTCGAGATGTTGTTCATCAATTGCAGGCTTCAAGAAATGAATGATCGGGATATTAGATCCTTCTGGTATTTTAACTGAAGATCCTAAGTTTTCTAAAGCATCTGCTTCAACATTTTCTTCTCTTGGTACCTGTTCAAGCATAAATATTTCGAAACAAGTTGCTAGATTTTTTACTATGACAAGATATAAAGTTAATTTCTCACCTTTTTACTGCATAGGATCCATTAAATGGTTAGTTAATAAAAGAGATTCAACATATACTTGCAAATTTTTAACATGCATATCCCTAGCAAGTTGCAAACCAACAATAAGGGCTTCATATTCAGCCTCATTATTGGTAGCTTGAAATTCACATCTAATGGCCTGGGGTATCATGTCCCCTTGTGGGGATTTTAATAGTATCCCTAAACCTATTCCCTTTATGTTTGAAACACCATTAGTATACAAGATCCATTTTTTTCCTAATTTTCATTTAACAGTTGTACTTTTATGCCTAGGTTACTACTGAAATCAGCCACAAAATCTACTAAAACCTCAGACTTTATTGCGGTTCAAGGTTCATACACTAAATCATAGGCACTAAGTTTTACCGACCATTTCGCCATGTTGCCAGAGATTTTTGGTTTTCTAAGCACATTCTTAGTTGGATAATTGGTTTTAACATGTGTAGTATCAGTTTCAAAATAGTGCCTTAATTTAGTTGAAGCCATAAATAAAGATAAAATAAGTTTCTCAAGTTGTGAGTACCTAGTTTTTCGTCTAATAGACTTTTACGTACGTAGTAAACAGGATGTTGCAGTCCTTCAAAGTCTTTTACCAGCACGACACTAATGGTGCTTCCAGAAACTGCTAGGTACAAGGATAATGGCTCACCATCCTCAAGTTTCATCAGCAATGAGGCAATTGACAAGTATTTCTTAAAATTTTGCAAAGCTGCCTCATGCTTTTGTCCCCATTCGAATTTCTTGTTCTTTGTCAGGATGTCGTAGAATTCTTTGCATTTTTCAAAAGATCTCAAGATGAATCTGTTTAAAGCAGCTACTCTTCGAGTTAACATTTGTACATCCTTGATGTTTGTTTGTGATTTCAGATCCAGAATTGCCTTTATTTGCTCTGGCTGGCTTCCATTCCTCTTTGTCACCAGATATGCAAGAAACTTTCCCGAGCCTACTCCAAAATGGCAATTGGCTAGGTTGAGTTTCATGTTGTACGCATCCAGGATGTCGAATGCCTCTTTGAGATCCTGAAGATGGTTCTCTGCCTTTCAAGAATTAACTACCATGTCGTCTATATGAACCTCCGTTGTATCCCCTATCTTGTCCTTGAACATCATGTTGACAAGTCTTTGATAGGTAGCACCTGCATTTTTTAGTCCGAAAGGCATGGGAATATAACAGTATATACCTGAGGGTATCATGAATGTGGTATCTTCCTAGTCATCCAGTTCCATCTGGATTTGTAGAAATCCTGAGGATGCGTCCATGAAGGTAAGCATCTAACGCCTTGCCGTTGCATCTACCATTGAGTCGATGTGAGGGAGTGGAAATGGATCTTTAGGGCATGCCTTGTTTAAATCCATGTAGTGAACACATGCTCTCCATTTCCCATTCTTCTGTATAATGACTACATTTGCCAGCCATCTTGGGAATTTAGCGTCCCTTATCATCCTTGATTTCAATAGTCGGTCCACTTCTTCTTGTATGATGGCGTTTCTCTCCGGTGCGAATTTCCTTTTTTTTTGTATTGGCCTGAAATCGTTATCAATACCAAGTTTATGTGTAATTATATCCCCAGAAATACATGTCATATCTTCATGCTTCCATGCGAGCATTGATATCCTTCACTTCAGGAAGGATACTAGCTCTTGCTCAATATCCTAAGGAATATTGGTTCCAATTAATGCCGAGATATCCAGATTCTTGTCATCTAAACACACGGCATTTAGGATATCACGTGCCTATTTCTTTAATTGCTATACCTGTCGAGGCTGTGCCGATGCTTTTATTGAAGAGGTGTTGCGAGTTTCACACATTGGTGGTATGTTGAGGGTACTGCTTTCATGTCATGTATCCAAGGCCTTCCTATAATAACATTATAGCAAGGCAAAGAATCCATAACACAAAAAAACTGTAACGAGGTTACTCCTTCAATATAGTTAGGTAACTTGATTTCTCCCACTGTGCTCTTTTTTCACCGCCATATCCTACCAGGATGGAGGACTTAGAGAAGATCTCGGACTCCGGGATGTTAATTCTCTTGAGAGATTCAAATTGGATAATGTTGACGGATCTCCCACCATCTATTAATATCATGCGCACAAAATGATAAGCAATATATAGGGTAATAACTAACCCATTATGATGAGGATCGAGGACATTCTCTCGATTGTCTTCTTCAAATCTGATCACGTTGGAATTGGTCAACGTCGAAGTTCTTGTTGGTTTCTCCCCATTCTCAGCCTTAGTTTCTTTAGCATGTCTTTTGGAAGGCGAATATGAGGTTCCACATATGTCAGATCCTCTGGATATAAAATTTATTATACCGGCATCCCGAGGTGGAGATGCCGCTCCCTCAGGAATGTTATCACTATCATGAGGTTTCGTTTTCTTTTAGCCCAGCAATTCCTTTAGATGCCTTTTGCTTAGAAGATAGCTAATCTCCTTTCGCATGGCAATGTAATCCTCAGTGATGTGGCCAAACTCTTCATGATACGCGTACCATTTTGATTTGTCCTTCCATATGCCTTTGTCATTTTTATTCGGCTATACTGCTTTATCTCCAAGATCCTTCATTGCGTACATTAAACCTGTCACATCAACAGAAAAGCAATAGTCAGTTATTTTGGGGTAGTCTTCATCGTTTTCGTCTTCCACTGCATTGACTCTTTTGTTGTCAGCCTTGGAATAGGGTTTAGACTCATAGGGTTTATGTGAAGACTTAAACTTCCTGTTCGGGTTGTCATATCCTGAGGATGCATCTATCCTCTCCTGGATCTTCTTATCATCCTCAAGTTTGATGAATCTTAGTGCCATGTTCCTAACTTCATCAAGGTTCCTGCAGGGGTTCATCACAACTTCCTGATAGAATGGTGAATCCTTCTACAGTCCCATCTTGAAGGCTTGTACCGCTGTGGTGACATCCAGGTTTGGGATCTCCAATGACTATCTCCCAAATTTGGTGATGTAATCCCTAAGAGATTCGCCTGAGACTTGGGTAACCTTGTACAGATCACTAGTCAAACATTCAAATTTTCTACTTCACAAGAACTGAATATTGAATAAATTAATTAAATAAGGAAAATAAGTAATCGAATAAGAAGAAACACTTAGTAGCTATTTTAGTGTTAGACCAGTCAATGTGGACCTGATGCCTTTGCACAAACATGCTTCTTTGAGATGAGCTGGAATAGGATTTATCTCCATCCTCTCTCTATATTGGGCCACATGCTCTCCAGGATCCGTGGATCCATCGTACAATTTCATGTTTGGAGTCTGAAATCTTTTCGGGATCTCAGTATACAAATAGGAGGGGCGAATCGGGATATCCTGTGGCAGCTTGAGGATACCTCTGGGATAGGTTGAACTATCCCGGGTACACTTGAAATCATATCCCTTAACTTCTGTAGTTCCTTAGCCATTTGGGGGCAGATGCTTGTATCCTCCACATGTTCAAGATTGTTAGCAGTAAGAGTATTTAGTATTGAAATTGATACCAGTGCTTTGTCCTCGGGATGGCTCTGGAGCGTATCCCGATTCTCTGGACGTTGTGACTATCAAGAACGGGGTGACTTCAGGAATTGTAGATCTAAACAGCATAGGAATGAAGTCTCCTTGATGGTTGGCCCCAGTTGCCATCGAGTTGAAGGTGTGGTTACATCCTCAGTTGGTTTCTTAAAAGATGCCTTAATAAGTAGATCTCCTTGATCAGCATCTGATTTGTCTCTTGTTTCTTCTTTATTTGGTCTTTGACCACCGTAAACATGGAAACGAGTTCCTCATTCAAGACTAGAACAGGAGAACCATATTGGATGTCCCCAATCTAGATGTAGAATAACTTTTAGGCATGTTGCAAGTGTTTGGCTCTTCATTCCTTCTCGGGAATGCCGGATGAGGTGGCAAACACACATTCGTAGCAGAAGTGGATGATGGCATAGCCGAAGACATAGACTTTGGGTTGGAAGCCATAGTTGTCAAGATTTTCAAAATGAATTGATTAAGTAGAAGTTTTAACAAAGTTTTTGTTAAAAATAGCACCACTTGCCCCACGGTGGGCGCCAAATTGTTTTGTTCAAAAATTAACAAGCAAATTTTGTATTCCAAATTAGTAATGTGACGTAGAGTGATAAAGTGAATTGTAAACTTGTTGTAATGAATTCAGTCATATCTTGAGAAAATAGTTAAATAAAAATGCAATGACAAAGGTTTGACAAGTAATGACTTATATGCTTAGAATATCACTGTGATAACAGATTTTAAAATTTGCTAGCATAAAACCTCGTGAGCAGACAATCGTCCCCTGCCTTGTTGTTTTTATTAAAATAATTTTTTAAGTACAACTTTGGAAACAATTGATCGATCAACTATGTGTATTACAATCAGTGAGTGTATTGTAGTAAAGGAATAAAAGTTGAAAGGGGAAGGTAGCCAGTGTCCTATGTGATTGTCCATAGTCCCTATTTATAATATAAATGAAACTAACTAACATCCCGAGAAATCCGGGATTGCATATACTATGCCCTAATAGCCATTATAAGTCCTCTTCTTCCACATGTTTCCCAACGGGTATCAACTGATGCTCCGAGAATCATGCAAGACCAAGTCTTTAGTGAGTTAGCTGGAGAGGACCTGCAATATAGATTAAAATTGACAAGTACCGTTACTCACTCTCAGGATATGTTCATCAGACATTATACAAACATATCCTGAACATTGCACTATCTTAAAATATCCTCAGGATGTATATTCGATATACATGATAAAAAAACCCAAAATATATAGATACAACACACATCATCCCCAAGTTGAAAAGAATTTGTCCCGAAATTCAGTAAGTGTGTGTAAAGTTTCCGGATGTCACATCAACCCTGAGTTGAAAGGAATTTTGACCTGAAGTTCAGTTTAAATTTTCCGCTTCAGGTTTAGAGTTAGGGCTATGTACTGGTTCAGGCTCAGTAAATAAGTGTGGGTATTTAAGTCGCATCTGATCCTTGCGTTCCCAAGTGTATTCCGGTCATCAACGGGAATCCCAACATACCTTAACAATCGGTATTTTACTCTGTCGAAGTTTATTTACACCCTGTTTCCATAATTTCCACCGGTTCTTTTATAAACTGCAACTGATCATCCACCTGGATCTCCTCTAGTGGAACTACCAATGTCTCATGAGCAAGACATTTCTAAGTGTTAGATACATAAAATACGTTATGTACTCCACTAAGTTCATCATGTAAATTCAGCCTGTAAGCTACCGGACCAATCCTTTCCACTATCTCGAAAGTTCCAACATATAGCGGGTTTAACTTGCCCCATTTCACAAACCGAATCACGCCTTTCCAAGGCAACACTTTCAAAGTACCTTATCTGTAACCTAGAACTCCAAAGGTTTCCTACGCTTATCCGCGTAACTTTTCTGTCAATCATGAGCAGCGGCCATACGGTTTCTGATTTGTACAATTTTCTCAAATGTTTTATGTACCAGTTCAGGACCTGTCAACTGGTTATCTCCAACTTCAGTCCAACATATAGGACATCTATACTTGCGCCCGTAGAACGCGTCAAAATGTGCACCTTGAATAGAAGTGCGGTAACTGTTATTGTATGAGAATTTCACCAAGGGCAAATGTTTCTCCCAACCCTTGCCAAAATCTAAAATACAAGCTCTTAGTAGATCTTCGAAGGTTTGAATGGTGTGTTCACTCTGACCATCAGTCTGAGGGTGATAAGCTATGCTCATATCTAAGCGAGTTTCTTAAAGACTCATGGAGAGTGATCTAGAAATGGTAAGTAAATCACACATCGCTATCCCATATGATCGAAGTAGGCACCTCATGCCTAGAAATAATTTTTTAATGTAGATAGCAGCCAGACGGCCCATCTTATCCGTCTCCTTAATTACCAGGAAGTGAGCAGATTTGGTCAAATGATCGACAATAACCCAAATGGTGTCACATCCGCTGGGTGTTTTTGGGAGTTTACTGATAAGATCTATAGCAATCCTATCCCATTTCCACATGGGTATTTCTAGTTGCTAAAGTAGGCCCAAAGGTTTTTGACATTCTATCTTAACCTTGGCACAAGTCAAGCACTTACTAACATAAGTTGCTATTTCAGCTTTCATGTTTGGCCACCAATGGACTGTTTTGAGATCTTGGTACATCTTATCAGAACCAGGATGTACCGAATAACGAGAGGTGTGAGCTTCGTCGAGAACAAGTTGTCAGAGATCCCCCAAAGAGTGGAATCGATACTTGATTCATAAAATACTAAACCCCATCTGATTTCAGTTTCAAGTGCTTATCAGCACCATGCAGAGTTTCAAGTTTAACGTTTTCTTCCTTTAAAACTTCAACCTGAGCTTCATGAATCTTATCAGGAAGGTTAGAGTGGATAGTGAGCTGCAAGTTTTGAACACACTTAGCTTTCGACTCTTTATGACTGAGGGAATCCTCTACTACGTTAGCTTTTCCTGGATGATATTTTATAGGATAGTCGTAATCGTTCAAGAGTTCGACCTGACAACACTGTTGCATGTTCAAGTCCTTCTGATCAAATATATGTTGGAGACTTTTGTGATCAGTGAAGATGGTACACTTCGTTCCATACAAGTAATGCATCCAAATTTTTAGAGCAAACATAACTGCTCCCAGTTCCATGTCATGAGTAGTATAATTCTTCTTGTGATCCTTCGGTTGGCATGAAGCATAGACAATAACCTTCTCACGCTGCATCAACACGCCCCTGAGACCTTGAATAAAAACATCAATGTACACCATAAAGTCGTCCGTACCCTCAGGTAATGATAGGATTGGTGCACTGCAGAGTTTTGTTTTCAACAGTTGGAAACTAGATTCTTAGGAATCTCCCCACTTATAAGTGATACCCTTCTATGTTAAAGTAGTGAGGGGTTGAGCGATCTTTGAGAATCCCTCAATGAATCTGCGATAATGTGCCGCAAGACCAAGAAATTGGCGCAGCTCAGTAGGAGTCTTAGGTGCCTCCCAACATTTGATAGCATCTATCTTCGTGGGATCGACATGTATCCCTGTAAGACCCGCAAAATCGGTGTCAAACAGTTGGCATTCAAAGACTAAAACCATGCTAACAATTCAAAAGAAATGTTATTTTATTTCAGAAAATTTCGCAGCGGAATATCACGTAAGTTTTTAAGTTTCCCAACATGGGTTTCCCGAAACGGGTCAAAACAGTAATTATAAAACAAACTAGAATATTAGAAATAATATAAATGACGTTCGAGCAAAATCCCTTAGACGCCTTCTTATTTGAAATGTCAACTGCTACCAAGTAGCTCCACTGCATGTCAATGCGTCCCTTTTATTCATCAACAAACCTGAAATCAATCTAACGTGTATGCAAAAGTCAGCTACGCTGAGTGAGTTCAAGTTTTATAAATTTATATACACAAGTAATTTGTCAAAATAAGAATTAACAAAATACCTCAACCTCAGAGTTAACAATAAGCGCAATCCGCTAATTTGTTTATTTTTTTTCCCAAGCAACAATCAAAGTCTAGGATAAGCGCAATCCGCCTATTTAACCAAGACCTCAATTTCCAACTATAATAAGCGCATCCCGCTTACCAACACAAAGTACAATCAAGTCTATTTAACTCAACCAAGACTAGAGATCAAAGCAGGCATCTCCCACTTCTGTCATAGCTCAGTTTATAATAACACATATAACATAAACCATGTAACAACCATGACACAAAACTAATACCATAAATCAGAGCAGGCTTATCCCACTTCTAATAACACATATAACTCAAACCATACAATAAAACATTAGGCGCATTCCACCCACTTACATTTCATGCCAATATAATATATATGAGTTAATATGGATTTCATTAGTACACAAAAATATTTATAACTTTATAAAAATATTTTGTGACTTCATAAAAATAATCATACTGGTTTAGCATGCACGTCAGCCCAAAATATTTAGAAAAATAATAACTAAAGAGTGGGCACAAGAACTCATCTTCGCTTAACGTCCATTTCACCAAAACGCAAGATGACCTTAGTAGAATTCAAACAATCAAGCGCCTTTTTTTTATGTAAGATATGATCATAGCCAAGCCATGTGCACACCTCAATTTCTGAGTGCATAAACACATCCATACCATCCTTGTGAATTCGTGCATGAGTTTCATGCATGAGCACCATAAAGAAAACCATGAGTAATTGTCTAACCCAATTAACATCTAAGTAGGTTTGCCTTATGCATGAATATAATATTTTCATCTCATTGTTAACCAAACGATAATCGGTTTTCACTAATAACCCACATGGTTTCCATCACCACATAACTTCCTTAAGGAACAACATTAATATCCTTCCCTCTTGTTTAAACTACAACAACAAGCCTTCCAGGACTTCAAGCGAAATATAATGCTGGATCAAGATAGAGATTACTCGTGACCCATTCAGTGTATTACGCGGTTACGACCCATCATCTTCAAAGCCATGAATCGCAACCGTACCCTCACCGTCGACCATCACCATCAAACATCACCACTGATCCTGTCACAACTAGCCGACACAACTACCATCAACATCGTCTCTCACTTCAAAGCCCACCATAGGCACCACCGGCACCGAACATCAACTATCCCATTAAACAACACCCTTGGCCACCGTCATTACACCGCACACATAAACCACCGTTACGCCGCCACCCTTATGCCACAGCCAAACGATCACCATATTCACAACCGAAGCCGTAACTTTAGACTCAGGATGATGCAAAAACCACTAGCAAGGGTATAAGGTTTAACCTGAGATCGAGTGGAAATTAATCTCGCGTTGTCTTTCCCGTAGTAACTCCCCTTCCCGGTCTCGGATTTACTCTCTCTCGCTACCTCTTTGATGTGCGGCAGAAAAATAATCCCAGGTTGAATGAACCTAGGGTTTATGTATTTAAACTAGTTAGGTTGAAGATTTGCACTTAGGCCCTTCCACAATCAACTTGTTGTAGGTAGATCCCAAAGCCATATATGATCGTTTATAAAATGACGATTAAGCCCTTGAACTCATAACTCCGTTAAATCATACCTCGTGCACCTAGAGTCGTTAACCGATTACATATGAAAAAAAATCCGAATAGTTTCTCATAATCCCGTTAAATCATACCTCGTGCACCTAGAGGTTTGTAAAATTTCAGGATGTTACAAGTCTAACCCCCTTAAAAGAGGATTTGTCCTCGAATCCAGCTCGTTAAAGACTTTACACATCAGCAATCGCATATATACATTTCCACATCTCTATGCGCCATCCAATCACCAATTGAAAGATCATCACCATGGCTTCAAATTTTGATTTTCATTTCGAGATTCACATGTAAACCGACTATTAATACTAAGTGACCTCCCGTGACCTCTAACGTGGAGACCCTCACAAGGTCACGTCAGAAGAAACTAATCACCTTGTCATGTTGTTGGCCCCTTAAGGTTAAAAGAACTGGCCTAGACGCCACTTTTTAGCTTAGGCATAGTCTATAGACTGCATAACCTTAAATAGCATATAGTATTACAAGATAAAGGAAGTCTACGTCACTTTGTTCAACATAGTGAGTCCCTACCTTTGATTAAATCCCCAGCAGAGTCGCCATAATGTGGGCATTTTTTTTTTCAATTTAGTCACTCTATAGGGCATTGGACAAATAACTTCAATACATGCCCATAGATATACACCTACCCAAAAAGACAGAACATTCATATGATCATTTTAGGTTACTACTCAAAACAGAATAGTAACAATAATGACAAAAACAATACTATATATTAGAGCAGGCATATCCCACTTCTATCATAGCCTAGTTTATAAGGTCAGGTAGTCGCGAAACACAGCAACTTCTCATACGGTGGCATCCAAATAGTGACGTGATGGCTATTGTTATATGAAAACTCCACCAAGGGTAGTTGATACTCCCACCTACCGCCGAAATCAACAATGCATACCCGAAGCATATCTTCGAGAGTTTGGATGGTTCTTTCCGACTGACCATCCGTATGCGAGTGATACACGGTGCTGATGTGTAACCCAGTACCCATTCATGTTAAACAAGTGTCTCTATCGGAAACAATAACACTAGCACACCGTGTTTAGATACAATCTCTCGAAGGAACAATTCTGCCAACCTTTTGGAGTTAAAGGTCCCCCGTATCGGCAAAAAGTGAGTAATCTTTGTCAACCAATCCACCACCACCCAAGTGGTGTCAAACACATTTGGCGTACAAGGTAGCTTAGTGATGAAATACATAGTAGTATGCTCCCACTTCCATTCCGGTACCTCTAAAAGCTAAATTTTTCCAAACGGTTTCTAAAGTTCTGCTTTAACCTGTAAATAAGTCAAACACCTATTCACATAAGTTGCTACCTCATGCTTCCTTGTCGGCCACCAATAGTTTTTAATATGTTCCGGATGGTTAGAATAACGGGTTCCGTGTGCCTCTTCCATGATTTTATCTCTAAACCCACCATATCGAGGTATCCACATCCAGCCTTTTATGGACATAACCCCGTCTCCATTGCTTTCCAAAAGTCCTTGCTACCCCCACATACGCTCAGTCATGATCCACTCCACGTGTAAGGCTTCATTCTGAACACTAGAGATCTGCTTCCCCATATCCAGTTTCAAATTAAGCTGACAAGACTTTACCCGAGTGGGTCTAGGCCTCTCCTTTTGGCTCAACGTGTCTGCCACCACGTTAGCCTTTCCTGGGTGAGACAAAATCATCACATCCTAGTCCTTGATTAATTCCAACAACCTCATGTTAAGGTCCTTCTGCTCAAAGAAATATCTAAAACTCTTATGGTCGGTATAGATGGTGCAAGGGACCCCGTATAAGTAATGTCTCCGCAGTTTAAGTGCAAAAACAACGGCTGCTAACTCCAAATCATGAGTCGGGTAATAAATCTCGTGGGGTATCGATTGGCGTGGGGCATAAGCTATCACCTTACCGCGCTACATAAGTACACACCCGAGACCCCCAAGTGACACGTCCAAAGAAACCACTACAACCTCCGTCCGACCCGGTAAGGCTAGGATCGGTGTCAAACTTGTAAGACCCGCAAATCCGGTGTCAAAGTTTTCTTTAGTTTCAAGAAACGCGTTCTCTTGGTCCAAGTCCCAAGCAAACCTCACCTCATTCTTGGTCAGTTAGTCAGTGAGCTATCCTAGAGAAATCATGTACGCACTCCGATGACAACCTGCCAACCCAAGAAGCTACTAATATCAGACGATGATTTTGGTGTCGCCCAGTTCATCACTGCCTGCACATTCGTGGAATCTACCATGGTACTGACGGAATTGATGACATGGGCCAGAATACTAACCCTCATGAAATCAGAAAGCACCTTTGAGAATTTTTGCGCAAGCTTCTCATTCCTTAGAGTTTGAAGAACTTTCTTGCGATGTAGAATATGGTCTTCTTCTCTTTCGGAGTATATGGGCATGTCATTAATGGAAACAATAACAAAACAGTTGGGCATCGGCCTACGCACCCAGCTCATCAAATCCATGAATGCCGCAGCACGCTAGTTAGGCCAAAAGACATTACCAAAACTCATCATGTCCATAACAAGTACGGAAAGTGTCCTGCTCTTGTATTTTTAGCTGATGATAGCCCGATCTAATACCAATCTTCGAGAGCCAACTAGCTCCTTGGAGCTGATTGAAATAATCACCGGTTCTCAGTAAGTTGCAAATCCTCCAATTGAGATAAGAATTCTTTTAATTACGCAGGTGCTAGTCGGCAAGGTGCCCTGGCAACAGGTTTAGCTTCCGGCACAGGGTCTATATGGAACTCAACCTCGCGTTCCGGTGGCAAATCCGTCAAATCCTTGGGAATACACCAGGGGTACTCCCGCACTATGGGGACATCCCCTAGCTTGGAAATATCAGCACCCACAACCAAGGCCTGCGCCAAGTACGCCTTACACCCACATTGCAACATTTTCCACGCCTTTAGCATAGAGATAACCCGAGGTATTGAGCAACTATCATCTCCATGAACAGTAATACGATTCCTACCAGGAGCTATAAGTCGCACGAGTCTCTGCCCGCACACAATGTTGAGCATCCACGGTAGCCAGCCAGTCCATCTCAAGAATAACATCAAAGCAACCCAATGACCTTAAGTACAAGAGGATAGGAAGGCTATGGCCCAATGAATCGAGTCGACAACTATCTATAGCCTTGGTCACAAAGAGTGAATTTCCTACCGAAACCTCGAACTCGCATAAATGTTTAATATCCTTGGGATCTTATCTACCTTAATACAAAGCGATAGACATAACCCTGCTAAACATTTATGGCAAAATCGTCACAGAATCAGTCATAAGACATATTCAGGATGTGTAAAGTAAGGGTAAACTTCTAATAACGTTGATCAGGTGTGATTAGCTGTTTACTTTACTTTAGTCACCCTAAACACAACAAGTTACGACCATATTAACAATTATGCCTACACATTATCACAAATACACATGGTATTTAGCTATTAAACCTTAAAGGTTTGCAATTAACAAATGAAGAAGGGAATTCTACCCTACCTCAAAACACAAGAGCACACACCCCCTATGAATTATTAAGCACTCAATAAGAGTCATCATAGCATACTTAAAACAAATATAGTTATTGGGTTTCCTTCTAACACTTTAGGTATTTAAGTGTTCAACGAGAAGCATCCCAAACTATGTGTCGTGCATGACGCAATACATAATAAACTTCCCATACTACATCAAAATGAAAAGGCGCTAACCGCTCGTTTAGGTGTTCATGCTATTAAGCATCCAATGAAGTGTATATGTATGTATGTGTGTATATATATATATACACATACGCAAAAAAAATAATAATAAATAAATAAGGATTACCTCTTGGCGTGTAGCTACTCAGCAGTTGACATTTCTTAGTAACAGTTTGGTCCCATACCAGATTCGAGTTCAAGCACAAAACGCCCGAATCTCTCGAACCATTGCTCTGATACCAACTTGTAAGACCCGCAAAATCGGTGTCAAACAGTTGGCATTCAAAGACTAAAACCATGCTAACAATTCAAAAGAAATGTTATTTTATTTCAGAAAATTTCGCAGCGGAATATCACGTAAGTTTTTAAGTTTCCCAACATGGGTTTCCCGAAACGGGTCAAAACAGTAATTATAAAACAAACTAGAATATTAGAAATAATATAAATGACGTTCGAGCAAAATCCCTTAGACGCCTTCTTATTTGAAATGTCAACTGCTACCAAGTAGCTCCACTGCATGTCAATGCGTCCCTTTTATTCATCAACAAACCTGAAATCAATCTAACGTGTATGCAAAAGTCAGCTACGCTGAGTGAGTTCAAGTTTTATAAATTTATATACACAAGTAATTTGTCAAAATAAGAATTAACAAAATACCTCAACCTCAGAGTTAACAATAAGCGCAATCCGCTAATTTGTTTATTTTTTTTTCCCAAGCAACAATCAAAGTCTAGGATAAGCGCAATCCGCCTATTTAACCAAGACCTCAATTTCCAACTATAATAAGCGCATCCCGCTTACCAACACAAAGTACAATCAAGTCTATTTAACTCAACCAAGACTAGAGATCAAAGCAGGCATCTCCCACTTCTGTCATAGCTCAGTTTATAATAACACATATAACATAAACCATGTAACAACCATGACACAAAACTAATACCATAAATCAGAGCAGGCCTATCCCACTTCTAATAACACATATAACTCAAACCATACAATAAAACATTAGGCGCATTCCACCCACTTACGTTTCATGCCAATATAATATATATGAGTTAATATGGATTTCATTAGTACACAAAAATATTTATAACTTTATAAAAATATTTTGTGACTTCATAAAAATAATCATACTGGTTTAGCATGCACGTCAGCCCAAAATATTTAGAAAAATAATAACTAAAGAGTGGGCACAAGAACTCACCTTCGCTTAACGTCCATTTCACCAAAACGCAAGATGACCTTAGTAGAATTCAAACAATCAAGCGCCTTTTTTTTATGTAAGATATGATCATAGCCAAGCCATGTGCACACCTCAATTTCTGAGTGCATAAACACATCCATACCATCCTTGTGAATTCGTGCATGAGTTTCATGCATGAGCACCATAAAGAAAACCATGAGTAATTGTCTAACCCAATTAACATCTAAGTAGGTTTGCCTTATGCATGAATATAATATTTTCATCTCATTGTTAACCAAACGATAATCGGTTTTCACTAATAACCCACATGGTTTCCATCACCACATAACTTCCTTAAGGAACAACATTAATATCCTTCCCTCTTGTTTAAACTACAACAACAAGCCTTCCAGGACTTCAAGCGAAATATAATGCTGGATCAAGATAGAGATTACTCGTGACCCATTCAGTGTATTACGCGGTTACGACCCATCATCTTCAAAGCCATGAATCGCAACCGTACCCTCACCGTCGACCATCACCATCAAACATCACCACTGATCCTGTCACAACTAGCCGACACAACTACCATCAACGTCGTCTCTCACTTCAAAGCCCACCATAGGCACCACCGGCACCGAACATCAACTATCCCATTAAACAACACCCTTGGCCACCGTCATTACACCGCACACATAAACCACCGTTACGCCGCCACCCTTATGCCACAGCCAAACGATCACCATATTCACAACCGAAGCCGTAACTTTAGACTCAGGATGATGCAAAAACCACTAGCAAGGGTATAAGGTTTAACCTGAGATCGAGTGGAAATTAATCTCGCGTTGTCTTTCCCGTAGTAACTCCCCTTCCCGGTCTCGGATTTACTCTCTCTCGCTACCTCTTTGATGTGCGGCAGAAAAATAATCCCAGGTTGAATGAACCTAGGGTTTATGTATTTAAACTAGTTAGGTTGAAGATTTGCACTTAGGCCCTTCCACAATCAACTTGTTGTAGGTAGATCCCAAAGCCATATATGATCGTTTATAAAATGACGATTAAGCCCTTGAACTCATAACTCCGTTAAATCATACCTCGTGCACCTAGAGTCGTTAACCGATTACATATGAAAAAAAATCCGAATAGTTTCTCATAATCCCGTTAAATCATACCTCGTGCACCTAGAGGTTTGTAAAATTTCAGGATGTTACAATCCCAGCCTCATTTACCACATGTCCTAAGAATTGGACTTCTCGAATCCAGAAGTCACACTTGGAGAACTTAGCATAAAGCTGATTCTTTCTCAGAAGTTCCAAGATAACCTGCAGGTGTTGCTCGTGCTCTTCCCTACTCTTAGAATAGATTAGAATTTCATCGATAAACACGATAATGAATTTATCCAAGTAAGGCTTGCACACACGGTTCATAAGATCCATGAAAGTAGCTGGTGCATTGGTTAGGCCAAATGGCATGACCGAAAACTCATAGTGTCCATATCAAGTTCGAAAGGCTGTCTTACCTACATCCTCCTCCCAGACTCACAGTTGATGATACCCTGACCTCAAATCAATTTTGGAGTAGAAGATTGACCCTTGAAGTTGATTAAACAAGTCATCAATACCTGGCAGTGGGTATCGGTTTTCGTTAGTCACCTTGTTCAACTCACGATAGTCGATGCACATGTGAAAAGTCTCATCCTTCTTCTTGACAAACAGGATTGGGGCTCCCCAAGGTGAAGAACTAGGTCTAATGAAACCCTTATATAATAGCTCTTGGAGTTGGGTGGATAGCTCTTGAAGTTCTCCTGGTGCAAGACGATATGGTGCGCGTGTAACTGGGGCAGCTCTAAGTACAAGATCAATTTGGAACTCCACTTGACGAATAAGTGGAAGCCTTGGTAGTTCTTCTGGAAAGACATATGGATAATCACGAACCACATGGATGTCTTCGGTTTTTAACTCCTCCCCGTGAGTCTCAGATTCATTAGCCAAAATGGCTGGATAGCCATTTAAAATACACTTCTAGGCTTTCAGGAATGAGATGATGCCCACCATAGCACCACCCCGATCACCTTGAATAGATAGGACTTCTCCTCTAGGGAGAGAAATATGAATAATCTTCTCCTGACAGAGAATTTTAGCACGATATTTGGACAACCCGACCATACTAACAACAATGTCAAAGCTACCAAGAGTGATGGGTATAAGATCGATGTCAAACAATTGACCATCCAACTCGAGTTTTCACTTGCGTTGGACATGAGTCGCCTCAATGGGCTTACCATTAGCTAACTCTACAGAATGTTTAAAATCAAGAAGTATTGTGGCTGATCCTAAGAGTTTGCTATGTTTTAATGACAAAAAACTATAATCCACACAAGTATCATATAAAACAAAAGCAAGGTTGTTGTTTAAGGAACACGTACACGTCACCACATTGTTGCCATTCCTAGCTCCCTCGAGCCAGTCACAAATGCCCTCCCCCGAGCACCATTGTTTTTGTTCCCAATATTGGTGACATTATTGTTATTATGTTATTGTTACCACCACCGTTATTGTTATTACCCCCATTATTGTTGTTGTTGCCACTAGTGTTGTTGTTACCATTTCTGTTCAGTTGTGGACAGTCCCTCTTAAAGTGATTCTCATTCCCACACTGGTAGCACCCCTTACCATTCTTTTGTTGTTGCCCCTAATGTGATTCCTGCTGGTTCCCTTGCAGATGAACCCTACAATCCTTCGATACATGACCTATCCTACCACAGCGATCACACTTTCCCTTATTACACGACCCACTATGATGATAATTGCACATGGTGCACTAAGGGCGATTCCCCTAATATCCGCCCTGATTCTGATTCCTGTTATCACGGTTGTTGTTGTTATCAGGCCTCTTGTTCTGTTGTTGGTTCTTGCTATTGTTGTCCGAGAACTTTCCCGATACATTCTCGCATTTCCTGTTATTATCCCCCATGGTAGACGACGAAGCACCACGTGGGGGTGAAGCCCCTCTTCCATCTTCTGGTCCGTCAGCTAGTGAGCTAAGTGGATGATCTGCTGAATGTTATTCAAGTTTGTAGCAGTCACCATGCCCTTAATCTGTGGTGCCAGTTCCTTGATGTACAATTCAATACGCTTGTAAGGCGGATTGGACTCGTTAGGGCACATCGTAGCCAATTCATGACATCTAGCAGTGTACTTCTTAATCTCTGAGCCAACCATCTTCAGAGTGAAGTACTCAGTTTTCAGCTTTTGTATTTCATCTCGAGGACAGTACTCCTACTTCATCAGTTCTTTGAAGTCCATGGAGTAGCATTAGAAATGTCTACCCCTAACATCTGAACCTGTGCATTCCACCAGGTTAGTGTTGCACCCTCTAGCGTGCCAGTAGCATATTTTTCTCGATCAGCCTGTGGGCAATTGCACATGGCAAAGACTGACTCAATCTTCTCGAACCACGTAAGTAAACCACCTGCCCCTTCAGGTCCACCGAATGTGTGTAGCTTGCAGTCCATGAATGACTTGAAAGTGTAGACAGGTGGGTTATGAGCAGGTTGACCTAAGCACAAAGAATAATAGACGATATGAGTAGGATAGGAGATTAATGGCGAACATTTAGGAAGAAATAGATTAGATCGAAATAGTTGTTACCAGTGGATAAGCTGCGAGGGCTACAACAACGCTATCATTGATCAATGCGTTCAACTTAGCCTGAGTCACTTGAATGTTTCCACGTCCGTGTCCTCTGCCTGCCATTGAAATTATACATTTACATTATACCCATGAGAAAAACAAAAATATCTATGACATATAATCGTTCACATTCGGTATAAGTAAACTAGAATATAGAATATATTTCAAACTCACGATAATAAAAGAAAATCGACTTCGATAAAAAATATCCAAGAATCCACAAAAATATCCAATCAACTACTCGAGTTCGAAATACTATCAAAAAATAAGAAAAGAAGTAGATCAAACGAATAATAATCAATCATCCTCATGATATGTAGTCATGCAAGAGCCCCCATCATCGCTCTCAACATCAATCTCAATAGGTTCGTCTGGCTCGAATCCTTATTCTAGTGCTACCTCGAGTTCCTCGATTTCCTCCTCGTGTTCCTCCTCTCCTTGCTCTTCCTTACCCTGTGCTAAGGCTTCCAAAAGCCAGTCCCATGCAGTGTTCAATTCCTATCCAGTGACAGCCAGCTCCTGTCTAGTAGCAACCGCCTCCCGCCTAGTGACAGCCAACTCAGTCATCAAATGCCTAATCTGAACCTCCATATGGTTCAAACACTCATCTACATTCTTCCTCCACCATCTGAAATGCTGAATAGCTAAGTAGGCATTGCCTAACGCAAAATGGACACGCCTCGGAATACCTGCCAAAGATCTCTCCCATGAATCCAGAACGGGTGGTACCATTTGTGGTACATTACTCCCTCTCACCCATGCATGTAACAAATTGGGATACCAAGCCTAACGGTTGGTGTCCAAATATGGGTCCTGTGCTGGAACTTGAGGTTCCTCTTTATGGTCCTCATCCCCACTCTCATACGGTTCCTCTTAAGGTTCTGATTCACAGCGAGGTGACCTCTCAAGTCCCTTATAACAACACCTATTTTCTGCTAAATAATATATTAAGAAAAGGCATAGCCTACCAATGTTGTATTGAGGCCTGAGGGGAGATCAAAAACATTAAGAGGGAAAGAAGACCCCATGATGCCAGGGGATCGACCAACACTAGACCCAATTACCCAAACAATCCGACCAACACCTCTGGCCAGGGTTAGAGATGCCATTAGTGAGGAAGTCGAATCTAAAGATGGATTAAGTTAGATGTTGATCAACGTGAAACATTTGATTTTAAATTTCATTTATTTAAATTTGAGTTGCAACTTTTGTATCATTCAAATTATTTTTTCATCTCCTTTATGTTTATCTCTTTGATTAAAACTAATCAAAGCTCCTAAAATGTTTGTTGAAGACAATTTTTTTATTAATTGAAGTTGTATATGTTCTTTGTTCAATTCATGCTCGCATTTCATGATGGAGATAGAAATTCTAACCATCATCCATAACATGGTCATGCACCCCATCTTAGTTGATTTATTCCAAATGCAGTTTATGGATAGTTTATCCTTTTACATGTATTGAATTATGAATCGAACGATAACATATCATGAAATATGAATAAAATATCTTCACAAAGAGGAACACAACACGCAAAAATGATTTTTATTGTCTGGGCCAACATTCCATACCCGAAATAGAGTATTAAAAAGAACCTGATTTATACTCCTCTACCCACTCATACTAAATATTATACATACATATATATATATATATATATATATATATGTGTGTGTGTGTGTGTGTGTGCGTGTGTGTATAGTGAGAGGTTCAATGGGGAACCTCAAAAAGTGGGGAACTGGGGAACCCCTTTATAAACCCTTGGATTATGTAAATCAATGTCTGAGATCAAAATAAGTAACCATAAGCTTAATTTTCATCCAGGGGTAAAATCGGCATTTAAAAAAGGTCATAATTGAAGACCCCCTTTCACGTAACTCTCTTTCTCTCTCAACTCTCCCCTTCTCTTTCTCTTTCTCTTTCTCTTTCTATCTTTGCTCTCTCTCTCTCTCCCACTATCTCTCTCTCTCGCTCAACAAGGTTCTTCCATAACGGCGATCCATGGTGATTATTCTTGTTCCTGTTCAGCAAATTAGGGTTCCAGAGTTTAGTTTTAATGTATAAACACCTTGATTCGTGTTCCTGTTTAGCAAATTAGGGTTTTGCTTCTGTAACTTCTCAAGGTGATATATTATCTGTCAAATTAACCTTCAATTCTTGTGTATTGTACGATTTTAATGGTAGTTTGGATGTTTTTATGAATCTGCTGTTAAGTTATGTGTTCCAATCTTGCTCATATATTCTATCAATGCCTAGATCTAAAAGTTTGTCTAGTAAAAAGTTGTTTGTGTATTATAATTATCCGTTGGCCTGCATGTTGCTGCATTTTCTTTGGTTTGCTGATTTTTTCTACAGGAAGAACTTGATTAGATGGTTGTGTTATTCATCCTCCTAAATCAAATAAGGTTTAACATGATAAACTGTTTTATTAATATGTTAAATTATTTATATTTAACATGCTAAGTTATTTTATTACATGAAGTAACATTTGTGTGTTTTGATCCTACACCTGTTATACATATCTTAAGCATCTCCGTTTGTGTTTTTTTTTTGTGTGTTTTAATGATAATCAAACAAGTAATGGATGATTGCAGGTAGTAAGTTTTGTAATTTTTTAATTAAGTTATTATTAATGTTTGTGTGAATCTAATGCATCTGTGTAATTTTGGAATGGAGAATGTAATAAAATGTGATATGGTTGTTTATACTCATCTTTTCCATCAATGCCTACATCTAAAAATGTAACTGCTAAAGTTGTGTGTGTATTATAATTATCTGTTGACCTGCATGTTGTGGCATTTTCTTTCGATTGTTGATGTATTTTACAGGAAGAAAATTATTAGATGGTTGGTCTGTTTGTTGTTGCTGCTATAAATTAGGACTCTCTTCTGTCATAACCTAAATCAAATAATGTTTTAACATGTAAAAGTATTTTCTTAGATGGTTGGCATGTTCATGTTGTTTGTAACATCCGGCCCCTCTCACCACCAATATTGTCCGCTTTGCCCTCCCAGAGCTCACGGATTTGTTTTTGGGTGACCCGGTGGAAACTTCCCAGGAGGTCACCCATCCTGAAACTGCTCCCACCTGAGCACGCTTAACTGTGGAGTTCTCCTCTCATCCACTAATATTAAGCCCCAAAACGCGTTGGTGATTTAAGAGGCAAGACATTACTTATGAACCAAGGATCTCTCCTGGCCACGGCCGATGTGGGATTTTCCTGGGGTGTCACATTCACCCCCCGTTAGAGTCTCATCGTCCCTGATGAGGTATGCACCCACCATCCCGAACGGCACAGGAGTGGCTCTGATACCATCTGTAACACCCCACCCCTCTCACCACCAATATTGTCCGCTTTGCCCTCCCAGAGCTCACGGATTTGTTTTTGGGTGACCCGGTGGAAACTTCCCAGGAGGTCACCCATCCTGAAACTGCTCCCACCTGAGCACGCTTAACTGTGGAGTTCTCCTCTCATCCACTAATATTAAGCCCCAAAACGCGTTGGTGATTTAAGAGGCAAGACATTACTTATGAACCAAGGATCTCTCCTGGCCACGGCCGATGTGGGATTTTCCTGGGGTGTCACATTGCTAGAAATATGGATTCTCCTTTGTCATAAACTAATCAAATAATAACATATTAAACTATTTTATTAACATGTTAAATTAAATGGTTGGCCTATTCGTGTTGCTGCTAGAAATGTGCAATATTTATGTCTCCTCTGTCATAGACTAAATCAAATAGTTATGTGTTCCAGTCTTATTATCTACTCCATCAACGTCTAGATCTAAAAGCTTTTCTGCTAAATAGTTATGTGTATATTATAATTATCTGTTGACCTTCGTGTTGCTGCATTTTCTTTTGGTTGTTCATGTTTTTTACCGGAAGAGGTTTATTAGATGGTTAGCATGTTTGTTGTGTTGCTTGAAATATGGATCTTGGGTTTCTAGACCTGCCTACTCCATTGCAACTGCTTGTGCAACATCCAATTATTGCTTTTGTGCTGCAGCAAATCATATATGTGAAGGGGTGGCTGATTTGATGATTCCTGGTGGTGCAGAGGCTTATATTAAGTCGATAATCCTGGTGGTGCAGAGGCTTATATTAAGTCGATAATATTGCGAGCTTTTGTTCCCTGTAACACCATGTCTTGAAGAAACAATGATAATGTTGCGAGCTTTTGTTCCCTGTAACTCCCCACACATGAGACAGTTACTAAAGACCTGGTCGCCGGAGAGAACTATTGCAGACCTGTTAGCCGGTGCAATACATTATATCTTTGATCTATCAGTGGTGTAATCCAATTTGTCTCTGGTGAAAATTTGCTGGCATTCTTATTTAGTTTGCTCAGTCCCCGCAAAAACCATCTACGAGGTAACATTTTTCAGTTTCTTCAATTTTTAGTGTTTACTATGATCATTATTTTTTTGCTTATAGTCCAGTTTCTTCAATTTAGGTGAAGTTTAATCATAATTCTCAAGTTTAAGGTGAATTTAAGATGGATTTGAGATCAAATATTTCGATCTAAGTTTTTCCTTAAGAAATTCATTGATAGTTTTAGGTATTAATCAATTTAAATGTTAACTTTTTTTACTTCAATTGCAGTGTCATACAGATTTGTAAAAACATAACATTAAAAAGATTTAACATGTTAAATTGAAATTGTTTGATGTTTTGGTTTTGAGCATGATTATTTTTTACAGTTTTCCATGTGGTCCTTTAAAAAAATGGCAAAATGAGTTAAATTATTTTGTGGACTCAACAAAATGAACTTAGCATGCTAAATTACTTTGTATTTGTTTTAGTTTCCTACCTTCTTATAAAACTTAACATTTAAAAGATTTAACATGTTAAATTAATTTTTTTAACATGTTAAATAGTCATGTTATTAGAGAGTTTATTGAATTTTTCAAATGGAGTGTGCAAGTGTACTTGGTTTAAACATGTATGGGCTATACGGTTCTTGCTATGGAGATTGAGTTTTTAATGTTTCTAGTAATAATATATCTGGTACGGTTCCTAAAAGATTTAAATCATGTTTGTTGTTGGAGGTGGTTGATTTCTCCCGAAATAATATTTCGGCCAAGTTACGGATGGATATGTTAAGGAATTTGAGTAGGTTCGAGTTATTGATCCACAGGTTAAATAATTGTGTGAGTAAGTTGAAGGATTCGTTGTCTCAGATGGTGAGTTTGGAAAGGTTTGATGTGAGTTGTAATCGGATTTCAGGACATGTTTCCTAATGGGAATTTGTGAAGGTGTTGTGGAACTAGGTTGTTGGTGATGTATCTGCAGAATAATATGTTTACTTGTTCTGTTCCTGTACGTGTTGGCAATTGTTTGCAACTGGTTTCGCTTGATTTGAGTTTTAATTTTCTTACTGGGAAGATACAGAGAAATTTCAATTTAGCATGTTAAATTATTTAATTTTTGTTTGAGTTCCTACCTTCGTGTAAAACTTAACATTTAAAAGGTTTAACGTGTTTAATTATTTTGTTAAATTATATTATTTCTGTTTGAGTTTCCTACCTTCTTGTAAAACTGAACATTTAAAAAACATAACATGTTAAATTAAAATTGTTAAAATGTTAAATAGTGTTGTTAATAGAGAGTTTATCCGATTTTCAAAGGGAGTGTGCTTGTTTTAATTGAGTATGGGTTGTGCGCTTCTTGTTACGGATATTGGATTTATCGGACCAACCTACTCCATTTTCAACTGCTTTCCCGACATCCAATTACTTACTTTTGTGTTGCAGCAAATAATATATGTGAATGCTAGCTAATTTGATGATTCTTGCCGGTGCAGAAGCTTGTATTAAATTGATAATGTTGTGAGCTTTTGTTCCTTGTAATGCATTGTCTTCCTGAAACAATCATCAACGCTTTTTCATGGGGCAAGGGGTTTGCTTTTTGGAAACTTCCCACCCATGAGACAGCTATTACAGACCTAGTCGCTAGAGTGAACTGTTGCAAACTTGGTAGCTAGGGCAATCGATTATGTCTCCGATTTGTCTATGTTTTAATCTAATACGTCTCTAGTGAAAATTTTGTTGTCATTCTTGTTTAGTTTGCTCAATCGCCGTGAAAACCATATGCGAGGTAACATTGTTTAGTTTCTTCAGTTTACTAGTGTTTACTTTTATCATTCTTCTTTGATTATAGTTTAGTTTCCTCAATTTATGTTGAGATTAATTATAATCCTCGGATTTGAGGTGAACTTAAGTTGGATATGAGGTCAAATATCCCGATCTAGGTTTTTCCTTAAGCATATCATTGATAGTTCTAGTAATAAATCAATTTAACATGTTCATTTTTTAATTCAACTGCAGTTTCATACAGATTTGTTAAAACATAACATTAAAAAGATTTAACATATTAAATTGATATTGTTTGATGTTTTGGGTTTGAACAGGATTATTTTGGACAATTTTCCATATGGTCCTTTAAAAAATCACGACACAAGTTAAATTATTTTGTGGATTAAAGAAAAATGAACTTAACTTGTTAAATTATTTTATTTCTGTTTGAGTTTCCTACCTTCTTGTAAAACTCTAACATTTAAAAGATTTAACATGTTAAATTAAAATTGTTTAACATGTTAAATAGTCTTGTTATTAGAGAGTTTATCGGATTTTTAAAATGGAGCGTGCAAGTAAACTTGTTTAAACATGTATGGGCTGTGCGCTTTTTCCTACGGATATTGAGTTTAATGTTTTAATAATACATCTGGTACGGTTCTTGAAAGATTAAAATCATATTTGTTGTTGGAAGTCGTTGATTTTTTCCCAAAATAATATTTTAGACGAGTTATGGATTGATATATTTAGGAATTTGAGTAGGTTCAAGGTGTTGTTCCTTGGGTTAAATTATTGTGTTGTTGAGTTGAAGGATTCATTATCTGAGATGGTGAGTTTGGAGAGGTTTGATCTGAGTTTTAATGGGTTTTCAGGCGGAATCCTGAAGGGATTTGTAAAGGTGGTCGTGGAATTTGTTGCAGGTGTTGTATCTGCAGAATATATGTTTACTGGTTCTTTCTTGTAAGTATTGGCAATTTTTGCAGCTACTAAAGACCTAGTCGCCGGAGAGAACTGTTGCAGACCTGGTGGCTAGTGCAATCCATTATGTCTCTAATCTATCTCTATTGTAATCTAATACGTCTCTGGTGGAAATTTTGTTGTCACTCTTTTTTAATTTCTCAGTCGCTGATGGTGCGAAATCTTGTATTAAGTCGATAATATTATGAGCTTTTTATTAAATTAAATTTTGGATTTAAGAAAAATGAATTTAACATAATAAATTGTTTTATTTCTTTTCCAATTTCCCAACTTATTTCTTTTCAATGTGTTTTATATTACTTTGGCTTAAACATTCATCATACTATAATTTAAAATAATTTTCAGATTGCAAGAATGTATTTCAAATTAAAACAGTTTAACATATTCTCAAATCCCTCCATGTTCTCGAATCTCGCCATGTTCTAAAATCCCTCCAGTTCAGCCGGTTTTGATAACCCAAATTGTTCATATCAAATAATATTAATTTTTTTATTGCAAGTGTGCTTGTTTTAAATATGCAAGGGTTGTGTGCTCCGTGACTTTAATCTTGTGTTTATGGCCATAAATTCAGCAAAAACATGCTGAGATAGGTCAAAACAGCAGCAAAAATTTGGCGAAATGTGTTATAACTGCAGCCAAGAAAGTGCCAAAATGTGTCGTAATGGATCAAAAACTACAACTAAGTTAGTGCCAAAATGTGTTAAACACTGCAGTAAAATGTTACAAAACTGGAACCGAAATGGGTCATAAACTGCAGCAAAAATGTGCCGAAATGTGTTAAAAACTGCAGCAAAAAATTGTAGTAATAAATTGGCTTTTTGATAAATATCCACCCATGTTCATATTATTTTATGGCTTCAAGAAAAGTGAACTTAACATTTAACTTATTTTATTTCTTTTTTAGTTTCCTAACTTGTTTTAAAAGTTAACATTTAAAAATTTAACATGTTAAATAAATATCCTTGCTATTAAAATTTTTTTCCAGATTTCAATGTGTTTTATAATAATTTGACTAAAACATTATTAACAATATCATTTTCAAATTATCTCATGTTTATGAGTCATAAACTGTAGCAAAAACGTGCTGAAATTGGTGAAAAACTGCAGCAAAAATGTGCCAAAATGTGTTAAAAACTGCAGCCAAGAATGTGCCAAAATGTGTTAAAAACTGTAGCAAAATGTGCCAAACTGCAGACATAATCGGTCAAAAACTGCAGCAAAATTTTGCCAAAGTGTGTTAAAACTACTGCCAGGTTTGTGAAATGTGTTAAAAACATCAGTAAAATATGCCAAAACTGCAACCGAAATGGGTCATAAACTGCAGAAAAATGTGTCGAAATGGGTCAAAAATTGCAGCAAAAATTTGCCAAAGTGTGTTAAACTACTACCAGGTTAGTGAAATGTGTTAAAAACTGCAGTAAAATGTGCGAAAACTAAGACCAAAATGGGTCATAAACTGCAGAAAAATGCGCCGAAATGGGTCAAAAATTGCAATTAAACTGGCGTTTTGGTAACTTTCCACCCATGTTTATATTATTTTGTGCCTTCAAGAAAAATGAAATTAACATCTTAAATTATTATATTTTTTTTGAGTTTCCTAACTTGTTTTAAAAATTAATATTTAAAAGATTCAACATGCTAAATTAAAATTGTTTAACATGTTAAATATCCTTGTTATTAAAGAATTTTCCAGCATTCAATTTGACTAAAACATTTTTAACAATATCATTTTAAAATTATCTTGTGTTTATGGGTCATAAACCGCATCAACAACGTGTCAAAATTGGTCAAAAACTACAGCAAAGATGTGCCAATTGTGTTAAAACCTGCAGCTAAGAAAGTGACAAAATGTGTTAAAAACTGCAGCAAAATTTTCCAAAACCGCAGCCAAAATGGATCATAAACTGAAATAAAAATATGCCAAAATGTGTTAAAAACTACAGCCAAGTTAGTGCCAAAATGTGTTAAAAATTGCAGTAAAATGTGCCAAAACTACAACCGAAATGGGTCATAAACCGCAGCAAATTATGTTTTAAATATGTTTGAAACTCAAGTTGTTTCACAACATTTCTAAAATAAAACTATTTAACATGTTAAACAGAATTTTCTTTTGATAAAAACAACAATAATATGTACTTGAACCAATTCTGCACTTCTTTTAAAATAATTTAACATGTTAAACCTTTTAAGTAGCAGAGTGTGTTTTAAATATGTTTGAAGTTCAAGTTGAAATTAAATATTTTAACATGTTAATCTTTTTATGTAGCGTATTATGTTTTACACCTATTTGAATATATTGTTAGTTGTCTTGATTTCAAATCAATTTATATATATTGAAAGTAAAACATCCTTGTCTCTGTCATGATGTGCCCGTAGTGATGTGTGAGGAAAGGACGTTCCACCACCTCCTCTGCCTGCAGATTCATCACCGAATAACACCAAACCTAATCCCACCACCTTGTTTTACATCCATACAAAAGACTGTTCAATCTGCCTCGTTACTCTGACCTCCCCACCCTCGGATTAAGAAGACCATTTTGAGGCTACTGGGTTCATAGCCGCTTCCTCCACTTTCACCTTGAACCCTACCTAGAAACGTAACGCACAAGAATCCTCTCCCTACCTCGTCAACTCCTACCACCCCACCTTCCGATTAAGAAGACCACTTTCAATCCACTGTGTTCATAACCACTTTCTTCACTTTGTCCTTGAACCCTACCCAAAAACATAGTGTGTCCCTTTGCATAATGAAGTTTGGTTGGTTGGTTGGTTGGTTCAATTTATGCTAATCATGGTTTAAAAAGTGTGATTGACAAATTAATTTAGGGTACTTCATTTAACTAATTGATGCTGGTGTAGTTACCACGTTGAAACCTGCTTTTATTAATGTTTGGTTTGTAAAACTATCAACTAAATTGGAATGTAATGTAAGTGCAAATTACATAACAACTTTTTTTTTGTTTTGCAATGTACTGACATATTATACCAAAATATATAACATGTCAATGCCAAAGGAAAAAAATCCAACTATTCTAAGTTCTAACGATTTGAATGGAAAACTGACCATGAAGAAATACAAAAATGTCATGAAATGTTAAAATCTTAGCAGAAACCAAATTTTTCATCAAATATCATTAAAATCTGGATGAAAACAAAATATCAATAACGACCAGATTTCCCATCAAGTTTCTTCATATGTCATACTAAATTTCAGTAGTTACTGTGTCCCTTTGGCTGTCCTTTGACCTGTTTCTAACTTCTAATGATCTGAATGCTACTATACCTACAATTGATTATATGTTCAATGTTATCACAATGTTCGACTGTTTTATAAATGCTTTCAAAAAACTTTCTAGTAGCTCTGTATATGACTCTATATTTTCATTTGAGATCATCCCAACACCAAGTGTAGCACACTTTCTGTGATTATCTATACCAGTAAATGGTACAAAAATCATATAGTACCTAAAAAAACAATAAATAATATATTAAAAGTCTAATTTCAAACTTTACAAAAAAAATATAAAGCACCAATAACATGTTTGTGTTGTATGTTGCATCAAATGATATTATATCACTAAAAACTTCATAGTTGCATTTTGCAGTTTCATCAGCCCAAAAAAACCATATAACTCACTATTTTTTTAATGTAAACTCAAATGTAAAATTATTCAAATGTTCATTTCATCCTTCCAACTTATTGTGAACTCGTTTTAGGATCGTAATCACGAACCGTGATCTCACGAATATCAACCGTAGGGTGCGGAATCCCCTCCGGTCGTGCAAAATGATTCAGAAATAAACGTAAACGATCGTGATGAAAACAGATAACGAATCACCGAGCAATTTCCATAACTTTACTCGTATATTAGATCAAATCAAAGATATTACATATGAAAACCCTAGATCTAATATAGAGAATATCACACACACACAAACTAGGGAAAAGCTCAAATGATGACTAACACCCTAAACAAACTAACTTTTCCCTTTATATAAGTATCCACATTCGACCCTTACATGAGGTCGATGGGTTCATTCGACCCCTTGTGGGTTCGAATGAAACCTTCTCTTTATATTCAATCTACATTCGACCCAAGACAAACTATATTCGACCTCACGACTGGTCGAATGTATCTTCAAGCTAAAGTCTTGGTCGTTTTCTGATTATCTGAACCTTCGACATTCAGTCTGGATCACTAGCTGGGGACATACATGAATAATGCACTTACGATCTCCCCCTTGGACCTAGCTAGTGATGTACCAAATCTAGAAAGTTTTCAATTCTTCAAGTCTTGCAATATCTTCATCTTGAATGACTTGAAAACTTTCCATTTTCTTGCACGTTTGTGTCCAGGTTCTTGTCTATCTCTGCAGTAAGCTTTGAAATCTCAAACAGACTCAAGAAAGCTTGGCTTTTTCATTTGTTGGTCCAGAGATGAAGACAGGCAACAATCTTAAATTTCTTCAATCTTCAATGATTTCTTTTACAACTTCATTTGGAAGATAGTTGTTCTGGTGATCATGATGTTCAGGTTTAGGTCTTGTTCAGTTACACGCTTTGTCGATGAGTCTTGATCAGTGTACCTGTTGTGTTTGATTCTGTAGAAAAATTTACTAAAAACTGCACAAACTACAACCAGCTTTAGACACGACAAAAATCTCGGAAGTACTCTTCACATTCCTTTTGACCCGCAATAGTTCCCCCCCCTGAACTATTAAACATTTCCAATATGCACCAGAAACTTGAAAATTTGCAATTTGATTTCCCTTTTTCAACTTTTGAATATCTGAACATTCACATTAAGTATCCCAACATCGGTTATCAAAAATAAAGTTGAAACAAAACTTTTTGATTTTTCAAAGTTTATGCTAAAACACACTAAAATCTTTTTGAATTTTCAAATAGATTTGCATAAAAGTAAACTAGACATATTTTTGTGAATTTTCTGGTAAGAAGATCATATCAGTATTGGAACAATCAGTCAAAACTCTATTTTATCAGTTTTCTGCTTTTGACATTGAGCATCCTACAACCATTACCAGTATGTTTGTCCACTTAAACCTAAAATCATCATTCATATTGTTCAGCATTTCAAATATATTATGATAATATTATATACTGAATAATCTATGGTCCCCGCTTTCGTGACACATTCACGTATCAAGAATTGCGCAAAGCTTTATCGTAACGCGTGATTATATTGAAGTTATCTGTTAGTTACAAGGTATGAGGCATAGTGGTGACAGGTTAGCAAATTAATGCTTCAAAGCGACTTGTTTACTCTACGAGGGTGAGGATTAATATCATACATGATTTTCATCATAGTATTGATACGATGTATTAGATAATCTTTGATTATCATCACACATGTTAAGTTCCTCATTCGGTAACTTGCGGTTTTGGCTTTATTAGCTCTTTTAATAAGATGCCCTGACTGAATCTAGGTCTGTAAATCAATACAGCAAAAGATCAGTTAGGCCATCCCCAAATAACTTTCAATATAACGACCCGAAACCTCTGATTTTGGCAATCTATCAAACGAAATTTTGTTAGTGCATTATTCATGTATGTCCCCAGCTAGTGATCCGGTACTGAATGTCAGAGGTTCAAATAATCAGAAAACGACCAAGACTTTAGCTAGAAGATACATTCGACCAGACAAAAGGGCGAATGTGGCTTGTCTTGGGTCGAATGTGGATTAGTTGATAGGAAAGGCTATATTTGTACCATCAAAAGGGGCGAATGTGGAAAAGTTCCACATTCGACCTTATGATAGGGGCGAAGGTGGAAAGGCTATAAATAGGGAAAGTTAGTTATTTTGAAAGTAGGTTTTGAGAGTTAGTTATCATTTGAGCTTTTCCCTAGAGTGTGAGTGTGTGTTTTTCTCTGTATTAGGTATAAGGTTTCATTTGTAAACATCTTGATTTGATCTAATACAAAGATTAAAGTTATGGAAATTGCTCGGTGATTCGTTATCTGTTTTCATCACATTCGATTACGTTTATTTCTGAATCATATTGCACAATCGTTGGGGATTCCGCACCCTACGGTTGATATTCGTGAGATCACGTTTCTTGATTTCGATCCGAAACGAATTCTCAATTGGTATCAGAGCATAGGCTCGATTTCACGATTGCAAATTGATTTGAATTGGTGAAAACAGATTAGAATTCAGGTTTAAAAGATCAAAACCATAGAAAGTTTGAAGTTTTTCATAAAAACATGGTTTTTTATTAAATTGGAGTTGAATTCGGTGTTGATTTCAAAAATTCTTTCACAAAAACTTGTCTAAAATCAATTCCGCACAAAACCTATCCAAAATCATTACATTTGGTGAAAATTTTGTCAAAAATCGTTCAGATTCGTGTTCTTGAGGTTGAAAATGATGAACAGGTCTGCAAGGGGCGAACCTGCAGAAATTTTTTGAGTACGTGAGGGCGAAAGTGGAATTTTTAGGGCGAACCTGGAGATTTTCTGGGCGAAAGTAGGAATTTTCAGGGCGAACCTAGGAGTGTTGTGTTGTTTATTCCACATTCGGGTCACAATATCCACTTTCGGGTGATCGGGGGTGCGAAAGTGAAATTGATAGGGGCGAAAGTGAACTGTTACGGACGAAAATGGATAGTGTTTGTTGATATTCTACATTCGGGTCAGATATTCTACATTCGGGTCTCATATTTGGGCGAAAGTAGACTTGTCAGGGGCGAACGTAGAATTTAAGGTGTAAAAAATGATGAATTACTTGACCATATCAAGAACGGATGAGCAGATAAGAGCTATGATAGAAACTGAACGACAACAATTACAAAGACAAAATTCTCAAGTTAACAACATTAGGGGATTTCCAAAGACACCGAAACCAACTGATGAAATGGTACATGTTGACAAGCGTGTTAACAGAGAAGGTGTTCAAAGAAATGTTGTGTGTTTAGTCAAACAAATGAGACATGATGATTCTAGTGAATTGTCAGAAAGTGTCTTAAGTTCTGATACGAATTCAGAATAGAGTGAATCAAGAGAGAGTGATATCTCAAATGTTGATGCTATATCTGATAATGGTAATAAATCAGATGATGAGGTAAGATCTAGTGTTGATTGTGCTAGTTGTTCTGAATGTGTCAAGTTGAAATGTGAATTGATGACACTTATTGAGGACAAACAGAACCTAGCAAATGAACAAGAAAATTGTCAAAACCAAAATAAAGTTTTTGAAAAGAATAAAAAAATTTATTAAATAAAATTGAATCTTTAAAGCAAGAAATTTTAGAAATAAATAAAAGTGGTTCAATGAATAACACCACATCAGAGTTTGAAACTTCAACACAAGATGTTATGTCTTTCAACACTGATGAGGTGAAGTCCGATTCTAGTCAGAAAAATGAAAATGTGGTAGTCACTTCAGAACCTGAGTCTGATGAGAAAACCATATTTAAATTTCCTGATGGATTGGAAGGATCCTAAATGTTGGTAGGACATGACAAATTGATTCTCAATAAAGATTTTCCAATTGATAATATTGAACAATCTTTACTCAAATGTATATATGTTGATAATATCAATTTGTTAAATCAATTCAAAAATCAATTTAGTCATTTGTCATTTGAATTAAATCCTAACCAACATGAGGATCAAAAGAAAAACATTGAAAAGAAAAATATTGAAAACAAGAAAGGTTCTAAAGTAAAAGGACCGAAACCAAACAAATCGAAAGGAAATGATCAGATGAAAAATTCTCATCAAAAGAATTCAAGAAATTTTTCATCTAGATCATATGACTATTATGATTATTCATATACCTCTCGATTTGATGGTTATTGGGGAAACAACTCACCACAGTATTCTCATGGTTATGTTGAACGGAGAAGCTGTTTTGAATGTGGTGAAGTTGGTCATATTGCTGCTTATTGTCCTTATTGGTATTGGGATGACGGGTATGCATGTGATTTTGAAGAATATAGGTCTTGTTATAACTGCGGAGAGTGTGGGCATTTAGTTGCTGCATGTCCGTATGTTAAACAGAAAAGGACCGAAGTGAAATTTGCTAAAAATTCAGGCAATGTCAAAAAGTCTGTTTCCCCAAAACCAATCAAGAAGCAAAAAGGGAAACATGTTGTGTATGACAATCGTAACAGAATTGAATTGAATAAAAATGGAGATTGTGGACGGGTTGCTGAGGTAAGGGGGAGTTCTAAGGCTAAGCCTAAGAACAAATCTTAACCTGGGTCTTCATCGGTTAAGTCTGAAAAGATTCCAAACAAAGTTCAGAAGCAGGTTTCAAATAAGAAATCTGATGAGTCAAAAATCAAAACAATTTCAACAAAATCTAAAATAAACTCTGAACGTGTTTGGAAACCCAAGTCAATTTCTAAATCAATAGCAATTTCTACTTCAAATCAATCCATTGAAAAACCAATTGATTTTTCAAAAGGAGAATGGATTGATGTTTCAAGGATTGATGACCTTGGACGACCCATCATTGTGAAGGGATGGGTACCTCTCTCGTGCTAATTGTTTAATAAGTGTGCAGATTGTTCCAGACAGACCTATTAGCTATTCTTTGATAGTTGATAGTGGAGCATCTGTATACAAGCTATTTATTGGAGAGGTGAAGGTCAAGGAAGGTTATTGAAGAAGGAAAATATGATTTCAACAAAGAGGAGAGTGTTTGTCATCTGTTTCCTACCTGTGAAGCCGGAAAACATTGCAATCTCATGCAATTGCTCTCAGGTTTTGGATTTCAACAACAGATACGACAAAATGGTTTATTCTAAACTCTCTTATCTTTGTTAATGGCTTTTACTAATTGAAAGATAAAAGTAAGCCAAGTAATCTGAGTAGAAAATGGTTTTTGAAACTCAATGAGTAAACCGCATCGGATATCATTTTATTTTGTTTTTCTTCAAAAGTTTAAAAATTCAAAAATACTTATTTTTAGATTTTTAGGGGGAGAAAATTTCAGAAAAATCAAAAAAAAATAGAAAATCGAAAATGAGTTTTCCTGGAGAAAAAGAGGAGATGATAGTACATCAGTGGACTGTCAGATTACTCTAAAAACAAAAATGAATTGATAAACATTGAGTAGCCACTACAATTATATATTGGTAGGGTTGAAATCAAAGTTTAAAGTTCTGCATGGTGATATAAACTTAAAATCAATAACTGATAATCATGTGGATCAACGTATCGTTGGCATATGGTCTTAGTACCGAAATTTCGTTTGATAGATTGCTAAAATCAGAGGTTTCGGGTCGTTATATTGAAAGTTATCTGGGGATGGCCTAACTGATCTCTTGCTGTATTGATTTACAGACCTAGATTCAGTCAGGGTATCTTATTAAAAGAGCTAATAAAGCCAAAACCATAAGTTACCGAATGAGGAACTTAATATGTGTGATAATAATCAAAGATTATCTAATGCATCGTATCAATACTATGATGAAAGTCATGTATGATATTAGTCCTCACCCTGGTAGAGTGCACAAGTCGCTTTGAAGCATTAATTTGCTGACCTGTCACCATTGTGCCTCATACCTTGTAACTAACGGATAACTTCAGTATAATCACGCGTTACGATGAAGCTTTGTGCAATTCTTGATACGGGAATGTGTCGTGAATGCGGGGACCATAGATTACTCAGTATCTAATATTACCATAATGTATCTAAAGTGTTGAGAAATGAATGATGATTTTGAGTTTAAGTGGACAAACATACTTGTAATGGTTGTAGGATGCTCAATGACAAAAACAGAAAATTGATCAAAAAGAGTTATGACTGAATGTTTCAATACTGATATGATCCTCTTACCAGAAAAATTCACAAAAATATGTTTCGTTTACTTTTATGCAATTACATTTGAAAATCCAAAAAGATTTTTGGTGTGTTTTAGCATAAACTTTGAAAAATCAAAAAGTTTTGTTTCAATTTTATTTTCGATAACCGATGTTGGGATACGGAATGTGAAGGCTCAGATACTTAAAAGTTGAAAAAGATTGCAAATGTTCAAGTTTCTGGTATATATTGAAAATGTTTTATAGTTCAGGGGGAGAACTATTGAGGGTCAAAAGGAATGTGAAGAGTATTTCCGAGATTTTTGTCGTGTCTAACGCTAGTTGTAGTTTGTGCAGTTTTTTAGTAAATTTTTCTGCAGAATCAAACACAATAGGTGAACTGCTCAAGACTCATCGACAAAGTGTGTAACTAAACAAGACCCAAACCTGAACATTAAGATCACCAGAACAACAGAAGCTAGTAAGAGGTTAAAGAAATGACTGAAGATTGAAGAATTCAAGATTATTGTCTATCTTCATCTCTAGACCAACAAATGATAAAGCCAAGATTTCTTGAGTCTGTCTGAGATTTCAAAGCTTACTGGAGAGATAGACAGAAACTTCTACACAAGCGTGCATGAAGATGGAAAGTTTTCAAGTCGTTCAAGATGATGAGATCAAGACTTGAAGAATTGATAACTTTCTGATTTGGTACATCACTAGCTAGGTCCAAGGGGGAGATTGTTAGTGCATTATTCATGTATGTCCCCAGCTAGTGATCCGGTACTGAATGTCGGAGGTTCAGATAATCAGAAAACGACCAAGACTTTAGCTAGAAGATACATTCGACCAGACAAAAGGGCGAATGTGGCTTGTCTTGGGTCGAATGTGGATTAGTTGATAGGAAAGGCTACATTCGTACCATCAAAAGGGCGAATTTAGAAAAGTTCCACATTCGACCTTATGATAGGGGCGAAGGTGGAAAGGCTATAAATAGGGAAAGTTAGTTATTTTGAAAGTAGGTTTTGAGAGTTAGTTATCATTTGAGCTTTTCCCTAGAGTGTGAGTGTGTGTTTTTCTCTGTATTAGGTCTAAGGTTTCATTTGTAAACATCTTGATTTGATCTAATACAAAGATTAAAGTTATGGAAATTGCTCGGTGATTCGTTATCTGTTTTCATCACGTTCGATTACGTTTATTTCTGAATCATATTGCACAATCGTTGGGGATTCCGCACCCTACGGTTGATATTCGTGAGATCACGTTTCTTGATTTCGATCCGAAACGAATTCTCAAATTTCGGTACTAAGACCATATGCCAATGATAGGTTGCTCCACATGATTATCAGTTATTGATTTTTAAGTTTATATCACCATGCTGAACTTTAATCTTTTGATTTTAAGCCTACCAATGTATAATTGTAGTGGCTACTCAATGTTGTCATATCATTTTGTTTTCAGAGTAGTCTGACAGTCCACTGATGTACTATCATCTCCTCTTTTTCTCTAGGAAAACCCGTTTTGGATTTTCTCATTTTTGATTTTGATTTTTCTGAAATTTTCTCCCCCTAAAAATCTAAAAATAAGCATATTTTTGGATTTTTAAACTTTTGAAGAAAAACAAAATAAAATAATATCCGATGAGGTTTACTTATTGAGTTTCAAAAACCATTTTTCCACTCAGATTACTTGACTCTCTAAGATCTTTCAATATGTAAAAACCATTAACAAAGATAAGAAAGTTTATAATAAACCATTTTGTTGCATCTGGTATAGAAATCAAAAACCTGAGAGCAATTGCATGAGATTGCAACCTATTCCGGCTTCACATGTAGGAAATAGACTACAAACACTTTCCTCTCTGTTGAAATTATGTTTTCCTTTTTCAATATCCCTTCCTTGACCTTGACCTTCGCCTCTCCAATAAATGGGTTGTATACAGATGCTCCACTATCAACTATCAAAAAATAGCTAATAGGTCTGTCTGGAACAATCTGCACACTCATAAACAATTAGTAGGAGAGAGGTACCCATCCCTTCACAATGATGGTTCGTCCACGATCATCAATTCTCGGAATATCAATCCATTCTCCTTTAGAAAAATCAATTGGTTTTTCAATGGATTGATTTGAAGTAGAAATTGCTATTGATTTAGAAAGTGATTTGGTTTTCCAAACACGTTCAGAATTTCTTTTAGACTTTGTTGAAATCGTTTTGATTGTTGACTTTTTAGATTTCTTATTTGAAACCTGCTTCTGAACTTTGTTTGGAATCTTCTCAGACTTAACTAATGAAGACCCCCGGTTTAGAGTTATTTTTAGGCTTAGCCTTAAAACTCCCCCTTACCTTAGTAACCCTATCACAATCTTCAATTTTATTCAAGGGAATTTTGTTGCGATTATCATACACAACCTGTTTCCCCTTTTGTTTCTTGATTTGTTTTGGGGATACAGGCTTTTTGACATTGCCTGGATTTTTAGCAACATTCACTTCGGTCCTTTTCTGTTTAACGTACGGACATGCAGCAACTAAATGCCCACACTCTCCGTAGTTATAACAAGACCCATATTCCACAAAATCATAATGATACCCATCATCATAATACCAATAGGGACAATAAGCAGCAATATGTCCAACTTCACCACATTCGAAATAGTTTCTCCATTCAACATATTCATGAGAATACTGTGGTGAGTTGTTTCCCCAATAACCATCAAATCGAGAGTGACTTGAATAATCATAAAAGTCATGTGATCTAGATGAAAAACTTCTTGAATTCTCATGATAAGAATTTTTCATCCGATCATTGCCTTTCGATTTGTTTGGTTTTGGTCCTTTTGCCTTAGGATTTTTCTTTTTGTTCCCAGGCTGATCCTTTTTATTCTTATGATGATTAGGACTGAGTTCAAAATGAAGATGATCAAATTGATTTCTAAATTGATTTATCAAATCATTATTATCGACAAAGATACATTTAAGTAAAGATTGTTCGATATTCTCAATTGGAAAATCTTTGTTGAAAATCAATTTGTCATGTCCTTCCAACATATAGGATCCTTCAACTCCTTCAGGAAACTTGAATATGGATTTTTCTTCAGATTCAGTTTCTAAAGCAGCTATCACATTTTCAGTTTTCTCTTCAAACACTAGTTTCACCTCAGAATCGGGATTAACAACACAAGGTGTTGTGACATCTAATTCTGATGTGAAATTATTCTTTGAAATAGTTTCATGAAGTTCTAAAATCCCTTTCTTAAAAGATTCAATTTGATTCATAAAATACCTTTCATTATTTGTCAAAATTTCATTTTCAATTTGATATCTTTCAAGTTTATTTGTTAAGTTCTGTTTGTCCTCAAGAAGTTCATCACTTCATTTTTCAATTTGACACAATCAGAACAATTAGCACAGTCAACATTAGATTTTACCTCAACATCTGAATTATTACCATTTTCAGAATTTGCATCAACATTTGTTGTATCACTTTGTCTTGATTCACTCTGTTCTGAACTCGTATCCGAACTCAAATCACTCTTTGACAATTCACTTGAATCATCATTCCCCATTTGTTTGACAAGACATACAACATCCCTTTTAACACTTCCTCTGTTAACACACTCATTCACATTAACCATTTTATCAGTTGATTACACCGGTGGAGCTATTATGTTTCCACAATAATCAACAATAGGTCGTTTAACAGATTGTTGAATCGTAGATGCATAGACTTGTTCCTATGTTTGCTTTTGTTGTATTACAGCTTTTATCTGATCTTCAGTTCTTGACGTAAGATAATGCAATTGATTTGTCATTTTTCAACAATGATTATTTCAAAAAATTTCCGAAATTTTTTTTTACACCTTAAAATTTGAAAAATATTATCCGAATATTCGTGGGTTCGAACCAACAAAATAAGGCCTTATTCGACCTTTCAAAAGGGTCGAAGGTAACTCAAAATTGGTTCGACCTCGAGAATGAAAATTTTTGAAAATCAGATACTTGGTTCGACCTGATGAAATCTTTGTTCGACCTCCCGTAAGGTCGAATGAACTAGAACCGGTCGAATGAAAAACAATTCACTCTGAAAAATCTGATTCGACCTAAAAACAGTTGGTTCGACCTAAAATATTCTAGGTTCGAACCCTCAAAGCTCTCATTCGACCTTTTCAGGTCTGTTCATCATCTTCAACCTCAAGAACACGAATTTGGTCGGTTTTAACAAAATTTTCACCAAATGTAATGAAAATTGATAGGTTTTGTGCGGATTTGAATTTAGACATACATTTGTGAACGGATTTTTGAAAACAAAATCAAATTCAACTCCAATTTGTTGGATCAGTGGTCTCTTATAACAGTTAAGTTTTAGAACACTTATGTGTTTTCAGTTATATCAAAGTTATTTGCACAGCGGAATGATAAATGTCCTAAGTTAAAGTATCACTTTTACAGGAGTTATTACTCCCCCTTTACTATAGCAGTTAATGAGAATCAAAAGCAATTCAAAGTATAAAGCAGTAAGTGCAAGTATTGAATGATTCTCATATGTGAAATGGATAATAAGTTATAAAAGCTTTGAAGGATTTCAATTAAAATCAAGTGTAAATCACATGTCTAAAATAGTGGGATAAACCCATCTATTTATAGACGAGTACAAACTGTTGTACTAAGTAATACAAGATAAGATTTAGCTAAGATATTACTTAGGATAATGCTTACAACAGACTGTAGCATTGAAACTTGTTCAAAGACTTTAACAAAACAATATAATACTAAACTACTGAAGTGACTGAGTCGGTTAGAAGCTTCTGATGTGAAAGTACTGATGAGTGACAAACTACTGATGAGTAGTTTGTCTTCAGTAGTTCTTCAGTGAAATGTCTGGTTAGACTTCAGAACTTCTGATGAGATAACTCTTCAGCACTTTGCTTTTTCTTCTTCAGAACTTCTGTCTTTACTCTTCAGCAGTTCTATACTTAGCAAAAATATGATTTGAACTTTGGTAACAAAAGTGGTTTCTTCAATCCTTTTTGTCCCTACACAATTTAATCAAAAACCATGTTTTTATGAAAGCTTCAAAATCTCTAGGGTTTTGAACTTTTAAACCTGAATTCTAATCTGTTTTCATCAATTCAGATCAATTTGCAATCGTGAAATCGAGCCTATGCTCTGATACCACTTGTGAATTTGTTTTAGTATCGTAATCATGAACCGTGATCTGACGAATATCAACCGTAGGGTGCGGAATCCCCTCCGGTCGTGCAAAATGATTCAGAAATAAACGTAAACGATCGTGATGAAAACAGATAACGAATCACCGAGCAATTTCCATAACTTTACTCGTATATTAGATCAAATCAAAGATATTACATATGAAAACCCTACACCTAATACAGAGAATATCACACACACACAAACTAGGGAAAAGCTCAAATGATGACTAACTCCCTAAACAAACTAACTTTTCCCTTTATATAAGCATCCACATTCGACCCTTACATGAGGTCGAATGGGTTCATTTGACCCTTTGTGGGTTAAAATGAAACCTTCTCTTTATATTCAATCTACATTCGACCCAAGACAAACTACATTCGACCTCACGACTGGTCGAATGTATCTTCAAGCTAAAGTCTTGGTCGTTTTCTGATTATCTGAACCTTCGACATTCAGTATTGGATCACTAGCTGGGGACATACTTGAATAATGCACTTACACTTATCTTTCAACATCTGAGCATCATTTCACCAATAAAACAATTTAAATACCTTCTGAAATTTTAAAATCAACTTCCGTCCAATAAGCAAGATAACGAGATCATCTAACATTGCTTAATAAGTGATGGGCATGAGTTTCTCCAATAGTGGTTGAAGCAGTTAGGTGGATGAAATTTTCTTTTGTTCATTTAACTGCCCCCTTTTTCCTTAAAAGGTATTTGTATTCTTTTGGAAGTAACTCGTGATTGTGCCTCTCTTCAAATTGATTAATCTCATAACAATCTTGTTTATGAGACAATTTAACTTCTAGTCTAGCTTTATAATCTGTTTTCTTATACCTGTTTCTTTTGGAAGTAACTGCCCCCTTCTAGGGTTTACCAGAATAAACCCTAGAATCAGATCCGAAATAGATCTCTAACACAATAAAGCATAACAAATCGCAATGAAAAACCACCGGAGAAGATCGTCGGAGAAAACTGTCGGAGAAGACCACCGGAGAAGAATGCAGTAAGGGGAGGTGTTTAGAGAGAGAAAGTGTTTGGGGAGAGAAAGTGAAAGAAGGTGGAGTTTATTTGTGTGGGTTATAGTAGATTTTTGACATTTGGACAAAAATACCCCTAGTTCCCTAATTCCCCATTTTGTTGTGGTTCCCCCATTAAACCCAACCCTGTATATATATATATATATATATATATATATACATACATACATACATACATACATACACACACCACCAACAAGAAACCCACCTATATGGTTCTCAAGCGAGAGACTTCTAAGAAAGTCATGTCATGAGATTGCTCTAACCCAAGCATGTTAATTTTGTTAGGTACAAAATTTAGGCATATACATATGTGGATGGAAAACATTTTATTGCTCATGTATTTTTGGGAAATTTAGAGTATCAGTGGCGGATCTATGGTGTTGAAGGGTAGCCACGCTACCCCTGAGCTATTATAATATGTAGACTGGAATCAAATACAAAAAGCATATTAAACGGAAGCGACCAAACATGATAAAGATGATTAGAGATAGAAATAAATTAATATCACCAGCAAATGTGTTATGGTCTAAATTCCCTCTATTCCTGCATAATACCAGAAAATAATAAAAGCATAGAGGACCCAAGATAAACTTTTGGACTAGATTCTAAAGCGCGCCAAACAAAAGTGCATCTTGTACTGTAAAATCCACAAATTTTGGTGCAACAAGGTTTATATAAAAGCCATACATGAATGATGTTGTTTTCAAAGAGCCCCATTGATATAGCAAGCATCATATGCATTAAGAAGATGTACCAAGGCTTCAGGGGTTGAGAAGTCCTATGCATTAAGAAGTCGTACCAGGATCGCTAATCACACCCAAGAAATCATCCTTAAGGGTACCAATGCAGAACTGCAAAGCAACAGCCAGATTATATGGATTCAATAAGTTTAAAAGGGATATAAATATATAATTTTGCAGAACAATGAACACATCTATACTTTCAATAATAGGAGAGTCGTGAGTGATGTAAGAAAGCTGAGTTGGCAGCCATTTAGAGCTTCAAAAGCTGATGTGGCAAGCATAGAAATGCTTGGGTGATGAAAGTAATGATGTCATCAAATGTCATCAAATCTGATTAAAATATTCAGGAAAAATTGTGAGCCACTCATTTAAAGTCAACAAAGTCTGCTTGTGTGGGCTGCTCTACATCTGTTACAAAGTACTTAAACAGTCCAACACATAAAGTGACAAAAGATTACAGTAGTTTGAATCGTTTTGTTTTGCTGATAATGTGAATTGAAACTCTGTTTGCAGGAAATTGTTGACTTCCTGATTGGACCGAGTTATGAAATCCTGTTTGAACCCTTGACAATGGTTGAATTTGCCAAATGGTTGGTTGAATTGTTTTGGATTTGAAAGTGTACATGCTTGCACATTTTTTATTTTTTTTTTGGTAATGTATTTTCATTGCATGAGCTGTTGTAATTGTAATGATTTTTCTCACATTTAATCATAATGAAGTGACATGTATAAGAGTTTACATCTATGAAATTTAGTACAAATATTTATTTTAATATTAAAAATTGATAGATCACTTTGGTGAGAAAGGTCTGTTGAAGGTTGTTGATATGTAAAGACTTTGTAAAGATAATATCTGCTGATGAAGAAACAGGGTCTGCTGTAAAAGCTTAAAATATTAATATATCTAACATCTGTTAGTACATCAAAGCTTAAAATATTAATATATTTAACATCTGTTAGTACATATGTGGCCATTCATTTATTTATTTGGGGTGATGTTATGTCACACCCCGCCCAGGCCGGGGCACTTACAGTGACCAGTCGGCGCAAACTTAAAGCGGAAACGTAATCTCATTACATAACTTGAGTGTTTATTACAAGCCAGTGCGATCTAAGTACCACCAAGCTAACAAAGCTTAACTATAGTAAGATGAACCGTCTAAAGTATTCCAACTCTCAGCTAGGAACTCCCATTCCTTACACCATCAACCTGTGATACATGCTCGAGTAATAAAAATACGTCAGCACACAGCTGGTGAGCCACATAAACTGACTCACTAGTAAAACAACCACAAAAACATTTTTATTGATCAAGTATGAGCTCCTTGCATGTCACCATAATCATATATCCGGCCTAAGCATTATATATTCACACATACGGCGTAAACACACCCCATATAGCCGTACGTGTATGTCCACGCATGGAAAATATAATGATCATTATAATATATATGTAACACCCTGGATGCCACACCTATGGTTCGATGCATATACATGATCAATCACCATCAAAACAATTTTATGAGCAAGTATCACGTTTTGAAAATAGTTTAAGTAACTCACCTCTTTATCAGCCCTCTTGCAAATGACGACGCTAATACAACCAGGTAATATCTCAAGGCCCTGATACAATTATACCACCCTAGGTTAGGTAACGGTACACCTAACTAGTTAATTATTATGGTTGGATATTGGTTAGCACTGTCTTGTTTACGCATGGATGATCAGTCCATGCCTAACTAAGGCTAGACTACCCGATACCCACTCCTAATAATAATGCTCACCTAAAAATAATAACGCCACACTACTACTAATACTAATAAAAATAATAATTAACTAAACATAATTTAAATGGAAACATACCTCAAGACTATCTACAGCAAGTCGGTGTAGAGTCTCCCCTACTCGTGCTCCTACTCGTACTCCAAAAATGACTAATAACAATACCCATTGGGGTATCGTAGGCTAGGGATCCTCTTTATATTACAGTGTTCCCCTTAAAAAACTTATATTCTAAATATCACCGTGAACTTCTATTTATAGAGGAAAATGGCCGGTGGATTTTGTGTTTAAAGTCGATGTGGGACAATTGTTCTAGGTGGGTGGCTGCTAGCTTATATGCAGCGGATCTCCTCTTCTTCGATGTGGGATACAACTACAATTCAAAAGCCTTTCTATATGTTTATATATTCCAACGTAGGTTGATATATTATGAGATTTCATATTCAAATCTTATGGGATTAATATATATAATTATTATATTATTATAATTAATTCAGCTGCTTCACTCAATTTTCTCGTATAACTTTCTAGAATATAAAGTTTTATAAATATACGAATCTACTGTTAAGACGGGCTTATTTTCCTCTACGTTTTGACCTAAGTTTTATTACAAACAGAGCAGGTCAACTATAATATAATATATTATATTATTACTAACCGGTCTCCTATAATAATACTAATTACTCGCCTAGATCTCATATCTCAAATAATCATACTATCCGTCACTTACCTGTTAACGAATTTTAAATACACAAGTATCCATCTCACATGTTATTGGTTTGCTTTGACAGTTAATGACCCGTTTTACTCACTAATAAATATGACCCAACACATTTTATTTATATAGCCAAAAAAACGGGATGTTACAAATATACCCCCCTTAAATTAGGTTTCGTCCTCGAGGCCTGTTAACTTTGAACAAATGAGATGACGACGTCTTCATCTCGTCATCACCTCCTATGTAATATTTTATCGTGTTATGACATAACTGCTTTATTAGTTGTTTCATATAAGACCCATGTCTAGATACATTATCGCATACTTTAGTGCAGAAGATGGGCGTTCTACATTTCTTCTCATATAAGGAGTCATTTAGTGTTACCATAATATTGGCGTGGTAGCTATTATTGTATGAGGGTTTGATTAATGCTAGTTGATCGTCATTACTACTACTAAAGTTTATTATGTGTACACGTAGTATACCTTCTAAACTTTATCTGTGCATTCATTTTGCCCGTCAGTCTGGGTGTCATATGCATTACTCAGATATATTTGAGTTCCCAGCTTTCTCTAAAAACCATGCCCAAATCTCAAGGAGAACAAATCTCTCTCTTCAATATAGCCCATGTAATCACATCGTGTCATAAGGCCATCTATTTAATATAAGGCTCGACTTACATTTCATTTGTCCTCAAGGATAGGCAAAGTGTGTAGATTTGGCAAACCTATCAATTATTACATAATTAGCATTACGCCCATGACATGCTCTTGGAAGCTTAGAAACAAAGTCCATTATTATCATCTCCCATTCCCCTCATGGGATTTCAGGTTCCTATAAATAGCAAAATGGTTTCAACTGCTTTGCCTTGACTTTTAGGTAGGTAAGGTATTTCTATGTTTGTCTTGTGATATAGCTTTTTATTACCAGCCAACAATAATCATTTCTTAAATCCTACAATTTATTTCTACTAGGGTATACGGTGTACTTTGACTTATGAGCTTGCTCTGGTATCATATCTCATAGTCTTGCCAAAACTAAGAATCTCATATTCAATTATCGAACTTAAGATACTATCATTCATAGACCTCAATAATCTTGGCTACCAAGCATCGTTTTCTTCTTGATATGGTTTTCCATTAAGGCTTCTCATTGCATTCTCAATTTGGTACAAGGGAGTTACCTTAACACCACGTCCAGATGCATAAAGTTTATTATCGGTTGGGCTTTTTCTTTTCTAGTGAGTGTATCCACGACTCGTTTGTCTTACAACTAAATTAATGAGATCTGCAAATACTACAGATTTGTTGGTCTTATGTCATTACTTACAACTCATAATAATCACATCGTATCGTGTCCTAACCTCCTGGCTATGGATATCAACCACTATACATCGTATTGTGTCCTAACAATGACCCATGTCGACGTGCTAGAATATATAAAACCTTATCCAGAACTCCCACATTTGGTTTCTTAATTCCTCCATTGAAAGTCAAGGTAAGACAGAAAATGGCCCTAGCAATACGGATTGCCCTCGGGATCAAGTCGATTCAAAAGTCAATTTCTCTATCGGCTGATAGTCTAGAATGACCTTTAGGCTCATGAAATTTGACTACTACTGGCACATCCGTTGAATTCTTATCTTCCTTAGTCTCTGGTGCATTTACTAGTTAATCTAGTTGACCTTTCGAATACACTCAATTGCCTTTATCATCATAAGGAAACTTATGGGTTTACTAGGTTTTTCCCCTCGAGTTATCAATGGTTTCCCCTTCGGTACCTTGATTCGAATTTGCTTCTTATCACCCAATATACGAGTTTGGCAAGCTAACCAATCCATCTCTAGTACTATATCCACCAATCCAAGTTTCATTAATAATAAGTCTATAGGTATCGAGGTATTTACTAATTTAGATGGTTCAACCCTTGATATAGCTCCCAATTTCTTATTCCTTTCCATTTGCTACTATTACTATAAATGGTTTATCTAACTTACAAAGAACCTAGTTAAGCAAAACTCTAAAAGGTTCACATATCAAACTTCTATCAACACCAGTATCAGAAAGTATCTTAGCATAGAAGTTGTTTACTAGTGCCGTACCCATTATCACGTCAAGGTTCCTATAGCTTCTTCAGTCTTTATGTCTAAAGTTCTACACCTTCCACCATCGGGTTCTTCATTCTCTGATTTCTTAAGTCATCAATCCTTAAAACTTTAAAAACACTAACGGGGCTCTCTACATTGATACCAGGTGTGCATGGGTTTCTTACGATTTCTACAAACAAACTTGTGACATGAACAAGGATGTCTTTTTTTTTCCACCTATCAGACATTGAAGTGCGGGTCCAGGTCTCCCTTTATAATCCCTAAAATGGAACTCCTTTGATCCTGATTACTGTCCCATTTTCTCCTAATCATAGGGCCCGGGGTTTTCTTCTAATATATTTCAAAAGTGATAGTTGTCATGGCTTCTTTGCCTCGATTTGCAAGGCCTAAAGTCCTTATACCTGCACTTAGTTGATTGAACATTAACCATTGATACAGTATTAACCTTTTCAGGAGGTTCTTCAACTAATGCAACTCTGAGATTTTGACTAAACTCCTAGGAGAGTTCTATAAGTCATCCAGTAGAAAAGGAAATGTTGGCTTCAAACGCCCTCCTTACTACACTACAATCTATTTTCGGATCACTTCGAGCCTAGTTCCAATTAACTGTCATGGGAAAATGGAGATACCAAGTTTGGTTAAGTTCATTTTTTGATTACACAACTAACTTGTCTAGGGTATTTTATTCAGGCCTTATATCGCCTATCTGCTTTACGTATACCATGGTTTCATTTAACACCCACAATTATGCATACGTAACTATTCTACACATAAACCGTTGGCATACTTTGAGACATGCACTCATATAGCTAGACTATGTATACAAACTCCACTAGTTACCTCGGACACATAAAATCAGCTCTTATTATCCTATCAATCATTGCCACCCTAAAAAACCAAATGAGGATAGGATAAGCCCAGTACGCTCCCATAGATAAACCTATATACACAAGTTTTAGTAGCAAAATACTGGAGCTCAACCATATTCTTAAAACTCTGCCTACTATTTCCTGATTTCAGTACAATATGATGTTTGCGAGATCATAGCGGTGTCATGTTGGGACAAAGAGGATTGACGAAACCACCTTTTGATAACCTTAGTCTAATTCATATCTGCCTAAGTATAGAACTGCTGAAGAACAAATGAAGAAGTACTGAAGAACAAACACCAAAGTACTGAAGAGTAAACTCATCAGAAGTTCTGAAGTCTAACCAGACATTTCACTGAAGAACTGCTGAAGACAAACTGCTCATCAGCAGTTTGTCACTCATCAGCACTTTGTATTCAGAAGCTTCTCACCGACTAAAGATCAGCAGTTTTTAGTTTTGTTATTATATTGTTTTGTTAAAGTCTTGATTACAAGTTTCGATGTAAAGACTTTTGTAACCTTATCTTTTAGCCGAAATATCTTAGGTTACTTCAGACAAAGGTTTAGTCCTTTGGTCTATAAATAGATGAGTTTGTTCATCTATTTCAATATGTGATTTTGTGTAATTCCTTTGATATAAATTGAAATCCTTCGGCTTTAAACTTATTATTCCATTTCACATTTGAGAAACATAAATTGTTCTTACTGCTTTACACTTAACTGTATTTATTGTTTCTCATTTATTGTTCAGTCAAGGGGGAGTAATAACTCCTCATCAAAGTGATCTTTTAGACCTTTGAACACTTGTCTTTCCGCTGCTTAATAACTCATATATAAATCTGATACATAAGTGTTCATAAAACTAAGCCACTGATCCAACAATTGGTATCAGAGCATCTGGTTAATCTGATCAAAATCAATCTAACAAATTGAGATTCAGACACAGGCTCAATATTGATATTCAATAAAGGATAAAAGGCTCACTTTTTAATCCATCACTTTAAAGAAGTATTGACAAATCCAAACTTCTTAAAAATGGACCCCTACAATACTGGATCTGCCAACAAACCTCCTATGTTAGTCAGAAATGAATATAACATATGGTCTAAAAGGTTGGCACATACTATTTCCCAAACAAACACTGGATGTTGGAGGTCTGTAGTTTTTGGACCTCACAAACCAGTTGTTAGTGATCCAGAGGGAAAGACTGAAAGACCAAAAGATCCAAGAGAATACACGGAGGAAGTTTTCCAAAAGTTTGAGCTTGATGCAAAAGCTTTCTCCATGTTGGCTATGGCTCTCCCAAATGAAATTTATGCTGGCCTTTTACACTGTGAAAGTGCCAAAGAGCTGTGGGACTGCCTAAAAGAGCAGTTTGCAGGAACTGCTGAGGTGATAGCCAACATCAGAGAAATATTGGCTCAACAATATAAAACTTTTACTTACGTAGAAGGAGAAACTTTAACTCAACAGTTTGAAAGATTTTCTTCACTTATTTCTGAGTTAAAAATTAATAATCAGATCTATTCAAATGAATCTATGTTACATAGATTTTTAAGATCTCTACCTTCTAAATGGGAAACTTACTCTATAGTCCTCAGAACAAGTTCAGATTTTAACACCTTAAACCTAACTAGGTTACATGGTAAATTGTTAACTTTTGAAAGAGAAATTAATCAAAAGAAGAAGTTACAAGAATCTGGTAAAACTGCTGATGACTATACTCCTGGTAGCACAGCCTTATTAGGACAAGACTCACCATCCTGTTCTAATAATTTTGGTTCTTTTGACCACATTGACATAACAGCTGGGATCTCATCAGATGGATCTTTCCCAGCTTATGACAATGAAGAACTGAGTCAAACTGCTGACAACATGTGTTTCATCATGGATGATTTAAAATATTTTAGCAGCGATGACTTAGAAGAAATGGAAATATTGCACCAACTGGCCTTGTTAAGCTTAAAAACTAACAAATTTTATAAAAGGTCAGGAAGGAAATTTCCAGGACTAAACAACTCAACAAAAGTTGGTTTTGACAAATCTAAACTTAGATGTCATAAGTGTCAAAAGTTGGGATACTTTGCTAGAGAATGTAGAAGCTCTAGCTACAACCAACCAATGTCCTCTGGAAATCAATTTAATCCCTCATATAATAGGAATAATGGAACTCAAGGGAGTGCTCATTTTGTACAGGCACAAGCTCCACATGTTCAATATGTGCCACAAGTACAATATGTTCAGATGCCTGCTCAACAACAACAGCAGCTCATGCCTCCTTTTCCAACTGCTCAACAACCTGCACAAACTCAACAACCCCCTCAGCAACAAAGCTTATTTACCTCAGGGTATGTTGACTGGAGCAGTCTTCCTTATGACACATCAGAATGCAGTCAGGATGCAGACAATAAGGTCTATGATGTCAACTGGGGAGAACCTGATAATGGCAGAAAGAACTTTGCCTTAATGGCTTTTGAAGGATACTCTTCAAATTCTGCTCTCACATAGGTATCACAACAATCTCTGTTAAAGCTTTGCTCTAAATCTTGTAAAGAATCTTTTGCTTTAATTAGAGAAACTAATGTGCATTTACAAGGCAAATCCATTGACATGGAAAGAAAATACACACAAATGAAGTGTGATTTGGAAAGAAAAATTGTTTTGAAAAACAAAGAAATTTCCAAACTGAATGATAAAGCCATTGAAACAGAAGCACAAATTAAAACAATGATAGACAGCCTAGGAAACGTCAGACAAGAGCTTGCTGACACCAAGGTTGATTGTGAAAAATGGGTTGAGTCTTGTAAAGGGTATCAAATGTTGCTTAACAAACAAACTGCAGCCAATGTTAAGTTTGGCATTGGATATACCCACACTGAATCACCAACAGATTTCACCCACAAAACTGATAATGATGGGAAGAAATTGATTCAAACTTCTGATATGGAGGAATGCACATCCTACCATCAGAACTTCCTCAAAAAGGGATGTACTGCAGAAGTTAAAACTACTGACAATAAGCCATCAGCAGTTTCAACTACATCAGGAGTTGAGACCCTGAAAACTGCTGATGACCTATTTCAAAAATTCGATTTTGTCAGTAAATTGCCTTCCAGCTCTCTTGATCTATCTAAAAAGAAAGAGAAGGCAAAAGCATGTGAAATATGTGGTCTGTTTAACCACATAACTGAACTTTGCAGATATAGAAAGGTAAATCAGTTAAATAAACAAAGACAACAACTGATTGTGGGAAAACAGATAAAACAAGATTTTAAAAATACCTTTTTTCCCAACAAACAACAATCAAACAAAACCCTTTCTAAGAAGAGGCCTTTATCTCAACAAAGGTCATCCTCTCAAAGTTCAACTTCAGAAGTTTTACCTAACTCATCAGCAGTTTCACAAACTGCTGAACTTAAAGATTTGATAAACCTGGTTAAACTTCTGATGACCAAAGTTGATGGTGGAAACCAAAAAGAACCCACCATTGTTCTTAATGACAAATCCATTGCCAAAAAGACATGGATTTCTAAAAATGGTCCACAACAAGCTGCACCTGTTCTCAAGAGCAAACCCAAAGCCAAACTGGCTTGGGTTGCCAAATCTAACTAATTTGCTATCTTGTGCAGAGGGTCTCCAGAGGGTTGAACAGCATATGGTATGTGGATAGTGGAGGCTCAATGCACATGACTGGATGCAGATACCTGATAAACAATTTTATCAGCCAAAGAGAAGGATCTGTGTCCTTTGGGAACAATGCCAAGGGATATGTGCTAGGATATGGCAATGTATCCTCAGGCAGAATGCAGTTTGACAAGGTCAATCTGGTTGAAAACCTTGAGTACAACTTGCTGAGTGTCTCACAAATGTGTGACAAAGGATATTCTTCCTTTTTCACCAAGACAGCATGCAAGATCATATCACCAGAAGGCCAGAAGTTGATAGAGAAGATTATTGAAGATCATACTTTGCTGATTGCCAAAAGGTGTGGCAATGTCTATGCAGTGGACATTGAAAAAGACAAAGTATTGAACAAAACTGCATGTTTCTTCTCAAAGGCATCAACTTCAGAAAATGATCTCTGGCATAGGAGACTTGGCCATGTGAACTTTAAAACCATCAATAAAGTCACAAAAATGGGCTTGGTCAGGGGTCTACCTTTGAAGGAATATCAGTGCAAAGAACACTGTGTTTCCTGTCTTAAAGGTAAACAGCATAAGTCCTCCTATAAGTCTATTGAAGAATCAAAAACAACTGCATGTCTTCAACTACTCCATATGGACTTATTTGGACCAGTCAAGATAATGAGCCTTGGTAAGAAGAAGTACTGCTTGGTCATCATTGATGACTACTCAAGATTCACATGGGTCTTCTTCTTATATTCCAAGGATGAGGCAGCTGAAATCATCAAGTTCTTTATTCTACAAGTAGAGAAGCAATACTCTCTATCTGTCAAAGTCATCAGGAGTGACAATGGGACAGAGTTCAGGAACAAAACTCTGGATGAATTCTGTCTGTCTAAAGGGATTGTTAGACAGTTCAGCATTCCCAGAACTCCTGAACAAAATGGTGTGGTAGAAAGGAAGAACAGAACCTTAATTGAAGCAGCCAGAACAATGTTAGCTGATTCAGGCCTACCTTTGTATTTTTGGGCTGAAGCAGTCAACACTGCATGTTATGTTCAGAAGAGAGTTCTTATCAACAAGAGACATACCAAGACTGCCTATGAAATTCTTCATGGCATAAAGCCCCTTATCTCCTTCTTCAGGGCTTTTGGATGTCAATGTTATATCCTCAACATCAAAGACTCTATTTCTAAGTTTGCTGCAAAAGTTGATACAGGTTATTTTCTTGGTTATTCTCCTTTGAGAAAAGCTTACAAAGTTTTCAATTCTAGAACCAAGATAGTAGAAGAAACACTGAATGTCAAGTTCAATGAATCAAAACACACTCTTATTCCAGCAAATCCTGCTGAATTATTTGATCTTGACAATTTTCATTTCGGACCTGAAAAGACTGTTGAATCATCCAAACCTCCTCAAAATGGTTTTCAAGGATTTGAAGATGATAGTCCTGCACCATGGACTCCAAACACAGTCAGAAGATCAACTATTAAACCTTCAGAAGTTTCAATAGCTTCAACTTCAGGAACTACTGATGAACATTTTGAAACTACTGATTCAGCTGAACCTAAAACTCCTGAAGTTCAAATAACAGCTGAACCAGATATTATTAATCTCAGTGGTTTATTTGAAGAACCTGTAGAGCCATCATCCAGTACAGGTTTACAACAACTGATTGAACACAAGGATCATCCATTGGATCAAATCATGGGTGATATTGCATATGGGGTACTCACAAGAAACCAGCTTTCCAACTTTTGCCTCTTCTCAGCATTCATTTCTCAGTTGGAACCAAAGAAGTATCAAGAAGCCCTCAAAGACAACAATTGGGTGCAAGCAATGCAAGAAGAATTGCTTCAATTCAAGAAACAACAGGTTTGGGAAATCTGTCCCTTACCTGAAAACAAGCAACCAATTGGAACAAGATGGGTCTTCAGAAACAAATCAGATGAGGCTGGTATGATCATCAAGAACAAAGCAAGACTAGTGGTACAAGGTTATTCCCAAGAGGAAGGAATTGATTATGATGAAACCTTTGCACCAGTTGCAAGACTTGAAGCTATCAGGTTATTCTTAGCTTATGCAATTTCCAACAACATTAAAGTTTATCAAATGGATGTCAAAAGTGCATTTTTGTATGGAAAAATAAAAGAGGAAGTGTATGTCTGTCAACCTCCAGGGTTTGAGGATCCTTCTCATCCTGATTGGGTTTACAGACTTGACAAAGCTCTTTATGGGCTAAAACAGGCTCCAAGAGCCTGGTATGAAACACTTTCAAACTTTTTACTTAAGAACCACTTCTCAAGGGGATCCATTGATAAAACTCTTTTCATAAAACATGTTGGAAATCATGTCTTACTTGTTCAAATCTATGTAGATGATATCATTTTTGGTTCAACAAATTCAAAACTGTGTGAAGAATTTAAGAAACTCATGCAATCAAAATTTGAAATGAGTACAATGGGAGAATTGCAGTACTTTTTGGGACTGCAAATCAAGCAACAGTCAAATGGAACATTTATACATCAATCAAAATATGTTAAAGAATTATTGAACAAATTTTCTTTACAAGACTGTAAAACATGTTCCACTCCCATGACACCAATCACACAAGTTGAACCAGATGATCAAGGGAAACACATTGATCAAACCATGTATAGATGTATGATAGGTTCTCTTTTGTATTTAACTGCTTCTAGACCAGATATCATGTTTTCAACTTGTGTCTGTGCTAGATACCAATCTGCACCAAGAGAATCACATCTAATTGCAGTCAAAAGAATCTTCAGATATCTGAAAGGAACTCCTACTTCAGGAATTTGGTATCCTGCTTCAAGCAATACCAAGTTAACTGCTTTTTCAGATAGTGACTATGCAGGCTGCAAGATGTCAAGAAAATCAACATCTGGTGGTTGTCAATTCTTAGGAAACTGTCTGGTGTCCTGGCAATCAAAGAAACAAACATCTGTGGCAACTTCAACAGCTGAAGCTGAATACATTGCTGCTGCAAGCTGTACTTCACAGATACAATGGCTCCAATATCAACTGCTTGATTATGGAATCAAAGAGACCAAGACTCCACATTTAGTAGACAGCAAATCTGCCATTAGCATCATTCAAAATCCTGTTCAGTTTTCAAAGACTAAACACATTGAAATCAGGTATCATTTCATAAGAGATTGCTATGAAAAAGGCAAGATTGAGGTGAAGCATGTCACAACAGCTAATCAAATAGCTGACATTTTCACCAAACCCCTTGATTCTACAACTTTTCAGAGGTTAGTATCCATGCTTGGGATGTTAAATTTGGAAGAAAGTCTGTAAGTGTTTCACTTTTTAGTTCTACACATACTTTATTTTTCACTTACATACTTATCTGTCACAAACCTCTGAAGACCAAAAATTTGAGAAAGAGAAAGTACTGATGAACAATTTTTGAAAACTACTGATAAACATCAAAAATGGGATATTTTCAAAATGGATATAACTACTGATGAAAATCAGAAGTTAGTATAGTGTTTTTAAAAGTCATTTTGCATCAGCAGTTGAAACTGCTGAAGAGATGACTAAAACCACTGATGAAGAAACCTTCTTCATCAGCAGTTTGACTAAAAAGGGTAAAACAGACTTTTCACTCATCAGAAGTTTGACCTAGTTGGTTAAAAACTTCTGATAAATACCCTTTTCAAACACTTATCCATTCAAAAAGCAAAAATTCCCTCTCTCTCTCTCTCAAATTCAAAGCAAAACCCCTTCTCTAACCTAAAAATTACTGTTCGATCAAAAACAACCATGGCTCTCGTGTTAAAACAGGGACACAATCAAAGAGGCTACTTTGTTAAAGATGAAGCCTGGTCCCAGTATGATGAGATGCTTGATCTCATCATGAAATCCCAATATTATGATGCTTTCACCATCGATCCACCCATTCATGAAGAAACTCTTAATGAGTTCTGGGCTAATTCAGAGACGGTGAAGGTGAACAATGAAGTGATTTCCCTCAAATCTTCCATAAAAGGGAAAATGATAGCCATATCACTGGAAACACTAAGCATCAGGCTTGGTTTGAAGGATTCTGAGGCACCTGAGCATATTCCAAACTCAGACATCCATCTAACCATGACAGAGTGTGGTTATCAAGGTACTTTGGCACAAGCAACAGTTTATAAGAAATATTTTGACCCTCAATATAAACTGTTATTTCATTACATTATTATGTGTCTTAGTCCAAAAACTGGGTCAATAGATCAGATGCCTTCTACTTTTCAACCTATTTTTCATTCCATCATAAATGAAACTTCTTTCAAGGCATCAAAATTATTTTTCAATGAACTGGTTTTACATCATGAAAATGATAAAAAGAAATTTTTGTTGTATCCAAGATTTGTTATGCAATGCATAATAAAAGAGCTTGGAGAGGGAGTACTTGAGGGAGAAGCAACAACTTTAAACCCTTTAACTGCTCAAGTATTCTCTAGGCACAACAAACCAGCACTTGTGCTAGAAGATGACCAAGGGGAAGAACAACCCATCCCCAAGGAACCCACATCTTCCAAACCCAAAAAGAAAACTCAAAAGCCTAAACAACAAAAACCAAAACAAACCAAGTCACTGAAAAAGAAAGTTCAGGAAGTGGAGAAACCTGAAACTACTGATGTGCAATCTGCACTTGATAAGGAAGTGGCTGAAACATCCTCTCAGCACACTCCTTCTCCACCCACCAAAAGAAAACCAGTCACAGTTATTTTTCAAAGAAAGAAAATTAAGAAACCAATAACTGTTGACCCTGCCTTTGAAACTGCTGAAACCAACCCTGAACCAATCAAAACTCCTGAACACCAACCCCTCACAACTACTGAACCTGAACCCTCACACACAACAATAGAAATTGCCCAACTTCTCTCAGGACTAAAAGGAACCCATTCACCACATGTCACTCCCCTAGCAACACATCAAATTGGGGAGATGCCTTCAGAAGTTGACATGAATGTGGATCCTGTTAGCCCAACCCAGAGAGATGAGGATAAACAAGAGTTTATAAGCCCAAACTTACAAACTTTTGATACTTTTGAGGCTGCTACTACTCACTTATCACCCAGTGGTGAACCTGAGGACAGTAGTAACATAGCTAAGACCTCAAACTTGGCAACTACTGATGAAGGCCTAAGGCCAGAAGTAGGAAAACCTCAGTACCAAGACAAAGAGGTTCATGAGACTACTGGTTTGGGTCCAGCTCATGATATAACTGATCCTGCCCTCTCTGAGGACATTATCAGGGATTCAGATGATTCCATTAATTTGGTTGATGAATCAAACATTCCACAAACTGAATTGACGATTGATATTGAAGGTCCTGCATCTAAGGTATCCAAGCTCAAGAAGCTGGTCACCAAGGATCAGGTTAAAGACCAGTTAACCCAAAGTTCCCCAAAACTGGCATCTTTAGAGCAATCTGAGGATCACCCAAAAAGCACCCCTTCACCAAAACAACCTACCCAATTCCCTGGGCTCACAAGCATAGACTTGAACCACCTATGCAGCCCAGATGGTCCCCTGTATCAGGCACTCAAACAAATTATTACTGATCAACTCAAACCCTTCACAACTGCTTGGGAGTTAAAAGCTAACAATCAGTTTGGGTTGATCAACTCGAGACTTGCTGAGTTGAACAAGAAAATGGATCAAACACAAGATCAACTAGCAAGGTTGTCTGCTGCAGCATCTCATTCTATTAGGCTTCCAGAAGTGGATGAAGCCAAAAAGGGGGAGATGATTAAGGAACCAACTGAAGTTGCTACTACTCAAAGACAAACTCCTGATCCTGAAGCTGAAAGACCATCCCAAAGACCAGGAAAAGAAGTAGCACCAGAATTCAAATTGTCTAAGGCATCAGAGGAAACTGCTGATCCCATTTCTCAAACTACTGAAGACAATCCTTCAGCAGTTGTGACTCCAATTACCTCATCAGCAGTTTTACCTCCTAAACCAACATCAGAAGTTCCTAAGGCAACAGAAAGTGAACCTGCTCCCACTCCTTTGCCTACAACAACTTCCACAACTGTTTTAAACCCTACTCCCATCAGCATGTCTAAAGATTTATTGGAGAAGAGTTTAAAAGAGGCTGCAAAGAAGGCAAAAGAAGACAGAGTATGGAACAGCCTAGAGGCTAGAGATGATTTGAGCTTTGAAGAAAAATTGATCAAGTACCAAGAGAAACTTGATGAGCTTGAGGCTGAAGAGAGAGCACTTGAAGCTGCTGCTGAAGAAGACAAAAGAGCACAACTTATAACATTCATTACAAAGAACTCCAAATCAAAGCAAGTGGCCCTCAAAAGACTCTCAACACAAGAGCTGACCAGAAGAGCACAAATGTTATCTGATAGAATAGCAACAGAAGATGAGAGGAAAGCCAAAAGAGCTGAAGTGATTGAAGAATTAGTGGCAAATGGCTATGGTTCAAAAGCCTCAATCAGCAAATGGAAAGAACAAACTCTTTATGAGGCTTACAAGAAATTCAAAGCAAAGAAAGTTGCTGAACCAGAGAGGTTTGAAACTCCAGAAGTCCAAACAACTTCTATTGTTAAGAGATCATCTGGTGCATTAAGAAGGCCAGCCACCAACAGAAAAGCAGATGGAGATCCCATTGTCAAGACTGACTTCAAAATGATATTGCTAGAAGGAGATCAGTTAGTACATGGTGATTTTGATGTTGAAGAGAAACCCATCTTGACCCAATTCAGAGACAAGGCTACCTATGCTTATCAGTTACAACAATCCATCCAAGAGAAGACACATACAAGGGTTGTTACAGAGCATCACCTGCCCAACATGCCTATTCCAGGTGCTGCTGAACTTCAAGGAAGTCAAGAATCTCACCTGAGAGTCACTGAAATAGAAGATATTCCTCAATCAGGTCAACCTAAGGAAACAGGCTTGGTTTCCTATGCCTCTGACTTTGACAGGTCAAAGGTAAATATTATCAAGTGGTCCTTTACTGATTCCAACTCAGTACTTGTGACCAGGAGAGACCGTTCAAGTAAGGTCTACAAAAACTCAAAGGAGTTGAGTGTTTTATCGTCCAAAGACCTTCTTACTATTCAACATTTAACACCTGAACTTGGTCCTCTCACTGAGCAACAAAGATGTACTCTTACTACCCGGATGACAGCAGAGATCTGGAGGATACTAGAAGAGAGAAAAGGACAACAATAAAGAATAGATAAGGTTTTGGCTTCATCAATCCAGGGGGAGATTGTTGGGACAAAGAGGATTGACGAAACCACCTTTTGATAACCTTAGTCTAATTCATATCTGCCTAAGTATAGAACTGCTGAAGAACAAATGAAGAAGTACTGAAGAACAAACACCAAAGTACTGAAGAGTAAACTCATCAGAAGTTCTGAAGTCTAACCAGACATTTCACTGAAGAACTGCTGAAGACAAACTGCTCATCAGCAGTTTGTCACTCATCAGCACTTTGTATTCAGAAGCTTCTCACCGACTGAAGATCAGCAGTTTTTAGTTTTGTTATTATATTGTTTTGTTAAAGTCTTGATTACAAGTTTCGATGTAAAGACTTTTGTAACCTTATCTTTTAGCCGAAATATCTTAGGTTACTTCAGACAAAGGTTTAGTCCTTTGGTCTATAAATAGATGAGTTTGTTCATCTATTTCAATATGTGATTTTGTGTAATTCCTTTGATATAAATTGAAATCCTTCGGCTTTAAACTTATTATTCCATTTCACATTTGAGAAACATAAATTGTTCTTACTGCTTTACACTTAACTGTATTTATTGTTTCTCATTTATTGTTCAGTCAAGGGGGAGTAATAACTCCTCATCAAAGTGATCTTTTAGACCTTTGAACACTTGTCTTTCCGCTGCTTAATAACTCATATATAAATCTGATACATAAGTGTTCATAAAACTAAGCCACTGATCCAACATGTCATACATTAACCTTCATACTGGCCAGGTATGAAAGCAAGATATGAAACATACCATGATACTCCCAACTACCATATGGTCCTTCCATCATAAAGTTCGGCATACCAAACATATACATCCTACATTATACTACGCTCTGCCTACCAAGACTAGCACTTCTACTTGGCTTACTAGCCTAAGTTTAAGTCTAGATACTTCAATGAGTACCTAAATCTCTTAAACTAAAGCTCTGATACCAACTTGTCACACCCCGCCCAGGCCGGGGCACTTACAGTGACCAGTCAGCGCAAACTTAAAGCGGAAACGTAATCTCATTACATAACTTGAGTGTTTATTACAAGCCAGTGCGATCTAAGTACCACCAAGCTAACAAAGCTTAACTATAGATAAACCGTCTAAAGTCTTCCAACTCTCAGCTAGGAACTCTCATTCCTTACACCATCAACCTGTGATACATGCTCGAGTAATAAAAATACGTCAGCACACAGCTGGTGAGCCACATAAACTGACTCATTAGTAAAACAACCACATAAACATTTTTATTGATCAAGTATGAGCTCCTTGCATGTCACCATAATCATATATCCGACCTAAGAATTATATATTCACACATACGGCGTAAACACACCCCATATAGCCGTACGTGTATGTCCACACATGGAAAATATAATGATCATTATAATATATATAACACCCTGGATGCCACACCTCTGGTTCGATGCATATACATGATCAATCACCATCAAAACAATTTTATGAGCAAGTATCACGTTTTGAAAATAGTTTAAGTAACTCACCTCTTTATCAGCCCTCTTGCAAATGACGACGCTAATACAACCAGGTAATATCTCAAGGCCCTGATACAATTATACCACCCTAGGTTAGGTAACGGTACACCTAACTAGTTAATTATTATGGTTGGATATTGGTTAGCACTGTCTTGTTTAGGCATGGATGATCAGTCTATGCCTAACTAAGGCTAGACTACCCGATACCCACTCCTAATAATAATGCTCACCTAAAAATAATAACGCTACACTACTATTAATACTAATAAAAATAATAATTAACTAAACATAATTTAAATGGAAACATACCTCAAGACTATCTACAGCAAATCGGTGTAGAGTCTCCACTACTCGTGCTCCTACTCGTACTCCAAAAATGACTAATAACAATACCCATTAGGGTATCGTAGGCTAGGGATCCTCTTTATATTAGAGTGTTCCCCTTAAAAAAACTTATATTCTAAATATCACCGTGAACTTCTATTTATAGAGGAAAATGGCCGGTGGATTTTGTGTTTAAAGTCGATGTGGGACAATTGTTCTAGGTGGGTGGCTGCTAGCTTATAAGCAGCGGATCTCCTCTTCTTCGATGTGGGATACAACTACAATTCAAAAGCCTTTCTATATGTTTATATATTCCAACGTAGGTTGATATATTATGAGATTTCATATTCAAATCTTATGGGATTAATATATATAATTATTATATTATTATAATTAATTCAGCTGCTTCACTCAATTTTCTCGTATAACTTTCTAGAATATAAAGTTTTATAAATATACGAATCTACTGTTAAGACGGGCTTATCTTCCTTTACGTTTTGACCTAAGTTTTATTACAAACAGAGCAGGTCAACTATAATATAATATATTATATTATTACTAACCGGTCTCCTATAATAATACTAATTACTCGCCTAGATCTCATATCTCAAATAATCATACTATCCGTCACTTACCTGTTAACTAATTTTAAATAAACGAGTATCCATCTCACATGTTATTGGTTTGCTTTGACAGTTAATGACCCGTTTTACTCACTAATAAATATGACCCAACAAATTTTATTTATATAGCCAAAAAAAAAAACGGGATGTTACATGTTAATATAATAATGTATATTATAATCATTAGTTGTTGAAAGTGAAATATAATTGATGGATACATGGGATAATGTGCAGCCATCTATTGGTTGACAATAATTGAAGGATAGTCTTCCCGTGTGTTTCACATGGGATTTCACCCAGGGGCGGATCTATGCTTCCGTAGGGGGTTCCCAGGAACCCGTTCGGTTCGAAATTTTTAGTGTTATTATATATAGAAAATTGGGTAGGAACCCCTAAATATTTTATAAAGGAACCTTTAACCAATTGAAACAAGCTCTCTAGTGGTAATTCCCCTTCCCTTCTAACATTTAGATATGAGGTTCCAATCCCGTCCAGCCCTTATTTCTTTAACTTTTTCCTGATTTTTTTAATATAAAGTTTAGGGTTTTTTTTTTGTTTGTTTAACTCTAATAATCAGCCGCCATTCACCAATTCAAACCCATTTCACAGACCCAAACTTGCCCCAAGTCCCCAACCGCCCTCCTCCTCTTCTACAACCCTCTCCGCCGCCCCTCGCCTCCGCCCTCCTCCTCCTCTCCTCCGTCCCCCTCCTCTTCTACAACCCTCTCCGTAGGTGACAGGTATCAACTATTTCTTTAAATTATCAAACTAATTTCATTTTATTATGTTTGTTTATGCTAAAGATGATATGAAATGGTGATAATTGATAAACTGATAATAAAAATGACATGAGGTTATGACCTGCAACTTAAGGTCCTCAACGGCTCCACCATAATTTTATCAAAATAAAGTAATGCATTTTTATATTAACATAAATATAAAAAGTAGCTGCACTTTTGTATTAACATAAAAATAGTAGCTGCACTTTTGTATTAACATAAATATTAATTAATCATGTTACTGTTGTTGAATTGTAGTGTTTGAGTTATCACTTAGTTATGTTTTTGTTAGAGTTATCAATTAATCATGTTCTTGTTGAATTGTTGTGTTTGAGCTATCAATTGATAATGTTCTTGTTGTCTTTGGTATCTAGGTAGTATGAAAGAAGTTTTTCTTCAATGAAGCATGTGAAGACGGACTTGCGTAATAGGATGAGTGATGAATACATGAACGATTCTTGCATTTGTTACATTGAAAAGGAGCTCCTACAACAAGGTATGGGACTTGTCTCACATCAGTTGTATGGGCAACCAATGTGGGGTTTATAACCCAAGTGGGCTCTCTCTCCCATCAGACTAGTCTTTTGGGATGAGTTCTCCTGTTTGGGTTGTAACATTGTTAACCATAGAGCCCATAGCTTCTAAGATCTGCCCTTTAAAAGGCCGAAAGACAACACACTGATACTTGACGGGGAAAGCAACAAAACCCGGAATCAGCCCTTTCCCTACATTCTCTATTCCTGTTATCGCAACAACAAACCCATGCCGGCCACTAGAAATAAAAAGAACAAAAGCTTAGACATAAATTTGCCACAAAAACAGTTCCAGGATATAGAACTGGAACCTGCAACTACCCTCTACAGCCTTCTTCATGAGCTTTGAAACTGCATGAAGGTCACGATCAAAGTGTCGAGGATGAAGCTGCATGTTTCGCTCAAGCACAATGTGGAAAAACATTTTTCCTATAAACACAAAAATGGTCAGACCAGGAACAGGACATACGGCTTCTCTCGTTAGGGGCAAGCCAGGTTCATTTAGTACTTCAAGCCCCATATGATATACTAAAACTGTACACCAAAACAAAAGTAAAATAGCAAATATGCACCATCACTGTAAATAATGTATTAAATTATTAAAGACGTCATCCAGCCCTTTTATCCGGTCCAACCAGTGGATCTGTGAAGATGCGTTGTTAGGTGCTCCATTTTATTTTCCTATTGAGGCCGAACCTAAACCTGTGCTCGAGAGACAGTTGTCCATACACTGATAAGGGATGTATGAATTCTCGAGAAGAGAGAAACCATGGTGGTCCCCCCCCCCCCCGGATCCCACGAGTGAATCGAAAGTTGGATCTACATTGGATCTCACCTGAATCGCCCCATCTATAGAAGTTTGGTTTTAAACTCCGGTTCGAATCCCTCCTCGCCCACAACCGACCCAAAAGGGAAGGGCCTTTCCCTCTGGGGTAGGAAAATCATGATCGGGATAACGGACCAAAAGCTATGGAACTTGGGTGTGGGTCTTTTGTCGAAACGGAATGGCCTTTTCTTTATTATTTATCGTAAATGAGTGAAGCATTACACATAGTATGCTCGTCCCCCATCAGCATATTTTTTTTGTTTTACGATGTTTGGACACTAAAAACATTGTATGTAAGTCAACTGGCATGATATAGAAGAAGTCACATAAAGGTTTAGAAAAGTACGATCAAAGATTGATACTCAGGGTTTACGAGAATAGGATCAGAGCCAATCGCCGGTCAGAGAACGAGAACTACGAGAGACAAATGAATTTAGTATCCACTTCAAGACGGGTGGCAAACGGATTGGGTCGCGGGTCAAACGGATTTGGGTCAAAAGGGGCTAGGGTCAGAACGGGTTAATTTAAGAAAGGGTCGTATTGGTTCAGGTCAGGGGTTCGTGTTGATTGGGTTTAAAAAGGCAAACAATTAGCAAATAGTTAGTTACATATCGAGTATATGCAAATAACCCAATAGTTGTGAAAAATTAGCATCAAAACTTATCAAAATATATATATTTTTTATAAACAATAAACAATCGAAATTAACAACAGCTAGCCTATGAGTCTCTTTGTCAATTCGCAAAACCTAGTTTTATAACAGAACCCATATACACAAAGGCCCTAGCACAACCAAAACCACAAATCCAACAAATAAAACCCTAACGTTTCCTATTCAGCAATAGAAACAACACTACAAAACAGAATCACCTAAAAGTCTAAAACATAACAAATCAATTAAGCATCCTGCTATCTAGGTCAAGATGCGTTGTTTGAGCTTCATAGGTTATTAGCTAATTACACAGATAGTTATGTCATATCTCGGACCTACAAGTTTAGGCGACATAACACTTTCAAGGGTGTTTGGCTCTCCTTATTTCCACCTACTTATAACTTTTTCAAAAAGTTATAAGTTATTTTAAAAATGTTTGGATAATGGGTTGAAAATGACTTTTTAGGTTTAAATAAGGTGAAAATGAGGTGGTAAAGGACTTTTGCAAAAAGTTAGTAATGTGCAACTTTTTGAAAAAAGAGATAAGGAAGTGGAAAAGTAGATAAGTTATAAGTTTATCCAAACATGCCCGAATCATAAGCCCTAAAATTCTAGAAAAGCCAAATCTGCTAAAAGACAAATATTTAGTGATATTTTTAATATATATTTGCTTAAACAATTTAGTGATTAACAAGACCTTGATTTTTTTTTTTATATTTGCTACTTGTGGGTTAAATATTTATATTTCATATTAGTTATTTAGATTGAGAAAGTATACGGTATAAAGTGTGTTAACGTGAGAAGCAATAAGAAGCCACCAGGGGATGACAAGTGTCCTATTAACCAAACCCCAGTTAACCCAACCAAACTATAATTAACCTTAATATCAGTTCAACCCAAGGGCATTCCAGACTTTTTCACACGTAACTGATTACGATTTCAATAATTAATGAGATTCAAATCATGATCGTCAACATCTAATCAATCGCGGATTCATCAAACCAAATTTTAATTTTTGATTGTACTGCTCTGTTTATCGAACCAGATGTTTAAAATTGATTTTGTTTTTTAATCGAAATTATATGTTTGTTTTTTATAAGTTTTATTTGTTTTTGATCGTTGATTATAAGTTTTCATAGTTTGATATAAAAAATCAAGGTTTGGAGGGTTTTTCAGATGTTGAAGATGATCATAGGTTGGAGATGATATCAAGGAGTGCGTCTGAAGTATTTACATGAGTGCGTTTGTTTAAATGATCTACTGTTTTTTTTTTGTTTTATTAGTGAGTGCGTCTAATAGCTTCATGAGTGCGTTTGTTTTAATGGTATAGTTTGTTTACTTGTTCTTAATGAGTGCGTCTGATATATACAATGAATGCGTTTGTTAATGTAATGGAGGTCTGGTCCATTATCTTCATCATCATCAAAACATTATCCTCTCTTGATGTGTTATCACTTTGTGTAGCATATATAAAAACAGAGCATCATATCCTTCATGGGTTATTCATGAAATAATAGTTATCTTATGGAATTTACAAAAAAAGAAAAACAGAGCATCAATTTTAGTTTGTTGGTGAGAATGAAGTTGTGTGTTTCATGGAATTCACCAAAAAAAGAAAAAGAAAGAATAAAAGAAAAATTATCTTATGGAATTCACCAAAAAAAAGAAAAAGAAAAAACAAAAGCAGCAACCCTATATTGATCATGAGTGCGTCTATTCGTACCTTTCTTTCTTCATAGTATTGATCATGAATGCGTCTAAATATAGTGTGTTTCTTGGAGCATGATGAACAACCAAATCAGGCAAAATCCAAGTTTGTAACATATATACAAAAGTATTCAAATAATCCTTACATCATCTCTTTATTGTGTAGGGCAGCAGGCACCACTCTAAACTAAATCCATATCCATTTCCCCAATTACACAGCCCTGTAACCAAAAACAGGGGATATACTTGGAAGCAAAATTAGAAGAAAGTTGTGGGTGTTGAAGAAGAAGACAAAATTAGAAGAAAGAAGGAATCCCTCTTTTTGGATCAATGATCAGGTATTCTTTGGTCAAACCCATCATTTATATAAAAATTTTATGTATCTGTATTCTCAAGTTTATCTATACAGACGAGTTGTGCTAGTATATCCAAACTTTGTTTATTGATTTTTAACAAAGGTGCGTTTGTATTAAAATATAAGTGCGTCTAAAATTATAAGGGTGCGTTTAAATATAATAAAGGTGCGTCTGTTTGTTTGTTTGTTTTTGGTTAACCAGTACCTTTTTAAACGCACCCTATAATTTAACCCAAATATAGGGTGCGTTTAAACATATCATGTTTTACAGTTTCTGATGTTCATCATCTGAGACTTTTTTCAATTTTTTTCTTTAATTATTATTATACTAGTAAAATCGAAAGTTTATGTGAATATTACATGTGTTGATTTTGATTTTTGAATATGATTTTACTGATTTTATCAATTGCTTTTTAATACTCTGTTTTTGTTGTTTGTCTGCAAATACGTTTTGATTTGATTCAATCGAATGTTTTTGATTGTGTAATGATTCTGAATGTTTAATCGATTTGAAATCATGTTCAATCGTTGAAAATTTTTGTTTGATTATACGTTTTAATCGAATGTTTTTGAATGTCTGTTGTGTTACGATCTCTCAAAAATTAAAACGCGTTTTCCCTAAATTACCCCTGATTAGCTTAACTGAAGTATGATTAGGGTTGTTAATTACCATCTTGCCACCGCCTAAATCCAATGGCTCAGGATACTTCTTACGCTTCGTACGTTTAGAAGCTTTATACGTTATCTCTTCCCATTTAGATTATACTAGATGTTAATATTTTCAAAATCTTCAAATTTAAATTACTTTTTGGGTCAGTGTCAAAATTTCGTGGACGTCAATACTTTTTTTCAAAATTTCATGGGGGTAGTGTCAAAACTTTATATGTAGCATGCGGGTCGGCCGACACCATACTCTAGCCTTAGCTTTGCCTCCAATTATGCCGAATATGGTGTTTAGATATTGTTAGTCGATTTTATGTATCTATACGGTTAGTAATGCTCACTGGACATTAGCTCATACATTCCTTTCATGTACGCTCAGTTACAGGGCTTTGGGGAAGACATGAAAAGCATGCTCGAGAATTTAAAAGACACCCGAAGTTGATAAATTATTTTGGGTTAATTCTTTTATATACATTAACCATTTAAGCATCAATGAATTAAGTTTTAATTTTCCAAATTTGCACATGTGACACGTCTGCCTTAGCCATCTTCTTCTTTCAAGAAATCCAGGTTCAAAAATACAAACACAGGTACTGAATGCCAGAAGTTAATAATAAACAATGATAATATTATTATTTACAATGATCACACACCAATCTCAACCTTCATATATTCACAATCAATAAACAAAAATCAATGATAATTGAGAAAGAAAACAAATAAAAACAACCAGCTGTTCTTTATACACTTATCAAACAGCTGAATCTTCTTCCCAAACATAAAAGCAATGAACTATTTCACAATGCACACACATCAAATTGGAGATAGAAATAATAAATAAATCTCAATCTCGACGAACCTTATTTTGCAGCTCGGAAGAGTTGACTTCCAAGTGTCACGACCGGGGTTCCTTCCCCCATTATTGTTGTCAAGCTCATTTCCTTTTCGAGTATTTGATCTAACTCATTTACCACATGACTCATTGCAGGTCTTCTTTCACTCGAAACTTCCACGCACCTAGTTATCAAGTGGATATATTCTTCCATGCCTTCTGTTGTGAAGCTGTTTCCGATTCGCGGATCAATGATACTAGAGATAGTTCCTGCTTCTTGATGATTATGCACCTGTTCATATAAAATTTATATGTTTACAGAACAATCTAGAACATAAACATATATAACTAGAATTGAATAAGGTGATTACCCACCCATTCAACAATATTTTGGTTGGAACTTGAAGATAGTAATTCCGCTGCTTCTTGTCCACTTACCAACTCAAGCAGGAATACACCAAAGCTGTAAATGTCACTTTTTTCAGAGAAGCGTCTGAATTCTTGAACCCTGTGAAAGAATATATATAGGCTCAGAAGACTATTCCAGAACAAAATGCAAAACAATAAAGAAACACCATGGAAAGGGTATAACTCTGGAGCAAGGAATATCTCATCAATTCTAGATTGAGAAGATGGGCCCGCTGAATCACCTCGCCCCAAGAAATTTCGGACACCTGCATCTGCAACTTTGGCTATGAAGTTCTCATCTACAAGAACATTTGCTGTTTTGAAATCCTTGTGAGCCAAACGCGGGCTTAGGGAGTGAAGGTGAGCCAAACCTGAACGTTAGGGTATTATGAATAAGAGTTATATGGGTAAAAAAAAAACATTTTATTTTGAAAATTTGTATAATAAATTTAGATAGCTTAAATTTTTCACAAGCAACATGCAAAAGAGTTGCGTTTTATGGTAAAAAAAAACGAACCAATACCAGGAAAGCCAAAAATGCTCACTGATTTTGCAAAGGATCACCTTTAGCCGCCCCAAGAGCTATTGAAAGTCTATGCTTGAATTCAAGTTTTTCTTTAGTAACATGACCAGCCCCTGCAGGTTCAGATCATGAAACATCATACATTAAAATGCACGAATATTCAATCATATACCATTAATGATAGATAATTACCATACAAGTGGATTGAAACACTTCCGTTGGGTACATACTCATATACAAGGATCTGTTGGCCACTTTCCTGACAGTAACCTAAAAGAGTCACAATGTTCCGGTGTTGAATAGATACCAGATACCTTGTCTGTTTAGAAGTTAAGTCACATGATGCCAAAGAAACAAAATATGACTCTATTTTCAAAATAAAATAATTCTGAATATAGATATCATACTTTTAAATAACAATATTTCAATGTAATAGTATGCCATGATTACCTCTTGTATGAACTCTTGAGTAGGGGGAGCAAGTCTCCTTTTTATTGCTACTAGCATACCATCATGAAGTAAGCCCTTGTAAACCTCGCCAAATTTTCCTTCCCCAATCAAACTTTTGTCACTAAAATTTTTTGTAGCTAAAGACAATTCATCAATTCCAAACCTTCTGGTTTCTCGGCCGACCAGTTGAACCGCCTGAGATCTTTCAACTGAATACGCTCATATTACTATCAATACAAAATAATAACTTTAAATGAGGGTTAATTCAAGTGTTGATATATAATGCTAAAACTCACCTTGAGTTGGATCAGACGAGTCGGTTTCTGAAGTTCTAGACACACTTCTGTTATTACAAAAGAAGAACCATGTAACTAAAATCACAAATCCAAGTAAGGCCATAGCTCCTGCAGCACCTCCCACTATTGCTGCAAGAGTTCTTGACATTTGGTATGAGGACCTACTTCACATGTCTAAAACATAACAAAAGGGAAAGTTGATGTAGAATGAGTATACTATCATTGCCTTGTACATATTTCATGTAGGAATAAGCAACACAGTGACTAACCTTCTAACATATTTCATCAAGATGAGTAACATTTAGAAGTGTAAGTACATTGCAAATATATGCCATTCTTTTGTTACACGGATTGAGTTGTCTTCATATAATTAATTATGCAAACAGTTATGTGTTTTGGGTAATCATAAACACAATATGGGGGAAAGCAATATCCAAACAGATCCACTACTATCAGTAGCTCCTTATCGCACGTTTCAGTCCACCTGCATAAATTTCTGTTTCAATAATCTGTAAGCATTGGCAACAAGCTCTCGAGGTAACCAATGAGACTGGGACAGTCAGTTGTAAAGGGAACAGAATAAGCGACTAATAATAATGTGGTACTTTGCCACTCAGGATGAATTTGGAATCGAACTAAAGATGCAGAGACCATCATCGCCATAGTTTCGTCTCAAAATATGGAAAGATAAAAAATGCCGACAGAAAGTGACCTCGCGTCGACAGAGATGCAAACCCTCACATGATAATGATACTTGTAGTGTATCATACATTAGCAGAATATAACATTCAATCATGTGGGTGTGGATATTAGCATCATCTGATAGGAAATACATTAGGCCTTTCTCTTAAATGTAAAATACTTGAATAGCAATGTCACCATCCTTTATCATTGAATTTTTGCTCTATTGTGGTGAGAAAAAGTAGAATATACTTTTCCCATTCCAAACTTCAACTTTGAAGTGAACATCTGTTGACCGTTTACCCAGGGAAGCAGACGTATACATGATGGCATAACAAAAAGATAATGAAAAAATGAAGAGCGGAAACACTGAAAATCTGTTATGCAAAAGCTATAAGAAGCTCAAGATGATTATAATGAATATGTGCATTTCGTCGAAAATCACTCAAGCAGGGGCAATGGTTTAGCGCATGCTGCAAAGGTTTCCGTTTCCATTTCCTTCACAACAGAGTAAAAGTTTTTGAACAAGTTGTTGCAGAGAAGCATTGGATTGACTACCAACTCATCGATGGGCGGTTGGAGGGAGGGGGGGGGGGGAGCATAAGTAGCTATAACAGCACTGATGATGGACAACTTTCTTATACAGAAGTAGCAAAGTGAAGCTTCATACACATGAATGGAAGACATGACAATATGACTAGATGAATTACATTAGTACATGTGAAACTGTGAAAAGAGAGCTTACGGAAGGGGCAGAAGGATCATTAGGGCGAAGCTGGCTGAAGTTGTGGGGGTCGAAAGAAGGCCAAATACCAACATCCCACGACCCCATTCAACCCCCGATTATCGCAGCAGATGCACACCACACTCTTTCTTTCTTTCTTTCTTTATTAATCGCGTATGAACACGGTTGGCCTATTGAGTCATGACTCATGGTCCATCACCAAAATTTCATCCACCTTTTAGGGTTTTAGGGCCGCTTCCTCTAAGGGATCTAATAGTAACAAAATATTAATAACTAGGATACAAGAATTTAAAACATGCATTATCATCCTACTAGATTGATGGATGATAGATTTTAGCAACATCTTTAAAGAAAATCACATGAATATGTAGATATTGTTCTAAATGTAGATGGTGGTAGAATGGTAGTCTTACATTCGACCAAGCCGTCTTCTTCTTTAAGTTTCATTTGTATGGTGTAAAATGAAAAAGCTAACAAGAAACTCACATGTTTGGGTTTATTACAAATGAGATTGGGCAGGTTTCGGGTTCAATCTGTGAACCTGAACCCGTGTAACAAAACCAATGTATTAATTATATTGGTGGGGTGGTGGTATGCCAAAATTTAGAAGTTACAAGAAGAGATAATTAAGAGAAATAATAATTCAAAATTAAAATAATACTTAGGAAGTTTTAACTCATAAAATTCTGTTAGATCTAAAGAAGTAAAAGTGTTAGAAGATGAAGATCAAAAGACCTATCTAACTAGTTTATGATGGAATATAATAAGTAAGAGAAGACAGTAAAATGAATAGATCTATCTACACATGAATCAATGGTTGTTGTATAAGCATCAGATTAATAACTAAGAGAAGACTGTAAATAAGAGATCTAAAGGGGAAATATAAAAGAAGATTGATAACCTTGAAGAAGAAGAAGAAAAAAGCGGATGGTGCAGCAGGGAAAGGCACAGCTTTGACTATTGCAAACATCAATGGCAAGATTGAAATTTTGTGGGTTATCTTTGCTTGGCTATTAAGACGTCAGTCACCTCTCCCTCCCTCCCTCCCTCCCTCCCTCCCTCTCTCTCTCTCTCTCTCTCTCTGAGAATACAGCATGAGAGAGCGTTTTTAGGTGGGGGTTGAGTTTTTTGGTTGTGGTAGGTGGAGCGTGGTGTTGGGTGGGGATGACGGTGCTGTTGGTTGTAATGATGGCGGTAGGTGCTGGACGATGATTCTGTTAGAGGAGAAAAGAAAGGAAAGGAAAAGAAAAGAAAAGAAAGAAAATAATAAAAAGAGGCGTTGTGAACGTGGAGCAAAAAACGCAAACATGTGCAGGAGGTGTAGGAGTGATTTTTCCGGTTAGAACATCCTCTCCATCCTTAAAAAGAAAGAACTTAGGAACATTTGGGGTTAAACCACAAATAGTTTCATGTTCTAAGCGCGATAGCCCCACGGTGGGCGTCACTTGTTGAAAAAACAAGGATAAGGCATGGAGATGGTATGGATGTCTCTTCGGGTTGGACCTAGCACCTTCCGAACATGTTCCTGCATCACGAACAACTCGTTAGAAGGGGTCTAGAGACCGGGGTCTCTGGACCACCCTCCGACGCTCAACATTAGTGATTTATCCCAAGAAATGTACATAAAAGTAAGTATAAAGGAGTAAATGAGGGACACGAAGTACGAAAGGATGTGGTGGTTGAAACCCGACGGTTAGCTAGCAGCCGAGGTGATTTCGGGCTGCTTAGCTCGATGGATGGAAGTTGGTTATTAGAACCATGGATCCGTAGACCGTTTATATGGCAGCTCCATGGCTCCGTTAGGGGAGCTCGCGAGTTCAGCAGGGGAGCTTAACAGCTTAATTATGTGTAATTGTAGAGAGTTCATGAGCTGCTGATGTGATACTTTAGCAGCTCGTAGGCTCCTCTATATGAGCTAGGCAGATTATTTAGTGAGAGAATGTTTCTAGAGAGAAAGAGAGAGAGAGTGAGATGTCTTGAGTGGAAACCAAGACAAAATAAGATGGGTTTGAGTGAAGGTGTGACCCCTCTATTTATAGAGGGTGAAACCCCAAACTCTAATGGGCTTTGTAGTAATGGGTTGGGTTGGCCAATAAATGTTGGACCCACCTTTATTATTGACCTCCTGTAAGGCAGGTCCTGTGCTCGTATAAGGCAGGTCCTGTGCTAGGGAGCTGAGGAGCCAGTGCAGTTAGCTTCTTTACACTAGCTTTTGGCTTTTCGGCTTCCTGGCCCAAGCCTGAAAACTTCTTGACTATTTTAAACGTGGGGTTTGGGTACCCACGTCATCACCACCTTTCGATTTGTTTTGGTTTGACCATGATTGTTTTTATTGCAGCCTTTCGGTTTTATTGCCTTCCTTTGACCATGACAAATTAGTTTATTTGGTTCTTATGTGCTTTACCACCGTTTACAAATTGCTTTGATGATCCATTGCCTTCTAATTTAAACAAAACCCAATACAATAGAAAATGTGATACAATAACAATGGGATTAAAAATTTATTCTCTCCAACCATTTTGCTTCAAAATCTTTTATAATTTTTTTTGCCATTTCATAGAAAATAAGTTTGTTTATACAGACGAGTATTTATATGATTTATAAATATATTTCATTTTAAGTGTTCAATAGTACAATTTAAAGATATGTCACTAGCTCTAAATCTGTCTAGAATATCAAACATACATATCTGGCTTGAATTTCAAACTTTGATTTGCCTAGACATAGTCTTGGGTGGGTCAATCAAGCATATCGTCCTATCGCCCATCACTTCAAACGTTTCAATTGTTTGACTTGATACCTAAAGATACAATTAAAAATTAAAAATAAAAATTAGCATTTTTATACCTTTTGTATTTTAATATCATCGATATACAAGGCACGTTATAACATAGAATGCAACACTCTACATACATGCTACAAACATGCACTCTATATATACATATGTATCCATAGTATATGCAACCAATGGTGAGATGAACTTAAGGGCAATAAACATTTGCAAAGTAACTCTCAAATATTTAGCTTCCAAGGATTGCAAACAAAATACGTGGCCACGGTTTCAAACTATAAATCAAGATAAAAGGGGTCGCTAGCCGTTTGAGTTGACCCGACAACACTTATGAAATACAACGAAACTATTATTAAACCAATAATCCAGTTTTACTTTTATACTTCCTAAGCAAGAGTGAAAAATGTGAGTTTTAAACATCAAACTGGTTTTCGTAATTAGCCAATTTAGTTTTTACCGGCAAGCAACAAGATACAACCCGAATTACTTACTTTCACATAAATAGATTGACACTACCTATAAAAGACAGTAGTATAAATACCTAGAAGTATAAGCAAGTTGCTAGATGGCATCCACCGCTTTAATTCCAGCATTCTTATCCCATGCCTCTGGTGGGGCAGCGTCGGCCATGATCTTTTCCTGACCTCGCCAGAGTATCTAACACCAAACAGAGGTTACATTTTACTCAAACTAACAAATGTATTATTATTTGTGAATGTGAATGTGCGTTTGTGTACCTTGTCAATTACACCAAACTCTTTAGCTTTAGTCGAATCCATATAAAATGGTCTTCTCATCACTTGTGTTACAGTTTCAATGGACTGGTTCAATAAATATCATGCATCCAGTATATTAAATGCACATCCTAGTTCATTCGATAAACAAAAACTAACTTAACTAATAACTCACATTTTCGGTGTGTTTTGCCAAAAGGCTGACAAGTGTGTCCTTGTTAACGATTACCTATATCAAGAAGACAAAAAAAATCCGAATTAGAAATATGAATAAGCAAAACTGGTATACCAGCAACTTGACTAATATGTGAATGATCCAAAGAAATTGTCAAGGCTAGAGATGCAGAATGATGAGTGCTCAAAACGGGTTAGGCCACGTTGGGTCAACCCACCCCAAACAATTTTTAGTTTACAATTCAACTTTTAAGCCACAAATATGTTAATCATGATTAGAAAAAATGTAATCATCATAAAAAACTGAAGTTTCAATACAAAGGATTAGGAAATAAACTTGGGGTAATTTCCAACAGGTTCAAATGGTTGCCCATTCAGTTGAAGAAAATTATTTGGCCACTCAAAAGTGAATGTGTCAAAACTGTCAAATACGGTACTCAATAGAACAAAAGAACAGAAATGTCACAATAGGTAAGAGCTTGAGATAGATGATGCAGGTTGAGTGGACAATTTGGAGGTGACCTGATGAAGTTATTTGGATGATATCAATGAGTAAAGAGCTCATTATAGAAAATTAATTTAACTGCACATCCAATTAAAGGAGATTCTGAAATGATACATGGCAGCTTAGGCGTAAATGATAATAGGAATCAAGGATATTAGAAATTGCAAACAGCTTATCGTTTGACACGTAAACACATTCTTGCTCAAGGTAATAAAAAAGAACTGGTTTTAATCCGTAATATATGCTATTTACTCAAATACAAATAATACACATGGACAAACAAAGATCTTGTATAAGGTGCTCATTTATATTTTAGGGTAATAAAGTACCAAAATGAAAGAACGTTGTATGGTAAAATCATAAGAATAATAAAATCCATTCACACAAATAATAATAGAACACTCCACAAAGTGAAAGAATGTTATAGAGGGAAAGTAATGAGATGAATTACTAGAACACTCCATAACTTTTGTTAAAACTAAAAAGAAATAACACAGACCTCCTTTGCACGGATGAGAACATCACTGCCTGTCATTAACCCAGATGATGGAACACGAGGTTGTTGTATCATAGCTAAAAAAAGGAACACTTGTTATTAGTTGATAGCAGCATACAATTGAGATTGTCAAGAATCTATCAAAAATAGTATACTGCACCTTTTGCGTGTGGCATCATAAACCTTTTGCCCTTAGCCCCTGCAGCAAGCAACAGACATGAATGACCTATAGCAGCACCAACACCAACTGTGTGAATCTGCACATTAAAATATCAAAATTAGAGTTGAAAGGACAGCATTAAAAAAACAGTCAATTTTTAACAGTATCAAATTATTTGAAAGAGAGTCGCGAGATTCATAAAATAATAGCAATCACTATTCAACTATTTAGTGTTAAGACAATAAGATTATCACCTTAGGTGCTTGCAACATCAAATTTTGTGGTTTGGCTACTAATATGAATAAAAGAACTATAACACGATGTTTAGCAAATCAGGGCAGATTTTGGCAGCAAAAATAAAATATACTTGCAGACCAAAAAAGGGTACAAATTTGGTTGAGATCATTTCCCTTCCCCACCCAAATAAAGATAAGTTTGGTGAGTTTAAATTTTGCATATTACATTGATGTGCCCGGTGTAATCTATGTTTATGTTACTCAAAACTAAAATAACATATGATCCAGCCATTTATTATCACGTTCATATCAACAATCACTGCTACGTGGAACATTATAAACATATAATATGTATAGTAGAGAGGGGGACGGTTATTGTACAAAGTAATGAAAACGTGCGAAGTGTGCGAAGTCACGTAACATACAAAATTACGTAACATAGACAGAATCACTACTAGTTCATAACTAAAATCACGTAACATATAGTGTCATTACGTAATTACGTACCATAAGACAGAATCATTCAAAACTTTACATAAAAAATTTTCCATACCCTTAAAAAACGTAACATACAAAATTACGTAACATAGACAGAATCACTACTAGTTCATACCTAAAATCACGTAACAAAATTACGTACCATAAACAGAATCACTACTAGTTCATAAGTAAAAAAAATCACATATACAAAATTACGTAACTTTTGGTAATGGACTATATGTTACGTGATTTTAGTTATGGAACTAGTAGGTTTTCTGTCCATGTTACGTAATTTTGTATGTTACGTGACTTCGCACACTTCGCACGTTTTTGAGACTTTGTATTTGAACCGGCCCCTAGTAGAGAGTAAGATTTTAAAAAAGAACATGTGCTTTTGGAAAGAGAAATGTGTGGTACCCTTTTGGAGAGATGTATAAGTTGAAACTTCTAATTAGCAACACCATCCCCTGCCCCAATTCATCATAACCATATTTAATTTCTGTTCATAACAAAATAGCTTGCTTTTAACCATGCACCAAGACATGGCAAATGAACAACCTTTTGTTGTGACCACGGGATCACAATACCTATAAACTCATGGTACCCCATCAATTCACTGCTAACCAATGATTTAGGTAAAACACAGCTTGCGCTAAGCAGGTGGTTTTCAGAGAAAAAAAAACTACGTAAGCTATATTCGAACAAGAAACCTATGCTAGAGGGCTTACACTACGACACCTCCCTTGAAGGTTCGAAAGGATAACTTTATGTTCCACAGAAGAACAAATGCAATAGAAATGTGCACAAATACCAAATAAAACCCCTGCTTCTAGAACATTCCAATTTTAAAAATATAACATATAAATATAATTGCCTTCATGTTTAATGGTCTAAACAACAATGAAGTTGAAAACAGAATATTCACAAATCTCTGAACTATACTGTAACAGACATCAAACAAGCATAGTTACCTCATTTTTCAATTGCATCATAGCATCATAAATCGCAAAACCCTCTGTTTCCATTCCAACCTGACCACACCAAGCAAAGTCAACAGATGGCATAACTGTTCATTTTCTCTTTAAGATAAAGAATACATGGATAACAACACATTTTAATATCCATCGCCTATATAGAAAAAGAGAACCTAGATATGATTTATAACTAAAAGGAATTCCTCCAAACTATTCTGTAGTGAACTGTAATAGTTGATTGTGCAGCCTCTGTTGGTATCATCAAGTAAAAACAAAATCTTACAACTTCACCCGAGACATAATAACACATTTGAAAATGTGTACGTTGCACAACGGATTTAAAAACAGGCCTGCCTGAGTTGGGGATATGATTATAAAAATATATAATCAACTAAAAATCAATGTTTTTAATAAATTAGTATATTTGTAAATGAGGTATTAAGCAATTGAATACACCTTGGGCAACTTCGGACGCATTTGATCCATTAGAGAGATTAAAAAAAAAACAAATTAGCCCAGATTGGTAACTGGGTGAAATTTGCCACCTCTAGAAAACATCCAGGGTCACGAAAAGAGAAGGCACAGATAGAGCAATAAAAAATTAATGAAAAGAAATTCAATCAGTAAAACCCTTGAAAAACCTTTAGCACAGAGTCAACCAAGCTTGTCCAAATTTAACACAATACAAAAAAAGCTAAAAGAAGGAAGCAGAAGAAAAACCGGCTCACCGATTCACCATCATCACGAGTAGTTCCAGTGGAATTTATATAAAGATATATTGGCTCTTTGGGATCCATCCATTGTAGATACATTAATTCTGCAATGATGAGCTCTGTCACCGCTGGTACCAACTGATACAAAGCCACCAAAGGTATAAATAGTTAAATAAATTTATTCAGATTTATCGAACAATATAAAAAGGAACATAATTCAGAAAAGCCTGATAGAAGAAACAAGATCAGCTACCGGCATGCCAAGGTACACTATTCTTCCATGGAGAAGCAATGATGGCAAATCTGGAGGGGGCCTCCTTGGCCTGTGTTCATTGTATGAAACGGATCGTTCCACCTGATAATACAATTAGATATTTTTATTATTATTAGCTAACCTCCATTAAACTATTCATGTAACAAGGACAAATAAGCTATAACTGACTACCACATAGTAAAAGGCAAATCTACTTGCAACAAAAGACAGTTTTAGCCATCAAGTTCCTCTTGTCACACTTTATGAAGCTTAGGCTGGGCTATTCTTATGTTTTAATTTATGTAGCAGCATTCACATATTACAACTTACAAGTCATACTTAACAATATAAAATCATTAAAAAACAAGTAAAACCAATCGTAATGTCAAGACTACTGAAAACAATATAGGCTTAATACAGTATCAATGAACTTAATGTATAAGATGTAGTGTTTATCTTATGCATACGTTAAAGCATTCTTTGCCACCGGGTTCTATTCACCTTCCTATCTACCCTCAACCACAGAATAACAGGCATACTTGCATTGATGGATAAGTACCTAGTACCTACACACTATGGCAGCAGAATCAGACTTGTCTTAGCATTCATGATGTATTTCGACCTTGTTCAATAGTAAAAACCTTTGTTATAAATGCTCACATAGGCGGTGCATACTCAAGTTCAGTTTTCAGGCCCAACGCAACATTCCCGCTTCACTTCAAATGCCCCAATTCCAGGCCCTAAGGCGCATTTTTCAGGCCATAAAACTTCTGAACAGATTTAGAGAGGTCTAAAACAACTATGCCAACTCTAAGCACATCTGGAATCAACCTGTAACAACCTAAACTAGCCCTAAAGAAGCCTAAAACATGTCTAAACTCTAAAACCCCTAAAAATTGTATTTCTATACCATACCATACCTAAAAAAGGCCTCGCTTTTTAAGCACCTTTCATGTTCGACAACTATGGTAAAAACATGATACCTACTTTTTAAACAAATCACTGTAGTCTAAAGAACTAAACTTCCAATCCACAAATAACACATGTTACATCCTTTCAGACACCAATAACGGATTACACTCCATTTTCATTTTCCACTACTGTTCATTTTTCTCTTAATTCCAATTATAACCTAAGCTTAGGGTTTGCTCACCTAATTTTAGTTACGCATTAATGTTAGAAAGACAGGCAACAAGCTGCACCGCAACCCCTTCTGAATATGATATGATATTAGTATTACACTATCATGCCTACATAATTTCTAATACAAAAGCTAAAAAAATTAACCTAACAACTAACAGTAAACAGTAAGCAAAAACCAAACCATTAACCTTAACCGAGCAACCAAACCGAATTAACCTAAAAACAATTATTAGTTTTCTTTTACCCTAGGTTAACCTAACCAAACCGAACCTATCATATTTTCATATATATATTTGTATCTTTCATACCTTCATTTCATACGTATTTAGTCCAAATTAATTTTGGTTATTAACAGAATAAACCGAACCGACTAACCAAAAACCAAACGGTTAATAAAATAGATTAACCGGTCAAAGGTATATAAATTAAATAAAATGAAAATAAAAATAAAGAAAGAGTAAATGAAAAAGGGTTATGTACCGAAGCGGGAGTGGCCATAAGGGTGGGAGAATCAAAGAGGTCCAGAAAGGGCGGCGTATCGGAGTTAAGGGGTCGATTGAGGAGCTTTTCGGGGGAAGTAGCGGCAACTGAAGCGAGCTTTGAAAGAAACGGGTCTTTAGGGTTTAGTGGAGGCATGGGAGGTTTAATACTGTTGCGAACACGTAGCGAACAGCTTGTGGTTCGACGGAAGGAGGGAGAAGATGCAGCTGCAGCAGCAGGTGAATGGATGGTTGAAGACGCCATTGATAGACCCAAGCTTGTGGACATTTGTGGACGCTATGAGAGGAGATTATTGATTTATTGTTGGTTGGGAAGTAAAAATAAAATGAAATGGATGTTTGGGGGGTTGGAGGATTTCATATAGATAGACCCGACCCTGGTTTTTAATTGATCCGGTGAATTCACTAGACTACCCCTTATCATATGTTACACATTTAGGGATGAAACCGCCACGTATTGAACCGATACTGGTAACTAGGGGTGTGCACGGTTTGGTTCAGTTTTATAGTAAAACTATAACCGTAATCGTAGTGTTCAGTCTTCGATTTTTTAAAATCGTTCGGTTTCGGTTTTTCAGTCTTTTTGGTTTTTTTAACATAATTACGTAAAATTTAAAAATAAAATGTGTAATCTAACATTTAAGAATCTTTCATATATGTTTACATTTATGTTAATATATTTAGCCTTTGAATTAACATTTATGTTATTACTATAATCTATACTACAAATAATTTCCTAAATTGTTCAAAGTTAAGATGGTATACCAAGGGTTTCTTTACACCTTCTCAGGAACCTCAACTTCAACACCCTCATCCTTCGAATCTTCAATTTCATCACTCACGGTCACAGCTTCAGGCACATCAGCAGGCTTAGCAGCCTTCAACAAACGACGGCTTGACCTCCTGGTCGAAGCCTTGGAAGAAGTAGGCTTTGAAAAACTCTTAACATTCGGAACAGGCACATAGTTTGTCCCATCAAACCTTCCCTTCTGATACTTCACTAACGCCTCCTCACCTTCCACAGCCTCAGCATCCTTAAACACAACCTCTGAAGCATCGTCACCCTTAATAAAGTCTAGTGCAGACATGACTACAAAACAAAAACAGGAAAACATTAAACGGCATAAGTACCAATCAAAGAAAAAACAGTAAAATAAATAATAAACCATAAGCATACCCTGATCACCCTTCATGAGAACTGGATCTCTACCCTCTTTATCCCACCGAGTACTAACCCCGGATAAAACCAGGAAAGGCTCATCAAAAGGGCGAAGCCTTGAAGGACATGCTCAAAGGGCCTTAAGAAAGTTCTCATCTAACTTAGTTTCAGATGGTTCCATTTCGTTTAGAATAGCATCAGGATGCCTCCAAACAGGTTTAAAAGGAAGGATAGAGTCAGAAACCCAGAAAAACCTTGTCTTCCACACACCAACCGTAGTCACGTGGGAAGAAATCAAGGAAATGTCAACTTGAGACGTTTCAAACGTATACTAATCGCCATTCTTGGCCAATCGAAAGAAACGTATGAACATAAGAAGGGTGAGATCATAACCAAGGGCTCGACACAAAATTTCAAAGTGCAGAACATGGGCCAACCCATGTGGATGAAATTGACCGAATGAAACCCTATAATATTCAAGGACATTCAACAAAAAGATAGAGAAAGGATGCTGAAGGTTCAAAAAATCGAAATGACGGCAATAAAGAGCAATAGAACCACTCGGACATTTATTGATCGGATCAGTAAGCCCAGGAGCAACAAGGTTGAATGATAGATCAATGTCCCATTCTGCACATAAGAATTCAACCTCTTCCTGTGTAAGGGAAGAATAGCTGATTGACATGTCCTTCTTGGCGCCCATTGTTGCCTTGAATGATGATCAGATGAAGAAAATGAAAATGAAAAGAAAACTAATCTGATTGTTGCAAGGTAGGAAACCCTATAAAGAAGATGAAAACCTTCGATAATTGAAAGAGTAAAGTAAAGAGTGTGAAGAGTTAATTAAAAGAAAGAAGTTATATAAAATACTATAATAAAAAAGTAATGATGTTAAGCATTGAAAAGTGCCGCCTGAAGATTGACACTTGTCACATCAGGTGTCATTTCAAATTCAAAACCAGAGAACAAACCGCCTGAAACAAAGCAAGCTTTCAACCCTTGAACCTTTCAAACAACCATAAACTTGACAAAAAGTCAGAAGCCTTTGAGCTGCACCACAAAAACTCCTGACTTAGGGGGGCTGATGACGTGGGTAGCCTAAAGCAAATAAGTTAATAACATTACATAACCACGCTTGAAAGGTTAAATGATACAAAGGTTCAAAGGCTCGTAAAGCACTGATCAAAAGATGGCTTGTCTTGTCATCACACTCCTCGGTCAACACAAGCAGTTGTTCGTATCTGGCACATGGAGACGCTGCAATGAACAAACCGCAGGTCCAAAGCCACCATTGGCTAAAAGTGGTATGTCCCCAAGTTGCATCATGGACCAAGATGATATCTCTACTCAAAGAGGAAGATTCCTACTCTATAAATCAGATTACTCCCTTTCAGATATGGACACACCTTTCTGATTATTATTACTTACACATATCTTCCATTCTCTTTGACAATACACGTGTGGAGATTCTCTCTACCACACTAACACTTCACTTGACTTGACTTGACTTGACTTCATAACAATATTCCTGGCTTTGAGTCTCACTCAAACCAGAATCATAACATCAAAACATAATTATCTTGAATCTCCTTCTACGTTTTGCAACGTAGGGGGACACCACGACCTGCGTTAGGCAGATCGGAACCCTTTAACCCTTTTACCCTTCCTTAGACTCTAAACTAACGTTAGACCTATATTTGTTGTAGCAACAGGATCTATTGTTGAGGTTTGGCCCAGTGCGTCATCAAGTTCCCTTTGTGCAATATGGTATGCTTAGACATAGTAGGTTAGACATACAGAGTGTTTTTTTCTTCATGTTTAGTACTAGTGCTATTACTTCCTTGAATATTTTTTTATTAAGTTGGTGTTCATATCCTTTGTTTCGTTATTTGTAAATGTTTTAAGAATGGTTTATTTTTTATGGCATACTTAACTTTCTAATTTTAACAAACGTTAAGAGTATTTTTCGAGAATGGTAACACTTAAAATATACATATTCTAATCTTTTACTATGGAATTTTTTTTAAGAGTAGTGTTTCAGCGGTAAATACCGTGTTGCAAAGCGACCACTGCCAGGATCGAATCCCATAGGAACCACACGGGTTTCTCCTTTCAAACCCAACGATTATTTTTCGGTGGAACGTGGGAATCGAACCTGAGACTAAACCTGGGCAGGAACCCTCCAAGGAGGTAAACCTTCCCACCTCAAACCAGCTGAGCTGAAGATCATTGGCTTTTACTATGGAATTGCCTCACATTTAAGAGGAACATATGAAATAGCATATCTGTAATGCATATTTGCTTCTTGTTTTTAATTCTAGCTTATAAATAAACTATGTTTATACCCACCGTGCGTTGCCGCGGCGGGGGCAAACGGGTTACCGCGTCCTATATGGACGTCGCGCGTAACGCAAATATGGTATTTAACCAAAAAGGCTGGTATAAATGCATAAAGGCTCAGGCGCGCAATGATAGGTCAACCGGTTGCGTCAGTGTATCGCCATCACAGTCGACATGAGCATTGGACAGGCAATCATCATAGCCAAATAGCTGCAAACGCAATCTCTACGGCAAATACCAGCAATGAAAATACTTAAAAACATCCCCCTTTAATACCCTGTAAAAGGTCAAACATAAAGTCCTAAAAAACCAACAATAATCTACTAAACAACAATTTAAATGAACTGCACTGAAATCTCAAAACTGGTGCAATCAAGCGGCTTCCTTCTTTAACTTGGCTAGCTCTTGCCTAATAACTCCCGCTTTCTGCAAGTTCGAAATACAAATACACAATGAAACAAATGCGGAAAATTGTGGAGGATGTTATTTGACACGAAAACAGGATTATATGATCATACAAGTTACAAAACCAGGTGCGGAAACCCTAGCTTTGAACAAACTGATGTAAACTCAAATCAAAACACAATCAAAGTCATTTTCAATCATTTTCATAGATTAACTCATTCATAAACTTGATTACAATATCCAAACAGTTAATCTAGATCACACACACACACTATCTCAAACCTCTCTGGAACAACACCTGAAAACACACACACCTAATGACTCTCTTAAACTTACAAAATCACAAAATCTATATATAGGCACTGCACATTCGCCCATTGTGAATGGTCGAATGTGAGGCTTTTCCACATTCGCCCATTTACATGGTCGAATGTGTACCTTCAGTCTTGTTCCATTCCAGATTCGTCCATAGTTAATCTACCTTCGCCCAAACTTTTCTTCCTTCGCCCATATCAATCTACATTCGCCCACTTTAGCCTTTCTAACACATGTTAACTATCCAATCATTAGTCGCAAAACGCATCTACAAACTCCCCCTCGACTATTGATTGGATCGTTTTCTATCCTCGTCCATGGCTTTGTTCAGCAACTTGATTCTGAGCAAATTCTTCTGTTCTTTCGTCATCTCAGGCTCTAATCTTCTCTTCACTGGCTTTGACACGTTCGCCATCTTCACCATCTTGCCAAGTTTTCCCTCCAAATTACTACCCGCATTTATGTCATATGCAAAACATACACCAACTACTTGAGTGTATTTCTTTGCCTGATCAGCATCGTTCGGCTCGTGATGAATCGGATTATAAAAGAGCATGATGATGTCTTCGAAAGTACAATTTATCAACCACATAGGATCAAATACATGCACATGCTTGTATTTATCCTTTCCATCTCTCAACACAATCACCGCTTCTGCCTTTCTCCAATCATAATACCAGAAAATGAAGTCAGCACTGAAGTGTTGTGGCATGGGCATCAAAGGTATCTTTCTCATCACTTCAGGTGCCTTATATATCAAGGTAACCCGCTTCAGCTTGGTTCTGGGATCAATATCCCTGTGAACTTTCCTCCAGGGATATTGTGGTTTGAATCTGTTCCATCTAGTTCTGCTTTCCCAAACCAGCTTGTCTGCGCACCAACCGACATGAGTATTATTAACTGAAGCACCTGACATTGGGAATCTGCATAAATCTCTAACCGCCCAGTACGGTAGAGTTAGCAAGTCAATGAATCTGTAAAAATACAAGATCCCTGATTCCCACTTGGCGGCTAGACACTTCAGCCTGCCTAAGTATGTCCACCCGAGAGCTCTGCCTCTGAACTTAGCATTATGAAATCTGTAGAAATTTCCTTGAGCTTCAGGCTTCGGTCGGTTCTCATCCATTAATCTCAATTTCTTCAAATAACTCTTCAATTCATCAGACTTATTTGAAGATTCTGGCATATCAGCTCCAAATACCTTCTCCACAAACTCAGCACTTCTCTTCTTTGCCTTTTTCTTTGCAGAAGTATTAGGAATCTCAGTAAAATCAGGAAACACCACATCTTCATCAGTTTGTCGAAAGTATTGTGGGTATTCCTCATGTGTTATATCTTCTATCTCCACTTCTTCAAACTCAGGGGTGTCTTTATCATCAGAGTGACTTCCAATATCCTTTTCAGGAATATGTGGAATCGACTCATCAACAATAAATTCTTCAAATGTTTTCCCTACCCTCTGTGCAAGCCCATCCAAAATCTCCTTTGCCACAGATGCAGGTACTTCCCCTTCTTCAAGATCAGGATCGTTATATTCCAATTCATATCTCATATCGTCAGTTTGGAATATTTCAGCAAAACGACCTGTGAACTCAATGGTCCATTCTCTTCTTTCTAACATGTCCTTATAGACTTGTTTAGCATCGTCAGTCAAGGACCTCACCTTCTCATTCCAGAACACACTTTCATCCGAATCAACATTCTCACCTTTCTTCTTCGAACTTGATTCTCCAGTGTCTTTCTTCTTCTTTGAAGGTGGTCTTTTCTCAAATGTAAACTTTGAAGTATCATCTCCTCCATCATTATCATCATCACTACTACTCTCATCCTCCTTCTGACTTCCAGAACCCTCAGCATCATCATCATCATCATCATTATTATCATCCTCATCATCACTCTTTTCCGATTCTTCATTATCCTCATCATCATCTTCCTCTTTATCAGACTCAGATGGTTCAAAGTCAACCTGTTCTACTTCTTTTTCTTTGTCTTCCTCACCCTCTTTCAACTTGGGTGCAACATTGTACAGGTTGTCTATCAGCTCACTAAGGCGTTTGTTCTCAGCCTTCAACTCTTTATTATCTTCTTTAATAGCCTTGAATCTGTTTTTATTTCTCAAACACTTTCCTTCAAGCTTTTTGTTCTTAGCTTCTAGCTTCTTAACTTTTTCATCAATCTCATCCTGATTAGACTTAGAAGCTACAACAATCTGAAGCATCTTTTCCTCATTCTGCTTGAACTTGGCTATTTCTGCTTGCTGAGCCACAATCATCTTCATCATATCGTCCATCTTCTTATTCACTTGCTTCATAACTTCGTCATCCACAGTGACTTTCTTTGACTTGGACTTTGATCTTGATGGCTCTACTTCAGCTTCTTTCTCTTTCTGAGGCTTTCTAAACATGTCAAGTACATTATCCAGTGCTACATTGAATTCATCCACTGGTAATTTTGTTGCCTCTTTAGTCTTTTGCTTCTTTGTGGCTGGTGAAGATTGTTTTGATGACGTTCCAGCTTCAGGTAATCTCTTCCCTCTCAAAAGTTGGTTTAACTCTTTTTCTCTCAGTTGCTTTGTACTGGTTTTCTTAGCCATGGTTTTGTGTTTAGGCTTGGGCAAGTTAACAACCACAGTTTCACCTACATTCAACTCATCCAAATTTATAGTTAACCCTTCATCTTCAGCACCAACAGACTTCTTGCTCTTCTCAGCTTCTGCAATAGATCTGTTTAATGATTCAGACTCACCAACCAAAGTGGCCTTTTGTTTGGTGGCCCGGACATTTTCAGCATCCGAATCCCATTGTTCTTCAACCTCTGTCTCCTCAGAATCTACAGACTCTTCATCCACCAAACTTGTACCTTTCTTAGCAGTAGATTTCTTCCTCACAACCTGTTGCTTCGAACTTCCCTGATCAGTCTTTCCTTTGCCCTTCCCTTTGGCTCCAAGATTGACTACTTGCCTTTTCCTTTTAGTATTTGCATCAGCGTATACCAAAGGATCATCATTGTCAGAATCACTATCAGGATGCCTTGCTGTATTCTTTCCTGGATCATTGTAATCCTCTCTAGCTAAGGCTCCAAACAACCTTCTGTAAGGTGGTCTTTCATTATCAGGCACACCTTTGTAGCCCTTCATTCTAACCAAGGTACGAATGTTCATGTGATCCATAGCAAGTATCTGAGTAGGATCTTTCTTCAGGTTTGGATACTTGTGATCAAAGATCATCATCAGGAATCTAGGATACAACATAAAATATTTCTTCTTCAAACCTTTCAGCATCTCCAGCATATGATCCAATATCATCCCAGCAACATTAAATGGTTTGTTGAGAGTCAACGCAACCATTAATGAGCTCAAACTCTTTCTCATTACGTCATAGCCTCCACTAACACATCCAAACACATGTATAATGACGTGAGCAAAATACTTAAACTGCACGCTCAGTTTCCCTTTGTACATCGAACCATCAGTGATAGGTCCTTTGTATTTCATTCTAAGGAAACAGGCTTTCTGCTCAGTCCATGAGAGTTCTCTTGGATCTTCACTAACTTCAAATTTGATCTGGAGAGCTTCTCTGATGTCTGCCTCAGTAATGAACATCTCCATTCCTTGAATCTTGCTTCTGATAATGGTCTGATTATCAAAGTAATCATACTTCGCGTTGTTGTAGAAATCCTCAACTATATCCTTGTAGATAATAGTTGGTGTAGCTAAAGCATAAAATACTCTGCATCTCTTCAGAAACTTGATTATATCAGCAAACTCCACGTTCTTCTCTACTTCACCCAGATAAGCACAGCAATTATGATTCTTCTCGAACGGCCATTTGCTGCCGCTTGATGATTCTCCTTCCTGAACAGGTTCTGGGACTATATCAGGAACAGCAGTCTCAACAGGAATCTCAATATTCTCTTGTTCCTCAGCCATCTGTAATACAAAGTCAAAAACAAACGTCAAAACACAAAATCGACAAAACTTAAAAATTTTAGGTTTTTGAAATCCACATTCGCCCATAAATTTTGGTCGAATGTAGTTTTCTTTTGGCCGAATGTGAACTATGTTGGTCGAATGTGGAATGGTTTCTGAATAAACATCACATTCGTCCGTTTGTTAGTACATTCGTCCACTTCTGTTCCACCTTCGTCCAAACGACGAACCGAATGTGAAACAGATTTTTCCCAAAATTCAAAAATTTCGCAAAAAATGTTTTAAACACTTGATTTTGATCAGAAATTATTCTATCATGGCCGATTAAGACTCGTGTATAACCAATTGCACTTTATTTTCATTATATGTTAGTTTTATTAGAAAATTAGGGTTTATCTTACACATTCAATCGATTACACAATTATAATCTGTAATAACCCTAATTTGTGATACATTCTCCCCCTAAAACTGTCAGATAATGAAATGCAATCAAAAGAAATCATTAACAAACACTCTAAATCCTTGAAAATCTAAACCCTAGGTCCGGTTAGAAAAATGATGATTCTGATCTGTAAACGTCTCCATTACCTGTGTAAAAAAGGCTTAAAATGATCAGTATTGGTCAACGAACAATAACCACAAACAAAGGAATGTGAATTTTGAAAAATTTTGAAAAATTGTAATGAACTGGTCGAACATGAAGAGGCGTATATATAGAAAGCCACCTTCGTCCGTTCTTGGTGGTCGAATGTGAATGAAGTCCACATTCGCCCCAAAGTAATGGCACGAATGTGAATACATTTCACCCGAAAGTGGATTTGTGTTGTAAAGCCCACATTCGCCCAACCTTAAACACCCGAATGTGAAAAATTTTCCACATTCGACCCAATTAAGGGGCGAAGGTGAAATGGAAAATTCTGAAAATTTTGCCAAAACACGAATTCGAATCCTGTTCAACATTTTTCAATCCGTTAAGCTTCCAAAACACAAATTTTCACTTTTAGAATGATACAAAGCCCAGATGGTGTTATCAAATCTCAGAAATTGATTATCAAGCATCCCCGGTTATCAAAAATAAAGCAGAAATGCAAAAAATTTTGGATTTTTCTGAAATTTTATCAAAACACACCTAAAATCTTTTTGGATTTTGTATCTTTTTGACAATAAAAGTAAATTGCAACAAAATAAAATGCAACAAAGTAAATGAAAGCAGTAAACTTTTTGTGAAATCCGGTCAGAGGATCATATCAGTTTTCTGAGAAATCTAATCACAGCGTTGATCTATTTGTTTAATATTATCATTAGAAACAATATGTGACACGGCAATTGCTGATATTGTGGTCCACGTAAGCTCACATGCAGACAATTACGCAATGCTTTAAAATGATACGAGTTAGGTGTATTAGACTAACACGATGTGGTGCCCACACACACGACATACTCCCGTATCAAGTAATTGCACAAAGCTTCGTCGTAACGCGTGATTATGCCAGAGTTATCCGTAAAAGTTACAAAGTATATAGCACAGAGGTGTACAGGTCAGCAATTGAATGCAGCAGAGTAACATGTGCGTATACACTAGGTTGAGGCTGATATTAATCACTGATTTGCATCAGATGATCAATACGATGTAATAATGATCTATGATCAATTAAAACATAAAGTTCCTCAATTCGGTAACTTCCGGTTTTGGCAATTAAGCTCTTTTAGCAAATATTCTGATAAAACTAGGTCCGTAAATCAATACGACAAAAGTTTATCAGAATATCCCGGATAACCATAACATAACGACCCGAAACCTCAGATTTTGGCAATCCTATCAAACGAAATTACGGTACTAAGACCATATGCCCATGAGGTGTTCAGCCACGAACGCGTAGTTCGTTATGTTTGTATCACTAATGCACGCAATATTTAGTCTACGAAGCCTATCAGCATATCACACGTAGTCAACATACGCCTCATTATACTATACAATTCTTTAGCCTGTGTCAGATCCCCACTGATGTACTATCATTTCCTCTGTTTACCAGGAAATCATTTTTGATTTTCTAATTTTTAGATCTTTTTGAATTTTATAATGTTTTTGGGTTTTATGATAAAATGGCTCCCCCTAAAATAAAGAACATATTTTTGGGTTTTAATTTTTCTGAAAAACAATAAAAACAAAAATTTGAAAGAAACAATCCACTCGAAAGCATCAACTTCTTTGAGGATTAAACAATCCCCTCGAAAGCATCAACTTCTTTGAGGATTACGATAGTAAAGAGAAATTCCCAATTAGCAAAGAGAAATTCCCAATTAGCAAAATATAAAAACTAAAAACTAAAAAGCGATAAACCGAGGTGCCGATTAGTCCTGTTTTTCCTTTATGTTGTTTACTTTTAAAAGATATTCAAAGCGTGAACGGTCAAAAGCTTTTGTAAACAGATCTGCACGTTGGTAGTCAGTATGAATTTTGATCATATCAATCAATTCCTTAGCGTAACAATCACGGATAAAATGATATTTGATCCGGATGTGTTTCGCTTTAGAATGATTTTCAGTATTTTTAGTTAATGCAATTGCGGCTTCGTTGTCGCAGTGAATAGGGGTTTTAAGAAACTGCAAACCGTAATCCACCATCTGTTGTTGAATCCAGAGTACTTGCGAACAGCAACTCGAGGCTGCAATGTACTCGGCTTCACAGGTAGATAGAGCCACGGAAGTCTGTTTCTTGCATTGCCAGGTGATTAACCTGCTCCCTAAAAACTGGCAACCGGCTGTAGTAGATTTGCTATCTTTGTCGCAGCCGCCCCAATCTGCATCACTAAAAGCGATAAAATCAAAATTATCATCATTAGGGTACCAAAGTCCTTTTGAGGGAAAACCCTTCAGATATCTAAGGATACGCTTGACCGCCGTCAGATGACTTTGTTTCGGCTTCGATTGATAACGGGCACAGAGACACGTTGCATACATAATATCTGGTCGAGACGCCGTCAAATACATCAGAGATCCGATGATTGCTCTGTATGTAAATGGGTCCGTCAGCTCCCCCTTAGCGTCCACTCCAATCCCGTGATTGGGTTGAATCGGGGTATCCATCGGCTTAGAGTCCTCCATCTGGAACCGGCTCAAGATGTCGGAGACATATTTCGTTTGGTGAATGAAGATCTCGTCGGGCCTTTGGTCCACCTGCAAGCCTAGGAAAAACTGCATCTCCCCCATTGCGCTCATTTCGAACTTTTCCTGCATGACAGTTTCGAACTCCCTGCATAAAAGCTCGTTAGTTGAACCAAATATTATATCATCAACGTATATCTGTACTAGAAGCAAATCATCTCCCGTCTTCTTCGTAAAGAGGGTGCAATCGACGAGGCCGCGCTTAAATCCTTTGGAGATGAGGTATGTACTTAGCTCCTCGTACCACTGCCTCGGAGCCTGGTGCAAGCCATATAAAGCTTTGTTTAGCACGTAGACCTTATCCCGGTGGATTGGGTCCTCAAAGCCTGGTGGCTGCCCGACAAACACCTCTTCCTTGACTTTCCCGTACAGAAATGCGCTTTTAACGTCCATTTGATAAACTTTGAATTTCTTGTATGAAGCAAACGCAAGGAACATCCGTATAGCTTCGATCCGTGCTACCGGTGCATAGATTTCGTTATAATCAATCCCTTCGATTTGATGGAAACCCTGCACGACCAATCTGGCTTTGTTACGAACAATAACCCCACGATCATCCTTCTTGCATTTAAACACCCATTTGGTGCCTATCTTCTTTCTATCCGGCGGCAAATCCGTGAGCGTCCAAACTCCCAATTTCTGGAATTGTAATAACTCCTCCTGCATAGCTTCCACCCAGGCATCATCCTTCAAAGCGTCCTTGTATGTCCTTGGATCTACCTGCGACACATAACACGCAAACGACCAATCATTTTGACTACCAGATTGTTGAATTTTGGCATATAAAGCTAAAGCACCAAAACTCTCTGGCGAATTAACACTTTTAAGCTGCCCTCTGGTCATAACACTGCTTCCAGTATCACCGATAACTTGCTCCAGCGGGTGAATACGATGAATCCGAGATTCCGGATAATCTGGTACTTGCACTCCCGTCTGAACAGTCAAGTTCTCTATAGCATCCAGATCATGACCCGTATTTGATGATGAAGCCACATTTGAAGTTGGAGTTGGGTTCACTGGCGGTGCCTCTGGTTCTTCAGCTTGTTCAAGAATGGCTTCTTCAAATTGTTCATCTTCAGATTCTGAAGTGTCTAATGAAGTTGAAGCCTCTTGAAACACTTCTTCCTCTTGAAAAGGAGCATTGGTATCATTAGAAGCTGGTAGGGGGTTCACAGTGATCGGACGCACCAACGGTGAAGTTGTTGCATTTTCACACTCATAAAGTAATCTGATAACAGCTTCTTCAACCAAGCTATCTAGATTGAATGATTCAAAGAAATCTTTGTAATCAAACATCCAATCAGGACCCGTGCCTTGAATATTTTGAGTATATCGTTGAACTTCCACGTTAGCCCAGTCTTCCACTCGACGAGTTCGCTTGTTGTATACCCGTTTGAGCGGGGTTGCATATCCAACAAAGTAACCCTCCTCGGCTTTAGGACTAAACTTCTCGCTTGGATTCAACATAGTGCATGGCGCCCCAAAAGGTTCTAGATACTCTAAGTTCGGCTTTCTTCGGTGTAACAGCTCATAAGATGTTTTACCAAACTTCTTCACTGTCAGAACCCGATTTAGTGTGTAATTTGCTGCATAAATCGCCTCGTTCCAGAACATTACCGGAAGATTTGAATCAGCAAGCATTGTTCTAGCCGCTTCAATTAGAGTCCTATTCTTTCGTTCAGCAACACCGTTCTGTTGTGGGGTGTACGGAGCTGAATATTCATGATGTATCCCTTTGCTTTCACAAAGTTCATCCATCTTGGCATTTTTGAACTCCGTCCCATTGTCACTCCGAATTCTCTTAATCTTCACATTGTAGAGATTCTCCAATCGAGTGAACAGAACTTTTAGGTTGATAAAGGTGTCACTTTTATTCTGCAAACACATCACCCATGAAAATCTTGAGTAATCGTCTGTGACGACTAAACAATAAAGCTCTCCAAGATGACTTTTGCGCTTGACCGGTCCGAAAAGATCCATGTGCAATCGCTCAAGTGGCATCTCAACAGAGTTAACCTTTTTCACTTTGTGGGACTGTTTGTGTTGCTTCCCCTTTTTACAACTCACACACTTGTCATTTAGATGGAAATGTTTCACGTTTACTCCATCGACAAGTCCATTTCTCACAAGTTGGTTCATTTTCCTCAGATGAATGTGCCCCATTCTTCGATGCCACATTATCGATTCTTTCTCTGTCGCTTTTGATAGAAAACATGTTATCTGCCCCTGTGATGTCATTGCCTTGGACATATCAAGAATGTATAAATTGTTGACGCGAGGTGCCTTCAACATTATCCACTCTTTCGGAATTGTAAAGCCCGGTTTCAGAATATAGCAGGATTTGTCATCAAAATGCACAGTAAATTGCTTATCACATATTTGACTGACACTCAACAGATTATAATCAATCTGCTTCACATACGAAATCCGCTCGAAACTCACTATCCCATTGCTCACACTTCCTTCCATTGTGATATATCCACCTTTATTTCCCGCGAAAGCTACATACCCTCCATTGATGTTCTTCACGTCGAACAGCAACGCAAGATCCCCTGTCATGTGGCCTGAAGCTCCACTATCAACAATCCAAAGACTGCTAATAGGGCCAGCTGAAGCTCCCTGCACACAAAATGTAAATCAGTTAGTTCTTTCGGGGGACCCAAGCCTGAGTCTTGGGTCTTTGAACATCAGGTTTCAACGTAACATTTTCACAAGCATTTTCAACAACTTTTTGATCAATCTTTTTCTGATTGTTCAAAACAGTTTCATTTCTCTCATTAACCCTTGAAGTTGAGGCTCCTGGAGTACCATTGGGTGTCCAAGATTGTTCAGACCTTTTCAAGATACGAATCTGAGACTTTGGGTTCTCAGTCGGTTTCTGAACATTGTTAGCAAATGTAACTTTCTTGGTTACCTTATCTGATTTAACAGACTTAGGTCCAACATTTGATTTGACAATCGGTTTTGGTGGAACCTTTTGCCTATCAACTGTTGCGTTCACCACAGGCTTCCTCCATGATTGTTCCATAGCAATCCGATTCCTTCGATCATATTGCATTGGACGAGTGTTCCTCATTTGGTGAAAATTGTTTTGATTATAAAACGGTTGGGGTTGCTGAGGAACAACTCTCCTATGTGGTGGCACATAATGATCAATCGGTTTTCGCATAGAATTCCTCACTTCAACCTCGTGCCTTTTATGCCTTACATATGGGCACTGAGCAAGTAAATGCCCTCGTTCCCCACACTTAAAGCACGCACGGTACTCTTCAAAAACATTCGGAGCATTTGGTTGAGAAAATGATCTAACAGGGTATTGATCATTGTACTGTTGCTTCCTTAAACTCTCAGGGAGTGGCCCTTTTGAGTAAGTAGGCTCATTAAAACCATTAGCTCTGTTTTTGGGTCGAACAAACTCTGTGACATGGACCTTTGGTTCTTGAGGAACATCCAAATATAATTTCTTTAATAAAGCTGGTGGAATCTCATTTGTTCTCTCATGTTTTGGGAACCAAATGGTGCTTTCTTGCCATATTTTGTCAATTTTAGCATAGTTAACATCTTTGATTGGAAAGTCCTCGTCAGAGATGATCTTATCGGATCCTTCCATCCGATAGAACACCTTGACAGGTTTGTCACATTGTTCGTTCTTAGCATTCTTTTCAAGATCTTTCTTGACCACATTTTTCTCAAGATCTTTCTTCACAACATTCTTTTCAGACTTCTTTTCACGATGAGCATTTGCCATCGGAATCACAATCTGAGATGGTGAAACTGGTTCATTTGTAATGATGTGATTTTCTTTTGGAATTTCACATGCATTAACAGTTTGGTTACAACCAGTATCATCACTCTCAGTGTCTGAATCTACACTCTCAGCAGTAACACCCTCATCATTGATACCCAAAATCGGTCTAACATCGGAATGTGGATCACCAATACTCGAAGTATTAGATTCATTTTCCGATGCTGAATCAGATTTTACCGAACTCTCCGGTGTCACTTGGTGACAATTATGGTTTTCAAAGAGAACCGGAGATGGTACAGACCGATAATTTGTGGTTTGATCATCTATGATGTGGTCTACTACATAAGCAATATGCTTATAGCTTTCCAGCTTTTTGTTTACTTTCTCAGCAAAGCATTTGATGGCGGCCATTTCCAACTTGGTGTTTTCAATTTCATTTATATAGTTGTTAATTGCCAATTGTTTTAAAGACAAAGTATTTTTCAAGTCGGAAATGTCCTTTTTGTAGCCATCTAATACTTTGTTAAAAGCATTCAACTCTTTGCGAGTAGATTGACTGTTCATGATAGCACTATCACGTTGAACACGGAGTTGCTTAATCTCCTCAGTCAATCTATCACATGTACCACAATATTTATCACTTGTTACATCAGTGCTACATTCAGAACTTACAGGTTTTGGCGGATCAGTCATGGCCATCAATGCGAAATGAGCTTCCTTTCCTGCAAAGAATCTGGAATAGTCAATCTTTGTGAAAGCATCATCTGCAATGCACGACTTCCTTGTCATCAGAAAATCCGCTTCTGCTAGCAACTGATCTATATCATCATCCAGAGAATCAACACTTGCTTCCGTATCCGATTCACTGTCTGAATCAGAATAAACCGATTCACACTCCTCAGAAACATCAGAAACAGTATCAATCACAACTCCAGAATTAGTCTCTTCAGTTTTATCTTCAACATTAACCTCAGCATTAACCTTAACAGGTTCAGACTCCACATCCATCTCAGCCTCAGACTCGTCACTTTCAACCTTAGTTCCTACCTTCTCATCCATCGTCACTGAATCTTCAATATCAACCTGATATGCAACACAAGCCACATTGCCCCCAGTAGTGATTTCCTCAACACCTATCTGTATACTCGACCAGTCAAACCTCTCATCTTGTTGAGTCACCAATGCCTGATTGGTATTCTGATTTGTCTCATTTGGTGTAGTGATTGGTATGACTGTTCGGTTAGAATTGTTTGGTGTTTGGTTTTGTGTCTGGTTTGGTGTGTTTGGTTGTCTGTTTTGGTTGTTATTAAAGTTGTTTTGACGGTTTTGGTAGTTGTTGTTGTTTTGGTAAGAAACTTGGTTTTGGTTTTGTTGTTGACGGTTCTGATAGCTGGCATTGAATGGGTTTCTATTTCCTTGTTTTGGTGGCTGGGTGCATTCTCGTTTAAAGTGACCTTTCCCTCCACAGTTAAAACAAGTCACTTTCTCCTTATTGAACCCGTAGGTTGTGTTAGGAGAAGTTCCCAAATCAGTTCTACCTGTCTTCTCGATAAATTCTGTTGCTCTTCTCATTATGCTCGCAAAGGCCCATTGGATATCAATGAGTTCCATCTCTTCCTTGTCAATCTGTGCGTAGTCTTCATTGGTCAAGTTGTTATTCCCAATTTGACTAGCAACTAGTCCATTGTAGGATGAGACCATTGCAGAGACTAATGCAATGTGTTGCTGAGCAACTTCAACCGTCACATTACCCAAGTTAGATGTCTCCAAAACCACCGTTTGTTGATTAGGTTGGTTCATTGGTTGTTGTTGAGATTGGCTAGCAGTGTAGAAAGCTGCTTGTTGCATTGGGGAGAATGGTGGAATGTATGAATTGTTATATTGTTGTTGTGGTGATGGTTGTGAAAAGGATGATGTTTGTTGATGGTAGTTGATGGTAGGAGATTCCATAACATTGGAAATACATGCAACATGTGGTGCAACTAGCCCTCCTGAGCTTGATGTACTAGCTGGAACTGGAGATCCTCCAAAGTATAAGTTGGGATTCTGAGGAATCTGTGCTCTTCTAGCTTTCCTCTTCTCTTCCAATTCTTTGTGGAGGATGTTATTTGACACGAAAACAGGATTATATGATCATACAAGTTACAAAACCAGGTGCGGAAACCCTAGCTTTGAACAAACTGATGTAAACTCAAATCAAAACACAATCAAAGTCATTTTCAATCATTTTCATAGATTAACTCATTCATAAACTTGATTACAATATCCAAACAGTTAATCTAGATCACACACACACTATCTCAAACCTCTCTGGAACAACACCTGAAAACACACACACCTAATGACTCTCTTAAACTTACAAAATCACAAAATCTATATATAGGCACTGCACATTCGCCCATTGTGAATGGTCGAATGTGAGGCTTTTCCACATTCGCCCATTTACATGGTCGAATGTGTACCTTCAGTCTTGTTCCATTCCAGATTCGTCCATAGTTAATCTACCTTCGCCCAAACTTTTCTTCCTTCGCCCATATCAATCTACATTCGCCCACTTTAGCCTTTCTAACACATGTTAACTATCCAATCATTAGTCGCAAAACGCATCTACAAACTCCCCCTCGACTATTGATTGGATCGTTTTCTATCCTCGTCCATGGCTTTGTTCAGCAACTTGATTCTGAGCAAATTCTTCTGTTCTTTCGTCATCTCAGGCTCTAATCTTCTCTTCACTGGCTTTGACACGTTCGCCATCTTCACCATCTTGCCAAGTTTTCCCTCCAAATTACTACCCGCATTTATGTCATATGCAAAACATACACCAACTACTTGAGTGTATTTCTTTGCCTGATCAGCATCGTTCGGCTCATGATGAATCGGATTATAAAAGAGCATGATGATGTCTTCGAAAGTACAATTTATCAACCACATAGGATCAAATACATGCACATGCTTGTATTTATCCTTTCCATCTCTCAACACAATCACCGCTTCTGCCTTTCTCCAATCATAATACCAGAAAATGAAGTCAGCACTGAAGTGTTGTGGCATGGGCATCAAAGGTATCTTTCTCATCACTTCAGGTGCCTTATATATCAAGGTAACCCGCTTCAGCTTGGTTCTGGGATCAATATCCCTGTGAACTTTCCTCCAGGGATATTGTGGTTTGAATCTGTTCCATCTAGTTCTGCTTTCCCAAACCAGCTTGTCTGCGCACCAACCGACATGAGTATTATTAACTGAAGCACCTGACATTGGGAATCTGCATAAATCTCTAACCGCCCAGTACGGTAGAGTTAGCAAGTCAATGAATCTGTAAAAATACAAGATCCCTGATTCCCACTTGGCGGCTAGACACTTCAGCCTGCCTAAGTATGTCCACCCGAGAGCTCTGCCTCTGAACTTAGCATTATGAAATCTGTAGAAATTTCCTTGAGCTTCAGGCTTCGGTCGGTTCTCATCCATTAATCTCAATTTCTTCAAATAACTCTTCAATTCATCAGACTTATTTGAAGATTCTGGCATATCAGCTCCAAATACCTTCTCCACAAACTCAGCACTTCTCTTCTTTGCCTTTTTCTTTGCAGAAGTATTAGGAATCTCAGTAAAATCAGGAAACACCACATCTTCATCAGTTTGTCGAAAGTATTGTGGGTATTCCTCATGTGTTATATCTTCTATCTCCACTTCTTCAAACTCAGGGGTGTCTTTATCATCAGAGTGACTTCCAATATCCTTTTCAGGAATATGTGGAATCGACTCATCAACAATAAATTCTTCAAATGTTTTCCCTACCCTCTGTGCAAGCCCATCCAAAATCTCCTTTAGAACTTCCACATGCTGATCCCAGTTTGGTGGTAATGCATCTGCAAACTTGTCCACCTGCTTTGCCATAGGAATCTGTATACCATAGCTAGACAATTCAGATAACAAATGATTATATCTAGGAGTTAGTTCTTTCAAAGTTTCATTTCCAATATAAGAAAAATTCTCAAACTCCTTTCTCAGTTCTTCCATCCTTAGACCTCTAGTCTTCTCATTTCCATCATGCCTTCTTTTAAGTGCTTCCCATAGTGCCTTAGATGTTGGGCAAGTCCCAAACTGATGCAAAAGATCATTTGTGATTGCCTGTGTCAATTGGGAAAACGCCTTCTTCTCCACAGCAAACTTCTTTTTCTCATCCTCAGCCATGCTCTCCAATGGCACTGGTTCACCTGTGTTCTCCAAAACTGGTGGTGCGTAACCTTTAGCAATCATGTTCCATGCTTCTGCACCTTCCACTCCCATGCCTTCCAAATGTATCTTAAACTTTTTCTGCCACTGATTGTATTCTTGAATCTCCATAAGCTTCGGTGGCCGATTCCCGCTACCTGAAGACAAATCATTAATCAGTGTGGAAATAGCATTTGTAGCTTGAGTGTTTACCACCGCTGCTGCTACTCCCCAGTAGTCAGACTGTGATGCTGGAGGTGCACTCTGAGTCATGTAGTTAACCGGCTGCGAAGACTGTGTGCTCGTCTTCTGTGCTGCTACCGTCCATGGATCCATCACCTGCTGTTGTGGTTGTGTAGTTGCTGGTGTCGGAGTAGTCGGAAAATTCCACATGATCACGAACTTCGAGAAATTCAACACTTAGAAAATTTTCCAAAAACTAGTTCTAGGTTCGCCCAGAATGACTTCAGGTTCGTCCCTTTCTGGAGTAGGTTCGCCCAGAAATACTCTCCCGAATGTAAAATCTCACCAGAAAGTAAAAACACACTAACACTTTTCACGTTCGCCCAAAAAGTTTCAGGTTCGCCCGTTTTAGTTCCAGGTTCGCCCGCACGATCACCCGAATGTGAAAAATATGACCCGAAAGTGAAAAATTCAACAGAAAAATTCTAGGTTCGCCCAAAAACTTCTAGGTTCGCCCAGAAAATACTCAGGTTCGACCAGAAAATTACACCTTCGACAACACTTGTCCAGGTTCGCCCATTTTCTGTTTTTGAAAAACGGTTACACTTTGAAAAACGGTTATTTTGATCTCTGATTTTCAAAAGTTTGTGAATTTGAATGATCTTGATTAGGTTTTGCTTCAGAGATGATTTGGAACAACTTTAATACTTGGAATTTTGAATTTTAACCACAAAATCAACTCTAATTCTTTCAAAAACACTCAAAAACCATTTTTATGCAAAAACAGATGTGAATTGATCAAAATAATGTCCAAATCAGCTCTGAGTTTATCAATTTGTTGTTGTATGATCCTCTATGCTCTGATACCACTTTGTGGAGGATGTTATTTGACACGAAAACAGGATTATATGATCATACAAGTTACAAAACCAGGTGCGGAAACCCTAGCTTTGAACAAACTGATGTAAACTCAAATCAAAACACAATCAAAGTCATTTTCAATCATTTTCATAGATTAACTCATTCATAAACTTGATTACAATATCCAAACAGTTAATCTAGATCACACACACACTATCTCAAACCTCTCTGGAACAACACCTGAAAACACACACACCTAATGACTCTCTTAAACTTACAAAATCACAAAATCTATATATAGGCACTGCACATTCGCCCATTGTGAATGGTCGAATGTGAGGCTTTTCCACATTCGCCCATTTACATGGTCGAATGTGTACCTTCAGTCTTGTTCCATTCCAGATTCGTCCATAGTTAATCTACCTTCGCCCAAACTTTTCTTCCTTCGCCCATATCAATCTACATTCGCCCACTTTAGCCTTTCTAACACATGTTAACTATCCAATCATTAGTCGCAAAACGCATCTACAAAAATTACAAAAAAAAAAAATAATAGCTAAAGCAGAAAATGGCAAACAGTTCTAACAGGTCAAAATGTATCATGTATGTAAAGCTGATAAGAAAGTTAATTTTACAGTTTTGTATGACTTGCTAGTTGCAAGTCATTTTTAAAGTACTAATACTTCCTTCACAACATAAAATAGAAAAGGTTTTTGCATTAACTGGTTACTTTTTGACCCATACCAGATACATACAGGCACTGATATTAACCTGATGGCAGTGTTGTGTAAGGTGGAAACAATCCCAGCAAGCTGCTCAAGACCACCTGAGTTAAGGCTAGACCGGAATTTTAATGAGCACCATCCACCATAACGTGTAGAAAGAGAAATATCTGCAGACCTCTCCATCTTGTGAGCAAATGCAAACTTAAATAAGAGACGAAAAAAAGAGACGCATGGTTGAAGAAAACACGTGGGCGTTAAGTAGAGTTAAACGTTACCACAATGTATCGCCGAACAATAAAGCAACACATACTCACGTCTAAAAATCAAGTTTATTAAGCAAAACATATGATCCAACATCTGGCAGGCATACAACACATCAACAACTCAATAACAACTTGTTAAAAGCCAACAACAATGACAAACGCAACACTACATACGAAACTTCACAACGGTGAAAGAAGAAAGCAACACGCCACCGGTGAAAAAACTTGGTAAGAGGTAGCGGAAAACTATTAGTTGAATGATAGCCAAAAACCCAATTACAAACCCTATGGTCTCCTAAAATACCAAACAACTTCAATTACTCAAGACTTAGAACATGATTAAAAAGAAAATCAGAGTAATTAACGGGCCGTGATTCCTTACCAGTTACTACCGGCTCAACCTCGAGTAGCATATCGTCACCACCACCACTGAACCATCCGCCGCCATCTGTCGCTCTTTGGTTCCTTTCTCATCGCCTTGTCTGACAGCTTTCTGTAGCTAGGCCTCAAAGAAGACACGTTACGCAAAGTTGTTCATTGACTTTGGTGCAGCGATTCGAGGATGAACGACGAAGGTGGAGCACCGGCTTGGATGTTGGAGAATGGTGGGTTCATCGATGGAGAGATAAAGAGGGATAAATGCCATGATTAATTGTTTGTTGAAAGGGTTTTCGGGAAAAGAAGGAAAAAGATGAGTGGAACAAACAGAAAAGAAAAGTCTAGAGAAGGAGGAGAGAGAGAGCGGGGCAAATATGATGGCTTCACATGCTTGTACGTTAGCTTTACCAACTTGTATTGAGGGAAACAGTAAGTTCCCCTCACATCCAAACTTACCATTTGTTTATATATATAATATGTTGAAGGAGTGAAAATGGACAAATGCATTCTGGCAAACATACGTATATTAGCAAGTTTAGAGAAAACCCTAGTTATATTAAATGGCTTGTGGTTTCGCTACTCGTCACAATTCTTTAAGCCCAAATCTGCTTCTCGCAGTTCACCCATTCGTAGTATATTCTTAATTTCAAAAAATTTAATTAAAGTAATTAGTTATACGTAATTTCAATCATATTTTATCTCTAAATATCGTTTTATAATTCATAAATCTTCATTACTAATACTTTTTTTTATTCAACACGTACGTAGATTTTCTAACCTGCTATATATATTGGTTATAGTTCAAATACTAAGTTAACCATCCTTAGTTTATTTATTTCTTTTATTCAATACGTGTAATACATAGGTATTCAAGTACACAACTATGTAATCCAAAAACACAAATTTCAAAAGAAGAATTAGTTCAAAGAGTGTTAATGGTTTGCAACACTTGCCCATAGATTATTAGTCACCTCTCATAATTTTGAAGTTTAGCTTATAATATGCTAATTTTTTTAGTTATAAACTAGCTATATACCCCGGGAGTGTCCCGGGGTTAAAAAATCTAATATGAACTTTCTAAAAAATCAACTTAAAGATGTGTTAAAAAAACTTCTTATCTTATCAAAAGTATGTACCAAACAAACTCAGAATAACAAAAACTAACCCATGTCCATTGTTGAATTAAATCCCCACTCGAGATTGAAAAATCTAATATAACGTAATAAAATCAATACCTCAATGGGAATTCCTTAGTTATAAGGAGGAAGCTTTGCTCCAATGCCATTGGCTCTTGGGAATCTAAAGCAACTCGGCCTGTCTTCATTGGTTGCAACCGCGACAACCATGTGCGTCGGTTCGGGTTCATCTGCTGGAGCCATCACCACCATGTTTGGCAGGCATGCCATGTAGGTTATGTCAAATGCTCCACAATGTGTCGGTCTATCTACGCCAACTAAACCAGCTCTATCCATTGCAAACTGAACAGGTAACTTTTGAATGAATCACCTGATATTTACCAAATCCACTTATCAATTGATAAGATAATTGTCATCTATTAGATATTAGTTATTTAGAACTAATAAGTTATCACTTTGTTTAACATATAAATGTCAGATGTGATGAGTTATTTAACAGCTATAAGTTATGTAACATTGATCAGTTATTACTAATAAGAATTGAAGTGCTCACTTGATCATAGCCTCGTTATAAAAACGATGAATAGATAGCACAAAATGGCTTAAGATCTTCGGTTGCTAAACCGGCTGCAAAAGTAACTGCATATTGTTTCGCGATACAATATCAAAACAACATTTTGGAAACCTCTTCTGGAAGTAATTGTGTCCGGTCCCATCTCCCATGGCTGCCTGTATATAGCAACGATCTTCTTTTCTGGCTCGGCTTCTTTTATAAGTGCTTCTGCAAGAGAGTGTTGGCGATTTTGTCTTGAACTGCTTTCCTGTTGGAACACAACATATATGATGTGAATAATCTCTAATAAATTAATTTTAGACGGGTATAATGTATATAAGTATTTTATAAATATAAAAATACGCAACTTCATATGAGTTGATAATATGGTTTGGTTGATGTGATGATTACGATTGCCCAAATATATTTTTTGTGCTCTGATCACGAAATAATAAATATAAGTGTTTTAGCTAACACTCAAAAATAAATAATCAATTTATTCTTACCTGAAGCATTTGCTTTAAATCACTTGAGTTCGTGACGGCTGCCTAACCAGAGAAATAAGAAAAAAGCCTAACAATATTGATGACATAAAATTTTTAAATAAGGACTAAATATATATGTTTGAATACCTATAACAAAGAAAACACAAGAGTTTAATGAGAGCTGGGTAGATTATAAATATTTAAAATACATGATACACATATAAAACAAATCAAGCCGTAATATTATTGAAACCGGAAAAGAGGAGAGGCGGCGAGGGTGAGGGTGGTGGAACGGTGGAGGTGAGGTTTGGGACTTGGGAGAAAGGTGGCAATGAAGGGAATGTGATGGTGTTAGGGTTTGGATTAACTGAGTTTTTAGGGTTTGAGATGGGGAAGCGATAAAGAATGTAGAGAATAGAATGGCAAAAGGATTAGTGTTTAAGAAAAAAAAAATCAAAAACACTAAAATCTTTAAATTATGATGTCACATGGCAGTTTCATAAAGAGGTTGAAGCCACAATTGTACGCCACGTCAGCAACGTTCAATTCTTTTATATATATAAATAGATATTGCATTCATAAATAAGGCAGGTTATATTGGGATAGTGGGTAAGCAGCCAACAAGCTGCACCGCTATCTCAAGTAAGAGTATAACTTTTTTCACTATCAAGTCTAAATTTAGAGTTAACTGCCAAAACCGTCCCTGTGGTTTGACTCAATATGTCACTCCAGTCTAAACTTTTAAAAATTGCTTGAACAGTCTCTGACTTTTGAAGAAATAAGCCAAAACAGTTCAAAAACTTAACCCAGTTAACTTTTTGACGTTAAGTCAAGGGCAATTTGGTCAAGTCACTTAACATTTTTAAATCAGATAACCCAAGTTCCTTATCCCCTTTTAACTCTAATTCTTCCATTTTCTAGTCATTTCCCTCCCTCTGGTTTCTTCTTCTCCCTCCAACTCCACATTGCTCTGCAAATCTTCTTCTCCCCTGCTCTGATTATCTTCTCCCCGACATTGATCATGGACGACGAGGGATGGAGTGTGTAACCGCTTGTATTTTTTTTTTCAAAAAGGCCTGTAAGTTTCAATATCTATTGTTTTACTTATTATTTTTTTTCTCTAATATTACAATAATAATAAGAATAAGAACACTTTAACAACAATTGTAATATGTATTACAAACATATCAAGTCACAATTACATCCATGAGCTTCGTTGACTGTATAGTTCTTTTGAAAAAAAATAATGATAAACAAATACATAAATAATGCAAAACTCTTTGAAAACATACAAACCGCCAAAAAAAAAATACATGGCAACTTCATCACTTTAGAAGAAACCCGGCTAAAATTCCGCAAATATTCTGGGCAACCATCAAAAATTTCGGCAATGATTTTTTTTAAAAGTTTTAATAAATCACGAAACTTCTAAAAATCAACCCAATCAAATTTATTGTTCCTACGCGTCTTGACCCTTATCAACAACCGGTTAACCTGTACCGTAAATTATGGCTACAAATCCTTATATCAATTATTGTGAGAGAATATTATATAATAATAATTAGGCTTAGACTTTGAAAAGTAGATTCAAGGTTTATGGTTTTTGTAATCGAATAAGTATTATTTTGTTTGAGGTGATTTTAGATATTGTGGTCATGGCATGGTGGTTTGGTTGGGTGTCTGGTTTGTGTGAGGCGGCGGTTCGAATCTTACATTGTGTTCTGTTGGGGTATTTTTTTTTATTTTTTTTAAAGAGTTATCAGACACGTGGCCTTACAGTGGGCTGCACACCTGTTTCCCACTTGGTTTTTTTTTTGTTCAAAGTTTTATCAGCATATAAAAACAGGCTGCATGCCATTCTTTACAATTTTTCTTACGGTCTGATTTACATCGCTTGCTATCGCTCAGCTGGAAGGTAAGTTATAACGATTCTATCATGAACGTCTGGCTTCTGTGTCATTGTAATGGGTGTGTCGTCGTTTATTAAGTTATATAATTTTCAAACATGTGTCAAACTTGATTTGTTTTTAAAATTTATTAGCCGTTACATGTGAGTGTCAAAGTTGTTTTTGGGTAAATGGTGGTGTTTTCTTTACTTGCATGTGGGTGTGAAGCAAATTTTTGGGTTGTTTTTTTAATCTTTGTTTTTTTTTTGTGACGATTGGGTTCAAAATGCGTGTGTTTTGTTTGTTTCTATGGTGGTATAGAGTAAATTTGTTTGTAATATTTGTAAATTTTGTGTTCATGATCTTTATGTTTGTCCAAGTTTTCCTCTGTTGTGATTTTTTAGTTGTTTTATATTTGTGACGATTGGGTTGCATGCAAGATGGCGTTTATGTTTGTTGAAGTTTTGTTACGGTTGTATGGTTTATATTTTGCTATTGGCGTTGTTGTAGGATGTGTTATTATTAGTTTTGATGTGTGTTTTAACAGGGTTGTTTTTGAAAGATTGGTTGTTTTGGTAATAATAATGTTTGGAATTTTTAAAACTGTTGATATTTTTTGGGGTGGTTTGGTTGTGACAAGTTTATTTGTTAGATTATGATTGTTTGTATAATGATTAGTTAACATTTGTTACAGGTTTTGCTGCGGATTTGGATTTTGCTGGTGTTTATGTTGGTATGTTTACTGTTCTTAGTTTGTGTTATTAGATAGGCGTTAATGTTTATATTTTGTTTTGTGATAAGTTTTGGGTATGTTTACGCCTTTTTTATAATCGACATTATGATATATACAAGCGTTTTGTGGTTTGACGCCAAAAGCCAGTAGCGAGCTGTTTTGCAAACAGTCAGTGGTGGTGGTGATTCTGGCAAGGCAGTGAGTAATTCGCTAAGCACGAAATTTGGATTTTCGTTGAAGATAACAAAGAGAATCAATGTTTACTGTTCTTAGTTTGTGTTATTAGATAGGCGTTAATGTTTATATTGTGTTTTGTGATAAGTTTTGGGTATGTTTACGCCTTTTTTATAATCGACATTATGATATATACAAGCGTTTTGTGATTTGACGCCAAAAGCCAGTAGCGAGCTGTTTTGCAAACATTCAGTGGTGATGGTGATTCTGGCAAGGCAGTGAGTAATTCGCTAAGCTTGAAATTTGGGTTTTCGCTGAAGATAACAAAGAGAATCATGCTGATGTACGTTGTGATGGGAGATATAGTGCGCTGTAATTAAATGACTGTAGGTGGCCTTAAGAACGCCTTAGAATGTCCGGAAGACAGTTGTTTAACGTTGTATAAAAGCTTTGATAAGGGCAGGAACCAACTGGTATTTTAACTTGGTTGTCTTGCTTTTGGCGCTGCATTGAACAATCAGCAGTGATCACTTTGGGTCAGTGGCAGCAACTTTTAAGATGATTCTGCAGTTACGGCTTTGGGTGAAAAAGTATAGGCTGTCTTTGGTCTTTTAAGATGAATACATAGTGGCTGAAAGGAATTAAGTAAGCTGAAATGATTAGTGGTGACCCGTTTGGGTCTGCAGTGGTAATTATTAAGGTTATAGTGTGATTGCAGATCGAGTTAGCTAAGTTGTTGCGCAAATAGCGATCTGAATAAGAATGCATAGGGTGTGTTTGGTCTTTTGATATGAGTATGCAGTCATTGAAACGAATTAGCTAAGCTGTTACATAAATATTTGTACAATTATTACGTGTTGTGCTCTCTGATTCAGAACATATGTGTATCGTACGTTGGAATATGTAAAATATTCTGCACGTATAACTCAGTTGGTTGGTAAGACATTGTAGGTTTGTTTAGGAGTCTGGAATTTTGAGTTGTAAGAGAAACAGAAAGCAGATAGGACATTAGAGTGGGTCAGTTGAGTTTATACGCATTGCAGAAGTTTGTAGCGCTTTATTTTACAGGTGATAAAGTGAATTATAGTGCCTAGGATTACGATTGGTCAAGTTTTGCCGACTGTTTAGGAATAGGTATTAAGAATGTCAATTGTATGTGTGCGCCTATGCATGTGTCATAATAACCCTGGATATATTTCGTATATTGGGTATTTGATTATTACCTGTTTACTGTCAGTCTTCAAGGTCAAAGCGACGCCGGACTAATGTTGTGTCTACGTCTGGCGCAAGTTCACCACCCTTAGAGACTGATGTTGGTTCGTCTTCGACATCAGAGTTGCCTATCTTGCCACCAAGCCGCCGACAGACATCGTACAGAAATACAATGTTACGGCGACGTCGGGGCGTTCAATCTGTTGCGTCACATATCAGTGCTGATGCAATTCAAGATGTGAATGCATTAACGGTTTCACCTTTCTATATTGATTTTGGTGATTACACAGAGGTTTGTGAATTTTGCGGCACACTTTTTTGGTTGGAAGAGCGTCTAACAGGGTATCCAGTTAGTGCTCGACCACGTTATAATCGTTGTTGCCGGGGTGGAAAAGTTGAACTGCAATATCCTTCTGAACCACCACAGGTATTAAAAGATCTTTTTTTAAATTCTGAGTTTATGTCCAACATAAGAGCTTATAATGCGATGTTTTCTATGACTTCATTTGGTGCAAAAGTGAATGAGGAAATAAATCATGGTAGTGCACCATATGTTTTTAAAGTAGCAGGGCAAGTGTCACATTGGCTTGGTTCTGTATGCCCATTACCTGGTGATGCGCCGCGTTTCCTACAAATGTACATTTTTGATGGTGAAAACGAGGTAGCTAATCGTATTCGATTCTTCCAGAATTTGGATTTTTCCGGTTTAGTTTCCAATATAGTGTCCTCTTTGACACAAATGTTAGATGAGGTGAATGGATATGTGCAATTATTTCGTATGGCAAAAGACATGTGTGCGCATTCTGAGGTTCCAAACTTTCAAATCCGTCTTTACAATCGCGCCTCAGATAAACGTTATGATGTGCCGTCTGCAAATTGTTTGGGTGCTATTTTATGTGATACAGATCAAGTATCATCACAGTTTGATGTGATTATTAGGAGTAAAGACGGTATGCCACATAGGGTTAGTAAATTACACTCATCTTATATGCCATTACAATACCCTCTTCTTTTCCCTCGTGCGGAACAAGGATGGTCGCCAGATTTGCGGTTGAAAATCCCGGTTGCTGATATTGAGAATATTGATGATTCTGTTATAGCTGATGCAGACACAAACGAAATGCCTACGGTTACAACCACAGTCTCTGATGATTCAAAATTAACACCAATAATGTTCTATAGTTATCAAATACATGATCGCAAAGATGTATACACACATTTGCTTAGGGCATCCAGATTACTACAACAATATTTGGTAGATGCATACATATGTGTTGAGCATTGTCGATTAGAATATTATAGGTTACATCAAGATGAATTTCGCTGTGAATTTTTGCAAGGAGTTCATGATGCGATATCTAGAGGCGATAATGACGCTAATAGTATCGGGAAACGAGTTATTTTGCCTGCGTCTTTTACGGGTGGACCACGATATATGTACAAGCATTATCAAGATGCTTTGGCTATATGTCGTGTGCACGGAAATCCTCAGTATTTTATTACTTTCACATGTAATGTACGCTGGCCTGAAAACAAAAGGCATTTAGATTGTGTGGGTGTTTCCAATGCACAAGATCGTCCAGATATTGTTGCTAGAGTGTTTCAGCTGAAAGTGCGTGCTTTTATGAAACATCTACGAAAAGCCAAGCCATTTGGTGATGTCACGGCAGGTATATATTATTTTTATACCATTTTGCTGTGTTAGATTGTTTGAGGCTGTGTATGTGAACACAATCTTACATTGGTTTTAATATGCTCAGATTTGTACACTATTGAATTCCAAAAAAGAGGTCTTCCACACCGTCATACTTTGCTATGGGTGGCAAATGCCTATGCTATACGTGATGCAAGCCAGGTGGATCAGTATATTTCTGCTGTTATTCCAAATGCGTCGACCAACCCAGCTTTACATAAGATTGTTACTGATTTTATGTTACATGGACCGTGTGGTTTAGCCCGTTTGAATTCACCATGCATGAAAGATAGAGTTTGTAGCAAAAAGTTTCCAAAGCCATATGAAAATGTAACACGTTTTGATAGTGCTGGTTATGTACACTACAAGAGGCCTTCAGATGGCGTGCCTTTTCTTAAAAATGGTGTACCGCTTGACAATGGATTTGTTGTTCCGTATAATGCAAATTTGTTATTGCATTTTGATGCACATATAAATGTTGAGTATTGTGGGTGGACAATGCTAATCAAATACCTGTTTAAATACATTTCTAAAGGTGCAGACAGAATTCGATTTGCAATATCTCAAGATATAGCACAATCAAACAGTCAAGCAAATAGTAAACCAGAAGTTGTTGATGAAATTAGCAATTATGTGGAGGGTCGATTTATTTGTCCGCATGAGGCAATGTGGAGAATTTTTGGTTTTTACATTCATAGTAGAAATCCAGCCGTCCAAGTTCTGGCTGTTCATCTTGAGGGAAAACAAAATTTGACTTTTAGGCAATCACAACGCCTTACTGATATTGCGTCAAATCCTAATGTTGGTAAAACGACACTCACAGAATGGTTTGCAAATAATATGAAACAAATGACTAATAGTCAAACATCAGTGCCTGTGGGTGTTGACTTACGTTACATTGATTACCTAACAAAATTTCGTTGGGAAGCCTCATCCAAATCGTGGGAAATTCGAAAAAGCAAAAGGGAACCTGCAATAGGCAGGCTGGCATATGTACATCCAACATGTGGTGAGTTATTTTATCTTCGGTTGTTACTAACTTATCAAAAAGGATGTTGTTCTTATGCGGATTTAAGAACTGTGTCTGGAGTTACTATGCCAACTTTTAGAGAGGCGTGTGAGGCTTTAGGATTAATAGGAAATGACAGAGAATGGGAAACCGCTTTGACTGAGGCTGCAACATGGGCTACATCTATTGAATTAAGATCTTTATTTGTTTGCATTGACGTGGGCGGATATACACATAATTTTACAATGAATAAACACACGTTTTGCTTTAATATTTATAAAAATGGTTTAGACCTTAATATTAAAACACACACATTAGGGCAAGTGTACCCTGTCATATATGTAGTAGGTACAGATAAGAACCAAGTATCGATCCATGGACGCGCGCGGAGCAATGATACTAAAACTCTATCCCCGATTCACCAGTAAGTAAAAGATAAGTTTGAGTTTTGTTTAAAACTAAATTAATTCTAAAACATGTAAATAACGCATATAAGACTCCAAATAGAAAATATAACTATGAACACAACCCTAGCATGTTATCTACAAATCATATAAAACACAGGCGTGTGACCAACATTCCCATTTTCCAACAGTTAGTGTCCCTCTCGGGCATCCTAACATGACAACTATACAGAAAGCTAACACGAATACACACGTTAACCACTTCAAGTTGTTCATTAGCGAGCAGCTGATATAATCTCATGTGGATCTTTAAATAAAGGTTAGTATCACCTTTCGGGAGTCCTCAACCGCACTAGTTCAGGAAAGCAATATCGAATACACAATACGACCACCTAGACTAGCATAAAGTAGATCATTTCACAAACTATTCCATTTTACCAACTTTGAACACAAATCTACTAAGATCGCCATTTTCACCAAAATAACTAACAAAGATATTTAACCGTGTCAAAGATTGGTAACGACACCATTAAGCTTTTAAAACTCTTTTACGTGCCGCTAAACATTCATAATCGTTATTCAAGCGACTTTAACCAAACCAATACCCGGTTACAGTTTCATGGTGTAAACTTTATCAACAAGTTAACTAGTTTACTACCGGACGATTAAACGGACGGTTTCTTCAACAAGTAATCCGCCTAACACATTCGACAATCATCAAAGTCACTAAAACATAATCATAAATCCAACAACAATGAAACAAGGTTGCACTATGATCATCAAGATCCAGACATGAAAAACGCCAAATTAATACAAAACGCGATTTCATACAAACGATTGTTTTAACTACACACGATTACTAGATATTATCCGTAGACTATAATACAATACATAAACGACACAAACAAGCCAAAATATTCAGATTTGAGCAAACTTAAAGTTTATAGATCAAACCATAAATGTTGAATGTGAAGGATTGGATGATGTTAGATGATTAGGATGAGATCCCGAGCTTGTCAAACGCCTCACCAGTAGCTTGGAATGTCCAGAAATTCGCCCAAAATCGCTCTCCAAAACCCAATCAACCTTCACAGTGGGCTGTGTTCTGTATTTAAGCTGATCTCGAAGTTGTGCACGGTCAGGTGCACGGCCGTGCTCCTGGCCGTGCACTTTTACTTTGTTGAGTTGACGTGCAAGTGGGCTAGTGGGCAAGTGGCTGAAGCATTCCTGAAAATATCTTCACTTGGCACGGGCGTGCCATAAGGGTGCACGGCCGTGCTGATCTTGGTGCTGGCGAGCAAATGGGGGTGCACTGCCTGTGCACCTGGCCGTGCACCTTTGTTCCCGAGCAAATGTGAACCGCACGGGGGTGCACAGATTTGGCACCCCCGTGCACAACTTCCAGACTTGGTCAATTTTGTAGAAGTTGTCCGTCTTGTCCGTTTTTAGCCCGGTTTCTTCGACTTTGTCTTCGAGGCACCGTTTAAGACCTGAAATAAATATATAAAGCGGTTAAGTACCAATTTCGTGCAATTAGGGTCGAAAACGCGTATTTTGGGAGTTTAATCGGGGATTTAAATATGTATATTTTAACGTATATCAAACCTCCCCACACTTGAACTTTGCTTGTCCTCAAGCAAACAACAAAACATAAATAAACGAAAAACACGCCAAGAGGCAACAAAGACAAAATATAACCTGTACAAACGATAATAATCAAAGCCCACATAAGATATAAACAGGGGACAAGATACTAAAAAGCAACGACTCGCTTCCGATCCACAAATCATGCTAACCCGTACACGACTCACAATGTTCACACACACTCGGTTTTATTTATGATACATACATGTAATGTGTATGTGTAAATCGCTCCATCGCCAAGACAATGAATCGTGTAATATCATAAGCTTGTCAAAAGATCTAGTCTTCACCAACTAACGTGTGAAAAAGCAAAAATCAAGAGGTCTTATGAGGGTTGTAATGTCAGGCAGGGGTAAGGGTGTAGAATGGAAATATAAACAGTGACGAAAAGGCTAAAACTCGGCGGTTAAGTCTAACTAAACTGAAGCAAAAACTACTATACAATACATACGCGAACATAACCGCATTTTATTCAAATCGAGCTAAACACACAATTTCTAACTTTAAAGCTCTAAAAACTGCTCGATCACTGCTAACTCACCCTATTTTAGGGTGTTCTATTTTTAAGGAATTTTCTGGATTTTTTTTTATATCTAAGATATAACTGATATAGAAACACGAATATAAACAACAAACGGGCTCTAAATATACAAACCCGAACTATTTACAACGCAAAAACGAGTCAAACATTAACCTAAACCGAGCTTTAACACAAAAAGTTTAAAAGAAAAAGGCTAAATTTGGGTAAGTGGCGAAATGGTACGGTAAACAAGAAAAAACACGGGATTAGGTTCAACATGGTTAACTAGGGGATAATGTTTGGGTGCGGGAAAACAGATAAAACGAAAAGAAAAGGCTTAAATCAAAAGGTTATCCTAAATGCCTCTATCATGTTCGTACAGTCTCACACGTTTCTGATCTAAACAAGTATGCTAATGACAAGTTCTAAATTACACAAAATGACAAGTTCTAAATTACACAAAACATCCGGTTCACTCGAAAGCATGTCAAAGAAATAATAATATACTTTAAGGCTCAAATGCTCACGTAACCGGAAGGAAATGGGTGCAAGTGTACGAATCTAACACGCTCGTATCTCATCTGTTTGTCGTGCCTCGAGTTATCTTTATCAAAATTTAGTTAGGCTTGATGTTTATAATAGAATATATACATATATGTACTTTTAAAGGTTTTTTTTTTTTAACATATATATATATACAAGAGGACAAACAAGATATAATCCCTCCCCACACTTGAAATTCACATTGTCCCCAATGTGACGATAGACAGCGTTTATGAATTAGCTATCTATTGTGGGAAAAAGGAGAATAATACTCCCCTGGTGTCGAAGAAACGCCCGGGTAAGTGGACGGCATGAGCCCCGATAACGGTGCTCGCCAGTTCCCTGCAATATCAACATTCTTGACAAAAACAAACTCATCAAAACCATCAAGCACATCCGCATGTTTAGCTAAATTAAAATACCGAAAGCGATAAAAATACTGAAAAAGAAATAGTTCAAAAACAAATGCTAAAATGTCTTGGGTACGCAGAACCGAAAAGAACATACTGAAAGCATAAATAAATAAACACTAACAACTGGTTTCCCCAACCCCTCTGGTGCTGACTGGAGCTTCCTGGCTGGTCGCCAGGAGCACCTCTCTGAGTGAACCTGGGAGGACTGCTGAAGTAGCCTGGATGAGCTCTCTCCAAACCTGAAAATAAATAGTCAAAACCAGCACGGATATCGTCCTGCACCTGCTCCAGACCGGTGCGCAGGTACTGCTGCTCCTGCTGGTATGTCCCCTGCTGTGCACTAATCTGCTGCACTGTCAGGTCCATGGTCTGGAACTGCTGATAGAACTCTGGATAGGAGGGGATCCCAGGAGGCCATTGCTGCTGATCGGGACGCGGTGGTGTCTGAGGTGGCGTCCCTGTCGGAAGGGGAGGCGATCCGCCTCCCTCGTGCTCATGGCCTCCTCCCGGCTGCTCAACATCTACCATGTGCTCATCCTCAGGGGGTGTGGGGTCCCAAATTACCGCATGTGAGATGAGGCGTGGTCCCGCTGGTGTACTCACTACTATCTTCTGCTTCCCCAGCGAGCGCAGATCAATGAAGGACCCATTTGTGACAAGCTCTAGTCCAGCTTTGACCTCGTCGGTCAAGATGTCCAAGGCCTCACCGATCATCGTGGTGTATTCACCCCCATGAATCTCACTCCCGTCTTTGGTGCCCCCGGCAGTGAGAAAGAACTCGGCCATTCGTGTGGCCAAGTTCAAGGGGGCACCCTCAACTATATGGTAGAAGTATAAAAGATCGGGAGTAGGACAGTTCCCCGAACTGTCCTTTCGAGCACATATGGTGTGACTAAAAACGTGGTGAAGCAGACGAAGTAATGGGTCCCTAATCTTGGTTGCCTTGGACTTTCGTGGATTATATGGCGGTCCAATGGCAATCCTCGACCAAAAAGCGCCCCTCTCATCATTATCAGCAAAAGAATGAGTCGTCGGGAAATCCTCTGACTCTGTCTCTAGCTCATGGTATATTCCCAGCATTCTTCCCAATCTAGCAACCAATATTTTATGCCACTTCCCCCCCAACCTAAACTTAATGTCTTTCTCATGGAACGTCTTTTGCTCCCCCCTCTTTCGGTTTCTTATATTGGTAGGTAGCTAAAAACTCGAGCGTAGGCTGAAGGTATACCGGTCGGTTTATGGTCAATAGGTTCAACATCTGGGGTGAAATCATCGCATCAAACCTGGCACGCTGGTTAAGCGTGTCCAGCAGCCCCAGGTTGAGTCGAAGAGGATGCCCAATTGACCGTCTCCGGTTCCATCACTTAGTGAATTCTGGGATGCACGGGGCGTCCCTGGCCTTTCGGTTATCAAAATCGGTGAACTTAGCTGCCATCTGCACAAAAAATTGACGATTCAGCTGTTAGAATACCAAAAATAGAAGTCCCGGATGTCCAAAATGGACTTCTGTACGTTCTGACCTGAATCTGTTAAGGGTGCACGGTCAAGTGCACGGCCGTGCACCTGGCCGTGCAGCCTTGATTTACAAGCACAGGTCTGGGGGTGCACTGCATCGTGCACTGCAGTGCACTTGGTCATGCACGGTCAACTGCACGGGCGTGCGCTTGGCCGTGCATGACTGCACAGTTTGCAGAAAATCGTGATTTTTGCAACAAACTTTCCCAAAATCCCCAAATCATAACTTTTCTTTAAAGATTAACAATATAAACACGATTTGGGGTGGTGAGTGCAAGGTTTTATTAACAATAAACAAAAGCTAAACAATACAAATTAAAACTAAACAAGATTAGATAATAATTTGGGGGTTTATTAAACTTTATGAAGGAAACCCCCAAATCAAGACCTAGAACATGAAATACTAACAGATCTAAGCTACAAATACAAAGTATGAGTGCAATTTTATGAAGAGATTCATACCTTAGTTGGTTAGAAGGAAAGGAGTGAAGAAACGAGTACAAAAGTGATGATTTTCGGGTGTTTTCTTAGTGGGGAACGTGGGTGCGGTTGGGGGTGCAAGGAGATTAGGTTTTATGAAGTTAAGGATGTATTTATACCCACGTGAGTGGGCTGAGCTTTTTTGGCTCGCACGGTCATGTGCACGGGCGTGCACCTGGCCGTGCACATCCTCTTTGCACCTACTCTTGCACCCCAGTGCACTGGTTTTGCACGGTCAGCTGCACGGAAGTGCGCTTGACCGTGCCAAACCTGCAGATCTGCAGTTTTGAGGCTGCAGCTGCAATCTTGCGCGCAGCAGTCCCGTATTGTCCGAAAACATCATCTTTACTCATTTTAACCTGTTTGGCGCCTGTTTGCGCTCCACTGCTCCTTCCGGCTCTGATCATACCTGTATGAACCTGCACAAAACTCGAAAATGACATTAAAGCTAAGAAATTTAAACTAAGTTAAAAACTAACTAACTAATTACCTACTACCCCAATTGGCGCGCCCATACGCGCCGTGCTATATTTATTAACGAGTCGCTAGCTAGACTCACTTCCCCACACTTTATGAGGCGTGTGGGGCGTAGAGATCGATCTCCTCTACGGTTTGGTCAACCGGCCCTTCAATATAGACTTTTAGGCGATGACCGTTGACTTTGAAAGTCAACCCCTCAGAATTTGCGATCGAGACAGCACCGTACGGATATATTTCCTTAACGGTGTACGGTCCTGTCCAGCGGGATTTCAACTTTCCAGGAAAGAGGCGCAGGCGAGAATTATAAAGCAAAACTAAATCGCCTACCTGAAAATCTTTCTGGCTTTTCAGGCGACTGTCGTGCAGTCTCTTTGTGCGCTCTTTATACAATATCGAGCTCTCATAGGCCTGCTGCCTAAGCTCCTCCAGCTCGTGAATCTGTAAGAAACGGGTCTCACCGCCGGTCTTAAGATCCAAATTCGCCGTTTTAAGAGCCCAGAATGCCCTATGCTCCAACTCGACTGGGAGATGACACGCTTTTCCATAGACCAGCCGAAAGGGAGTCATCCCAATAGGCGTCTTGTAGGCAGTTCTAAAGGCCCACAGCGCGTCATCAAGCTTGTCAGCCCAATCCTTGCGGTTTTGATTAACCGACCGCTCAAGGATTCGCTTCAATCCACGGTTTGTGACCTCCACCTGTCCACTTGTCTGTGGATGATACGGGGTGGATAACCTGTGGTGAACACCATATCGTGCTAATGCGCGATCAAGCTGCGCATTGCAGAAATGCGTGCCACGGTCACTAATCAGTGCCTTTGGGGCACCAAACCGTGAGAACAAGCCTCTAACAAACCTCACGACTACTCGGGCATCATTTGTGGGTAAGGCTTGCGCCTCAGCCCACTTTGACACATAGTCAACCGCCACGAGTATGTATTTATTACCCCGTGAGGAGGGGAATGGTCCCATGAAGTCTATGCCCCAAATGTCAAAGACCTCACAGACTTGGATGGGATTCTGCGGCATTTGGTCGCGTGCCGATATGTTCGTCGCCCTCTGGCACGAATCACATGCACCGACCAATATCTGAGCGTCACGGAAAAGTGTGGGCAAATAAAACCCGGAGTCTAACACTTTTTTGGCAGTGTGATTCGCTCCGTGGTGACCTCCGGTAGGCCCCTTGTGACAATCACGCAATATCTGCGCCGCCTCAACCCCGAACACGCAACGGCGAATCAGCTGATCCGCCCCGACCCGGAACAAAAATGGGTCGTCCCAGAAGTAATGCTTGAGGTCCGCAAAGAACTTCCTCTTTTGCTGGTGCGTCAATCCTTTGATAAGGATCCCGCACGCGAGGTAGTTCGCAAAATCCGCGAACCATGGCGATACATCTTCCACCGACTCAACGCTCATCAAGAACTCGTGGGGAAAATTGTCATTAATGGTATCCCACGCGCAGTTCTCGGCATCATCATGCTCGAGTCTGGACAGATGATCAGCGGCAACATTCAGGGCACCCTTCTTGTCCTGAATCTCTATATCGAACTCTTGCAGCAACAGGATCCACCTAATCAGGCGCGGTTTCGCGTCCTGTTTGCTAAAAAGGTATCGGATCGCTGCATGGTCCGTATAGACAATGGTCTTCGACAGCACTAAATACGATCTAAACTTGTCGAATGCAAACACTACAGCTAGAAGCTCTTTCTCAGTCGTGGTGTAATGCTCCTGAGCATCATGAAGAGTCTTACTAGCGTAGTAGATCGGGTGGAAGTGCTTGTCCTTCCGCTGTCCCAAGACCGCCCCTATCGCGAAGTCACTCGCGTCGCACATGATCTCGAATGGCAGCTCCCAGTCGGGTGCTACCAATATAAGGGCCTCCACAAGCAAACACTTTAAAAGCCCGAAGGCTTTCAAACACTCTGCACCAAACACAAACGGTGCATCCTTCTCTAACAGACGGGTCATCGGACGGGCGATTTTTGAAAAGTCTTTGATGAATCGCCTGTAAAATCCCGCATGACCCAAAAAGCTGCGGATCGCTCTAACAGAGGAGGGCGGGGGGAGCCTAGAAATGATATCTACTTTGGCAGGATCAACCTCCAACCCATTCTGGGAGACCTTATGCCCTAGTACTATTCCTTCCTTCACCATGAAGTGGCATTTTTCCCAGTTTAGCACAAGACTGGTCTCCTTGCACCTCTGAAGCATCCGCTCCAGATTTCCCAGACACTGATCGAAAGAACTCCCAAAGACTGAAAAATCATCCATGAATACCTCCATGGAGTCCTCGATCATGTCGTGGAAAATGGCAATCATGCAACGCTGGAAGGTCGCTGGCGCATTGCACAGCCCAAATGGCATACGCCTGTAGGCGAATGTGCCAAAAGGGCATGTGAAGGTCGTCTTATCCTGGTCCACAGGATCGATAGGGATCTGGAAATACCCCGAGAAACCATCAAGGAAACAATAATACAACTTCCCCGACTGTCGTTCCAACATCTGATCGATGAATGGAAGCGGGAAGTGATCCTTGAGGGTGGCGTCATTGAGCTTGCGATAGTCAATGCAAACTCTCCACCCCGTGACGGTCCTCGTAGGAATCAACTCATTCCTATCATTCGTGACCACCGTTATGCCACCCTTCTTGGGCACGACGTGCACAGGACTAACCCAAACAGAATCCGAGATAGGATATATCAATCCAGCATCAAGCAATTTAATCACCTCGGATTTAACAACCTCTTGCATGTTCGGGTTCAGACGCCTTTGGTGCTGCGCACAAGGCTTGTGGACATCCTCCATCAAGATTTTGTGAGTACAGAATGAGGGATTAATTCCCTTGATGTCCATGATCTTCCAGGCAATTGCCCGCTTATGAAGTTTCAAAACTTTCAACAACTCGCTCTTTTCTTCCACAGACAATGAAGATGATATGATCACCGGTAAACGCCCCTCCTCATCCAGAAATGCATACTCGAGATGCGGTGGGAGCTCTTTCAGCTCTAAAGACGGTGGGTCCTCAACAGACGGCTTCGCCTTCTCCTCTTCCTCTCGCTCAATCTCCACAAAACGCTCCGGACTTCAGGAACCATCATCACCAATCTGATAGACTGGCTGCTCATCTCTATGGCCCTCCTGCATAATGCCATCTAGGCTCCCACACAACAGATGTGTGTCCGAAACATCTCTCTCCCAAGCACCTCTGACATGAGAGCTGACACACTGGTCTACTATATCAAGATAGTATAGTGTATCGTCCTGGCTCTCAGGATGGCGCATCGACCTCTGAATGTCAAAAGTCACGTGCTCATCATTCACTCGGAGTGTGATCTGGCCCGCAGCCACGTCAACAATCGTCCTTGCCGTGTTAAGGAAAGGACGTCCGAGAATCAGAGGAACTTTAGAGTCCTCATCCATATCCAGGATAACAAAGTCCACCGGGAAAACAAATTTGTCAATCTTGACAAGCATATTTTCTACAAACCCCCGTGGATACTTGATCGAGCGATCAGCAAGGCGAATACTCATCCTGGTGGGTGAAGGTTCACCCAGATCCAACTTCTCAAAAACCTTATAAGGCATAAGGTTTATGCTGGCCCCGAAGTCTGCAAGTGCATTACTGACAGTCATGTTACCTATCAGACAAGGGATGGTAAAGCTACCAGGATCTCCCATCTTCATGGGCAGTCTATTCTGCAGAATTGCAGAGCAGTTCTCGTTCAACAGAACGCAGGACAGGTCCTCAAGTTTTTGCTTGTTTGTGAGGATGTCCTTCAGAAATTTCGCGTACTTAGGCATCTGGGCCAAGGCTTCCACAAACGGGATGTTTATGTGTAGCTGTTTGAACAGCTCAAGGAATTTCCCGTATTGGGCCTCGTCCTTCTGTTTCCTAAGTCTGCTAGGGTACGGGACAGGAGGAGTGTAATCTGTGACTGGCTTCGGTAACTGTGCTGTACTTGCTGGGACTCGCCTAGCGTGCACCTCGTCCGAAGACTCAGTCTGGACCGTCTCAGTGATCGGTGGTGAGTCCGATGTGTCAGGTCCCGTGGTTTTACCCCTCCTCGTCATTATGGCATTCACATGCCCCCTCGGATTCGGCTCAGTGTTGCCCGGAAGACCACCCTGCTGTCTCTCAGACATCATCTTTGCCATCTGGCCAACCTGGTTCTCTATGGCCTGCATCGACGCCTTTTGGCCCCTCATCTCTCCCTTATAATTCGTAAAGCGCTCCTCATGCTGCTGGTAGCGCTGCTCAGCGATCTGATTGGTATTAGAGGTGTTGGTAAGGAGCTGCGACATCATCTCCTCCAGCTTAGACATACCATGAGGGGCGTGCTGCTGGGAGCTGCTCCCGGCGCCCTGGTTCTGGTATTGGTTCGGTCTCTGCTGGGACGATTGACCACGAGACTGGTAGGGCTGTTGGTTGGACTGGTAAGGCTGTTGGTTGGACTGGTAAGGCTGTCGGTTGGACTGGTAAGGCTGTTGGGACTGTTGTGGTGCGGGGGCCCTCTGCTGATATCCGAGCGGGTTCTGGTTAGAGGAACCAGATCTCCACCCGAAGTTCGGGTGATTTCTCCAACCCGGATTATAAGTGTTACTGTAGGGGTTATTCTGGGGTCTCGTCTGATTGCCCATATAATCCACTTCCTCGTGGCCTGTATACATCACCCCCTGAGCACACGCGCCAGGCTCGTGAGATACCCCGCACTGCTCACACAAACAATCGGACTGCGCTACGTGCTGCTGAGAGTTATCGAATCTCGTAGCCAGAGCCGCTATCTGTGCCGAAATCGCCGTATAGTTATCCACGGCATGCACACCAGCCTTGGCAGATGAAGATCTAGATCTATCACTCTGCCGGGATTTAGATTTTTGGGACGCCTTTTCAATAATGCTCCACGCTTCCCTAGGAGACTTTGTTCCGATGTCTCCCCCAGCGTATACATCAAGGCGTTCCTGAGACGCATACCCGAGTCCCTGATAAAAAGTTTGCACCAAATGCCTTTTCGAAAGCTCATGGTGCGGGCAACTCAAGAGTAGGTCTTTAAACCTTTCCCAGGCCGTGTACAATGATTCATCGTCATCCTGACGAAAAGTCATGATGCGATTCCTCAGTTTTTGTGTCTTTTCAGGAGGAAAATATTGCTGCATGAACTGTTGTGACAACTCTGCCCAAGTCGTGATCGACCCTGCGGGTTGTGACAGAAGCCAAGTCCGGGCTTTGTCCCGCAATGAGAATGGGAAGAGTCTCAAACGTATAGCATCATCGGAGATGCCTTGCATCTTAAAGGTGGCTAAAACCTCCAAGAATGCAGCAATATGTCGGCCTAGATCCTCGTGTTCCAGTCCACCGAATTGCACTGAGTTTTGTATCATATTCACGATACTAGATTTGATCTCGAAATGTTCAGCCAAAATAGCCGGCCGGACAATACTCGGCGCGAGTCCATCTCCTCCTGGACGACCACTATCATTCAGCGGAATGTCGTCATCCGCCATGATAATGTCGCTTCCGGCGTCCGAACCGTCGTCGTCGGCCAGATCGTGCCTCGCCTCCTCAACTGGGACCTCGATTCTAGGGGCAGAAATAAGAATATCAGAAACAAGACGTAATTTATGAAGTCTAATCCGCTCGCTTCTCCTCAAGACACGCCTCCGCTCCTCGTCAGAAAGATCACCAGAAGGCCCGGGGTTTGCGGATATCAACCTGCAAATAAGAATGATACAGTTGCAGCAGGCGAATATATGACAAACCCAAAAGGCGATAAAAGACAGAAAAATAAATAAAGAATCCATAAATACATACGAAAACAACGGAAAGCAACAAACTCGAGAAAATCAAAATAAAAACAAATAGAATCAATAGAATGAACAGAAATAAACAGACTAAGCCTAAAGCTATACAACGAATGAAATTAATAATCAGTTCAAATACGAACAAATAAATCTAATCAATCGAATAACGAACTAATTAAATTCATAGACAAACCAATCAATCCACAAATCAATCAATTAAATCTATCAACAACCTAATGAACGAATAATCAAATCAAACAATCCTATAAGCAGATAAATGAACGAATCTATATACTAACCTATAAACCAACCTAGAATCAATTCAAAATATCAACAGACAAATAAATCAAATAAGCATTCAATAAATCATATATGCAAAGAAATGAATGAAATAACAAATCAAAGAAGTATAAACAAGTATTCACAAGTATGTACACTGGTAAAAAGTTGACTCGGTTCGTTCCTAAAGCTCGTCGCGTCCCCGGCAACGGCGCCAAAAACTTGAAGTGTGCGGATATACACATAATTTTACAATGAATAAACACACGTTTTGCTTTAATATTTATAAAAATGGTTTAGACCTTAATATTAAAACACACACAATAGGGCAAGTGTACCCTGTCATATATGTAGTAAGTACAGATAAGAACCAAGTATCGATCCATGGACGCGCGCGGAGCAATGATACTAAAACTCTATCCCCGATTCACCAGTAAGTAAAAGATAAGTTTGAGTTTTGTTTAAAACTAAATTAATTCTAAAACATGTAAATAACGCATATAAGACTCCAAATAGAAAATATAACTATGAACACAACCCTAGCATGTTATCTATAAATCATATAAAACACAGGCGTGTGACCAACATTCCCATTTTCCAACAGTTAGTGTCCCTCTCGGGCATCCTAACATGACAACTATACAGAAAGCTAACACGAATACACACGTTAACCACTTCAAGTTGTTCATTAGCGAGCAGCTGATATAATCTCATGTGGATCTTTAAATAAAGGTTAGTATCACCTTTCGGGAGTCCTCAACCGCACTAGTTCAGGAAAGCAATATCGAATACACAATACGACCACCTAGACTAGCATAAAGTAGATCATTTCACAACCTATTCCATTTTACCAACTTTGAACACAAATCTACTAAGATCGCCATTTTCACCAAAATAACTAACAAAGATATTTAACCGTGTCAAAGATTGGTAACGACACCATTAAGCTTTTAAAACTCTTTTACGTGCCGGTAAACATTCATAATCGTTATTCAAGCGACTTTAACCAAACCAATACCCGGTTACAGTTTCATGGTGTAAACTTTATCAACAAGTTAACTAGTTTACTACCGGACGATTAAACAGACGGTTTCTTCAACAAGTAATCCGCCTAACACATTCGACAATCATCAAAGTAACTAAAACATAATCATAAATCCAACAACAATGAAACAAGGTTGCACTATGATCATCAAGATCCAGACATGAAAAACGCCAAATTCATACAAAACGCGATTTCATACAAACGATTGTTTTAACTACACACGATTACTAGATATTATCCGTAGACTATAATACAATACATAAACGACACAAACAAGCCAAAATATTCAGATTTGAGCAAACTTAAAGTTTATAGATCAAACCATATATCTTGAATGTGAAGGATTGGATGATGTTAGATGATTAGGATGAGATCCCGAGCTTGTCAAACTCCTGGCCGTGCACTTTTACTTTGTTGAGTTGACGTGCAAGTGGGCTAGCGGGCAAGTGGCTAAAGCATTCCAGAAAATATCTTCACTTGGCACGGGCGTGCCATAAGGGTGCACGGCCGTGCTGATCTTGGTGCTGCCGAGCAAATGGGGGTGCACTGCCTGTGCACCTGGCCGTGCACCTTTGTCCCCGTAGCAAATGTGACCCGCACGGGGGTGCACAGATTTGGCACCCCCGTGCACAACTTCCAGACTTGGTCAATTTTGTAGAAGTTGTCCGTCTTGTCCGTTTTTAGCCCGGTTTCTTCGACTTTGTCTTCGAGGCGCCGTTTAAGACCTGAAATAAATATATAAAGCGGTTAAGTACCAATTTCGTGCAATTAGGGTCGAAAACGCGTATTTTGGGAGTTTAATCGGGGATTTAAATATGTATATTTTAACGTATATCATCCATGTTGCTTTTTTGTGATGTTTCTAATCCGCGTAAATTATGGGATTCCAATTGGAAATGTATGTCGGATGATATAAATTGTAATATCAGTCAGAGTATCACAGGCAATTTGAATGTAACAAATGATTCAGATTTACAACAATATGTGTTACATGAGCTTCAATTATTATTAGATTCGAATTCTCAGCCACGCACATTAACAGAATTTGGTCTTCCGAATCCAGACCCATCTGTTTTTTCAGCATTAGGCAATGCTTTGCTCTTGGAAGAAAAAAATTATGATAGGAATGCACTTTCAATTGAATACGAAAATTTACATGCAACCTTGCATAACGAGCAATTAGTTGTTTATGATGCTGTAATGAATGCAATCACAAACTCAACATAATTATTAGCATTTGTTTATGGTCATGGTGGTACTGGTAAAACGTATATATGGAAAACGTTAATTTCACGTTTACGATCAGCTGGTATGGTTGTTCTTGCCGTTGCAGCCTCAGGCATCGCATCTTTATTATTACCAGCAGGTCGCACAGCTTATTCAAGGTTTAAAATACCACTAGAATTAACTGAAGAATCTGTATGTCACATTAAAAAGAAAACAAATCTTGCTGAGCTTCTTTTAGAAACCACACTTATTATTTGGGATGAGGCACCCATGAGTGACCGTAAGTGTTTTGAATCGTTAGATAAAACTTTAAAAGATCTTACTAGGAATACTTTACAATTATTTGGGGGGAAATCAGTATTATTAGGTGGTGATTTTAGGCAAACATTGTCAGTTAAGCCCAAATGTAGCAAAAGTGAGATTTTAGCATCTTGCCTTCCCAGATCATACTTGTGGAAACATTTTGTTGTTTATACACTTAGAGAGAACATGCGTGTCAAAACCAATGAAGATAGCATTTGTGAGAAAGAAGAAATAGAGGCCTTTTCTAGGTGGCTTTTAAGAATAGGAGATGGAGAAGAAGGTGTTGTTGTTGATACTGAACATGCAGATATCAAACAAATTGAAATACCTGCTAATTTCTTGGTTAAAGAGTCTGAAAATAGCCTTTTAGAGTTGATTCATTTTATTTATGATGTTAATTTGCTTACAAATCCCACGCCTGCAAGAATATCTGAACGTGCTATTATTTGTCCAAAAAATGAAACCGTTGATGTCATAAATGAAATGGTACAAGGATTATCATTAGGAGAATGTGTTTCTTATTTAAGTACTGACTCTATGGTTCCACATTCAAAAGATGGTGCTGAAACAGATGCAATGTACCCGCCTGAGTATTTAAATGTTCTTAGCTTCCCGGGTATTCCAAACCATCACTTAAATTTAAAAGTAAACAATCCAATTATGTTGATGCGTAATCTAGATCCTAAGAATGGTTTGTGTAACGGAACAAGACTATTAGTGTCTCAATTGCTCCCGCGTGTGATTGAGGCACGAATTATTACTGGTACAGCAGTTGGAAACAGAGTTTATATACCAAGAATTAATTTTGTACATAATTCAAAAGACTTACCATTTGTTTTTACACGCCGTCAATTTCCAATAAAATTGTGTTATGCTATGACAATTAATAAAAGCCAAGGTCAATCTTTGAAAAAGGTTGGATTGTATTTGCCACAACCAATTTTTGGGCATGGTCAATTATACGTTGCCTTATCAAGAGCTACATCTCCAAGCTCATTAAAAATACTTTTACCTAGAAATGATACACAAGATAATAAGACAACATTAAACATTGTGTATTCTGAATTGTTACATGAAATCAGTTCTCAACGGGTTGTGTGTTTTTTTAATCATTTATGTGTTTAATATAAATGTATGTTGTTACATATTACATAAAATTGTATAACTAATTCTTTGCATTCTATTAAACACGCTGATAATAATGGACTACAAAGGGGTGGCAGAACTGACTCCTAAACAGGCTACAACACTAATTGAAGTACGGGTTATTAAGAAATGGGTGCTGGCATTTCGTGATGAGGAAATTCATTATGTGTTTGTAGATTCAGAGGTAAAAATATTTATGTTTGCATTATAATATATGTTATTACTATTTATATTTGGTTTGTAAAGTCTTTTAATATAAATACAATGTATAAACAGGGTATGGGAATCCAAGCCATGGCAAAAGGCAAAAACAAAAAGGCTGTTGAGCCTAAATTGAAGCCTGGATTGTGTTACCAGATTGAAAAGTACGCATGTGTGGAGCCAGATAACTACACGAATACCCTCACACATTCAAGCGTCATTTTCCTTGCACAATCAACTGTTATTACACCCATTCCAGATTGTATAACCATACAGAATTACTTCTTTGACATTGCAAGCCGCCGAAGAGCTGAAATAGCCACACCTCATGAAGGCATTGTTGGTATGTTATACTGTTTTTATAATTTTATAATTCTAAATTGGTTTTTGCACTAGATATCACACATATATAATTTTTAATCAAAAGCTCATCTTCTTAACAGATTACATCGGAATTTTGCGTGGAATGACAGACAAAATGACTTCCTCAAATCAGCCATACGTTGTCATGACGTTAAGAGATTGCAGGTTTAGGTTTTATAACTTGTGTTTTGATATATATGTTACAATATTCATTTCGTTTTTTATGAAACGCAGCAATCAGGATGTTACCATCGCCATTTGGGAGGAAATGCTGAAATCAAAGGTGAGATTCAACCGAATTGAGTATGAAAAAGCTACCCCACCTGTCATATTAGCGCTCACTGCGTTGAAAAGCAGAGACTACTTTGGTTAGTATTCTTTAATACAAGAATCACATTACTTTTTAATCTTATGACATAAACATATTTTCATTATCAATGTTATGATAATATTTCTTATACCAACTTTCTTTTATAAAGGTACTCTTCAGTTTCAAACCACAAATGCAACCTATATATATCGGGATCCTCAGACGCTAGAAACACAACAATTATTAGATATGTATGTCACTGCAATCTTTTAATTAACATTACCCATTACTTTCACTAGAAAAATTTATAACTGCTAATTATATTTGTTTACTTAGAATGCACATTAATGTATGTTATTATAGGTATGCAAATGAAGGCCTTCAACACCAACCAGCTGCGCAACCAATAGGACAACAAATTTCTATTGCGGGGCTAAAAAAATTGCCAGCAAATAGGCTGAGTGTAAGTTAAAATTTAAATAAATACACCGTTTTTAACTTCGCTGTTATTAACTTATTTATTTTTAATAGGGTGCAAGCTTCATTATCAAATGCACAATAGATCATATGTCAGCAACAGTACCATGGTTTTACACTGCTTGTGCCGAATGCAATCAGTTTGTGCTAGAAGTTAGTCCGCTTTGGTTCTGTTCCGAACATGCAAACGTGGCTGATGTTAAATACGTGTAAGCTTTCACTTTACAATCTAATTATGTAAATACATGTTATGTGCGTGTGTCCACCAAAAACATTTATGGTTGCTACTTAGTATTAGATAAGGAGAACTATAAATGAGTCCCATGAATAAGCTCGCCTTATAACAAAAGTGAGAATAATATGATACCAGGCTTTTGACTGATGTTGCTCTGTTTTATGCTTTTTTATTTCAAAACAAATCAAGTCAAGGTATGTTACTACCTGATTTGACCATACTGTGTGTGCATACGCATTTTGCTTGCAAACTGTCATCAGTTTATAGTAAACGAAAAAACAGGACAAGTGAATTGCCAATACGTTTATACACCTGTGCGCATTTCCTTCGTATTGCCATGAATATTAAACTAATGCGTCCTCTTGAGTTAGATATAAGTTCTTACTGATTGTAAAACGTTAATGAATTTATATGCAAAGTAGGTTTTTAATTTATTTGAATCCTAATATTAAGGAAATGGGTCATTTTGGGTTATAAATCAGCTGTTACATTCTACGCTGTTAAAATGACATCATAATACAATAAGTTAACAGGCCTTTTTAGGACACAAAAAAATGTGTATTTGTCTACACTACTGGCCGCCTAGGTTAATAAAGTAAATTACACTTTAGCATGTAAACACGTAGGTGAATAGGCGCTCACACGACTAGACGACTATGTATTTAGACAAATAGGTGTCAAGGTGAATTAAACGCGTATGTGCTTAAACGCCTATTTGCCTAGCTTAGCACATTACATCAGATCATACTTCTTTGCATTTAGAGTGTACCTTATGAGCTCAGCACCTTATAAGGTGTGCATTTACCAACAAACCAATATTTTTTTTTTGTTTTGCCGAGGCACTTAAAGTGTCGACTTTCTGTGTTTACAAGACAAAAACTGAATATGTGTGTATTTAAACTACTGTGCACCTAACTATGGCACCTAAAAGCGTGACTCAGTAAGCACTCGCGTGCCTAAATGCGGAACACGTAAAGTGAATTACATGTGCATCCAAGCCAATTCTCGCATGAATTGCTGAAAATCCAATACGTAAATGGCTCAAACCTTTGCTGTGATGAACTTCTTGAATGCTCAGTTAATATATGCTTTATTTATAGGCGTCGCCTAGGTTCTTAAACTAATAGGCACTTATGCACCTAAATACCTTAACATTTAATTCGTTTAAGTGCGTGCACACCTGATCATGCACCTAGGTCTGCTAATTTATTATAAGATGCTCGCGAACGCAGGCTTTTACAGATTGTAGCATCTCATCCATCCAATGCCTGTACATTCTAATGCTTAGTAGGTACCTTGGCGCTTAAACGCCTATTTATCTTGGTTTGCATATTTCATCAGATGATAATTCTTTGCGCCTAGACCGTCGAATTTTTGTAGTTAAACATGTGTCTAAGTATATCGATTGTCTCACTGCTTGAACACTTAGCTGTATTAACAAATTATACGCTTGCACGACTAAACGCTTAAGTGAATAGGTATTATAAACATGTTTTGATGACTGCTATAGCTGACAGATTTTGTTTTGCCACTGAGTGTTTACTGAAATTTCTTAAAAAAAAGGCACGCTGCATAACAATTTAGATTGCAGATGCTTATGTCGTTTGTAACTAATTATATGATAAAAATGTTCAAACAGGTACCGAATCCAGGCAACGTTGTCTGACAATTCAGAAACAATTGAAACTACATTCTTTGACAGGACCGTAAGCCAGCTCTTAAATATGTCATGTGCCGAAATGATGCTGCAACCAAATAAAGAAACATTAGTGTACAACATCATAGGCCAAGATTTAGAGTTACAAGTGCAGGCAACCAGAGACAGGAAAGGGATCACACGTTGTACAGTAAGCAACGGCAGGTTCATTACTCCACCCACTGAGATAACTTCGCAAGCCATGCCAGGAGCAAGCACACCTGCACCAAAAACTCCAGCTGCAAAGGCTTCTTCTCCGCAGACTGTGCAATCTACTTCATCATCAGGTGCTGACAAAACAATCACCATTGCTACAACAAAACGCAGTCTAATGCAATCTGAAGGTATACTAAATGTGTGCATATTTACTGTTAATAACACCTCACTTATACAATTTCTGTTTCGCAGCATTTCAACATGCACTAGCAAGCAAAAAACCTGCTGGTGATCCAAAAGACTAAGTGCCACCTTTGAATAACACGATGCACTCAAAGACTCGTAGGCAGTGCTCGTGGTAATGATGATATTGGCTCAGCCGGCTCAATCAAGATGCAACTCCAAAAATTCTGATCTTGTGTTAACATATCAGGATGTTATGTAAGCATATTAGTGTGTTAACTTATTAAGACATTATGTAGCCTTATTAGGATGTTATGTAAGCTTCTTAGGATCTGTTATGTAATCTACTAATAGGATGTTATGTAGTTTCATTAGGATGATGTTTGCACCACCTTCCTACTGTTATGACTTCTTTATATTAGCCTATGTTTAACGTGTTCCACTACCTTTTGTAAAAACATTTTCCGAAAATTAAAAAAACATTCCCTAACTAAACTTATGTGTCATAGATACGACCACAGAAAGCCCAATGTAAATTGAGCGATGCTCAATTTACCACCTCTAGCAGGTGATACGCTACTAATGGAAAACTATTTAACCAGAAGGAGTGACATCCATGGATGCATTCCTTAAAAAGTTCTTCCCATCAGCATACAAAAAGAAGAAGCATTCACATGAAAACAACTATTTCAAGTTCAATGACCAAGGGCTAGCAGCATTTACCTCATCTTTATACCTTGCTGGCTTAGTTGCAACATTGATTGCATCTCCCGTGACACGGATGTGTGGGCGTCGGATCAGCATAATTTGTGGTGGGACCAGTTTTGTCGTCAGCGCAATGCTTAATGCTGCAGCATCTAACTTTGTAATGCTTCTTCTCGGGCGAATCATGCTTGGTGTTGGCATTGACTTTGGTAATCAGGTAGTTGTTCTGACCCGTTTTGAACCAAACCCATTTTTACCCGTTACGTGACCCGCCCAAGTAGCACATTTTGCCACATTTACACTTCTCACCAGTGTGAATGAAAATGTAATTTAGATGTCATGAATATGTGTCACACAAATCATTTTAAGGTGAATTTTCCACAAATGTTGACTATATTATTATGAACATTAATTAATTTTAGCCATTATGTGAGGATAAAAATTTCAAGACATTATTATGAAATAAATTTAGCTAATTAACAGGAAAAAAAAGACTGGGTAGAATAGCATTTATAACCTGATAACTTCACTTTTCAAATATAACTTATTCAAGAAATTCAAAGGAAATATAAAAAATGGTTGACTTCTTTGCGAGTCAACCCAACCCAATCCGACCTGACCCGTTACCCAACCTGCAAAAGCTACTGATTTTCCCGCATATTAGTTGAATTCAAGTCAAAAGAATGTAGTGCTACTTTTTGAAGGCAAACTCAGAGGAGGTTTAAACATGATGTTTCAACTAGCAACCACTCTGAGAATCTTCTCAACAAACACGAGAAACTACGGAACAAGTAAGCTTGACAAATGGGGATGGCGCCTGTCTCTAGGACTACCAGCTGCACCAGCACTTTTAATGACACTTGCTGGCATACTTCTTCCAGAAAGACCAAACAGCTTGATAGAACAACGATCAAAGGAGAAAGGGAGGAAGTTTCTAGAAAGAATACGCGGTACCCAACACGTTGATGCTGAATTTGAAGACATGATTGATGCAAGTGACTTGGCTAACTCAGTCAAACATCCTTTCAGGAATATTTTGAAAAAGAGGAATCGGCCGCAGTTGGTGATGGCGATTTGCATGCCAATGTTTCAGCTTCTTACTGGGATTAATTCTATTTTGTTCTATGCCCCGGTTTTGTTTCAAAGTATGGCTTTTAAAGGGAACGCGTCTCTTTATTCGTCTGCTTTGGCTGGAACAGTTCTTGCTCTTTCTACTTTGGTGTCTATTGCGACGGTTGATAAATTGGCTCGCAGAGTTTTGCTGATTGGCGGAGGCATTCAAATGATTATTTGTCAGGTAACGGGTCAAACAAAAAGAATTAGCTAAAAAAAGAATGGGTCAAACGAGTTGAATGACTCTCAGAGTGTATGTTTATTGCATACAACCTCTTAAATTATTTGTTCAAATTCAGTTTATTATTGTCATAATTTTGTTTAGGTTATTATATTTAGTGTACTGTTTATTTAAATATAAGGATTACTATCTTGTGATTTGAAACAGGTGATTGTGGGCATAATATTGGGCCTTAAGTTTGGAACTGATAAAAACCTCTCAAAGGGTTATTCAATCGCGGTGTAGCAGCTTTCAGGTGGTCGTGGGGCCCACTTGGTTGGACAATACCAAGCGAGATATTCCCATTCGAGATGCGGTCAGCAGGTCAAAACATCACAGTTGCAGGTAACCTGTTCTTCACTTTCATCATAACGCAGTCTTTCTTATCCCTTCTTTGTGGTAACCTACTCGCTTCGTTCTGTTTAGTTGAAGATTAAAGCTAATACATGTCCACTTCATTCTGTTCGCTTCATTGTGTTATAATGCGTTGTTTATTCTGCGCCTTTTTTTATTCCACACATAACAATTGTTTTACTAACAGTCCGACATTATTACCACACATATGTTTTAGTTTGCATAACATCAGCGAATTGAACCTGAAAATGAATTGCTTCATTTGTTCTTGATAAACTTTTTTTTTTTGCTTTGAGTCAAACTTGCTTCGCATTTATTGTCACAATTACACCAAACATGACATGACTTCAATAAAAAATACCCAATTTAATTTATTGTTTGCTTATCTCTTCATCAGTAGGGGATCTCTTTTGTTCAACATTACGCAAATGTACTCCGGTGACAGATTGTTTGCAAACCTTGGAAACGGATCACGCATGGACTTGGGATTTGAAAGAATTCCCTGCACAAGAGGAAGTCTAAAACAATTTTGGGACACTTACACAGCTGCTTGGTACTTAAACACTTAAACGCCTAGGCATTTAGGCGTTTATTCGCTTAAGCGATTAGATATATCAGGTCTTAGGCGAATCAAATACCTAGGTATTTAGTTATTTGTTTAGGTATATTGAGCTGAGCACCTATACAAGAATATGAGTTGAGCGTCTACGAATCTTCACCTAAGCGTATAAAACACTTAAACGCCTACTTTAATAGCCATCTCTGCACGAATCACGCGAAAGCAAAAGAATGGGTACCTGAATAGCCGCGTAAGCTAATAAAATCCCTAATTACGTACTCACATTACTTCACTGTATTTTGTCATCAGTACAACAAACAACAACATCAAATTAGTTGACTATTTCGCTTTTTTATTTAGCAGACCATAATGCATATTGTTCTGCTCAACTTGAAAACACACTTCAAACACTTAGATTTTGATAACATTATAAAATAATACACACAAAACTACATTTACTAGATTATGACTTACATAATATAGCTAGCATACATGCCTTTCACAACCAAACATTGTTCCAAACAACCCTTCCCCAAAAACTGCTAGCCCCTTAAACGCCAAACCATTACATACCTTCTAATACCTAAAAAAACAAGCAAAACAACCCCAACAGAAATACACCAAAAACATACACTTTCACCAACATTGCTTCATAAACATCAACCTTGCCCTTTAAACATGCCAACTCCCTTTCTAACAGCCCTTTTTCTTCTTCTAACTTCTCCTTCTGCACCTCTAATGCCCTTTTCTCAGCTCCTCTTAAAACATAATTATCAACATCTTCCTTCCAGAAAAAGACATTACAATCACCCCTTCTCTGCATGCAACATCAAATATTTGTAACTCAAATTTCTTATAACAAGATACAAACTAAATAAATAACTTATCAATGCATATGGGCATTCATAAAACTCATGACCAGGCCTAGAAGTGCAGGTTCCAGCCACCCGGAGAGGAGCAACTAGATTATGCTCACAATACAACTTCCCATCAATCCCAATCCTAAGAATTTTCTTATAAGTTGGAAACAAACTCATTCTTGTGAAAAATAATAACTTTCCCAAATACAAAACAGGTCTTTGCCATGTTTGGATAGGTCTTTATTTATAGCAAATATACCGTAATCAATGAAGATAGGTAGCTGTCCCATTAATACACTTCAAAGCAAATATTAATGACATAAGATGTGTACCACTCAACCACCACCATTACACAACTTATGTATTATGCATCCACAAACAAAAACGTCCAGTATCACTAATTTATATAATATAACTTCCATAATATAATCAACATTTCAAACTTATGCAACATTCTTTTATCAAATATTACAAACACATAACGCAAACGCGCATCGCGCGTCGGTTTATCAACCTAGTTTGTATAAATTGGAAACATGCTGTGACATAAACCCCGCTACCAACACACACCTGTTGATCTCCTTGGCTTTTGCCTCTCTAGTTCTTTCCGACAACCATCGACCTTTTTTGCTACCGGTTTTGAAATCACGAACCAGGCCATTCCCTATGTTCTATGCACCTCACCGAAGCCACCACCACCATCACTATTCTCCGACCAACTCCCGAGCATAACAACCACCGTCACTGTAACGACCTGCATGCCCGTCGCATCCTGTTGGAAAAATAGGTGAAAATGCTATTTTAACAATTTTAGGAAAATGATTTTTCCTAAGTTTTGGTCACAAATGTATATTTGAAACTGAGGTTTAATTATATATTTCTTTGTGGGTTTATGTTCTATGTTGTGAGAGCTCCGCAACGAACCAAACCGCGTCCAAAACTGAGCTAAGATGAATGAGATATCGATGCTCAAAAGTAGAGGAGTGAAACAACTAAGTTGGGAGTGTGACACTCGCGTCGCCGCGAGCCGCCTTAGTATTTTTGATGATACACAGGTGAGCTGCGCAGATGCGGACGGTTGACGTAAATGCGGAGAACGGACTGTTCCGCATACAAGACAGAGTGACTTCCACTGACGCGTGGCGCTAGAAGGCATGGCGCGCGGGTGGCGGACTCGTGACGTAGAACGGGATTACGTGGTGCGCGACTTCATGGCACGTGCACATGTAAACCTGTGCCTATGTGGCGGGTCAGACACCAGTGTGCATCTGACGCGCGCGCGGACTCTCAACAGACCAGTTCAGAAGTGCAGCTTGTAACTGACGAGTCAATAGCTTTGACTGGAAATTAAAGCAGTCATTAAATGACATTGAAGACGTTCAATGCCATTTAATTCTCTGCATTAATTTCTTTTATTATGTTACAACTTGGTTCTCTATAAAAGCCAAAGACTTGGCTACTGCAGAACACACCAAGAGAATTCTTCTCTAATACTTCTCCTCTAAAATTTTCCAGCTTTTTCTCTGCTCTGTTTCTTCTTGTATTCAGGTACAACTCGGGTTTAGTGCTCACTCCGGCAGTACACACTGCTCGGCTGTTGTACCCTGGGAAACAAAACGAGTCTTCGGTAGGCTCGAAATTTGTTTTAAGGGCCCGTGTCAAACACGATCCTCAGCCACTTTATTCTATTTTCTCATCCCCTTCTTGTAATTTCTTTTGATTTCAGTTGTAATAGTATTTGTATTTGTATTCGTATTTTCCTTTGCTTCTTGTATTGTAAAATTAATAAAAAAATGTTTATTTATTTTTTATACGCGAACGGTTCCTACAATCTTAAAACAAATTTTTAAAACACCTTTCGTGTATCACGAAAAACCATTCCTTAGTGATTCGAACAAGTTTTGATTCACTTGGAATTGTGTTTTAAAAACAGTTCTTATTTTTTTCTTTCTCTATTTCTTCGACGCTCTACAAAAACCTTTTGGTGAATCCTCAAAGTTGGACTTAGAGGACAAATCTTTTGGTTTTTCCAAGAAAAAGCTACTGTTTCTTTTGGTGATTCCTCAAAGTTGGACTTAGAGAAAAAAAAAACTATTAGATTCAAAAGGAAAAGAAAAGTTGTTGTAGTATTTTTTTTTCTTTCTTTTCTTTTCTTTCCATCTTCTTGGTTAAAGCATTAGACCCTACTTTAGGGTGGTCTCTATTTTTTTCACTTTGGGTGTTTTTAGTAGTTTGCTAAACCAAATTAGAAGATTTTTTTTGTTGACAATAACTAAGTTTTTTTTAGAACAGCGTTTTTATTAAAAATATTAACTTAGTTGGTTTTCTAATTTTCAGAATGTCAACTCAACCACCAAACACCACTGTTGTCGGAACACCTTTGCCTAACACCACAGTGGGAGCGTCTACTGTGGCGAATCATGCTGAAAAACCCGAAAAGTTTTCGGGCCTCCATTTCAAAAGGTGGCAACAGAAGTTTTCGGGCCTCCATTTCAAAAGGTGGCAACAGAAGATGTTCTTCTATTTGACCACCTTGAACCTTGCGAGGTTCTTAACGGAAACTGCTCCCCAACCAAAAGACGGGGAGAGCGACGTTCAATTTCAGAGCGCGCTAGATGCTTGGAAGCATTCGGATTTCCTATGTCGTAACTATGTTCTAAACGGCCTCGTGGATTCGTTGTATAATGTGTACTACACTCTAAAGACTGCTAAAGAATTATGGGACTCTTTAGAGAAAAAGTACAAAACGGAGGATGCTGGAACGAAGAAATTCGTTGTAGCTCGTTTCTTGGACTTCAAAATGGTAGACTCCAAAAGCGTTATGAACCAAGTCCAAGAGTTGCAAATTATACTACACGAAGTCCATTCCGAGGGTATGGAACTTAGTGGGACATTTCAAGTGGCCGCCATGATTGAAAAGTTACCTCCTACTTGGCTTGACTATAAGAATTATCTCAAGCACAAACGAAAGGAGATGACTCTTGAGGAGCTTATTGTTCGTCTTCGAATCGAGGAGGATAATAGAATTGCTCAAAAATCCACCAATTTGCGCGCCGAGGCTAAGGCAAATATGGTGGAACATGGGCAATCCTCAAAGGCTAAAAAGGCTAAAGGTGGGAAGAAGAACAAGGGAAAAGCAAAGGTTAACCTTGGACCAAAGAAGGTGTAACACCCCAACCGATGGCGGAAACATCGGGATGTCACGTATTGATGATTGTTCAGTAGCTCATGGTAATACATATGTTTAAATAATCCTTTATTTCATTACAATATTGAATTACATTAAAGTCTTGAATGAAATCAAATATATCAAACAAACAAACGAAACTTAAAACTTCAAATAACTCCTCATGCTAGCTTTAGACTTCAAGCATCAATATTTCCTGTTGAGTTTGGAAAAGATGGGGGGGGTCAACTAGAAGTTGGTGAGAATACATAAGCCAAGTAAAGCAATAAGTTTTAAAAGAATATAAGTTTAGCAATTCATATGTCTAATGTAAGTTTAAGTCTACATGAATAAACATGAAGTATAGTATGCACATAATCAAACCTCCGACAAAGTTTAGGTCCATCCCGCATCCACGGTTCACCTTAATATAACGTTGGAACGATAACAATCACCCGCGCTCCCCATAAAAGATGGTCAACGAATCTAGGTGGGATTGTCAATCCAATAGATCTATCATTGAATATCGCCGGCTTGGCCACAGCTAATGATTAGGTAAGTTTAAGTTTAAGTCTAATAGTATTTGTCTAAGTCATGAGGCATTAAAGTTTACAACTAGACATGTATGTAGAATTGCTTAAGTATAAAGTTTCAAGTATAAAGAATTGCATAAACAAGGTTATGTAAACTCACCTTAATTGTGATTGACTTGCCGAGAATCAACGATTCATGCATTTACCTAATAAAGAGTGAGTGATTTTTGTTTAGTATTTTTAGTCATAGTTTTTGTAAATTGTTTGATGAATTAGAACGAAAATCAGTACCGTTTCTTTATGTTTTCATATTCTAACTATTTATAATAATAATATATAACTAATAGTATTTCTATAATAACCAACTGTGGTTGTAAAAATAAACATATGATCTTGTAGGAGGTATAAATTTTGACTCAAAAGGAAAAGGGTCAGACCAATACATTGGTCGACAAACTTAGATAAAATAATCTGATATTATTTTACTCTATTTTTTTTTAAACGCATGTGAAGGTGAATTTATCAAAAAGATTGTAGTAAATGATATCCCATTAATTTTTATGACTTGGCAAAAGACTACAAGTGGTATGTGTAATTAGTTTTGGATTCAGATGGTTTCGTCATTGGTGCATACTAGCCATATTCGAACAGAAATCTAAGCACCAATGCTAAACAAATAGGGTTAAGGAGGGTCGCAGTTTGTTACCTTGAAAGTCGAATAAAATTAAAGCAGAGTGTGACAATAGTGGTGCTTCACGAGTGCGTCATGGTGGCGATGAGATGTGAACTATAGTCTAGACGAAAACTTCGTTGTCGCGAGTTATGCATCTGGCGGATTTCAGCAGGTGACTGGTAATGTCCTGGTTCGACAGAGCGACACCAGTGGTGGTGGAGAATTGTGGTTACCGTAGCGGATAAAGAGGGAGGCTGGGTACAGTCTTGTAGATTTGTTACAGGGGGATGTGGCGGTTTTTCGATGGAAAAATAAAAAAGAAAACAGGGCGGCTACTTATGGTGGTTGTTCGTCGGAGGTGTGATTATAAAACAGGGCAAGGGCGGAGGAGCAAGGTGTTGGAAGGAGGGTGGCTATTCCATTGTATTTTATAAATACATGTATTTACATTAGAATTATTGAGGCTTTTATAAACCCAATTGCACTACGTACAAAAGGAAAGGTTCATAAAAAAAAGGAGAAGATTGTGGAATTAAAATAGGTGAACATATAATTCTCACTATCCCATTATTCTAACCATAGTAACAGCCAGCCATATTGACAGCCAAAAAGTTGCCTTTATTAACTTATGACAACCTAATAAAAATATATTTTAAATTAAAGGAAAAGGCATGATTCTTTGTAGTGATGGTTGCATGACATACGTATATACATTGATATTCAAAATAATCATTCAAATTTAGCTTCACAAAACCTACTTTTAGATAATTTCGAAACACTAATAAATTTTATTTTTATATTTTAACGTTGGGTTCTTGTCACTTTATTAGGAAAAATTGTAAATGTTACAGTCTCCCCTACTTTTGGGAACTTCGTCCCGAAGTTATTAAAAACACGGGGTTGAGGGTAGATAAGTAAATCTTTAGACTTTTATCGTTTAGTTTAAAATATGCAAAAGTTTATAGGTACTGGGATAAAGTGTTTCAAATGATGAAATGATATGTATGAGTTATGAGGGTTAGATTACGTTGGTGTAAAATAGCGTGGAGGAACAAGTGTCTAACACCAAACCCATGTTTCGGGAATGCAAAAAAAAAAAGAATGTACGAGATGACTGAATATTGAAAAAGTAAATGGACTACCAAGTAACTAGGGTTTGTTATTGGTCCAAACCCAGTCATACTTTCGACGTATCATTAGTGTTTATATATAGGGTGTACCGCAGCTAACCCACCACACCTTCGATACCTCGAAAACATACTGAGCGTCTTATCAAAACTCTAATAGAATTTCACACCACCTTAATGTACCTGTAACTTCATGATTACGTTCCGGACCGCAATCACCAATTTACCTTACATTAGGATTTTGCGTCCTTCTATGACTATAAACTAAATCACATGTAAAACACAACATGCATAACAACCTTACAACTGAGTCATTGTATCAATTAGTCTAATGAATCCTTGTATCAATGAATCTAATGAATCTTTGTATATGTTGAATCAAATTGCATGTTCACCACAGCGAAGTTCAAGACGAGTACACAAGACTTTAAGTATGGGCTTATCCCCCAATCCGGGAACCCAGTAAGTAAGATTTCTACACCAAGTATCCAAAAGTGAGTCCAACTATTGAGCAGGCAAGAAGACCTCTACCAGTTGTGGAGTAAGAACCTCTACCGATTGTTGAGCAGGTATGTTGGCCTCTACCAGTCGTTGAGCAGGTTGTTAGAACCTCTACCGACTGTTGAGCAGGCATGATGGCCTCTACCAGTCGTTGAGCAGGTCATTAGAACCTCTACCGACTGTTGAGCAGGCATGATAACCTCTACCAATCGTTGAGCAGGTTATTAGGAACTCTACCAACTGTTGAGCAGGTACCCCATCCTCTACCGGTTATTGAGAAAATGTACAATTGTTTTTTTTTTTTTGTATTTAAACACGTAAGTTGCAAATTGATAATACACAGATGCAAGCAAGTTTGTGAATGCGATAACTATCAAGTATAGCATACAAGTCGTAATTGAGTTCCCCTAGATAATGTTAATGAGTCTAGGTGTGGTTTCACTAGCTGATGATTATAACAAATAGTTAGCCATGTTTTCAAGTATCAAGAATAAGCAAATGTTCAAATATAATTGATATTCGAATTCTCATGTACCAAGAACAATCATGTTTTTAGAAAAGTCTTGTAGAAATAAGAATCAAATATCAAGTTTTCAAAAGTTTGGCTATCATGGAAATTCAAGTTCATGTCCGAAAGGCGATGAATATACATTGAATCCTTGAGAGAATGATGAAAATTCATAGTATAAAGGATAGTGAATGTAAAATAAACAAAAAAAAAAAAAAATTAGTTAATAAACGGCTTAGTTTATAGGTCAAGAAAATGGAATAAGGTTGTCAGGTTTGTGATAAAATAGAAATATGAAAAGCCTATTTATAGATGATTTATTTTATAGACAAATGAGATTGCGAAAAGTGTAAACTGAAGAGGGTTTCATTTTTTTTTTATTTATAGATGATTTTTTTAGAGATGCTAGTGTGATCGATTTATTGGGTATGCAACTAAATCGACCAGAGTTGTGTATTTTAAAGAGTTGAGAGATTTAACTTTTTTTTTGTTAAACACGAAACTTGCTTTCAGAATTCATGATTTAACTGAGTATCTAGTAAGAAAACCTTGATCATTTGTTTGAAGAGAAGTTTGATTAATATCTTTTGGTAAACATGCTAGTTAAAACATCAAATGCCATTTGAAAAATGGGGGGGGGGGGGGGGTAGGTTTGTAAACTTAGATGAGATCTTTGTTAAAATAATGGTTGTTTGCAGAACTAGTGAAAACAATAATTGCCAGTTTTGGAATCAGGGTCGATTCAGTACAAAATTTGGGGTATGGATGTTCATGGTTCAATAGTTTTTTTTTTTTTAAATTAAAAAGATTCAAGTATTTGAAGTCTAGTCAATGGGTTTTCAAACAAAAGAAACACAAGAATGAAGAAGTTTATGAAGCACTGTAACAAGTACAACGTGAATCATGAGGTTTGAATCAATGTTAGAATCAAGCGAATGAGAAAACTACGGATATTCACAGAGTAAAGCCTGATTGTGGTAAATGCAAAATTCGTGAAAGTTCAAACTAGTTGAAAACAAGTATAAATTAGTGAAGAATTCGAAAGGTTAAATTTTCCCGTGGTTAGAAAGATTTTACTATCAAAATGGTTTTCTTTTTTTTTTCTTTTTTTTTTTTGCAAAAGCAAGGATGGTTGAATTTGTATTTTTTTTAGGTAAATAGTACAAACTAAATGGATTTTATATCAGAATATTTCGGTGAATAAGAGATTTTAAACACGATGTCGGGTTTCAAAAATCATGATTTTGTTAAGATGTTTTGTATAATAACATTGATTAATCCATAAAAGAAATGATTCTTAATAGACTAAAACATTTTTAAAAAAAAATCATTTGTTTATGCCAATAAATTGTTACATAAACATTCAAAATTTAGAAAATAAGTTTGTGAAAATAAAAGACTCTTTGACAAAATATTTATTTGCTATAAGTTCATGAAATTCCCATGTGATGAAAGTTTGCCAAAATTCAATACTCTTTAGTTTTGGTGCTAGAGTATCTCCAATACACAGGTTATGAGATTATAGTTTGAACAAGGATTTTAAAATCTTGAATACGATGAAGTTTTATGGTTGAGGGTTCCTTTAAAAAAAATGTAAGGTGGAGTTTTAAAATAAAATTGGCCCAAAGGTAATACGACTTAAGAAGTAAAATGTGTAATATGTTGTAAAGAGAACTATACGATTTGGGTTAGATGTTGAAAATAATTAAACAAGCGGGTAATATTACAAGTTTGTAAAATGAAATATGATTGTGAGGTCACAAATGATTCATGAAATTTATGCTAACGAGGGGATTATTTAAGGAAGAAAATAGATTTGAATTGCAAAAATTTTGACATTCAATACTTAAAATTTATATGAGAGTGAGGGGGGGGTATAAATGAAAATGAAACACAAAGATTGTAATAATTTATCCATTAACGAAAACGTTGACTTATCAAAACAGATCAGACCTAAGCCCAAGGAATTTGCCCTAATAATCTAAGAGTACGTTAGGATTGTAGCAAGTGAAAGAGAGTAGACAAGACCAAGCTAGGGTAAGAATAAGGAGGATATGGATAGAGATAAGGATAAGGTAGAGCTACAAGCAACTGAAGCAAATACTGGTTAAAGTCCTAAGGCTATAGACTAGATTATTTTTCTAATAACCTAATTCCCTATAACCAAGGCTCTGATACCAATCTGTAACACCCCAACCGATGGCGGAAACATCGGGATGTCACGTATTGATGATTGTTCAGTAGCTCATGGTAATACATATGTTTAAATAATCCTTTATTTCATTACAATATTGAATTACATTAAAGTCTTGAATGAAATCAAATATATCAAACAAACAAACGAAACTTAAAACTTCAAATAACTCCTCATGCTAGCTTTAGACTTCAAGCATCAATATTTCCTGTTGAGTTTGGAAAAGATGGGGGGGGGTCAACTAGAAGTTGGTGAGAATACATAAGCCAAGTAAAGCAATAAGTTTTAAAAGAATATAAGTTTAGCAATTCATATGTCTAATGTAAGTTTAAGTCTACATGAATAAACATGAAGTATAGTATGCACATAATCAAACCTCCGACAAAGTTTAGGTCCATCCCGCATCCACGGTTCACCTTAATATAACGTTGGAACGATAACAATCACCCGCGCTCCCCATAAAAGATGGTCAACGAATCTAGGTGGGATTGTCAATCCAATAGATCTATCATTGAATATCGCCGGCTTGGCCACAGCTAATGATTAGGTAAGTTTAAGTTTAAGTCTAATAGTATTTGTCTAAGTCATGAGGCATTAAAGTTTACAACTAGACATGTATGTAGAATTGCTTAAGTATAAAGTTTCAAGTATAAAGAATTGCATAAACAAGGTTATGTAAACTCACCTTAATTGTGATTGACTTGCCGAGAATCAACGATTCATGCATTTACCTAATAAAGAGTGAGTGATTTTTGTTTAGTATTTTTAGTCATAGTTTTTGTAAATTGTTTGATGAATTAGAACGAAAATCAGTACCGTTTCTTTATGTTTTCATATTCTAACTATTTATAATAATAATATATAACTAATAGTATTTCTATAATAACCAACTGTGGTTGTAAAAATAAACATATGATCTTGTAGGAGGTATAAATTTTGACTCAAAAGGAAAAGGGTCAGACCAATACATTGGTCGACAAACTTAGATAAAATAATCTGATATTATTTTACTCTATTTTTTTTTAAACGCATGTGAAGGTGAATTTATCAAAAAGATTGTAGTAAATGATATCCCATTAATTTTTATGACTTGGCAAAAGACTACAAGTGGTATGTGTAATTAGTTTTGGATTCAGATGGTTTCGTCATTGGTGCATACTAGCCATATTCGAACAGAAATCTAAGCACCAATGCTAAACAAATAGGGTTAAGGAGGGTCGCAGTTTGTTACCTTGAAAGTCGAATAAAATTAAAGCAGAGTGTGACAATAGTGGTGCTTCACGAGTGCGTCATGGTGGCGATGAGATGTGAACTATAGTCTAGACGAAAACTTCGTTGTCGCGAGTTATGCATCTGGCGGATTTCAGCAGGTGACTGGTAATGTCCTGGTTCGACAGAGCGACACCAGTGGTGGTGGAGAATTGTGGTTACCGTAGCGGATAAAGAGGGAGGCTGGGTACAGTCTTGTAGATTTGTTACAGGGGGATGTGGCGGTTTTTCGATGGAAAAATAAAAAAGAAAACAGGGCGGCTACTTATGGTGGTTGTTCGTCGGAGGTGTGATTATAAAACAGGGCAAGGGCGGAGGAGCAAGGTGTTGGAAGGAGGGTGGCTATTCCATTGTATTTTATAAATACATGTATTTACATTAGAATTATTGAGGCTTTTATAAACCCAATTGCACTACGTACAAAAGGAAAGGTTCATAAAAAAAAGGAGAAGATTGTGGAATTAAAATAGGTGAACATATAATTCTCACTATCCCATTATTCTAACCATAGTAACAGCCAGCCATATTGACAGCCAAAAAGTTGCCTTTATTAACTTATGACAACCTAATAAAAATATATTTTAAATTAAAGGAAAAGGCATGATTCTTTGTAGTGATGGTTGCATGACATACGTATATACATTGATATTCAAAATAATCATTCAAATTTAGCTTCACAAAACCTACTTTTAGATAATTTCGAAACACTAATAAATTTTATTTTTATATTTTAACGTTGGGTTCTTGTCACTTTATTAGGAAAAATTGTAAATGTTACAGAAGGAGGTTGTGAAAAAGAAACCTCAATCTTTCCAAGAGATATGTTACAACTTAATGAGACCGGTCACCGGTCTAACCAATGCAAGAATCCAAAGCGTGAGCGTGCGCATATGGTGGATGATGATGGAATGCCTTTAGTGGCAATGATAACTGAGCAAGGAGCTATGGTTGAAGAGGTCAACGTGGTGGGTGATAACATCCCATCGGGATGGTTCGTTGACACGGGTGCAACCCGCCATGTTTGTGGAGATAAGGCACTTTTCTCAACATTCAAGGAACTGACGGGTGAAGATAAGCTTTACATTGGAAATAAGGCTACCGCCGACATCAAGGGTGAAGGCGATGTGATCTTGAAGATGACTTCCGGCAAGGAACTCAAGTTGAGCAAGGTTCTCTATGTACCAGAGATACGCAAGAACCTCGTTTCAGGTTGGATTCTCAACAAGTTTGGATTTCGTCTAGTGTTTGAATCGGATAATTTTGTCCTTTCTAGGCGTGGAATGTTTGTAGGCAAGGGTTACGCCCTTAATGGCATGTTTAAAATGAATGTAATGGTCGTTAAGAATGAAATGAATGAAAACGCTACTACTTCTATTTATATGCTTGAGTCTTCAAATGTTTGGCATGCTAGACTAGGTCATACAAATTTTAATTCAATACGACATTTGATGAAATTACATTGCATACCTACATTCCACATTGAATCCGATTCTAAATGCGAACCATGTTTTGAATCCAAACTTACAAGATCACCCTTTAAATCGGTTGAACGAATAATCGAACCACTTGATTTAATTCACACTGATGTATGTGATTTAAAAGTGGTTCCCACAATGGGTGGAAACAAGTACTTCATCATGTTTATTGATGATTGTACTAAATATTGCTATGTATATTTACTTAAAAGTAAAGATGAAGCAATAAACAAGTTTATCTTGTACAAAAATAGAGTTGAGAATCAACTTAAAAAGAAAATCAAAGCTGTTAGAAGCGATCGAGGAGGCGAATATGTTGCACCTTTTGCGAATTTATGCGCAAAAAGTGGAATTGTACACGAGTGTACCGCTCCCTATTCTCCACAATCAAATGGCACCGCGGAACGTAAGAACCGCACATTAAAGGAAATGATGAATGCCATGTTGATTGGTTCGGGAGTGAACCGCGAAATGTGGGGGGACGCCGTTCTTACAGCTAATCATATTTTGAACAAGATACCACTAAAAAATAGGGACGAGACTCCTTATGAATTATGGCTCAAAAGGAAACCATCGTACAAATTCCTCAAAGTGTGGGGGTGCCTAGCAAAGGTGATTGTACCACCTCCTAAGGCGCTTAGGATAGGACCCAAAACCGTTGATTGTATTTTCATCGGTTATGCACACGAAAGTAGTGCGCATCGGTTTTTGGTGTATAAATCCAAAAATCCTGATGTACATGAAAACACTTTCATAGAGGCAAGTCCTAATGTTGTTTCATACTTTGAAAATGTGTTTCCTATGTTAGGACAAACACATGGAACATCATCTATACCGTTTGAAGATGTACCTTCGAGTTCATCAACACCGGTTGGCAATGATATTCATGATCAAAGACATGAACGACCTGAGATAGAAGAAGGTGAGCTTAGACGAAGCAAATGGGCAAGGGTTGAAAAATCCTTTGGTCCAGACTTCTTGAGCTACATGGTTGAGGGTGAGCCCAATACCTACCGCGAAGCGGTCACCTCTTCAGAAGGTCCTCAATGGAAAGAAGCAATTAAGATTGAAATAGAATCTATATTGCAAAATCATACTTGGGAGCTAGTAGATCTTCCGCCTGGTTGTAAACCACTTGGATATCGATGGATATTCAAGAAGAAGATGAAAGCTGATGGAAGTATTGATAAATACAAGGCTAGGTTGGTAATCAAAGGATTTAGACAAAAGGAAGGTCTAGATTATTTTGATACTTACTCGCCTGTCACACGAATAACCTCCATTCGATTGGTACTTGCTATAGCGGCTTTACGAAATTTGGAAGTTCACCAAATGGATGTAAAAACTGCCTTTCTAAATGGCGATTTAGACGAAGAGATTTACATGGAGCAACCAGAAGGTTTCTCCGCCCCAGGACAAGAGGGCAAAGTATGTAAACTCGTCAAGTCTTTGTATGGCTTGAAGCAAGCTCCAAAACAATGGCACCTAAAGTTTGATCATGTCATGCTTGACAATGGTTTCAAAATAAATGAGTGCGACAAATGTGTCTACTCGAAAGACACGAAAGAAGGTTATGTTATTCTATGCCTTTATGTAGATGATATCCTTATCATTGGGAGTAATGATAAAATAATAAAATCTACTAAAGACATGTTAAAATCGAGATTTGATATGAAAGATATGGGTCTAGCGGATGTGATTCTTGGAGTCAAAATCGTTAGACCCCAAAATGGTCTTGTGTTAAATCAATCTCATTATGTGGACAAGATTCTTGATAAATTCAGTTCTGGAGACACGAGTATAGCTCGAGGTCCGATAGATACGACCCACCATCTAAGTAAAAATAGAGACGAGGGTGTTGCTCAATTAGAGTACTCAAGAATCATTGGCAGTCTAATGTATCTAATGACATGTACAAGACCTGACTTGGCTTACGCGGTAAGTAGGCTAAGTAGATATACTAGCAATCCAAGTGAAGAACATTGGAAAAGTATAAAACGGGTGCTTAAATACATAAGATACACACGAGATTATGGACTGCATTATACCCGTCATCCAGCAGTGATCGAAGGATACACTGATGCGAACTGGATATCGGATATAAAAGATTCCAAATCTACAAGTGGTTACGTGTTTACACTTGGTGGTGCGGCTATATCTTGGAAATCGTCTAAGTAGACGGTAATAGCTAGATCCACAATGGAATCTGAATTTATCGCTTTAGATAAATCGGGAGAAGAAGCGGAGTGGCTACGTCAATTTGTGGAAGATATTCCAAGATGGCCAAAGCCATTGCCAGCTATTTGCATATATTGTGACAGCCAATTAGCGATTGGTAGAGCTCAAAGCTCAATGTACAATGGCAAATCAAGGCATATTCGACGTAGACATAACACGATACGACAACTGCTCAATACGGGTGTTATCACAATTGACTACACTAAGTCAATAGATAATATTGCGGACCCGTTAACGAAAGGCTTAAGCAATGAGCTAGTGTATAAGTCATCAAGAGGAATGGGACTAAAGCCCATGGAAAAAGGGAGTATGAGGGAAACCTAACCTAGTTGACTGAAGATCCCAAGATCTAGGTTCAATAGGACAACTTAATCATATGACCAAAAGGAAGTCACTGTGGGGGCACCCCAACACTAAATAAAGGGAGTTATACACTTCCTAGTCCATTCCAATCAGTGACATTGAGGAGAAGGCTAAGCATATTTTCAGGTTAATGATTGAACGTAATCAAATAACCATGATGCTTTTAATGATTCGTGTGAATCACCTATGTTAGAGAGAAGTGTGGTCGCTTCGAATGGATATGTGGGGAGGCGCATATCCTAGAGCTCTCGTAGAACCAGGATAGTGTTCCATGACCATAAAGGACACGACAATGAGGAGTTGGCATAACTAGGGAGAGTGTTGTGTGAAGTGTATTGCCGTTTACACAAATGGGGGTATGTTCAAAGACATCAAGTTCTACATACCGCTAGTAGGCTAAGTATGCTTCACAAAGGAAGGTTCAAAGGTTACACCTACCTATCCTGCAATGCTCAACTGTCGAATTGTATCTTTGATACTTGTAAGAACGGAGCGATCTCCATTCATGTGGGGGATTGTTGGAAAAATAGGTGAAAATGCTATTTTCACAATTTTAGGAAAATGATTTTTCCTAAGTTTTGGTCACAAATGTATATTTGAAACTGAGGTTTATTTATATATTTCTTTGTGGGTTTATGTTCTATGTTGTGAGAGCTCCGCAACGAACCAAACCGCGTCCAAAACTGAGCTAAGATGAATGAGATATCGATGCTCAAAAGTAGAGGAGTGAAACAACTAAGTTGGGAGTGTGACACTCGCGTCGCCGCGAGCCGCTTGAGAGCCGCCTTAGTATTTTTGATGATACGCAGGTGAGATGCGCAGATGCGGACGGTTGACGTAAATGCGGAGAACGGACTGTTCCGCATACGAGACAGAGTGACTTCCACTGATGCGTGGCGCTAGAAGGCATGGCGCGCGGGTGGCGGACTCGTGACGTAGAACGGGATTACGTGGTGCGCGACTTCGTGGCGCATGCGCATGTAAACCTGTGCCTGTGTGGCGGGTCAGACACCAGTGTGCATCTGACGCGCGCGCGGACTCCCAACAGACCAGTTCAGAACTGCAGCTTGTAACTGACGAGTCAATAGCTTTGATTGGAAATTAAAGCAGTCATTAAATGACATTGAAGACGTTCAATGCCATTTAATTCTCTGCATTAATTTCTTTTATTATGTTACAACTTGGTTCTCTATAAAAGCCAAAGACTTGGCTACTGCAGAACACACCAAGAGAATTCTTCTCTAATACTTCTCCTCTAAAATATTCCAGCTTTTTCTCTGCTCTGTTTCTTCTTGTATTCAGGTACAACTCGGGTTTAGTGCTCACTCCGGCAGTACACACTGCTTCGGCTGTTGTACCCTGGGAAACAAAACGAGTCTCCGGTAGGCTCGGAATTTGTTTTAAGGGCCCCGTGTCAAACACGATCCTCAACCACTTTATTCTATTTTCTCATCCCCTTCTTGTAATTTCTTTTGATTTCAGTTGTAATAGTATTTGTATTCGTATTTTCCTTTGCTTCTTGTATTGTAAAATTAATAAAAAATTGTTTATTTATTTTTATACGCGAACGGTTCCTACACATCCATCGCACAGCCACCGCACGTCGCCACCATCGTCTAATCTATTTTGTTTCATGATTCGCTGATCAAGTAAGCAAACCGAACCATCTTCCGATATGAAAATAGTTTACAAATTTCTGGTTTCATTCTGATATCTTCGGCGACTACGGACTTTTTATGAGAAATGATATTTTTTTTTCTAGTATGTTTCGTACCTTTAATAACTTAGTATTTTGACTTATGTAGTCAAAATTGAAGAAATATCCATTTTTGCAATTTGATTTCAAAATTTTATTTGAATGTCAACCTCTTAATCCGAGTCGCTATTTTAACTAGTTAACTTTGATAGTGCGATAAGATTATAACTATTTCTAATGCAGTTTTTGAAATCACGAAAATAACACATCATTCTATTTTGGATATCTAGATTTATTGGAAAGCATGTAAACAATAATTTTTGTGTGGTGTAAAATATTGCATTCAAACCTGCATGTGTTTTTATGATATGTTGGTAGTTAAGAAGGTTATGTGTACTTGGTGTTATATTCTTGATATTTTATTGAAACTGTGTTAACTAAACTTTATAAATCTACACAACTATAAACTTTTCTTAACACATTACGATAATTATTAAGACTCTTAAAGGTCCCCATCGCCGAAGATCCAAAAAAAAAAAACCAAATTTATGCTTCGTAAAATTAATGACAAAAATACAATTTTAGGTTTGCCTACTTTTGTGGGGATCATCTTAGCATTCTATCTGGTGAGTTTACATAGCCCTTTTTCACTATTTTGGGGTGAAACATGTTATACTTTCAATTACAATTCAACATAAGTGTCTATGTGTTATTCTATGTTGCATTATGTCTTAAACATTACTAGGGTAAGCACAATTATTCTAGCATAATCATTAACATTGATCAGCCGACGATATACAATGATAGATCTATTGGACTGACAACCCCACTCGGATACGTGTACCTCCTACATAGGTAGCGTGGGTGATTGTTATCGAACATATAACAAAAACGAGTGAACCATATGCGTATGGGATGGACCACAATAATCTAGTCACAAGGTTTGATTATGCACCCGATTTACCTAATAGTTTTGTTTTCACATATGAACTAGACTTGCCATGACACTCGAATTGTACAAGTTTTTATTCAATATTCAAACCTATGTAATTCTCACCAACTTTTGTTGACCCAAAATATTTTCAAACTTAACATGTTTCAGGTTATAGCTTCGCTTGAAGATTTGAGTTAATGCATGAAGATTTGTATTTAGTATTTCTCATTTGATGTACAAATTCTTTTAGAACAATGTATGTAATTTATTTAATTAATTATTGAAACTTATTATTTACCATGAGCTACTGAACAGTCATCAATACGTGACATCCCGATGTTTTCGCCATCGCTTGGGGTGTTACAGCGTGTGAGGAAAGACGGACAGGAATTTGATCATGACTCAGAATATGGTGAGTAGTTCTCTTTCATCTTTGTGTTAGTAACTCAAACTATTGTCACTAACCTTTGTTTCTATGATTCTACAGGTTCAAGCAAAGAGGAGTTTTCGATTAAGCTTTATCATGCTAGTGAGTTTAGTGACCCTGAAGTAGCTAAGATGTATCTAAATGCCAAGGTTAACTACATTGATCATGTGCACTCTGATTGGTTTGTTGTAGTAACTTTGTATGACTTTTTGCTTGAACCAGGCCCGGCTGAAGTGCAAGTGAAATGAAACTCCTGCTTTGGGCCCCCACTCTACAAGGGCCCCCAATTTACATGATTTGGGCTTGATGTAAGTGTGTTGGAATTCGGATCGGCAATTAAATGGTTCTGGGAAACAATAGAAAGTTAGGTTAAAAGTGAAATAACAGGGGAGCACATGCAGATCTCCACTGAGTTTGGACATGGGTAAGTTTTTTTTATTTCAGTTTCCAAACCATGAAATTAATTTAGTTTTTACAATCATTACCGTAATGTGTGGTCCGTAGTCGATTACCTCTGCGATTTCACTTTTGTAACTAGTGTGGTTTGTTTGTTGGTTGGTCCTTTCTTCTCTCCCTCTTTTTACATGATAGGTTGCTGGCATATTTGGTTATAAATTCTTTTTTGTTGCTGTTAGTTTCTGCAAACCTATGGAAGGTATGCTTTTTTTCCTACAACTTTTATGTTTTTTTTTGTTGATAAATTAGATTGTTTAGTGTTGAGCTGTTAGTTTGTTAATATGGAAAGATTCGTACTGTAGTTATAATATAAATCAATAAAACAAAAAAAAATGCGAGCTCTAACTTTATTACTGAATTACTCCTTGTTATAAAAAAGTCTCTCCTGCCTATTGCTACCAAGTCCGTTTGTTTAGTGTTGAGTTGTTAAATTGAGATCCATGTGATTTTAAAGGGCCCCAATTTTTTTAGTCTCTTTAGGTCTCTAAAACGGTTGAGCCGGCCCTGGCTTGAACTAGGATACTTAGAGTGTGATGAAGTTAGGTTTTTTTATAGGCTGCCAGGACAAAGCCTAGATACTGGATTAAGACCAATCTTATTTGATGCACAAGTCTTAGAAGTAAACAAACTAGTTGAGACTAAGAAGCTAATTGAGATATATGTTGAACATATTGACCCAGACTATGAAACTTTAAAACACAGAAAGGTAGGTGAACATGTTAATAAGTCTGATGAGGAAGAATCTCATATCAGACAGATTTGGATATGTGGGAATGTAGTGATAGTGAAGATAGTGCTTATAAGCCTGATAAGGATGAGGACATTCAATCATCTGGTAGTGAGGATAGATCTGATGCAAACACTAGCAACAAAAAGAAAAACAGGGAAACTGTAGGGGGGAACTGTAGATAATGATGATGACGACTCTGACTTCATTGCAGATGAGGACAATTTAGTCCAGGATTATGATGTTGATATGCAAAACTTTAAGGCTGCAGTGGACCTAGAAGTTACTGAATGTGAGGAATCGGAGGATGGAATAGAAGAGGAGATTGAAGTAAATTTAGATGACTTTGACAGTTTGAGTGATGAGGATGAGCCTATGTTGAATAAGTCACTTAGGAGGAACAGGAAACAGAAGAGGAGAAGCAAATCAAAGAAGGATGATTGTCCATTTTATCTTACTCAAACATTTACTTCTAGAGCTGTTATGAAGAAGTCGATGAAGGACTTTGTTGTGTAAACTAGGAGGTAGCTAAGGATTGTGAAGAATGATAAGTTTAGGTTTCGGGTTATTTGCCAGGGTATTAATCCACAACTTGGTGGTAGTTGTGCCATTAATGCAGATAAGTCAGTCGAAATCAGAAAATTCAATTTTAGAGTTCGAAGAGCTTTAAAAAAAATAAAGTTGGGGAGGCATTTCTGTAAACCCACCCAAAATAGTTATAAAAAAAAGGATAGGCGAAACCCTCCACTTCAAAACCCAAGAAACCTAGAAAGAAATACCCCCCACCCACCTGTCCTTTTGTTCTGCACATCTCCTATAGTAATGCAATTGGGGCTTGGGTTGTGAAGACCTTAATCACATATCATTCTTGTCTTCTATGTAGGGGTGTCAGATTATGCACAGTGTCTTGGTTGGCTAAGGAGATCGAGCATATTGACCAGGCAAGTCCAAACATAACAGTAACTGCTTTAGTTGATATTGTTCAAAAGAATAGGCAGGTTTAGGTGACAGGAAACCAGATGTTTATGGCCAAAATGAAAGCAACTGCAAAAATGGCAGGTTGTTATAGGACTCAGTATGAGAAGCTTAGGGATTATTGTGAGGAGTTATTGAGATCTAATCTTGGAACATCAATCAAAATTGATGTAGAGAGAGATTACAATCCAAGTAGCCCTACAGGGCAGTTTAGAAGAATTTACATTTGTCTATGTGGTCTGAAGGAAGGGTGGAGGTTATGTGGGAGAGAAATCTTAGGCTTAGATGGTTGTTTCATGAAGGGACCCTTTCCTGGACAGATTTTAACTGTTGTAGGTGTGGATGTTAACAATGGAATTTATCCAATGGCTTAAGCATTGGTGGAAGCAGAAATAATGGAGACTTGGAGTTGGTTCTTGTTGAACCTGGGAGATGATTTGGATATTGGACCCAAATCTGATTTCACTTTTATAAGTGACAGGCAGAAGGTAAGTTTCTTTCTTGTTTCTTTTTTATGTTGTTTATGTTAAATTCTTCAATGAAATGGTCAGTAATTACAATTATTTATCATATGGTGTTATGCAGGGTATCATACCAGCCATCTCTAGGCTATACCCAAAGGCAGAACATAGGTTCTGTCTAAGGCATATCCATGAGAACATGAAACCTAAATGGAGGGGACAAGTGTACAAGGAGTTGCTATGGATTTGTTCAAGTGTGACCACATCAATAGGCTGTGAGAAGGCTATGAATGCAGTAGCCAAAGCAGATAAACCCTTGCATGATTGGCTGAAACAGATCCCACCAAAACATTGGTCAAGATCTCACTTTACAGGTATGACTCATCTTATGTTTAATGTGCTTAGAATGTATGTTAGGAAACTGAAATATAGTATGTTCTTGAACAATAATGCATGCAGGAAGGCCAAAGTGTGATATGGTATTGAATAATATCTGTGAAGTTTTCAACAGGCAGATAGTTGGTGGTAGGGATAAACCTATCATCACTTGCCTTGAGTAAATAAGAGAGTACCTTATGAAGAAGATTGTGGTTGTTAAGAAGTTAATTGCAAAGACTGATGAGCCTTTAACACCTGCTGCAACCAAGGCTTTTGAGAAGATAAAAAATAAGGCATCACAATACAATGTGATCTGGACAGGTATGTTTCCTATACTCATTTGGTATGATGTTTAATGCTGTTGGAAAACATTTTAACTATCCATGTTTAATACAAGTGGATCCAGGTACCAAGTATCATGCTTTGCTACATAAGACCAGAGGGCTGTTAACCTTGAAGAAAAGACATGCACTTGTAGGAAGTGGGACCTGATTTCTATGCCATGCAAACATGCAGTGGCTGCCATATGGTGTTATGCAAAGAATGGAGGTGATGGCATACCTGAGAGGTGGTTTGATCAGGTTTACTGGTTGGAAACCTGAAAGAGAGTGTATGAATGTACCATTGCTCCAATCAATGGTATGGATTTGTGGCCAGAATCAAGATGCCCAACCACCCTAACCCCACCAAAGCATCACAAGCAACTAGGCAGGCCAAAAAAGGCAAGAAAGAGGTATGCAGAAGAAATAGCAGAGGCTAGTCAAGCTAACCAAGTTGATCATGCTTCTCAGTCTGTAGGGCCAATCATTCCAAACAGCGGTAAACTGCCAAGAAAAGGTCTGGCAGTGACTTGTGTTCTCTGTAAGCAGAAGGGGCATAACATGAGATCATGCAAGCTAAGGAAGACTACCCAGGTTCACAGTGGCAGTGTCACTCAGGATGGTGGATCACAAGTGGTTGATTAGTAGGTCTGTTGGTTGTGTCTTGACGTTTGAACAATATTATGTTTATGTATTTGCTTGTGTGTTGACTTTGGATGTGTGTTGACTTTTGAATCTTATGGGTCTTGGTTGACTTATTTATGACCATTATGGTCAGATTTTGAATCTTATGACTGTCTGATGTTGTTTTATGTTGTTGGCAGTAAATCTGTAAATGTATGTTGTTTAGTAGATTTGAGTATAAATGTTGACTTTTGCAGGTGACCCATGACCCTTTTGCAGCTAACCCATAACATTTGATTTGATCAATATTGCATATGACCCATTTGGGTTGATCAATATGGCAACTGCATGACCCATTTGTGCACAACTACATAGGCTGCTGTAGTGTGCATCACCCATGTGCATAATCCAAATGTTTGCAAACCTGTATATTTCATGACCCGTTTGAACAATACTACAAAACTGCAAGACCCATTTGTTCAACTTCATAGGCTGCACTATAAACCATTTCTCATAGTTCAGACACATTTCCATAACAATTAGCTAAAAACAATTGTATTGAAACAACAATCATGCATTCGTTAATTCATTCATGAAACTGATACGTGAGAATTTCAAAAGAAATACAAGCACAACTACATACTATTTGACCCACTTGAATTTTCTGACCCAAATAACACACAATACAATATGATTAACACCCAAGTTCCACCCAAATACATCTTCAATCTTCTGTTGCACTGTGTCAATCTTGCATTTTCGACAGACAAGTTTGACAGGGCGACCTCATGCACACAGTGATGATCCACCCAAGCAACAAAGCCACAACCACCTCCCTATCAGCACACATTGGTTAGAAATTGAAAAATTAACAACTTTAAGTTTTCAATTGGAAAAATTTACTTTTCGATTACAACAATAGAACTGTTGGCCAGGGTTTACTGATGTCCAAGAAGTCTTGATAATAGTGCCACCACCACATGAGCAAACAACCATCTTGATTAAAGATCGAATTGGGAGGAAAGATCAAATTGGGTAGTTGGTTTTGAAATTAGGGTTTAAAGTGGTTTGGGGGAAATGACAGGGTTTATAAAGGGGATAAGAAATATATCTGATTTAAGAGCATTCTCATCCCGGGCATCAAATATATGTGAGTGTCCACCAAATTATATGGGGTAAGTGTAAGTGGTTGTGAGTGGAGGATATAGAGAATATTTGGTGGAAGCACTTTTACCCCCAAATATGAAAAGTTACCGTTCACCCCTAAACATATTTTAATATTTTTAGAAGTGGTTGTGAGTGAGGAGAGAGAAAATATAATGATAAAAGTATGAAAAAGTATTATTATTTTAATTAGGAGAGAGAAGATTTATGGGTGGAGTAGTGATTTTTAGTGTAATTTGATGGATGGGATTTGGTGGATGGGATAATAATGCTCTAAAAATGTTAAGTGACTTGACCAAATTGCCCATGACTTAACGTCAAAAAGTTAACTGGTTTAAGTCTTTAGACTGTTTTGGCCTATTTCTTCAAAAGTCAGAGACTGTTCAAGCAATTTTTAAAAGTTTAGACTGGAGTGGTATATTGAGCCAAACCACAAGGACGGTTTTGGGAATTAACTCCTAAATTTATCTCTTCAAGATTTGGCTTTTTACGCTTGCGGTTCATATGCATAACTAAGGTTTTTCTGTTATAATAAAAGATAGTTTGTGTTTCTTCGTCCTTTCTTGTTCACTAGATACTACTATAAAGAATAAAATCAGTGTGACAAACATGGTAATTGCGATTGTGAGTTTGTGACTAATTAGTCTTTTACAAATATATTATAACAGTGATCATGCCACATGTAAGGTAAAATGACAAATAAAAACAAAGTACTTGTCGAAAAACAAGTGTGGCACTTTTGCAACAACATTTTTTTTCATCAACACTGTTAATCACAATATGGTGGTGTTGCCTGGACATATGGTTCTGAATCATCATCCTCTTCATCATTATCATCATCATCAACCCAATTACTGAGATGGTGTTGTGAGACAACGGCATGATCATTGATCTCAGCCCTCCTATCTGCACATAAATATAAAATAAAAAATAAATATAATACTATTAGCTGCTTAAATGAGGAGTCGAAAAATTCAATCCATGACTGAGACTAACCGCGAGCTTCATCCACATGTTCATGTTCTGTTTCCATTGGGATCGGGTGGCAGCTAATATCGAGTCAAGTAAAATGATTCAATAGATCAACCCCTCTTTTATTGATAAGATGTATTACAAAAAAAAAAAAAAAAAAAAAAAAAAAAAATCCTTGATTCACTTTCATCCCTCTGATACTCTATATGCCAATAAGCTTTCGGAAATACAAATATAATTTATCTGGGCATATTAACATTAGAGAAGAGAAAAGAAAACAAGTGTAAGCACATTCAAAAGGCACATGGGTTGACGGGTTTCTTTATAAGACCATGGTAGCTAGAGGTGGCAAGATGGAAGGGCAGGTGGGTTGGGTGACCGGAAAAAATGAATTCTTTGTTGACCCACAAACACTATTTGTCCATTTTTTTCTAAATAATCTATGCATGAATTATGATTACAAAAACAATGTCACTACAATACTAATCGAAATCTATTAAAACTGATTTAAGAAAAAAAATAAAAATAGAGATAGGAAGACTTCAAGTAGGTTGGCCAGTTCCCCTCTTAGCTAATCTTATTTAATTATTTCATCTACTTGAGATAAAGACGAGCAAAATTAACCCATTATAAGTAACTTACAAGTAGTTACAAGCATTAACCAACTAAGCAAGCATGCATAACATTTTAGGATACGCGTTGGTGTTGAAATTTCTTCCATCCGGTCCATCTTTAGAGATGTGCATTGTGCGAATCCTCTGAATATCTCCTTGATCATTTGTATTCAGATCTCTTTCCACGTGTACACGAGCACTAGGATTCGCACTTTTGGTGGCACTTGCTGTTTTTTTTTTGTTATGTTCGAATATCTTGTCAAAATCATATATTGATTAATGAGAAGTTTAGTAAAGAGAAAAGCAGCATACCTGAAAGTTCTGACCAAATTCTAGTGTGGTCAGAAGGATGTTCAGAAACATTATCTTTTGGTGGTGCCGTTGCAGCAGCTGCAGCTGCAGGTACAGGTTCTGATGTAGTAGTTGTGCCATGGAGCTGAGACACCAGCATGGTTGCAAGTACCAAAGTGGCATCAAAGTTTGAAACAGAAGCATCCTCTACAAACTTTGGTGCCATCAGAATAGGCCTGGTTATTCATCCCCAAACAAAACACATACAAAAAACAAGCATATTTCAGTGTCATGGGAAGTTGAGTAAAACATAACAAAACAAAAAATAAAAATATATAAAATAGGTTTCAACATTAATGGATGTAACTTATAAGCATTAAACTTGCGGACAAACGAGTAACCAAAATGTAGCATCTCGTGGAAAGACACGAGTGCATAGAAAAACATGGGGAACATGTTGAAAGTCACTTGAAACCTCCTAAATCATTTTCAACAAAATATTAGGTAATTTTTCTTTTTAAGTTTACTTTCACATTTATATAATAATTACAAAAAAATTAAAAACATGGGACAAAAAGTGCTTTGGGTCAACCCAATCGGACCCACCCGTTGTTACATGTTTTGACCTATTGCATAAGTGCGTAACCCACTTGCTTTGGCAACTATATTAGAAACTAATATTCATCGACTTTAGAAACTCGATGTGTCATTTTTGGATGGAAGTATAATAGTTTGCATAAAGGGAAAGAAAGAAAAAACGGAGATCACATTGCGTGTCATTTATATCAATTATCAAATTCTATTTAATTTTATCTTTATATACTCTTTATTATAGAGTGAACCATGTTGATAAGTAAATATTAGAGGAAGCTTCCTTACTCGCCAGCTTTCTCAAAATACAAGTGTATGTCGACTTCACATCCCTCACAAAATGAAAGAAATGCCTGCCAAAGGATTCCATATAAGTGAATCTCAAATAAAAAATGTGTGATATTTAGATAGGTAACAAGTACCATTAATCACTGCAAAATACTAGAGTTTTTAAATCATACTATTTATAAATAACAAACAGAAATCAAAGAAAAAATAAATTTTATACTACATATTAAAAGCAACAATTCATAAATATGCAATTGAGAATGATTGTGTTAGATATGATTACATGTGTAGTTTAAAAAAATCTATTTTCTCAATAAAAATTGTAGGGTTCTTCTTATGTGTCGAAAATACACTTTCAGAAAACATCAAGCCATTTCCTGTTTAGCTAACTTTTTTTTAGATTGACCACTAGAGCTAAACACAACCGGAATTGACCCAGTGATAACATGTACAAATTAGTAGCCTCCCAAAACAAATACAGACCAGGAAAGTATAATTATATCTTAATAGTACCTTCAGTTCCTTCACACCAAAGGTAACATCTACAGGGTCTCCAGTGTGTTTATACTGCACAAACTCTTCAGAAGGATCTATCCACAACTGAGTGTGTAAAGATGAATCATTTTCTACAAAAAAACGAAAAAAAGAATTGGGTGAATTTCTTCTACTTAATAACGGTAGAGGCAATTATAGCCCATTTACTTAAAAATGGGACAATCACAGTTATGTGTTATCTCTAAGTGGTCAAAGGAGTAATATAAAAGTCAGCTTTAAGGAAAGCTGGACAAGCGGCTAGCGCTAGAAAGTCATATATGGTCTCTCAAATAAATAGATTATTACTGAAAAGTTATTGTTTCTACAGTTATATTCAGCAATTAATCATGAATAAAAGAAGTAAATAAAATTGTAAAAAATGCGCTTTGTGTGACGCGCACCAAAAACAAGTTACCCATTACACAACATGCCCATTTTGTTACCTCTATTAAATAGCTAATCGGACAGAACCTTGTAGAGTAAGTTACCTTTGGCAGGGTCTATATAGCTTCTAAGTTCAACAGCTTTCCCTCCAACCTCATCATCAGATGTGGGTTCTGTTGCTATGACAGTTATTTCCTGAAGGGATGACTGAAAATTAGAAAGCAATCTGTTGAGATCACGCGGTCTCACTACAAAGCTGCTTGGGAGCCTTCTTCTATCAAGAGAGAGCTGTTGTACATCTGCTTCAACATTGCATGTAATCCAATATGATTTTTTCATACCTGAACAAGTCACAATCATTTCTTTTAAAAAATAATCACAGAAATCAATATCATTATGTTATGTTGCCGGCTACGGCACTACGCCTTGTAAGGTTCTAGACAAAGAATGTGTAATTATACAAACCACCTACCAGACTACTAAAACATAGTGAAATTGATCAGTAGTAGTGGTAGGAGGGTTCAGCAACTCATCATAATATGCAAGTTTTTGGTAGATATCAGAACATGTTGGGTTGACCAAAAACGCTTTCCGCCCAAATTTTTTGAACTTTTTGTATATACTTAGTGTGTTATATATGACTACAAAAACTAGAAAAGTGAAATAATAATATAAATGATGTCTTGATAGTCATGTTCTATTGTAGCACTATGTGAAGTTCAAGATGTCATCCGCATATGACCACCTCGAGTGGTAGACTCTCCTCAAAATTCAATATTTTCTTGTAGGTATAGTAACACAATCCATAAAGCCCAACGGAGAGTTTTTTAAAAAAAAAGGAAGAAAGGTTTACCATTGTAGCAGTCCAAAGTCCACTGCACTTTAGATGCATCAGGATCAGGCAATATAACACTTAAATGGTCAATACTTGTTAATGGTGTCCTAAGAACAGCACAGATGGCCTGCACACAAATTAGTATCTTATGACTTCCTGTTTCAATATCAAGTCAATTATAGTAAAGCATACACACACACACATATATAGATATAGAATATGTATAGATATAGTCATATAACTATACCTTTAAAAGCACGCTGCATTGCACTTGGGCTCCAGTGACAGTATAAGTATCAAAGAAGGAAGGCTTTAGTATAATAGACTGATATGCAGACCTTGAGGAGTTAAGGGTATGCAAAGCTAACTGACACACAAGATAATTCAGAATAAGAAAATCATAATAATGCAAACTATTACACAAAATTTAATTATTATTGAGAAAACACTTTTTCTAAAAGTTGATTTGTCTTATAAACTAAAGAGAAAAAAATACAGCCAAATTTCCAATTTCAGACCAGAAACCTAAGGATACTGCTCCAGTAATTGAAGATTGGTTCAAGAACAGAGACAAATAATGCATACTCGAATCTTTATCTGTGAATGAAATGGTCTTTGAAGAGTTACTTACCAAAAATATGTTTTCAGAACCTCTTCTTTGGATAAATGAATTCAACTATTCAAGAGAGAAGATGAATTCAATGCTTACCACTCTTTACCTTGGTTTAAAAAAGCGCGCCTCGCACAAAAGCGACGAGGTCTAAGCGCATCGCGCAAAAAGCGTGGGATTTTCGTACCCGAAGCGCATACTAATTATATAATTTTTTTATATATCCCATGTGTTAACCACATCTGTAGAGTTTTCTTTTAACGTAATTGTTGTAGGCAGGTCAAAGTATTGTATTGTATTGGAGTCACAGAAAAACCTTTCCAAGTCTTAAACAAGTTAAAAGCATGAAGGAAATTTATGAGTAACCTAAAGGCAGCTTAAGAGTAATTAGATTCCCAGTCTATGAATGGGGGATGGATAGTAATAGTATACATAACATTTCCCCTACCTCATTAAGGACTTGCTGATTATTTATTTATTTATAGGTTTAATATTACTATTACTTACTTTGTTAATTGCGAAAAGCATAGTACATAATTGATTTCATATTTATTAAATCAATCACAATGAATCAGGAAGCTTACTTCAAACACTACTAGTATAAAAATAAATAAATAAATAACTGGAGTGGTAAAATAACCTAACAGAATTGTTAAAAACTATGATGATGATTATTATTATTATTAATGGTGGATGGTTTAACTGCATAATAAACCCTAGCCTAGCCTAGCCTAGCAGTTAGTAGTAAGTAGTAAGAAGGTAGAAGAAGGAACCTGGGAAGAGGAAGCTTGGAGGGTGAGGTCGTTGCCGATGCGTGCCAGACACGTTACACATCGACCCAACGTCTTCAGTGCGTTTCCACTCACACTCCATTCCATCTTTCTCTTTCTCTTTCTCTTTTTCTTTTCTTTGGCGGGAAAAATAAATAAAAACACACACTTTTACCTCTGCCCCTGCTCTGGTGAATGAGAGTCAGGGAGGGAGTCGAGATACTTTTGTACTCGCTCGGTCCAAACAACTAAAGTAAAAAAAACCAAACAATATCACCTTTAGTTTGTGGTGGTTTGCGGAGGTGATGGGTTAGGAAAGACTAAGTTAGTGAGTCCCACATTCTTTTTATGTTTTTAATAACAATGGTAGTTGAGTAATTTTACACTCACTTAACTAAATTATTTAACTCCATCAAAATGAGGGACTATCCGAGATTCCGAGTTAAGTGACACTAAAAATTAGGGACTACAAATGTAATTTTAAAAATTTGTAAACTAAAGGTGAAATTGAGCAAACTACATGAACTATTCAAGCAATTTACTCCAATATGAAATATGAAGTGTGATTTTTTTATACAATTTCTACTCCCACTTTTTTCCAACAGCCAAAAGAAACTTTTACTAATACCTAAACAATTAGAAGATTAGTGGCTACATATATACAATCCACCAAAGAATATTACACATCACCCGAAACCTAAAAAAACCAAAATTACAAGACAAAAAGACCAACAAAAACCAACACCCACCCTTCCCCCCTTTTCTACTCCCTACTTAATTGTATCATATTGACATCTTGATATGAATGATGCTATTCCTTTACACTTTGTTCTAGAGTTTCATTAAAGAATAGAAGAGAAATAATCTCCATCCTCTTTCTTTCTCTTCAGTTCCTTCTAAATTGGAAAGATTGAAAATCACCATAAAAACCTTTTTATTATCCCTCCCATTCCCTCCTACAAAAAACTTTGAAACACATTTTTACCCACTTCCTTCCCAATCATTTCTCTTCCATCCTTTAATGAAACTATGGAACAGAGTGTCAAAGTTATCGATTGGTTTGGGGGAAAATTAGGTATGAAACGAAGGGAATGGCATAAATGGAATAGCCATAATTGTTGATTTACCATCTCCACATGCAACTTAGATGTCAGACTATACGAAGTGGAGAGTGAAAGAGGGGCATGAAGCGTCATGTGGTACTTGTGGGGCCCGTGTTTGAAGGGTGAAAATTGTGGGAAGTGAAAGGGGGAAAAGGGGGAGAGGGGAGGAATAATATTATTGTGTGCAAGATTTAAAAAAAAAAAGACAAACCAATCAAAAAAATGCCACCTGGATCCACCTCCCGCCCCACGCCATGGAAGATCTCCCCGCCCTTGGGGCTCCCCCTTCAACGCCAAGGTGGGGCAGTGTTCCCGCCCTTGAAGCCCATCAACGCCCCCCCCCCCCCCCCCCCCACTCCGGACTGTCTCAATTCCCCAATCATTTTATAACATCTATAACTCTTTCATACGAAGTTTTAAAATAAATAAAAGTTTTCACCATAATAACTAGCGTTTTTATCTTTATTATGGGTATGATATTGTTATATAAAAAACTAAAAAGTATGTGTTTTACTGGGTTTTCTATACATTGTGTTATAGGTTTCAATCATTATGTTTTTCAACTAGGTTCCAATCGGCTAACCATTGTGTTTTTAGCATGTTGTTTGTTGTCTAATATGTTTTTAATTTGCTGTCCTTTGTGTTTTTAGTCTGTTTTCCATTGTGTTTTACGTAACTGGTTTTTATTTATTTTTTTCAAAAGTATAACAATGGTATATTGAAATTAGAGATAAAAAGATCACTCGATATTATGTGTTACATAAGTCTATTCATCATGTTGTTTTAGTTTGTACATGTTTTAACTCTATTCATTATGTTTTTAGTCTATTACCCCTTGTATTTAGTCTATTGTCCATTGCTTTTTTAGTTTGATACTCTTTGTATTTTATGTTGTCTATTGTGTTTTACGCAATTAAGTTTTCAATCTTTTTTTTTTTCAAAAGTATTAGCAATATAGTACTAATACTGAAACTAAAAAAACGCTCGATTTTATAGTGTTATTTTTTTGAAAAAAAATGACGTATATTAAGTTTACGGACGTTCATAAAAAGATCTCAACTAGAAGTGCACAAATCAAGTTTAGTTTCGGATTTATCAACAAAATATTTAAGCCGATTTCTGGTTCAGACCATTATACATTTTCGGTTTAGGTTCAGACCGGTATCAAAGAAGAGGACTGCGAACCGATTCCAAACCTACAATTTCTATCAGGCTCAAACCGGTTCCTCTCCATATCGGTTCCAAAATAGTTTTGGTTCGGGTTTCACGAACCGGTTTGGATGTGCACCTGCAATCTCAACCATCAACTAAATAATGGGTTCATTTCGTATCGTGTTTCCATTTGAAAGTTTCACTAAGTCGTTTCACGAGTTCACAAACACGAAACCACATCAATTGCAAGCCATCATCAACACTTACAATTAGTTCCAAAATCTTTATATAAATATAAGTTACCAATAGTCAATACATGGTGTCAGCCTTAACGACATCCCAAATCACACAAAAAAAAAACTTTAGAAATCGTAAATTAAAATGCAACTCACTACGCCTTTGCAATTTGCCTGCCATCAGGAATAGAGTAGAGAACAATAGGCTTTGAAGGTCTAATGAAAGGCACATCACATCTGAAATAGCCTTTCCTCTCCAACTGCAAAATGTCTCCACGCTTCAAGTTTCGCATATTTGCATCCCCGAATGCTGCAATCTCTTTTTTAGTACTTGGGTTCAGCACATCGATAAAATCCTCATCTTCGTCCAGCTGTATCATTAACAAACAGATTATAAATTCCAACTCAGCTTATCATTAAAGATATCTGGTTTTTTTCTAAAGCGGTCAGATTGGATTGACAATCGAATGTTTCTCGTGCTTCCATATGTTAATTATTATTACAAAAAACAATATTATATTACTGCACTACATAACCCAAATCTGCGAACAAAATAGCTAATAGGTTGTAGCGTATAAGTTGACTTTCAACTAATTTAGTAATTTGACACACTTTTTTTATTTGATAAAAAACAAAAATAGCAGAGACTTCAAATAAAATGTGGATGATAACTGCTTTTTCAACTCAATTACTAAAAAATAGCAAGCAATGTTTACCGGTTCACTGGTTGGACAGGTTTCAAAAACTGTATGTCATAATAATTTAAAATCCTAAATAATGGACTAATACTTTAAAACATCTTTCTATCTTTTAGTGTGTATTTGCAGCGTTAATAATATATGAAGCCTTAGATAAACATGAGACAGAGCCAAAAGTATATCAGTAAGCGAGATTCTGAAAAAATTATAATAGTATTAAAAAAAATTTGAAATCTGGTCTGGTCTGCCACTACAACCGCTATCCGGCCTTTTCAAACAGACACAACCAGACCAGATACGTGTCCAGTTCCTGGTCCAACCAGCCTATCCGGCTAAGAAAGCATTACGAACATGATAAAAATAGTAGCAAGTTATATGTTACTTATCTAAAAAGGATATGTGCTAAAACAGTCATAGCATGCTCAAGTGTTTACAGCCTCTTAAATTACTTCAGATCATTATTTTAGTAGCGGTTTTCATAATAAAATTTAGCAAATTATTTATTTATAAAATTCAAGGAAGAAAAAATAATAGAAAATAAAAAAGTTAAAACATACCTTCTTCTTGGTAATTAGGTAGCCAAACTCCACAAGAGTTGTTGGAACAAGTTCATCAATCTCTGGTAACCAGGTAAGTTTGAGTTTTGTAGTCTTAACAGATCCTTCAAGATGCAAAACCCCAACTAATTCAGTCACGCTTCCGTCCGCGCCCTTGTTAATTTGTTTAATGATTGCATTTCCCCAGTCCATTAATGTAATTTCCTCATCAACTGATATGGCCATTGCATCAGCTTGTTCTAACCATATCCTTTTTGTAAAAGTGGTAGCCTTCTCACCAGCACCCTCGTATTTCTTATGCTTTGGTACCACGCGAACAAATGGTTTCTCAGGCCCATTTGTCAAAGTCAACAGCACACGACCGTCTTCAAGGATTGCAGTATGTCTGGGACAAACTGGATCAATAATTTTCTTATTGATGTTCCAGAGCTTATCCCATTCCATAAGATTCAGATTCTTTGAAGCCCCCTATTAAAATGAAATGAAAACAAACATAAACTCCAACGACCAAAAAATGTAACATAACTTAGGACACAGTTCACATAATAATGAAGTAGATGTCATGTCAATTAGACCATCCAGGTTTAGAGAAAAACATTAATATGGACTATGGGTATGGGCCATATCAGGCATGAAAACACCAAAAGAGCGTCTCTAAATATTTGACCAGCCATGAGTTTAATTGAAACCGCTAGTATTTTATTAGCATAACCAGATGTTGCAATGTCACCCAATTACTAATGTATGGGTAGAATTGGATTGCTTTGTCCAAAACAGAAGGAAAAAGGGGGGAGGTCAAATGGGTCGGACACTCGGACTCTACCCAAGCAAGCTTATAAGAACTAATACAACCTCCAAATTATTCAAATATACGCACACAACGTTATAGTAATAGCATAGTTTTTCAGTCATGTACTTAATTATACATGTAAAAAAATTACAAATGCACCTAAAAGTGTTTGTGGGTCAACCTGCTCTTCCCATCTGGAACTTAAAAAAAATTACATGCTACCCAACCAACCCATTTTGACACTTATAAGCGCATAACCTAGTTTAACAGGCATATAAAACTTACTTGTTCAAGAATAAATTGAATCAAAGCCTCAATTTGTAGACCTCTGCGCACGATTCCTTGAACAGTTGGAAAACGAGCATCATCCCATCCATCAACTTTTCCATTTTGAACAAACCATAGAAGCTTACGCTTGCTAAGAAGTGTATAAACCATATTTAACCTACTAAATTCATATATATGGACCTTCCTGAGCCCCATATCCTCCTGAATCCTATAATATTGAGCATTTCTATCATGATACTCACTAGATCGAAGGGCATGTGTAATACCCTCAATAGAATCAACGAACGGGCATGCAAAATCATATGTTGGATAAATTTTGTACTTTGACCCGATTCTGTGATGTGGCATTGGGTTGCAACGGTAGTAAACAGGATCCCTAAGTGACTTATTTGGATCTTGCATGTCCAGCTTTCCTCTCACACAGCACTGTAATCCTCTTTCAGATCCAGAAATCATCTCTTTCCATAATTTCAGGTTTTCATCAACACCATTGTTTCGGCACTTTGAATCTATACCGTCCATTCGTTCTTTCTGCATTTGCTCACGTGGGGTGTCATCGACATACGCTTTTCTTTCTTTAATCAACTTTTCTGCCATTTCCATGAGTTGTGGGAAGTAATCAGAAGTATAAGTGACTTTTTCGTAATTAATACCCAATGTCTTGATATCTATTAACAGATTATCCACAAACTCATTGCTCTCCTTGGCAGGATTCGTATCATCAAATCGCACAATTACTTTCCCGTTGTATCGTTGGGCAAAATATTGATTCATCAAAGCAGCCTTAGAATGGCCAATGTGCAGATAACCACTTGGTTCGGGTGCGAATCTCAAACACACCTTTCCCATTTCTGCATAAGGCAGATCCACTTCAGGTCGGCTAGAAGCAACCTGTTTATTAGCATTCAGACCTTGATCAATTTCTTTTGTTTTCACGGGAGCTGAGTCTCTTTTCTTTGTATATGCTGCTATTAGTTGATCCAAGACGGCAGCATGCTCAGTAGAGATCATAGTGTACCACCTCACCAGATTTTGGTACTTCTTTGACTTCATTAAGCTTTCCCATCTCTTACCAGCTCCTGAAGATGATAAGATTTTAGCATTTAAAGTACTAAATGAAAAGATAAACATATGAATAAAGATGGCAATTTTGACCCGTAACCCGTTTGCTAATAAGGAGATTAACCCAGGTTATATTTTATCTCTTCACAGGTCAAATGGTTAAATATAGGGGTGTAAATTTCTGAAACGACATGAAACCAACAAAAAACTCATAGGTTTGGTTTTAGTCTAAATAGGTTCAGATCAGTTTCGGGTCGAACCCGCGAACACTTTTAGTTGAACATGCCGTGTTTCGGTCGGCCAGGTAGGTTCACGGGTTGACCCATTTAACCTGTTATTTGCATTAATAATAAAATGTTTTTACATGAATTAAATTAATTGGATAATTCATACAAAAATACACTATAAAACAGAAACTAGCAAAAGGTTTTATAGCATAAACGCAATTATCTTATATATATGAATTTTTTGTTGTAAACTTTTAGATTTCAAGTACTTATAAGCATAAAAAAACAAGGAAAAATGGAAATAAATAATCCCAACTATTGACTATTGGCCAGACTATTGGCCAATAACAGTCCCAACTACGAAAATCACCAATATTGGTCCCAACTTTCGACATATTGGAAACCAATGGACCCAAACTAACGGAGGCTAACTCCGTTAGTGTGATGCTGACGTGGCATGCTTAGGTGGCAAATATTGGTCCCAACTTTCGACATATTGGAAACCAACGGACCCAAACTAACGGAGTCGACCCAAACTAACGGAGGCTAACTCCGTTAGTTTGGGTCCGTTGGTTTCCAATATGTCGAAAGTTTGGACCAATATTGGTGATTTTCGTAGTTGGGACTGTTATTGGCCAATAGTTAATAGTTGGGATTATTTATTTCCATTTTTCCAAAAAACAAAACAAAATAAAATAAACATTCGGATAAAATGAGTGTCAAACATGTCCGTATTTGAGGTCATGTGGGGTTCGACCTACCGACTGGTGAACACGGTCCAATTAACACCCATAAACATATAATACAACAGATTAAAGTCGCCCAAGGTGTATTTTTTTAGCATAAAACCTCCTCTAGACCATTTTTACAATAAATATTAAATTGTGATTGAACCATCAGGGGGCACAACTATTGTACCTGCAAGATACGACCAGACAACAATATCTGCAACTGATAAACTTTGCCCAACCAAGAAAGTGCGGTTCAGCAAATATCCGTCAACATACTTGCATGCTCCCTCGTATTCAGAACCGGATGAAAAGATAGATGCATACTCGAGCCACTCATCAATCTATACAAATCAACAAAAAAAAATTAGTAATCTGTGAAACAAAAGCACAAGTGCATCAAATGACATAAAATCAACATTCTGCTTAAAACTAAAAAAACAACATGCACCTGCGCGGTTTCAATAGCATCTCTCTGGTAGAAGCTGGGAAAAGCTGTTGATGTGCGACCAAGATACCGAATAAGTACATTGGCTCCACGTAACTTCAACCTATAACAAATATATCATTACCATGATTATTAACCTTACATCCTTAAACATCATACATATCCAACAAGGCCAGAATTAAACATCAATACAAATCCTAGAACGATTGCCCCTTGTTTTTAATTTAAATCTCAAATCTCAAAAATCCTACTTCCGAAGCTAACGATGAGCTTATCCGGTCTCTAACTCCACTTATTTTCAAAACATAACTTAATAAGTCTTTTTATATATTACATTTTAACTGTCTTTCTTCTTTATGAATTAATACATGTTGGTTGTTTGAACCAAACCTTGTTGGAATCATGACTAAAATGAGCCTGATATGAGACCTAACATTAATCAAATTGATAAACCAGGCTTCCATTAAAACTACGGGTGCAAATGAGCCGAACTACTCAAGCTTGGCTCGAAAAAAAATCTTGAAACGAGCTGAGCTTGAACGATCCCGATCCTAAAAACATACTCGTTTAGGAAACGAGCCTGAGCTTTGCTTTGCTTATTGAGTTCGACCTGGCTTGCGAACCTAAACGAGCCCACTATTTAGATAATTTTTATTACTATATTAAACATACAGTAATAATAAATAATATTTATAAAATTATGAAAAATAACAAAATTACATATAAACAATAAAAAAAATTAATATAATTTAATCAATAAACGATCGAAGCCCGAGCCGAGCTCAACCTTTAGGAACAAAGCTCAAATCGATCCGAGCTCGAGCTCAAGCTTTTGAGCTCGAGCGTTGTCGAGCTCGGACTCGGGTCGTTTGCAGCCAATTTATAACCAAAAAATCAAAGGGTTCACTATAACCGGAAGAAAAAAAAAGAGTAAGTTGTTTGCAAGGAAATTAAACATGCTATAATCCGTTGAAACCGGTTAATCGAGTACGAAAAGAATATAGAAAAGCTGAAAGTAAATAATAAAATAGAGATATCCAGTCAGTCAATTATAGACAAATAAAATAAAATGAATGATGATACCCGTTGGATAGAACAAGGAGCGGGGGCGATGAGGGGGTGAGAGTGGGGTGGACGGTCAGGGGGACGGCAGCGAGTCTTGCGACGGAGACTACGGACAACGGCGCCGACTCATCGGAGGGGATTAGGAGCTGATGCTCCGCCATTGTTATTGTTAAGTAAACTAAACTAAACAAAGATGATGACTGCTACCTAGGGTTTGGTTTTCTCTACTTACTTCTGTGGGCTCTGGGCTGTGTGGGTTGGTAAATGTTGGTTTACTAATTCCATCTTTTTTACTTTAATAAATAAGATCAATCGTCTGACTAATATATACTATGTTTTTACAACTTTTCCAATGTGCTGCATTTTCTATTACCATCAACTCTCTACCTAGTAAAATGGTAAATTTCATTCTATTAGACCATCATTGAGTGTGGGGAAAGAGGGGCATGAAGCGTCGTGTGATACTTGTGGACCCGTATTTGAAAGGTGAAAATTGTGAGGAGTAGAAGGGGAAGAGGGAGAAGGAATATTATTATTATTATTATTATTATTATTATTATTATTATTATTATTAATGTGTGTGTTAAAGTTTAAAAAATATATATATTATTAATAATAATGTGTGTGTTAAAGTTTAAAAAATATATATATATTTTAGCCAATCAAGGCCAAGCATGACCCGCCCTACACCAAGGGAATTCTTCCCCCCAAGCCCTCCCCCCCCCCCCCCTCCACGCCATGGGGGGATGGTGTAGCATTAGGTGAAAAACCTTCCCCCAATCTCTCCCCCCCCACCCCCCACCCACCCACTCCGTTCTGTCTTAGGGGGACGGGCATCATCATAAAACATCACTGATACCCTACTACCAGCACGGTAACATCGCTGCCACCAGTATTGGTAGGGGTCCCGTAAACTGTTTTCCGGTTCTATCTAACGGGATGGTAAGTTGTGATATTAAATGAAACGGTTGATTTTTTATGTTTTTTAATTTCTGAAAAAACACATATACTAGATCATCAGGTTAGCGCTGATCTTGGTGTGATTCTACGGGGTATTTATAAAAAGGTGTGTTTATAAAATGTGAGGGTCTAAGGATAAGACCAAGGATGTTAAGAGACAACAGATTAGAAGAGCCAAGCCTCTAAATGTTAGCACATATGCCCGTAGTCTTTTCAGCGAAAGTGTTAGTGAATATCGGATGCCAATAAAAGGAGAAGGGACTCCTCCTTTTATAGTACCTCGACGTCTGACTTCCTCAACCATCCTCTACCCTTGGTAGGGCTCGGCTCAGGTAGAGGTGTCTCTTGGTTTCCGGCTCAAATCCTAAAGCCCAATTGGTGCAAGTGGCTTTGATAAAAAAAAAAGAGGAGAAAGGGTGGATGTTACCGTCCTGAGGAAGATACATGTGGACGCTGATGGGTGGCAGACACGTGGCGTCTGCCTAATGGCTACTCCAAGGCGGTGGGTAATCATCCATTTATCTAAAACCTAAGACAAGTGGGGGTTGCAAAAGTCTTCTGTTAGAGAGATATCTTGGCTGGGGAGCTACCACGTCATTGTCCTTTCTAGGTGTCAGGCTGGGCGCAACCATTGATTGGTTGAGAACTCTGACGGGTAACATGTTACGTCAGGAACAATTGTCCAGGGCAGCATTGCCCTGGGGTGTGCGTCTCGATGCTGCCCTGAAAGGTATCTTTTAGTCATGTCGATGAAGGTTCACTTATCTTGCTGGGGAAGCTTCGTTCTGCGTCGACGTAAAACGGGCGGGTAAGCGTGTGTCCGTTGAAGTTTATGAGCATGATGTTGTGATTACTAAACGTTATGTAAGTTATATATTACTTTATGTTTTTTATTTTTCATTATCTTACTGAACTTAATTAACTAATAATGTTTTCAATATACATCAACTTTTCAACGGCTTCATTCTACAATAGTTAGGTTAGCTAAGATTAGTTTGCCACATAAGATTTTGGTTCAAGTGAATGGTGGTGAAGTAGATGAGTGTAAACTTTATATGGAAAAATATAAGGATAACCAAAGGTATTACTTAAATTTTAATAATTAAATTTGCATTTAATTTTAATAATATAACTAACACTCTTATATTCTCACTCATAGGTTTGCAGTTAGTCGATGGGTAAGCTTTATAAAATCCAAAAGTTTGAAAATAGGTGACTGGTGTGATTTCAAGTTTGATGAATCATTAGGAATTCTGGTCATAACTAAACATTGATCGTATGGTAGGTAGTGGAAATATTTTGATGTTGATACAATATTTGCATATTGGTAGTGTTTAATTGTAAATCTTAGGTTAAATGTATTAACTTCCTGACTCTTTATTTTGTAGTTCTGAATATTGTTATTTTAGGTTGACAAAGGTTGATCAGTTTTGATGTAAATTTATATGAACAATTTTGAAATTGTAGATGTGATGACATTGTTAGTAACAAGGGTTTAATGCAACATCTGTTTGAAGGAAACTGTTTGAGAATCATCTATTTGAATCAACAATTGTTTGTAGTAACAGCGGTTTTAGAAATATCTCTTTAACTGATTCTAGATATTTGAATTTATAATTTGGTGTTTAGTACACAGAGCATAGGTGTTGTCTGTTTATGTTTTTTTTTTTAATTTTGGTGAGTAATTGTTTTAAAAAAAGATATAGTCTTCCGTGTTTTCACATGGGATTTTAGTGTTTCACCTAGATATTAATGTATTTATATATTTTTTAGATGTTTAAAGTGTTGTTTAGTTGTGACTGTATTCAGTATTAAACATCTTATCAGTACTATTAATTGCTATTGTGAAATGAACAGATGTTACTAAACAAATTTTCCTTAAAACAGACGATTGGCTTTTTAATGTTGTTTTTAGTAAATAGACCTTAAAATATAATAAAACAATGTTTTGTTTTCTAATGAAATTCAGCGTAGAATACTAGGAGTCGTGACTGATAAATAATAATGATGACCTTAAAACTCGATTTATTAAACTCACGCGGTATTTTTATTTGTATTTAAGTAATTTTTTCTATTGATTGTAATTATCAATCTGAAATAATCTATCGATTACACTTCTAGAAAAAAATTCCATTCAAAATGGCACAAGTTGTTTATTGGTTTTTCGACGTCGTCGGTACATGGTTGATATGAGCGATAACACGCGTTTCGTATTTGGGTCAAGGAAAGTCATCCTGGAAATGGATGATGAATTCCAACGGCAAGTTTATGAAGTTGGAAAAACAAGGGAACTTTGTTGTTTTCAAGAATTCAGATTACAGGTAAAGTTAGATATCAAGTTTGGAGAATACGAAGAGGAAGAGCCGCTGCATGTGGTGAGGTGGTTTTACTGAATCGGTTAGTAGCGTATCGGTGAATTTTTATGATGGTTCGGTAAAAATGTACCATCAAAATGAGATAGTAAACTCCAATGGTTTGGAGTTCCTACAGGAATTAATGGAAGTCGGGATGGCTAACGTTAATCAAACTACAACAGTGTTGGATCTTGAATGAATGATTCAATCAAGGATAATTACGTTGCAGGAGGAAGCTGAACCAGAAGAAATGGAATTGCTTGCATCTGATGATGATCAGTTATCAGAGGAAGTAGATTCAGATTAGTTATATTATGTTTAATTTTATTTTCGTTTAAGTAGGTTTATTCTGTATTTTGTTTTATATTTTATTGTGTATTTTTGTTTTATAATGAATAATGTTATTTTCCGTTTTTATTGAATGAAATTATTGATGATCTTAAATGTATTAACTTCCTGACTCTTTATTTTGTAGTTCTGAATATGGTTATTTTAGGTCGACAAAGCTTGATCAGTTTTTACCTCTATTTATTATATGAACAATTTTTAATTTGTAAATGTGATGTCATTGTTAGTAACAAGGGTTTAAGGCAACATCTGCTTGAAGGAAATTGTTCAAGGATCATCTGTTTGAATTAACAACTATTGTAGTAATAGAGGTTTTAGGAATATCTCCTTAACTGACTCTAGATAATTAAATTTATAATTTGGTTTTTATTAAACAGACCATAGTCGTTGGTCTGTTTATGTTTTTTATATTTTGGTGAGTAATTGTTTTTAAAAAAAAAGATATAGTGTTCTCGTGTTTTCACATGTGGTTTCACCTAGATGTTCATGTATTTTTATATTTTTTTAGATGTTTAAAGTTTTGTTTAGTTGTGACTGCATTGAAGTTACCTAAATTTTTCTGTGCAAATGAAGTAGAGTGGTTGATATTTAGGGGATCCTCTTTTCGTTTTTAATATGTGTTATCTCAACAGAGCTTTAATCTGTCTGTAGGTTTATCTTTCCGTGGTTGTAACAGTTTCAGTTATTAAACATCTGATCAGTACTATTAACTGGTATCGTGAAAGGAACAGATGTTACGAAACAGGTTTTCCTTACAACATACGATTGGCTTCTTAATGTTGTTTTTAGTAAACAGACTTTAAAATATGATTTAGTATTCCCGTGTTTTCACGCGGGATTTCACCTAGTAGAATACTAAAAATGAAAAAGTGAAGATAATTGTTTCTATGGGTGATTTTAAAATTTTTTCAAATACTTAATTTGGTTGGATGGTAAACAATAGTAAAAATATAAGATGTTAAAAATAATAGAAAATAGATGGTATTAAAAAAATCAAAGTTAATTCACATTTGAAAAAAAAGCGTTTTGAAAAATTAACTAAACAAAATTTATAATTGTCCCATCATTATTCATTTTTTTAAATATCTTGATGACTATATATATATTAACAAATTACATTATATTTTATTCTATTAGTATAATACACCGATTTTTTCAACTGTCAAATGCATATGTTTTCTTAAACATAACTTTTTTTTATTAACTATATAACATTTAATTTACCAACCCGTGTGTAATACACGAGATTATAACCTGGTTATAAATACTTAATTAACATTTAAGAATAAAAGTAACAATTCGCAAATCAATGCATAACAATCATTAAAAAATGATTTTTTTGGGTTATTTGGTTTGGTTCAGTTTTGTGTGTGATTCGATTTCTTCGATTTGGTTAAATCGGTTTCCCTTTTCGATTCGGTTAATCAGTTTATGTAATCAATATTAAACAAGTTATCTATGAAAATGATGTTGAAAAGCGTAATTCGTGTATTGTGATTCGTGTATTATCATTTTGTTCTGTTCTAGGGTTTCCGCACCTGGAATAGTGCCTTGTATGATCAGATTTCCTGTTTAAAGCTAAAATTCTTCAATTACAAAGTGGTATCAGAGCCATAGAGATCATACAACAACAAATTGATAATCTCAGAACTGATTTTGACCCTATTTTGATCAAATTTTCTCTGTGTTCATTGATAAATGGTTTTTGATACAATTTGAAGGTTTTGGACAACAATTCGTGGTTAAAATCAACAATTCCAAGTATTAAAGTTGTTCCAAATCAATTCCGAATCATAACCTGATAAAGATCATCAAAATCCATTAACTTTTGAAAATTTAAGATCAAAATAACCGTTTTTCAAAGTGTAACCATTTTTTTAACATGGGAGGGTCGAATCTAGAGAGCATGGGGTCGAAAGTAGGTTTTTAGGGTCGAACCTAGGGCATTTCTGGACGAAACTAGCTGTTTTTAGGTCGAACCTAGGTTTGTTGTGTTGTTTGTTTCACTTTCGGGTCATATTTTCCACATTCGGGTGATCGTGGGATCGAAGGTGGAATCTTGAGGGACGAAAGTGAAGTGTTTTGGTCGAACGTGGATTTTATCTGAGCAGTTTCTACATTCGGGTCATAATTTTGGGCGAAAGTGAAGTTTCAAGGACGAAAGTAGAAGCTTTGTGGTGAAATTTTCAAGTGTGTTGTATTTCTAACTTTGTGAACAACGTGTGGGGATTTCCAACTACACCGAGACCAGGAACAACATAGCAACAGCAAGTGACCATGGACCCGTGGACCGTAGCAGCTCAGAAATCGAACACTCAGTCTTCGCAACCAATTAACTACTTAGCGATGACGAGTTCGATGCCTCAGAGCGTTGCATCATCTTCACAACAACCTGCAGCAGATTATTGGGGAGTAGCAGCTGCGGCAGTAAACACTCAAACTACTAATGCTATTTCTACACTAATCAATGATTTATCTTCAGGTAGCGGGAACAGACCACCCAAGCTAATGGAGATGCAGGAGTACAACCAGTGGCAGAAGAAGTTTAAGATTCATCTTGAAGGAATGGGACTGGAAGGTACCGAGGCGTGGCAGATGATAGCGAAAGGATATGTGGCACCAGTGTTAGAGAATACCGGTGAGTAGATTCCTCTGGAGAGTTTGACTGATGACGAGAAGAAGAAATTCGCGGTGGAGAAGAAGGCGTATTCTCAGCTAACCCAAGCGATCACAAATGATTTGCTACATCAGTTTGGATCGTGCACTACTTCTAAACAATTATGGGATGTGCTAAAGAATCGTCATGATGGTAACGAGAAAACAAGAAGGTTGAGAATGGAAGAGCTGAGGAAATAATTCGAGAACTTCAGCTATGTTGGGAATGAGACGCTGAAAGAGTTGACTCCCAGATATTGTCACTTGTTAACTGAATTGTCAAGCTATGACATTCAGATTCCTATGTCAGATTTGGTGGACAAATTTGCTGATGCTTTACCACCGTACTAGGATCAACACATCGAGGTACTTAAAGAAAAAGATGCTTACAAGTACTGGACCATCAATGAGTTTATCCAGAAGCTGGAAAACAAAGAACTTGAGGAAAAGAGGAAGGCTAAAAGATCACAGATTCCTCAAAACCCAGAGTTGTACCATGCTAGTACATCTTCGACTGTGGGTAACTCAAGTCTTGGAGGAACAGTGGCTCCTCATATAGCATGTGTCTCAAGTGTTATGGAACCACCCAAACAACCGATCAACTACCTAGCTTAAACCTCATCTTACACACAACCATCATACACACCGCCACCACAACAATACACAAATTCTCTCATTTCACCATTTTCTCCAATGCAACAAGCTGCATGTTATTCTGCAAACCAACCACAACAACCTCAACAACAACAGTTCATGACTCAAATGAATCAGACCAATCAGAAACCGGTAGTGTTGGAAACATCCAACATGAATAACGTTACTGTGGAAGTTGCTCAGCAACATATTGCGCTAGTCTCAGCAATGGTTGCTTCGTATAACGGTTTAGTAGCAAGTCAAATTGGGAATAACAACTTAACCAATGAAGACTATGCTCAAATCGATAAAGAGGAGATGGAGCTAATAGACATTCAGTGGGCTTTCGCAAGCATTATGAGACGAGCAACCGAATTCATAGAAAAGACCGGGAGAACTGATTTGGGTACTTCTCCAAACACCACATATGGCTTTAACAAAGAGAAAGTCACATGTTTTAATTGTTGTGGAAAAGGTCACTTTAAGAGAGAGTGTACACAGCCTGCTAAACAAGGTAACCGAAACCCATTCAACTCAAACTACCAAAATCGCCAATCTCAAAACCAAGTTTCTTTTCAAAACAACAACTATCAAAACCAAAACAATTACCAAAACCAACAAAACACCTCTCAAAACAACCCAAATAGACAACCAAACACAACCAATCAGAATCATACTCAACCACCAAATAACCCAAACAGAACTGTCATTCCTATCACTAAACCAAATGAGCAACCACAGAATAATAATCAAAATCAAGCTTTGGTGATACAAAATGATGAGAGATTTGACTGGACTGATATGCAAATTGGTGTTGAGGAGATAAGCACTGGTGGGAATGTGGCTTGTGTTGCTCAACAGGTTGATATTGATGAGTCAGTGATAGTTGATCAAGTTGAAGAAACTGAGATTGAGGTTGAGGAATCAGTTGAAGAGATGAATGTGGAGACTGAAACTGTTGAAATTCAGGCTGAAGAGAAAAGTTCGGGAGTTGTGATTGACTCAGTCACAGACGTTCCTGAAGAAAATGAGTCAGTATATTCAGATTCAGAAAGTGAATCAGACTCAGAGGCCAGTGTGACTTCTCTGGATGATGACATAGATCAATTGCTGGCTGAAGCTGATTTTCTAAAGACGAGGAAGTCATGCATAGTGGATGATGCCTTCACCAGAATCGATTATTCAAAGTTCTTTGCTGGGAAGGAATCTCATTTCGCTCTCATGGCTATGACAGATCCTCCAAAACAGGTAAGTTCTGAATCTACCATTGACATTCATAGTGATAAATATTGTGGCACTTGTGATAGATTGACAGAAGAAAACAAGCAACTTCGCGTACAACGTGATAGTGCTGTGATTAACTGTCAATCTGCTCGCAAGGAAGTCATTGCATTCAACAAAGTGCTTGATGGTTACAAAAAGGACATTTCTGACCTAAAGAAACTCTTTCATTAAAACAACTAGCAATTAATAGTTACATTGATGAACTTGAAAACACTAAGTTAGAAATGGCCACCATCAAGTGTTTTGCTGAAAAGGTCAACAAAATGCTTGAAAGCTACAAGCACATTGCATATGTCGTTGACCACATCATTGATGAACCATCTCAAACCACAAGTTATCAGTATGTGCCATCTCCGGTGCTGTTTGAAAACCACAATTGTCATCAAGTGACACCGGAGAGCTCAGTAAAATCCGACTCTGCATCGGAAGATGAATCCAATACTTCTAGTATCGGAGATCCAAATTCCGATGTAAGACCGATTTTAGGTTTGAATGATGAAGGAGTTACTGCTGTAACTGATGATTCGGACACTGAGAGTGAGAAAGTTGAGAACGTGAGTGATATTCCAAAGGAAAATCACATTATCACGAATTAACCAGTGTCACCTTCTCAACATTCTCATCCGATGGCTAACGCACATCGTGTTAAACAATCCGAAAAGAAAGAGGTTAAAATGGATTCTGGTGACAAACCAGTCAAGGTATTTTATCGGATGGAAGGATCCGATAAGATTATCTCTGACGAGGAATATCCAATCAAATTTGCTAACTATTCTAAAATTGAGAAAATTTGGCAAGAAAGCACAATATGGTTTCCAAAACATGAAAGATCAAATGATATTCCACCAGAAATTTTAAAGAAACTGTATTTGGATGTTCCTAAAGAACCAAAAGTTCATGTCACCCAGTTCATCAAACCGAAACAAAAAGCAAACGGTTTTCTTGAGCCTGCTTACTCTAGGGGCCCAGCTTCTGAGAGTTTAAGGCGTCGATGTGTTGATGATCAATATCCCATCAATACATTCGCAAAGCCGAATGCTCAGAACGTGTTTGAAGAGTACCGTGCATGTTTCAAGTGCGGGGAGAGAGGGCATTTACTTGCTCACTGCCCGTACGTGAGGCACAAAAGGCACGAGGTTGAAGTGAGGCAATCCATGAAAAAGCCGGTCGACAATCATTATTATCCACAAAGACGATTTGTTCCTCAACCAGCACCATTTTATAATCAAAATAATTTTTATCAAAAGAGGAATGATCGTCAATTTCAATATGATCGTCGAAACCGAATTGCCATGGAAAAACCATTAAAGAGACCAATGGTGAACACAACAGTTGATAGACAAAAGGTACCACCAAAACCTGCTGTCAAATCAAATGTTGGACCTAAATCGGTTAAATCCGAGAAGGTAGTCAAGAAAGTTTCATTTGTGAACAATGTTAAGAAATCGACTGAGACTCCAAAATCTCAGATTCGTATTTTGAAGCGTTCGGAACAGTCTTGGACACCAAATGGTACTCCGGGAGCCTCTACTTCAAAATCAAATGAAAAGGTTGAAAAAGTTTTGAATGATCCTAAAAAGGTTGTTTCAAAACCAATTGACGATGTTAATGAATCTTTGAAGGGTGATATTCAAAGACCCAAGACCACACAGGCTTGGGTCCCCCGAAAAAACTAACATGTTTACTTGATGTGTGCAGGGAGCTTCAGCTGGCCCTATTAGCAGTCTTTGGATTGTTGATAGTGGAGCTTCAGGCCACATGGCAGGGGATTTAGCATTGCTGTTCGACGTGAAGAATATAAATGGAGGTTATGTTGCATTTGCTGGGAACAAAGGAGGTTATATCACGATGGAGGGAAGCGTGAGTAACGGGATTGTGAGTTTCGAGAGGATATCATATGTGAAGCAGATCGATTATAATCTGTTGAGTGTCAGTCAGATATGCGACAAACAATTTTCTGTATATTTTGATGACAAATCTTGCTATATCCTCAAACCGGGCTTCAAAATTCCAAAAGAGTGGGTTATGTTGAAGGCACCTCGAGTCAACAATCTCTATATTCTTGATATGTCTTAGGCGATGACGACCCAGGGGCAAGTGACATGTTTCCTATCAAAAGCTACAGAAAGAGTCGATTATGTGGCATAGAAGGATGGGGCATATTCATTTGAGAAAGATGAACCACTTAGTGAAAAATGGGCTTGTCGAAGGCGTAAATGTTAAACATTTCCATTTGAACGACAAGTGTGTAAGCTGTAAGAAACGAAAGCAACACAAACAATCCCATAAAGTGAAGAAAGTAAACTCTGTTGAGATGCCACTTGAGCGGTTGCACATGGACCTATTTGGACCTGTTAAACGTAAAAGTCATCTTGGGGAGCTTTATTGTTTAGTTGTTACTGACGACTATTCAAGATTTTCATGGGTGATGTGTTTGCATCAGAAAAGTGACACTTTTAATAATATGAAAGTTCTGTTCACTCGATTGGAAAATGTCTATGGTCTAAAGATCAAGCGAATTCGGAGTGACAATGGGACGGAGTTCAAAAATGCAAAGATGGATGATCTTTGTGAAAACAAAGGAATTCATCATGAATATTTTGCTCCGTATACCCCTCAACAGAACGGTGTTGCTGAACGGAAAAACAGGACTCTCATAGAAGCGGCTAGAACAATGCTAGCAGACTCAAATCTTCCAGTAATGTTCTGGAACGAGGCGATTTATGCGGCAAACTATACATTAAACCGGGTCTTAACAGTGAAGAAGTTTGGCAAAACTTCTTATGAGTTGTTGCACCGAAGAAAGCCGAACTTGGAGTATCTAGAACCTTTTGGGGCTCCGTGCACGATGTTGAATCCAGGCGAAAAGTTTAGTCCGAAAGCTAAAGAGGGATACTTTGTTGGATATGCAACCCCGCTTAAACGGGTATTCAACAAAAGAACTCGACAGGTGGAGGATTGGGCAAACGTTGAAGTTCAACGGTATACTCAAAATGTGCAAGGAAATGGTCCCGATTGGATGTTTGATTACAAAAACTTCTTTGAATCATTCAATCTAGATAGCTTGGTTGAAGAGGCTGTTATCCGATTACTTTACGAGTGTGAAAATGCAGCAACTTCACCATTGGTGCGTCCGATCACCGTAACTCCTCCAACAGCTTCTAATGATACCAATGCTCGTGTACCAGAGGAAGAAGTGTTTCAAGAGGCTTCAACTACTTTATATACTTCAGAATCGGAAGACGATGGAGATTTCGAAGAAGTTATTCTTGAGCATGCAACAGAGGCACCGCCAGTGAACCCAAATCCAGATGTTGCTTCATCGTCCAACACGGGTCATGATCTGGATGCAATAGAGAACTTGACTACTCAGACGGGAGTGATTGTACCTGATCATCCGGAATCTCGGATTCATCGTTTTCACCCGCTAGAGCAAGTTATCGGTGACCCTGGTAGAAGTGTTATGACGAGAGGACAGCTAAGAAGTGTCAATTCACCAGAAAGTTTTGGTGCTTTAGCTTTATATGCAAAAATACAAAAGTCTGGTTGTCAGAATGATTGGTCGTTTGCATGTTATGTTTCGCAGGTCGAGCCGCGGACATACAAAGAAGCTCTTTTGGATGATGCCTCGGTCGAGGCGATGCAAGAGGAGTTGTTGCAATTTCAGAAGTTGGGAGTCTGGACACTGACGGATTTACCTCCAGGAAGGAAGAAGATTGGTACCAAGTGGGTCTTTAAGTGTAAGAAAGACGATAGAGGAGTGATCGTAAGGAACAAAGCCAGATTGGTAGTTCAAGGTTTTCATCAGATCGAAGTAATTGACTATAATGAAATATATGCACCTGTGGCACGCATAGAAGCTATCCGAATGTTTCTAGCGTTTGCCTCCTATAAGAAATTTAAGGTGTATCAAATGGATGTCAAAAGTGCTTTTCTTTACGGTGTGGTCAAAGAAGAGGTCTACGTCGGTCAACCATCGGGCTTTGAAGATCCTATTCACCGGGATAAGGTTTACGTTTTAAACAAAGCACTGTACGGGTTGCACCAGGCTCCACGCCAATGGTACGAGGAGCTCAGCACGTACCTCATGTCGAAAGGATTCAAACGCGGATTGGTCGACTGTACTCTGTTTACGAAGAAAACAGGAGATGATTTGCTTCTCGTCCAGATTTATGTAGACGATATTATTTTTGGCTCAACTAACGAACTTCTTTGCAGGGAATTTGAACGTGTTATGCAGGAAAAGTTCGAAATGAGTGCGATGGGCGAAATGCAGTTCTTCCTCGGCTTGCAGGTGGATCAAAGACCAACGGGGATCTTTATTCATCAAACAAAATAAGTATCCGAAGTCTTGAGCCGGTTCCAGATGGAGGATTCCAAGCCGATGGATACCCCGATTCAACCTAATCACGGGATTGGTGTTGACGCTAAGGGGGAGCTGACGGACCCATTTACATACGGAGCAATCATCGGATCTCTGATGTATCTCACCGCATCTCGGCCAGACATAATGTTCACTACATGTCTCTGCGCACGTTTCCAATCGAAGCCGAAACAAAGTCATCTGACAGCGGTCAAGCGTATCCTTAGATATCTGAAGGGTTGTCCGTCGAGAGGACTATGGTACCCTAATGACGATACTTTTGACTTTATCGCATTTAGTGATGCAGATTGGGGCGGCTGTGATAAAGACAGCAAATCCACGATAGCTGGATGCCAGTTTTTAGGGAGCAGGTTAGTCACCTGGCAGTGTAAGAAGCAGACTTCGGTCGCATTGTCTACTTGCGAAGCAGAGTACGTAGCAGCCTCGAGTTGTTGCTCACAGGTTCTCTGGATTCAGCAGCAGATGGTGGATTACGGTTTGCAATTTCTTAAAACCCCTATTCACTGTGATAATGAAGCCGCAATTACATTAACAAAATATTCGGGCAATCACTCAAAAGCTAAACATATCCGGATTAAGTATCACTTTATCCGTGATTGTTATGCCAAAGAGTTAATCGATATGGTCAAAATCCACACTGACTATCAAAGAGCAGACTTGTTCACAAAAGCTTTTGATAAATCCAGATTCGAATATCTCTTAAAAGTAAACAATGTAAAAGAAAAACAAGACTGATCATCACCTCGGTTTATCGCTTTTTAGTTTTCAAGTTTTCATTAAGTTTTTACAGTTTTTCAGAAATTTTCAAAAACCCAAAAATATGTTTTACATTTTAGGGGGAGTTATATTTTATCAGAAAAACCAAAAACATTGAAAAATTCAAAAAACCATAAAAATAGAAAAACCCAAAATGATTTCCAGGATAAAAAGAGGAAAGGATAGTGCATCAGTGGGGATCTGACATAGGCTAAAGATATGTAATGCAATATGGGGCGTGTGTTGATTTCGTGTGATGTGCTGATAGGCTTCGTAGACTAACAACTGCGTGCATTAGTGATACAAACATAACGAACAACTCGTTCGTGGCTGAACACCTCATGGGCATATGGTCTTAGTACCGTAATTTCGTTTGATAGAGTTGCCAAAATCTGAGGTTTCGGGTCGTTATGTTATTGTTATCCGGGATATTCTGATTGAACTTTTGTCGTATTAATTTACGGACCTAGTTTAATCAGAATATTTGCTAAAAGATCTTTAATGCCAAAACCAAAAGTTACCGAATTGAGGAACTTCATGTTATTATTGATCAAAGATCATAATTACATCGTGTCAATTTTTCTGATGCAAATCAGTAGTTGATATCAGCCTCAACCTGGTATATAAGCACATGTTACTTTGCTGCATTCGTTTGCTGACCTGTACACCTCTGTGCTATATATCTTGTAACTAAACGGATAACTATAGCATAATCACGCGTTACGAGGAAGCTTTGTGCAATTTCTTGATACGGGAGTATGTCGTGTGTGTGTGGGAACCACAACGTGTTAGTATAATACACTTAAATCGTATCATTTTAAAGCACAGCATAACAGTCTGCATGCGAGCTTATGTGGACAACAATATCAGCAATTGCCGGGTCACACACTGTTTCTAATGATAATATAAAACAAATTAGATCAACGCTGTGATCAGATTTCTCAAACAACTGATATGATCCTCTTACCGGATATCACAAAACATTTATTGCTTTACTTTACTTTTGTGCATTTTAGTTTGTTTTCCAAAAAGATACAAAACTCAAAAAGATTTTAGGTGTGTTTTAATATAAATTTTAGAAAAACCAAAAGTTTTACATTTATGCGTTATTTTTAGATAACCGACGGTGTTTGATGGTCATTTTCTGAGATTTGATGAAACAATCTGAGCTTTGTATCATTCAAAACTGAAATAATGCATATTTGAGATTAAATGTGTTGAAAAATGTTTGAACGAGATTCGATTTCGTGATTTGGTAAAAATTTCAAAATTTTCCATTCACATTCGCCCCTTAAGTGGGTCGAAGGTGGAAAATTTGTCACATTCGAACCTGGATAAATGGACGAAGGTGGGTTTTCATTTAAACTTTTCACTTTCGTGTTACATTTTCACATTCGTGTCATTCGGTTGGGGCGAATGTGGAAAATCATTTACATTCGTCCATTTGTTAAGGGCGAACGTGGCTCTCTATAAATAACCCTGCTCACATTCGAACCCTCATTCGTAAATTTTTCAATTTTTTTCAAAAGTGCCAAACCTTGTTGCCCTGTTTCTTTTCAATTCAGATTATTGTTCCCTACTATTTTCTCATCTGTTTGATTATAATTTCACAGGTAGTGACTGCAAAACGTGGCCAGAATTGGGGATTCTATAGTCGAACCCTAATTTTTTTTTCTGGACTTACATAGACTGATTTAACTTGATTATTTGTTAGGGATTCATTCCTTATTGGTTTTAGGGGGAGAGTGTAGTAGAAATAGGGTTAATACATTAAAAACGATCGTTAATTGATGGATTAAAGTTATCGAACCCTAGTTTCTTTTGAAAACCAATAAGAACTGAATGTTTAAAGCAATTGATTGTTCTAGAGGCTTAGTCGGTCATTTTAGACCATGATTGAATCAAAAATACAATTTAAAACACATCAGAAAAGGATTTTGAAATTTTGGGATTTTAAACTGACACATTCGTCCCATATGTAAAGGGCGAATGTGAATTTAACAGGTCGAAAGTGATTTTAAAATGGACGAAAGTGGAGTTCTTGGGACGAATGTGGATTTCATTTCACGTTCGAACTAATGATTGTACATTCGTACTATTTTATGCACATTCGAACCTATATTTTGTCACATTCGTACCTCTTAATGGGCGAATGTGGAAATTTGTAAAACCTAAAAATTTTAAAATTTGTCGTTTTTGATCATTCTGACGTGTTTTTCGTGTTTTTGTGTTACAGATGGCAGAACAACCAGAGAACGTGGAGATTCCTGTAGAGGAAGTGCCTGTTCAAGATCCTGTGCAGGAAGCTCAAGAAGAAAATGTACCGAAAGTGTGGTCGTTTGAACCTCCACATAACTGTTGTGCGTATGTTGGAGAAGTGTTAAAGAATACGGAGTTTTCTGGGATCGTTGACTTTCTCAGAAGGAGTAGAATTATCCATGCCATTGCTACACCATCCATCATTTACAAAGACATTGTTGAAGATTTCTGGAAGAATGCACGATATGACTTCTGGGAAGGAAAAACTGCCATCAGAAGCAAGATTCAAGGGATGGAAATGTTGATAACTGAAGAAGATATTAGAGAGGCACTCAGGATTAAAGATGAAGAGTGTACTGATCCGAGAGTGTTATCATGGACTGAGCAGAGAGTAAATTTCCTGAGAATGAAATACAATTGTCCGATCACTGATGGAGCGTTACATAAAGGGAAGCTCAGTGTGCAATTCAAGTATTTTGCACATGTGATTATCCATGTCTTCGGGACAGTGAGTGGTGGATACGATGTGATGAGAAAAAGTTTAAGCTCGTTAATGGTTGCGTTGACACTAAACAAACCATTTAACATTGCTGGGATGATATTAGATCACATGCTGGAGATGTTGAAGGGATTAAAGTCTAAGAAGTTCTTGATGTATCCCAGATTCCTGATGATGATCTCTGATAATAAATATCCTAACTTGAGGAAGGATCCTACTATGGTGTTGGGACAGGATCATATGAATACCAGAACGCTAGTGAGAATGAAGGGATATAAGGGTATTCCAGATGATGAGAAGCCACCGTACAAGCGTTTGTTTGGATATTTAGTTAATCCGGGTTACACTGACCCAGGATTGAACAAGGCGAGACATGATAAGAGTGATTCGGACAATGATGATCCCTTGGTACATGCTGATGCGAATACCAAGAGGAAGAGACAGGTTAAGAATGCCGGAGCCAAAGGGAAGGGCAAGGCAAAGGCTGATGAATCGAAATCTGCAAAGAAACAGAGGGCAAGGAAGAAGAGTACTGCAAAGAAGGGTACTTGTTTGGTAGATGAGGACTCAGTGGATTCTGAAGAGACTGAAGAAGAGGAACTGTGGAATTCTGAGACTGAGTTGGTGAGGAAGTCTTCCAAACGCAAGGCCACTGCTGTTGGAGAGTCTGATTCACTCAACAAATCTGTGGAAGAGGTGTTACAAAAAGATCCAATTGATATTGAAGGTGATTTAGGTTTGGATACTGAAGACTTTGATGGATCGACAGTAGTTGTTAACTTGAAAAAGCCTAAGCACAAGTCAATGGCAAAGAAGGTTAGTACGAAAAAGTTGAGAGAGAAGAAGATTGAGAAGTTGTTAAAAGGAAAGAAAGTGCCTGAATCCGATACTTCATCAAAAGTTTCCTCACCTGCAGCGAATAAACAAAAGAAGGCTAAAGAACCTGAAGTAGTTCCTAATCTGGAATCTACTTTAGAAAATGTTCTTAACATGTTCAGAAAGCCTGAGAAAGAAAAGACTCCTGTGATTGAATCTTCCAAAACAAAAGTCACTGTTTCAGATGATGTGATGAAACAGGTGAATAAGAAGATGGAAGAAATGATGAAGATGCTAGTTGCTCAACAAGCTAAGATTGAGAAGTTTAAGAAGAATGAAGAAAATATGTTACAGATAGTTATTGCTTCAAAGACAAATCAAGATGAACTTGAAAAAAAGCTGAAACAACTAGAGGATGAGAAGAATGAGCTTGATGTGAAGTGTAATGGAAACAGGAGGATGATCAAAAGTGTTAGAAAAGAAAATAAGGAGTTGAAAAGGAGAATAAATGGATGAGTGATCTACTTGATAAACTCTATGGTGAAGCTCCTAAACTGAAAGAAGGAGAAGAAGACAAAGAAAAGGATGAGGAGCAAGTAGATTATGAAGAATAGGATAAAGATGAAGAAGAGGATGAATCAGATGATAAATCTGATGACGATAATGATGATGCTGAGGGTAGATCGGGTAATAAGATTAATGATGAAGAGAGTAGTAGCAGTGATGATGATGATGGTGATGATGACTCGAGCAAATTCACGTTTGAACAAAGACAAACCAAAAAGGGGAGTACAGGTCAGTCTGGCTCGAAGAAATTAGGAGAGAACGTTGATTCTGATGAAAGTATTTTCTGGAATGAGAAGGTTAGAGCTTTATCAGATGAAGCTAAAGATGTATATCGAGAGATGTTGGGAAAGAGAGAATGGACTATAGAGTTCACTGGGAAGTTTGCTGAGATATTCCAAACAGAGGATATGAGATACGAGTTAGAGTATAATGATCCTGATTTGGAAGATGGTGAGGTGTCTGCTGCTGTGACTAAAGAAATTCTGGAAGGAATTGCGCAGCGAGTAGGAAAGACACTGGAGGAGATAATGTCAGATCAAATGATTCCAGACATTCCTGAAAAGGATGTTGGAAATCATTCTGATGATAAGCAAACACCAGAAACTGAAGAGATTGAGATAGAAGACATAACTCATGAAGAGTATCCTCAATACTTCAGAGAGAATGATGAAAATGAAGTATTCCCAGATTTCACTGAAACACATCAGAGGGAAGCTAAGAAGATAGCTGAACAGAAGAGCGAAGAGTTTGTTAAGAAAGTGTTTGGTGAAGATAAACAGAAACCATCTGAACAAAGTGACAACTTGAAGACTTTGTTGCAGAAGCTGAAGGAAAAGGATGATAAAAGGCCTAAACCGGAAGCACAGGGCGGATTCTACAGATATCACAACCAAAAGTTTAAAGGCAGAGCTCTTGGTTGGAAATATCTTAGAAATCTGAAATGCATTGCAGTCAAATGGGAAACAGGAATTCTGTACTTTTACAGATTCTATGACTTGCTAACTCTACCGTACTGGGCGGTAAGAGATATATGCAGATTCAAGATGACTGGTGCATCTGTGAACAATACGACGGTTGGATGGTTTGCTGATAGATTGATTTGGGAGAGTAGAACGAAATGGAGTATGTTTAAGCCTCAATACCCAAGAAGGAAGGTTCATAGAGACATTGATCCAAAGACGGGTAGGAAGAGAGTGACGTTGATATACAAAGCTCCTGAAGTTATGAGAAAGATTCCTCTGATGCCAATTCAACAACACTTTAGTAATGATTTCATTTTCTGGTATTATGATTGGAGGAATGCTGAAGCTGTGATTGTGCTGAGAGATGGGAAGGATTCGTATAAGAAGATACATGTTTTTGACCCGATGTGGCTCATTAACTGTACATTTGAAGACATCATCATGCTGTATTACAACTCGATTTACAGTGATCCCAATGATGCATCACAAGTAAAGAAGTATCAACAGGTTGTCGGAGTCTGCTTTGCTTATGATATAAACTCCGGTAGCAACCTTGAGCAAAAGTTGGGCAAGCAGGTGAAGGTAGCTGAAGTACCTAAGCAATCGACGAAGAGAAAACTTGAACCAGAGATGACAAAAGACCAAAAGAAACAGCTGAGAATCAAGTTGATGAACATTCAAATGGATGAAGCGAGAAGGCAATCCGAGCAATAGTCGAGGGGGAGTTTTTATAGATACACTTTATGCGACTAATGCTTCGGATTGTAATCTCATATGTTAGAGTTTTACTGAAGGTCGAAGGTAGCTTAAGATGGTCGAATGTGAACATCAGAAGGTCGAAGGTGAAGATAAAGGGTCGAAGGTAGAAAGGATGCTGAAGTTTATCTATATTCGTACCTTGGAAGAGGACGAATGTGGAAGAATTCCACATTCGTACCTTCAATAGGGGCGAATGTGCAGTCACTATAAATAGGTTTTGCTTGTTTTGATGTTTAGAGTTCTTGTTCATTGTGTGTGTGTTTAAGTCAGAGGTGTGCTCTCTAGATTGAGTCTGTGAGATTGCTTTTAAATTAACTTGTAATCAGTTTATGTAATCAATATTAAACAAGTTATCTATGAAAATGATGTTGAAAAGCGTAATTCGTGTGTTGTGATTCGTGTATTATCATTTTGTTCTGTTCTAGGGTTTCCGCACCTGGAATAGTGCCTTGTATGATCAGATTTCCTGTTTAAAGCTAAAATTCTTCAATTACACTCGGGATCGAGCTCGGCTTGGTTCGAGCCTTTTATTTTGAGCTCGAGCTCGTCTCAAAAGTAAAACCCCAGAGTTTGAGCTCGGCTCGGCTCAAGATAATTTGAGAACAATTTAAAACGAGCTAAAAGCTTGGCTCTAGATCGCTTCGATAGCTTAAATGAGTTTAAGCTTGGCTCACCATTGTTATTAGTTAAAACTAAATCTGTTCAAATTGCATACACATAAAAAATAATCGAAAGTTTGTTTAGGCTCGTTTAGGCCCGTGAACCTATACGAGTTTTGTATGTAAAGTTCGAGCTCTGACTCAATAATTAAACAAGTCATATTTCAAGCTCAAACTTAGGGTCAGACTCAACTCACTCAAGTTTTTTATCAATACAATCTCGAATAACTTTCAAGCCGCTCAACATTATTTACACCCTTACACACTAGTGACTATTTATATTGACTTGGATAATATCATATCATCTATACATATAATAAAGCAAAGTCATTTTAATGACATGGCACTCAAATAGGCATTCTCCTCCTTGAGTGTGCCATGTGTCGTCCCATGTGGCATTGAGATATTTTAGGAAAAAAATATTTAAAAATAAAATTGGATTTTTCTTTCTTATGTTTCCTTCCATAACTTTTAAACGTTAATATTTTTTATATAAGAGTTTTTTTAAAGAAAAAAATTACACCAAATTAACGAGCATTTTATTATCTTTCCAATGAGTACCATAGTGCTATATATAAAAAACGGAGAAAAAAAACGACTATTTTTTTGTGGGGTTTTGTTCAGAGTTATACATTGTTTTAGGTTAGATATTAATATTAGAGCTATATATTGTATCAGGTTAGGCGTTAACATTGGAGATACATTTTTAATTGTTTTAGCTTAGGTGTTACCCGAAGCTTTCTTGCATGTAACTGTAAAGCGAATCATTCTATTTCATATGTAAAATTAATATGTCATATTAGATTTCTCAACCCCGGGACGTTCCCGGGGTATAATCTAGTTATTATCTATACATATAATAAAGGAGTATCTAGGGGTGAGGTGTCACCATTCTAGGGTGTCCACATCAGCAATTTTCAACCCGTTTTACTCTAATTCAGTTGACCCGCTCCGCTCCAAACTGACTATATGGTACCCGCTAACCCGTATATAAATACTCTTTTTCTATTATAGTTTATCATTCTCAAAACCCTAATTCTACCTATACTCTACCTCTACAATCGTTCTCTCCTTCTGTCCCTTCTATTCTTCATCTTCATCATTATCGTGTGTTGGTTATCCCTCTTCTGTATCACCATCTACGATGCAAACATCGATTATAAAACCTGGAGTCTCTTCATTTTTTCTCAAACAAATACATTCTATTTCAACCCTAAAAAAGTCCAGACATTGCGCTTGATACAGAATCCATACGCCTCAAGTTTGTCTTCTTTATTGGCTTTTTTTTTCTTGATATACAATCAGGTATGATTTGAGGTTTTTTAAAGTATTTTGGTTCATTACTAGGGTCTACAAATCAGTTTATGTTCTTTGTTTATGCTATCACTCTGTATCTTCTTCTTCTTATCTTCAAGATTAGAATTATTTTATCTCTTTTCTTTTTGTTCGATTTTGGTTCCAGATCAACAACAAAATACACTTTGAACATCGTTAAACGAAAAACAAGTTAGCTCTGTAATCTTATAACTATTTGCAATTATTGTAGAACGATTCTACCTACTTTGGATCTATCGTTGGACGGGTTGCTAACCGGATAGGAGGAGCGCAATTCACATTAAATGGAACCCGCTACATGTTAGATGCTAACGAGGAGCAAAACATGCTTCATGGTATGATCAATATCACTTTTCACATATGTTTTATAAATTCCATGTACAATGATTTAACATACTTTATTTCAGGTGGGCATCCAGGATTCAGTGATGTGCTTTGGCAGGTCACAAAGTACAAAAAATAATCTGAAACAGAGGAGATAGAGACGCAAACCAAGAAGACGAAGAAAGCTTCGAGGTATTCCGATTGCCTTTTTTTTTAAATTGTTTCGAGTATATTTCACTGTTTTTACATGACGATAATAATGGGTATTCCGATTGACTATGTTTCACTGTTTTTACTTGGTTATTTGTAGTTTGATGTTGTAGTTCTGTTTTTATAAAAGATGGATTCATTTCATTTCATTTTCATCTTTAGTTCATTAAATTCTTCAGGATTTTGTATATAGATTGGTTCAGATTGATTCATGTTCCTGCTGGTCTCTACAGTGCTTGACTACGTGAGTCCACGAGTTGGTCGTTATATATATTTTATGTTTTACATAAGTGGTCTCATGTAATGTGTTTATGCTGGCAAATGTGGAAGAGTGGAATTGCAGCCAATCCCCAAAGATAGAGATGATTTTATCCAAGTAATTGTTCTTTATGGTTTTATTTTTCTTTAGATGTTATTGAGTATTACTAATTTTTTGGTCCTTCATAATTTTTTGGGAATGTTTGTGAGAATGGATCCGAATGGAAAAGGATTCGGATCCATGATCTTGAAATCGGACTTTTTTTTCGAAATTCAAATTGATTGGAATATTGAATACCTTTCCTAATTTTGAGTCTACAATCTTGGAAATAATATTGAGCATTAAAGTTGGGTCGATTACATTGAATGGAATTTTGATTCGCCTTATTTTATGGGATTGGTTTGACTTATCATTTTGGAGCCAATCAATGGAATTTTGATTCGCCTCACATGGTAAACAATTGTTTGATACTTTATAAATATATCATTTGTAGATATTATCGGTTGCCACCTCTTCCTTCATTGCAGAAGCGTGACAGCTCACCTGGTAAACAATTGTTTGATACTTTAAAAATATATCATTTGTAGATATTATCTTATGAACATCAAGATTTGAATATATCTGATTATCTAATTTAGAGGCTTTTTAATCTTATCTGCAGTCCAACAAGGCAAATCAACTGGCAGGGGAGAAACAAGGCAAATCAACTCGCATTGATTCCGGAAGGATCGGATGAGTGTTTCTAAGTGGAAGTAAAACCTTGTGAGTGATTGTGTGTATTCTTTTTGGTGTTTGATTTTAGATATTATTTTGTTGAAATGTTAATTATTTTGATTCGGCAATTCTAAGATTATATATTTCCTAAAGAGTCACCCATTTTTTGATTGATAATGTAAGTGGAAGTAATACTTTGTGGGTCATTGTGTGTATATATTTTTCTAATTTGATTTGATTTTAATTGATTTTCTTGAACTTTATATATTTTTCTAATATTTACTTGATCTTTTTCATCATTAGGCCCCAAGATTGAGAAAAAGAACATCAAACTTGTGTAGCAACAGTGCTGGTAGGGTCGAAGAAAAATCGAACACATCCGAAGAAGCGTCTACACATTCACATGATTTTAGGAACAATTAAATGTTATACAACCTCAGTTTCCTTTTAGTTGTACTAATCAACTTCTATTCTTTTTCTAATGTGACAGATTCAGTGAAATAGGACAACTGTTTGCAATCGCCTGAAACAAGCTGCGGAGCCTAAAGTAGTGGCAAAGTGAAACTAGGGGATGCAACATAACCATCACAATCCAGGTCATAATTTGATCCGATTAACTTAATGCTTAAAGCTGAAATGTAGAAATTTGTTGGTGAAATGTAGGTGGATGCCGAAACTATGGAACTGAACATCATATAAAGCCAAATTGATATCACATTTTGTTTTGAAAGCTTATCTAAAGATGAACATGTCGTACAACCTTTTGCTTACACTTTAAACATATGATCACCAATGTTATGAACCATGCACTTTGGCTATTCCGAATTTGATATCTCATGTTTCTAAATCAATAATAAACTAATTTTGAAATATTTATGTATTGTTCTTTAGAACAACATTGTAACAATTTGTTGTTTATCACTTTTAGAGTTATTTAAATTACACTGCATTTATTCAAACAATTTCTTTTCATGTCTAACTCAGTGTAAGGTTGTACTAGCTCTAATTTTACTATATTTAATGATGTTATAAGCTTTGAATCATTGTTCTTTAGTTTTCGTTTATTATTATTCAGAATGATTATGGGTTTATGTTTAGGTTTTCATTGATGTTTTAACAAAAATTTTAATGGTTTCTTATCATTTAGGGTTTGATTAGTGGTTTATGTTTTAGGTATCGTTTTAGGTGTTTATAGGGTTCAATTGATGTTATAAGGTTTGATTGATGTTTTAGTAAAGCTACTGATGAGTATATCTGATTTAGGTTTCTATTAGAGGTTTATGTTTTAGGTATCGATTCATTAGGTTTCAGGCTTCAACTAATGTTATAAGGTTTGAATCATTGTTCTTTAGTTTTCGTTTATTATTATTTAGAATGATTATGGCTATATGTTTTAAAATTCTATTTTGTAAATGAGGGAGATTTGGAGTTAGTTTTTTAAACCCTGTTTTAAGAAAGGTACTTGAATATGTTTCAATTCAATGCTTCTTTATTTGTAAAGTGTATCATCATCTTTGTTTTGCTCATTTATGTATTACAATAAATCATGAAATTGTAGTAATATGAATGATGTATTAATTTGTTTTTTAATTTAATGATACTACAGGTTGTTCATAAGCCACTTCATAATGGTGCACGGATTTTGGCTGAAGTCTGAGTGCAACAACAGTGTATGTCAGGTAAGCAAGCTTTGTTATGCGAATACTAACAAATTTGCATTTCATGTTTTTCCACAATCAACGTGTGTTCAAGATTTCTAATGTTGTTAAGGGTGATGGTAATTAGTGGGGTTATTGGTGGTGCTGTTTTTGTATACTGATAATATTTTTCGGTGTGTAAGTTTTTATGTTTGTTAACATTTGACTTTTTATTAAATTTGGTTGATTTTTAAATGTTTTGATTTGACTCAAATTTTGGTAAATATCCAACACAATAATATGTAATGGTTTTCATTTAAAAAGTTCAAGACATATTCGTTTTTATTTTGGCAACCTTTGATTTCATATTAAATGTAAATGTTGTATAGATTGTTTTTGTTTTAACACAAAATTCTATTACTATTAAAAATCATACAAATTTAATAATTATATTTAAGGTAAACTTTCGTATATATTAAAAATCTTATATATTACAACAAATCTCTTATACTAATTAATATGGTAACAAAAACCATTAATTTTTTTAGTTTATATTTAATATTCGAAATATCATTTCTTCAAATAACCGCCACTTTTGAGCATTGGCTGCAGCGATTAGTCTTTTCAAAAGATCATCAATTAATAGGGTATCAAATATTAATTAGTATTAGTGTTGAAAATTGATGTTGTCACTTCGGTTCCCTTACACGCGTTTTAATATATCTATATAATCATAATCACTAAATATAAATCACATATTTACTTTCTTCAAATTAAACACACACAAATCCAAGGAAAAAAAAATTTCAACAATGGTAAGGGTTGTCAGTTGGAGGTTCTGCAGAATCAAGTGTAGGTATTTTGTGAACATGAGTGACACTACATTATTAGTTTTTGGTTCAAGAAAGGCGATTATGCAAATGGATGAAGACTTTAAAAGAGAAGTGTATGAGTTTGGAAGAACCATCAGGTTGCCGAGCAATGAAGAGAGCAGATTGGTTGCTAAGTTGGAAGAAATCTTTGAAGTGGATGAGTTTGATGAACTTATGGAGGTATTTCATGTCCAAAGTTGGTTTTTTGCTGAAAATCTTAATGTTGCAAGTATTTTGTTTTCCAATGGTGAATATCGGTTGATGTCTAGAGATGAGATTGAGAACTGCAATGACTATGACTTGCTTGTGGAACTCGATAATGTACGCATGTCTAACAAGCGTAGAACCACTGCCAGTTTGAACCTGGAACAAATGATTCGCCTAAGAATCATGAATCTGGAAGAGGAAGCGGCAATGGTGGAAGCAGAGGAGGAGTCCGATTCTGAAAGGGATGATGATGATGATGATGAGGAAGGTGATTAAGTTTAGTATGTTTTATATGAACTTTTAATAGTTTTTCTTGGTATGTATTTGGTACTTTATGATGCAGGTTATTAACAACTTTATTAAAAGTTGTAATTTTGATTTATATTATCTATAAAAACTTATTAACAAACTTGATTAATTGTCTGACATGAGATGATTTTAGCTTTGACAATTTTGTATATGATTTTAGTGTTGTATATATTTATCGTTTAACTAAGATGGTTGAAATTAATTTATGTGGTTTATGGATTAATATGACGATTTCTGAAAGCTTGATTGATTATATTATGGCTGAGTTAGGGATTTTGTGAATGTGAATATATGTTTCTTGAAATCCTGGGCCACAGTTCCAAATGGAATTGGATATTAAGTTTTTGGATATCTACAAAGTTAAATGTATCAAAACAAAATACTATGAATGTTAAAAAACATATTCAAAGCTGATAGATTTGGTAAGATATAAGGTCATATATGAATTTCTAAAATCTTTAATATTTGATGACTTCCTATTTCTAACTATTAGGGAGACGAAATGATATCAAAAAGTATGTTTCTTTATTCTTTATTGTATCCACTTTAAATTGAGAAAATTATATGGTTTTGTGTGTCTTGGTTTTGGTGGCTTTTGTTAATGGTATTCCAACTTATGGGATATGATAAGGATACAAGAAGTATAACTCATTCAAGGAACATAATGGGCATAGAAATTACAACCATAACAATCTTGCATTTGAAAATTCGGCTGGTCATATTTTTACCAACCAAATGCTCAAATAAATAAGAAAGAAAAGAAAAAGGATTTTGCTATAATTATATCTTACCTCACTTTATAGTACCATAATTCCATACGCTTTACTATTTATGACATTTTGCATGCAATGAAAATTCATACGAATTGTATTACGTAACTTTCAATACTTAAAACTTGCATACTACAATCTTTATAAAAAAAATTTGTCATTTGACTTGGGGATTTGCCGTGTGTACACACGGGACTCTAACCGTGTGATGTAATATAAATTCGAATATTTCCCACGTTTACACTATTTCGATCATATATTTTATCTATTTATTAAATTTGATATTTACCATAAATATGTAAATCTAACTATAAATATCTAATATTAATTATAAACCGAGTGCATTAAAGATAGTTAGTTTCTAAATATTAATTAGATTTCATGCACGATTTCAATAGTCGGTTATTGAGAAGGTAAACCGTTTCATATCCTATAATTTTATCTATATATAAACCTATATTCACAATTAAAAAATGTATCTTTACTCTAATTACAATCCTTTACTAAATTGTACAATCATCATCTTTAATTTACAACCGCAAGGCAGTTCCTTTCCCTCTTCTTTTACGAAATTTAGCAACGTATCCTGTGTTTATTCATCTTGCTTGCACCAATACGAAGTTCTATTTCTGCAGATTTCTTAATGTAAGTCAATGTTGCTAACATGTTTGTTTTGATTACATTTCTTTTATTTACCAAGTCTAATCTATATTTACATATGTTATCTTTTGAAATGTAGTTATTAACGTAATGGCAAATTTACCTTTTGAGATTGTGGCCTATGAGATTTTTACAAGACTTTCAGCGAAAGATGTTGGCCGATTGAATGTTTTATCCAAGAGATGGTATTTCGAACTCTCGAGTCAAAAATTTGCTACCATGCATTTTACTCGGTTGTCCATGTTTGAGAAGCAAAAGTTTCTTACTAATCAAGGGTCATCATTTGCAATATTTAACACAAATTCTGGACAACATCATGCTTACTTGATTAACATCATACCTTTTCCTATCCAAACAATGTTTTCTGACATACAAGTTTTATCCAGTTTGAATGGTTTAGTATTGGTTTGTGAGAAAAACACTGCTTCTTTGATTCTGTGGAATCCGACTACAAGAGTTTACAAGGTAGTTTCTGATTGTCATTCTGGCAATTATTACAACTACCAATTGGATGCTGCTTCATTGTATGTAGATTCATCCAACGATTACAAAATTTTACTCCTAAAACGTGATCATGGTCTTATGCGTCATTTTGTCTACTCAAGGAGATATGCGGCATGGAGAAGCATAGGTTTCTTAACTGAAACGAAATACAATGGCTCTGATTATGTTTGGTCAAGTGGTACTTTTTGCAAATCTTCTTTGTTTTTCACAGTTTCAAAATATTGGTCCGAATGTGAAAGTTTTGTTGTCAAGTTTGATGTTGATCAAGAGACTTTCAGCAAAATATCTTTTCCATATGTTCAAAAGTCTTGGATACCCCAAGGTCATCTTTTAAAAATTTCGAATGTCCTTCACATGTTTCTTACTAATGGATTCCCTAATTTCGGTGTTGATCTATGGAAACTGGACACTAATATTTGGACCAGGGTCTTATCTTTCCAACATGTTCGTCAAGTTGGGGATGTTCAGCAGTGCGACGTTGCACACGTGTTGAACGAGCATACATGGATCTTGAATGCAGAGTGGGGACAGACGATTAAAGTTTTTATGGATGCGGTTCAACTTGGCTATCTTGATGATGCAGATACCTTTCGTGGAGTAAGGGGAGCTCTGTTTTATGAATCGCTTATTTCACCGTTTGTTTAGTTTTATGTTATTATGGTGGATGTTTTATCAGTTATGTAATGTTTCTCTCTGTAATGTTACTGTTAAGTACAATGCTAATGGCTTTTGGTTATTAATTTTTATTTTGTCTGTATTAACTATGACAATATTTTGATGATATGTAGTCTATATTATTTTCTATGAGTATGTTGTATATTGTTAACTTTTATTAAATCATTGATATGTTTTTAACTTTTGAATGTCAATTGTATTCCAAAATGTTATAATTATAAGTTATATCCTGTAACTTTTAAATATTTTTAAAACAAAATAAAAAACGGTAATTGATACACTTACGTTTAATGTATGTTAATTTGCCCAAGAAACCTTTAGTTACTTTAACTAACATTGGTCCACGATATTAGTTTATAACCATCATTACCTTCTTACAAAAGTGTTAATTATGGCATGTCATTTCAATAGTTGTTGGAATTGTATAAGTACTTTTTCAAACACCACTATAATATTTTATACTACCATAAAAACTCATTTAATAATAATCACCATCATCATTCTCTAAAATACAACCTCCGGCCTCTTCATCTTCACTAACTGAACTCTGAAACTGCTTTCCAAAGACCTCGGCATTCTGATCTTTCAGTTTTACAACCGGTAAGCACATCTTCACTTGAAATGTTGTTGTTTGTTCTTTACCTTTCTTATAATGTTTCAAAATTTTAGTGTTAAGTTAGTGTTCATCTAAATGCTTTATGGGCTCTTTTATCTCTTTAAATGTCCATACTCATCTGAATTATGCTCACATATTTTTTATTATTCAACATATAGTAATTATTAATCATTGATTCTATTTCTAAATATGTTTTATCTTAGGTTTTGTCAATTTTAGGGACAAAAATTAAAACTATGATAATGGGTGATCTACATTTTGACTGTTATGCATGTATTGTTAATCTAGATCATGTTTTTTTTATTTATCAATGTAGGTATTAGTATAATGGGTGAGCTACATTTTGAGTTAATCCTTTCAGAGATTTTTACAAGGCTTTCTGCAAAAACGGTTGGTCGTTTAAAGGTATTGTCTAAGAAATTTAATGTCGAATTGTCTAGCGAACAATTTGCGACCATGCATCTGAGGCATATGTCAAAGCATGAGCAGAAAAAATTTATTACTTATCATGATGAATCAATGGTTCTTTTTAACAAAGTAGATGGTCAACTTTCTGCTGTTTTTAGTAAAATTATAGATTTCCCTTATGAGATAAGCGTTGCTGATTTAAGAGTCATTTCAAGTGTTTGTGGATTAATACTGCTTTCTGATAAAAGTATCAGCTCTTTGATTGTTTGGAATCCAACTACAAATGTTATTAAAGTATTATCTCATGCTGTTTTTGGTAACTCATACAACTTCCAACTGGATACGGCTGGGATTTATATGGATTCTACTGGTGATGTTAAGATTTTACATTTGAAACGCCAGCACAATGTCATTGTTCCTTATGTGTATTCGAGGAAATCTGGATTGTGGAGATGTGTACCTTTCTTGAATGAAACTAAATACAATACCACTGATTATGCTTGGTCGAATGGTACGTTTTGCAATGGTGCATTGTTTTTTACCGTGTCTAAGTATTGGTCAGTTTTTCAAAGCATTATTATTCAGTTTGATGTTAATCTAGATGTTTTCAGTTTAATATCTGTTCCCTTTGTTCAAGAATCTTGGGTTCCATAATGTCATCTCTTAGGAGTTTCTGATGTGCTTCACATATTTGTTACTAATGGCTTCGCTGAGTTTTCTGTTGAACTATGGAAGAGGGAATCTGATGCTTGGACAAGGGTATTTTCATTTCCAGATGTTCGACAACTACAATGGGGTCTAGCTTACGATTTAACTGCTTTGATTCAATCCAATTCATGGATTTTGATGGCTGACTGGGGACAGATAATTGAGGTTTTCATGGATAATGTTCAGCTTGATTACCTTTGTCATGCAGATACTTTTCGTGGGATGCGAGGATTGTTGTTTTATGAATCACTGATTTCACCTTCCATGTAGGGTATGTTGATGTGTTAAAGACTTTTCCAATATTTTGCTTATCCATATTAAACAGATAATATTATGTTTTGAATAGTTTTTGTTTATGTAATTTAGATGACTTAGTGTTATCTAATGTTAACATTCTATGACAGTTTACTTTTAATGCTGTTTAGTACATTGTATTATGTAATGTTTGCGTGCTTAATATGGTATTTTCGTATCATCTTGAGTGACCTTAAGATAACATGTTCTTATATTGTTATATGTATGATTTAGTTATACTTATCATTATGTTTAATATGTATTATATTTAATAAGTAACCATATTATTAGGACTTTTATGACCATTGTTATATATTTCACAATTGTGTAACCCAAGCCCAAATAAATTTTATGATGTGTAACCCAAGCCCAAATAAATTTAATCAACCATTTTGGGTTTCCATGTTTTTGTAAGCCACAATGTTTTTTGTGGTTAAATTTGTATATTTATGTTTTAGTTTATCAAACAAACAAGTTCTTTATATATATGTTAACTCAGTTTTATTCTTACATAATTGTGTTGATTTTTTAAAATCTTATGATACATATAATACATATTTAGCCAATACATCAAAAGCCATAAACATATTTATCTATATTTTGATATAAAAATAAAATAAAACATTGTTTTCTCAGTTAATGAATTCTAAGCCAATTTCGTTTAGAATTAGTGTACTATATTTGTCAAAGTTTAACGTTTAGTCATAATTGAGTATCACTTTGTTAGAATTGTGTTTTGTATAATAATATTGTTGTGTTATTGGCTACATGTAAGTTGATGATACTTGTGTGTTTGTATACATTGTATGTCTTCTCCGAATAAAGTCATAAACATGAATATTACCCCATAATTTGTATCTAATTATGTAATTTATTTTTTTCTATCTTTAATGGATATGTCAACAAACATATACATATAAATTGTGTTTTGTGTATTTCTATTTGTTTTTCAAACGAAGATTTGTGAATCATCACATATGAATGTGTATATGATTATCTATTTATACTTAAGGTATTTCAAAAGATATCATATTCATATATATGAAAGTTGACTTTTAGTCATAGATTATTATAGAAACATACATAATGATATGTAATTGCTTACTTTACTGATTTTCAAATTTTAATTTGTAAACAGATTTTATCAAATTTTTTTAATGTCGGCTTTAGTTTACTATGTAAATTAAAACTACTTGCCTTTCTTCATGAAGTGTAGGACATCTACTATTGTATTGTTTTAAAGTATTCATAAAGATCAGTTACTTAATAGTTAAGATGTAAACTTAAAGTATTAGTTTGATGTTGTTTTTTTGCCAAAAAAAATCCATTTTCAGAATCGTTTGAGCCTTCCACTTTCACCATTGCCGCCTCTTCTCTCAGCCACATGATCCGCAAACTGATCATTTGTTCAAAATTCAGCATTCATGTTCTTCTTTTTTTGTTGAACACTATTATTTGATCGAGTTCCTACAGTAACTTTTTGATAGTTATGTAAAACTTAGGTTAAGAACTTGCAACCTAAATTTGACTTATATAAAGTCAAACAGTAAATATCTTTCGTATCATATGCGTATATGTACATTATTAGTTATAACATTACTTTGGGGATCCATCGTGTGTCAACACGTGTCTCTAACCTAGTTATTATTCTATAGGAGGACAAGGTTGGTGAGGTGGGCACGTCAAAGACGATAAAGCCAGATGTCACACGCAACAGTGACATTCAACAACACTACAAAAATCACAATCTATAATCCTTCGCATGGGATTGGGAGTCATCAATTATTATTCAATTTTCATCACACAATAATAATAATAATAATAATCTTCTCTCTCTAAATTCCCTTAATTAATTTTTATTTTATGTCCGACACCTCCGTCAACCAGAAAACCGACGGTGGTGGCGATGTTGTTGGTGGCCGGAAGATCAAGCGAACCGGTTTCGGAAGAAGAGCAAAGAGGGTGGTGTTACCTCGGATTAAAACGACCAAGGAAAATAGTAGATGTTGCGTCTGTGTTAAGCGAATCGCCACGTTTGATTCATGTGGAGACTCTCCCACTAGTGATCCTAATTCCTCTGACTTTACTTTTGATTCCTTGAGGAGTTTGATTGAGAATAGTGATTACTTTTTGAATGAATGTAATACCCATTTTGATAATAATAATGTTCCTAAGAATTCTTAGATCAAATGTTCTTGTGTTATGTTTTTGGTAGTGAATATGTGTTTGCCCTGTGAACTGTGAAGTTCATGCCCCAATTGGTACTCCCAACAAATTATGTAGACAACAATTGTTATTGACAATAGGGATGACTTCGGTATCCCGATACCCAAAATATCGGTACTGATAGCGAAAATATACGATATTGGTATTTTAAGGAAAAATACTGCTACTGAACCAAACCGATATCAAACTGAAAATACCGATACCGATTTTCGTCAAAACCTAATATCGAATTGGTATGAAAATAAATTGGTATCAATATTTCCGGTACTGGAATCGATTCGGCATCTAATATCGAAATGTTGATCCCTAATTGGCAATATTAACCTCCGGGGAAACAAAATCAGATGTTTTTTTTGTTGTTTGTAGACATTGGATTATGAGATTATTTTGTATTGTCTTGTCTTATCTTTAGTTTTATTGATATTGTCTTAAGTAATCTTCGTTGAAGTGATCTTATTGTTGTCTGGTGGTATATTTTTTTTGTGATATCCTATGTAACATAAAACATTATTAGTAATTTAACTTCAAAAGGTTAGTATATGTAATAAATTTTTGAGTAGGATTAGATACCAATATTCATAGAGTCCGCTTGATTGATTTGAGACTTGTTTTGTGTCGGCCATTGTTTTGGTATTGACACATGTCAAGTGTTTAGTGTGTGCGTTGTTGACGGACTATTGATTATCTAAATATCTGAGCTGTAATCAAGAGAGTGCACCTTTTACTTAACTTTGGTTGTAACGGCGTGCCATATAAAAACTTTAACAAGTCAAAACACTAGTAGCCCATTTGGTTGAGGGTCTAAAGTTTCCTATGGGAGGCTTGGGTTCAATTCCTACTAGCTATATTTGGAGGACATTGGTGGAGGGGAAATGAGGGATGACCCGGCCATTGGCTTGGGTTCGAGTCCTGATCCCGACCGGTTTTACCGATTATTTCACTGTCGTGCCTTCGGACGGGTGAGTGGTCGGGTTTTCCCGGGAATTGGTGGCAATTGGTGGCCCGGTGATTCGCCAAAAGGGTGCCCGAGAGTGCTCGGAAATTGATTCGTTGGCCGTTCAAAAAAATAAAATAAAAACTTTAACAAATATCGATCACTTATCATGTGTTGAATTAGAGGTTGAGACTTTTGTTTTTTTTTAAAAAATTTTTTTATAGTGAATTCTAATAAAAGCAAATTCTAATAGTGAATTCTAATAAAAGCATCCACAATAATTAAGGAGGTTTGAAAATACTGAAAACGTGTCTAAACTATTGTACATCATAAACATTCATTCGTCAAAACATCAAAAATCCACCTAATAAGAAAAACTTAAAAACAGTGCTACATCATCTTACTTTTACCCAACCCACCCCCTTGGACCTATCACTTACATCTAGGGCTGTTCAAATCGCTCGCCGCTCGTGACTCGCTCGAAAACTGCTCTAAAAATGCTCGCTCAATCTTCCATTCGGTTGTAAATGAGCCATCGGCTTGATTCGGTTTGTAAATGAGCCAAGCACAAGCAAAGGCACGCCTTGGACCTATCACTTACATCTAGGGCTGTTCAAATCGCTCGCCGCTCGTGACTCGCTCGAAAACTGCTCTAAAAATGCTCGCTCAATCTTCCATTCGGTTGTAAATGAGCCATCGGCTTGATTCGGTTTGTAAATGAGCCAAGCACAAGCAAAGGCACGCTGGGCTCGGTTCGGCTTGAATATTTTTTTATTTATTTATTATACATGTAATTATAAATATACACACAAATTACAGTTATATTTATAACTTTATACATGATTTTAGTTTACCAATGAGACATATTTGCAAATATATCTAGCACATCAAATTGGAAAGTGATTGTATTGATTTAATTAAACAAATTGGATGACCTAACATATTGTTTCGTATACAATTGGTACAAAGTTGTTCATCACCAAAGCATTTCCAAAACGTACTAAACTCTACCAACAATAAGGAAAGGTTTTGTTTGTTTGATTAACTAAGATAAAAGTGAAAAGACACTATCTAAATCAATCTAAACCTCACAGTGGACAGAACTAGTATTAGATTGTTGTTAAAAATATACTGAAAACAAATATGCAAAGTTCTTTGTCAAGAATGACCATAGCTAGGAATTAAGCGAGCTTAACTTTTTAGGGGTTAATTACACTTAGTCATGTGTTTTAATTCAATTCACACATCAACTTACTATGTCGACGTGCCTTTAGAAGTGGGCACAGTATGCCAAAGTAATGGCTTGTGATTTAGTTTGCCTACATTATTTGCTTTTAGTTCCTTTCATCCGTAAAACAACCTTATTGCACGATCATCGCTCGATTTGGTCTATGTTTCACTAGCTTTTATCCCGGGAGTGTCCTGGGGTTGAAATATCTAATATAACATAATAAAATATCTAATATGACAACATAATTAATAATTTGTCAATACATGATTAATGAATATTATTATTATTATTATTATTATTATTATTATTATTTATTTTAAACAAATTTCTGCCATAAGTTATCATATTCAAATATAAAAAAAAGGAATCTCTGCCTATGAAGTTATGTTTACCGTTTGTGATTTATTAGTAGAGTAAAATATATTTGAAAACAAAACCCCACAAAAATAGTTTTTTTTCTCCGTTTTTTATATAGCACTATGGTACTCGTTGGAAAGATAATAAAACGCTCGTTAATTTGGTGTAATTTTTTTCTTTAAAAAATCTCGTATATAAAAGATATTAACGTTTAAAAGTTATGGAATGAAACATTAGAGAGAAAATTTAATTTTGTTTTTAAATTCTTATCTTTTCCTAAAATAATTATAATATATATAGATTTATTAAAAAAACTCAAAAATTAAAAAATCCTATATGATGCCACGTGGCACATTCAAGGAGGGGTTGAGGCCTCCATTGAATGTCACATCAATAAAGTTCAATTCTTTTATTATAAGTTATTATAGGTTATAGATTATAGATTATCAACCTTATTGTACAGTCATCATTCGATTGATCTATGTTTCATTATCCTTTGGAATTTACGATTTAACTTCTGTATGGTCCATCACCCATCCTTGTTTGTTAACACCCATTGATATATTATTTCAAGCATATGCACACCTATAGGTGAAATATCATGGGTTTACCCACCCATGAACAACGATGGGTTTGCTGCCCGTAGTCTTATAATAGTTAAAATAACAATGTCATCAAAACACTTATATCGACCAAAGTAAAGGGACTCTTGTATGAAATTTAACCTAAATTAAAGTACTACATGTCTACATATTTAACCAAAATATAAAACATTAAACTAGAATATAAAACATTATAATTACAGAGAGTTAGTTATTAAGCAAAGGAGAGTTTGAGCAATACTTGTGGGAACCTTATCTTAAATTACACACTAAATTAAACTAGATGATATGGGAAATTTATTTAGCCCTAAAGTTTCCAATAAATTCCCAGGCAATGTAAAATGCCTGAAATGATACCCCAAAACAATATCTCCGCAAATATAACATAAAGCAGAATTCCCACTCTTGTTGAATGCCAAACACCAATGAAAATGTGTTTCTTAATCCAATATATCTGCATCCATTCCATTCCATTCCATCACATTATTATTTTTTATTTCCTTTTTTATTCCAATATGGATCTTTGGTCAGGTTGGGTTGGGCCAAATACTTTTTTTTTGTCATTTTTATACATTAAAGTGTTATTTATGATCACATAAACAAAATTTGAACAAAAATGGTTAAGGAAATTGTAATAGTTTTCCCTTTGAAGACAACAGGGATATTGATGGGTCCTGTGAGTTAAAACTTTAGACAACTTCTATTTAGGCCGAAATTGCTGAGCCTAGAATTATTAAATGTGAAACTTACAAGCGTATTATGGGGATCATCATAGTACCAGCCATTAATAAATCCTGCAAAGATGCCTTCAGCTGCCATAACGTAGACGAGCATTGCATTCATGCCAATCCATTCCAATGGCATAAACAGATATCTCAACCTCCAGATATCCACCTGGAAGAAGTCAGCTCACTTGTTTTAGAATCCTACGCTAAGATCCATCAAATGCACATATACATTTTCACTTGTTTTGTAATCTACTGAATTTTAATTGGTTACAACAAATCAACAATGTTACAATCATCATTTATTTTACATAATGTGAACATAGTTATTGGTCTTTTGTATACAACTGAAATGGAAAAAAGTTCCTTTCATAACCACAAATAACTCAAATATTCAACAAATAAATTGACCTTCACTTACATGTGAATATACCTATATATGTATGCATACACAGATACATGCACATATATATGTAGATCTAGACACACACGCACACGCTCCACTCTGTGTATTAGATGCCATGCTTTCACCTTAAACATCACATTCCAAATTTTCAAGGTTCATAAACGTAAGTTAAATATTTTTTAATTTATATTTCTTCTTGTGATCTTTTATGTAGCCGTTAAGCCATGTATAATCATCCGCAAAGATCAAATATATTCCTAAATAACCATCTGGAAAGTGAGAGCAACTCGCTTGACATGCAAAGTCTTTGTATGAACTCTTCGTCTTTTGACACTTGAAAGTGAAAAGTAACATCTTTGGGAACTGAAGTAGGAAATGAAATGAACAAATTTAATCACTATATTACCATTATGTAGAAGAACGAGAAGACCAATGCGGCTGCCCCTGATGTTACACACACATAACTGAAAGTGTATAACTGTTTATTTAGAGGAATCGCTGCATAAAATAGGAGATGTAGAGTGAGAGACTTTATAAAGATAAAATGCAAATATCAGAGGTGGCAAGCTGGGTGAGTCCAGGGAGCTGGGCAGCAGGTTAAACAGGTCAACACCAATTAATTTGTTTGACCAGAAACAGTTTCTTCCCAAATTCTTTTTATATATAATTGGTTAAGTGACATACTAACTATAATTTTTATGCATAACGAGGTTGTGTGACTTATTAAATACATTCTCAACCCTTTTGACTAGTTTCTTTTCATTTGACCTGTCAGACATGAAAACATGACCCAAATCAACCTATTGACAAGTAAATAGATAAAATATTCGCCACCTCTCGTGAGTATATACTAGATCAAAATATCAAATATCCAGTCCAGTTCATAATATGGATACAAACCATCTGTGAAATGAAGGATGATTCCGAAAACAAGAAGCCCAAGGCCCATCAAAATCCAATGTGTCAGCCGAGATAAGTGGTCCTGAAATGTTTGAACATGAAAGTCAAAAAGTCTGAAGTTGGTGTATGACTTTCAAAGTTAAATCTGCACCTCCTTGGTTATATAAGAAGAAAAAAACCAACCTTCATCTGTATGAGTACATGCCCAAAGTGCACTCCAATAATTGTAGAGAGAATAGCTGAAATAGAGCTGTTACAGTACAAATGTGTGTATGTGTTCATGATCACAAATGAACTAATGCAAAACGAGATGTGTACAGATGCTATAAAAAGGGCAGGGCATGCAATGGGTCAAAACGTTTCCGGGCTCAGAATGGCCAACTTTTGTAATTTTACAAATGAAGAATTTGTGAAATAAAACCATTTGAGAAAGGTTTTATGCTTTTATTTTAGGTGAGCATTGTGGTAATTAAAGCTCTCCCATTGACCCGTTTCCCCATGAGCTGAACTGAGACCTCTACACATATTCGCACATTCCTTCTTGTCCCAATATTAAAAAAATTTTATCTATTAAATGATAATCAACCGACAACTTTTCTAAATATTTTATTTTGAATCTAGGAATGTGGGTATAACAAGTTAATCATAACATCAATAAATTTTCTCTAAATTATTATGATTACAGCCTCGACGACCAAAGTGGACCTTAAAATTCCTTCAGGTTCAAATGGTGCCCAACACCAAGATGGAGCATCCTTCTTGAAAGGACCCTCATAAGGGGATCTCTTGGTGCAAGCCTGCCATTGCAATCAAATAATTACAAAACCTTTAGCAAATTAATAAGTAAATAGTAGTCTACACATTGCAATTTCGACCCATTTACTCCTGGATGGGTCTATGTAGGTTTTACCTTATAAGTGGGCTAGATGAGTTAAATACAACCAAAAGCCTAATGTTAATGCCTATATTAGTATTATAATCACATATTTTTTGTATATCATTAATTAAAAACATGTGAACAAAAACACGTTTGCACCAACTTGCCCTGTTTCAGCCCGTTCCAAAAGAAATATATTGATTTTAATCTGTAACTCCTTTGACTTGTCACCCTATCACACTATGTGCCATTAATATTGCCAACTCTTGTAAAGAAAACAAAATGAAGTTGACGTTGTCACCGACCTTAGATCTCTTCCAAGCAGGATGTGGGTACATATGATTAATTCCAAGCACTTGTCTATCTATATATCCCACTGCATTACATGGAGGATCAAGTTTTCCTCTCACATCACAAGCTACCTGAGATAAGTCCAAGAAACAGGTTGGGTAAGGTCAACGAAGCGTCATTTTTTAGTCAGGGCCATAATGGGTCGGGTTGACCCAAAAAGACTTTTTTTTCTCCAGTTTTCAAACTTTAACGAATAGCTAATGCGTTAAATAGGATTGCAAAACAATGTTATAAAAAAATATTAATCTAAATCCTTGTTTAGAGTGACTAACACTAAAGAGCTTATGTGCATTAAAATATGCGTTGGGTCATTTTCAACGTAAATTGCCTATTTGACATGTTCTTTTTGTAGCTAAATTTGTTATTTAGCCCATTTGAACTATTTGAGATATCAAATAACCCAAATCGACCCATTTATGACATTTCTAAATTGTAAGTATCCAAATTTCTCCCCACAATGAATGATTCAGACAATAACCTTGAGAATAAACTAAGTTTCTTGGATTATCGAGTTACTAAACTTAGACCATGTTATCTATCATGAGCAGTGAAAATCTTAAAGATGCAGTCATAGATTAAACAAATAACCATTGAAGTGATCATAATAACAAAATAAAAGTGTGCCTCAATTATTACCGAGGCCAAATCGACTAGATGTCAACTTCAGTCAAAAAATTGAATGTATTTTAACTTTTCCTGATGATAAGAACTGAAGCCTATGCCAATACCCCAAACAAAAAATGCTGGTTCTTAATTGAATAACTGAACTTGACCTCAAAATTCATCATGATTTTTTTTTTTTTTTTTTGCAGGTGTTGGAGATATACATACAGTTAAGATCTTTCCATAATCAGGGCTGTCTGTATTGTGGACTGTGAAATGCCAAGTGGGGACATGAGTTCCATAAATAGCTGCTAGGTAAACAATGAGAACACAAGCTCCCAGCAGCCTGCAGTTTTTTGCATTTAAACATTGTGGTCATTCTACCAATTGAATGATATGCATCAGCAAGATTAGAGGTGGAAAATGGATGGGTCAGGCAGGTTGTGCAGTGGATCACAACCAGTATCTTCTTGGTACGAGTGAGTTGGGAGGTTGACCGACAACTTTTTTTTTCTCCAAAAATATTCAACAATTTATGATAGATTGTTGTGTCAAATATGATTAAAGATTTACATTGTTTCAATGATAATAACTTTTTTGTTAATAAAGTGGTTCAGGGGGTTTTATGCATTAAAAGTGCGCATTGTACAACGTTTGACCAGTTTATTATTAGCTAATATTTATTATTTCACCCATCTGACTCTTTAGAAATAGAGCATAACCCGAATAAACCCTTCTCATGAGTCAATACTGGAAAATACCAGTGCCATAGGTACAACTTGAATATGGAAAACCGTGCTGGTGGTAGTTCCTTGGCTTGTGCACCTTGAGTTGCAATTTCCAACATTCCAACAATGAAATAGGCAAGGGCAATTCTCTGAAAAATAAAACAAGATCATAAATCTTCAATGGAAAACAATTTTGTCAATCATTTGACAAGTCCTAGAAAAGATAGTAGCCGTAATTACCTGGAGGATGCCACACCACCTAATTTGTTTCATGTCAACACCGTATGATAGTTTGTCAGGAGCATGTGAGTAACCACCTTATGACAATACATGAACACTAACCGTGTAAGAAAAAATCATCTGTTAAATGGATAAGTAAAGAATTTAATATAAAAAACAAAAGGCAATAATACTACTTTCGTAGTCTTAATTAGCGCATCCATTATTTACACATAACAGACAAAGAAGTATTTGCAGTTAGTTAACTCAACTAGGTCTGGCCTATTTTAACCTGTTGTCTAGATTGGCCTGTTCTAAATAGATTCCGTCTTGACCTTTTATTACCCTTCCCGCCCATCTTACCATTTCAATGGCATTTGATCTACGACACGCAGATGACACGTGTAACTAAGACTGAAGTATGCAATCATGTTCTTCGAGAATTGGTGATTCAAAAAGAATTTACAAACATGTCTTGTCTTAGAGCCTAGCTTTTCAGTTTATATTAGTGGCCTTTGCATGTTCTCGCTTGCTTGTGTATCTAATATCTATATGATGTGTTATTTATCTCTTTTATACGTTCTCACCCGTTTCTAGTTTGATAACTTTAAAAGGAATGTTTTAAGTACCCTATGTTTTCCAGTTGTTTTTAGAGTAGCTATGGGCCTATTTATGTTTCATCTGACTCTTATGTCTGGATGTGGCTTTGTAGCTCGGAGTCTCATTGGAAGAAACCTTTTTATCCCTTAGGATAGAGGTAAGGCTTGCTACATCCCACCCTACCAATAGCTTGGTTATGCCTATGGGTGGGATTACACTGGGTACGGATATTGTTGTTGGATTTGAGTTGCTGAGCAGAAGCAATCAGGCTTCATTCCAAGGGAAGGGGCCTGATACGTGTCCTCCAAACCCACGTGCCACTGCCCATATGGTTCTTGGAGTGAGGCCAAAAGATGCATACATGCAGTAGGTTTAGTTTAGTTATTCCACTACTCCATGGTCTCATGTGAGAACATGTCACGCTGTTAGTTCATTTATAAATTTATTTTCAATTGTCAATTGTCAATTTGAGGAGTTATAAATTATCAGAGAAAATTGGTTCAAGGTTTCGTCTTTCTCATCCAGTTTCTTGGGACGTTAGCCATCTCGAATCGGCTTTCTATCAAAGCCAACAGAATAGGAGAATAATCTAGAGTAACACCTTTTTACATGCATAATCATAGCATCATTAAGCATTTAAGCAGGATGGTTAATTTTGTTTAGTTTTGTGTGCAAATACAGGCAAATAGGTGATGCAAAAACAGATTAGATATGAGTTCAAAATACCACAATAAGGAAAAGGTTAAAACTTGTTCCACGGCCGTTGTGGGAGCAACACCCTTACACTGCAGAATCAGCAAAAGTCTACAGAAAGCCAAGGGCTACACCCGTTAGAGAAAAAAACTGGCTCGATTTGCTTTAAATGTTTATAGGTCAGACAAAACCTAAAGTAGAGCTTGTTTGACCCGGCTTTATCTTTGAAACAAAAGCCTATGTTTGACTTGTTTCCAAAATCATTTTTTCATTCCATCTCTCCTCATACATGATTCTTTTATGTTCTTTGCCTTTCCCTACCAATTTCTAACCTTAGATTAGCAATCAAAGTTACTAGAAGCATCATGAGGCCATCTAATATCTTGTACACTGTGAAAATATTGTATTGAGTGTTTCTTATTGTTCAAAATAACATCCTAGAAATACTAATGAGCGCAGGGAAGAGAATAGATACTAGATTGAAGATATGGAACCTTTAAAGCCAAAACCCCGAGGTGATTTCCTTCCACTTAGTGCAATTGTAAAGTTTTCTTCTCATTCTCATTTTAATTGTGCTGTGTATTCATTGTCCTGACATAATGACATTATGATTTATAGTTTATACCTTTGGTTTGGTGGAAATTCCTTGAGATGATTTCCCCACATTTTTGTTATTTTCCTTGAAAACCGTCAATATAATAAGCAGATCAGTGTGCAATCTCATTCCTAGAGTAATGGTAGATTGTTAACATACACCAACACACATGTTTTTGATATTCAAGGCACCTCATGCTGTTTTTGATGAAACACAGTACATGTTTTGCATGCATACAACATAGATTTTATCGATCAAGGATGTATTTACTTATTACAACACACAGACAAAACTTATCCTACAGCATTAGCAAACTGATTCTGTAAACTTAAGAAGTAAAGCTCCTGATGGTGCAGGAGAAATTACAACAAATAGGACTGCATGTGAAGGAAAACTTGCACAAGTTAGATATGATATCAAGAACTGACCTTGTAACAGAAGACCCCAAAAGATGAGCTTGAGAGTCCTTAGTATCACCTTTTTAGTGGCAATGCGTCTATCGGGTATACGCTGCAACGAGATTCAAATGTATAAACACCACACACACATATATACATATATAAGGAGTTGGCCTTAGGTAGTTATTTTGTAGTAAAGAGATGGAATTAGTGAGCAAACCTTGAGTGCAAGTGCAATAGCTATGCCCACAATAAACAAAAAGAATGGCATCACGAAATCAGCAAGGTTGCAGCCGTCCCAAGGTGCATGCCCTATAACAGGCCATTCTCCTCCAGCATCATCTACCAAAATCATCAACTACAATGCCTTTTATCATGCTGACCACAACTAATATGAAACAACTTTTAGTGCAGAAAGTAAGACAACTAATAAGTAAAACTATAATCAGGTATCTTGCGCAGAAGAAACTAAAAATAAATACCAGTGTTACCATATTCTAAACCTATTAGAGGTTGCTTAACAGAAAACAGGCTTATAAAATGCTGATATGTCCTATGGATACGTTTTTACTAGTGATATGGTCCCCACAAACATAGAGTAGGTCGATTTTGTCATTAGCATCATTGAATATTGACAGTCAGTTAGCAAAAGTTGCTCAAGATGTTGAACTAAATTGATGATTAAACCACTTACTTATCTACATTTCTTTCATCCTCGTACCAAACAGCAGCCCCCTATAGACTTATCATCTCTTTCATCATGTCCTCATCATCAATCAACCAATATCCTGATCATGGATCCATTGACTTACCCTAGCACTGTCATCTACCCAAGATCCATCATCTTCCATCTTCTTTGGCATTTTCCACCCATGCTCTGCCGTTTCAGCCTTCAAACCGCTGTCTTCCACGGTCCCCATGTGACCATCTAATCGGTATTTTTTGTCTTTCTTTTGGTCATGTTGAAATTATTGTCAACTAAAACACTTTTTTTGTGTGTGTAGTGAGTTAGAGTTAGGATTAGTGTTGTGGACGGTTTTGACGTTTGTAGTGTGCTGCTAATCATATTGGTAATTAGCATGGTTTGTTCAATTAACCCAGAAGCTCTAACTCTCTAAGTAGAAGAAGAATAAAGGAGATTGAAGGAATCAAATGGAAAATGACAAATGTGAAAGAAAGAACAATTAAGAGAGATAAATTCTTATCCAATTTGTACTACAAAGGTACAAATACATATGAAATTCCTACTGATACAGAGCTTAGCAACCCCTATAACTACTTTTGCACCTAACTCTTAACAACTTGTAAATGATTTCTTCTTTCTATTATTGCAACCGAGTGTCTTGCACATGAGGCTCTTAGCATCACATTACCCTTTATCTTTTTCATCTTAAAGATCAGTATAAAACTAAAGAACATACTTGACCATCTCTTCCCTTTTCCCATGTAGCGTCTTCTGAAGCTCCATTCGACCATGCACCAAGAGACAACCACAGCATTGCCTTGTATTCCCAACCTTCTGCCTAACACAGCCACTGGTTCTGCAGCTATAAGACCCTCCTTATCATACTCTTGGTCAAAAAGTGGGAAGCACACAAAAGCAACAAGGTCTAAAATTGAGGCGCCAAGAGCAAAAGCGCACCGCTTTTCGTACACAAGCCACAATAATTACACACTTTTATTATATATTTCCTATAGGTTTCTAGCATCATTTACCCAATATTTAGAGACAAGTAAGCTTTACATATGCTATAAGATGTAAATTACATACATGAACAACACGAAAAGCATGTTGTACAACAACCCGCTGCACAAAAATATGAGAAATACATGAGGTGAGGGTCAATCTTTTGCCAAGAAATGGCACCTCATGTACGCTTTAGCGCCGAGGATTGAGCGTAGGTGCACTTTTTTAAACCAAGGTCAGGGCTCGGTAAATTAGCACTAGGTCTAACTTTGACACGTGGAATGATACGGCCATTCCATTAACCACCGGCGTTCACCATGGCATCCTATTTGTTTAGTAGTTTCTAGTCATGTATCCACGTTCCCATGCAATACTAATTAATTTGCTTAATAGTTGATGTATTTCCTTTCTGTTTGGTTTATGCTTGTAAGCCTCTATATAAAGGCCTTGAGTTCTTAGAAGTTTTGTAGGTTTTTCTTTGTAAAACCTATCATGGAACTTACCGGTTCTATGCGCACCAGACAGACGCAACATATAACTGGCATGGCTAATAGTAACACATAATTTATCCTCTCTCTCTCTCTCTCTCTCTCTCTCTATATATATATATGTATATATATATATATATATATTGTATGTGCACAAGAAGCAGAGCATAATTAGTAATCCAGGATGAGTTCAAATTCCACTAAATAACAGTCTCATACTAATAACAAAACTAGAAATTATTTATTTAAAAACAGCATAAACTCCAGCATAGTAATAACCTAATAAAGAAAGAAAGAAATTGAAATTAAAAAAAAAAAAGAAAAAAAAAGAATAGGAGTACCGCTACAGTAAGGCCTCTGAAGACGTCAACGGAAGCAACACGGTTCTTCTTCTTTCCTGTATTCTCGTTGACCGGAGGAGTAGGAGGAGGAGCTGCGATGTCGACACGGTGGCGGTCACCGTCGTATACTTTGATTTCAGCCATTGGAGGAGAGATTTGTAAGGTCACCACTGCTGCTGAAGAAGCTTCGGTTACAGACCAACAGCCTTAGAAGATGATATTATTTATTGACATAAGAGATTTTTTAGAATGTATGATGCTATCATTAGTCAACTTGATGAGTTCATTTCATTTAAATGTTTTTTATGATAAATAATAGAGTTAAATAAACGTGCGAAGGCTGCGAAGGAATCCCAGCCGTCGATCAACCAACAATCTTACGTCATTAATTAAAAAGTTACGCGGTGGCAGTTTCGTAAATAAGTGAGAGATTAGACAGTTAATGAGGGTATTATCGTCAATTATTCTACAATCAAATTATAAGAGACCGTTCCTTCTCTCATTAATCACATAATTTCTCCCCAAAATTACACAATAAACTCTGAAAACCCTACTTAAAATCATCAATAAACTCCATTTCTACGAAAGATTAACCATGAAATACTCAAAAGTATACGAAAGTAAGTACATTACGTTATTCTCTACCAAATTTTACATTGAAAACTATATAATAAACTTACATTATGCATGTTACAGGAAGAAAGAGAGGAACAGAGTATGAGACTGAAAAGAACGACATTGATGAAGGTAAATAAGTATTACGTGAATTAGTATTGTTAATTCTTTGTGAAATTTTACTAAAATACGTATTTGTAATTATCAGGCCCTAGCAAAATTCCGAAAACGACCGATAAAACTGACAAATCAGAGAGAATAACTAAAGCAAACCATGACAGGCCAGCAAACACAAACAAAATGGTACATTACTTTACATTAAGTTATTTGGTACAAATATTACGTATTTTTGTATGGTACATTACGATTTTGTCATTATTACGCAATTTTGGTAATGAAAATTAATAGTGATTATGTTATTTTAGTAATGCAAATAGTATGTCTGTGTTACGTAATTTTATTAATAGAACTATAAATGATTATGTCTTTGTTACGTTATTTTGGTAATGAAATTTGTAATGATTCTGGCTATAGAATATGATGATTATGTGTTTGTTACGTTATTTTGGTAATGGGAAATCTAGTTATCTGTCATTATTACGCAATTTTGGTAAATGAAAATTAGTAGTGATTATGTTATTTTAGTAATGCAAATAGTATGTCCGTGTTACGTAATTTTATTAATAGAACTATAAATGATTATGTCTTTGTTACGTTATTTTGGTAATGATTTGTAATGATTCTGGCTATAGAATATGATGATTATGTGTTTGTTACGTTATTTTGGTAATGGGAAATCTAGTTATCTGTCATTATTACGCAATTTTGGTAAATGAAAATTAGTAGTGATTATGTTATTTTAGTAATGCAAATAGTATGTCTGTGTTACGTAATTTTATTAATAGAACTATAAATGATTATGTCTTTGTTACGTTATTTTGGTAATGATTTGTAATGATTCTGGCTATAGAATATGATCATTATGTGTTTGTTACGTTATTTTGGTAATGGGAAATCTAGTTATTCTGTCATTATTACGTAATTATAAATGATTATGTCATTGTTACGTAATTATAACGTTTGATAATAACGCAGTGAACTATCAAGAAAAGCCTGCAAATGTCAAAGCAGTTGTTGACGCAGTTGTTGACGAAGATTTTGTTGATGCGCCAGAACACCCACAAAATTCACCACCAAGAAAACAGTTTGTTCTATACTCAAATATAAAACTACAGGTCAGGAACACTGTTAATAACATGACTGAGGCGATGGCAAGCTTATCAAGTGCACAGAAAAAAGCACTTAAACAAATGGGATTTGAAGCTTTTACATCAATGAACGTTAAAACAGTGCCAACAAAATTAGGGAGATGGTTATTGGTTAATTATGATGATAGACGAGATGAGTTGCAAATAGGAAAGCACATCATTGGTGTAACAGCCGATAAAGTACAAGAAATCCTTGGTATCCCAATGGGTAACCAGACAGTAAATGAAAAGAACAAACCAAGGAAGGGTTCATCTAACACACTTACTGTATGGAAGTCCCAGTTTGAACATAACAAGATTTTACTCACAGATGTGAAGAATAAAATAGTTGAAAGCAAAAGCGGAGACTGGATTTTCAAGTTGAACTTCCTTGTACTTTACAACCCTATATTTGGGCAAGTAACAAAGAGTTCAACAGTGAATCAAATGTTCTTGAAAGCAGTGGTAGATGACAAATCAATCAAAAAATTGAATTGGTGTGAGTACTTAATTTTCTGTCTCAAAAGAACGAAGGCAAGTTGGAATGGAACAGAACCATATAATGGACCTTTGGCTTTTCTTGCGGTATTTTTTTTACTCATAAATTACGTAATGAACAAATGTTAACTTTATTCACATTACAGCTACTTTATACACATGAACAAAGGTTATCTCATGCTCCTGAGACAGCACAAACACCAGCACTTAACTACATTAGCACCGAGAATTTGATGGACATTGATCAACATTTGTATGACAATGGGCCATATTCAACTGACGAAGAAGATAGTGAGAATGAAGAAGGAAATGATGATGAGAATGAAGAAGATGATGGTGGAAATGAAGCTGCTGGAGATGATGAAGATGATGGTGGAAATGAAGCTGCTGGAGATGATGAAGATGATGGAGAAAACATGGAAGAAGATGGTAAGAAAGAAGCTGGAAATGAAGATGCATTCATTTAGCATGATGAACCGGAAATGATTGTTGAGCAACAGATCCTGATAAATTCAGAAGAATTCAACAATGTCTATGAAACAACAAAATCACTATCTGACATTGATGAATTCTTGGAAAATTACAACACTCCAGAAGTTCCTAATGTAAGTGCAATAACTGTATAAAATTACGTAACATGCATATGTATATAGGATTTTAAAAAATCACGTAATGTTTGCAGGCTGGTGATGCAAATGATGAAAACAATAATCAAAAGATTACCATAGATGAGGCAACAACAACACCAAAGATACAAAAAGTTGCAACTCAAAAGTCAACAGATGAGAGCATAAGAGGGTCGACAAGGAAAAAGACAATGGCAAAGAAGAAAGACAAAAGTCCTTACCCAGTTGATGAGAATGTAAGTAACTGTAATTTATTATGTTAAACATCAAGAAAAAATCATGTAATTTATTCACGTGTTGTTTGCAGGAATGGCTTTCAAAGATAGAAAACAAAATGGAGAAGTTTGAAACATATGTTGCTGAAATAGATGAAATTTTCGAAGAAGCCACTTCAAATTTTTTAGACAGCAACCTTATACGTGAGAAGCAAAGAAAATGGAAGTCATGGGTATCAAGTTACAAATCAAGTAATGAAGAAAACATAGAAGGTAAAAATTACGTAATGTATATTTAAATGATAAAGAAGTTAGTTAAAAATTACGTAATGGACATCAAAAAGTATATTAGTAGTTGCAGGTGAAAAGGAAAACCAGAAACAAAAGCAAGCCACATCACAAAGTGTTAGCACAGGGATGCTAGATGCAATAGTGATTGCAGCTGAAACACTAGAAGGTAAAAAATCACGTAACACAATATTTGTCAAAACTTATTAATGATCAGAATACGTAATTACAGGTGAAAAAGAAGATTTGAATGAAAAGGCAACAACTTCACAGAGTGTTAGCACAGGAATGCTAAATGCAATAATTGCCGCAACTGAACAATTTGAAGAAACAAATAAGAAAGAAGCTGTGAAAGAAGGTAAAAATAACGTAATGCATAGTTACAAAGAATGCTTATTTATCCAATTAAATGAAATTTATATTGATCTATATATACATTTAATTGAAATCAGGTAATGAGATGTCTGATAAACAACCCACGAGAGAAAATTTCAGCAAAGATATAATGGATGCTTTGAAAGATGCAACAACAAATGAAGAAAAAAATGAACCACCTGTTGAGAAAGGTAAAAAAATCACGTAAGGTATATCTATAAAAATGTTAATAACCAATGAAACTTATATGAATTGTTTACTAAAATCAGGAAATGATGCCCTAGAGAGTGACAGCACAACTATGGTTGCTGAAATGATCAATGCAGTCGAAAAAGAAGAAAAGAATGCAGCTTTGCAAACTTCAACAACACAAACCTCATCCGAAGCTGTCAGTTCGCAATTCTTAAAAGACTTGAATGAGCTTGAAGAAAAATCTAAAAAAGGAAAAGAAATCGAGAAAGATGATGCATCAAAAAAAGGAACATCAGAGGCAGACAAAGAAGAAAAGAATTCAGCTTTGCAAACTTCAGCCACACAAACATCATCCGAAGCTGCCAGTTCGCAATTCTTGAAAGAATTGAATGAGTTTGAAGAAAAATCTAGGAAAGGAAAAGAAATCGAGACCGGTTCATCAAAGAAAGGAACATTGGAGGCAGACAAAGTAGAAGAAATACCGAATGAAAGCTATGAAGGACCAAGTTTCGATCTGCATCTCTCCCAAGATGATGCACCTACAGATGTAATTCCAGATCTACCATTCCTACAAACCTCTCAAGATGATGTCGAAACACCAAAAACAGTAGGAAGACTAGTGTTTACTCAGTCACTGGAGTCAACCATAGTCGAGAAACAAGTTGAACGTGCAAAAAGAGGAAGGATGTTGGCTGAACCTCTGAAGTCTCCTTACATTCAACGCCAGGTGGTAATGAAAAACAAGATCACTGATGATGAAAACATAGTTGCACAGTTTGTATTTGCAGCAACAGAGGCAACACAGTAAGAAAATCTTATATTAATTAATTTGTTGTTAGAATAATTACGTAATGAATATTTTCAGTACATAGTTTTTTACAAAAAATTACATAATGTGTATTAAAAACTTATCTTCCGCAGTGATGTTGTATTCGAGCCAGAAGATGGAACTCCATACTTCAAAGTAGTATTTGAATGCTTATACCCTGGAATAACAATATCATCTAATGTTTTGGATGCATGGACGCATGTGCTGAACCACGATGAGAAGAAAAAAGCTCCAGGTTCACCATTTAGGTTGTTTGTTCAAACAAATATTGTGGTATGCTCCTTAGCTTTTTCGAGTAATACATAAATTATAATCACGTAATGGTTATGCTAAATTACGTAATGAATGCTAAATTTGCAGCCGATTGAGTACTTCAAGCCTCAATATGATGATTTAAAACGAATGGACACCATGACGGAGAACTTAAATATTGCACTTAACAAAAATGAAATAAAATCACTCAATGAGGTGGATTTGTTGTTCATGCCCATCGTATCTTCGGACCACATATATGTAATATGTTTCAACATGAAGACACCGAAGATAGAAATATTGGACAACAGCAAGCTTGGAGCTAATAGCAAATACGACAACATCATACTGCCATTGGTAAAAAAAAATATTTTTACTTAATATTATTTTGATGTTAAGTAATTACGTAATGCTTATGGTAAATTACGTAATGTATGCAGAAAGAAGCTCTGTGCAACTACATGATGGTTAATGGACACCCCATGACTTCGAAAATGGTTAGCAAAAACCCAGTAAGGGTTCAAATGGAATGGAGAACAGCAAAAAACAAAATCGATTGTGGGGTGTTCACAATGAGGCACATGGAGACTTTCATGAGCACGTATAAGAAAAAATGGGTCAGTGGATTTCAAAAAGAGGGTCCAGGTCAACAAATGCAGATTGATGACCTTCGCTACAAATATCTAGCAAAAATCCGACTCTCCGATGCCAACAAAAATAAAGATTTAATTGATCGTCTGGCTAGGGAATTTCATCAAAAGGAATACAGTGAAAAAGCGAAGTACAAGCAGAACCTGTTCCAAACTCTTGTGAAAAGACAAAATGATCATGTTTGACAAGTTTTAGTGTCCAGTGTCGTAATGTCATGATACAATTTAACATTTGGTTTTTGTATGGCAAATGTCCTGATACAATTTAACATTTTGCTTATCAGTTACTACATTATATGAATGATGGTATGAATGATTATGTATGTTCTGATTATATGTTAATCATGTATGAAACTGATAATGGTTAGCTAACATAAAATTACGTAACATGTCAAAAAAATGTGAAGTAATGGTTATATGTGAATGATTATGCTATGATACAATTACGTAACAAGTGAAACAAATTACGTAATGAAATGCAAAAAACCCATCTGTGTACAAAAAAAATCACGTAATGAAATGTTTCAATGTCAATTTAACAAAAAAACATAATCAATCATCGCCAGCTTCATAATCCGAATCTGAACTATTTTCCGCATCTGCTTCATTGACGGGTCCTTTCCCTTTGTTGTTGGCTGTTACAGTCCCTTTAAGAACATCACAGGTACGCCTATCATGACCACTACCCCCACATACTTTGCAATTTCTTGATCTCTTCCCTGCACGACTAATCGCTTGTTCACGTTTTGATTTAAACCTTTTGCGTGACCCACAACCCTTATTCCTAATACCATGAGGGACACGAACAACAGCCTCAGTTTGATGTGGAGCCCCAATAATAGCTTGAATAATTTCTTTCTTCTTGGCTGATATCCTCTGAATACCAGCTTCATCTGTCTTCTCTTTCATCGCTTTTAGCTCGTCTCTAAACAGCTTCAACTTTTCAAAATCAGTAATCAACTTATTAACTATATACTCACTCGACTGCATTATATCACGAACAACATCATTGACACTTTGATGATCCCCATTTTCATCATTATGCATCACCAACGACAAGCTCGACCGAGAGGGACTATTGCAAATAACATCACTCCTCCAGCGATCAAGAATGTATCTGCTAGGAATTTCATTTATACCACACAACCTTAAAACTGTAAAAGCATGTCGACACAATAACCCATATCGCTCAAAACGCTTGCAAGGACATAAAATTGTCAAATCTTCAAGGTTAAATTTAACCTGCAATACAAAAAAGATCTCCATAAAAAATAAATTACGTAATGAATACAAATAACCACGTAATGAGGTATATGAAATGTGAAAACTAATGAAACACATAATTACGTAATGTCTGTTACAATGATATGTAAAAAATTACGTAACATAAAAAATACCTCTATCAAACCGGCACCAAACGCAGAATGATCTTTTATTCGAAACGTCCCTATATCTCCTTCATATGAAAGATAGACATTTATGCATTTATGCACAGCTCCGTAAATTTCTTCTTGGACATCAAAGAAAATACTTCTTGTATATATTTTCGCAGCTTGCACCTCAATAGGATAATTGTTTAAAAAAAAGATATATAGTCTTCTCGTGTTTTCACATGGGGTTTCACCTAGATGTTCATGTATTTATATATTTTTTTAGATGTTTAAAGTTTTGTTTAGTTGTGACTGCATTGAAGTTACCTACATTTTTCTGTGCAAATGAAGTAGAGTGGTTGATATTTAGGGGATCCTCTTTTCGTTTTTAATATGTGTTATCTCAACAGAGTTTTACTCCGTCTGTAGGTTTATCTTTCCATGGTTGTAGCAGTTTCAGTTATTAAACATCTGATCAGTACTATTAACTGGTATCGTGAAAGGAACAGATGTTACTAAACAGGTTTTCCTTACAACAGACGATTGGCTTCTTAATGTTGTTTTTAGTAAACATACCTTAAAATATGATTTAGTCTTCCCGTGTTTTCACACGGGATTTCACCTAGTAGAATACTAAAAATGAAAAAGTGAAGATAATTGTTTCTATGGGTGATTTTAAAATTTTTTCAAATACTTAATGTAGTTGGATGGTAAATAATAGTAAAAATATAAGATGTTAAAAAAATAATAAAAATAGATGGTATTAAAAAATCAAAGTTAATTCACATTTGAAAAAAAAAAGCGTTTTAAAAAATTAACTTAGGAAAATTTATAATTGTCCCATCAATATTCATTTTTTAAATATCTTGACGACTATATATATATTAACAAATTACATTATATTTTATTCTATTAGTATAATACACCGGTTTTTTCAACTGTGAAATGCATATGTTTTCTTAAACAGAACTTTTTTTATTAACTATATAACATTTAATTTACCAACCCGTGTAATACACGAGATTATAACCTGGTTATAAATAATTAATTAACATTTAAGAATAAAAGTAATAATTCGTAAATCAATGAATAACAATCATTAAAAAAATGATTTTTTGGGTTATTTGGTTTGGTTCAGTTTTGTGTGTGATTCGATTTCTTCGATTCGGTTAAATCGGTTTCCCTTTTCGATTCGGTTTTCTAGTCACCCTAGATAATATACCACAATAGAAGTGTGGTATATTTAGGGGTGTAAACGAGCTGAGCCCAACTCGTCATGCTTTTATGAGGCTCGGGATCGAGCTCGGCTTGGTTTAAGCATTCTATTTTAAGCTCGAGCTCGTCTCAAAAGTAAAACCCTAGAGCTTGAGCTCGGCTCAGCTCAAGATAATTTGAGAACAATTTAAAACGAGCTAAAAGCTTGGCTCTAGATCGTTTCGATAGCTTAAATAAGTCTAAGCTTGGCTCACCATTGTTATTAGTTAAAACTAAATTTGTTCAAATGGACAAAATTGCATACACATACAAAATAATCGAAAGTTTGTTTAGGCTCGTTTAGGCTCGGGAACCTATATGAGTTTTGTATGTAAAGCTCGAGCTCTGACTCAATAATTAAACAAGTCATATTTCAAGCTTAGACTTAGAGTCAGACTCAACTCACCCAAGTTTTTTATCGATACAATCTCGAATAACTTTCAAGCAACATTATTTACACCCTTACACACTAGTGACTATTTATATTGACTTGGATAATATCATATCATTATTATTCTATAGGAGGACAAGGTTCGTGAAGTGGGCACGTCAAAGACGATAAAGCCAGATGTCACACGCAACAGTGACATTCAACAACACTACAAAAAATCACAATCTTTAATCCTTCGCATGGGATTGGGAGTCATCAATTATAATTCAATTTTCATCACACAATAATAATAATAATAATAATATTCTCTCTCTAAATTCCCTTAATTAATTTTTATTTTATGTCCGACACCTCCGTCAACCAGAAAACCGACGGTGGTGGCGATGTCGTTGGTGGCCGGAAGATCAAGCGAACCGGTTTCGGAAGAAGAGCAAAGAGGGTGGTGTTACCTCGGATTAAAACGACCAAGAAACATAAGGAAAATAGTAGATGTTGCGTCTGTGTTAAGCGAATCGCCACGTTTGATTCATGTGGAGACTCTCCGACTAGTGATCCTAATTCCTCTGACTTTACTTTTGATTCCTTGAGGAGTTTGATTGAGAATAGTGATTACTTTTTGAATGAATGTAATACCCATTTTGATAATAATAATAATGTTCCTAAGAATTGTTAGATCAAATGTTTTTGTGTTATGTTTTTTGTAGTGAATATGTGTTTGCCCTGTGAACTGTGAAGTTCATGCCCCAATTGGTACTCCCAACAAATTATGTAGACAACAATTGTTATTGGCAATAGGGATGACTTCGGTATCCCGATACCCAAAATATCGGTACTGATAACGAAAATATACGGTATTGGTATTTTAAGGAAAAATACTGCTATTGAACCAAACCGATATCAAACCGAAAATACCGATACCGATTTCCGCCAAAACCTAATATCGAATTGGTATGAAAATAAATTGGTATCAATATTTCCGTTACTGGAATCGATTCGGCATCTAATATCGAAATGTTGATCCCTAATTGGCAATATTAACCTCCGGGGAAACAAAATCAGATGTTTTTTTTGTTGTTTGTAGACATTGGATTATGAGATTATTTTGTATTGTCTTGTCCTGTCTTTAGTTTTATTGATATTGTCTTAAGTAATCTTCATTGAAGTGATCTTATTGTTGTCTGGTGGTATATTTTTTTGTGATATCCTATGTAACCTAAAACATTATTAGTAATTTAACTTCAAAAGATTAGTATATAATAAATTTTTGAGTAGGATTAGATACCAATATTCATAGGGCCCGCTTGATTGATTTGAGACTTGTTTTGTGTCGGCCATTGTACATGTTATGTGTTTAGTGTGTGCGTTGTTGACGGAGTATTGATTATCTAAATATCTGAGCTGTAATCAAGAGAGTGCACCTTTTACTTAACTTTGGTTGTAACGGTGTGCCATAACTATTGCAAATTGTAATACCTATTACTGCATATCCTTTTAGTGTACAACTTGTTAATGCAAACTCATGATCTGTTTCATAGCCTTTGTTTGACGCGTGTATATGTCTGTCTTTCACAGTTTGACACACTCTTTTCTCTCTCTCTCTCTCTTAAGCATGGCTTTTGTTGCTTCTTTCTCTTTCTAAACATCGACAATATACGTTATCGGTATTTTAAGGTAAAATACTGCTACTGAACCAAACCGAAAATACCGATACCGATTTTCGCCAAAACCTAATATCGAATTGGTATGAAAATAAATTGGTATCAATATTTCCGGTACTAAAATCGGTTCGGTATCTAATATCGAAATGTTGATCCCTAATTGGGCAATATTAACCTCCGGGGAAACAAAATCAGATGTTTTTGTTTGTTGTTTGTAGACATTGGATTATGAGATTATTTTGTATTGTATTGTCTTGTCTTGTCTTGTCTTTAGTTTTATTGATATTGTCTTAAGTAATCTTCATTGAAGTGCTCTTATTGTTGTCTGGTGGTATTTTTTTTTTTTGTTGAGCATGATGAACCGGAAATGATTGTTGAGCAACAGATCCTGATAAATTCAGAAGAATTCAACAATGTCTATGAAACAACAAAATCACTATCTGACATTGATGAATTCTTGGAAAATTACAACACTCCAGAAGTTCCTAATGTAAGTGCAATAACTGTATAAAATTACGTAACATGCATATGTATATAGGATTTTAAAAAATCACGTAATGTTTGCAGGCTGGTGATGCAAATGATGAAAACAATAATCAAAAGATTACCATAGATGAGGCAACAACAACACCAAAGATACAAAAAGTTGCAACTCAAAAGTCAACAGATGAGAGCATAAGAGGGTCGACAAGGAAAAAGACAATGGCAAAGAAGAAAGACAAAAGTCCTTACCCAGTTGATGAGAATGTAAGTAACTGTAATTTATTATGTTAAACATCAAGAAAAAATCATGTAATTTATTCACGTGTTGTTTGCAGGAATGGCTTTCAAAGATAGAAAACAAAATGGAGAAGTTTGAAACATATGTTGCTGAAATAGATGAAATTTTCGAAGAAGCCACTTCAAATTTTTTAGACAGCAACCTTATACGTGAGAAGCAAAGAAAATGGAAGTCATGGGTATCAAGTTACAAATCAAGTAATGAAGAAAACATAGAAGGTAAAAATTACGTAATGTATATTTAAATGATAAAGAAGTTAGTTAAAAATTACGTAATGGACATCAAAAAGTATATTAGTAGTTGCAGGTGAAAAGGAAAACCAGAAACAAAAGCAAGCCACATCACAAAGTGTTAGCACAGGGATGCTAGATGCAATAGTGATTGCAGCTGAAACACTAGAAGGTAAAAAATCACGTAACACAATATTTGTCAAAACTTATTAATGATCAGAATACGTAATTACAGGTGAAAAAGAAGATTTGAATGAAAAGGCAACAACTTCACAGAGTGTTAGCACAGGAATGCTAAATGCAATAATTGCCGCAACTGAACAATTTGAAGAAACAAATAAGAAAGAAGCTGTGAAAGAAGGTAAAAATAACGTAATGCATAGTTACAAAGAATGCTTATTTATCCAATTAAATGAAATTTATATTGATCTATATATACATTTAATTGAAATCAGGTAATGAGATGTCTGATAAACAACCCACGAGAGAAAATTTCAGCAAAGATATAATGGATGCTTTGAAAGATGCAACAACAAATGAAGAAAAAAATGAACCACCTGTTGAGAAAGGTAAAAAAATCACGTAAGGTATATCTATAAAAATGTTAATAACCAATGAAACTTATATGAATTGTTTACTAAAATCAGGAAATGATGCCCTAGAGAGTGACAGCACAACTATGGTTGCTGAAATGATCAATGCAGTCGAAAAAGAAGAAAAGAATGCAGCTTTGCAAACTTCAACAACACAAACCTCATCCGAAGCTGTCAGTTCGCAATTCTTAAAAGACTTGAATGAGCTTGAAGAAAAATCTAAAAAAGGAAAAGAAATCGAGAAAGATGATGCATCAAAAAAAGGAACATCAGAGGCAGACAAAGAAGAAAAGAATTCAGCTTTGCAAACTTCAGCCACACAAACATCATCCGAAGCTGCCAGTTCGCAATTCTTGAAAGAATTGAATGAGTTTGAAGAAAAATCTAGGAAAGGAAAAGAAATCGAGACCGGTTCATCAAAGAAAGGAACATTGGAGGCAGACAAAGTAGAAGAAATACCGAATGAAAGCTATGAAGGACCAAGTTTCGATCTGCATCTCTCCCAAGATGATGCACCTACAGATGTAATTCCAGATCTACCATTCCTACAAACCTCTCAAGATGATGTCGAAACACCAAAAACAGTAGGAAGACTAGTGTTTACTCAGTCACTGGAGTCAACCATAGTCGAGAAACAAGTTGAACGTGCAAAAAGAGGAAGGATGTTGGCTGAACCTCTGAAGTCTCCTTACATTCAACGCCAGGTGGTAATGAAAAACAAGATCACTGATGATGAAAACATAGTTGCACAGTTTGTATTTGCAGCAACAGAGGCAACACAGTAAGAAAATCTTATATTAATTAATTTGTTGTTAGAATAATTACGTAATGAATATTTTCAGTACATAGTTTGTTACAAAAAATTACATAATGTGTATTAAAAACTTATCTTCCGCAGTGATGTTGTATTCGAGCCAGAAGATGGAACTCCATACTTCAAAGTAGTATTTGAATGCTTATACCCTGGAATAACAATATCATCTAATGTTTTGGATGCATGGACGCATGTGCTGAACCACGATGAGAAGAAAAAAGCTCCAGGTTCACCATTTAGGTTGTTTGTTCAAACAAATATTGTGGTATGCTCCTTAGCTTTTTCGAGTAATACATAAATTATAATCACGTAATGGTTATGCTAAATTACGTAATGAATGCTAAATTTGCAGCCGATTGAGTACTTCAAGCCTCAATATGATGATTTAAAACGAATGGACACCATGACGGAGAACTTAAATATTGCACTTAACAAAAATGAAATAAAATCACTCAATGAGGTGGATTTGTTGTTCATGCCCATCGTATCTTCGGACCACATATATGTAATATGTTTCAACATGAAGACACCGAAGATAGAAATATTGGACAACAGCAAGCTTGGAGCTAATAGCAAATACGACAACATCATACTGCCATTGGTAAAAAAAAATATTTTTACTTAATATTATTTTGATGTTAAGTAATTACGTAATGCTTATGGTAAATTACGTAATGTATGCAGAAAGAAGCTCTGTGCAACTACATGATGGTTAATGGACACCCCATGACTTCGAAAATGGTTAGCAAAAACCCAGTAAGGGTTCAAATGGAATGGAGAACAGCAAAAAACAAAATCGATTGTGGGGTGTTCACAATGAGGCACATGGAGACTTTCATGAGCACGTATAAGAAAAAATGGGTCAGTGGATTTCAAAAAGAGGGTCCAGGTCAACAAATGCAGATTGATGACCTTCGCTACAAATATCTAGCAAAAATCCGACTCTCCGATGCCAACAAAAATAAAGATTTAATTGATCGTCTGGCTAGGGAATTTCATCAAAAGGAATACAGTGAAAAAGCGAAGTACAAGCAGAACCTGTTCCAAACTCTTGTGAAAAGACAAAATGATCATGTTTGACAAGTTTTAGTGTCCAGTGTCGTAATGTCATGATACAATTTAACATTTGGTTTTTGTATGGCAAATGTCCTGATACAATTTAACATTTTGCTTATCAGTTACTACATTATATGAATGATGGTATGAATGATTATGTATGTTCTGATTATATGTTAATCATGTATGAAACTGATAATGGTTAGCTAACATAAAATTACGTAACATGTCAAAAAAATGTGAAGTAATGGTTATATGTGAATGATTATGCTATGATACAATTACGTAACAAGTGAAACAAATTACGTAATGAAATGCAAAAAACCCATCTGTGTACAAAAAAAATCACGTAATGAAATGTTTCAATGTCAATTTAACAAAAAAACATAATCAATCATCGCCAGCTTCATAATCCGAATCTGAACTATTTTCCGCATCTGCTTCATTGACGGGTCCTTTCCCTTTGTTGTTGGCTGTTACAGTCCCTTTAAGAACATCACAGGTACGCCTATCATGACCACTACCCCCACATACTTTGCAATTTCTTGATCTCTTCCCTGCACGACTAATCGCTTGTTCACGTTTTGATTTAAACCTTTTGCGTGACCCACAACCCTTATTCCTAATACCATGAGGGACACGAACAACAGCCTCAGTTTGATGTGGAGCCCCAATAATAGCTTGAATAATTTCTTTCTTCTTGGCTGATATCCTCTGAATACCAGCTTCATCTGTCTTCTCTTTCATCGCTTTTAGCTCGTCTCTAAACAGCTTCAACTTTTCAAAATCAGTAATCAACTTATTAACTATATACTCACTCGACTGCATTATATCACGAACAACATCATTGACACTTTGATGATCCCCATTTTCATCATTATGCATCACCAACGACAAGCTCGACCGAGAGGGACTATTGCAAATAACATCACTCCTCCAGCGATCAAGAATGTATCTGCTAGGAATTTCATTTATACCACACAACCTTAAAACTGTAAAAGCATGTCGACACAATAACCCATATCGCTCAAAACGCTTGCAAGGACATAAAATTGTCAAATCTTCAAGGTTAAATTTAACCTGCAATACAAAAAAGATCTCCATAAAAAATAAATTACGTAATGAATACAAATAACCACGTAATGAGGTATATGAAATGTGAAAACTAATGAAACACATAATTACGTAATGTCTGTTACAATGATATGTAAAAAATTACGTAACATAAAAAATACCTCTATCAAACCGGCACCAAACGCAGAATGATCTTTTATTCGAAACGTCCCTATATCTCCTTCATATGAAAGATAGACATTTATGCATTTATGCACAGCTCCGTAAATTTCTTCTTGGACATCAAAGAAAATACTTCTTGTATATATTTTCGCAGCTTGCACCTCAATAGGATAATCAGTCCAAAAATCCGGTGTTTTATACCTCGTCTCATGATCATTTTTCCTATGAGTATACCTTTGGGATTCCATGGCAGTATCAAAATGACTAATAAACTCAAGAAGCGTTAATTGAGCATTGGAAACTTGACCAAAGAAATGATTTTCACATTCAGATCTTGAAGTAGTACGCATAAGACCTGACATTGCCTCATCGTGATAAAAAGCAGGAATCCACATTGCTCTATTTGAATAAATGTCACACAACCAGTCATGATAAAACAGATTAAAATCAAAAACAAGTTGCTCCCATCCCTTCTCAAACTCTTCTGGGGAAATAGAATCTGTCCAAACAATGTCGCAGATACGCTGTTTAAAATCATCATTGTTGCATAATGCAGTACCAACCTATAAAAAAACAAAACACATATTGTTATAAATCACGTAACAAAAATATGCATACAAAAAAAAAGACTTGAAATCACGTAACATACACAAATCAAAAATCATAGCATAAAAATAATCACGTAATAAAGCCTTGAAAATTACGTAACATACAAAAAATCAAAAATCATAGCAAAAATGACATACCTTATCAGCAACCTTTTTCATGATGTGCCACATGCACAATCTATGCCTACTATTAGGTAAAACTGATGCAACGGCTTGTTTAATAGCAGGATCTTGATCGGTAACTACAACAAGCGGTTCTTTACCAAAACACTTCTTGAAACAAGTTAACAGCCATGAGTAAGATTCAATTGTCTCTGAACTCAGCAATCCAGCACCAAGAGTTATATTGTTGCAGTGATTATCGATACCGGTAAATGGAACAAATACCATCTTGTATCTAAAAAAGCAAAAAAAATAAATAAATTAATTAAACTGAAATAATTACGTAAAATGAATAAAATAATTACGTAATAAACTTACTTGTTAGAATTGAAAGTAGCATCGAATGAAACAACATCACCAAAAACTTTATAACTTCTTCTTGCATGCTCATCAGCCCAAAATAAACCAGTTAACTGTCGTTTAGTGTCATGACTATACTCAAAATAAAAATCAGGAAGAAACTCTTTCTTCTTCTGCAGCATATTAACTACCATATTAGCATCATACTCGCCAATATATAAGTTCAAATCCCTTTTAAAATTTTTGAAATCTGCAGCAGTAGCACCAACTTGTTCAAAACCACCATAAATTGTCCTCATTAGATTAAAAGCCTTAACAGGACCCATGTTTACTTTGGACATATTGCATAACACTTGCATTTGTTGATATGTCAAATTACGTGATGATGGAAGAAATTGCATATCTTCTGGAGAAACCAAGTAATGGTTATGCTCCTCAACAAATCTGAAAACTTTAAAATTCTGTCCATCCTCTGACGAAAAAGCTATATAAGCATTACAACCTGTTCTCTGCGACGGCTTATTCCTACTTTTACCCTTTTCAAGACTATCAAACGCTTTACAAGTTTTGAATCCTTCCTTTGAACAAACAAAGTACTTCAACTTAAGAATCTCACCATGTTTGTAATGACCTCCTTTTCGAACACTAAATCCAGCATTTTTTGCATATGTTACATAAAACTCATACGCATGATCAATAGATGGAAATACCATATCATCTGATGGTGTCATAGAAGCTGCAACTTGTGGCTTATAAACTGTTGAAACAGCCTGAGTAGAACTACTTTCAGCTATGTCATTGAAAATAAAACCTGCAAATCACATAATAACTATTAAAAAATACAGTAACATAAATGGCTTAATAAGCATAAATATAATAACGTAATGAAATTACGTAATGAAAAACACTAAAAATCACGTAATAAACACTGAAAACACAGTAATATAATGACTAATAAGAATAAATATAATAACGTAATGAAATTATAGTAACTTATTGAACTAATAAGAATAACTATAATAAAGAAACAAAAAAACGTAATAATATTGGCCTAATCAGCATAAATCATGTTAAACATTAATTCACAACCTGGAAATCACGTAATAAATATTGAAAAACACAGTAAGATATGAAACAAAAAAAGATGAATTTAATAACACGTAAATTGTGACATTGTGATATGAAACAAACAAAAACACAAAAAAACAACGTAAATACTATCATGAATCCAAGAAATCAATAAAAAAGATGAATTTAATAACAAAACAAAGAAAAAAAATAACGTAATGCTTTCATAAATAGAAAAACAAACGAACAATCAATATAAAAGGCTGAATTTCATTCTAATTCTAATAACAGAAAGAAATCTTTAAAAGAAATCGATCGAAAAACATTACGTAACAGATAGCTCAAAAATCATACCTGGACAATCGTTATTAGCCATCTTTTATGAATGAATAAAGGAAAATCGTTTGGAGATATAATCGAAAGAGAATGAACTGATTTATGATTGAATGAACTGAATTATGATTGATCGTGTGAATTATGATCAATATTTATACTGATTTCAAAATCTAATACCGACTAAATAAGAATTTGAATCTCTGATCCTTTTATAAAAGATATGGGTTTAAAATCTCGAGTAAAATGACGATAGTACCCTTCAAGAAAACGCGGGTAGAAGCCTTCGCATCCTTCGCACGATTTTAAACTTTGTATTTGAACCGATCCCTATATATATATATATATATATATATATATATATAGGGTTGGGTTAAAATAAAAACCCTCTTGAGTTGTGAAAACTCTAGAAACTCTATATGAACCATTGATCAAGTTAAATGGAGGGCCACGATTAAATCTGAATTCTTTTATTATTATATTGGTTTTCCTGTTTGATAAAAGATACATAAAGGGTAATAATGTAAAATCAAGTTATCCTCATTCTCTCTCTACTGACATTGTACACACTTTTTCCATTAAATTGTACATTTCTCTCTCAATCTCTCTTTCATTTCTCTATCCTCTCTCCTCTCTTTCTCTCTTCTTTTTTTTCACGAGAATTTCTTTATCTATCTTCCACTTTTTCCTTTAAATTAAAGTTTTTACCTTTAAATGGTTAACAGATTTGTATGTAACTTCTCTGTTACAAAATATACTCTAAATGTTAGAGAACATGTATATACATGTAACAACTTTTGTTACCATGTTACATCTTTTAGATAACATGTATATATTTATTCAGATGTGTTACAACATATAATCCAAATGTTAGATATATATATATATAATATAATATAATATATAATAATATAACATTATTAAGGAGGAGACATGTCTAGAAAAGTAATTATACACACATTTTAAGATGGGATGCCAAGAGTCTCATGCTTTAAACACTATATGTCATGTAAAACTTCCCTATAATACCCCTTATTGCATTATCCACTTGTACTATATATCTATGTTAAAAAATGAGGTACGCATCATCATTTCCAGAGCATGTTCTCATCATCAATACATCAATTCATCATCAATACATCAATAACTGGCCGAACGAACACTTAGCAAATAACTTGTAATAGTCATTTGCCCGGACTTGCCTATTTATGGCATTTTTTATCTTTTAGTTGTGAAAGTTTTTTTTTTTTGTGAAAGAAGTTAAAACCTGAGCAAATTTTATTGATATAAAAAATAAAATGAACGGATACAAATACAAAGTAAAATTTAATTACATAATCTAATCACCATTTTTTTCAAATATTATGTTAAAACTAACATAAACTACTAACAAAAATGAGTATCGCGTTTCATAAGATGTCAACTGGGACACCTGCCGCAACGCGCGGGCATTCCACTAGTGTTAGATAACATGTATATACATGTAACAACTTTTGTTACGTTGTTACATCTTTTACTTCTAGTATGTTATGATTTTTGTTACTATGTTACAACTTATAATCCCCATGTTAAATTTATGTAACATCATTTGGATACAAAAGAAAAAAACAAAAATGCATTTGACTAAATTTAAAGAACTAAAAAAACATAATAAGTTAACCCAAAAATTTCATTATAAAATAATATTATTGTAACAAGTAAAACATTTCATTAAGCACCAGCAAAACATTATATGTTACATCTTAAATCAATATTATTTTAATAATATTCTAACTAAAGGGACACAAATTAAGTTAACCCAAAGATATCCTATTACCACCGTTATTACAAAATAAAAATAATAACATTATACTTTCAAAAAATAACCGTTGTCGATTAAAAGCGAAAGTAATGGGGTTCAGAACTAAGTAATAATATTATACTTTCAAAAAATAATGGTTTGTTCAAATAAAGTTTTATTCACAAGTGCAGATTTATTATTATATTACATTTTTTATCTTAAATAAATAACAACGTTTATTTGAATCTTATAATTATAATGGATGAAACAACTCAAAAGTCAAAGATCAAATATAAGACAACTTGAAAACAGAGGAACAACCGATTCAGATCTACTCTGTTGTACAAACTGATCTGCAAACCCACAACAACCTCAGAAGGAACAACTGATCTACAACCCACGACAACCTTAATCATCTTCGGCACCGATGAAAACTAACCTGGACATTAACACCTCGTCGTCGCCTTCGTTAACCCTCTGGTTTTTTCCACCACCGTCACTTCAAGTCTCCACCACCGTCGTACAGCTCGTCGTTTCAGGTCTCCACCACCGTCGTACAGCTCCTCTCTGCTCTCTTTCTCTCTTCAGGTCGTCGTTTCAGGTCTCCCGCTTCAGCTCGTCGTACAGCTCCTCTCTCCTCTCTTTCTTTTGTGTTGTTCAAAAGCTTTATGGTCGTGTGTGTGTGAGAGAGAGGGAGGATGAGGATGGTGGGTGACAACTGATTTTTTGTAAATGTATAGATCTGGACAATGGACAACTTTTGCAAATATATACATTTTGTAAATGTATAGATCTGGACAGACATGGATCTTGTGCTTATGGATCTGAATATGAAATGTGAATGAGAAATGAGATTATGCTTTTAAGAAAAAGAAGAGAGAGAGAGAGAGAGACGAGTTATGTCAGAGGAAAGAAAGAGAGTGTAAAATAAATGAGTACAAAAATACCCTTGACCCTATATTCAATAAGGGGAGACGTGGCACATTTAGAGCCACTAAGTGGGTTTCTAGAGTTTTTCCAACTCAGGGGGGTTTTCACAGTGCCAAAAAACAAAATGAGAAGGGTGAGAAAGATACAAAAAAACACAATAGATCATGAAATATGACACAATGAGCCACAAAACATAACGCAGTGCCAAAAAAAAAATATAACACAATGCTGAAGAAAAAAGACACAATGATATAAAGTATATTCTAAAAACTATAAGTTAAAACCCCAAAAAACGAAGACCTAAAAACTAACGTCGTAGCGTTCGATAAGACGGTCTCAATGTCGCTTGAATGAGTTCAATTGGAGTCCGTTTGATACCCTTCCTACGACTTCCTATTTGACTTTCACTGCGTATTTGATCCTAACCCTATATATATATATATATATGTTTAGGTTCGTGTACAAAGGACATATTTCGTGAGAAGGATTAAGAATTGACATGTAGACATAATGTTTTGGATTTATAAATGATGTTTTGGGTTGCTTTGGCTTGAAAAACACCAAACATAACAATTTAAAACACAACGCAATGTATTAAAATCATTAAATTTAAAACATAGCTAAAACACACTACTTAACACATAAAACACACTGCTTAATGTTCTTGACATGGTGTTTTAATTTTTAAGCCTAAACTACATTGTTTTCGGTTTTTAATTGTTATGTTTGGTGTTTTTCTGGGCAAAAAATTCCAAAACATCGTGACTAAGTCCAAAAAATAATGTCTACATATCAAATTTTAATACTTCTCACACTTTTCACGAAATATGGCCTTTGTACAGGAACCTCAACCTATATATGTGTGTGTGTGTGTGTGTGTGTGTGTGTAGGGCTTCGGATACAAAAGTCTCTTTTTATGATAAGAGTAAGAAGGCTTGTGGGAGTGACACGTGTCATAGTTTTATTTTAATTGTTAGGGCAATAGAGTAAATACACAATTATTAGTTTTCTAAAAAAAATCAACCTCCTAATCAAATGGAGAGATTTACGGATTTAATTTATATTTGGATAAGTTTTTGAAACTTACTTTAACAAAACAAAGAGAATCTATGGAATTGTTTTTACAATCTGTTCTAATAGATGCTTTTGTTCGGTTCTATCTTTTTAGATTAAAAAATGAACACAAAAGCATTTTTAGGGTTTTTTCTTTTACATTAAAAAATTAACACAAATGCTTATGTTTGGTTCTATCTTCTCGTGGAATTGATTTTATATGGAATTGATGTATTGGGACTGAAAACAACCTGCTTTTGTTCCAATCGATGCATTTTTTTGGGTTTTCAGTTTTGAACACAACTTACTTGTCTCAACATCGTCTATGTGCTCATTCCGATGTGTTTTATCACCATCGTCTAAACAATCCATTATGTTTTATAAACTTTGTGTTTTAACACCATTTGATAAACAAAAAACACTATTTGGATCAACTTTGTGTTTTAACACCATTTGGATCAACATTGTCTGCACTCATTCCAGTGTGTTTTATCACTAGCGTCTCAACAACCCAGTGTGTTTTTATCAACTTTGTGTTTTAAAACCATTTGATAAACAACACACACCATCGGATCAACTTTGTGCAAAGACAATTTCCTTGAAGATAAAACACACCGGAATGAACGACATACCATACACCCTATCACATGGATGTTTAAACCCTAAAACACAAGATTATGATCAATCCAAAACACCATCCTTTCAGCCTTCTGGTCATCTATGACACCCGGCAAATTTGAGATAATACTTTTTCAAACATATAAGTCTACATTAGCGAGTCATGCATACGTTACGCTTAATTGGGTCAATTAAGTCGAGTTGATGGTTCGGGGAATCATCGGGAGTCGAGTTATACTTTCAGGTTGTCCAGGGTTCAATGATTCGGGGAATCATTGGGGGAAACATACACATACGAGTCTTGAGTCCCGTTGTTGGTGAATTACATGAATTAAACTAAGTGATAAACACAAATTGATCCATATATAATGTGCAATGTGCTAATACGTGTTTAAACGGTGTTTATATGATTATACATGCTTAACATATGTTAGGATTGCTTGTTCATGTGTTAGAATGTGTTAACATGTGTTAAAACGCGTTTAAACGACAAAATCATAGAAAACTGGAAACCAACAAGTTGGTTCGACCTTAAAGGGGTTCGAACCAACAAAGGGAGGTCTCATTCGACCTCTGAATTCTCTCATTCGACCCCTGCAGGGTGCGAACGAACACTGACTATAAATACCACACTTTGCAACCTTTTCATCATTTCACAAACCCTAAACGCCCCCAAGTGCTCTCTCTTAACCCCAAACCTGTAGAAAGGAGTTTTTGACCTCGTATTTCAGATCTTAACCTACAAACACATTCTATAACATAAACAAGAGAAGATTCAAGGTGTGTTCTAGATCTAAAACCTTTTTAATCAATTTTTATTCGTTTTTCTCAAACCCCAAAGGTCCAGATCTGATTCAAACATGTTTTCATGGATAAAAACTTTTATAACATCTTTCTAAACAAAACCCTTTCATTAATAATGAGTTTTTATGCAAAAATACATATGTTAATGATGTTAAATGATGTGTTATGAACTTTTATGAATTTGTTTGATGTTCGAATGATATGTAGATGATATAACAATGATCTAGGACCGTTATAGATGATGATTTATGATTGTTATAGGTTACAATTTGTTATTGATGATGTTTTGCCCATTTTGGGGGGTTTATGTGTTACATTCAAGGGTTTGTTCTTGATAATATTGTTGATGAAATGATTAGGAGTTTTCATATACATGATAATCTGAGCATATTGATATGATTATTAGGTGATTTTTATAAGTTTCCATTTTGGGTAAAGTTTACATGCATTGATGTGACATTTCCATAATTTGCCGTTTTGGGAAAGTTGTAAAATGAACTGATTTCGAGATACAATTGGTAGGGTTTTGTGGGTAAAGGTTAATGATAGTTGACTACTGTGATTTGTGATGTTTAGTGATGTTTTTGGACTGTTTAGATGCAATTTGGTGCATTTCGGACAAAAACTCAGACCAAGGGTCGAACCATGTCTGCTTAATGCCTTCTATTGAATCGATTGGCTTTTCTTTCGCTGAAGTTGGTTCGACCTGTCGTGGGGTCGAACCAACAACTTTGAGGTCGAATGGACTTATTTTAGGGTCGAATGAACTTAGTCTGGGTCGAATGAAAACTATACAGGTCGAATGAACATGTGTTAGGGTCGAATTGACATGTGTTAGGGTTGAATTAACATGTGTTAGGTCGAATGAACTTGTGTATAGGTCGAGTAAACATTATGGAGGTCGAACCAAGGGACTCTGGTCGAACCAGACAATAAAATTTACTGAATCGACCCTACGACTTCATTCGTGCGATGTTTGATGTAAACTAAGTATGTTATGCATGATTATTGTGTGTTAACTACATATGCTTGATTAATTTGTGTAATGGGTCACCAACGGGATGTCGGGTGTGTTCGGTTAACGTTCAAACATATTTTTAAACACACGTAGTCAAGATCTGGACAATCGGGGACTAGTTAACCTTCGGGTTAGTAGTCAAAACACTTATGCAAACTTATTGATAGGTCGCCACTAGTTGGGACTATCAACACGTGTCGGATTACTCTTTTAATTGATGACGCAACCTACGGTGAGTTCACGGCCCCACTTTTACTTGTTTTGTTTTCAGGGGAGAAACGTGCTACTCATTTTGGAAACACAAAGGTTATGTTAAACATGCAACACATTTTAGAAACACAAGGCTTATGTTATACTATGTTGATTTCTTGTTACTATACGATGCCAACACGTAAGTCCCAGGGGAAACCATGAATATGTGGGTATACATAACAGGGAAATGTGGATAGATCTATTGTGTCTGACAAACCCCACTCGTCGGCTGGGAGCCGGGCGGGTGCATATTGTCTCTAACTTTTGGCAACTCAAACTCGGGCAGCAACGTACGCAACGCTTGTCAGTAATGGTTTCTAGCAACACAATCGTAGGAGTAACAAACACTTAACGTCTAGCCAACGTTCGCATAACATAGTAGGAACATAATGGATTTCTCAAACTTATAGAAACGCTTTTATAAAACCTATGAACTCACCAGCATTATATGTTGACATTTTTAGTATGTTTTCTCAGGTCGCTAAGGTAGCAGCATCAGATTTAGGCGCACGGAGTCTCGCACGACGTCTAGGGTTCTAGTCTCATGTCTTTAAATAAATTTCAAACTTTATTTACTTTGTTGGGTTGTAAACAAGATTTTTAAAGCTTCCGCTGTTGGTTTAATGTTATTAACTTGTGGTTTTGGTTTACGTATCTTTTACATTTAGTTGTCGTTTATTGTGATCGTTGACTTGGATCCTGGTGTGTCACGCGCCCCGCGGTAAAACTCCGCAAGTGGAATTTGGGGGTGTGACATCATCCAACTCTTATATCACCAAAAAAGAAAAGAAAACCGTAGAATGTAAAGTTAATAAACACCATCCTTTCAGCCTTTTTGATAAAACACACCAGCAGTTCTGAAACTTTTTTTGTTAGAGGTTTTTATGATTTTTACAAGTATGTTTTGTAGGGTTGATGAGAGAGACGGAGAGAGAGAGAGAGAGAGAGAGAGAACCATAATAAAAAAAGGAGAGAGAGAGAAAGCTTAAATGGAGGAGATATTTAATGAGTTTTTTTGGTGCTTTGACAATTATACCCCAACAACCCCTAATTTATTAATTCAATTATAACACAATTTACAACTTTGCCATCCATTTAATCTCAACCATCCATCAACATGATCTAAATGACACAATTACTTCTCACCCTTCTCACAAAACATACCATTTGTTATATATATATATATATATATGTTTAGGTTATTATACAAATCCATTTTTTATGAGAAGTGTGAGAACCAATATGGGAGTGACATGTGGCACAAAGTGTTTGGTCATTTTAGTAATTTTTGCATACTATTAAATAATGATTAAAATTATAATTTTGGTAAGAGAGGTGAGAGAGAGCATAAAATAGGTAAAGAGAGAGAAAGAAAGAGAGACAGGAGAAAGAGAGAGAGAATGGTTCTGGTCGCCATCATCATCGTCATTACTGACGTCATAGTGTTTTAACAATCAACGTGTGGTGTTTTATGTATAAGGTAGATTTTTAGGTATTCTTTATACAAGGTATGGTGTTTAATTATAGTCTTGTAAGTTGCTTCATCCAGAATGTGTTTTACGTTCATACCCGTGTGTTTTATCACCATATTCTCAACTTTGTGTTTTAACAGTCCCGTGTGTTTTATCATCATCTTCTCCATAATCCAGTGTGTTTTATCTTCATCATACACAATCAGTAACACATTAAAAAAATTGCATCAAGAGAATATACGTTATCACTCCGTTTCATCTTCAAACAATTTTTTTAATTAATCTGGAAAAAAAATATATCATTTACATTAATGAAGGCATTAGAAAAAAGAAACGATATAACCTTTTGATACTAATTTGATACTAAAGTATACAGTCAAATTGAAAACTCAAACCCCAATATTTGGATGCAGATTGATTTTTGGCGATGAGGATAGAGAGAGAGAAAGAGAGAGAGAGAGAGAGAATGAATGGTTGTTTCCATTTTTTAAGACCTATCAATTAAATGTGGGTGCCTAATTTACTTTAATACCCCTCAACCATGTAATTTATTATTAATCCTATAGAAATCTGTATTAATTTAAAGAGGTGGTTCAGTTTTGTAAGACCCTACCCCTGAGTTGTTACAATTAGTGGATTTAAGTGGGTGTAGACATGATTTGAACACTAGTTACCAATTATCAAATAAGTAAAAAACATAATTCATACCCAAAAACCGGATGGGGTTAAGTTTTACAAACAACCAAGTAGTTAATATTAGTTAGACACAGCGGAAACAAAGTGATTTCATTCAACTAAGCTATGTTATGGCTAGTTCCTACAAAAGAATTTTTATAGAACGCATTCGGTTTGTTTTGATTGCTTGATCTTCCACCCGGATGTCCATCATATCCCCAACATGTTACATGTACACCGAATAGGGTTAGTTAGCATTAAAAAGCGTTAAAATCGGATAAACGGTCGAAAAACCCAAACTGGGTGTTTCGCGCGGGCAACATCCCAATGTTTACAGAAGAGATGCTCGGCCACGCGTAAGGGGTGCGCGGCCGCGCGCTGGTCCCTGATGCTATTTTCTTGCTTTTTCACTGCCTAACTCTTGGTTAAGGCCGGAATTTCACTACCTCGGCCCCTACAACCCCTTCGGATTGTATTCACCTTGGTTTATGAATGTTTAGGGATGCCTTGGGCTCTACAATCCGCATGGGATTGCTTATACCTTGGTCTTATTCCCTTTATTGCTTTTCAAACTTGTTTTCTTATCCATTTGACCCGTTTGGATCATCAATGGATACCTTTTCCATCATGGTCGCCTGGTTTCATACACATTGGTATGAGTTGCGCCCACGATTGCTTTCATCTAAACTATGTTCAAGTTTCGGGTCCTTCTGGACTGCCTAACATTTATAAATCCATGTTATCCGTTCTCATATCAACATGCAATTCTCCATTTCATTTCATCATGGCACATTGTAAGATATGCTATACCATCAAACAATTCTCGGATTCGTTTCATCATGACATTTTGTAAAGTATTCTATGCAATCTATATCACAAATGAATGTAGCCAAAACATACCTCAAAGCTTTCCCTTTTGGCGAGTATCCGGTTCGCCCTTGACTTCTAGACTCCCACTTGATTCACCTAGATAAGTATCCAAGTGTTTATCAATACGATTAGTGTTTGATCATCAATTTAGCATATCCTACTAATGATTCCATTACTTTCAAGGACTTCCATACAAGTAACTTCATTTGAGCATTTAATCAAACACTTAACATACATGATTCTTTAACCAATTGATTTAGCTAAATGGGTCAACCAATCATTCACTACCCACCTCATATATTCATTACAAGATGTTATTCTAGTCTTGCTAATGACTAACAATTCACAATTTCAAAACCATCAAGTAATTATACAAGATTTTTAGGGGTTATTTCACCCTTGAGGGAACCAACCCATATCACCCTAATTTCCCCAAAATCTCATGTTCTAGGGTTAGATAATTTACATAAAGCAGAATTAACAAGTTTTTAAGGTACCCTTTCATATAAGGTTCCTTAGATTCTAACAATTTGTTCCCATTCAAGAACCCTAAAATTTCACTCATCATCAAAGAAGCTATAAAACAACAATCTAGATAAAACAAGTGATACCTAGATGTTTATTGGAGTTTATTGAGTTGATTAAGCCTTCATGCAGGTGGATTAACCTCTTATTAAGCAAGATTCAAGCTTGAAATGAGTGTAGGAGCTTAGTGTGTGTTTATGTGTGTGTTTTGTGGTGTCTTGGTCGATCCCCTGATCACCAATACCACCAAATTTCTTGTTTTTATTATTTAGACTTATTATCTTTGGTCTATTGACAGAAATGGCCCTTGGAGTTTTTGTTTAACTTAGTCAAGGCACCAACCTACTACTTGGGTTTTATTTAGTAGTGATTATCAATACCCCTACTTAACCCGTTTCCCTTTTCAAGTTAATATTGTGATTAACTGGATTTTAGATTTTCGGGTGTTACAAGTTTGTATTTGAATTTTTTTTTTATTCCCGTAGAAATCTGTATTAATTGTTTGTAGCTTATAATTGTGTGATTTTGTTGTTAGTTTATAAGCTAGCATTGATTTGAACTAGAGCAAAAGGCATAACTATATAAATTTGTTTTGAAGAATGTGTGTTGATAAAAATTATGTATATGTAAATGATATTGTTTGAAGAATTAAACAGTGATTGAATCATAAAGTTGTTAATGGGGATAATGATTTTATAATATATGAACCATTCGTATATTTATATCTTTTATACATTCATTTCATATATTTATACCTCCATTTCATGTACTTCTAAGCAAAAATTTTAACTAAAGTTTGGTTTTGGTTATTAACCAAAATTAACTAAGCCAAACTAAAAATGAATATCTAACCAAATAGACTGAACCAATTAACTGGTTGGTTAATAAGAACGATAAACCGATAATGTCGATTTTTGTTTCGGTTAAGGCTAATAACCGAACTGAACCGAACCCAACCATGCACCAGTAGAAGTGTTTGTGTTCCCTATTACATTGCGCGGACACGCTGTTATGAATATATAAATGGTTCCGTCTGACTGATTTAAGTTAATTAAGGGTTAAAAAAGAAAAAGAAAACTATAACCGATTTAAAGTTTAATCAGATGTTGGTTAATTCAGTTTTCAGTTAAATTTGGTTGTCTGTTTTTTTGGTTTGGCTTCAGTGAACAATATAAGTATTGATCATTCCTAGATATTGTTAATCACGTAGCACATAAAAAATTTTAAATTAAAAAAATATCAATACTATACTCAAATTAAAGATAACAAAATGCTCATTATTATGATGTAATTTTTTTTATAAAGTATCAATGTATGAAATAAATATGACTATTTAAAAAATTATGGGGGATAGTTTACTTAAAATAAGGAAAAGAAGTTTAAATAAGCAAAAGTTAATTAAAGTTTAAGGGATTAAAGTGTAACTAAGATGAGGTATTAAAATATAAAAGTGTTTGAATAACTATATTACCCCTATTTTAAGGTTGTTAATGAAAATAAAGTTTTTAACTTTTGAATATCTTAAACTATCATTGCCTCATGCATTATAATATAGTATAGATTAGAAGGTGAGACCATTAATGACAACCACTGATCATGCTTGATCAATGGTTGTCATAGAGTTTTGTGGGTTTCCTCAAATTTTTGAGGTTTTGTACATATATATATATATATATATATATATATAGGGGAAGTATTGGTAGAAAACCCTAAATATTTGAGTAAACTCTGGAAACTCTGACTTCCCGAGCTTTTTTTTTTTTGAAAAAATTAGGGCATGTAATATACATGTTTTTAAGAGTTTTGAGCCAAAAAAATCAAAAAAGCGCCGAAGGGTTTTTTTTAAAAAAATAAAACAAGTTGTGCATCATAACATATGTTAGCTTATTTTTTCCTGGTAACATATGTTATGATGAAAAATTATTTTTTTTAAAAAAAAAAACCCTTCGGTGCTTTTTTGATTTTTTTGGCTCAAAACTCTTAAAAACATGTATATTACATGCCCTAATTTTTTCAAAAAAAAAAAAAGCTCGGGAAGTCAGAGTTTCCAGAGTTTACTCAAATATTTAGGGTTTTCTACAAATCCTTACCCTATATATATATATATATATATATATATATATATATATATATAGGGGATGGTTAAAATGGAAACCACAAAAAGTTGAGAAAACCTAGTAAACTTCATCCAAACCATCCATTCAAGTTGATCAATGGTCATGATTAAAACTTAATATTATATGTGTACAACATGACAAAAAAGGATAGAAAGGTAATTTACACCTTCTTCTCTCTCCATCAAATCAATCATACCTCTCACCCTCTCTTTCTCTCACCAATGTTCTCTTTCCAACATTCTTTCTCTCACTTTTTTGTTGACAAAAATCAGAATTTTAGTTTATTAAAAAACTATTTTATTCATCAATCAGATTCACATATTCATAAAAATTGTTCCAGCACCAGTGTTGTTACGTACGTAAAATCCGTCACGATAGTTTTATATGAATTTAGAAAAATCCTAACCTGTTAATTTTTTTATTACAACATGTTTGTTTTGGTTTTACTGTACCAGCACCAGAGTTGTTGCATACGTAACGAAAGGTCCATATGGTTATTTTTTGATATTCAGTACTTTTAAGATTCAGCCTGTAACATGAAAATTATATTACAATGAAACTGTTCTGGGTTGGTAACATATGTTAAGATTCAACAGCCGATATCATTTTTGTTAAAGTAGTACTACATTGCATTACATTACAAAAAACTTGCAGAAAACATACTAATAAAAAAAGCGATACATCATATTGTTCATCCGCCTAAAAGATAATAGTCAAGAAATATATTACAGTGAAACTGTATCAACAACAAAACATACAATTAAATATTCATACCCCGCCCATGCATGCAATAACCCCGACATCCCGCACTGCAACCAACAGTAGCTGACGGCATCCGATAACCATACTTTGCATAAAAAGCACACTGTTCCTCAGTATAACCTATACCCTCCCATTCAGCCCTAATACGCTCACCTCCCGGATACGTGAACGGCAGTACGGGTTTGTTAAGTTTAGGTTCATATGGTTCTTCATATTCAGCCCCTGGGTCTGATTCGTAACCAACCGCCCATTCAGGTGTGTGATTTACATCATCCACATCATCCTCCGGTGTCATATACTGTCACACCCTCAAATTACCACATGCGGAGTTCTACCGCGAGGCGTGACACACCAGGATCCAAGTCAACGGTCACAATAAACAACACTATATGATAAGATACGTAAAATAAAAACACGAATCCAAACCATTTGAAATAACAGCGGAAGCATTGTTTTACAAAACTAAATCCCAAAAGTTTCCAAACTTGTTTAATAACAAAACCATGAACCTAAACTAGACGCCGTGCAGACGCGTGCGCCTAAGTCCTGAGATGCTGCTACCTTAGCGACCTGAGAAATCATGCCAAAAACGGGTCAACATATAATGCTGGTGAGTTCACAGGTTTAAGTTTACAATAAGTTTCCGTGTGTTGAGCGTTGATCACAAAATACCATGTCATAAGATACGTAAAACGAATAAATAAACGAACAAACAAGCGTTTCCTACTACTACCACGACTGTGATGCTGAAACCATTACTGACAGCGTTGCTTGAGTTGCTGCCCGTGTTTGAGTTGCTTGTGTTGCTAAACTAGAGACAATATGCACCCGCCCGGCTCCTAGCCGACGGGTGGGGTTGGTCAGGCCCAATAGATCTATCCACATTTCCCCGTTGTGCTACCCCGCACATTCATGGTTTCCCCCGGGACTCCTTGTTTCGTCGTGTAGTAAACAAAAGTGTTGCAAATCAAGAGTTGTGTTTCAAAAGCGTTGTATTCAAAAGTGTTGCTTTCCAAAAGTGTTACTTCCCAAAAGTGTTTCAAAAGCGTAGCGTGCTTACAACAAGTTACTTCCCAAAAACAGTTACGTATTCAAAATGAGTAAAGCGTTTCCAAAAGGAGTTGTATGTTTATACGAAAGCATTGAGTTTGTTAAATTGCGTGGCATGTTTCTCCCCCGAAAGAAAACATATAAAAGAGGGGCCGTGAACTCACCTTGGGTTGCGTTACTTCGAAAGTGATTTAAACCAACAAGCTATGCTAGCCCCGTAAAGCGGCGACCTAACATATGACAGTTACAAGTACTTAGACTAATAACCCGTAGGTTAGTTAGTCCCTAGATGCCCAGACCATAACCAGGTTCGTTTGAAAATGCGTTGACTGTTAAACTGACCAAATGTACAAGACTCGACATCCCATTGGTGACCCGAGACTACACGTGTTCACCTCATACTCAAACATACACAAATCATGCAACTTAGTCCTTAACATGCGTTAAAGTTCAACGATTCTAACACATAGGTCAATTAACGTACGAACAAGTCCGAACACGTGTTACTATGTTACTAAGCATGTCACGGGGTTCCTATCATGTTCCTAGGTGTCAAATCGGGTTTCGGGATGTTAAAATACGCTTACAACAGCAGTACATGCGACTAGGAATTTAGCATGCAACTAGGAAAAGCCAACTGGTGACTAGGAGTGGTCAACACGTGACTAGGAGGCTAGTCACGTGTAATATCAGGCGACTAGGGCTCCTACTCGCCCCCTAGTCCCCTAGTCGCCCCCTGTAGCATGCGACTAGGAATCCTAGTCGCCTGCTGCAGGTGAGTGACGGATTTTTGCGCGTTTAACCCTCCGAAACAGATCCGAAACATGCAAAAACACCCAATATCAATCATAACACATTAACAAACATATTTCAAGCAAAACCCCTAAGTTATCACCATCATAATAGTCCCGAATGCGATCGTTTTCCTAAAATAGCAACTTAACATGAAAACATCACATTATCATGCAAGAACTTGCCCTAAATAGCAAATATCCAGATTTAATCACATAACCACGTTGTCCGAAAGCATCTTACTGTTCTAGCATCATCCTAGAGCAAACCCTAACATCATACAATCAACAATACGCCTCATAACATCCTTAATCATTCAAACTCATTCAAACGGGTCAAAATACCAAACATCAACAATACACAACCATGAACCTTCAAACTCCTAGGAAATCATCATACTAACTCATAACAGCTATAAACACCTTGATAACACAAGAATAACCATGATTTAATCCTAAAAATCCTATCTTTAATCACATACAACACATAAAACACATGTAAAGGTGTGGGTTTGTTTAAAAATGGTTTTAAATGGATTTTCAGGGACAAACACATTTATAAGTCAGGTCTGGACATTTAGGGAGTAAAACATAATCATTTAAAGGTTTGGGTTTGAAGAACACACCTTGTATTTAAGAGTAGATGATGGAATAAGCTTGGAAATGGTTGTTTTGATGTAAAAACGAGTTGCAGAGGGTGTTTGTGAGTTGGAATAGGTTATGGGACGGCTAGGGTTGCATAAATGGTGTTTGAGAGGCCAACGGTGGTATTTATAGGCGTTTCTAGTCGTTAGGGCTGCAACAGGCGACTAGGGAGCAATACCACGTGACTAGGCCACGTGACTAGGCCTAGTCGCCCCCTATATCAAGCGAGTAGGACGAAAACAGGCGACTAGGAGATCCTAGTCGCCCCCTGGGGCTGCTAGTCACCCCCTGTGGCTGCTAGTCGCCCCCTGGAGCTAACACTTGGTTTTTCGCGCGTTAAACACTATTTTAACACATATAAACACGTATTCACATACCGATAAGTCACATAATGATTATAAACACATAATACATGAAAGTAAACACGTTCACACTCGTTCACCAATCCCCGGGACTCGAGACTTGCGTATGTTAAAACTCTAATGACGTGCGACTCGACTCGACCGACCTTGTTTTGTGTAACGTATGCGTGACTCGCTAAGGTAGACTTACTAAGTTTTCAAAAGTTAGTTACCGGAAGTTGCCGGGTGTCACATCATCCCCCTGTTAAAAGAATTTTCGTCCCGAAAATTTCCCGAAGTCGAAAAGAGAAGACAAACAAGAAGAAAAATTTTTCCGGGTCGTCACATCATCCCCCTGTTAAAAGGAATCTCGCCCCGAGATTCTTTTGGCCCCAACAGTGATGTGTGTCGACCTCTGTGTGTGCCCAAGTAGCGTTCCCCAAGGAACAGCGAGTGAATATGAGACAAGAGACCCCCGATCGAAGGCCTACTGGGGACTACTGTGATCGGTGTAACAACCCACTGGTACCGTCCAAGTAGCATCCCCAAAGGACCCTCATCGACCCCAAAGAATGAGAAGTAACGACCAACCCACAAAGGAAACACCCGAAAACACGAACACACAATAATGCGGATAAAAGTAGAACCAAAGCGTAATAAGAGATAAGAAGGAATACGTACGGGTAACAGTGTCTGGGTCCTCCTGGTTCTCCCTAGCCCCAATAACATAAGCACGAGCAGCTACGCCACCGCCCTGGTTGTTCCCTCCATTTCTTGCTGTGCCTGCCTCTCCCTGATTCAGCTTTGGGCAATTTCGCTTGAAATGTCCTGTTTCACCACAATTGAAGCACCCTTGATTTCCCCGAGGAGTAGGAGTGGGGGCAACTGCTTGAACTTGTCCTGCCTGAGTGCTGACCCTACAATCCTTGGCCAGATGGCCATAGCGAAGACAACGGTTGCAACGAAACGTATCACAACTCCCAACATGATGGTACCCGCACTGGTTGCACTTAGGGTTCTTTCCAGTGTATCCACCCTGATTCTGAGTCGACGGTGACCCCACCGCCCCTAGCTTCCTGGTCTGCTGCTGTGGCTGTTCTTGAGCCGAACTCTTCCCCGAGCCTTCCAACTTGCGCTTGCTGCCCTCTGGAGCCTTGACAGTCGAACCACGAGCAGGTAAAACACCTTCATTCACCTTCAGATTAGTCATCCGATGAGCCGATCGAACCACCTCTGCATAAGTAGGAAGATTTCCCGCAGCCACTAACCCCGCTATCTCTGGTACTAACCCTGAAATGTAGTGCTCGATCCTCCTGTATTCTGGTACGTGCAAGTCAGGACACAGCACCGCCAACTCGTTACGCCTCACAGTGTACTCTTCAATCTCAGACCCCACCATCTTGAGGCTCCAAACCTCATGTTCCAATTTTTGTACCTCCTCCCTGGGACAGTACTCCCTTTTCAATAGCTGTACAAAGTTCTCCCATGGCATGGCATAGGCTTCACCTATACCCATGTTCTTAGTGATGTTGTTCCACCAAGTCAGAGCAACATCTGTGAAGAGCCCAACAGAATACTTCACCCGATCCTCGGGAAGGCAATTGCACATTATGAATACGGACTCCACTTTCTCTAGCCACTTGAGCATGCCTACAGCCCCTTCAGTGCCAGAGAACTCATGGGGCTTACAATCCCGAAACATCTTGTACGTACACATGGCTGGGGGTGGGTTAACAACACCGCCTGAAACGAAACACGTAAGAAAACCACAAAAGAAGGATACCATGCTCACAACGAGGCAAAACTGATAGGATCAACTCACCGCCATGAGCATTGTGTCCTGCCTGAAAGGCAGCCTGCAGCAAGGTGTTCAGATCCTCCTGGGTTAGGTTCACCCCTCCACGACCACCGCCACCATTGCGTCCGCCAGTACGACCACCGCCTCTACGTCCACCGCGAATTCCAGACATCTTCTGAGAAAGACAAGAAACAAACACTCAGACCCATCACCAACGCTAAACCAAGAGAATACGAAAAATCCAGGATTGGGTCCAATGTGACCATTAATCCCAACCCGAGATCCACCAAGTCTTTCATGCATTTCAACTTATCATTTCGTGTGCACCCGAAATGATAAATTGCTCTACATGGTCCTCAAGGCGTGCCCCGAGCTCGAACCTCAAGTCACCCGACACCCACATCCTAGGAAGATATAACCAACTCAAAAGATCATCAAACAAGTTCCCACGACTGTAAACCCGAAGGAGAATATAAAGTGAAGCTAGGAATAACCAAGAATGAGATGAGCAACGTGACACCGTGTGGTAAGGATACCGACACCCCGACAAGGTTAGTATGTTTACCAAAAGACACGACTCAAATGTATGTGACCGTCTAGTGTGTGAGACTCGGCTATAGTCTAGACTCTACATGCAGTCCTAGTTCACTATAACCATTGGCTCTGATACCAATCTGTCACACCCTCAAATTACCACATGCGGAGTTCTACCGCGAGGCGTGACACACCAGGATCCAAGTCAACGGTCACAATAAACAACACTATATGATAAGATACGTAAAATAAAAACACGAATCCAAACCATTTGAAATAACAGCGGAAGCATTGTTTTACAAAACTAAATCCCAAAAGTTTCCAAACTTGTTTAATAACAAAACCATGAACCTAAACTACACGCCGTGCAGACGCGTGCGCCTAAGTCCTGAGATGCTGCTACCTTAGCGACCTGAAAAATCATGCCAAAAACGGGTCAACATATAATGCTGGTGAGTTCACAGGTTTAAGTTTACAATAAGTTTCCGTGTGTTGAGCGTTGATCACAAAATACCATGTCATAAGATACGTAAAACGAATAAATAAACGAACAAACAAGCGTTTCCTACTACTACCACGACTGTGATGCTGAAACCATTACTGACAGCGTTGCTTGAGTTGCTGCCCGTGTTTGAGTTGCTTGTGTTGCTAAACTAGAGACAATATGCACCCGCCCGGCTCCTAGCCGACGGGTGGGGTTGGTCAGGCCCAATAGATCTATCCACATTTCCCCGTTGTGCTACCCCGCGCATTCATGGTTTCCCCCGGGACTCCTTGTTTCGTCGTGTAGTAAACAAAAGTGTTGCAAATCAAGAGTTGTGTTTCAAAAGCGTTGTATTCAAAAGTGTTGCTTTCCAAAAGTGTTACTTCCCAAAAGTGTTTCAAAAGCGTAGCGTGCTTACAACAAGTTACTTCCCAAAAACAGTTACGTATTCAAAATGAGTAAAGCGTTTCCAAAAGGAGTTGTATGTTTATACGAAAGCATTGAGTTTGTTAAATTGCGTGGCATGTTTCTCCCCCGAAAGAAAACATATAAAAGAGGGGCCGTGAACTCACCTTGGGTTGCGTTACTTCGAAAGTGATTTAAACTAACAAGCTATGCTAGCCCCGTAAAGCGGCGACCTAACATATGACAGTTACAAGTACTTAGACTAATAACCCGTAGGTTAGTTAGTCCCTAGATGCCCAGACCATAACCAGGTTCGTTTGAAAATGCGTTGACTGTTAAACTGACCAAATGTACAAGACTCGACATCCCATTGGTGACCCGAGACTACACGTGTTCACCTCATACTCAAACATACACAAATCATGCAACTTAGTCCTTAACATGCGTTAAAGTTCAACGATTCTAACACATAGGTCAATTAACGTACGAACAAGTCCGAACACGTGTTACTATGTTACTAAGCATGTCACGGGGTTCCTATCATGTTCCTAGGTGTCAAATCGGGTTTCGGGATGTTAAAATACGCTTACAACAGCAGTACATGCGACTAGGAATTTAGCATGCAACTAGGAAAAGCCAACTGGTGACTAGGAGTGGTCAACACGTGACTAGGAGGCTAGTCACGTGTAATATCAGGCGACTAGGGCTCCTACTCGCCCCCTAGTCCCCTAGTCGCCCCCTGTAGCATGCGACTAGGAATCCTAGTCGCCTGCTGCAGGTGAGTGACGGATTTTTGCGCGTTTAACCCTCCGAAACAGATCCGAAACATGCAAAAACACCCAATATCAATCATAACACATTAACAAACATATTTCAAGCAAAACCCCTAAGTTATCACCATCATAATAGTCCCGAATGCGATCGTTTTCCTAAAATAGCAACTTAACATGAAAACATCACATTATCATGCAAGAACTTGCCCTAAATAGCAAATATCCAGATTTAATCACATAACCACGTTGTCCGAAAGCATCTTACTGTTCTAGCATCATCCTAGAGCAAACCCTAACATCATACAATCAACAATACGCCTCATAACATCCTTAATCATTCAAACTCATTCAAACGGGTCAAAATACCAAACATCAACAATACACAACCATGAACCTTCAAACTCCTAGGAAATCATCATACTAACTCATAACAGCTATAAACACCTTGATAACACAAGAATAACCATGATTTAATCCTAAAAATCCTATCTTTAATCACATACAACACATAAAACACATGTAAAGGTGTGGGTTTGTTTAAAAATGGTTTTAAATGGATTTTCAGGGACAAACACATTTATAAGTCAGGTCTGGACATTTAGGGAGTAAAACATAATCATTTAAAGGTTTGGGTTTGAAGAACACACCTTGTATTTAAGAGTAGATGATGGAATAAGCTTGGAAATGGTTGTTTTGATGTAAAAACGAGTTGCAGAGGGTGTTTGTGAGTTGGAATAGGTTATGGGACGGCTAGGGTTGCATAAATGGTGTTTGAGAGGCCAACGGTGGTATTTATAGGCGTTTCTAGTCGTTAGGGCTGCAACAGGCGACTAGGGAGCAATACCACGTGACTAGGCCACGTGACTAGGCCTAGTCGCCCCCTATATCAAGCGAGTAGGACGAAAACAGGCGACTAGGAGATCCTAGTCGCCCCCTGGGGCTGCTAGTCACCCCCTGTGGCTGCTAGTCGCCCCCTGGAGCTAACACTTGGTTTTTCGCGCGTTAAACACTATTTTAACACATATAAACACGTATTCACATACCGATAAGTCACATAATGATTATAAACACATAATACATGAAAGTAAACACGTTCACACTCGTTCACCAATCCCCGGGACTCGAGACTTGCGTATGTTAAAACTCTAATGACGTGCGACTCGACTCGACCGACCTTGTTTTGTGTAACGTATGCGTGACTCGCTAAGGTAGACTTACTAAGTTTTCAAAAGTTAGTTACCGGAAGTTGCCGGGTGTCACATCATCCCCCTGTTAAAAGAATTTTCGTCCCGAAAATTTCCCGAAGTCGAAAAGAGAAGACAAACAAGAAGAAAAATTTTTCCGGGTCGTCACATCATCCCCCTGTTAAAAGGAATCTCGCCCCGAGATTCTTTTGGCCCCAACAGTGATGTGTGTCGACCTCTGTGTGTGCCCAAGTAGCGTTCCCCAAGGAACAGCGAGTGAATATGAGACAAGAGACCCCCGATCGAAGGCCTACTGGGGACTACTGTGATCGGTGTAACAACCCACTGGTACCGTCCAAGTAGCATCCCCAAAGGACCCTCATCGACCCCAAAGAATGAGAAGTAACGACCAACCCACAAAGGAAACACCCGAAAACACGAACACACAATAATGCGGATAAAAGTAGAACCAAAGCGTAATAAGAGATAAGAAGGAATACGTACGGGTAACAGTGTCTGGGTCCTCCTGGTTCTCCCTAGCCCCAATAACATAAGCACGAGCAGCTACGCCACCGCCCTGGTTGTTCCCTCCATTTCTTGCTGTGCCTGCCTCTCCCTGATTCAGCTTTGGGCAATTTCGCTTGAAATGTCCTGTTTCACCACAATTGAAGCACCCTTGATTTCCCCGAGGAGTAGGAGTGGGGGCAACTGCTTGAACTTGTCCTGCCTGAGTGCTGACCCTACAATCCTTGGCCAGATGGCCATAGCGAAGACAACGGTTGCAACGAAACGTATCACAACTCCCAACATGATGGTACCCGCACTGGTTGCACTTAGGGTTCTTTCCAGTGTATCCACCCTGATTCTGAGTCGACGGTGACCCCACCGCCCCTAGCTTCCTGGTCTGCTGCTGTGGCTGTTCTTGAGCCGAACTCTTCCCCGAGCCTTCCAACTTGCGCTTGCTGCCCTCTGGAGCCTTGACAGTCGAACCACGAGCAGGTAAAACACCTTCATTCACCTTCAGATTAGTCATCCGATGAGCCGATCGAACCACCTCTGCATAAGTAGGAAGATTTCCCGCAGCCACTAACCCCGCTATCTCTGGTACTAACCCTGAAATGTAGTGCTCGATCCTCCTGTATTCTGGTACGTGCAAGTCAGGACACAGCACCGCCAACTCGTTACGCCTCACAGTGTACTCTTCAATCTCAGACCCCACCATCTTGAGGCTCCAAACCTCATGTTCCAATTTTTGTACCTCCTCCCTGGGACAGTACTCCCTTTTCAATAGCTGTACAAAGTTCTCCCATGGCATGGCATAGGCTTCACCTATACCCATGTTCTTAGTGATGTTGTTCCACCAAGTCAGAGCAACATCTGTGAAGAGCCCAACAGAATACTTCACCCGATCCTCGGGAAGGCAATTGCACATTATGAATACGGACTCCACTTTCTCTAGCCACTTGAGCATGCCTACAGCCCCTTCAGTGCCAGAGAACTCATGGGGCTTACAATCCCGAAACATCTTGTACGTACACATGGCTGGGGGTGGGTTAACAACACCGCCTGAAACGAAACACGTAAGAAAACCACAAAAGAAGGATACCATGCTCACAACGAGGCAAAACTGATAGGATCAACTCACCGCCATGAGCATTGTGTCCTGCCTGAAAGGCAGCCTGCAGCAAGGTGTTCAGATCCTCCTGGGTTAGGTTCACCCCTCCACGACCACCGCCACCATTGCGTCCGCCAGTACGACCACCGCCTCTACGTCCACCGCGAATTCCAGACATCTTCTGAGAAAGACAAGAAACAAACACTCAGACCCATCACCAACGCTAAACCAAGAGAATACGAAAAATCCAGGATTGGGTCCAATGTGACCATTAATCCCAACCCGAGATCCACCAAGTCTTTCATGCATTTCAACTTATCATTTCGTGTGCACCCGAAATGATAAATTGCTCTACATGGTCCTCAAGGCGTGCCCCGAGCTCGAACCTCAAGTCACCCGACACCCACATCCTAGGAAGATATAACCAACTCAAAAGATCATCAAACAAGTTCCCACGACTGTAAACCCGAAGGAGAATATAAAGTGAAGCTAGGAATAACCAAGAATGAGATGAGCAACGTGACACCGTGTGGTAAGGATACCGACACCCCGACAAGGTTAGTATGTTTACCAAAAGACACGACTCAAATGTATGTGACCGTCTAGTGTGTGAGACTCGGCTATAGTCTAGACTCTACATGCAGTCCTAGTTCACTATAACCATTGGCTCTGATACCAATCTGTCACACCCTCAAATTACCACATGCGGAGTTCTACCGCGAGGCGTGACACACCAGGATCCAAGTCAACGGTCACAATAAACAACACTATATGATAAGATACGTAAAATAAAAACACGAATCCAAACCATTTGAAATAACAGCGGAAGCATTGTTTTACAAAACTAAATCCCAAAAGTTTCCAAACTTGTTTAATAACAAAACCATGAACCTAAACTAGACGCCGTGCAGACGCGTGCGCCTAAGTCCTGAGATGCTGCTACCTTAGCGACCTGAAAAATCATGCCAAAAACGGGTCAACATATAATGCTGGTGAGTTCATAGGTTTAAGTTTACAATAAGTTTCCGTGTGTTGAGCGTTGATCACAAAATACCATGTCATAAGATACGTAAAACGAATAAATAAACGAACAAACAAGCGTTTCCTACTACTACCACGACTGTGATGCTGAAACCATTACTGACAGCGTTGCTTGAGTTGCTGCCCGTGTTTGAGTTGCTTGTGTTGCTAAACTAGAGACAATATGCACCCGCCCGGCTCCTAGCCGACGGGTGGGGTTGGTCAGGCCCAATAGATCTATCCACATTTCCCCGTTGTGCTACCCCGCGCATTCATGGTTTCCCCCGGGACTCCTTGTTTCGTCGTGTAGTAAACAAAAGTGTTGCAAATCAAGAGTTGTGTTTCAAAAGCGTTGTATTCAAAAGTGTTTCTTTCCAAAAGTGTTACTTCCCAAAAGTGTTTCAAAAGCGTAGCGTGCTTACAACAAGTTACTTCCCAAAAACAGTTACGTATTCAAAATGAGTAAAGCGTTTCCAAAAGGAGTTGTATGTTTATACGAAAGCATTGAGTTTGTTAAATTGCGTGGCATGTTTCTCCCCCGAAAGAAAACATATAAAAGAGGGGCCGTGAACTCACCTTGGGTTGCGTTACTTCGAAAGTGATTTAAACCAACAAGCTATGCTAGCCCCGTAAAGCGGCGACCTAACATATGACAGTTACAAGTACTTAGACTAATAACCCGTAGGTTAGTTAGTCCCTAGATGCCCAGACCATAACCAGGTTCGTTTGAAAATGCGTTGACTGTTAAACTGACCAAATGTACAAGACTCGACATCCCATTGGTGACCCGAGACTACACGTGTTCACCTCATACTCAAACATACACAAATCATGCAACTTAGTCCTTAACATGCGTTAAAGTTCAACGATTCTAACACATAGGTCAATTAACGTACGAACAAGTCCGAACACGTGTTACTATGTTACTAAGCATGTCACGGGGTTCCTATCATGTTCCTAGGTGTCAAATCGGGTTTCGGGATGTTAAAATACGCTTACAACAGCAGTACATGCGACTAGGAATTTAGCATGCAACTAGGAAAAGCCAACTGGTGACTAGGAGTGGTCAACACGTGACTAGGAGGCTAGTCACGTGTAATATCAGGCGACTAGGGCTCCTACTCGCCCCCTAGTCCCCTAGTCGCCCCCTGTAGCATGCGACTAGGAATCCTAGTCGCCTGCTGCAGGTGAGTGACGGATTTTTGCGCGTTTAACCCTCCGAAACAGATCCGAAACATGCAAAAACACCCAATATCAATCATAACACATTAACAAACATATTTCAAGCAAAACCCCTAAGTTATCACCATCATAATAGTCCCGAATGCGATCGTTTTCCTAAAATAGCAACTTAACATGAAAACATCACATTATCATGCAAGAACTTGCCCTAAATAGCAAATATCCAGATTTAATCACATAACCACGTTGTCCGAAAGCATCTTACTGTTCTAGCATCATCCTAGAGCAAACCCTAACATCATACAATCAACAATACGCCTCATAACATCCTTAATCATTCAAACTCATTCAAACGGGTCAAAATACCAAACATCAACAATACACAACCATGAACCTTCAAACTCCTAGGAAATCATCATACTAACTCATAACAGCTATAAACACCTTGATAACACAAGAATAACCATGATTTAATCCTAAAAATCCTATCTTTAATCACATACAACACATAAAACACATGTAAAGGTGTGGGTTTGTTTAAAAATGGTTTTAAATGGATTTTCAGGGACAAACACATTTACAAGTCAGGTCTGGACATTTAGGGAGTAAAACATAATCATTTAAAGGTTTGGGTTTGAAGAACACACCTTGTATTTAAGAGTAGATGATGGAATAAGCTTGGAAATGGTTGTTTTGATGTAAAAACGAGTTGCAGAGGGTGTTTGTGAGTTGGAATAGGTTATGGGACGGCTAGGGTTGCATAAATGGTGTTTGAGAGGCCAACGGTGGTATTTATAGGCGTTTCTAGTCGTTAGGGCTGCAACAGGCGACTAGGGAGCAATACCACGTGACTAGGCCACGTGACTAGGCCTAGTCGCCCCCTATATCAAGCGAGTAGGACGAAAACAGGCGACTAGGAGATCCTAGTCGCCCCCTGGGGCTGCTAGTCACCCCCTGTGGCTGCTAGTCGCCCCCTGGAGCTAACACTTGGTTTTTCGCGCGTTAAACACTATTTTAACACATATAAACACGTATTCACATACCGATAAGTCACATAATGATTATAAACACATAATACATGAAAGTAAACACGTTCACACTCGTTCACCAATCCCCGGGACTCGAGACTTGCGTATGTTAAAACTCTAATGACGTGCGACTCGACTCGACCGACCTTGTTTTGTGTAACGTATGCGTGACTCGCTAAGGTAGACTTACTAAGTTTTCAAAAGTTAGTTACCGGAAGTTGCCGGGTGTCACATATACTCTTCTGGTGGCGGATATTCTTCGGGGAAGGCGTAATCAAAGGCCGCATTCCAATCAAAATCCTCGTCACTTTCAAACCAATCGTCCGCCTGGAGTACGGGTATAACCGGTTGTAATGGCGGAATGTCCGGGGCAACGGGGGGGGCGGGGTCATGTTCGGCTGCAACAGGAGGGATGACCAAATCTACCGGTGGGGGTGGTTCAGGTTCGGCTGCAACAGGAGCAATGTCTGGTTCATTTTGAGGTGGGTCGTGTACAATTGGGATAAGATGGTGACATCCCTCAAAAACCTCCAAAGGCGGAGTGTTGGGGTTAGAATCCATGGTTTGACAAAAAACAGGACCTGTAACGTATGTTATAGAAGAGTAAGTGTTGACATTAGAAATATGAAACAGGGAAAAAAAAACTATTTTCTGGAAACACGATTGTTACATGTGTAACAGGTTTTTTTCTGGAAACACATACAACCTGCTGTAGTCTGCACCCAGCATCCATTTTTTGCTGGTATAAAAAGCAAACTTTGACTACAAAACAGATACGCTACACACGTAACACCCGACCTTAAAACAGAAGAACACACTGAAAAAAAAAACTAACAGAGAAAACACAAATTACAACGTTCTGGAAATTCATTCTGGAAACAAGTTTCTATCCTTTTTGTGTCTTTAGTTATAGAAAAAGACTATAGCAGAAAACACAGACATAGGTAACATAAAAAAAACTCATACATGAGAAAAAAAACACGATTACTACATGTGTAACAGGAACAGAGTTTGAAAAAACAACACTTATCTAATCTGCAGTGAACAGAGAACAAAGTTTGATATGCTAAAACACAGAAATCATAATATATTTTTGAAAAAAAGTTATGCTACACACGTAACAGTCAAACTAAACACAAAGATTATAAGAAAGTATAGACGATAAAGAAACGAAAACTTAAGCTAAATTCTAGATGCTAGGGTCCAAAGAGATATAAACCTAAATGACTTTATATTATATTAGTGTTTTTCCATAATCAATAATCCAAAAAAAAAAAATCTTTTTCAATGGTTTCAATTACAAAAAAAGATAATAAAAAGCCTAAAGTTGATTATTATAATATATCTGAAAAAGAATTTAACAAAAAGAGGGGATTTTTCAAACAAGGGGCATTTTTCCTGTAAATAAGACATACATAACATAAAAAAACTCATACATGATAAAAGGAAAAAAAAAAAAGACAGGCATGGTACAAGAACACACGAGTATTACATGTGTAACAGGAAAAACAGAGACAACACTTATCTAATCTGCAGTGAACAGAGAACAGAGTTTGATATGCTAAAACACAGAAATCATAATATATTTTTGAAAAAAAGTTATGCTACACACGTAACAGTCTAACTAAACACAAAGATTATAAGAAAGTATAGACGATAAAGAAACCAAAACTTAAGCTAAATTCTAGATGCTAGGGTCCAAAGAGATATAAACCTAAATGACTTTATATTATATTAGTGTTTTTCCATAATCAATAATCCCAAAAAAAAAAATCTTTTTCAATGGTTTCAATTAAAAAAAAAGATAATAAAAAGCCTAAAGTTGATTATTATAATATATCTGAAAAAGAATTTAACAAAAAGAGGGGATTTTTCAAACAAGGGGCATTTTTTCTGTAAATAAGACATACATAACATAAAAAAACTCATACATGATAAAAGAAAAAAAAAAAAAAGACAGGCATGGTACAAGAACACACGAGTATTACATGTGTAACAGGAAAAACAGAAACAACACTTATCTAATCTGCAGTGAACAGAGAACAGAGTTTGATATGCTAAAACACAGAAATCATAATATATTTTTGAAAAAAAGTTATGCTACACACGTAACAGTCTAACTAAACACAAAGATTATAAGAAAGTATAGACGATAAAGAAACCAAAACTTAAGCTAAATTCTAGATGCTAGGGTCCAAAGAGATATAAACCTAAATGACTTTATATTATATTAGTGTTTTTCCATAATCAATAATCCAAAAAAAAAAAAAATCTTTTTCAATGGTTTCAATTACAAAAAAAAGATAATAAAAAGCCTAAAATTGATTATTATGATATATCTGAAAAAGAATTTAACAAAAAGAAGGGATTTTTCAAACAAGGGGCATTTTTTCTGTAAATAAGACATACATAACATAAAAAAACTCATACGTGATAAAAGAAAAAAAAAAGACAGGCATGGTACAAGAACACACGAGTATTACATGTGTAACAGGAAAAACAGAGACAACACTTATATAATCTGCAGTGAACAGAGAACAGAGTTTGATATGCTACACACGTAACAGTCTAGCTAAACACAAAGATTATACAAATATATGTCTTCGATTACACTCAGAAAATTTATTATTATTTTACAATAATTCTAAACCTAAATGACTTTATATTATATTAGTGGTTTTCCATAATCATCAATTACAAAAAAAAAACATTAATAAAAAGTCTACACTTGATTTTTATAATTTATCAGAAAAAGATTATACCAAACAGGGGGCATTTTTCAAAAAATAAAATTTCACAATTGTGTTTCTATAAAAAACAAAAGTGATTCAACAAACAAAAAATATACAAATCAGTTGGGGAAAAGAAAAGGGAACAAGGGGGTTTATGGACACTAGTATTATTTGAACAAAGATTTTGATTACAACTTAGTAAAAAAATCAAAAATAAAAAGCAACATGGAAGGAGATAAAAAGATGGAAATAAGATTCAACCACTTAAAAAAACCTGGTAATCTCTCCGGTTGTCTTCTCCGGTTATCTTCTCCGGTGGTCTTCTCCGGTTATCTTCTCCGGCGGTCTTCTCCGGTGCCTTCTGCGACGGTGTTGGAGATGACGATGATGGAGGTTGCTGTTAAATGATGCTGACGACGTTACGAGGATATTGTTCGAGTTTGAAGATCACGATTATGGAGGTTATATATGAAGATGATGGTGTTGGTGGTTGAAGCTTCAAAAAAAAAAAAAAGCAGAGCTCTAGAGAGATGAAGGGAGAGGGTAAGGGGAGGGAAAGGAAAATTTGAAATGGGAGAGAGAAAGAAATGTTTATATATGTGGTGAAGGTGGTAATTTACTATAATAACCTTTGCTTAATAAACAGATATTAAAGTTTAGGGAGTATGTGGAAGAATATGGTCCACACATTGGGTTTTCTCAAATTTTTGGGTTTTCTCAAATTTTTGGGTTTTCTCCCTACCTTTAGCCTATATATATATATATATATATATATATATATATATATATATATATATATAATAAAATTTAAAAAAAAATCAGGCCCTTAAGGATTAGACTCTAAGCCATCGCCCACCCTCAGAGCCGGGCCTGGCGAATAGCATGTGTGTAAAGGCAACAATATGTTAGGACGACTAGAAAAACATAACATGTCAACACAGGCACGTTTTCTAGCATCTCCCCGGCCAACTCTTGTGATGTCTTGAAAGAGTGCCTTTTACCAATTTTTAAGGTCAGAAGCATGAGGTTCATGTTCTCACTGGTCGTTTATATATATATATATATATATATATCGCTACTAAGATCATTAATTAGATATTTACCCAACTTAAAAGGTCAATTGCATATTTCCCAATCCTAAACATACAAATGTTGAAAGTCAATTACATATGTAATTGACTTTAGCTGTTAGATAAATATGTGATTCATAGATTCAGTTCAGTAATGGGAAATATGTAAAAAAAAAATAACTCCTTTTTTTTCATGCCAACAGTTACACATGTATTTGTCTTAGCAAACCAGTTTATAGTTAGAAAACATTTTAGTCAAGTACTCTAGTTGCAAAGCACTGAATGGAACTTGTTCATTTAGGACTGTTTGGGCATTGGATCCGACCCGAAATGTATATTCATTGATCTCATATTTCTCCATTTCTAAAAAGTAACCGGCAGACTGCCTTCAAACTTTGAACAAATTAACTTAAAACACCTGTAGATTTTCAAACGAAATAGTAGTTTACTTGATTAATCCATAAATTATCCCTAAATAATTAAAAAATAAACAACTCAAATTTACAACATACCAAGATAAAACGAAACCTCACGACACACCTTTCATTTCATTTTTAATAACCATAGTTGGCATCATCCACGACCACCTCGACCTCCACCTGAATCCAAAAACGAATCAATTATTTTTTCGATTGTTCGAATGTAAATCAAAGATCATATAACAAGAGTGAATGTGATTTGATACCCACCTCTGTTGCCTACGCCTCCTTGGCTCCTGCCTCTACCTCCATCCATGCCGCCACGACCTCCCATGCCACCACCTTTTGCTTGTCTCCTACCATCACCACCACCATCATCCCTACCGCCTCTTCCCCTTCCGCGCCCTACGCCAGGTGGCTTTCTATCTGTTGATGGGTACAGGGAATGAATAATCAAACAATTACCAAATAATCTCCAAAGATGACAATAAAGATAGCATACTATCATAATATTATCTACCTGTTTTTTATGAATGATATAGGAGACTATATACATTAAAAGTACACTTCACTACTTCAATAAACCTTTGACCTGTCTGCTTCTTATTTCAAAACTAGATTGTTTGATTCACCATCTGACCCATTGATGATAAAACATAACCCAAAGTCCTAAATCAACCAATTTATAAGTAGTCACAAGTATTAAGAAGATGCATGCAGACTGTAAAGACAACGTGTCTGGTTATATTCGAGTGATTTCTGTCCGAAGCTAACCGTTATGGTTTCCACTTTAAACTGTTACTAAACCTAAAATTAAATAAAAAGAAAGAGCGTTTGAAGGGAAGATCATACCCATGCGGTTCTTGGTATCTTCCTGAACCTTGTCAATCACCTGCAAAAAGCAAAACCAAGACAACGTGAACAGCCAGCAGACCTACCATTGCATATAAAAAGAGAACCCGTTCATAATTGAATGAATTTTTAAGGACGTTACAAGCAATACTCAAGAATACCACCTCTTAAAACCACCAATATATTATCAAACTTGAGCAAAAACTAGTAAACTAAAGTTGTTTAACTAAGCAAGTAAAAATAATGAAAAACACAACATTAATTATTAACAATGAACACCATACAAGAGAAGGAAACCTGACAGACATAAAGGCCTCAGTTAACTAGAAAAAAAAATCAAACAAGCAGGTAGATAGATATGTGCTACTACTGTTTTCTCCTGTTTCAATGTCTTCTTTAGATGATAGTTAACATGCTAAATATAATCATGGTATTACAATAAAAAAATCTATTTTTTAACAAAAGGTGATTTGAGAGGTTGGATTTGACCTCCTTTTTAGTTGATCTAGCCCGTTTGAGATAAAGAATATATGGCCTGAGACTAAAACCTGGTCAGCTAGAAACCGATCTCTGTTTTTTACCATCAGAGAGATGATGCACTTCAACAAAGGAAAGAATGTAAACTGTAACTTACAAGGAAATGAATAACTGTCACAAGCTACTGAACACAGCCTACCTACGGAGCACATCAACGTCTGATTTGGCTAAGTTGCATCATCCCAGACAGCCATACACAGTTACCTAGATGTGCTAAAATGGTCGTGAGTTTGGGAGATTTGAGTAATGGGTCAAGACGGGTGATTATTAATATTTATTTTGTCAGATACGATAACAAAAACCATGATGTTACTACAATAATTTTATTTTTTTAAACAAAAAACGATATAAGAAGTTTTCATCAAGCATTAAAAACTATATAATTCAAGCGACTGTCAGACTGGTTCGAGCACTCTTTTGAGGCTGCTTTATATGATAAACATTTGAACATAGTTGTTAATAGCGACCATAGCGCCCGCTATAGCGAATAGTGTAGCGTAGCGCTCATGTGTCGCTATGTGGTTGATAGCGACAAATAGCGAGAAAATAGCGAGATTTTTCTATTTTTAGTATTTTTTTATTTTTTTGGGTAAATTATGCATATAAAACATTTCTAAAAAGTTCTTCTAGTGTATCGCTAAACATGAAATAGCGCTCGCTATTTCATCGCTATCGCTATGTAGCATATCGGTAGCTTGTCGCTATCGCTATGTAGCGTATCGGTAGCTTGTCGCTATCCTCCGCTATTCGCTATTAACAACTATGCATTTGAATGATTGAAAGATGCAACATAACCAAAATCAAATTGTTAATAAGTAAATGGGTAACCAATGCCACCTCTTACAGTCTTAAATAGAATGTTATTTATGTCTTATGCATAAAGGTGAGATTGTGCTTATAAATGGGTTAATTTGGGTTATGTTCTATATCAAACAATTCAAAGTCACTTAAAAGTGTATTTCTTATGCATACAACCCTCTCCATCAATTAATTAACTAATTAAAATTTTAAATTATTATTGCAATAATAATTAAAAAAAATAGTCAAAACAAATTGACTATTAATAAATAATCCAAAAGGTGGGTAAAGAAGTTGTTAAGGACTTAAGGTTCAACCTAACCTATTATGATATCCCTTAAAAGACTATTCACCAATCTAAACATGTTATCCAACATGCCCATATTGCCACCTCTATTTATCACAACTTTAAGCCTATCACCTTTACTAAAGTGTCCTTTAGCCATTAATCAAGTAAATACAAAGATAACTTTGAGTGTTACACAAGTTGTATAGCCATTAACCCTAATGGATTATGCCTACCAACAATTTTGAACCGATGCTCACTTATTCTTTACCGAATACATAATGTAATGGGTCAGAAGATACCGGTTCTAAAATATTACAAAAGTTAACTTAAATGAGACTGACGAAAAGTCGAGACTGAAAGACATTCACAATAACTGAAAATACCTCATCTGGCACACGAAGATACTTGATAGTGTTTCCACGGATGTAACATTCAGGCATCCTCCAGAACCTATCACCATCCTGTCAAAAGGTTTCATACTTCATTACTCTGTATGCATAAAGTTCACAATACTTTGAGTATACTGAAAACAGAAATAAAATTACTTTTGAGGTACAAATCACTTCACGAAGATGGATATTCATCCAGGTGTCACAGTTCACCAGATGCCCATTGTATGTTTCACCATTTTTCAGCTCCACAAGCTGAAAAAAACAAAACACAGATTATAGCACTTCAAAACATGCAAAATCTTTCAAAATATAAAAAATAAATTAATAACTACAAGAACACCAAAAGTCGTATCTTACTTTTCGCCATAAAACAAACCATGCCCAGAATGAGTACAAAATGACCAAATCCAATTTCAATGAAAATACCCTTCCCATATAAAACAAACAAAACCAAAATGCATTTTAGACTTCAAACGTTACTTCTTTAATCAACAAAATCATATGCGATAAAAATCTTCCAAAGGGAAGAGGCGCTCAACCGCACAAAAGAAAATAACCTGAAGCGTTAAAGCCCCCATATTTTTTAGAGTTAGCCTACATTTAAATTCGCATTCAGTTCTTCCTCTCCGATCACTCTCAATCTCTCGAATTTTACATCGGAATTGTGTAATTTTGTGCCTTTTAGAAACAGCATACGAAAAACACGTGTCAAAAATACATATATTATTTATAAAAAGGGCCCGCATTTTAGAAATCGTTTCAGGCCTCAAAAAGGCCGAGCCGGCCTGCCAAAAGAGAGATCTTGATAACCAAAACAAACCTTATAACATTTGAAACATGATGAAGAACACTACCAAGATCTAAAACTCATAACTATGCAAGTAGAATTAATTATTATTATGTATGAGGTTAGTCTTTTGACAGATAGTTTATAAATACATCAATATGGTACACAGTCCAAGTGATGAAATCACCAGAAAAGTCAACATTAGGGTTTCATATATGAGATATCAATCACTACAACAAAAGGCGAATAAAATAATAATAATAAATGAGAAGAGACTGACCATAGGATGGCCTTGGGAGGTCTTGAGCAGAGATAATGGAAGCTGAAATCATGAAGAGAAAAAACAGTAATGAATCAAGGGAAAATACATAAAACAGGACAACATACCATTGATTGTATAAAAAAAAAGGGAACCCTAGATCGATAGATGGATGGATTAAAAAGCATTACCATATTCAAATAGACAAAAGGAGTAACGAGGATGGATAGTTAGATAGATCTAATAAGTATGATTGATTATTATTGCGTCGATCCCTTTATGGGCGGCTGCTGCTGCTGCTGATTTGATTGGAGCGGGGTTTTGCAAGGGTTTCTTTCAACAAATTGAAAAACTAATTATGTTTTGAAATGGCGTACAAAAGCTAGAAAAAAAAAGTCAGCAGATCTTGGGAATTATTTTGGAGGTTTTTTGCTGGCTTTTATTTTGGGTTTTAGCCTTTAGGTGTGTATAATACTACAATGTGTGTGTGTGTTTTTTTTTTTTTTTTTTTTTTAAAGAGAATTACACAGACTGTCCTTTAGTTATTATTCAAATTGCATTCTCTGTCATTTATGAAAAATTTTCACTCCTTATATCCTTTATTTTATCAATTTGTTACACCCTTTATCCTTTAGCCTAATCTAGTTAAAAACTTGGTTAACTTTATTTACTAAGTTTACACTTTTAGCCCCTATAGTTTTGATCGAACCCTAACCCTTGATTGACCTCGAATTCGACCACGGCAATTAACGAAATCATAGGGTTATTATAGAACATCAAATTCCGATCAAAACAATGTATAATAATAGTACTGACCTGATCGTTTTCGATGCTAAATCGAACGATTAAAATTGCGACTGGTTGATCTTGTTCTTCAAATTGCGAACGATTTGGTGGGTGTTTATAGTATATTTTTTTGCATAGAAACGGTCAACTAAGGCGTAAGATGTTATAATAGGTTTCAATTTATGGCATAAAGGCTCGGTTTGCAAGTGAGTTTTTAAACGTTTGAAGACCTTTATTTTCTCAAAATACATTTTTAAACGTTTATGAAACATGCTAAACATCTGATGCCTTAGTCGACCGTTTCTATGCAAAAATATATCATAAACACTCACCAAATGATTCGCAATTTGAAGAACAAGATCAACCAGTCGCAATTTTAATCGTTCGATTTAGCCTCGAAATGATCAGGTCAGTATGATTATTATACATAGTTTTGATCGGAATTTGATGTTCTATAATAGCCCTATGATTTTGTTAATTGCCATGGTCGAATTCGAGGTCAAGTAAGGGTTAGGGTTCAATCAAAACTATAGGAGCTAAAAGTGTAAACTTAGAAAATAAAGTTAACCAAGTTTTTTAACTAAGTTAGGCTAAAGGACAAAGGGTGTAACAAATTGATAAAATAAAGGATATAAGGAGTGAAAATTTTCCATAAAGGCCAGAGGATGCAATTTCAGGAATAACTAAAGGACAATTTGTGTAATTCTCTCGTTTTTTTTGTTAGAAAATATGGTGGTGTGAACATGCCAAATTACTGGGGTTGTGTAAAGGGTTTGAAACCGACCCGGCCTGACTTAGACCCACCAGAACCATATACTCTTTGATTGTTGAAATTAGGAGCCATGAACTGAACCTTAAAAGACTATATGGTTCAGGGTTATAAAGGTTCTAATGGGTTGGGTAAAGGGTCTGACTCTCTAGAACCTTTTAATGTAATAGCCACTTTTAGAGGATGACATATTCCTATTCTTTTACAATGCTCGTAAAAGACTCTTTTTGTGAGAAGGATAAGAAGGTCTCTTAGGGTGACACGTGGCATTAGTTTCATTTAGGGGCAAGGTTAATTAGGTAAATATACACATAAACATGATTTAGGAAATTTCTATTATATATGTATTAATTTAGAATGCTTTTTTACTGTTCATGAACAGTCCCACTGCCCTCTCATTGGTTGAGAGGGGTGGTGGTTCATTATTATATATTTTTTTTCTTTTTCCACAACTTTGTTAAAGAATATATATATATGGTTTCATTTCCAAACATAAAATGTGTTGCTGTTGGAGTGGCAATAGGTAAGCTTTTCTTGCCCAAGGTCCCAGGTTCAAACCCTGGGTTAGGCAAGTAATTTATTTTCCCATTTGACCACCTTTATTTAATCCCACTCCCCTCTCATTGGTTGAGAGGGATGGTGGGTGGTCCATTATTATATTTTTTTTTCCTTTTCAAGTTTTTTTGATCTATGAAAAGCTTTCTTCTAATCACCTTTGCCGTAAATAGCTACGCTAATTTATTAATTTTAACATACAATATCGAAAACTAAATAGATATGTAATATGTAATGAAAATGAAAGGGTGATTGTAAAGGGAGGTGGATTGTTTGTATAATGGAAGGGTTTTATTATTATTATTTTTAAATATACATATGAATTGTTCTTGTAGGATGTGGCTTGACACGTCTGTGGACGTTTATGGTTTTTAAGTTATAGATGGTCTAAAACATTTTTCATCAACGATAAATAATTATAGTATAAAGAATAATTATAATAAAGCTATATTTTGGCCATTGTACTATATAATATTTTCATATCCATGTTTGAAAAAGTAATAGATTTTTTGGACTCTTTATAAAACATTGAATTTGCTCTAAAGTTGAGTTTTCTAGACTTGAGACATCTGGTTCGTGCATTTGTTGGATTTCGTTTTTTTGTATGAGTTGCCAATGCCTGTACAAAAACAATATTTCATCCAACAACAGGAAAATGAGGATAGTAATTTAACAACTTTAGCACACAGCCAGCCCACTGATATATTATAAAACCAAAAATAAAAAATGACCCGCTTTGATCATGACTCTTAATCAGTTTTACGCATACAGTAACCGAGTAAAGAAAAAGTTCAAAATAAAGCAGAAATCACTGCGGCGCGCCGCAACGCGCGCGATAGAAATCCTAGTTATTAATTATTGAGGAGTGATTTTTGGGATTCTTATTTAAAAATTTATAAACAATTTTGTACAAAATCGAATTTGTTTCAACACTATCTTTTAGACATAAGACACATTCTACAATGACTACATATTGTGTTTTATCATCAACCCATATTCGTTTTGTGTTTTAAAATAAAATATGTTTCAACACTATCGCTTAAACATAAAACACACAAACAAGTATCCACACATTCTTCACTGTCTGCATGTTGTGTTTATCTCCTACCCAAATTTGTTTTGTGTTTTAAAAATCAACTCTGTTTCAAGACTATCGTTTAAACATAAAACACACAAAACAAGTATTGTTTGAATTATTGTTTAAACATAAAACACACAAACAAGAACAAGACAACCTGCCCATAAAATAATTCCTATCGGATTAACTTGTGTTTTAACATTATATTACAAACATAAATACATGATAACACAATATCATACAACCTACTTTAAATGAAACACAAACGTTAAAGTAGAAGGTGATTGTGTTGGAAAAAATATACATAATCCACATGTGAAAAGTGTGAAACATAAAGTGCAGTATACGTCGGTGCCGGACCAGGAGCAAAAGCTTCAGCGGCGGAGACCGAGATGACGGCCGTCATCATTACCAGCATAACGGCGAAACAGTTGGACATCTTCATTGCTTCCATGAAAGTGCTCTGCTATTTTATTCCCAAAGAAAATGTTGGAGACAATGAAATTGCAAGAGCAGAGAGTGGGTAATAAAATGGATATAGAAAATTGAGTTTTTTATAAAGAAAGAAGGGCTTGTGGTATATGTGAAGCATGACTACTGCGCGTTTATGATTTAGGTTCTAGAAACAACCATCCTTTGTTGTGTGTTTTAACATTTCAAACTCACTTTCTGTAGATATAACCAGTGAGAGAGAGAGATAGAGAGGGGGAGAGAGAGAGAGAGAGAGAGAGAGAGGGGGGGGGAAACAACCGTAAAAGAGGGGTGGGGAGTTATGGAAATCTCCTTAAATGAAGAAGGTGTTTAATTGTTTTTTTTAAACAATTATACCCTTATAAGACCCATTTTATTAATTAACTTATAATACAATTTACAAAAATGCCACCCCTTTAATCTCACCCATCCATTAATATGATCCAATGGCCATTTTTATTTCTCACCTTTCTTACAAAACACATCCTTTGTATCCCAACCCCACCACATATATGCATATACATCAAGCCGAAAAATATTTCAAGAAAAATATATTGTTATTCTTATAAATAATATTTATTAATATTGTTTTAGCATTACATGAAATCAATTACAATAACACGTAAAAACGAATAGTGAAAACACTAAAAACGATTATTTTTTTATTTTTGAATTAAAATACAAATTTTTCTTGTGGTTCTTATATTAGAACCGTGGGTTTGGAACCGACCCGAAATCGATAATTCATATAAATCTGGAACCGGAAACCGGTCCATATATTTAAAAAGGTTAGGGTCCAAGGTTCTCGCGGGTCGGGTCCAAGGCTGCCGCGGGTCGGGTCCAAGGTTCCTGTAGGTCCGAACCACGAAATGCTCACCCCTACAAATCACACGGTAAGTTTTTGAGCCAGAAAAACTATTGAAATGTAACTTTATTTTCTGTTTCAAGTCATTGAGAAGTAATCAGTGATAACGCGGTTTATTTTCTGTGGATCCAAACCACGAAATGCTCACCCCTACAAATCACACGGTAAGTTTTTTAGCCAGAAAAACTATTGAAATGTAACTTTATTTTCTGTAACAAGTCAATTGAGAAGTAATTAGTGATAACGCGGTTTATAAATTTAACCGATTTTATTGTCCATTTGTTATTTATTAGTCCATTTATTATTTTAACATTTTATAAACATTCGAAACAAACATTCAAACAGATTATACACATTCAAAACAAAAATTCAAAAAGATTATAAGCATTTGAATTTGAAATAAACATCATATAAATAAAAGATTAACTGCATAAAAATATAAAAATCAGTTTGTACATATAAAACATAAATACAACTGAAAACTAACATAAAGACAAAATCAGTCATGTTGTGGCAATCCCGGTGTCTATAGTGGTTGTGGTAGTGGTAGTGGTGGTATCTCTGACACCTAACCCGCTATGCAACGCTTGCAACATCGCTACTGTTAGAGAGGTGGAAGCGGTGATCTAGGTCAGAGAGGCGATAATCAAAGTCTCGGGCACCAATCGTGCAGCAGCAGGTAAGTCCTCGTACATATGATGCGGGTGTTGTTGTGGTGGCTGTGGAGGGTTAAGGCCATCAACGCCTAAATCGACTGGCTGCAACTGGGCTTGGGCCTGGGGCTGCTGGTGAGGAGGCGCAGGTACTTGTTTATTCCCTGGACACATGTCACTCTCTGGTGGCTTCTCATCCTTCTCATTTTTATTAGTCTTTGTAGGATAACTCAACCCATATAGATATAGATTTGTTTGTTGGTTTTGACGCGTTGTTTGGCAAGCCTTTGTGTACAACATGGGAAAAGCTAACTAAGTCGATCTAGGGCCTGTGCGTTGCAATGAACCTATCAAACTGGGAAAAATAAAATGTTGTGACGAGCCTGTCAAACGGAAAAAGTAGATGAAAAAACGTTGAACCCCACATGCACGTTGCAATGTGTTAAACAAAATAGATTTATTTTTTAAACAATATATGCAAGGGTATTTTAGTCTTTTTACAAAAAAACTTAATAGAAAAATGGATGGAGTTAACAAGTTGGATGGAAATGACAAGATATTGAAACCTTGGGGACCCAGATGAGAAAAAATAAACCTTTGGATGGAACTCGCAAAAATGGCCAAACCTTAGGGACGAAAATGGCAAGGTATCATAACAATTTCGGTGCGAGACACCCTGCACCCCCTCAATAGGGAGCCCGTTGCCCCCACTCATAAGTTTCATTGGAAAGCCCAGTTCTATCACTAGAAAACTCAATTACTAAACAATTATATTTGTTTAAGTTATTAGAAAGCTTGTTTTATGTTTATATTTATAGAAATAACTACTTATGTATTTATTAAAATTTAAACAAATACAGACATAACGAACATAAATGAATGAACATAAACAAACGTTCAGGAACATAAATGAATATACACAACATGTGTTCTTGTTTGTTCGTTCAATTAAATGAACAAAAATCTTTTGATCGTGTTCGTTCATTTAATAAATAAACGAATTTCCCGCCGAACAAGTTCACGAACGATTCATGATTTGGTTCGATTACAGGCCTACCTTCACGTCACCAACACCACCCCGTATGTGGCGTGGAAGGTGGCGTGTGGCACGCTGGGTGGAGATTTTTTATTGGTTGGTTGATTAAAAGAACCATTCATGTCACCAACACCCCGTGATTTTTTAGGGGTTGGAAGGGAATTGATGTGGCTTGTTTGTCATGAGGTCGATATGCACCGTCCTAGGGTGTTTGGCTCTCCTTATTTCTACCTACTTATAACTTATAATTTTTCCAAAAAGTCATAAGTTGTTTTAAAAATGTTTAGATGATGGGTTGAAAATGACTTTTTGAGTTTGAATAAGGGAAAAAGAAGGTGGAAAATGACATTTTCAAAAAGTTAGTAATGTGTAACTTTTTAAAAAAGGAGATAAAGAGGTGGAAAAGTATATAAGTTATAAGTTTATCCAAACATGCCCCTAATATTCTTTAACATAATATTCACGTGCATTTATAAATCTATGAATTATTTGAAAACTTGTTTTCTTTAAAATAAACGTGGCAAGAAACATTCACCAGTAATGACGCGTGGATAGAAACTCAATAGATGTTGCTGCTACTTGTAGGGTGCGCAAAGGGTTTGTTGTACTTTACCTATTACCAAACACTTTTACCATTTACTGTAGACCAAGCTTTTTTCTACCACAAACACTATTCATGCTTAGTTTCTTTTTATATAGTATAATATAATAGAAGTCTCCGACGAACTTGTCTTGAAAACATGTTTTTGTGTAAAATGTGTCAAATTTATGGTATACACACTCAATCAACAACAAAGAATATTATTTTGATAAAACTTCAAAGATTACCAACTACCGAACAAACCGTAAACACACAAACTCAAAAGACCTCTAAATAACACTCAAACAAATCTAACTAACTCTATAACAGACACTGATTAACAAGAGAAAATAATACCAAAACCAAGATGTTTTACTAGCTACATCAAACTCTAATCGCCTGTTATACTGAGAGAATGGAAGATGAGAAATAGTTTGACGAGCAGCTTTAAAGGTTTCCTCTTTCTGGATATTATAGTGAACCCTAGGTTAGAGAGATAGATGAAAGATGATAATTTAGAGCGACTGATAATGAATTCTAAATCAAATATCTGAGGGAAGATGAGAGGCTTATATATAGGAGCCTCGAATCTTCCACCGACCCATAGATCAACGGCCAGGATTAGACCGGATTGAAATTGAACGAGCCAAATATAACAACTGGGCTTCACTTGATTGGACTAAAACTTGACTGGGCTGGAACACATCAACAACAACATGGACTTCATATGTTGATCAGCCACACAAATGCTAGACGAAGAGTCATGAACCTATCAGTCCAGCTTCACGAGACCACAACCTGCACAAACGCTTATGCAACATGATAAAATACCTTGTATATCATAACAAGTAATAAAATTGAAATAGGAAAACTATTATTTTTCAACACCCTCCCACAATTTTATTACTTAAACAAGTTTAACATTTTCATCAGTCCACACATTATGATGTGTCAACAACCAAGGTTTAATCAAAAAACTTGGAAATATTATACCAAAAACACTGACACGATTCAACAATACAATTACTGACAAAAATCAAAAACCTTCACACAATAACATTTCCACAGAGATTTTCAAACAAGATAATCCCTTAAACAGAAAACACTTAAGATCAGAGGCGGATGCACATTGAAATTATGGTGGGCATGTGCCCACCCTCCAAACTCCAGCCCATACATATATGTTGATATTATCAATACATGCATGCTTTCTCATCCAATTTCTAAGCCACGTAGCTGTACAACATCTTAGTTATTTCCAAAGTTTAGTAGTGGAAGCCTATAAAAATGGTTGTCTGTTTTAGTTTAAATAGGAATGAAATTTTTATGAATTATCTCATGTTCTATTTATTTTCTCTAAAAACAAACTTTATTTTTTTTTTCTTATTTAGTCAAATAATATATTTTCTGGGTTTTTTTTTTCAAGTGTGAATTGGTTTTTTTCAAGTGTTTTATCATCATATTATTAAGTAAATAAGTATGAATAGTTTTACAATATTAATAAGTGGATATTGGTTTTTTTTATCTGAGCCATTTTAACCCGACTTGTTTTAACCCACTCTCTTAGACCATGTGTAATGGTGGGTGAAAGGGCATTTTTTGACACTTGGCATGTGGGGCCACTTTGGTGGGTGAAAAGGGCTTGAAATGGGCAAGGGGTGTAATGGTGGGTGAAAGTGGCATTTTTAAAAAATAAAAACAAAAAAAAAATGATTGGTGGTTAATTGCTTCTGCCACGTGGCAGCTGATGATTGGCCGGCTCATTATTTAACCCACGCGAAATATTTCACCTAGCCCCATTAGCGCCCCTTTAACAGGGGGAGCGGTGTTACCAGGTGAAAGGGGCGCCAATTTCGCCCTTTAACGCCCTTTTGGCGGACCATTACATACGGTCTTATAACCCAGCCTATTTGTGCCCCCCGTAAAAAAAATCCTAGATCCGCCACTGCTTAAGATCACCACAAGAGACTCAACACAAGTCTAATGAAATCCTAATTTTCTAGAGAGAAGCGTGTGAACAACTAGAGAGATATCATATAAAAAATAGAGTTGAATCAATAAAAAATAGTTTAAATATTTTTTTTCCTTAAAACCAAAAAAAACTTTTACTCAAAAACAAACTCTCAGTTTTTAAATGAAAACCAGGGATAAAACCAAATAAACAACTTACAATCTATTCCTCACAGCCTCTCAGATCAACAAGACTTAACTCTAGACACCGATTAGAAACATAAAATAACAGAAAATATACATTGTTGTTTCAAACAAAACTCTAATCATCCAGAGAAACAAGAGAAAGAAAAACTTGAGGCAAAAAATTGAATCTCTTGATTGAAACCTTAAGAGAGAATAGGCGTGTGAAAATTTCTAAGACTCAATAATAATACGAATCATCAAGAGAAATCGAACATCAAAATCACACAACAGCAATTTCAAATAACTCGACAGAACATAAAACATATTATTCACCGGTTAACGAACAACAAGTGCAGTATAGACTTATTCGACAAAAGACATATGAAACTGAAATTCTACTCTGCATATTTAATGTTAAGTTGGTTATTTTGTGAACATTACACATGTAGCAGTACATTTGATAAGACACACAGTTCAACAGTATGCCCAAAAACTACTCTGCACATTTATCGCTTTTTATATACCTATTGATTTGTAATGACCATTTTTCTTAGGATTTTTGGATTGTAATAATTTGTTTTCTTTGTAGGAGAAAAGACTTTTGGTGTTAAAGATGGAGATGAGTATACAGAATGAAGCATAGTTATTTTTTTTGTGTTATGATGGTTTTTATTAGGATTTTTGGATTGTAATAATTTTATCGTTTTTTATATACCTATTGATTTGTAATGACAATTCTTTATCGTTTTTTATATAATTAAATTTGTATCAACACTTTGGTTGTGTTATATGCTGATTTATAATGTTTGGGGACTTAGGGTCTGTCGTTGGCCATGCACACTAACACATGTTAGTATGGGGACACAGTATGTTAGTTGAGACAAACATATGGTAGTGTGTACCTTCTGACACATGTTAGTGATGTGTTAATATGTGTTTGAAGATTCCAACTAACATGGTTTAAAGGGCTCATGTGGCATACGTTATTAATATGATGTTCACAAATTAACATGATAATTATTTGAGTTTAACTCATTTACTAGTTCAATATATCAGGTGTTAAGTTTACCTTATTTTCAAGTTGTTCGATAACTTTTTAAGTTTTTTACTTTTGAATAGATTCAAATTTAGAGATCCATGTACTTTGTTTTTGTTACCATATATATACATTAGTAGGCTTCTAAAATATATACATGTGGAGATCCATGTAACTTACATTTTTAGGTCGTGTATCCGACAAAAGACATATATACGTTAGTAGGTTTTTAAAAGACATACATATGGTTGTTAGGTAACTAAAACATGAGATCCTTATCAAACCAAACTTGTCCCACCTAAAGGAAATGACGTTTTCCCAAGCTACCAAAACATACACAGGTCACAATGCATATGTTAGTAAAGGGGCAGGAGAGTGTACTCTTAATGTTTCTTTTTATCACCATTTCCAAGTATGTCATATTTGTGATATCCAATACAAGTCACAATCAATATGTCACAATCAATATGTTAACATGCTCGGAAAAGACATGCATATGTTACCAAATCTTACACGAGACATGCATATGGTAAAAAGACAAGGTCATATTTCTTAAAATCCGCGTTCTTTTGATACACAGGCAGGGCGGCTCACATGTTAGTAGCGAACTTGCTCATGCTCTTCTTCTTGTTACAATCTTTATCGTAGAGCATCCATGGGAACTAGGTGACCATTAAGAACATTTTTAGTAAATCACATGTGATATTTTGGAACCTACTTACAATTAGTAAATCGTTTATACTTACCACTTCTTTTGTCCTGACAAAGAGGGGTAAATACGCTTCATCTGATTTGAACGTCTCTTCATAGTTTACAACTCAACCCAACAATTGATTACAAACATCCAACATGTGCATACGCGGCCTTAGAGACTTTAACATACTACGAGTGCCCTCCACATTACCAATGCTTCTAGACAAAATCTCACAGCATTTGTAGGTAGACGTCATTAACATAAGTTAAGAGTTTTGTTAGACGTTATTAACATTGTATAGCTTAAATGTTATAAGAAAACAACCAAGATAACGACTTACTTAGTAACACATGTAACAAACTTGTACACTCACCTCCCCATCCCATCTTTCTATAAAACAAACCTGCAAATTAACACATGTTAGTAAAATTAGTAACACATGTTTATTAGTAAATGTTAAAACATGATAAATCAAACACAATGTACAGTAAAATTATTAACAGCGCTGTTACAAAGTTTGCATTGTTTATTTTTTTAAAATACCCCATCGGCGATTTTTTAATTTTTTTGGCCCAAAACGCTTAAATGCATGTATGTTACCTTGTGTAATTTTTTCAAAAAAAAGTTTTTTTTTAGATGTTTTTTACATGGGTTTTCTAAGTTTTCTTAACTCAATGGTGTTTTCAATTTATCCTCCCCTATATATATAACTCATTTAGTTAAACAAGGGACTCACTATCCCGTTTAACCTACTTTTTACATGTGTTTGCAAGCTTATTGGTACCATCCAACCTGTTTGATACATTCATAAATAAGTTGAACAAGTCGTTTATGATTCCACAATATCATGAATGCGAGTTAAGTTTGGCTTTTTAAACCCGACTTGTGTATTCAATTTTTTTTCTTTAAATAGTTTATACCCATTACCCAAGACCTGAATATGCAATTTACTCTTGATCTAGATCAGATTATTATTATACACCAATTTAATAGTCGTTATCCACATGCTATTTTTACTTTCTCAAGTCAAAGCTTAAGATCGTCTCCCTGATGTATTTGTCATTAATCAAATTTTATTTCATTTATCAACTTTTTATGGTAAGTTCCAATATTTTTGTCTTTTATCACACAAAACAATGTGGTTGACTAGTACCATCCAACCAGTTTGATTAAACAAGGGACCTGCTATCCCGTTTATCCCAGTTTTTACAACCTGATTTACATGTATGCAACTTGCTCGGTACCACGCAACTAGTTTGATACGTTTTTTTCAAATGAATTAAATTTACGACGCCATTAGTACTGCTAATAAATTTTGGAAAACTAATATATAGGATAATGACTCATGTTTGTACCTTCGTTTAATTTTGGAGTTACTGCGCAAGGAGAAACTATATGTCAAATTCTCGAAATGCGACTTCTGGATCCGAGAGGTTCATTTATTAGGCCACGTGGTGAACGAAAAAGGCATACATGTCGATCCCGCCAAGATCGAGGCAATAAAAAATTGGGAGGCACCCAAAACTCCTACCGAAGTACGACAATTTCTTGCCCTTGCGGGTTACTATAGAAGATTCATTGAGAATTTTTCTAAGATAGCACAGTCTTTGACTATTCTCACCCAAAAGGATAAAAAGTTCGAATGGACTGAAAAACAAGGGTCGGCTTTTCAAATGTTGAAGGATAAATTGTGTGGTGCTCCAATACTATCACTACCCGATGGTACTGAAGATTTTGTGGTTTATTGTGATGCTTCGCATCAAGGTTTGGGTTGCGTGTTGATGCAACGGGAAAAGGTGATTGCATATGCTTCCGGACAATTGAAGATTCATGAGAAGAACTACCCTACACACGATTTGGAATTGGGTGCAGTGGTGTTCGCTCTCAAAATTTGGAGGCATTATCTTTATGGCACCAAGTGCACGATCTTCACTGATCATAAGAGTTTGCAACACATTTTTTATCAGAAGGATTTGAATGCGCGACAACGGAGATGGGTTGAATTGTTGAAGGATTATGATTGTGAAATCAAATATCATCCCGGAAAGGCAAACGTTGTAGCGGATGCCTTAAGTCGTAAGGATCGGGTTAAGCCATTACGCGTTCGCTCTTTGGGTCTAACTATTCACACGAACTTAACGGACCGGATTCGTGAGGCCCAAAATAATGCGCTTAAGCCCAAGAATGTTAGAAATGAAAGGCTGCAAAAAATGGTTGACTCATTGGAGCCTAAAGCGGATCAAACTCTGTATTTCATGAATAGAGTTTGGGTACCTTTATATGGTGGCTTACGTGAGCTAGTTTTGGCTGAAGCTCACAGCTCTCGATATTCTGTACACCCCGGCGCAGATAAAATGTTTCATGATTTAAAAGAACATTATTGGTGGCCGAACTTCAAGAGAGACATAGAGGCGTATGTTGCACGTTGTTCAACTTGTGCAAAGGTTAAAGCTGAACACCAAAGGCCGTCCGGTTTGCTCCAACAACCGGTAATACCTGAATGGAAATGGGAACAAATTTCCATGGATTTCATTTCTAAGTTGCCCAGGACAACGAGCGGCCATAATATGATTTGGGTGATTGTTGATCGATTGACGAAGTCCACACACTTCCTTCCAATCCGAGAAACGGATGGATTGGAAAAATTGACCCGTTTGTATATCAAGGAAGTGGTGTCTAAACATGGTGTGCCTATATCTATCATCTCCGATCAAGATATTCGTTTCTCCTCAAGGTTTTGAGAAAGCTTGAATGATGCCCTCCGTACTCGCCTAGACATGAGTACCGCATATCATCCCCAAACCGATGGTCAAAGTGAACGAACCATCCAAACCTTGAAAGATATGTTACGGGCATGCGCAATCGATTTCGGTGGTAATTGGGACACGCATTTGCCACTAGTGGAATTCTCATACAATAATAGTTACCATACAAGTATTCAAGCCGCACCTTTTGAAGCTCTGTACGGACGTAAGTGTAGATCTCCGCTATGTTGGGCTGAAGTCGAAGAAAAAAAACTTACGGGGCCCGAAATTGTTCAAGAGACGACGGATAAAATCTTTTTGATAAAAGAACGTCTCAAAGCGGCCCGCGACCGACAGAAAAGTTATGCGGATATGATGCGTAAGCCTTTGGAATTTCAAGTCGGAGATAAGGTCCTACTGAAGGTGTCACCTTGGAAAGGTGTCACACGTTTTGAAAAGCGTGAAAAGTTGAATCCTCGATATATTGGTCCTTTCGAGATTCTGTCGAGAGTAGGCCCTGTGGCATATAAGCTCAAGCTACCTCATAAGATTAGCGGGATACATGACACATTCCATGTGTCGAATCTGAAAAAGTGTCTATCCGATGAGACCCTTATTATCCCTGCTGACGAAATCCACATTGACGATAAGCTACATTTTGTCGAAGAACCGATCGAAGTGACTGAGTAGAATGTCCAGAAACTTAGACGCAGTAAGATCAGGTTGGTCAAAGTGCGTTGGAATGCCAAGCGTGGACCGGAGTTCACGTGGGAAAGGCTGGACCAAATGAAGCAGAAATATCCCGCCCTATTCGAGAAGACCCCTGTACCGGAGAACTCGAACTGAATTCCGGGACGGAATTCTCTTAACGGGGGGAGAATGTAACAACCGGCAAAATTAAGGTAAATCCGTACTAATTAATTAATTGTAATTAACGTAATTAAGCGCAATTTCATGTTAATTGTTTAACTGATGCCTTAGAGAATAGTAAATTCCCCATAAGATGCATAGGAATGCACACGTTTAATGTTGAAGCATGATGGAATCATGTGCGAATAAACTTGTCCGGAACGGACGTTGGTGATTACCCGGTAAAAATTAATAAACGAAAAGGATCCCGGACACCCAGGATATAAAATAAAGGGTATTTTCACGGAATATAATGTGTTTTGGAACTCCAAAACCATAAGTGAAAACTTTAAATACAAATCTCCCGGTAACGAATAAAGTGCGCATACCGCACTCGGTACAAGTATAACTTATAATTTCACCCAACGAAAGCCTAACCAACCAACCAACACTTAAACTAAGCTATGTTTAAGGGTTATTTAAGGCTATTATAATATCCAAATAACCCGTGATTTATGTCCGATTAAAACCCGACTTAACTCTAGCTTTGCACTTAAAATGTAACTAGTAAATATCAAGATATTTACCAAGCATGTGGGCCCTTTTTCCATAAAAAACAATCGGCCACCATGCCTCCATCACACCAAAATCTTTGTTTTCACAAGTTAAGTAAGATATGTAAGTGATTTGAGGCATGGTATGAAGATATGTCATGATGGTGTGTACTTGAAATGAATTCTATATTATATTACACCTTCCATGATCTTTCAAAAAAAGATCACAACTCCTTTTTCCTTTCCTCATTTGGCCGTAGGTTTTGGAGCAACCACAAACCACCATTTTTAAAGTTCAAACCTTAAAAATCATACATAAACAAACCCTTTTCAAGTCCCATTTTGTGTGTTTCAAGTAGGGGTGTTCAAAAACATCCGAATCCGAATTCGAATCCGAAAATCGGATAATCCGAAATTTCGGATTCGGATTTGGATATGACTTTTGCAAATTTTCGGATATCCGAAATATCCGAATCCGAAATCTTAAAATAATAAAAAAATAAATAAACATATATATCATATAATTATATATACAAATTTTTATCCTCATTCCAACCCTAACCCTAATAACAAACATCACCCCCTCCACTCCTCGTCTCCTCCAGGCGCCTCCATCCTATTCGTGTCCGACTTCTCCTCCCACCAACCAGGCAGGCAGCCACCATCCATCGTCCATCGTCCCGACTTCCGACCATCGAGTAGATCCGTAAATGTTTTTCTTTTTCGTTATCGACCATCGACAAATATAAAGCCATCAACCATCAACAAATCCTTTCATCTGTTTCCGAATATAAAGCCATGGACAAATCCTTTCGTTTTTTCTTTTTTGTTTCCGAATATAAAATCATAACTATATTATCAGTATTACTTATTTATTATTGGCTTGTGTAATTTTGATAGTACAACACATAAAATCATATAGAATTGGATCCATTAATTGAAGCACTGTTTTTGTCTAATTTACCTTTGTGTTTGTTTTGAATTTGATACTTTGAATTTTTTGAATGTTTGTGGTTGGAAACTTTGAATTGTTTGAATGTTTATTCTAGTTTGAATATTTGAATTAAGCAACATTGTTTTGGTTTAATATAAGCAGATTTTTTTTATAGATTCGGATATCCGTTGGATAATCCGCATCCGAATCCGAAATTTTGGATATCCGATTTTCGGATATCCGAAATTTCGGATACGGATTTGGATATCAATATTCACTATCCGAAATTTTCGGATATCCGATTTTTGGATATCCGAAAACCGGATAATCCGGTTTTGAACACCCCTAGTTTCAAGCTTGGAGCTTAACCCATTTGAAAGAACACACTAAACCCCATTTAAAAATCTAGAGTTTTTATCTTCCCTAGCCTTGTGCTAGTAGTAAGCTTCTTAATCTTGCTTTTGTTCTTTAAATATTTATGTTTTATGTTTTTAAGGCAAGTTGTACATAAGGTTTAAAATATGGTTTTGAACATAAACCTTAGCATGTTTCTTTTCAAGACTAAAATTGATGATATAACTATGACACATGGGTCATAGGTTTGATGTTGGTGATGTAGTGTTTTTGTAAGTTAATAAAAAATTACACATACATTTATATAAGATGACGATCTAAGCATAGTTTGTGAATGTAACTTGAATACACTTAAACGTAGTTTTGATCATAATAAAATGATCATCTAAAGCTTAATATAAGTTTGATCATGTTAGAAAATCAAAAATACAAAAGTTACATATTTAAAGTTACAAACTTTAAAATGCAAAGTTGGACTTATTGGACTTAATACCCACAAATACACCTATGATTATCCTTAATATCGTCATTATGGACTAATAAGAGTGTTGGAACACTAATACACACCATAGTGAAAAGGTTGACATAATAAAGTCTACTCGTATAGTAAGACCTTGTCATTCTTGAAAGTTAAAGGACTATTTTAGTAACTTTAAAAGTTGAGGGACTTAAAATGATATTCTTAGAAACTTGTATCCAAAAATATAACTTTGGAAAGTTTGGTGTCAAAAGTGTAAAATGATAACCTTTCAAGGTTGGTTTTGAAAATACTAGCAAATATACATATGTATCTTGTATAAAAATGTATTTTTATAAAATGAAGTTTTATAAAAATATATAGATTTTCTAACATGTGGAAGTATATAAAATTTTATAAGAATGTTAGATTAAATAAAAGCTTGGTGAAAACTTATATAAAAATGAACACTTTCATATAAATGGGGATATAAAAGTGTTGGAGCATTTTTATATGTATAAGTAACCAAGTCTTGGTAATAAAAGTATAAATAAGTTTATAAACTTCCAAGTAATATATGTAGGAATTAAAAGGTGACTAATTCCAAGAATACATATATTGTTGAAACTTGGAAAAATTAACAATGTACATATATATATGTTAAGTAATCGGATTTGGACGTGTTTACGGACTAAGACGTGAAATCGAACAAATAAGTATTTGTAGTAATTACGTCTAAGGAGAAAATAAGAATATATATTTTAACGGACTTAAAATATATAATCCGGGTGAAAAATACATAACACTCCTAAGTGTTGGGAATTTATTCGTGGGAGAAAAATGACGTAAATAATCTAACGATTAAACGTTTAAAACAAGCGTATGAACTTGACAATAAAATATATATATATTATCGAATCGATGAAATCCTAGTATATTTATTTAATGGGAAAGTAAATATACGGTAAAGTGAGTCGAGTCGAGTGAAGAATATACCTATATATCGAATCGACGAGACCCTAGTATATTTATTTAATGGGAAAGTAAATATACGGTAAGGTGAGTCGGGTCGAGTGTGGAAAACGTTATGACGAGTCGACAAGATCCTAGTATATTTATTTAATGGGAAAAGAAATATACGGTAAAGTGAGTCGAGTCGGGAGTGTTAAAATATTATATCGAACGACAAGACCTTAGTATAATTATTTAATGGGAAAATAATTATACGTCAAGTGAGTCGCGTCGAGAACAATATTACACAAGTTAATTAACATTCTTGGAAATATAAGTGTAACTTGCAAAAAGGGTAATCCATCACCAACGGACCTAGGATACACGTTTAATTAAACGGGGAATTGGACTAAATAGTGGTTTGGGAGTTGGGTGTACAACTTGCCAAAACACACGCACTATAGGCATAGTGACTTATACGTCTAGGACGTTTGTAGGTGTTGACCTTGGACATACTATTCTTTAGTTGGATTGCGCATTTGCTTGAGGTGAGTTTTACGGCCCCATTTTACTGTTTTTATTGAGGGAAAGATATGTTAGGGAAATGTGTGACAGGATAAATTACTTGAGTAGTTAATCGTCACTCGGGGTTGAGTCCTTGCTACTGTAACCATTAATTCAGGGAAATGAAACCGAAGGAATATTGGGATAGTACTATTGGTGCCTGACAAGGCCCACCTCAAATCGATAGCGTCGATTATGCATCGGCGTATGCCTGGGGTGCTCGTATTCTGAAATTAAGCCGTTATGTACCGAGAAACGACTTGGAGCGGGGCAATGCTAGTCTTGGTTTAGTTATGGGCTCAAGTAGATTATAGGAACTTGCAACTCCTATAATGGTCACAACATGTTTTTATTTCCCAAAAGTGATATTTTATAAACTAAAACCTGTGAACTCACCAATATATTTATATATTTACGATTTTTAACATATCTTTTAGGTAATTGAACGATGAAGGTTTGCATGGCTGGTTGGGGCGGGGATCTCCCATACGTCGGATATTTTGAGGGGTTTTACCTTTATTTCCCATAGGGTTGGGATATATGTGAGAAACCTCTTTTTTATGTATTAAACAATGTGGTTTATGGATATGTAAACTTAAAACTTGTTTCGACGTAATAATAAATGATCCCTTTTCTTAATTACTTGTAGTTTGTGTTAATCTTGACTTTGTACCCTTGAACCGTCGCGCCATGTGTTTCCGCCATTGGCGTGGCGTGACAGAAAGTGGTTTCAGAGCCAAGGTTATAGCGAACTAGTATTTTTGAAAACCTAGACTATAACCGGATTTGGGTCAAAAGACAAAGTTTTCTAAAATTTACAACACAACAAAGTAATTTTTTTAAAAAGAAAGGAACATGGTATATGGGGAGATTCCGACCGAACTAGCCATGGTTGTCAATATGTGTTACATAGATTTGAGAATTAGGAACGTTGTGCTAGATGTAAGCCTAACTTTCTAATTGATAATTTATATATATAGTACGGTTCTTTTGCCAGGACATGGCTTCGGACAGCGATACTGTTCCAGGACATGGCTGCCCCACCATCCGACCCAGAGGAGATCATCGACCTCGGGTCGGATGAGGAGGAGGAGCCTATGGAGGTAGACGACGCAGCAGAGCCCCACGCCGCCGCCGAGGCCGAGGGCGGTGACGATGTCGAGGGCGTATGCCTGGGGTGCTCGTATTCTGAAATTAAGTCGTTATGTACCGAGAAACGACTTGGGGCGGGGCAATGCTAGTCTTGGTTTGGTTATGGGCTCAAGTAGATTATAGGAACTTGCAACTCCTATAATGGTCACAACATGTTTTTATTTCCCAAAAGTGATATTTTATAAACTAAAACCTGTGAACTCACTAATATATTTATATATTGACAATTTTTAACATATCTTTCAGGTAATTGAACGATGAAGGTTTGCATGGCTGGTTGGGGCGGGGATCTCCCAAACGTCGGATATTTTGAGGGGTTTTACCTTTATTTCCCATAGGGTTGGGATATATCTGAGAAACCTCTTTTTATGTATTAAACAATGTGGTTTATGGATATGTAAACTTAAAACTTGTTTCTACGTAATAATAAATGATCCCTTTTCTTAATTACTTGTAGTTTGTGTTAATCTTGACTTTGTACCCTTGAACCGTCGCGCCACGTGTTTCCGCCATTGGCGTGGCCATAATATAATTTGGGTGTCTAAACATGGTGTGCCTATATCTATCATCTCCTATCGAGATATTCGTTTCACCTCAAGGTTTTGGGAAAGCTTGAACGATGCCCTCGGTACTCGCCTAGACATGAGTACCGCATATCATCCCCAAACCGATGGTCAAAGTGAACGAACCATCCAAACCTTGGAAGAATGTTACGGGCATGCGCAATCGATTTCGGTGGTAATTGGGACACGCATTTGCCACTAGTGGAATTCTCATACAATAATAGTTACCATACAAGTATTCAAGCCGCACCTTTTGAAGCTCTGTACGGACGTAAGTGTAGATCTCCGCTATGTTGGGCTGAAGTCGGAGAAAAATACTTACGGGGCCCGAAATTGTTCAAGAGACGACGGATAAAATCTTTTTGATAAAAGAACGTCTCAAAGCGGCCCGCGACCGACAAAAAAGTTATGCGGATATGAGGCGTAAGCCTTTGGAAGTTCAAGTCGGAGATAGGGTCCTACTGAAGGTGTCACCTTGGAAAGGTGTCACACGTTTTGGAAAGCGTGAAAAGTTGAATCCTCGATATATTGGTCCTTTCGAGATTCTGTCAAGAGTAGGCCCTGTGGCATATAAGCTCAAGCTACCTCAAGAGCTTAGCGGGATACATGACACATTCCATGTGTCGAATCTGAAAAAGTGTCTATCCAATGAGACCCTTATTATCCCTACTGACGAAATCCACATTGACGATAAGCTACATTTGTTGATGCACTTTCTGTGGACGTCACTGTCGAATAGACTAGGGTTGAGTCTGGTATTGTGTTACATGAGATTGTGGTGATCCATAAGGGCATTTTATGGATCTGATGCATTTGTAAAGATATAGGACAATACACAAGTTTAGGTTCGACCTCTATACATGGGGCGAATGTGGAAATACTCCACATTCGACCTTTGCCAAGGGGCGAACGTAGACTTTGGGTGTTGGACTATAAATAGCAATCTCATGTGTTAGTTTTCATTTGGTGATTTGAGTTTGTGCTTAGAATGCTCTCAAGGGGGAGGTCATGCCCGACCTCCCCCGGCCACGAGATAGATGTTTATCTTACTGATGACAGTGTCTGTAACCGTTTCTGTAGTAATACGAATCTGTGATGACGTTGTTATCGTTAATTTCTGTCTCGTCTCGAATCTCCCGTCTGAAACCGAGTTGTTTATGCGTATTCGATCCACGAATTCGGTTCCTAACCGGATTCACAACATTTTGTCGAAGAACCGATCGAAGTGACTGAGTGGAATGTCCAGAAACTTAGACGCAGTAAGATCAGGTTGGTCAAAGTGCGTTGGAATGCCAAGCGTGGACCAGAGTTCACGTGGGAAAGGCTGGACCAGATGAAGCAGAAATATCCCGCCCTATTCGAGAAGACCCCTGTACCGGAGAACTCGAACTGAATTCCGGGACGGAATTCTCTTAACGGGGGGAGAATGTAACAACCGGCAAAATTAAGGTAAATCCGTACTAATTAATTAATTGTAATTAACGTAATTAAGCGCAATTTCGTGTTAATTGTTTAACTGATGCCTTAGAGAATAGTTAATTCTCCATAAGATGCATAGGAATGCACACGTTTAATGTTGAAGCATGATGGAATCATGTGCGAATAAACTTGTCCGGAACGGACGTTGGTGATTACCGGTAAAAATTAATAAACGAAAAGGATCCCGGACACCCAGGATATAAAATAAAGGGTATTTTCACGGAATATAATGTGTTTTGGAACTCCAAAACCATAAGTGAGAGCTTTAAATACAAATCTCCCGGTAACGAATAAAGTGCGCGTACCGCACTCGGTACAAGTATAACTTATAATTTCACCCAACGAAAGCCTAACCAACCAACCAACACTTAAACTAAACTATGTTTATGGGTTATTTAAGGCTATTATAATATCCGAATAACCCGTGATTTAAGTCCGATTAAAACCCGACTTAACTCTAACTTTGCACTTAAAATGTAACTAGTAAATATCAAGATATTTACCAAGCATGTGGGCCCTTTTTCCATCAAAAACAATTGGCCACCATGCCTCCATCACACCAAAATCTTTGTTTTCACAAGTTAAGTAAGATATGTAAGAGATTTGAGGCATGGTATGAAGATATGTCATGATGGTGTGTACTTGAAATGCATTACACTATATTAATAAACATGTTGATTTGAACAGTGATTTTTATTTTTTCCTAATTTAATATGTTGATAAATATGTTATGTTTCCATAATATTAACATCTTGTGTTGGTGGTGTAGTGGTGTAAATGTTTGTTTGATGAGTGGTTGACCCGGGTTCGAGGCCTGATGGTATGTTTTGTTCCACCAAAGTTTTTTTACCACATTGTTACTGAACACGTGTTAAATTTGATAGCTGTTTGTCACTACGGTATTGGACCTCTTTATTCTGCTTCTTTGGGTGTGAACACGTGTGTTGTCCAACATCAACACCATAACAACAGCCAACTTCATCTCTCTCCACTTCTCTCTCTCCGATAAAAAAATCAAATACCAGTTCACTACATTTCTTTCTCTGTATCATCAACCACCGTCGGCCGATCATCATCGCTGCAACCCCTTTCCTTACAAACTACCGGAATCCTACCTACAGTCGATCGGAACAATCGATTTAACCGGTGGTGGAGCTCGCAGTTTTCGTGTTTATAACTTGTGTGCTGGGTTTGTTGGGGTTTCAAGTGCCTGACATGGTTTTCACCTTTTCAGGTTAGAAAAGTTTTGGCTGTCCATAATCTCTCTCTCTCTGTATATCTTCTTCATGTTCAACCTGTTATCTTAGATAATCACGATCACCCACACATGCAAGAATTTTGGGATTGGGTGATTTATGCTAACTTTGAAGTTTTAGGGTTTGTGGGTATGGGAGAGAGTTGGGGATCGATACATAATAATACAGTTTTCGATTTCTTGCAGTAAGGATTAACAAACGTTGGCCACCATCCGGAAATCTTCCTCAAGATGAAGGTGAGTTTTATTTTTCTCCTCTTATGTTTATTCATTTTCATCATTTTATATGGGTATTTGGGAATGTTATTGTAGCTGTGTCTGATAATACCCAGTTTTATTTTATGAAAGATTATGCTTTTGAGCGAATTTTAGTTTTAGTTGACATAAGTTTGTGTTTGCTAAGAAATCATATGGATTAGGTTGTGAGTCCTTATCATATGATTTCTTACTATGGTTTGCTACCTTTTATAATCAATCTTATTGTCTGTATCATGTTAAACCCTGGTTAAAGATGTTTAAAAGTTGATGCAGAAATTGAACCTGTGCTTGCTGTAGCTTTAAATTTTGGGTTTTGAATTTTTGGGGGTTATTGTTATTCGTTAGCTTAAAGGAATAATTTTTATTATTGGTTTTGATATTATGACATGGGTTTAGGTGATCTTGGTGTGGCATGTGGTTTTGATGGTGCTTTAGGATGGGCAAACTGTCTCCGAAAGAGAAGACGTCGAAGTCTTCAAAGCGAAAGAGGCGTATGAGTAGTTCGAATAAGTATTTGAAGCCGGCTGCTCTTGCACAGATTCGGAATAGCAAGGCGTCGAGTTCAAAGACTTGTGTGTGGATGTTGGGAAGAGAAAGGTTGATGTTATGGATGCGGATAAATGTGTTAATGGGGTTCTTGTAATTTTATCGCCTGAAAAGTTTATTTATAGTCCTGTGGCTACACCAGTTCATATGGTTAAGGAGAGTAATTTATTAAGAACGCCGAAGATGGAACTCCCTAATGTAGATGTGTTGAATTACGTGTCCAGGCTTGAATCCCTCCCAATGGAAGTGATGGTAAGCTGCACTTCTTCTTTATTTTATATTAACTCGTAAATTAGTATATATCAGATTGTTAATAGCTAATAGGATTAAAAATGGGATTTTTTGTGTGTAGTTAGGTTTATTGTAAATCAATAAATATGCGTATTGGTAACTGGCTTTGAAAATGTGACGTTAACTTGATTTCACGTATTAAGCTGGCATATAATCAAATCAACGTAGTTTGCGATTGACAATGTCATTCTATGGCTTTCCTGAGGTTATGTAATAGAGCTGGTTATGATGATTGGTTTTTGAAACGAATTTGCCGATATATTTCTGTGTGTAAAAGATCATTAAAAAGCGTGAGCCGTTATTAAAACAATCTTTCCTAGGAACAGTTTCTACACTTTGTAAATTGTGATGTTTGTTATTGTTACAGGCTCAACAGACCCCATTTAGGAGTTATCTGTGTGACATGCTAGCTCTGGTAAGTTCCTTCCTGTTTAATTGTTTAGTTTGTATATAAATATATATGATGGCACATGGCAAATGCTATTGTGGGTGTTTTTGCTACTTGGAAAGGATGCTTTTCTACATGAATTATGCTGTCAAAAAAAACCCCAGCATTATTATTTACATCTTCTTTCAAGTCATTGTATTTTCCCAGCTATTAAAGTCTGCATTTTTAACTGCTTACTTGCTTTCTCACCTCTTAAAACGCGTGTTTGTTTCAGCGTGCTTCTGCATAAACTCGCATTCGTTCTCATTAGATTTGGCATCAGGCTCCTCTTACAGCGGTGAAACACGGCTTGCTGCTTATGTTGGTAGTACGTGTTGTTTACCCATTCTTTGCATTAGTGATTAAATAAATACGCAAATGGCTTGCAGCATTGAACTTGACTGACAATTAACAACTTAGTCCTGTCTTGCTACGTACATGATTTACCCAACAAAATATACTTTTCTTTGCCATAGGTATCGCTAATTGGATTACGTACTTGAAAACGCTGACCTAAAATATATATATATTAGGTTGTATTTATATTGTCGCAAGACAACTCAACCTTATCACTACAAATATTAGCTCCCCTTCTCTAAAATTTGTCTTCTGTTTGTTGTTTTCGCTTTCTTTTTTTGCTTCCTTATATCATCGGCTAAGACTATACTTCACGTTTACTTATGTGTTTGTTTTTAGGCTCCACGTAATAAACATAGGCGCTCTGGGCCGACGTTGCGTCATCATCGTGTGCCTCTTATCGCGCTTCTAAGCTGTGCTCAAGAGGTGCTTCCGCCACACCTGTTGACTCACCAGCTCGCACGGCTCTATTATCGCCTAATACATCATGCTGCTCACCAGGTTCATTACAATTAAAAAAACCAACGCTAGGTACGTTTACTTGAACCCAAAGGCCGTAGAAACAGGCCAACTTCGGGTGCGTTTTAATGCTTGCTATGTTTTATAGAAATTTTTTGTAACTATTACCTTTACTTTGTATTTTTTTTTGTCTTGGTAATTGAGATGTTGTTTATTTCAGGTACTATTTTACATTCTACTGTTGCGAGTTCCTCCTTTTTTCCTGCTCATCCATGTCGTTAGCTTTTAACATTACAGATTGCTTAATTTTCATTCCAAGTTGTGGTTTGCAACTTCGGATTGTGTGAACACCCATTGAGATCTATGACATTCTCTACTGTGCCCTGCAGGAAATTTGTACCCAAAAAAATTGCAGAATTCATAGCTAATATGAATGTGCTTAGAACATGAAAAATGCCTATTAGAATGGGGTCTTTGTTTGGCGTTGCTCTTGCTATTGTTAATTCAGATTTTGGGCAACAAAAGACGATGATGAAGGTTCAAAGGGCGTCGGAAGTTGGCGTCTTTTTTTATTACCATAGTAAACGATGTTGTTGGCATTACTAGAATAGGGTCTAATGTGTTGATTGTAAATTTTTCCTTATTTGAAATTGGAAGCGTGATTTTGGAACGAAATAATACCAGTTTAACCTAGGCGCAACGTCACTTAAATTTAAATTTGAATTGACGCCGCCGCAACGCGGCGGCTGGGTGAAAACCTAGTTCTATATTATATTACACCTTCCATGATCTTTTAAACGTTTAAAACAAGCGTATGAACTTGACAATAAAATATATATATTATCGAATCGACGAAATCCTAGTATATTTATTTAATGGGAAAGTAAATATACGGTAAAGTGAGTCAAGTCGAGTGAAGAATATACATATATATCGAATCGACGAGACCCTAGTGTTTTTATTTAATGGGAAAGTAAATATACGGTAAGGTGAGTCGGGTCGAGTGTGGAAAACGTTATGACGAGTCGACAAGATCCTAGTATATTTATTTAATGGGAAAAGAAATATACGGTAAAGTGAGTCGAGTCGGGAGTGTTAAAATATTATATCGAACGACAAGACCTTAGTATAATTATTTAATGGGAAAATAATTATACGTCAAGTGAGTCGAGTCGAGAACAATATTACACAAGTTAATTAACATTCTTGGAAATATAAGTGTAACTTGCAAAAAGGGTAATACATCACCAACAGACCTAGGATACACGTTTAATTAAACGGGGAATTGGACTAAATAGTGGTTTGGGAGTTGGGTGTACAACTTGCCGAAACACACGCACTATAGGCATAGTGACTTATACGTCTAGGACGTTTGTAGGTGTTGACCTTGGACATACTATTCTCTAGTTGGATTGCGCATTTGCTTGAGGTGAGTTTCACGGCCCATATAATGGTCACAACATGTTTTTATTTCCCAAAAGTGATATTTTATAAACTAAAACCTGTGAACTCACCAATATATTTATATATTGACGATTTTTAACATATCTTTCAGGTAATTAAACGATGAAGGTTTGCATAGCTGGTTGGGGCGGGTATCTCCCATACCTCGGATATTTTGAGGGGTTTTACCTTTATTTCCCATAGGGTTGGGATATATCTGAGAAACCTCTTTTTATGTATTAAACAATGTGGTTTATGGATATGTAAACTTAAAACTTGTTTCGACGTAATAATAAATGATCCATTTTCTTAATTACTTGTAGTTTGTGTTAATCTTGACTTTGTACCCTTGAACCGTCGCGCCACGTGTTTCCGCCATTAGCGTGGCGTGAAACCTTTCCTCCGATCAATCATGCAACATGATGCAGTTTTCGAGAGAAGTAGCAAATTTAAAGAAAAAAACAACATTATGCAGTTTCTTACTGATCTTCCGTCGAATATCACAGAACTTCGAATTAAAGCATGAAATCCGAGGAGAACACTATCTTTTGAGATCGATGTACGGCTCCATCATAAATCTTATAAAGGTGGGAAACCGGGACGCTGGCTATGGGTGCGATGGTCACGCTGTCATGGAGTGGAGGTGGCCGTGACGGTAGCGCATATGGAGGTTGAGAGGGACAGTCTCGGCCGACGTAGTGTTCTTTTGGAACCGCCGCGGTTGGTGAATTCTCTTGCGTATCCGATGGCGTTATCGCCGGCGAGGACGGCGATGAACTTGAGGATGCCTTCTGACGGTGGCGGTGGAACGGTGACGGTGTGGTGTGAAGATGTGATTGTGAACACCTCATAGAGAGAGTGTGTGGTAAAACAAATTCTGTGAGCTGCGTAATTGAATAGCAATATAGCATCATTTGGATTTAACTACTATTAGTATATATACTTTAAAATGATTAGGTTTAACTAAATAATTTGGAAATTTATTTATAATGGATTCGGGGATCCGTTGGAATATATAGAGTCATCTAAAGAAATTTTATTTATTTTCAAAACTCACATGATCATGCCTAGGTCCTGTGGGTGTGTAAGCTTTGGTTTGGCGTTTTAGTAAAATCATGATTGTAACCTAGTTTTCGGATTTCGCTTGTATGTAGCGCATTATGTTTTACGCATTGTGTTTTATGTTTCGTGTGTTACTATATGGTTCGACCCGCCGCGCGCTGCCGCAACGCACGGCAGGCAAAATACTAGTTAATAGTGTTCTATAATTTCTCGTTTCCTACGTTAAATAGTTTATACACAAGAGCTTAATATTCAATTTAGTAACTTACTCCTGATCTAGATCAAATTAATTATATAACTATAACTATAATTATAATCTATCTATTATAATAAATCAGCGTCTAAAATCTCATATGACACTTAAAGAGTATAACCTCCTCCGAATGTGTCATGTGATATGCCATGTCATTAGTTATTTAAATAAAAAAATTATTTATCTCTCATGTGCATAGCAGATGCACTTTCCTCCATGTTTTTTAAATGCTAATAAATTTTTTATATGACATTGTTTTGGAAAAACAATTACACCAAATTAACGAGCACTTTATTATATTTTCAACGAGCACCATAGTGTTATATAAAAAACGAAAAAAAGAAAACGATTTTTTATGCAGTGGTTATTGAATTAGATACTTATGTATGAGTGAAGAAAACAGTGGGGAAACATGAAAAGATGATTGATTGTGTATCCATATTCCATAATAAAGATTGAACATGTATGTCATTCTTTAACAAATGCTCACTTTACACATTAGAATCGCTTACATGACATATCATTTGATACCAAATTCTTTACAATTTTTTTATGAAAAAACTACTTATTACTTTGTACACGTATTTTGTCACATTATATTGGATTTGTCTATCATGGGACACTCACGGGGATAACCTAGTACACATATATTTTAAACTAGATTATACCCTGGGAACGTCCCGGGGTTGAGAAATCTAATATGACATATCAATTTTACATATAAAATAGAATGATGCGTTTTACAGTTTAATGCAGGAAAGCTTCGGGTAGCACCTAAACAAAAACAATTAACATTGTATCTCCAATGTTAACGCCAAACCTTAAACAATGTATAACTTTAATATTAATACCTAACCTAAAACAATGTACAACTCCTATGCTAACACATGTTGAAAATAAAATTCATATTTACTGATTTGAACATAATTAGTGACTTGCCTATACATGATTAATGAATTACCTGAACACTTTATGTTTTTTTTTTTCTGTATGAACAAAACCCCACAAAAAAAATTTCTTTTTTTTTCTCTGTTTTTATATAGCACTATGGTACTCGTTGGAAAGATAATAAAACGATCGTTAATTTGGTGTAATTTTTTTCTTTAAAAAATCTCGTATATAAAAGATATTAACATTTAAAAATTATGAGAGGAAACAATATTATAGAAAAATCCAATTTTGTTATTATTTTAGCCGCATGAGGGGGATGATGCCCTCTTTGAATGTTATTTAGGATTTATTGATTTTAATTATATAATAGACTAGATTATACCCCGGGAACGTCCCGGGGTTGAGAAATCTAATATGACATATTAATTTTACATATGAAATAAAATGATTCGCTTTACAGTTATATGCAATAAAGCTTCGGGTAACACCTAACCTAAAACAATTAAAAATGTATCTCCAATATTAACGCCTAACCTTAAACAATGTATAACTCTAATATTAATATCTAAACTAAAACAGTGTATAATTCCAATGTTAACGCATGTTGAAAATAGAATTCATATTTACTAATTTGAACATAATTAGTGACTTGCCTATATATGATTAATGATTTACTTTAACACTTTGTGTTTTTTTCCTGTATGAACAAAACCCTACAAAAAATAGTCGTTTTTTTCTCCGTTTTTTATATGGCACTATGGTACTCGTTGGAAAAATAACAAAACGCTTGTTAATTTAGTGTAATTTTTTTTTCTTTAAAACATCTCGTATATAAAACATATTAATGTTTAAAAATTTATGGGAGGAAACACAAGAGAGAAAAATTCAATTTTATTTTTAAATTTTTTTTTCCTAAAATATCTCAATGCCACATGGGATGACACATGACATATTCAAGGAGGGGAATGACTCTTTGAGTGTCATGTCATTAAAATGGCTTTGGTTGTATCTCTAAGGTTAACGCCTAACCTTAAACAATGTATAACTCTAATTAATATCTAAACTAAAACAATGTATAACTCCAATGTTAACACATGTTGAAAATAGAATTCATATTTACTAATTTGAACATAATTAGTGACTTGCCTATATATGATTAATGAATAACCTGAACACTTTGTGTTTTTTCCTGTATGAACAAAACCCCACAAAAAATAGTCGTTTTTTTCTCTGTTTTTTATATAACACTATGGTACTCGTTGGAAAGATAATAAAACGCTCGTTAATTTGGTGTAATTTTTTTCTTCGGTTTTTTTTCTCCGTTTTTATATAGCACTATGGTACTCGTTGGAAACATAATAAAACGCTCGATATCTCAATGCCACATGGGATGACACATGACATATTCAAGGAGGGGAATGACTCTTTGAGTGTCATGTCATTAAAATGGCTTTGGTTGTATCTCTAAGGTTAACGCCTAACCTTAAACAATGTATAACTCTAATTAATATCTAAACTAAAACAATGTATAACTCCAATGTTAACACATGTTGAAAATAGAATTCATATTTACTAATTTGAACATAATTAGTGACTTGCCTATATATGATTAATGAATAACCTGAACACTTTGTGTTTTTTTCCTGTATGAACAAAACCCCACAAAAACTAGTCGTTTTTTTCTCTGTTTTTTATATAACACTATGATACTCGTTGGAAAGATAATAAAACGCTCGTTAATTTGGTGTAATTTTTTTCTTCGGTTTTTTTTCTCCGTTTTTATATAGCACTATGGTACTCGTTGGAAACATAATAAAACGCTCGATATCTCAATGCCACATGGGATGACACATGACATATTCAAGGAGGGGAATGACTCTTTGAGTGTCATGTCATTAAAATGGCTTTGGTTGTATCTCTAAGGTTAACGCCTAACCTTAAACAATGTATAACTCTAATTAATATCTAAACTAAAACAATGTATAACTCCAATGTTAACACATGTTGAAAATAGAATTCATATTTACTAATTTGAACATAATTAGTGACTTGCCTATATATGATTAATGAATAACCTGAACACTTTGTGTTTTTTTCCTGTATGAACAAAACCCCACAAAAAATAGTCGTTTTTTCTCTGTTTTTTATATAACACTATGGTACTCGTTGGAAAGATAATAAAACGCTCGTTAATTTGGTGTAATTTTTTTCTTCGTTTTTTTTTCTCCGTTTTTTATATAGCACTATGGTACTCGTTGGAAAGATAATAAAACGCTCGTTAATTTGGTGTAATTTTTTTCTTTAAAAAATCTCATATATAAAAGATATTAATGTTTAAAAATTGTGGGAGGAAACATAAGTGAGAAAAATCTAATTTGATTTTTAAAATATTTTTTCTTAAAATATCTCAATGCCACATGGGATGACACATGACACACTCAAAAAGAGGAATGCCTCTTTAAGTGCCATGTCATTAAAATTGCTTTCTTTTATTATATACAAAGATTATAAGTCGTTATCTACATAATTATTTTTTGTCAAGTCAAAACTTAAAGATCGTCTCCCTATGTATTAATCATTAAATCAAATTTTATTTCATTCAAATATAGCTTCTCAAAACAAAATAATCTCCAATAATATCAATAATAATCCTGTGTGTGTATATATATATATATATATATATATATTCGATCAGCACTATCTTGTGTTTTGTTTTCGTCATCTCTCACTAAAATTATTAAATATTGTCGTTCTCTTTATTTGCATATGCACCTGTCGGAATTCCCTATGACTCCGGCATTATCTCCGGTGCCGGCGTAGCCACTCATTGGTTTTTTTCTGATCATAATAAGGTTATCTCCGCCCCCTTTATTTCTTTACCTTTGTGGGTTTTTTTTTTCTTCTAAAAAACAATTATTATACTTATTGTTTATATTGTTTGTTGAAAATGAAGTAAAAATACTACCACTTGTACTACTTTTGTTTTTTATTATTATTTTCTGTTTGAGTTCCATGTGATATGATGAACTTTTTCAGAATTTTGTTTTGATATTTTGTTTGGGATGAAGATGGAACTACTTCACTTTGTGATGGTCGGTCAAGTTTTGATATTTAAAAATATATATATCAAAGGTAAATTGTATTTTAATACCCATTAGGCGATGATAATTCGTACCATAGGTTAACCATCCTTACTTACACTCAGTGGCGGATCTAGAAATGAATACTAGTAGTAACGTTTTTCATTTTTTTCATTTTAGTAGCAACGTTTTCCAAATTTCGTAAAAAAAACCAAATTTTCCACTAATTTTCCACTATGCGCGCGAAGTTGAGCAGCAACGGACGTGGCACCTAGTTATACACTAGGTCCGCCCTACACTTTCGTTGCCGAAGCAATCCCACTCTTTTTCCACTCGATTTCGCTTATGATGGGCGAAATCAAGTGTAAATCTATCATGGTTCTGAGTGGGGTTAATCATGTCAACGAAAGTGAAAGTTTAAAGTGTTATAGGTTGAATTGCCAGTATGATATCTTATCAGGGGCAGTGGCATAGCTTGAACAAATATACAGAGAGGGGGGGGGGGGGGGGGTGGGGTTGGCAAATGGGTGGACCCAACACATGTAAAATTTTCGGATGGAATACACGTAAATTTACACAGCTGAGAAAAAACAGGGGGGGCGGGGTTCGCCCATGATCGGGGCCTGAGTTTGGATTTTTTAAAAGGCTTGTGCTAAATGTACACCCTGCCATCTACTTTTGACACCCTCACACGTATACGACTGTATAATAGTAAAGGAATGTTAAGAGTGTTTGGTTGTGCAAGTACATGACCTGTATACACATAAATACAAGTCTTACATATGACTCATATACATATATACGAGTATGATTTACGTCCCATATGCATTTATACAAGACGTATACTTGAGGCAAGCCAAACACACTATGACATTCTTTTACTAGTATACGCCTCGTATATACGTATACGAGTTGTATACATGTATATGACCATATACACAGGGTGTGAAAAGAGGCTTTTTTTGTGTACCATATTACCAACACCCTTTTTAAATCCAATTTGCGTATATAAAATTATATTTGTGGTATTATTTACAGCTGGATTTGTGTTTTAAAACTGGTAGCCCCTAGTATAGTACATATTGCAATGGAATTAACAGTTTCTTTCTGTTTTTGGAATTAATCTTGCTTTCCAGTTGGGCTATAAATAAATGTTGATTCTTGAACACTCAAAAAGTACTTCAATTTATGATATTCTTGACAAAAACACCAGTAATCAAACAAAAGAATCTATGTGGATTGTTGGAATTCCATGTCAGATTATTATATTCTCTACTTTTTTGTATGGAATGTACACATTCATTGCTTGTAAGACTTTCAAGTATAACCATAAAAGTCATAGCCTTTTGTGTATAAAACATTTTCCTTTTGGTAACGCGTGGAAGCAGGATTGTTAAAGATTAAGTTGATTAACATGGGCCGGTTTGCATCGATGTTTTACGGGCTAACAAAGTCGTTTTCGCCTGTGAGGAGATCAAAGGGTTCCGCAGAGGATAGTGGAAAAGAAACAGCAGAAGCCATGGCAAAAGATGCAAAGAAGAATGATATGATGTTAAGGTCTTCAGGCAGTATTAATGTCAATAAGTTGGTTTCGGTTTGTTCAAAACGGGGCGAAAAAGGGGTGAATCAAGATTGTTGCATTGTGTGGGAGGTATATAACTATAAATGAAGATTTTACATAATTCTCATTTATAAAGATGGAAATAATAAATGTAATCTTTTTTTATTTGGATGGTAGGAATTTGGATGCCAAAAGGACATGATGTTCTGTGGGATATTCGACGGTCATGGTCCATGGGGACATTATGTTGCAAAGCGTGTATGCGACTTGATGCCCTCATCTTTGCTATCCAATTGGCAAGAGGTGTTACTTGAAGCTTCACTTGACCCGAAAAAGGTTGATGGATTCCATCTATGGAAGAATTCTTTCATAAAGACTTGTGCTTCTGTTGATCAGGATCTCCAACATTCACGCAAATTTGATTCGTTTCATAGTGGAACCACTGCCTTAACGGTCGTTAGACAGGGTGAACTTTTAGTGATAGCAAATGTTGGAGATTCGCGGGCGATACTGGCTACGACTAGTGAAGATGGGTGCTTGGTACCTGTCCAACTTACAGTTGATTTTAAGCCCAATCTACCTTGTAAGTAGTATCTTTATATTCTTTCACATTCAGGTTCATATATGTTTGTGTGTGTGTGTATAGAGTAAGAGGTTCATTACAGAATACTATTACGAGAACAAAAAGAACAAAACATAAATCATTTAAATTTTATCAATGGTTCACACTTTTAATGCTTATAACATACAAATGCGTATGATATGTACATAAAAAAACGATTAAACTAATATGTTCATATGTTTTTTAATTTTTTAACATTTATTTACAAAATGTGTAGGTTCAATAACGGAACGAAATTTGTTCCTTTTTTTTTCAGGATATATTTTAAAATTTTTATAAGATTGAGAAAATAAACACTATATTTTGTTCTTCATGTGCTTGCAAAAAAACTGTGTTGTGCAACCCTCCGATGTATGTATGTATATATGATGGATGCTGATGTCTAATTCATCTACACACAGATGAGGCGAAGCGCATACGTGAGCGCAAAGGACGAGTTTTCTGCATGGAGGATGAGCCAGGTGTTCACCGTGTGTGGCTGCCACACGAGGATTCACCTGGTCTAGCTATGTCCAGAGCCTTTGGTGACTTTTGTATTAAAGATTTTGGACTTATATCTGTGCCTGAAGTAACCCAAAGACTTATCAGCTGCAAAGACCAGTTTCTGGTGCTAGCTTCTGATGGGGTATGTTTTTATCATAAACATGTAACCAACCTTGCTCTAGTTACTAGCTCCGTTTAACCGTCATTGTTTTCACCCATAAAAAGTTAAAAATCCTCAAACTTTCAAAAGTTTCGACTTACGGAAAGTCTACATTTTCGGTCATTGTTATGATATGTTAATCTAAGCGGATTATAGATATTTTCAAAACTTTTGTAGGTTTTCACTGGTGAAACAAACTTAAAATAAAAATAGAACAAAGTTAGTCATCTTTCCTTTGAATTTAAATCATTACAATTTAATTGTGACAAGTTCGGTTTTAAAAGGCGTGAGTCACACTAGGGCGTTTACAACCGAAAGTAAATAATTCATAATCTCTTCACATCCTGTTGCTACAACAAATATCTGTCTAACAATGGTCCTGAGTCACAAGGGAGGTTCAAAGGTTCAAGGGATTCGATCTGCCAAACGCAGGTCGTGGTGTCCTTCTACGTTGCAAACGTAGAAGGAGGTTCAAGGCTTGGTTTATTTATTATGTATGCTTTTTGTTCCTGATCTGAGATAAACTCGAGATCAGAAGTGGAAGATCTTGGAACCTGAGTGAAGAGAGTTATTCTCCACACGTGAGGGACCAAGAGAATAATTTAGAGTGAGAAGTGAGTGATAGATTGAGTGTGTTGTACATCTGATCTGGGCTTCTCTTTTATAGAGAAAGAATCTACTCAAAGAAGAAAGCATAAAACCTTGATCCTGATTGCAACAAAAGGACATGCCACAAAAGGTAAGAGAGTGCTATTGACCTGCGGTCTATGGGCTGATGTTACTCCATCAGTCCTGTTTGTTTGACTCGATGAAAGGGACGACGTGACAAGTCATTTTTTGACTTTGTGTCACCACCGGTTGTAGAACCCTTGTAGGCTCCAACCTTTCAAGCGTTTGTTCCATAATATTAGTTATTCGTTTTTCCTTTAAGCTACCCACGTCATCAGCCCCCCCAAGTCAGAAGGTTTTTACGAGTTATCTTGAAAGCTTCTGACTGTTTTTGTTAGTCGTTCCTTGCTTGAAGGGTTCGAGGGTTCGCTGTGATTTGGGCGGTTAATCTGCAGTGTTTAACTTTGATTTGACCCTGATGTGACAGGTGGCAGTCTGTCCAGGGCTGTATTATTGCATGTCATAATGACAGTTATATTTAAATAATATAACCGTTTCTTTTTTCTTTTTAACCCCTTTTACTTTTCATTTTCATTTAATCCTTCTTTACTTTTTCACTTTCTTCTTCACAATCCTCTCTTCCACCGTTAGGGTTTCTTCATTTTTCGATTACCAGGTTAGTTTTCTTTTTACTTGTCTAGTGCACTGATCATCCTTCATAGGCACAATGGGTGCTAAGAAGGATATGGCCATTACGTTTTCAACCCTTTCTCAGAAAGAGGTTGAATCGTTCTGTTCTGAATGGGAAATAGATGTTTCTTTTAATCCTGTTGCTCCAGCCAAGCAACTTGCTGTTTCTGATTGTCCGTCTGGTTCTATGGCTTTATATTGTCGTCACTTTGAGTTTGCAAACTTGCGTCATCCCTTCTCTGTTTTTCTCTTAAATGTACTTGAATATTATAGAGTGTCTCTTGGCCAAATCCATCCACATGGCGTTGGCCGTGTGTTGCATTTTGAATGTCTGTGCAGAGCCCTAGGTTATGATCCTACCTTGCTGATGTTTAGGCGATTTTTTCGTCTTGCTAAGAATGGTGACTGGTTCACCTTTGAGGGTTCATCAGCAGAGACCAACCTCCTTTCTTCTCATGTCACTACTGTTGGTCAATGGAAGACCAAGTTTTTCTGGGTTTCTGATTCGATTTTCCCTTTTAAGCCTGTTTGGAGGTCTCCTGAGGCTGTTCTGAATGAGGCAGAACCCTCAGAATCTGAACTTGATCATAGCTTTTTAACTGCTCTTAGGGCCTGTCCTTCAAGGCTTCGTCCTTTTGCTGAACCATTTCTAGTATTATCTGGGGTTAGCACTCGCTGGGACAAGCCTGGTAGAGATCCTGTTATAATGAAGGGTGATCGGGGTATGAGTTTTTGCTTGTTATTGGTTTCATTGTTTTCCTTTTGCTTGGTTCTTATACTTTGTTTATTTTGCAGTCATGTCTGCTCTGGATTTCATTAAAGCTGATGATGCTTCTGGTGTTGCATTTACTGATGCTGAAGCAGCAGATGGTGAAGATGCTTTAACCAAGTATGAGAAGGGTCGGTATGATGGGACCAACTATGTGGCCGTTCCCAATGTCAAGGGGTTTGCTAAAGCCAGTTCCTCGAAGGCTTCAACAAGAAGGTCAAGCAGACGTTTGCTGAAAGCTGCTAAATCTGCTGATCTTTCTGAGGCAGTAACTGTTAGTGATGACATTGAGGACTCTGAGGATGAGAAGGATCAGACGGTGGATGATACTGTGGTGGATGTGGTGGTGAAGAAGAGTAAGGGAAAAAAGGTTAAGGTGGTGAGGGAACCGGATGTGTCCGGGAGTTTTGATGAAGGGGGTGTTTATGTGCCTGGGTGGAATGTGAAGACAACTGACAGCTTCAAGTCTTCTGCTGTATGTGAGGAAGTCTTAGCACACTTTGCTACTCCTGGTGCTAAGGCTTGTCTCGAGGGTTTGGATGATGATGCTCTTCTAGCAAAGATGATGGTGGGGACCTGTAATCTGGCGGCTATGCTACCAGAGGGGATTAACAGGTTTAGGAAGGTCATGGGTGAGTACAGTGAGTTTGCTAAGAAGAAGAAAGAAATGAAGCAGTCTATTGCTGACATGAAAAGGGATGCTAAGGAGTATGCTGACAAGGAGATCACCTTGATTGCCCTTATAGATGAGTTGAAGAAGGGGCATGAGGCTGAGATGGCAAAGCATGAAGCTGCCAGGTTGAAGGTGGAAGCAGATCAATTAGCCTTGGAGTCAGAGAAGAAAGCTTTTGAGAGTCAGAAGAAGGAACTGGAAATCTCTCTTGCTGCTGCTCAAGGTGACAACAAATGGTTGATTGAAGAAGGTTTTCAGCAAGTTGTTACCTATCTCCTTCATTCTGCGGAGTTCAATTCAGCCCTTGGAGAAGTGTATACCAAGCTATTGACCCATGGTAAGCATGCCGGTTTCGTTGCAGGGTTCAAAGCTTGCAGTTCTGGTCAAGTCCTTGAAGAATCTCCTCTTTATCAACCCAACTCCTTGGATGTTTTCAAGGAGACTGTGCTCAAGATGGAACACTCCAGTTATCCCTATGTGTCCCAAGTTTCTTCCCTTTATGGGAAACCTTTACAGGAGTTGAAGGAGTTAAAGCCTGCTGGATTGAACGAAGCCGTTTCTGCTAAGGTGCTTCAGGCTGTTTCCAAGAAGAGAGCTCATTCGGGTGATAGTGAGGAGACCTTGGATATGACTGATACACTTTCCAAGGATGCCAGTGTTGAGGCCTCCGAGGCTGGTTTGGTTGAGAAGCTGCCCAAGAAGGGAAAGAAAGCAAAGAAAGCTAAGGTGGTCAAGGCTAGGAATGAGGAGGAAGCCTCCAAGCCTTCAGGTTCTGGTAACGACGCCTGAACCCTTTATTCGTAGCTTTCTTAGCATCTGTGGTTTGTAAAACAATTAACTACTTTCGTTGTGTTCTAAACACTTTTATCTTTTGTCTGAACCCGTAGTGGTTCGTTGGTGGTTGTGGGCTGAGGCCCTTTGAACAATTTATGACTTTGCTTGGCTTTTGTATAAAGCCTGTTAACGTTAGGTTTTTATGGTTATTTGCTTAAGTTTCATGGTTGTTCGTTCTTATTTTGTTTTTGTGATGTGTTTGTTTGTCTTTGTTATTGTTTGGGAATGTTTATCCGATAGCACCTTCAAAGGTTGAACGCTGCAGTCATTCATCCTTAAGGTAGTCTAGGCAAACATGTCACCAGCTATCCTATTTACACTTATATAAGTGTTTGTCATTTTCGTAAGTTTGTTTTTTAAACTTAAGGAACGATTGGTGTAGGTTGTTCAAGCCTGTCGATGAGACTTGTAAAACTATTTTTGTTTATCTCATGGAGTCGTATTGATTTAGGAACTCACCCCTTATATAGGTCCGTTCAACCCTCGAACCTATTGAGCGAAATGGCCTGGGAGCTCAACCCCTTACATGACCCTTGTCATGGAGTTTATTGCTAGGTACTCAACCTGATTATAGGATAGAAAGACAAAATTTTTCAAAAGAGGATTCATGGATCCTTTCATTCATTACGTAGTAGCATTACATAGCTTTCTTGAAAAGAACAACTCATTTTTCATCTTAAACAAAGAACCTTTTAAGGTTTTTACCATTCCAGTGACGAGGGAGCTTCTTGCCATCCATGTCGGCAAGCTTGTAAGACCCTCCTTTGTGAGACTCAAGGATGGTGTAGGGGCCTTCCCATTTTGGTCCTAGCTTTCCTTGATTTTCTTTCTTGCTTGCATCATTGTTTCTGAGGACCAGGTCTCCTGGCTTGAAGCGTTCATGCTTGACCTTGGCATTGTAATAAGACTCCATTTTTTGCTTGTATTTGGCTTCTCTTATCGCTGCCGAGTCTCTTGCTTCTTCCAGCAGGTCAAGGTTGAGTGAGGTTTCGTGCTCATTAGCCTGGATGTCGACATGAAGTGTTCTGGGTGTGGTAACCCCAATCTCAGCAGGTATGACTGCTTCAGATCCAAAGGTGAGGCTGTAGGGTGTCTTCTTGTTACTTGTCTTTTCGGTGGTTCGGATTGCCCAAAGAACACTTGGCAGTTCTTCCAACCAGTTTCCGCCTTGACGACCCAGCCTGGCCTTGATCCCTTCAACCACACTCCTGTTCATCCTTTCAACCTGCCCGTTGGATTGAGGGTATGCCACAGAGCTGAAGACTTGTGTGATCCGATACCCTTTACACCAAGCACTGAACGGTTTTTCTGCAAACTGTTTGCCGTTGTCTGTGACCAACACCCCGGGTAGGCCGTATCGACAAATGATGCTTTCCCACACGAAATCAATTATCTTCTTTCCGGATATTTTTCCTAACGGTTTTACTTCTGGCCATTTTGTGAAGTAATCAACAGCAACCAACAAGAACTTGACCCCTCCTTTGTCAGGTGGGAAGGGTCCAACAATATCCATTCCCCACTTGTGGAATGGCCATGCCGAAGTGATTGGAACCAAATCGTGTTTGGGGCTCTTTGGGACTGGTGCATGGATCTGACAGGCTTCACATTTCTTCAATTGTTCAGACGCATCACGATGCATAGTAGGCCAGAAGTAACCAAGGTTCATGAGTTTTGCCACCACTGATCTTGGACCGCAATGAGCTCCGCATATTCCTTCATGAACCTCTTTGATCAGGTACCTGCTTTGCTCAGGACCAACACATCGAAGCAAGGGAGCCAAGTAACCCTTTTTATAAAGTATGTCATCTTGAATTGTGTATTGCTTAGACTTGATCCGAATTCTTTCAGCTTCAACAGGATCTTGGGGTAGTTCACCTCTTTGTAGGAACTTTTCAAATGGAGTCATCCAACTTGGTTCATTTTCAGTAATGACGTCTTGAACCTCAATTTCAGTTATTGAAGGATGTTTGATCACTTCAACCAGCACCTTTTTTGTAAGATGAGCAAAGTTCAACGAATCAAGCTTGCTAAGAGCATCAGCTTTCTTGTTATGAGACCTTGGGACTTGTTTGATCTTGCAACACTGGAAGGTGTTCATGATTTCTTTGGCCTTCTCTCTATACTTTTTCATGTTAGGTTCTTTAGCAATGTAACTGTCATTCACCTGATTGGAAACAAGTAATGAGTCAGTGAACACTTGAAGCTTATGAACCATCATCTTTTTTGCAAGCTTGAGTCCTGCTATCAAGGCTTCATATTCTGCTTCGTTATTCGTTGTCTGAAATTCCAAACGAAGGGCATAGGTAAATTCTAATCCTTCGGGATTGATTAACACAAGGCCAGCCCCTGACCCTTCAACACTGGAAGCTCCATCAGTGTACAGCTTCCAGGCTTCAGGGTCAATAGGTTCGTCTATGGTTATGTTAACCTCAGCCAGTTCCACCTTTGGAATTTCAGCAATGAAGTCAGCAAGTACTTGTGCTTTGATTGCTTTTCTAGGGACGTAGGTGATTGTGTGTCCACCTAGTTCAACAGCCCATTTGGCTAGTCGTCCCGAAGTTTCAGGTCTTTCAAGCACATTCTTAATTGGTTGGTCTGTGACCACTTGTATGGGATGTGCTTGAAAGTACCTTCGAAGCCTTCTGGCTGTTTGCACTAAGGCTAAAGCCAATTTTTCCAAAGGAGGGTACTTGACCTCTGCTAACTTTAATGTTTTACTGAAGAAATAGACGGGTACCTGAGCTTTGTCTCTTTCTATAGTGAGAACAGCGCTGAAGGCTTCATCAGTAACTGAAAGATAGACAGAGATCATTTCCCCTGCTTCGGGTGTTGCAATGGCGGGAAGGGAAGCCAAATGGTGTTTCATACTGTTGAAGGCTTCCTCTGCTTCTTCCGTCCACCTGAAGTCTTTCTTATCGGTGCAACCTTTGAGGGTTTTGAAGAATGGTAGTGATTTTTCAGCTAGCTTCGAGACAAAACGCTTCAAGGCAGCAAGTTTACCATTCAAGCTTTCAACCTCTTTTTTAGTTTGAGGTGACTTCATGTTGAGGATGGCTCGAACCTTGCTTGGATTGGCCTTTATGCTTTGCTTCCCTACAACGTGACCCAAAAACTTTCCTTCTTCGAAACCAAAGGAACATTTAACAGGGTTTAGCTTCATGTTGATTTCTCTGAGTTTGTTGAAGGTCTCTTGTATGTCAGCAAGCATCTGATCTTCAGTTTTGCTTTTGATGACCAAATCATCAACGTAAGCTTCCATGTTCTTGCCAATCTGTAGGGAAAAAGTCTTGTCGACCAGCCTTTGATAGGTTGCACCTGCATTTTTTAAACCAAAGGGCATTTTTCTATAACAGAATATACCCTTGTCAGTATGGAAAGCAGTTTTTTCTTCGTCTTCCTCCTTCATTTGTATCTGGTGATAGCCTTTGTAGGCATCCAGAAAACACTTGAAGGGGAAGCCTGTAAGCGAGTCTATTTTCAGATCAACCTCAGGCAAAGGATAGCAATCCTTGGGGCAAGCTTTGTTGAGGTCTTTGAAGTCGATACACATCCTCCAAGAATCATCAGGTTTTCTAACCATCACAGGGTTTGCAACCCATGATTGATATTTCACCTCTCGAAGGATACCTGCTTCAACTAACTTGTCAACCTCTTGGCATGCAGCTTTGCTTCGTTCTGGGGCAAGACTTCTTTTCTTTTGGACAACTGGTTTGACATTGGAAGGGATTCTTAGTTCATGTTCGGCAATGTCTCGTGGGATCCCTGTCATGTCACTTGGACACCAGGCGAAGACGTCCATGTTATCTTTTAGTAACCCTTCAAGCCTAGCGAGAGTGTCACTAGGAAGGGCTGTGTTGACTCGTACCCTTTGGTCAGGATATCTGGGGTTGATGCTGAGACCAAGTTTGTTGTGGTCCTCGTCAATGGTCAGCACTGTAGTGGAGGGTTGGAGGGTTCCAACACCATCTTTGGTTGGGAACTTTGCACTCTTTCGGCTAATGGAGACAGTCATATCGAAGACTACTACCCCAGGCCTTCCAATGATAACGTCATAACTAGATGGCAGGTCCAAAACCACAAAGGTGAGTGGTTCAGTCCTTCGTAATTGACCATCAGAGAAGGTTACATCAAGTGTTAGTTCGCCCAAAGGCTTGATAGGTATATCAGCGATACCTTTTATGGCAGCTTCAGCAGGCCGTAGCATGGAGCGTTCTTCGAGGCTTAGATGGTTGAAATACTTGGCGAACATTATTTCAGTTGCAGCTCCAGTGTCTATGTAGGCCTTTTGTGTTTTGGTGGAACCTGTGAAGGCTTCAAGCACAAGTGGATCACAGTGCTTTTCTCCCTTAGTGTAGGGGAAGTAGATGCCTTGTCGTTCCCAGTCTTCCAATCTTTGCCTTTTACTTGGGGATTCATTCTCAACGAAGACCATGGCAACGTCTTTCTTCTTACCATCAGCCATGTTTTCTTTCACACCTTTGACCAGGTGGGCCAGTTCTCCAGACTTGACAGCTTCCTCGATCCTTTTCTTGAGTTGGAAGCAGTCGTTGGTGTGGTGTCCCTTCTCTTCGTGAAACTCACAGTACTGGCTTGAGTTCTCGTTTCTTTTACTTCTTGGTAAGGGACGAGGAGGTCTAAAGGTGTGCTTGACTTCTTCGGTTGCTAGAATTTCTTGAGGAGTTTTGGTGAGTGCTGTGAAATTGACATTCCTGTCTCTGCTTGGAGGGTTCCTGCTTTCAGACCTTCGTGACTCAGATCCTCTGGACCTTTTGTCATATGTGCCATAATTGCTCCTTTTTCGGGAAGGACTGTTGCTCCTCCAGCTGGAACCTCTTTTCCTTTGTTCCTTGATATCCACAGCCTCTTCTCCTCGAATGTGGGCTTCAGCTCTTTCTAAGGCCTCTTCAAGGGTTCTAGGGAGACTTTTGTTGAACTCCCTAGTTAAATACTTCGAGTTGATAGCATTCATGAACCCTGCAACCTTCATTTTTTCATCAGCACCAACATAAGTGAGGCCTTCTTTCTTGTATCTTTCAATGAAGCTCTTCAAGCTTTCATCATCTTTTTGTTTGATCTGGAAGATAACGGTCGCATCCTTGACACAACGTCTTTGTTGTGAGAAGTTGGCCAGAAACCCTTTACCGAGTTCATCGAAGGTTCGGATGCTTCCAGTTGCTAGACCGTTGAACCAGATTCGTGCAGATCCAACAAGGGTTTGCATGAACATCAAACAACATTCGGGGTCACCCCATTTTTCAATTCTGGCGGCTCCCGAGAAGATCTGGAGGTGGTCTTCTGGGTCATCAGTGCCGTCGTATGTTCTTATATGGGCTGGCATCTTCAGCTTGTTGGGAAAATCATAATCTGCAATCTCAGGTGAGAAGCAAGACAAGCTGTTTGGCTTATAGGGTTGGTTGACAGTACGTTCAACCCTGTTGTTGGCGACCCTTCCAGTGTTTCCTTGTTGTTCAGCGATGGCTTGGCTAATGAGCTGTTGCCAAGGGAAGTTAGCCATCATTTGAGATATCATGTAGGGCATAAGGTTGAAGCCTTGAATGCCTTCGGATACTACAGTGTTGGTAGCCACTGGGAGACTCATAGAGGCGCTTCTGGCCATGGGAAGTGAGGCCATAGCCTGCTCCCAGGAAGTAGCAGTAGGAGGTGGGACACTGGACACTGGTGACTGCAAGAGTTGGTCCAGAGTCAGCTCGTGTCCCAAAGGCATGCCAGTAGTGGCAGCTTGAGTGGTGAACAAGGGGAACGCAGTAGGACTGGACCTTGTTTCATGGTGAGAAGCAGTATAAGTGCTGCTGGGTCCAGCATTATTGCTTCCAGGTGACTGTCTGCGTCCATAGGTAGCAGTGAGAGGAGGAGGAGGTATAGGGGAGAGTGAGATCTCCTCTTCCTCGTCGTAATCCAGTCGGAGACGGATTCCCTTATCTCTTTCCCTCATAACGTACTGGTTCAGAAGAGACCTTAGCTGCAAGAAGTTTCTCTCTACTCCTTCAGGGGTAAGATCTATACGAGGTGGAGTTTGTGTGAGATCAGGGAGAGGAGACATTACCCCAGAACGAGTAGGAGGTGGAGTTTGCAGGTTTGCAGACGCTGTGTTAGCAGGTGGGGACTGGGTCCCAGTTGAAGTTCCTCCAGGAGTGGAAAAGGACACAGATCTGGCCGGAGAGGTTTGATCTGTGCCAGGGGAGATCTGGTTGACCTCCTCTGTAGACTCAGGGTCAGACATAGAGAGAGTCGGAGCTACTCAACTGATTTCAGATAAAGAAAATGGCGCAGCCCCACGGTGGGCGCCAACTTGTTGCTACAACAAATATCTGTCTAACAATGGTCCTGAGTCACAAGGGAGGTTCAAAGGTTCAAGGGATTCGATCTGCCAAACGCAGGTCGTGGTGTCCTTCTACGTTGCAAACGTAGAAGGAGGTTCAAGGCTTGGTTTATTTATTATGTATGCTTTTTGTTCCTGATCTGAGATAAACTCGAGATCAGAAGTGGAAGATCTTGGAACCTGAGTGAAGAGAGTTATTCTCCACACGTGAGGGACCAAGAGAATAATTTAGAGTGAGAAGTGAGTGATAGATTGAGTGTGTTGTAGATCTGATCTGGGCTTCTCTTTTATAGAGAAAGAATCTACTCAAAGAAGAAAGCATAAAACCTTGATCCTGATTGCAACAAAAGGACATGCCACAAAAGGTAAGAGAGTGCTATTGACCTGCGGTCTATGGGCTGATGTTACTCCATCAGTCCTGTTTGTTTGACTCGATGAAAGGGACGACGTGACAAGTCATTTTTTGACTTTGTGTCACCACCGGTTGTAGAACCCTTGTAGGCTCCAACCTTTCAAGCGTTTGTTCCATAATATTAGTTATTCGTTTTTCCTTTAAGCTACCCACGTCATCACATCCTTTTGGTCATTTTTTACATTTACCAGATCCTAGTTTTCACCAATTTTGACCGATATGTGCAAGAAGCACAACCTAAGGCGTTTTCTGCTTTCTCGTATGTCCCATGGCTCATGGGGCGCTTTTTATAACCAAGGTGACAAAATCTAAGTGATTAGTATTTTTTGTGCGTGTTCATTTGTGTAGGTGTGGGATGTTATTTCAAACGAAGAAGCGGTTGAGATTGTGTCGTCGACAGTTGACAAGTCAAAGTCTGCAAAACGACTGGTGGAGTGTGCAGCACATGCCTGGAAACGCAAGAGGAAAGGCATAGCGGTCGATGATGTCTCTGCTGTCTGTCTTTTCTTTCATAGCGGTTCCCCCTCATCGCGGCAAATTCAGCTTGTAGCTACTTCTAAATAAAACCTAAGTGAATATATATATGCAAGGTCTTTGTGATGGTGCATTATAGCATCTGATCCAATTTATGCAGTCTGTTTGTGTTTGTGATCCTTTGCATATATTGTGTTGAACATGCATGTATTTGGTCCATGGTGGATCAACGGCTTTTTGGATCGCATGAATAGTGGTGTTAGAACTTAGAATTAGGCCGTAGAATATGAATAATAATAAATCATTGTAAATTGTACATAACTTTATGGTCACGGTACACATCTGATCTATACTTTAAACTTGGTTTAGAGAGTGTGGAAATAGAAGTTAGAATCACGATCAAAGAAGTGGTGGTGGAGGTAAAAAAACGAGAAAAAGGCAATTTGGAGCAAAGTAATATCTATTGGGTTTCGGTGGTGCCAACTTTACTTTTATCAAAACGGGTTTGATATAATTGTTATTAATTAAATATATAATTAAGAAACGCAGCGGAATATTTATAAAATTTTAACACCAAAACTAACCGAACAGGATCTGGTTACAAAACATACAAACACGGTACAACATTATTAATCTACCAATGAGATAGATATACCTGAGTGGTTAATAATTAACCGTTTGAGACACCGAGATACAACGAACGAGTGCTAGAAACTAACACGAAACGAGCCAGGTGTGACTTGCGGAAGCGACCGGTGGTGTCCGATAGGCCGGTGGCAGCCTTGGCTGACAGCGGCAATGTGGGCTTTTAAAACTCACAAAACTAATAAAGAGTTGATTGATTTTGTTTCTTGCAGCAATATTTATTTACGTGGATCAGAGATATATGACCTACCATGTGATCATATGCATATATAATGATTAGTATCATTATTATATAATGATAAGGAAGTTGTTATTAGATAATAACCTCTTATTAGATAATTATAACATATTAGATAATGATGAAGTAATTATAATATAAATAATAAGGTTGATCATTATCTAATCACTTGTTTAATCTCTATCGGGTCTCTAAATTCAATACACCTAGATCAAATCCAAGACGCGATTTAAAGCCAATACACAATAAATAGGCCGCAACCCGTTTATTAACAAATAAACATTATATTATTTATAACCATTATAAATAATAAAACCCGTTTTATTGATTTATATAATTATTCTAGATAATTACATAAATAGATTTCGTCTCGTTAATTATTCGTAATTACCAGTTAATCAAGTTAAGTGGATTTAATGTTCGTTGCCCAAGGTGTAACTCTTACGGGTCACATCTCAGTCAGTAGCGTTAAGTTATCGAAACCGTACATATAAATCCAACAATCTCCCACTTGGACGGCATTCGATAAAATCCTCAACGCAGACAGTCAGCGGTGCTCTAGCTGCACATGGCTGCCCCCAACAAGGTATGACACTTTAAAGTCATTAACCAAAACATCTTGTTTTAGACAAGACAATAGACTTATGGTAATCGTTGTCATTCATCCTTTCTGTAAAAGACATCAATTGAATCAATGAGACATGGATTAAGTTCATTCTCATACGGTGTTCAATTATTATTGTTCTCGATCAAGATTCATAGTGGTCCAATCAAACACACAGTTAGTTTGGGTAAGGCCTTACACTTCACCAGTTTGAATCAACGAGGGCGCCACGATGTCTAACTGTTACATATCATGTAAGAGTACAGAATCCCTTATCGATTACATACAACTCCCACTGAACTTCAGAACTATTCCCAACTAAAGCCTTTATGACTGGCAGTTACGCGACAGCGGTTGACAGTAATCAAAGAATAATCCCTGGTAAACGAAAGTTCTAGTATGCATCTCAGGTCAGAGGATACTAAATGAGCATACCAATATCAAAACATCTTATGACTAAGATCCATGAAGATGATTTGAAGCGAGTTACATCCAACGTCATTCACAATGAGGTCTGTGAACTTGGAGTTAACTACTTGAGTCCAAGTTCAAAATAGTCTTAATTCAGAGTCGCTCCCACGAGTCTTATCGACTACGGATAATTTAGAATATAATATTCATGGATTAAACGTATTAAAATCGAACACAGTTATAAGATTCAGAATTATATTTAACTAGTAAATAAAACGAATTCAAAAGTATAACTGTTTAAATGTTCGTACATCCAAATACTAAATCAAAACATATGGCTAGCTAATCTAAGCCCTATAGCATCCCTGTTGTGTTAAAAGATCAAAGAATTTGGTTTTCTCAATATTGTGTTAAAGTTTCACCCTCTATGTGAGTAAAAGTTTCATATTGTTGAGCCAATATTTCTCTGATGTTGGCTATCACCTCAGCAGTTCCTGCAAACTGCTCTTTTAGGCAATCCCACAGCTCTTTGGCACTTTCACAATGTAAAAGGCCAGCATATATTTCGTTTGGGAGAGCCATAGCCAACATGGAGAAAGCTTTTGCATCAAGCTCAAACTTTTGGAAATCTTCCTCCGTGTAGTCTTTTGGATCTTTTGGTCTTTCAGTCTTTCCCTCTGGATCAGTTATCATTGGTTTGTGAGGTCCAAAGACTACAGACCTCCAACATCCAGTATTAGTTTGGGAAATAGTGTGTGCCAACCTTTTAGACCATATGTTATATTCATTTCTGACTAACATAGGAGGTTTGTTGGCAGATCCAGTATTGTAGGGGTCCATTTTTAAGAAGTTTGAATTTGTCAATGCTTCTTTAAAGTGATGGATGAAAAAGTGAGCCTTTTATCCTTTATTGAATATCAATAAGAGCCTGTGTCTGAATCTTCAATTTGTTAGATTGATTATGATCAGATTAACCAGATGCTCTAATACCAATTGTTGGATCAGTGGCTTAGTTTATGAACACTTATGTGTATCAGTTTTAAGTATGAGTTAATAAGCAGCGGAATAACAAGTGTTCAAAGGTTTAAAAGATCACTTTTAAGAAGAGTTATTACTCCCCCTTGACTGAATAATAAATGAGAAACAATAAAACAGTTCAAGTATAAAGCAGTAAGACAGTTTATGTTTCTCAGATGTGAAATGGAGTTATAAGTTCAAAGCCCGAAGGATTTCAATTTAGATCAAAGATATTACACAAAATCACATGTCTAAAATAGATGAACAAACTCATCTATTTATAGACCAATGTACTAAACCATTGTCTGAAGTAATCTAAGATATTTAACAAAGATATTATGCTAAGATAGGCTTACAACAGCCTGTACATTGAAACTTGAAATCTAGACTTTAACAAAACAATATAATAATAAAACTGCTGATCTTCAGTCGGTTAGAAGCTTCTGAACTCAAAGTGCTGATGAGTGACAAACTGCTGATGAGTAGTTTGTCTTCAGTAGTTCTTCAGTGAAATGTCTGGTTAGACTTCAGAACTTCTGATGAGTAACTCTTCAGTACTTTGCAGATTTGTTCTTCAGTACTTCTTCATTTGTTCTTCAGCAGTTGTTTCCATACTTAAGCAGAATATGATTTGGACTAAGGTTATCAAAAGGTGGTTTCTTCAATCCTCTTTGTCCCAACAATCTCCCCCTGGATTGATGAAGCCAAAACCTTATCCAATCTTTATTTCTGATCTTTTCTCTCTTCTAATATCCTCCAGATTTCTGCTGTCATCCGGGTAGTAAGAGTACATCTTTGTTGCTCAGTGAGAGGTCCAAGTTCAGGTGTAAGATGTTGAATTGTAAGAAGGTCTTTGGAAGATAAAACACTCAACTCATTTGAGTTTTTGTAGACCTTACTTGAACGATCTCTCCTGGTCACAAGTACTGAGTTGGAATCAGTAAAGGACCACTTAATGATGTTTACCTTTGACCTGTCAAAGTCAGAGGCATAGGAAACCAAGCCTGTTTCCTTAGGTTGACCTGAGGATGATTGAGGAATGTCTTCAATTTCAGTGACTCTCAGGTGAGATTCTTGACTACCTTGAAGTTCAGCACCACTTTGAATAGGCATGTTGGGCAAGTGATGCTCTGTTACAACTCTTGTGTGTGTCTTCTCTTGAATGGATTGTTGTAACTGATAAGCATAAGTAGCCTTGTCTCTGAATTGTGTTAAGAGGGGTTTCTCTTCTACATCAAAATCACCATGCACTAACTGATCTCCTTCCAAGAGTATCATCTTGAAATCAGTCTTCACTATGGGTTCACCCTCTGCTTTTCTTTTTGTGGCAGGCTTCCTTAGTGCACCAGAAGATCTCCTTATGATAGAAGTTGGTTGGACTTCTGGAGTTTCAAATCTTTCTGGCTCTGCAGCTTTGCTGGCCTTGTACTTCTTGTAAGTCTCATAGAGTGTTTGTTCTTTCCATTTGGAGACTGAGGCCTTTGAACCATAGCCATTTGCCACTAACTCTTCTATTATCTCAGCTCTTTTGGCTTTCCTCTCATTTTCTGTTGCTAGTCTATTAGATAGCATCTGAGCTCTTCTTGTCAGTTCTTGTGTTGAGAGTCTTTTGAGAGCCACTTGTTTAGATTTGGAGTTCTTGGTTATGAATGTTATAAGCTGTGCCCTTTTGTCTTCTTCTGCAACAGCTTCAAGTGCTCTCTCTTCAGCCTCAAGCTCATCAAGTTTTTCTTGATACTTGATTAACCTTTCTTGATAGTTCAGATCATCTCTAGTCTCTAGGCTGTTCCATACTTTGTCTTCTTTTTCCTTCTTTGCAGCCTCTTTCAAACTCTTCTCCAATAGTTCTTTAGATATGGAAATGGGAGTAGGGTTTAAAACAGTTGTGGAAGTTGTTGTAGGCAAAGGAATGGAAGCAGGTTCTCTATCAGGTGCCTTAGAAACTTCTGATGTTGGTTTTGGAGATGAAACTGCTGATGGTTTGTCTGTCTTCACAACTTCTGAAGGATTGTCTTCAGTAGTTTGATAAGTCTCTTCTGCAGTTTTCTCTTGTGCCTTAGATAATGTGAACTCTTTTGCTACTTCTTTTCCTGGTCTTTGTTTTGGCATTTCAGCTTCAGGATCAGGATTTGGAGATGTTGTAGCAACTTCAGTTTCAGGTTCCTTAGTCTTCTCCCCCTTTTTGGCTTCATCCACTTCTGGAAGCCTCAATGAGTGAGAAGTTGCAGCAGACAACCTTGCCAGTTGATCTTGAGTTTGATCCATCTTTTTGTTCAACTCAGCAAGTCTTGAATTTATCAACCCAAACTGGTTGTTAGCCTTTAACTCCCAAGCAGTTGTGAATGGTTTGAGTTGATCAATGATAATTTGTTTCATTGCCTGGAACAGGGGACCATCTGGGCTGCATAGTTGGTTCAGGTCTATGCCAGTGAGCCCAGAGAATTGGGTAGGTTGTTTTTGTGAAGGGGGGCTTTTTGGGTGATCCTCAGATTTCTCTGAAGATGCCACTTGTGGGGATTTTTGGGCTAAGTGGTCTTTAACCTGATCTTTGGTGACCAGCTTCTTGAGCTTGGATACCTTAGATGCAGGACCTTCAATCTCAACCGTCAATTCTGTTTGTGGAATGTTTGATTCATCATCCAAGCTAATGGAATCATCTGAATCCCTGATAGTGTCCTCAGAGAGGGCAAGATCAGTTAAATCATGAGCTAGTCCCAAACTAGTAGTCTCATGAACCTCTTTGTCTTGGAACTGAGGTTTTCCTACTTCAGGCCTTAGGCCTTCATCAGTAGTTGCCAAATTTGAGGTCTTAGCAATGTTACTACTGTCCTCAGGTTCACCACTGGGTGATAAGTGAGTAGTAGCAGCCTCAAAAGTACCAAGAGTTTCTAAGTTTGGGCTTATAAACTCTGGTCCATCCTCATCTCCCTGGTTTAGGCTAATAAGGTCCACATCCATGTCAAGTGGAGAAGGCATCTCCCCAATTTGATGTGTTGCTGGGGGAGTGACATGTGTTGGATGGGATCCTTTTAGTCCTGAGAGAAGTTGGGCTATTTCTATTGTTGTGTGGGAAGGTTCAGGTTCAGTAGTTGTAATGGGTAGGTGTTCAGAAGATGGAATTGGTTCTGGTTCTGCTTCAGCAGTTTCAAAGGTTGGGTCAACAGTTACAGGTTTCTTAAATCTTTTTCTTTGGAAAATCACTGTAACTGGTTTTCTTTTAGGAGGTGGAGAAGGAGTGTGCTGAGAGGATGTTTCAGCCACATCCTTATCAAGTGCAGATTGCACATCAGCAGTTTCAGGTTTCTCCACTTCCTGAACTGTCTTTTTCAAGGGTTTGGTTTGTTTTTGTTTTTGTTGTTTAGGCTTTTTGGTTTTCTTTTTGGGTTTGGAAGATGTGGGTTCCTTGGGGATGGGTTGTTCTTCCCCTTGGTCATCTTCTAGCATAAGTGCTGGTTTGTTGTGCCTAGAGAATACTTGTGAGGTTAATGGGTTTAAAGTTGTTGCTTCACCCTCAAGTACTCCCTCTCCAAGCTCTTTTATTATGCATTGCATAACAAATCTTGGGTACAACAAAAACTTCTTTTTATCATTTTCATGGTGTAAAACCAGTTCATTGAAAAACAGTTTTGATGCCTTAAAAGGTATTTCATTTATGATTAAATGAAAGATTGGTTGAAAAGTAGAAGGCATCTGATCAATAGACCTAATTTTTGGACTTAAGCACATAGTTATATAATGAAAAAGCAGTTTATATTGTGGGTCAAAATATTTCTTATAAACTGTTGCTTGTGCTAAAGTACCTTGATAACCACATTCTGTCATGGTTAGATGGATGTCTAAGGTTGGAATATGTTCAGGAGCATCAGAATCCTCCAAACCAAGCCTGATGCTTAGTGTTTCTGGTGATATGGCCATCAGTTTCCCTTTTATAGAAGATTTGAGGGAGATCACTTGATTATTAACTGTCACCGTCTCTGTGTTTGCCCAGAACTCATTAAGAGTTTCTTCATGAATGGGTGGATCGATGGTGAAAGCTTCATAATACTGGGATTTCATGATGAGATCAATGATTTCATCATACTGGGACCAGGCTTCATCTTTCACAAAGTAGCCTCTTTGATTATGTCCCTGTTTTAACACGAGAGCCATTGCTTGTTTGATCGAACAGTATTTTTAGGTTAAAGAAGGGGTTTTGCTTTTGATTTGAGAGAGAGAGAGGGAATTTTGCTTTTTGAATGGATAAGTGTTTGAAAAAGGTATTTATCAGAAGTTTTTAACCGACTAGGTCAAACTTCTGATGAGTGAAAAGTCTGTTTTACCCTTTTTAATGAAACTGCTGATGAAGAAGGTTTCTTCATCAGTGGTTTTGGTCATCTCTTCAGCAGTTTCAACTGCTGATGCAAATGACTTTTAAAACACTTAACTAACTTCTGATTCTTATCAGTAGTTATATCCATTTTGAAAATATCCCATTTTTGATGTTCATCAGTAGTTTTCAAAAATTGTTCATCAGTACTTTCTCTTTCTTAAATTGTGGTCTTCAGAGGTTTTGTGACAGATAAGTATGTAAGTGAAAATAAAATTTGTGCAGACTTAAAAAGTGAAACACTTACAGACTTTCTTCCAAGTTTAACATCCCAAGCATGGATACTAACCTCTGAAAAGTTGTTGAATCAAGGGGTTTGGTGAAAATGTCAGCTATTTGATTAGCTGTTGTGACATGCTTCACCTCAATCTTGCCTTTTTCATAGCAATCTCTTATGAAATGATACCTGATTTCAATGTGTTTAGTCTTTGAAAACTGAACAGGATTTTGAATGATGCTAATGGCAGATTTGCTGTCTACTAAAAGTGGAGTCTTGGTCTCTTTGATTCCATAATCAAGCAGTTGATATTGGAGCCATTGTATCTGTGAAGTACAGCTTGCAGCAGCAATGTATTCAGCTTCAGCTGTTGAAGTTGCCACAGAAGTTTGTTTCTTTGATTGCCAGGACACCAGACAGTTTCCTAAGAATTGACAACCACCAGATGTTGATTTTGTTGACATCTTGCACCCTGCATAGTCACTATCTGAAAAAGCAGTTAACTTGGTATTGCTTGAAGCAGGATACCAAATTCCTAAAGTAGGAGTTCCTTTCAGATATCTGAAGATTCTTTTGACTGCAATTAGGTGTGATTCTCTTGGTGCAGATTGGTATCTAGCACAGACACAAGTTGAAAACATGATATCTGGTCTAGAAGCAGTTAAATACAAAAGAGAACCTATCATACATCTATACATGGTTTGATCAATATGTTTCCCTTGATCATCTGGTTCAACTTGTGTGATTGGTGTCATGGGAGTGGAACATGTTTTACAGTCTTGTAAAGAAAATTTGTTCAATAATTCTTTAACATATTTTGATTGATGTATAAATGTTCCATTTGATTGTTGCTTGATTTGCAGTCCCAAAAAGTACTGCAATTCTCCCATTGTACTCATTTCAAATTTTGATTGCATGAGTTTCTTAAAATCTTCACACAGTTTTGAGTTTGTTGAACCAAATATGATATCATCAACATAGATTTGAACAAGTAAGACATGATTTCCAACATGTTTTATGAAAAGAGTTTTATCAATGGATCCTCTTGAGAAGTGATTCTTCAGTAAAAAGTTTGAAAGTGTTTCATACCAGGCTCTTGGAGCCTGTTTTAGCCCATAAAGAGCTTTGTCAAGTCTGTAAACCCAATCTGGATGAGAAGGATCCTCAAACCCTGGAGGTTGACAGACATACACTTCCTCTTTTATTTTTCCATACAAAAATGCACTTTTGACATCCATTTGATAAACTTTAATGTTGTTGGAAATTGCATAAGCTAAAAATAACCTGATAGCTTCAAGTCTTGCAACTGGTGCAAAGGTTTCATCATAATCAATTCCTTCCTCTTGGGAATAACCTTGTACCACCAATCTTGCTTTGTTCTTGATGATCATACCAGCCTCATCTGATTTGTTTCTGAAGACCCATCTTGTTCCAATTGGTTGCTTATCTTCAGGTAAGGGACAGATTTCCCAAACCTGTTGTTTCTTGAATTGAAGCAATTCTTCTTGCATTGCTTGCATCCAATTGTTGTCTTTGAGGGCTTCTTGATACTTCTTTGGTTCCAACTGGGAGATGAAAGCTGAGAATAAGCAAAAGTTGGAAAGCTGGTTTCTTGTGAGTACCCCTGATGCAATATCACCCATGATTTGATCCAATGGATGATCTTTATGTTCAATCAGTTGTTGTAAACCTGTACTGGATGATGGCTCTACAGAATCTTCAAATAAACCACTAAGATTGATAATATCTGGTTCAGCTGTTATTTGAACTTCGGGAGTTTTAGGTTCAGCTGAATCAGTAGTTTCAAAATGTTCATCAGTAGTTCCTGAAGTTGAAGCTATTGAAACTTCTGAAGGTTTGATAGTTGATCTTCTGACTGTGTTTGGAGTCCATGGTGCAGGACTATCATCTTCAAATCCTTGAAAACCATTTTGAGGAGGTTTGGATGATTCAACAGTCTTTTCAGGTCCGAAATGAAAGTTGTCAAGATCAAATAATTCAGCAGGATTTGCTGGAATAAGAGTGTGTTTTGATTCATTGAACTTGACATTCAGTGTTTCTTCTACTATCTTGGTTCTTGAATTGAAAACTTTGTAAGCTTTTCTCAAAGGAGAATAACCAAGAAAATAACCTGTATCAACTTTTGCAGCAAATTTTGAGATAGAGTCTTTAATGTTGAGGATAAAACATTGACACCCAAAAGCCCTGAAGAAGGAGATAAGGGGCTTTATGCCATGAAGAATTTCATAGGTAGTCTTGGTATGTCTCTTGTTGATAAGAACTCTATTCTGAACATAACATGTGTAGTCCCAAAAACACTAGATCTTAAGTGTGCACAAGATTGTTATCAACTAGAAACACCTATTTGTTAGGTGTTTTAGTTGATTAATCAAGACAAGCAAAGAACTAGATGAAGATTGTAAGAACCGACACACAAGAAACATAAACAGATGATTCCATTAAAGATTCAGCAGTGAACAACCATGGATTTTACAGATAAGTTCGCACCTTTAACTTGTGCTCTCAAAAGATAATAACAAAAACCCTAACCCTAGCTGCACACAAGAGGTTCTATTTATAGGCAGCCTGATGGGCCTGCGCACTTAAGCTTAAGTGCGCAGGGCCCGTCCATTAAGTTCGCAGTCTAGGGTTTTCCACTATAACTTTACCATAATTACATACTAGACCCTCCAACTATAACTATCAACTAAACATGATCAAACCTGGTAACTGTGGTCTCATACTAACCCAACAATACTCCCCCTAGACCACAGCTACCAGTTCTACAAAATCAGTCTATCTCCACATCACTCGACTCCCCCTCTTCTCTTGCTTGATGTGCCGGGAGTGCTTGAACTATGCTTTCTTCAACAGTTGGTTCTTCAATGTGTGGGTCTTCAGCATGTGGTTCTTCAGCTTGTGGTTCCTGAATGAATAACTCAGCGAGATCCACAGTTGCTGGATCTGGCTGAGTTTCTGGGGCTGAACTTGAAGAGACTGGTGGGGCTTGAGTAGGCTCAATCTCAGGATCAGCTGTTGCTGCAGAAGTCTGTGTTTGTACCTCTGGAATGACTTCAGCTTCTGATATCTTCACAGCAGCAGCAGCTTTTGCTCTGTCATCTCTAGCTTTGTCAGCTGCATTGATCCTAGCCACTAAATCAATCAATTCTTGCTTTCTTTTCAAAGCTCGTTCCACCGCCCTTCTGAACAGAATAGCCTCTTCAAACAGCACGTTACCAGCACCCACGTTGATCTGGTTCCCAAAAAGAGTAGTCAAATCAGAGGGATTTAGAGCAAACACATCTACTGGGTCAACTATCCTCAACGCCTCTGAATCGTCTTTTAGTTTGATCACGGCTTCACCAGTTCGGCTGTCATAAAACCACTTCTTGAACTCTGTCAGAATCACAGGAAGCTCTGGACGGATGGGAACCCTAGTGACAACCTGGGGAGGGTCTATCACGTAGGTTATCATTCCCCGTCCGGTGGCTGGATCTATTCTTTTCTTGGACATTCTTCGTCTCGGCTTCTGTGGTTTCCAGTTCTTGAAGTCAGATGCACACTCATCCTCTATAAAGACAGAAACGGAGTCAGCTGTGGTATCCTGAGAATGGTTGATGAAAGGTGTTCTGCACATCTCCCTAATATCCCATCTTGGGAGAGTCTTCAGGTTCGGTCTGCCCTTGAAGTACTGAATCACACCTCCTCTTTGTTTCACAAAGAACAGTCTTTTAAACCCATCATAACCCCAACAGATAACTCTTTCTTGGTGAGATGCACGAGTGTGGTGGATGTTCTGGTGCAAAGCAGGAATGGTGATTGGTCTTCTTGGAAACCAGCTTGATCTCTCAGGGTCCAATCTGTACCCATCATCCATCTCATAAACTGTGTTTTCTCCCGCACCCATTTCTACAAACGTCTCCGGCATCTCATCCTCACTTATCTCGTCAACATCACTTTCTTCCTCCTTTCTTTCTTTCTCTTTTTCCTCTTCCATGAATTTCCCGAAATCAAACGCTTCATCAAAAGTCATTCTTGGAGCATCTGTACCCTGATTCTTTAAATCTTGAAGCATATCAAACATCTTCATTTGCACCTCTGTCTGAAACTTGATCAGATAACGCTGATCCTTAACCACCTTTTCAAGACTTCTATTTTTGTGCTTCAGTTTCTTCAGCTTCTTCCTCAATTCTTGATTGTTATAGATCTGATTCTTCAACATGCAAATTTCCTTTGCTGCATTCTTTCCCACTTCCTTAGACAGTGTCTCATATAATTCTTGATGCATTGGTTTTCGACGCGGTGCACCAGGAACAGATGAGGATGGTACAGACTGTTTCTTCACTGGAGGCTTGGGAATGGGAGGTCTTTCAGTGGAAGGCCCAGGCCTGGCAGTGGAGGGCCCTGGCCTGTCAGTGGAAGGCCCAGGCTGACTCTCCACACCAAACATGGATTCCAGTATCTCTTCATTCTCCAGATCCTCTTCTGTCATAACACGTGGCCTTTCAGACTCAGGCAACTGTTCTCTCCTTCTTCTTCTTCTCTCTGCCTTTGCTAGTTCAGCATTTTGTCTGGCAGCTTCAGCCATCTCAAGTTCCTCAGGAGTCAATGATTCTCTCCCTTGCTGCAATAAACCTGTAGGCCTGTTTCTTTTAGTTGGCCTTTGAGGATCAGATGCCACCCTTTTTCCAACAGTTCTTTCTCTGGTAACTTCTTCTGCAGTATGCTGAGGTACTGTAGTAGCAGGTTCAGAAGGAGCAGGTTCAGAAGGTTCGGGTCCTGTTGTAGTTGGTTGTCGAGCTCTATCAGCAGCTTGTTTTCTTCTCTTGATCTCATTGTATAGCTTCATTATGACAGGATACCGTTGAGCAGCATACATACTTTCAAGCAGGGGTTCCCAGTCAGGTGTGTTGCACTCAGTGAAGAATCGTGCACCTTTGGCGAAATTGTATTTATCACCAAGGGGCAGATCCTCATGTTGTGAGTTGATCATCATCTGAACGAATCTGGGATACATCGTCCACTTTTTCTTTTCAGCTTCAGCATTCTTCACCATACAGTCAAACACCAATCCAGACAGATTGAATGGTTCATTCTTGCAGACTTTAATCATAGCAGTTGCCCAGTCAGGACTGAGTGCATTGTAGCCACCTTTTCTGTGACACAGAGACATCAGAAATACGTGACAAATAAGCTTCCAATCTCTGGTTAGCTGGCTCTTCTTGATATCACCCCTTGCGTCAAAATCTCCTTTGTATCCAAAATTCTTGAACTCTTGATGAATTTCAGCTTTTGGTAGAGATCTAACAGTTGCTGGCCGATCTTGAAATCTCAGAACACTTCGTACTGTATCTTCTGTAATGACTACGGCCTTGTTCCTCACTGTGGCTTTAATCCTCTTGACGCGTGCCACGACCTCTACTTTAGCAGATCGCCAGAAATCTTCGATGTGCGAGCTGTAGACTTGAACGTTCTGCTCTACAGCATATCCAATTCTGCTTCTTCTGATCCAAGCAACAACGTCTCGAAACTTTGTATCATCAGTCTCAAGAATCATCGGTTGGTTGTGCATTCCTCTTGGATCCCATTCAAGAGCCATCTGTGTGGGACATGTGCACGAAAAGTAAGTTAGAACTTTGGATTTTGAATTGACTAATGACAGACATCTTCATTTACTTTGACGGACGACGTACTTAGACTAGGTTTGATTTTAAGTTGGTTTCACGTGTGTGATTCATTTTATGGATTAGATTTTCTAGTGTATATGATATGTTTCGTCTTTCATTTTAATAGTCATTTGAGTCCAGTTATGGTTTACGGATTAATGAGTCAGGGTACGCAGTCCGGTCAAGTATCATGAACAGTCAAGTCAATTGTCATAATTTTGGTCCATCATTAAGTTCACACAATTCTTAAGTTCGCAGCCCGAGTCAAGTGCATCTGAGTGCTTAGCCTTGACTGTGTACTTGTTGCTTCGTACGCAGTCAGTTTGCCTTTTTGAACACGAGGAAATCAAGTGCGCAGTCAAGTGACTCGGGCATGGTAACGGCTTGGGAGAAGTCATCAAGTCTGTGTACTAGTCTAGTACGCAGACACTTAAACTTCCGTTTAAGATTTTAAGTCCACACATTTGGTACGCAGTCATTTAGGGTTTTTGATCACTTGAATCACATGATGCAAGTGCGCAGTCATATGAAACAAGTACGCTATTATTCAAAATTTTAAGTGCGCAGTTCATCAAATCCCTAAATCTTCAAACGATTTTACTGATTTCAAGCATACATCCTGTAGATACAACGAAGATCTTGTTAGAATCCACAACCTACCTTATAAATTTACACAAATATATAGAGAGGAGTAGATAAAAACGGATCAACAGTGGTGGTACAACGGTGGTTTGGTGGTGGTTGGATGAACTAGTTGGATGAAACCGGTGGTTCGATGGTGGTATAAAGATGAAGACGGTGGTGGTTAAAGATTAGGGTTTTTTTTTGAATTTTTTGGATAAAAAGTTAAAACAAAAATTTACTGCAGTATTTATAGGGAAAGAAGTTTGGGCCGCGTACTTAACTTAAGTTCGCAGGCCCAAAAGCCCAATCAAGTACGCAGGCCCAATTCACAAGAAAATAGCCTTTAAACCAAAGATCTGGGTTTAGAGATCAACCGTTTCTCACCTTTTGCATCAAGATCATACCAGTCATACCTGCCAGACCACATTTCAACTTTCCGTTGGATAGCTGCAGCTCAAGAAAAACTGTCGGTATATTTGTCCACTTAAATCCATGCCTCTCGTCTTTCAACATACTTTATGTGATGATCTTTATCATGTTTTGGTAATATTGGCGACATGTTAATGGACCCCACTTGTGCCAGGTGTAAGCCTACCAATCCTCAAGGTTTATTGAGATATAATGATGAGAGCTTCAGGTCTATGTTTCCATAAGCAGAGAAGATGATCATTATGTCAATCAGATGATGAGAGCTTCAGGTCTATGTTCCCATAAGCAGAGAAGATGATCATCTGATTGCTTTGTGAGCTATCTATATGTTTGCACGTCACTAACATTGCGTGTCTTTTGTTGCTCATTTTGATTTAATAGCCCCGCTTTGGTAGCTTGCACTCTTAGGTGTCTTTTGGTTGCTTATGCACAAAATTTTCTGTGTCTTTTGATCTCTCAACCTATGTATGACCGGACTCAGCTTGTGCAGACCTGAAACACAGTGGGAATCCAGTACCTCGTGTAGACCTTTTAGTTTGTCATCTATAGCAGTTTACTCAATTCCAGGCTGAATCTACCGACATGTCGTTGCTTGAAGCCACAACGTCCTCTGGGTCCTATTCACATGCTGACAAATATGATTAGTCCCTATCATTTCTTGATTGTTTTGAAAAAGTTTTTAAAACTTGCAATTTTAGGGATCTACCGGTTTATTTCTCCCCCAAAAATCTTTATTTTATTTTAAACATAAGATTTTTTTTTATAGTTTATTACAAGGTTTTTTTTTTTTTTTTTTTAATCATTCAAAGTTGATCATCTCTAACCATGTTACCAACTGACGAAAACGGGTTTTGTCGAAAGCTTTGGTAAAGATATCTGCCTTTTGATCAGCAGTATCTATAGGCAACACCTGTATGTACCCCTTGTCGTGCGCATCGCGAATTGAATGAATCCGAATTTCAATATGTTTAGTTTTCGAATGATCAATTGGATTCTTCACGATGTCACGACAAGCATCATTGTCAATGTAGATAGGGGTTCTCATGATATTCAAACCGTAATCCAACAGCTGATTTTGAATCCACAACACTTGACAGCAACAACTGGATGCGGCTGTGTACTCAACTTGAGCGGTAGATATAGACACAGTGGTCTGCTTCTTGCTCTGCCATGACACGAGCCTGTTTCCCAGAAATTGACAGCCACCAGAGACAGACTTTTGGTCAATCCTGCAACCTGCATGATCACTATCAGAGTATGCAATTAAGTCAAAATTGTCACTCTTAGGATACCATAAACCAAGTTTTGGTGTTCCTTTGAGGTAGCGGAAGATTCTTTTTACTGCAGTTTCATGAGATTGCTTTGGATTTGACTGAAAGCGAGCACAGCATCCAACTGCCCACATGATGTCCGGTCTGCTGGCTGTAAGATACATCAAGGATCCAATCATAGAACGGTAAGTGTGCGGGTTCACAGAAGGGCCTTCAAGATCTGGTACAAGTGTTGTTTGTGCTGCAAAAGGAGTGTTGGACGGTTTGCAATCCGACAGGTTGTACTTTGCCAGAATGTCTCTTGTGTATTTTGCTTGATGGATGAGGATACCGTCTTCTTTCTGTTGGACTTTGAGACCTAAGAAAAATGATAGTTCTCCCATCATGCTCATTCAAATTGAGACTTCATAATGCTTTCAAATTCCCTGCACAAATTTTCGTCAGTTGAACCAAAGATAATATCATCAACATATATCTGAACAAGGATAGAATGTTTGTTGACTTCTTTGGTGAACAGGGTCATGTCGATCTTCCCTCTTGTGTATCCATTTTGTAACAGATATGAAGACAAGGTCTCATACCAAGCTCTAGGAGCTTGATGGAGACCGTAGAGAGCCTTGTCCAACTTGTAGTATCTGTTTGGATGATGAGGGTCTTCGAATCCTGGCGGTTGGCACACATAGACTTCTTCTTTGATCTTCCCATACAGGAAAGCGCTCTTCACGTCCATCTGAAAAACTTTAAAATTTTGATATGAAGCATATGCCAAGAAGATGCGTATGGCTTCAAGTCGAGCGACTGGAGCGAAGACTTCCTCATAATCAATCCCCTCCTGCTGACGAAATCCTTGAACAACCAGACGAGCTTTGTTCTTGATTACCACGCCACGTTCATCCATTTTGTTGCGAAAAACCCATCTCGTCCCAATAGGATATTTTCCCTCAGGCAGATCTACGAGCTCCCATACTTTGAGTTTTCTGAACTGAAATAGCTCTTCCTGCATGGCCTCTACCCAGCTTGCATCTCTAACTGCATCTTCTATGCTGAAAGGTACTGTTTGAGATAAGAATGCTGAGAGAGCGGTGTTGAGCTTGTCTGTCTGATTTCTTGTAAGAACACCCTCACTGATTGGTCCAATGACATTTTCAATTGGATGATTCTTAGAAGATTTGAATCCCATGTTGTCTTCTTCTTGCACTTGTAGAGGAAGGTTTGAAAGATGATCTCCATGTGCAGAAGAGCTGGATGGTTCATTTACAGACTGCTGATTTGATTGTGTTCCTTCATCATTTGTCGTGCTTTCAGGAGTGTTAGAGGTTTCAGCAGTAGTATCACCATTATTGATTTGAGGAACAATTGGATCAGCAACAAGAGGAGAAAAACGGGTGGTAAATGGTGCAACTTCGTCATCAGAAGAGTAGAGAATATTTCCAAAGGGAGATGAACTTGTAGCTTGATTTTCAGGAGCTTGATCTGCATGAGCTTGCTGTTCAGGAATGACAAAGTGATTGAACACAACATCCACATCAAAGAACCAGTCAGGACCGGTTCCAACATTACTAGAGTTGGATTCTTGCCAGTCAACATAAAAGGATTCCAGAACCATCTTGGTACGTTTGTTATATACTCGATAAGCCTTTTGACTAGACGAGTATCCAACAAAGAAACATTCGTCTCCAACAGCATCAAACTTCATGATATTCTCAAAGTTGTTTAGAAGAGTGCAGGAGCATCCAAACGGCCTGAAATAATCAATGAGAGGTTTTCTTTTGAAAAGCAATTCATAAGCTGTTTTCCCACGAGGCTTGACAATCAAGACCCTGTTAAGAACATAACAGGCGGTATTTACAGCTTCTGCCCAGAAGATGATCGGTAACTTAGAGTCAATGAGCATGGTTCTGGCAGCTTCAATAAGTGTACGATTCTTCCTTTCAGCTACTCCATTTTGCTGAGGAGTCCTTGTAGCACTGTATTGGAGATGAATTCCTTTCCCGCTGCAGAACGTCACAAAACTTTGGTTCTTGAATTCTGTTCCATGATCACTTCGGATGGATTTTACTTTTAATTTGATTATATTCTCGATCAAAGGAACGAACAGCATCAAGGTCTCAGCAGCCTCACTCTTGAATTCCAAGAAGTACACCCATGTGAAGCGAGAGAAGTCATCTGTAATCACCAAACAGTAAGACTTTTTACCCAAGCTTTTTACACTGATAGGACCAAAGAGATCCATATGTAATAATTGAAGTGGAGAGTCAATTGAGTTCACTGTTTTGGACTTATGCGATTTCTTATGTTGTTTGCCTTTAGCACATGCTAAACATTTTTCAGAAAAAGGAAATTCCTTAGAAGGAAGACCTCTGACTAGATTTAGTTTAGAAAGTTTGTTTATATTTTTAAAGTTAACATGACCTAATCGCCTGTGCCATAACAGTGACTCTGACTCGGATGCCTTTGACAGTAGACAAGTCATTGGTTGTTCAGACTTGGCATCCCTCATGTTTATCACATAAGTGTTATTTTGTCTGGGGGCTTTCAGCATGATCATGTCAGTGGGTGGTTTAAATCCTGGCTTCAGGAAGATGCATTCCATGTCGTTGAACAACACTGAGATTCCTTTGTCACAGACTTGTGATACACTCAACAGATTGTAGCACAGCTCTGGAACATAGTTGACGTCCTCAAGTGTCAGTGCGTCAGAGACTACATCTCCTATGCCAACGATCTTTCCACCCTTTTCGTTTCCAGCGAACGCTACAAACTCTCCATCAATGAACCGATAGTTCTTGAGGAGTTCTTTCAGTCCCGTCACGTGTCTTGAAGCGCCGCTGTCGACATGCCACAGATATCTCATAAGAGCTATCAGCCATTTTTGTAATTTATTCTGCACAGTCAAAAACAAAAGAGAAACAAAGCTAAACTAAAGAAAATCTATGTACAATGATGACTCTGCCTGATAATTAAGTGACTTTGGGAATCCAAGTCTGTTTGATCTTTCATCTGTCATGATTTTCTCCCAAAATTGACTCTTGTTTCTTCCAAATTGGTGTATTTTTAACAAAACTTTTTACGGTTTCTTGAAGATTTCTTAGTTGTTCCGAAAGAGAGTTTTGTGTTTTGACATCTTTTTGTGATTTAGGTTTTATGTGACAGTTTTTGACCACGTGACCCTCTTTTCCACATCTGAAGCATTTTGAATGCTTAGGCTTGATCTTAGGAGAAGATCTGGATGATGATGGTTGTGATGTTCTTTTCTTGATCTTGTTTGATCTTGAGCTTTCGCTTGAGCTTGATTCTTCCCTGTTGCTACTTGATTCTTCATTGGTGTCCAGATTATTTAAGCTGGAGCTGCTCTCTGTATCACTCAGTGATTCTTCAGAACTTGAGGTACCTGTTTCACTTTGTGATTCTTCAGAACCTGATACATCTGTGGATGAGGGCATAAATTCTGGGATTTCCTCAGTGAGAAATTTCCCAAACCTGTTACGCTTAAGTTCTGGCACAAACACAGATGGTTTGGGCACATGATTATCATCAGAGAATGCAGCATTAAGATCAACACACACAGGAATAACATTTTCAACACAAACATTAGATCGTTTGATAGGAGGCTTCCTATCATCGGGAGCCACAGCCCCTTTTAAATCAAGTTTAGAAATACAGTCATCCATCCTAGTTAAACTATTACAATCATCCACCCTAGGCAAACTATTACAGTCATCCGATTTAGTTAAAGTTTTACAGTCATCCAAAATAGAATTGTTTTTTGAATTTTCATTGTTCCAGATGAACCAATTCACTGTTGAGTAATTGGCACCCGGATGTCCTAAACCCACTGTCTGGCCACCACAACTTTCATCATCCTCCACCTGAGCCTGTTGGGTCACATCTGCATCGCTTTTACTTATGTTAGCATTTGACTCAGATTCATCACATTTATTTTCAAAAAGGTCATTTTTTGGATGAGGTGATGGAATGGGTATGTATTCACTTTGGCTCAAGGGCAAGAATAGAGATCTTTCGATTCCATTCTTATCCTTATACCCAATTCCATCCTTTACGAATGATTGTCTTCCACAATCGGTTATGTCAGCTTGAGCCTGTTTGCTCACATTCCATTTATCCACAACAATTTGAAGACGAGTTGTCTCATTTCTAGATTTCTCTAGTCTTGAGGTTAAATCATTTATCAGAAAATCTTTCTTAAGCACAAATTCTTTTAAAGTTTGCATTTCAGCTAGAGTTGCATTTAACTTTCGCTGATATGCCCACTCATTTTCTTTCATTTCAGAATTGATTTTACGAATATCATCCATTTCTCTTAAAACTCGTCTGTTGTGTGATAAACAGTATGCGACAGCTGTAGCACACCTAGGTGAGCACAATTTAGATTTAATTTCTAGAGGAATATTTACCATGTCTCTTTCCTCAGCTTTCTTAGAAGAACTTTTCACCTCTTCAGCGACTTTCTCTGATGAAGTCTTCTCAGCTATCAGCGCCTCCTCCCTTTTCTGATCATTCACCTTCTCATCAATTAACACACTCTTCAGTCCAGCATTCTTCTGCATTTCTCCTTTCAGAACCTCAGCAGATGACCCTTCAACAGAATTCACACCGTTAGAAGATTTGGTGCAGATTGTGGCCATCAGGGCTTTGTTAACTTCAACTTCTGCAGCAGCTGCCTCTTCTCCCCAGTCGAAATCTTCAACCACCAAAGCCTTCTGTGGTTCCTTATCGTTTCCTTCATTTCCATCGGTTATGGCCACCAACCTCTTCGCAGGCTTGATTTCAGCTTGGTTCAATGTGGGGCATTTGTAGTCCCAAAATACTAGATCTTAAGTGTGCACTAGATTGTTATCAACTAGAAACACCTATTTGTTAGGTGTTTTAGTTGATTAATCAAGACAAGTTAAAGAACTAGATGAAGATTATAAAGACCGACACACAAGAAACATAAAGACACGATTCCATTAAAGATTTCTGCTTTAAACAACCATGGATGATACAAGTTCGCACATTAGATAAGTTCGCACCTTTACTACTTGTGCTCTCAAAGATACATCAAAAACCCTAACCCTAGCTGCACAAATGAGCTTCTATTTATAGGAGAATTCTGAGGACTGCGAACTTAACATTAAGTTCGCAGTCTCCTCCTTTAAGTGCGCAGTCTAGGGTTTTTCCATTACAACTATGCTTTAACTACATATCTAACCCTCCAACTTTAACATATAACTAAACATGGTTAAACCTGGTAACTGTGGTCTCATATTAACCCAACAATACTCCCCCTAGACCACAGCTACCAGTGCTACACTATCAATCTATCTCGACATCACTCAACTCCCCCTCTTCTCTTGCTTGCTGTGCCGGGAGTGCTTGAACTATGCTTTCTTCAATGATTGGTTCTTCAGTATGAGGTGCTTCAGCATGTGTTTCTACAGTGGATGGCACTTCAGTGGGTGGCTCTTGAATGAATAACTCAGCTAGATCTACAGTTGTTTGATCTTGCTGAGTCTCTGGAGCTGTGCTTGGAGAGACTGGTGGTACTTGTGAAGGCTCAGGTTCAGGATCAACTGTTGCTGGAGAAGCTTGTGTTTGAACCTCTGGAGTAGCTTCAGCTTCTGATTTCTTTGCAGCAGCAGCAGCAGCAGCAGCTAGCGCTCTGTCATCTTTCGCTTTATCAGCTGCGTTGATCTTCGCCACCAGATCGATCAGTTCTTGCTTTCGCTTCAGCGCTCTTTCCACAGCCCTTCTAAACAAGACAGCTTCCTCAAATAACACATTACCAGCACCAACATTTATCTGATTAGCAAAGAGAGTAGTTAAATCAGATGGATTCAGAGCAAACACGTCCACTGGATCCACTATTCTCAATGCCTCTGTATCATTTCTCAGTTTGATTACGGCTTCACCGGTTCTGCTGTCATAAAACCACTTCTTGAAGTCTGCCAAAAGTACAGGAAGCTCTGGACGAATGGGAACCCTAGTGACGACATCTGGAGGGTCTATCACACAGGTTATCATTCCCCGTCCGGTTGCAGGATCAATTCTTTTCTTCGACATCCTTCGCCTCGGCTTCTGTGGCTTCCAGTTTTTGAAGTCACGTGCACATTCATCTTCAATAAACACAGACACCGAGTCAGCATTGGTACACCCAGAGTGGTTTAGAAAAGGTGTTCTGCACATCTCTCGAATGTCCCATCTTGGAAGGGTCTTCAGATTCGGTCGTCCCATGAAATACTGAATCACACCACCCCTTCGCTTCACAAAGAAAAGACGTTTAAACCCATCATATCCCCAGCAGATAACTCTTTCCTGATGAGATGCACGAGTATGGTGAATGGTCTGGTGCAACGCCGGAATGGTGATTGGTCTTCTTGGAAACCAACTTGCTCTCTCAGGATCCAATACGTACCCATCATCCATCTCATACACTGTGTTTTCCCCCGCACCGATTTCTACAAACGTTTCTGGCATCTCGTCTTCACTGATCTCATCTACATCGCTTTCCTCCTCTTTTCTTTCTTTCTCCTTTTCTTCTTCCATAAATTTCCCGAAATCAAACACTTCATCAAACGTCAATTTTGGAGCATCGGTACCCTGAGTCTTTAACTCCTGAAGCATATCAAACATCTTCATCTGTACCTCAGTCTGAAACTTTATCAGATAGCGCTGATCTTTAACCACCTTTTCAAGACTTCGGTTCTTGTGCTTCAACTTCTTTAGCTTCTTTCTCAACTCCTGATTATTATAGATCTGATCCTTCAACATACAGATTTCCTTGGCAGCATTCTTTCCCACTTCCTTAGATAACTTCTCATACAATTCTTGATGCACCGGTTTTTGACGAGATGCACCAGGAACAGACGAGGAAGGTACTGATTGTTTCTTTGCTGGAGGCTTGGGAATAGGAGGTCTTGCTGACGAAGGGCCAGGCCTGGCAGTAGAGGGCCCTGGCCTGTCAGTGGAAGGTCCAGGTTGACCCTCCGTACCAAACATTGACTCCAAAATCGCTTCATTTTCCTCATCTTCTTCTGTCATAACCCGTGGTCTTTCAGACTCGGGCAGCTGTTCTCTTCTCCTTCTTCTTTCTGCCTTTGCAATTTCAGCATTCTGTCTGGCAGCCTCAGCTATTTCAAGTTCCTCGGGAGTCAATGATTCTCTCCCTTCTTGTAGTAAACCAGTAGGCCTGTTTCTTTTGGTCGGCCTCTGAGGAACAGGATCAGATGCTGCTCTTTTACCAACACTTCTTTCTCGGGCAACTTCCTCAGCAGTGTGCTGAGGAACTGTAGTAGCAGGTACAGTAGGAGCAGGTTCAGTAGAAGCAGGTTCAGTAGGTTCAGGTTCGGTTGCAGTTGGTTGTTGATTTCTAGCAGCATATTGTCTTCTTCTTTTCATCTCACTGTACAGCTTCATAACAACTGGATAGCGTTGAGCAGAGTACATGCTTTCCAGCAGGGGTTCCCAATCAGGTGTGTTGCACTCAGTAAAGAATCGTGCACCTTTGGCAAAACCGTATTTATCACCAAGGGGCAGATCCTCATGCTGCGAGTTAATCATCATCTGAACAAACCGGGGATACATCGTCCACTTTTTCTTCTCAGCTTGAGCATTCCTCACCATACAATCAAATACCAATCCCGACAGATTAAAAGGCTCATTCTTGCAGACTTTAATCATGGCTGTTGCCCAGTCGGGACTGAGTGCATTATAACCCCCTTTTCGGTGACATAAAGACATCAGAAATACATGACAGATAAGCTTCCAATCTCTGGTTAAATGACTCTTTTTGATATCACCCCTTGCATCGAAGTCTCCTTTGTATCCGAAATTCAGGAACTCTTGATGAATCACAGTCTTCGGTAAAGATCTAACAGTTTCTGGTCGATCCTGAAATCTTAGAACATTTCTCACTGTGTCTTCTGTGATGATAACTGCCTTGTTCCTTACTGTGGCTTTAATTCTCTTGACACGAGCCACTGTTTCCACTCTAGCAGATCTCCAGAAGTCTTCAATGTGAGAACTGTAGACTTCAACTTGCTGCTCTACTGCATATCCGATCCTGCTTCTCCTGATCCATGCAACTACGTCCCGAAACTTTGAATCATCAGTTTCCAGAATTATCGCCTGGTTGTGCATTCCTCTAGGATCCCATTCAAGAGCCATCTGTTTTGGACACGTGCACGAAAATTAAGTTAGAATTTTGATTTTGAATTGACTAATTGACAGACACTTCATTTTCTTTGACGGACGACGTACTTAGACTCGGTTTAATTTTAAGTTGGTTTTACGTGTGTTATTTATTTTATGGATTAGATTTTAACGTGTATATGATTTGTTTCGTTTTCCATGTTAATAGTCATTTAAGTCCAGTTACGGTTTACAGATGAATCAGTCAAGTTACGTAGTCCGGTCAAATGTCCTGAAAAGTCAAGTCAATGGTCAAAATTTGTCCAATCTTAAGTTCACACAGACTAAGTTCGCAGCCAAATCAAGTGCGCATCTAAGTACTCAGCCTTGACTGAGTACTTGTTGCTTGGTACGCAGACATTGGTCATGGAAATCAAGTACGCAGTCTGATGACTTGGGCATGGTAACGACTTGGGAAGGGTGATCAGGTCTGCGTACTAGACTAGTACGCAGCCACCTAAACCTTCGTTTAGGATTTTAAGTTCACACCCAAGTTCGCAGTCACATTAGGGTTTTGATTCTTGAATCATATGAAGCAAGTGCGCATTCATATGAAACAAGTGCGCAGATCTTCAAGTTTTCAGGTACGCAGTTCATCAAAACCCCAACTGTCAACTGATTTTATCATTGTTTCAATCTCAGATCCTGTCAATACAACAATGAACTGGTTAGAATCTTTGAAATACCTTATAATAACACAATCAAACAGAAAAAGAACAGATGAAGTGGATCAATGGTGGGGTACAACGGTGGTTAGTGGTGGTTTCAATGAAGAACACGGTGGTTGGGAAGAGGAAGACGGCTGTGAGACGGTGGTGCAAAATTTAGGGTTTGTAAAAAAATTTTGGATAAAAAAGTTAAAACAGAGATTAACTGCGTATTTATAGGGATTAGGTTTGGGCCGCGTACTTGACATTTAAGTGCGCAGGCCCATGGGCCCAGTCAAGTACGCGAGCCCAGTTAAGAATTTTAAAGAATGCCTTTAAGTGCGCAGGCCCAATTAAGAATTTTAAAGAAGGCTTTTAAGTGCGCAGGCCCACAATCAGCAAAATAGCCTTTTTAACCAAAGATTTGAGTTTAGAGATCAACCGTTTCTCACCTTTTGCATCAAGATCATACTAGTCATACCTGCCAGACCACGTTTCAACTTTCCGTTGGATAGTTGCAGCCCAAGAAAAACTGTCGGTATATTTGTCCACTTAAATCCATGCCTCTCGTCTTTCAACATACTTTATATGATGATCTTTATCATGTTTTGGTAATATTGACGACATGTTAATGGACCCCACTTGTGCCAGGTGTAAGCCTACCAATCCTCAAGGTTTATTGAGATATAATGATGAGAGCTTCAGGTCTATGTTTCCATAAGCAGAGAAGATGATCATTATGTCAATCAGATGATGAGAGCTTCAGGTCTATGTTCCCATAAGCAGAGAAGATGATCATCTGATTGCTTTTTGAGCTATCTATATGTTTGCATGTCACTAACATTGCGTGTCTTTTGTTGCTCATTTTGATTTTAATAGCCCCGCTTTGGTAGCTTGCACTCTTAGGTGTCTTTTGATTGCTTATGCACAAAATTTTCTGTGTCTTTTGATCTCTCAACCTGTGTATGACCGGACTCAGCTTGTGCAAGCCTGAAGCACAGTGGGAATCCAGCACCTCGTGTAGACTTTTAGTTTGTCATCTTTTAGCAGTCTACTCAATTCCAGGCTGAATCTACCGACATGTCGTTGCTTGAAGCCACAACGTCCTCTGGGTCCTATTCACATGCTGACAAATATGATTAGTTTCTATCATTTCTTGATTGTTTTGAAAAAGTTTTTAAAACTTGCAAATTTGGGATTTACCGGTTTATTTCTCCCCCAAAAATCTTTATTTTATTTTAAAACATAAGATTTTTTCTATAATTTATTCACAAAGTAAAGTTTTTTTTTTTTTTTTTTTTAACATAAATTAAATCATTCAAAGTTGATCATTTCTAACCAAGTCACCAACTGACGAAAACGGGTTTTGTCGAAAGCTTTGGTAAAGATATCTGCCTTTTGATCAGCAGTATCGATAGGCAACACCTGTATGTACCCCTTGTCGTGCGCATCGCGAATTGAATGAATCCGAATTTCAATATGTTTAGTTTTTGAATGATCAATTGGATTCTTCACAATGTCACGACAAGCATCATTATCAATGTAGATTGGGGTTCTCATGATATTCAAACCGTAATCCAACAGCTGATTTTGGATCCACAACACTTGACAGCAACAACTGGATGCGGCTGTGTACTCAGCTTGAGCGGTAGATATAGACACAGTGGTCTGTTTCTTGCTCTGCCATGTCACGAGCCTGTTTCCAAGAAATTGACAGCCACCAGAGACAGACTTTCGGTCAATCCTGCAACCTGCATGATCACTATCAGAGTACGCAATTAGGTCAAAATTGTCACTCTTAGGATACCATAAACCAAGTTTTGGTGTTCCTTTGAGGTAGCGGAAGATTCTTTTGACTGCAGTCTCATGAGATTGTTTTGGGTTTGCCTTAAATAACATGGTAGAAGCTTGGCATTGGGTTTGCCTTAAATAACAAACTTTTTTCTGAGTTGCTTCAGGTTTGCTTCCTTTTCTTCATTTTTAACACAAAATATGAACTTCAAACTGAAAATAGATGAAAAAAATTAACTGATAAAGGTCATAGAAATTTTACCTTGGTTCTTGCCTCCCATTGAATTCTATACCTCCAACGCTTATTGTTTCTCTAATCTGGAATAAAAGTGAAGCAAAAAAGAACTAATATGTGTGTCTGTGTGTGTGTGTGTATATATATAGGTAAAGGTTCGGGTACAAAGGGTGATTTTTGTGAGAAGGGTAAGAAGTGTTTATAGCCCTTAGATCTAGAGATGGATGTGTGAGATTGGTTGATGGCAAAAATTTAATAAGGGTTATAAAGTTAATTGATTAATTAGTCGTAGTGGGGTATAATTGTCAAAACACAAAATAAAAATCAATCAATTAATTTAAATGGATCCGTGAAATTCAGATTCGTGTCAGGTCAACCCACCCTCGGAAAGTCACCCGTAACCCGTTCAGCAGCTAGTGTTAAAAAAGAGTTACTTGATAAAGCAAAAGCCAAACATTTCGACTAAAATGGCACCTTTACGTTTGATAGTTTAATTAAACTAGTGGTATTATCGTACGCGCGTTGCGCGACCATTGAATCTGTTGTATACCAATAACCATAAAAAAAACATACCTGCAATCATACATGAATACCAATAACCATACAAAAAACATACCCGCAATCATACATGAGAACGCACAAACATGAGAACAAAACAGAATTCAGCATATTACACAGAATTATGTATAAAAAAAAGTGTGTGATCATCAAAAATTGGTCGGTTTAATCGAACCTGTTTTGACCACAACTAAAAGAGTATACATCAAAACAAAATGAATGAGCTAGAAACCATACAACACCATCATATCACGATGATACTGACAACACTACACTTTGTCTGGCTTCTTGGTCAGATGTACACACAAGACCAGACCCATCATCTTCCTCCACTAACCTATCTGCCTCTACTCTCTCCTATTTCATATTTGGTTATCTAAATCCTAAAAACCATTAGCATTAAGAAGAATCAAACCAACCAATTAAGGGTTCTTCCTCATTCATGCCCTTGCATCTCATTCAACCTTTCACCATTTCAGTTCCTGCAATGGCATTCGCATTATACTGCTTATCGTGTGTCCAATATGCGATGTGTAGCATTACGATTGTGCTTCATCTGCGTCCAAATCACTCCCAGATCATGTATTACCTTTCATATGTTTAATCTTCAAATGAATTTCCAAATGATGATAGCCAATCAAGAAAATTTGAGCAGTTAAAGGAATCTCTATTGTAAAATACTCGAGCACTGTCAGTGTATTCTTCAGAAGATATTGTGTTTGTATACCTGCACAAACGCCAGGATTTCTTTATCATATTTCACAATTTAGTGATTGACAACCTAAATCCACGGTAATTAAGAAAAATAATATTCGACCTTTGATAAGATGAATCACTTTCTAAAGATATTTCAGGTAGGGATTCTTCATTGTTTTGAGCAGTTCCAATAGAAGAATTTCTATCGCGGAGAATGTTGTCATCATAAAGCATGTTCCCGACCGATAATGACCTTTTAATAAGCCTGCAACAAACGCACGTTTAGTCAGATTTCATTTGGAAGAAAGAATTTATATTCCTTTACTACATTCACTTAAAAATGATAAACTATCTTCCAATATCTTTATTTATTTGGTGATACAATATCACAAATAGTACCTAGTTCTTTCCACTGAAAAATTAGAACCTTGACTACCAACATTGTGATGTTAATCCGAATCCAATTCCCACAGTGCAGGTTTCCCAATTTTCTGGCTGATAGTGACCCAGGAACCTGTTTTGACATTGACCCAGCTCAAATTTATGTAGAACGACACAAGTAGATGTATGATTTTTAACAAAAAAAAAATCAGAGATTTAATTCACTTACAGATTAATGGCATCCTGCTTTTCAGCATCCATGTAAGCATTACTGCAGTAACGTTGCAGCCATCCATTGACCTCGTCTCTGAGAAAATATCTATATAGATAGATAGAACAAAACATTAACCCACTTAATCAGTTAATCACTAATTTAGTATGCAGTATAACAGTGCAAAGTTTAATATATACACTATACGGTGATCATATAAGCATAGTTGTCAACTCAAGATTCATGTACTGTAAATAAACCATAGATTTGCTTAACCCTTTCTAACGGCCTAACTGCATGTTAAGATAACCAACCTTTTTTAGGCTAGAAAATACCATCAAAATTTATAGATACAAGGTAACCTTTAAAAATTTTGATTGGATGTCAAAATGATGATGTGGCATGAAGGTAACTTTTGACCATGTTGACTTTTTTTTTCTAACAAGACTCTTAAAAACTATTTATCTTAGGTAAATTACCAAAATCAAGAAAATGGAACTTTGTTGAATTTTTTCTAGCGTAAAATAAGTTTTACTCGAAATAGAAATCAGACCAAAGAGTTTGAATTTGTAAACAAATTAAGATCAACCTTATGAGCAATGCAATTCAATCTCCCAGCAACCTCTCGTAACTGGTTGAAAGACAAGATTCAATACCACTCGAGGAAGACGAATCACCACTGCTTGAAATGCTTGACCCGCTTGAGCTGCTACTTGCATTGTCATTTCCATTACCTGCAGCTTGACCCTGTACACCTCCATCATCTTTCTCAATCTCCACATGTGGGAAGCTGCTTTCGGGCATCTCATCGCCAATATCAATTTCTTCTTCCCAACACTCACAAAACCAGCAATAACTAATCTAATTAAAATTTAGCACTGTTAGGAAAACATCAACCAATCACAGATCAATCCATAAAAAAAGGGACGGTCACAAAGCCTTACATATAACACATTTGTAGTCATTTAGTCGTTTAAAAAACGCTCATAATGTAATAATTACTTAAAAATTTAAAGAGGCGCCCCTTCAACACATATAACAAACTGAACCTACAATGAATAATCTTTCGTAGCCATATCAATGGCCATAAAATCTGTGTACACTTTACGTCACAATAGTAATCCATTCGGCATTGGTATAATTATTGTATATCGTAAGTAAATTAGTTTAGAGTATGAGATGTAGTTACCTTTGTCTTGGGGATTCTTGTTATCTTGGTTGATGGTTCCAACGCGTTGTTTTCTGTAGTAACATACCCGTTTACCAATCAAATCCAGTCACTAAAATCCTTGTTCATTTGCTAGAGCAATTTATTTTAATGTGAAGTTGCACATGAATTGTATCACATTATACCAGGTTATAGATCTAATTATGTCACTAAAATCCTTATTCATTTGCCAAATCAATTTATTTGAATGTGAAGTTGCACATGAATTATACCAAATTATATGAATATGTTCACACTGTTTCAACTCGTTTTAGGCTCCTCGTCGATGTAGTTTATTTTTAACAATTCATATGCATAAGGTTTTCTAAAACAACTTTAATAACTATGCAAATTTTCTAATTTACTAACCTGCATTATCCCTATGCCCTTATCTCATCTCCATATCAGTTTTTCATGTTCACTTTATGATTCAAAATATACGTATTAGAGTGTTTCACATATGAATAAACATATACAATTAAGTTACCTGATTTCTCCCCACTCCATTGACTATCCTCTCCACCATAGGTCCAGCAACCAGCAACGCTTTCGTCAACATCAACAACTACGACCACAAACTTGAAATAGAATAATTGAAAAGCATAAAAACTAATAATCAAATGAGCGAAAATGAGAACTCACCTACACAAAAGATGCATAATGCTTTCCTGATTACAATATCCAACATGTCCATTTCCTGCAACAATAAACCAAAAAAAATTCCTAAAAAAAGGTGTTCCCAAAATAAAAGAAGAACATGATGACTGAGATTCACATCAGTAAAGAGGAACTCGACTTGCATAAAAAACCATTTATCAATACCATAATGAGACCGTTGCTTTACTAACTGCCTGATATCGGCGTCTACCGCTGTCGTCTGACGCCAGCTTCTTCATCACTCATCATCGTCGGTACACAACAGCCAACACTTTCTAATGACCCAAAAAACGACACAAGAATTAGTTTTAAGTTCTAATCAGGAACCTGGAAAATGATCCGACTGTACCATACTCCTTCAACCAAAGCGGCCCGACCCGTTAAATGCTCTCATCACCTACACCTAGCTGCTATTCGGGTTCATTTTGTCGCTTATTCGTGTCTACTTCAATCTCCCATTGCCTAAGCGTATTGTGAGTTACACATACGGGCCGTAAAAGATCCGAACTGTTGCAACATGGATAGGTTACCAAGTAAGTGATATACATAAATCGGCATAACTGGTGCATTTCAGCAATAAATATGCAGCCTGGGTACATATCATGATGCAGGAAAATTCAATAATCCATTCATACGAGTTTACAAAAAATGTTATGATATAGAAATCACTAACACTAAAACAAAATTATCTAGGCACACCTTTGAATCTGATAAAAAAAACATATAAACAACTTAGTTAGTGCATCAAATTTTAAAAATTATAATATTGTAAACATTCTACACAGGATTCATGGAATTGCCATAACATTTCTCTTAAGAGACCTTTACTTTAACCACCAACATCCCCAAATACATGCATACTATAGCCAAGTAGATCACATAGATATAAAAAAACGTATTTCCCAATTTCCAAATCATAGACCAATTACACATAATCTAAAACCATACAAAGAAACTAATTACACATAGACTGAAAACATAACAAAACCAATTACACACAAAAGAAATAAACAAAGAAACAGAAAAAGTACCCGTCCTTTGATCAGAACAACTCTTAGATGCGGTGCAACTACCTCCTCAATGGTTGCCACTTGTAAGGACGGACGCAGTGGACACTTCAAGCGTTCCTTCTTCCTTGAAGAACTTAAGTTGCGGGACAGCCGAAAGCCTTCACATTTTTCCTTGTGCCCAGATTTCCAATGAGATCTTTGACATGATTTTGAGCTGAAACAAAGAATAGAAAAAATTAAAACTAAAATAAAGAAACAACACAACGTAACTAAAGAGTTGCAATATGGTCAGTGTTGAACCAGCCTACACTGGACTTTAGGGGTAAAATCTTGTATCTCGAATGAGACACCAAAAGTTATCCATATCCATAAAAAAATGTTGTTCATACTTCATATAGATGATGATCAATTTCATGGATTCAAATTCTCTACCCTAAAAAGCTACTGTTTTTTTAATCCGTATCTTAAATTATCGGATATCTTAAACAGGTCAAGAGAAAATACAACATCATCAAACCTACTCCACTATAACATCATCGTAATCCACCTAATATCCTACAACCACATCTCCGCATTACGACCTCCAAAAACATCAACAAACTATCTCATACACACACTGTACACACACGCAGACTGAGAATAAAAACATATATATATATATATATATATATATATATATATATATCTAAAGTCCGTAATAATAACTTTAACATATAAGATGTTATCATTGAAAAAGCTTAGGCATTTTAAATTTGCAAATATGTGAAAAAACACATATATCAACATCAGCTGAAAAACATTATTATAATACAACCCTGCAATTGTATTGCCATAAATCCCATCATACAAAGTCAATTAAATAAAAAGATGAAACTTTAAACCAAACTCATCAATAAAAAAAGAACCCAATACCAGATGTTGATATGACCGTTTATAACCACTATCGTCGCTGGATCGTCACTGGGAAAGAAAGAGGAGTCTTCCACCTGCCGGAACAAAATAGGCTCTTAAAAGGCCCAAAATGAAGGCTCAGATAAAGCATCTACAACCGGATTGTCTCCGGGAGACAAAGTGGAGTAACATACCAGATCTGACGGAACCCCAAGTGGAGAAGGCTCGATTCGAAGGCACTTCACTGCGTCTCTCTCGATCTGAAACGACGGGGTGGGTTTTGATGATGGTGGTTCGATGGGTTCAATGGTGGTGTTTTGCTGACGGATCGGTGATGGTGATGGCGATGGTGAACGGTGGTGGTTCATCTGTTCATGGTTTGTTCTGTGAGAGAAGAGAGAGAGAGAGACGTGTGTTTGCGTAGGGGTGAGAAGAGATTTAGAGAGAGAGAGTCAGATAAAAGTGAGAGGTGGAGGAGGTGGATGTGATACACGTGTTTATAAAAATGGCCCTTTCAAAACCTCAAGAATTGCAAACCTGCCATCAGATCACTGTTTAAATCCATTGCTTTTTTAATATATTGTAATTGTAACGTGGCAAGGTAGAAAGCATGTGAAAAGAATTGATAATCTCTGAATTCACATGAAGCTAAGAGAAGGTAGGTAGAAAGCATGTGAGAAGAAGAAAATACCATAACAATAATAATATATTCATGATGGTGATGATGGATGATTTCGATTCTAGATTTTTTTTAACATATTGTGTGTTTTATAATTTAGGTTGTTGTTGTTTAACTGATCGTATTAGATTAGTTGTGTTTTATGTTCATAAGTTGGATACTGTTGTGTTTTATATTCATAGGTTGGATATTGTTGTGTTTTCGATTGGGTTGGGTGTGTTATGTTTTATCATGATCATACTGTTGTGTTTTATATTCATAGGTTGGATACTGTTGTGTTTTATATTCATAGGTTGGATACTGTTGTGTTTTCGATTGGTTTGGGTGTGTTGTGTTTTATCATGATCATACTGTTGTGTTTTATGTTCATAGGTTGGGTGTGTTGTGTTTTATCATGATCATACTGTTGTGTTTTATATTCATAGGTTGGCTACTGTTGTGTTTTATATTTCATAGGTTGGATACTGTTGTGTTTTCGATTGGTTGAAAAATTGAAGAGAAGAGATAATCTTCCATAAATAATGGAAATGTAATTAAATGCACATTATAATTAATGGTTAAATTGACTAATCTACCCTTATTGCAAAATATTAATATTGCCACTTGTCACGTTTTCATGGCTTCTTACCCTTCTCACAAAACACATCTTTTGTACCCTAACCACCCTATATATATAGGGTGAGGTTCCTGTACAAAGGCCATATTTCGTGAGAAGTGTGAGAAGGATTAAAAAAATGATATATAGGCATCATTTTTTGAAGTTAGTCATGATGTTTTGGATTGTTTTGCCAAGAAAAACACCAAACATAACAATTAAAAACCGAAACCATTGTATTTTAGGCTTAAAACCTAAAAAACCATGCTAGGAACATTAAGCAATGTGTTTTAAGTGTTAACTAGTGTGTTTTAGTTGTTTTTTAAATTTAATGACTATGATACATTGCATTGTGCTTTAGATTGTTGTGTTTGGTGTTTTTCCAATTAAAACAACCTAAAATATCATTCCTAAATCCAAAACATGATGTCTACATATCAATTCTTAATCCTTCTCACACTTCTCACGAAATATGTCCTTCGTACAGGAACCTAAACCTATATATATATATATATAGGGTTATCTTGAGAACGCTAAATATCGCGAGAACCGTAAGAACAAATGAGAAAACCTATCAAAATCATTTTTTTTCAATACAAACCTATTTAGAATTCAAATATAACATTAAAAATGATTTTTCTTTCTAAGTTATTCATCTTTTCTTGCAAAAACACTCTAAAATTAACTTTTTACACATATGTAAATGAAACAGTTTACACATGTATAAAAGTGAATTTACACATGTGTATAAACAATTTATTTTCGTATACGTTTGAATTTTTACACGTAAATTGTGTTTTTGAGATTGTATTTTAGTAATAAAAATAAGTGTAAAACGAAGTTTTGAATTTGAATGGTTTTAGATGGCGTTCTCGCGGTTCGCACGAAATATATGTGTTCTCAAATTAACTTTCCCCTATATATATATATATATATATATATATATATATATATATATATATATATATATATATATATAAAGAGAGGGGTGGGGGAGTTGGCATCCTTATAACATCTTTAAGAGATATTAACAGGCCAAAGATGTTAACATACATGTTGAAATTGGTCGGTCAAGTAGATTAGAAGCATTTTTGTTAATAATTGGTGTAGCATATATGGTTTTTTACTTTTCTTCACTAAAAATACACTTTTGAGTTTTTTTTTTTTTACTATTTCCAAACTAATTATCATTTAAAAGTTTGTAATCCAAGACAATGATCGATTAGGCATTTTTTTGGTAATTGGAGTACGTTTCACTAGTGAAGATGAGTTGTTCACATAGACTGAATCATGAAGAACAAAGACTGGACTTGGATATATTTGAAATAATAATTTTCAGACAATGGAATTTCTTCTACCAAAGCAGATCAATAAAAAACTACACCAACCTTATATTTTCTAAACAAACTGGCAACCCTTTAACCAATACCTAATGAACGACACGTATATCATATCATCAATCTATCATAAAACGCCTAAAAATTAATCAACTAACAAAAGCTATAGAGCCTAATTTCACATAGTTATCATGATTAAAATTGAAAACAAAAATGATTGCGTTGAATAATATAAAAAAGGTGCTCCGGTTAGCTTGACTTTAACTCTAGGAAGACTTCCGTCACTATATTTTAAAGTTTTAAACTCATACAGGTTTAGCTGAGATAAGATTATTCAGTGTGGTAACATAAATTATTATCTTTCATCGTCATTATATGAAATTTGTTCAAAAATATTGTTATCTCGCGTGTTTATTTAGTTTGGGTGAGTTTTATTTTCATATAAAAGTTGATTATTTTCAAGGGGTATTTAGGGAAGAAAAGTGGTAAAATTTAGAAAATTGTAAAGAAACCTTAGGTATACCATCTTAACTTTAGATAATTTAAACATATTTGCCTATGTCTCATCTTTTATAATGTAGTATAGATAAACCTTTTCTTATTTATAAATATTAAAAGTGAAGAACTTGTGAGACGAAAACATTATGTAAACAAGTTTGCAATGAAAGAAGAATCACCACAAAATATGTGTGTTATCCGTCACTTTTCTTATGAAAGAAGAGTTATAGTGGTTTGGATGTGTGTGTTATCTAATTCCTTTCGTTGGATATTTTTCAAGAGTTTATCCGTCAAGAGTGCATTGACTATACTTTTTCTCTTTTTGGCCGTTTTGTTCATCTTGAACTCCTAAACCATATAACTGAAAATTAGAAACGAAGGATCAAATTGTGTCACTTGCATGTTCTACAACTTCTCACCAAATGAGGGATTTATCAACATCAAATTGAAAGTTATAGAAATGCAAAATCATGTATAAATGTCCTTCAAATGTTTGAGATGAATGGAAAACAAATGTGGAAAACCAAAAGGCAACGTAAAATGTTATTGTTGATGGTTTCGTTGACTTGGATTTTTACCACAATGATTTTGGTGAGGATGAAAAGTAGGATGAGATAATTGAGATATCAAATGTTCAAATAATTAGGAGTTGAGTAAATGTTGGTGGAGAAAATTAGAAAAAAACGAAGTCAAACGAGTATCAAAGATGCTTGCAACAAAGAGCTCCGAGGAAATGCGTTTAAAAAAAAGGGAGTTACAGGATTTGCAACATGTCTTCCTTTACAAAGTTCGCATAGGCAAAAGTTGCCTTTGAGAACCATTTTCTCTAGTAAAAAAAAGAAACTAAGATAAACTGGGCAAAAAAACATAAAGTGTGTAGTTAAAGCTAACAACTAGCTATTAAAGTGTAGTTTAACTTCTAGTTTATCGAGATGTGAAAGAAATTGGAGTACATCTGACCAAGTAGTTCAATTTTCAATCCATATATTTGGACTGACATTGAAGATAATAAGTAGTTGAGTTTTTAGGATGAGGACTTGTTATGGGATGATTGGATGAAGTAAGAAACCCAGAGCCAATACTTAACCGTTATGTTATCTTTAAGAGGTTTAGGGGTTGTTCTTGATGCTTCTATTAAATGGTACGTTTGAATCGGTTAGTATTAAGAGCATTCACATTCACAGTAGGTTATGCATATTTATGTGAAATAAGCCTCCATATTTTGATATGAGGTAGTAAATGGTTGTGAGTGAAGGATATAGAGAAGTTACTGTTCATCTTTATATTTGATATGAAACTGTTCATACTCCATAATTTTTTAATATTTTTGAAAGTGGTTGTGAGTAGAGGAGAGGGAAAAGGTAATGAATAAAGTATACAGTAAATATTATTTAAGTAAATATTATTTAAGCTAGTACTTAACTGTTAAGTTTCAAAATAATGTTGAATACCCATTTATCAATCAACCTATGTTCACACAACTAGCCAGTTACAGTACACCTCCTCAACTCACCACTACCACAAACTAATCAGGCCAAGTTATACGGCCAAATGCGTTTAACATAATTTATAAGGTCATACAGCTCCCACCCTTGTGGTGAAGTGGCATGAAAAATGATGAGTAGATCCTTAAACCCACCAGGTTATACTGATTTTCACTTTATGCCTTCAGGTAAATGGAAGTCAGGTTTTCTCAAGAACTAGTGGCTTGGTATGTTTTGGCTACCCAACGCTACTTGTGGGTGGACACCTAAGACGTGTCTTCATCCAAGGGCGTATGAGACGCTTTTGTAACTAATTGGTTAGTACCCTGGATAGTCGGTACACCGTTTGTTGTTGGCCGTTGAAAAATAATTATCTCAACTCAACTCGTCAATCACCTAGTTGATTTTAGTGTGTATGAAATATTGTATGTAACAACAATCCTGGGTATTATGGTCTTGAAGGTATCGATCAATTAGTTTACTGGTTACAACTCAGATCTTGTAAAACATAAAAAAAAGAGGTTTATACGTCTATTTCTACTTATTAAGGATAACGAAGGAAACATACATTACTTTCAATGAGTTTAATAAAAGTTTCTTTACTTTGAACAAAACATCAATCCAAACTCCAATTGACCAAAATTCGAGCACTAAAAGCATGACATTTGAAGTTTATACAAACCATAAAAAATGATTAGGATTAGTATTGGACGTGTTCAATGGGGTTGTTTGCTAATTAAAAACCATGTCCCTAATCCAAAAAAAAAAAAAAACTGGAAAACAAAACAAAAACAAAAACAGATGGTATGTTTAATATAAATAAATAAATAATAATAGAAATGTCATCCGATAACATTGAAGAACAACTCCATTGAGAAGGAGAAGCCTTAAGCAGAAGGGATGATCACAAAGAATATTGTTATAAGCACAAATAAAATCCTGAAAACATGGTTTCAATTGATTTACAGGAAGAACTTATGTGCTAGTGCTATTGCTATTATTTATTATTCAAATATACTAAAATAACATATACCAATTTACCTACAAGACGACGGCGCAGGCTGTGTGCGACTGTGCCCTAGAACATGATGATGTTCTGTGTTTATATAGAGATAATGTTACATAATGGGTCCCTAAGTTACTCGTCACTTTACAAACGTAACCTTCTAAAGTGAAAACGTTAAATAAAAGGTCCCTATCGTATTGGGCTGGCTAATTAACCAATAGGGATGGCAAAAAAACCCGAGCTCGACGGGTATACCTAAAACCCGAAGTATTTGGGACGGGTATACCCGATACCCGACGGGTATGGGACGGGTTTGGGATTGGAAAAAAAATATTTCGCGGGTATGGGACGGATATGGTATTAGACAATACCCGACCCAATTACCCGAAACTAAATACCCGTTTACCCGAAACATATACCCGCTAGTTTTTAAGTTTTATATATATTTTTCTTCACTTAATGTTCATTTTAACAGATTCATTATTGAAAAATTTATAGTTTTATGACATTATTATTTATATTAATATGCTACAAAATATAAAATTATTTCTTGAGATACATATTATAATATATATTTTTATTCTAAATAATTTAAATATTAGTATGGTGATGATCATAAGTATGTTATTTATTACAATTTAATATATTATAGATATCTAAAACATAAAACACCAAAAAAAGTAAAAATATATATACATGAAAATCCCAACGGGCATACCCGAAACCCGCGGGTATGCTCTATACCCGACGGGTAATACCCGCCAAAAACCCGACGGGTAATGGGACGGGTATGAGATGAGATTTTATAACCGGGTATGGGTATGGTATTAGCCAAACCCGACCCATACCCGACCCGTTGCCATCCCTATTAACCAACTATATATTTTTAATTTAATTTAACTATGTTTTTTTATCCGCGGGATACGGCGGCATCGTACACAGCATGGTAAATTATAGACTACAATCAACCACACTTGTGTTGGAAGTAAATTTACGTTGAAATGTAAAGCAATCTGAATGCATTCAATGTGTTAAATTTGGCCCAACTTGTTTCCAAATAAAATAGTGTACATACAATTTCGCGATGACATACACGGCATGATAAAGTATAGACTACATTTCAAGCGTTACGATAATGACATTAACATGATTTTGTTATAAGTTTGCAAAGCGGGTTCAATAAGGTTTTTAAATATAGGATGAAATTAACAATATTTGACCCAAGGTCCACCAAAATATTGCACCATGAAAATTGCAGTCATGCTTTTGTTTGTAATCTAATTACCGTAGATTTTATAAGAATATAAGAACTACCGGTTTCTCCCAAACTATCAAACCCACCCACATATAAATCCCAAAAACACTCCTTCACCACTCATTTCTTACACACAAACAAACACCCACACACCATTCTAGAGAGAGAGAGCCGAAATAGAGAAGGGGAGGTCCAAGGGGTTTCGGCCACCATCAACGGCGGAGTTCCGGAGAGCAACGGCTGAGAGCCGCCACAGATAGCGACGCATAAACACCTGAAGATGTAATTTCGGCTTGTCACCCGCGCTACACGCCAGGATGTTGTCATGAACAACGCCACGTCAGCAATGTCGTTGCCACTATAGCCACCTCCTTCACCACACCACACACCACAAAGTCGAGCAGCAGCGGCTTGTTTGACAGACGTCACCGGTGGCCGCCGTAGGTGGCGCCTGTGTTACGGTGTCGTTGCGAGGCGTGTGTGCCTCAACTTTTCTTAATGTTGTCGGCCGGTAAGGTCCCTCGGCGATGTTGATGAACAGGTTGTTTTTTCTTCTATTGGCTCTTTTGTTTCCATCGTCTATTGTGGCGGGGCAGCTATGACGGTTTAATTTGTATCCTCAAGCTAACTTTCTGCTGTACCTGGCGGCGCTATAACCGACCAAGCCTGATACTCGACTTAGGCAACCACCAAACCATCCTCACAATTCTGCTTATAGAGGTAGACCAACCTAGAGAAAGAAAGTAGCTCGGTGGAGGCGAGGTGGAATCGACGGAGACCCAACATAGAAAGAGCTGTAGAGAGACATCGACCTACGGAGTCTATCAGTGGAGATGAGAGGTTGGAATCAAAGGAGTGTGTGGGGAGCAAGGACATACTACATACGTAGAGAGAGAGAGAGAGAGAAAGGACCGTGAAGTTTAATGGCGCCATCATTAACGGACGTTAAAACACTACTGCAAACAATCTGATAAATGTGTGTGTGTGTGTGTGTATATATATAATTTATATAACTTCATGGCTGTGTAAGAGACTATTGTTTATGAACTTTCTAGTCTTTAAATTTTCTGGTGTCTGTTTTTTCCTTTGAGCTCGGATTGTTGATTTCTAACGATTACTTGAGAGACATACTTTTAATAATATGTTAGCTTTCGCTGATGAACACAGTGACAGGCACAAACACGTTGTCAAATAATAGAGATAACAAAACTTGATCATACGTTGTTAGCAATTTATACATTTGATCAGCTAGCAAAAGTGGTTTATAGCTTGTGCTTTTACTAAGCGTGCACACGATATTCCATGTTTTTTGTATGCCGAATAATTTGCGCTTTCTATATTAATATATAATTCGTATTGTCCTACATGCACAAATAGATCAAATATGCTTTCATAAACGTACTATATGCATCATAATGGTTTTCAAAGCTTGTGTCTCTTGAATATTTACCGATTTGCAAAAGACCAATCGATTTCTCGTACCAATTTACAGAAGAACGGGTGATGAAATTTCATAAAATTACTTGGATTTCTCGTATGAATTGTGAACCACTGTAAAATTAAACTATTTGTGGGTACTAAACAAATGAATAGTCGGATTAGACATAGAGATGATCAAGAAAGGATTTGGTCTGTATTTTATTTGATTAACCTGTATGTTGTATCTATTGGTTTTTGTTTGCGTATGCCTCTGTCTACATACTAATGTCTACATAATAATGACTAGTGGGTTTACCCGTGCGTTGCAGCGGGATCCACAAATGGGTAGTAATACAATATCATGATACTTAGTTTTTTTGCCGCAAGTTACGTAAAAAGAATAGAAATGTGCACACTATGTTTGAATAAGTATTCGTAGAAAGAAAAGAAATGTGCACCGCCATTTACAACTGATTGCAGTTCACCACAAAAACCACGTACTCATTATTGAACAAATCTTAATAAACCAAAGGTATGTTATTGTAACAGACCAATATGAACATAAACATCACTCTTGTGTAAGATGTCCGGTCATTGCATATCTACATAACCGTGCCATTGAAGACACCTTGCTAAATGATAAAGTTCATTTACATGACAAAAGCATGTAGAAATTAAAAGTTGTGATTTGTAAGTTTGTAATAGACTTACCCAACTTGACCCAACAGCTAAAAAATTGCCCAATGTAGCCAGTGAGCCGAACCATCCCGTCCACTTTGCCGCTTGGTAGACGCATATATATATATGAAAAAGGTTTATAATATAAGTATTATTATGGCAAAGTTTTTAAAATGCATACAAGTTTAGCTGAGTTAAGATTATTTATTGTGGTAACATAAATTATTATATTTCATCGCCATTATATGAAATTTGTTAAAAAATATTGCAATCCCGTGTGTTTATTTAGTTTGTGTGAATTCCATTTTTCATATAAAAGTTAATTATCTTCTAGAGGCATTTGGATAATTTGAACATATTTGTCCATACCTCCTTTATAATGTAGTATAGATTATAGATATAGATTATAGTTATAGATTATAGACTATAGATTATATATAGTATGTAATTAAAACCAAATAATGTCATATAAAATTTCAATGAATACAGATAATAGCAATAATTTAAATATATAAGAAAACATATATTTTTAAAACCAACAAAGTATATAAGTAAATACATTGTTTATGTGAAAGATGTTAATATTTTTTCATACACCATACATAGTAATTCCAATTTAAAAACATTTTTTTTTTAAAACATGATGTGTGGTCATATGTCACAAGTCCGTCTATACTACAATTGAAAACTATCTTTCTAAATAAACATAAAATATTGGTGGATATCATCGCAGCGGTGAAATCGTGTAGTTTTTTTGTGGTACAAACATAGACATAAGGATATTATAGATATAGATTAATGATAATTGAAGGTTATGATAAAAGAATGTGTACAAGTAGGTTTTTCATGAATGGTAGAAAAGAAAAAAATAACATGACATTTGGGTTTTAATCATGAAACTTTTCCTATGTCATCTTAAAATTCATGTAAAATGATATGTGAAGAGTGAAGGCAATGAATGTACAAGTAATAATGCATCAAGGGGTAATATGGGAAAGATTTATATGACATTATAGGTTTAAAACATGTGTCTTTTCAAATGTCATCTTAACTTTGAAAATTTGGACATATTTGCCCATATCTCCCCCTTTATAATGTAGTATAGATTTAATCCATTATTGTGAAGCCCAAATAGACAAGCCCAATTAGTACCCAATTAATCAATTAATAAAGATGCAACTAGGGGCAGCAATTATGACATGACCCGACTCGAACCCGACACGAAATCTAGGTCGACAAACATGACCTGTTTAAAAATTCGACCGGTTTAGGGTGGACATGTATAAAAAACGGGTCAGGTTAGGGTTGACCAGTAAGTTCGTTTAATTATTTAGAAATTTTTTCTTATTTATGTTTCCATTTTGTATGGTTAGTTATAATAATGTTAGTTTTGGCACATCATATTATTTACGTCTCACACTCATACACACCATTAAATATGTTGTTGATGGGCCGAAAAGAATTACACTACCCATGACTTGGAACTAGGGGCGGTGGTTTTCGCTCTCAAAATTTGGAGGCACTATCTCTATGGGACAAAGTGTACGATTTTCACTGATCACAAGAGCCTCCAGCACATATTTGATCAGAAGGAGCTGAACATGCGACAACGTCGATGGGTCGAGCTCCTGAATGATTATGACTGTGCCATCAAGTATCATCCAGGGAAGGCTAATGTAGTAGCAGATGCCCTGAGCCGTAAAGAAACAAAACCCAAACGAGTGCGAGCCTTACAACTTACCATACACTCTAATCTGCCTGATAAAATACGTGAAGCCCAGGGCGAGGCTTTGAAAGAGGAAAACATCGGGCTTGAAACCTTGCACGGTGCTGATAAGCACCTGGAACTGAGGACAGATGGCCTTCAGTACTTCATGTATCGAGTCTGGATTCCACGTTTTGGGGATCTCAGACAACTAGTGCTCGATGAGGCTCACACCTCTCGTTATTCGGTACATCCTGGTTTGGATAAAATGTACCAAGACCTCAAAACTCTTTACTGGTGGCCAAACATGAAAGCAGAGATAGCTACTTATGTTAGTAAGTGCCTGATATGTGCTAAGGTTAAGATTGAATATATCAGAAACCTTCAGGCTTGCTCCAGCAACCAGAAATCCCTATGTGGAAATGGGATGGAATTTCTATGGACTTTATCACAAAGCTCCCTAGAACGCCAAGTGGGCATAACATGATTTGGGTCATCGTCGATCGTTTGACCAAATCGACACATTTCCTCGCAATAAAGGAAACTGAAACGCTGGAAAGACTGGCCAACATCTATATCAAGGAGGTTGTCTCTAGGCATGGGGTGCCTACTTCTATCATATCGGATCGCGACGCGCGATTTACTTCCCATTTTCGGAAAACTCTCCAAGATGCTTTGGGGACTCGTTTAGACATGAACACAGCCTATCACCCTCAGACGGATGGACAGAGTGAACGTACCATCCAAACACCGGAAGATCTACTACGAGCATGCGTGGTGGACTTTGGAAACAGTTGGGACAAGCACTTGCCTTTGATTGAATTCTCTTATAACAATAGTTATCACATTTCGATTCAGTGTGCGCCTTTTCAGGCACTTTATGGACGAAAGTGTAGATATCCCATCTGCTGGACTGAAGTTGGGGATAGCCAACTGACAGGTCCCGAACTTGTGCACGAAACTTCTGAGAAGATAGTGCAAATCAGAAACCGGATGGCTACTGCTCGTGATCGACAGAAAAGCTACGCTGATAAGCGTAGAAAACCTTTGGAGTTCCAGGTTGGGGACAAGGTACTATTGAAGGTGTCCCCTTGGAAGGGTGTGATACGCTTCGGAAAACGGGGAAAATTGAACCCATGATACGTTGGACCATTTGAGATTGTCAAAAGGATTGGTCCAGTAGCTTACGAATTAAATCTGCCTGAGGAACTCAGTGGAGTACACAATGTATTCCATGTATCAAATCTGAAGAAGTGTCTATCGGTTCAACATTAGTAGTGCCACTAGAAGAGATCTAGGTGGACGAACAACTACGGTTCGTGGAAGAACCAGTGGAAATTCTTGAGCAGGGCGTCAAGAAACTCAGGAAAAGCACCATACCTATTGTTAAGGTGGGATGGAATTCCCGTCTAGGACCAGAATATACGTGGGAACGCTGGGATCAAATGCGGCTCAAATACCTACATCTCTTTACTGAACCTGAAATTGTACATAGATCAAACGCAGAACATAAAGCAGCTCTTTCAAAGTGAATTTCGGGGCGAAATTCCTTTCAACTTGGGGATGATGTGACATCCGGGAACCAAGCACACATTTTTCTAGCTGGCTTTATTGTTTACTTGTCGAATTTTGGGACGAAATTCTTTTCAACTTGGGGATGATGTGATACCCCGCATTTTCAGGTTAACACTTTTACTGAACTCTAGTTAACTTACATGTTCATACGTGGTTAAATACTTAACTAGGGTTAGTTAAGGAGGTCTAACATATGTTAGATGATGTTAACATATGTTATAACTAGGAAAATCCTTGTTTTGACACACACACGAGTCCCGTATCCCGAACGTTGGTGATTTGTCTGACATACATAATAATGCGTACAATTGAATTATGATGGATGTGAAGTTACATGCTTTTGTGGATTACATGTTTACGTAAATTACCGCTTGATTGATAGTTAATATGTAAATCATGCAAAATACGTGCACCTTATGATTAATATGTTATGAGATGATAAAAACAATGGTTTTTATGCAAGATAGGGTGGTTAATATTATTGGGTCCGGTATTGGGCTAAAACATGGTTAACGGGTCCGATTAGTGGACTAAAAGGGCCCTAAAACCTAATTGCTTGGGCAACAAGCCAAGCTTTCTTATAATTAGGAAAAAAAAAATATAAACCCTAACCCCCTACCCCCTTGCGCCGTAAACAACCCCCACCCCCTCTCACTCTCAATTTTCAACAAACATCAATCCTATTCATCTTTTCAAGCTAGTTTGGGTGTAATCTCTAGGCTTTGAGGACTCTTGCATTGAAAGGTATAATCTTTACATGTTTTATGATGATTAATAATGCTTGAAAAGTTTAAGAATCATAGATCATGCATATATATATATAATCGCATAACATGTGTTAGTAGGAGTTCTTGAATGTTCATTGTGATTTGATTATGATGATTGTTGTTAGTAATCATAATTAGGGTTTTTGTATGATAATATATGTGTTTAATCATGATATTATGGGTTATTCATGTATTAGAGTTTTTTTATGCATGATTAGGGTTTGTGAATAACTTGGGATGCAAGTTTCAGTTTATGGCAAATTCGTTAGGGTGTTTTGTAGGGTCTGTATTGTGATGTTAAATTGATTGTTTTGATGATTTCTTTGCATGATTGTAATGTACATGGTCTTAGATTTTCATAATGGGTAAAACCATCAGATTTAGACATCGTTTGAGTGGTTTTTGGAATTTTATTTGATTCGAGGTCATATCAGATTTTCGGAGTTGTAAATTGGGTCAACCTTAAACGATCATAACTTGAGTTTTACAAAGAGTTAGGTTATGAAATTTGGAAAGCAGGTCGACATTGGAATAATTTGGCTTTTCCAAGTGGATTCACCCCGTTTGGGTGAATACACAATTTTTGGGAGTTTTTCTACTAAACTGACCTGTTGTGAAATTTTTTTGGACGTAGCTGTGTTGTACGAATTTTAATAATTTTTTGTTTGGTTTTGACACAAAAAAATATGGGTTATCAACCAAATCCACATGAATATTCAGTAAAAATTTGGGATTTTAAATCGTTTGTATTTTAAATAATTCGTTTTTCACAGCACACAATCTGCCCTAAAAACGCAGATTGTGTAAGGGATCTTTATGTGACTATTTGGAGTCTTATATAGTATGTATCTGACATGAACTTGTATGGACACTTATATGAGATGTATTTGAGGTATAAAACTGATAATAATCACTATGATCACCAACGGGATTCGTAGGACTTACTTGTGCATGTAGAATCGCTAGGTGTCACATACACGGTTTTGAACTTTTAAACGTATTGGACAAACGGGTTATATGGTGTATTGGTTATGGACATATACTCACTTAGCGACATTTGTGATAGGGGGTCGGTAGCACATTACTATTAGTGGAATTTGGATTATTTGCTTGCAACCTAAGGTGAGTTTCACTACTTGTTCTCAAAAGCATGTGTCTCGGGGAGACAACTTACTTAACATTTTCTAGTCCGGTTTGTGACTACTTTTACACATCCCGGGTTTTGGGGTGCTAGGTTCACGGGGTGAACCTACTATTAATAATTTATGTTTATATCCTTGATGAACTAAGCCAACCCTATCATTCAAGTCCTTCTAAATACCGAATGAATTGCCGGGTGGGCAAGCGGGTTACTAGTTGATAGCGCTATTAGGTTTAACAAACCTCACATCGTGTTGGGAGCATGGGTGTGAACCATTAACTTAACACATATATCATTGTTGATGGGCAATGATGCAAGGCACTATACTCATTGTTGTGGGAACTCATTCATTAGCAGTTCGGTATTCACCGGTATTAGTTATCATGAGTGGGTTAGCTACCCCTGGCATATGAATTAGCTGTTTACTTGTTGTTACGTGGTCTGGGAGGCCAACGCTTTTACTTGTTGTTACGTGGTCTGGGAGGCCGACGCTTTTATTTGTTGTTACGTGGTCTGGGAGACCGACGCTTTTACCTGGTTACGTGGTTTTGGAAACCTACGCGTTTACTTACTCATTTACTTTACTTTGTGAACTCACCAATATTGTTTGTTGACCCACTATGTACATGCTTTTGCAGGTAGTTAGCTTCCGGTGTCACGATCAGGAAGCACTGCACGTTTCACTACATTTGGGGTCTTGGGCATACACCTAAATTACATATCATATTTTTACGTTTTCTTTCATATGGTTTTAATTTGGGCGCGTTGTTTTGCGCATGGTTTCTAAAAGGTTTAAATTTGGTTTACGCTTCCGCGGCTTAACTAAACTTCATTTTTGAAAACGAACTAAATGGTTTGGGCATTTAGGGTTCGTTCATATGACTTATAGCTATGGGATCCTGGTATGTCATGCGCCTCGCGGTAAAACCCCACAGTGGAAATTTGAGGGTGTGACAGATTGGTATCAGAGCAGGTTTTAGTGAACTAGAACTGCATGTTGAGTCTATTCTATAATCATCATAGCATAAGTATTAGTACACTCACAGCTTAAGTGCACAACTAGCTTTTAGCTACAAATATCTACAACACATGATTTCAGGAGATATGTTATCTCCTAGTTCTAAACCTGATTCTGAACACGTCATTGGTGGGGACCCAGGGTCACACCGGGTGGCGCATTACTGGGATTAGTATCCTAATAAACCTCATGGATGAGGAAACAACAATAGTACAGGGGAGAAAGCCCTTGCGAGCGTTGTGGCGCACGTACACAGGAAGCTGCACGATGCGCATGACGTGGTACCATTAAACCGAATCAAATTCGAAGAAAGTCAAATACTGAGACATATTCTTTTTGTTTTCACTGAGCAAGGAGACAATTAGTTTATGTTCCTTGTTATTTGACCTTTCTTACCCTCATTTGAAACTCAGACGAGACTGGGTTACTTATATAGAATTTTATTCTTACTCTAGTACATTTACGCCCAGTACGAGCGAGCGATTGTATGGCATGCAAATCCCTGTTTCTCATAAGTATATGGTAGATTCATGGGAACACATTAGATCGGGGCTTGTTACACACACTCTTGGGGAGTTATGTAAAGCCTGCGACGTAGTGCAACATCTCAAGGGAAGACGAAACCTACCAGTGACTGGCAGCCACGATTGGAGGGATACGTGGTGCAGCTGATCACTGAACTGACATACACAGGACCGGAGTTGGAGACTATACGCGGAGAGATCCATATAACACTGATACCCAAAAAGAAGGAAGAAGAAGGGATGGAAGGAAAACCTGAATAGGACGAACACATGGAAAGTGAGGATGAAGGCTCTACTATCTCGACAGAGCATGGCGAAGACTTGATCCTACCTTTCCTTACTTATCTTTCCTTTATTTTCTTTTCTTTTGTGAACTTAGATAAGACTGAGTTCTTATGAGCTACGATAGGGTGGTTGAGGCCCTCGCATCTTTCCAAGCTAGTAAAGATCTACGTTGCTAAATCATTCTTTTCCCTTGACTTTCGCATGTGAACTTCCTTATTCCTGGAACACACATGTTAGCGTATTGCCAAGGATTTTGTGGATTGTAAGCCTCAAAACTCCAGCCTGACTAAAGGAGGCTACTTTTTCTAACCCGTATCACAAGCAAATTGATCTTTACACCAAAAGGGTTGGTCCCACATATTCGTGGCATGGCTACTACAGTTCACCTATCCATAATCTGACAAATCTTTCACCGGGCTCGCAACCTCATTGACGAGCCTGTCAAGCATAGTACTTTTTCGAAACATGGTGCTTCATCTCCTGCCATTGGTGATAGCAAGAGAGCATTGGAAGGTGTGAGACATAAGTTTCTTCAAAAAGCAACAACCAGAATAACAACAACAACCTAAGAGGTGCTCGAGGAATAGCATGTGTAATTGGCTCGGGAGAAGCCAAGAGCGAAATCAATGTGTTGTCAAGTATGACCTATGAAAGACAATGTTGCTATTGTTCCTTTCGATTCTGGTGCGAATATCAGCTTTGTGTTTTCTTTTAAAACTGAGCAAACACCTAGGAATAGTTCCTACTCATCTTGATACCACACATTCTATAGAGTTAGCTGATGGGAAACCTGTTGAGGTAACCCACATCCACCGTAACTATAAAGCTCGAGCTGGATGGGCAAATATTTGCCATCGATCTCATACCTATCACCCTAGAAAGTTTTGATCTCGTGGTTGGCATGGACTGGCTGTCCAAGCAACGTGCTGAAATTCTCTGTCAGGAGAAGATTGTTTGTATTCCACTCCCTAGTGGAGAACTGTTATCTATTCAGGGTGATCGTGGTGGTGCCATGGTGGGCATCATTTCCTTCTTGAAAGCCCAGAAGTGTATTCGAAAGGGCTTTCTAGCCATTCTGGCAAACATTTCTGATACTCGAGCTGAAGTTGAAACAAAAATTGAGGTCATCCCAGTAGTTCGAGATTTCCCAGATGTATTCCCAGAGGAACTACCTGGACTTCCACCTGTTCGGCAAGTGGAGTTTCAAATAGATCTTGCACCTGGAGCGGCCCTAGTTGCACGCGCACCATATCGCTTAGCACCAGGATAACTTCAAGAACTATCTACCCAACTCCAAGAGCTGTTGGATAGGGGTTTTATTAGGCCTAGTTCTTCACCTTGGGGAGCCCGAGTCCTGTTTGTTAAGAAAAAGGATGGGAGTTTTTGCATGTGTATTGACTACCGGGAGTTGAACAAGGTGACGGTTAAGAACCACTACCCTTTTGTAAGACCCTAACCCGTAATCACGTGTTTAACGTCTAATCTTACGAGTTTTGACCTTACGTAAACCACTCCCGATTAAAAGTTGATATTTATTATAAACTCAAACCATTAAGATCAAATACATATTTGATTCCCACAATTTTTTTTTTACATTTTAATAGTTAAAACATACTCTAAGATTTTGGGTTTAAATGGGAGTTCTTTGAATTCTAATGCGGAAGCTTGGTAAGTGATCGGGTGTGTTCGGCTCTTATCGCGAATTGATCCTTGCTCCAGGACTTCCTTCACGTGTTTACCTAGCACCATTACACAAAGAATGGTTAGTGGGTTGTCAATGATACATTTAAACTAGTACGATAGTCGTTACACATTGAAACAAAACGAACCAGGCCAAACGGCCCTTTATCAGGAGAACATACTGCTGCAACTTTTGCGCAGCAGCTGTTTGGATCGCTTTTACCCCTTCTAAAACCCAAAATCCGACTTCGATTCTCAAATAAGAATTGTTCTATGATCCGAGAGCTTTCCAGGCATATAAAGAACACCGTCTAACGATTTTTCTACAATTTTGTATGCAATTTTAAAATTCGTGCTGACAGGCTGTTCTCTGTGAGCGGCCGCGCGGTATCTGTGAGCGGCCGCTCACAGCTTCTGATCATTGTTTGGTGATTTTTAAGCATGGGAATCATGTCGCAACCGCATTTGATGATTTCCGAAGCCTAAGTATTGACTTGCCGACTAAATAAACCTTTGTTTGACTGAAATTATAGTCCTGTTCATGATGCTATGACCCGGTTCAAAGTTTTAAGTGTTTATGTTGATTTTTACCCATATCGACCCGTTAAGGCCTTGAATCAAACAAGGCACTTCTTGACCACACAAAATGCCTACTGATTAAGTTGTCAAGTCATTAGACACTTGATCAACAAAAGTGTTTATCCGATTTGTTTTATTATGATTTAGTTTCTTAGATTCAACCTTTAGAAATCTTTTAAATTCCCAAAATGCCCTTCATGGTCAAATATTTCAATTTAGCCATTCGTGGCGAAACTTCTTGTTTCAAATCCAATGTTTTTTACTCAATGAATTGTTTAAAAACCTCTAAGTCCTTCTGGACTTAGAGTTTCGTCCTTTCTCAAGTTTTCACTTGTTTAGTCAATTCTAAGCGCATTAGCGCGCATTTGACACAGTTATGAAAATAACTTACTTGATTGGCACCCACACTTCATGTGAGTACTTTTATTACCTATGTTGCTTCGCCCGAAGGCGTTTATTTGACTACGGACTTACCGGGTGGCCTTGACCAATATCCATACCTTGTGTTTATCCTCCATGATTCTTAACATCGAGCATGCACGCGCAAATGCATTTACCTATATGCTTTCTAAATAGACAACATTAATTTCTCGGAACTCAAATGACAATAACTTGCCATTTGACCCGTTTAACTTTATGAATCTTAATGCTTGGAATACAAGCATCAAGTGTTGGACTCACATGGTGGGGACATCACCATTTGACCCGTTTAGACTCATAGTTCATAATACTATGTTACCCAAGTTTTTATCTATGGTTCAAGTGACACAAACATGACCCATTTAACATCATGCTTAACGACTCCATTCAATTGATTTAATTTGGATTAAAACATCATTTCTCTCATATCTTTATTAGTTGACCCGTTTGATGGATTTCTCCATTTGGTCATAACTCATTATCTCAACTAAGGTCATAAACCACATTTTGTATTGAGTGCACATAAGGCGACCCACTTAATAGATTCTACCCCTTGGGGTTTATCTTTATCTCACACTTAAGATTTAAAACTAATGTTTATAACCATTAAGCTATGTTATAGTACATTGGTGTAAGTAAAACTTACCTTGCATCCATTCATGTTTCCATAGCATCCGCCTTGCATCCGTTTGACCCGTTTGCTCCCTCTTTGTTGTACCTAACTTGAGGATGAGTCAAACTTATTTATTAGAATACACAATATGGAATTATCCCAATATCCAAAGCATCATGTATTCACTCACACACCTAGCTCACCATGAGCTATTTGTTACATAGAGCATGCACTTGACTTAATTCATTAATTAGCTAACATCACATATAATTGTTACCTTTCACATGCTCCTTATTCTCTTAATTCACTAGTTTTCAAATGCTAGACGTTTCATCGAGCACTTGGTGTGCATCCACCCAACTACTTGATTTTCAAGAATCTAAGTTTAACCAAAATATAGCCATGTACCGAATTATTATCATAACAAGATATTTAGGCATTTCAACTAAATTTGATCATTATAATAACTCCTAAGAGTCACCAAAACTACTAACCATGTGTGGTTTCAACCTAGAGGTTAAAACCCCAATTTCATAAGTTAACATATTCATATGAACATAATCAAACACACATATTAAATGTGATTTGTAACCAAATTATACATGTTTAAGGCTCCCCGAGGCTAGGGCAACCTATATTAACCATCAATTCCACATTTTTATAAAACCCTAGAACCATCATCTTCAATATACCATGGATTTGGATGATTTAAAAAGGATCTACAGTTACCTTATGATGTTTAGAACCCTAGATGATCATGAATTCCATCATACATTTAGAAAAGCCATCGATTTTGGCATGATTTGGGGCTGAATTGGTGGAGGTTCATGTGTGTGTGTTTTTTATGGTGTGAAGAACGATTTTGAGTGTGTGTTATCACACATTTTCACTCTTAACCCCCATTTTATTCCAACTTTGCCTAGTTGTCCAGTTTAGCCCCTCCGGTTTAGTACAAGTAGGTAATCTTTACTAATTAAGTTAGTTTTCACAATATTCCCACGCGTGTTTGCAATTTACGGGACTTGTCAATGTCTCGTTTTATTATCCGCAAAATATTCCTTTTTGATAATGGGCTCAATATTGTATATATATTGATCCCACCTATTAGCGTACTAAACGAAACTGGTTTTCGGAGTGTTACACCTTTGCCTTGTATTGACAACTTATTCGACTAGCTTCAAGGGTCGAGTTTCTATTCCAAGATGGACTTGAGGTCAGGGTATCACCAGTTGAGAGTCCAAGAGGAGGATGTGGCGAAGACAGCATTTCGAGCTCATTATGGACATTATGAGTTTTTGGTAATGCCATTTGGGCTGACCAACGCACCAGCTGTGTTCATGGATCTTATGAACCGTGTGTGCAAGCCTTATTTGGACAAATTCTTCATAGTGTTCATAGATGACATCTTAATCTATTCCAAGAGCAGGGAAGAGCATGAGCAACACCTACGGCTGATCTCGGAACTCTTGAGAAATGAGCAGTTATATGCATAGTTCTCTAAATGTGACTTCTGGATTCGTGAGGTCCAATTCTTGGGGCATGTGGTTAACGAGGTAGGAATACATGTCGATCCTGCCAAGATTGATGCTATTAAAAAGTGGGAGGCTCGTAAGACTCCTACAGAGGTGCGACAGTTCCCTGGCGTTGCGGGATATTATCGCAGATTCATTGAGGGATTCTCTAAGATCGCTCAACCCCTCACTGCTTTGACGCAAAAGGAGATTACTTACAAGTGGGGAGATGCCCAAGAATCTGCTTTCCAATTGTTGATGACAAAACTTTGAAGTGCACCTATATTATCACTACCTGAGGGTACAGAGGACTTTGTGGTGTACTGTGATGCGTCTATCCAAGGTTTGGGGTGTGTACTGATGCAACGCGAAAAGGTGATCGCGTATGCTTCACGACAACTGAAGGTTCACGAAAAGAATTACACTACCCATGACTTGGAACAAAGGGCGGTGGTTTTCGCTCTCAAAATTTGGAGGCACTATCTCTATGGGACAAAGTGTACGATTTTCACTGATCACAAGAGCCTCCAGCACATATTTGATCAGAAGGAGCTGAACATGCGACAATGTCGATGGGTCGAGCTCCTGAATAATTATGACTGTGCCATCAAGTATCATCCAGGGAAGGCTAATGTAGTAGCAGATGCCCTGAGCCGTAAAGAAACAAAACCCAAACGAGTGCGAGCCTTACAACTTACGATACACTCTAATCTGCCTGATAAAATACGTGAAGCCCAGGGCGAGGCTTTGAAGGAGGAAAACATCGGGCTTGAAACCTTGCACAGTGCTGATAAGCACCTAGAACTGAGGACAGATGGCCTTCAATACTTCATGAATCGAGTCTGGATTCCACGTTTTGGAGATCTCAGACAACTAGTGCTCGATGAGGCTCACACCTCTCGTTATTATGTACATCCTGGTTTGGATAAAATGTACCAAGACCTCAAAACTCTTTACTGGTGGCCAAACATGAAAGCAGAGATAGCTACTTATGTTAGCAAGTTCCTCACATGTGCTAAGGTTAAGATTGAATATCAGAAACCTTCGGGCTTGCTCCAGCAACCAGAAATCCCTATGTGGAAATGGGATGGAATTTCTGTGGACTTTATCACAAAGCTTCATAGAATGCCAAGTGGGCATAACATGATTTGGGTCATCATCGATCGTTTGACCAAATCGGCACATTTCCTCGCAATAAAGGAAACGAAACGCTGAAAAGGCCGGCCAACATCTATATCAAGGAGGTTGTCTCTAGGCACGGGGTGCCTACTTCTATCATATCGGATCACGACGCGCGATTTACTTCCCATTTTTGGAAAACTCTCCAAGATGCTTTGGGGACTCGTTTAGACATGAGCACAGCCTATCACCCTCAGACGGATGGACAGAGTGAACGTACCATCCAAACACTGGAAGATCTACTACGAGTATGTGTGGTGGACTTTGGAAACAGTTGGGACAAGCACTTTCCTTTGATTGAATTCTCTTATAACAATAGTTATCACACTTCGATTCAGTGTGCGCCTTTTCAGGCACTTTATGGACGAAAGTGTAGATCTCCCATCTGCTGGACTGAAGTTGGGGATAGCCAACTGACAGGTCCTGAACTTGTGCACGAAACTTCTGAGAAGATAGTGCAAATCAGAAACCGGATGGCTGCTGCTCGTGATCAACAAAAAATCTACGCTGATAAGCGTAGAAAACCTTTGGAGTTCCAGGTTGGGGACAAGTAATATTGAAGGTGTCCCCTTGGAAGGGTGTGATACGCTTCGGAAAACGGGGAAAATTGAACCCACGATACGTTGGACCATTTGAGATTGTCAAAAGGATTGGTCCAGTAGCTTACGAATTAAATCTTCCCGAGGAACTCAGTGGAGTACACAATGTATTCCATGTATCAAATCTGAAGAAGTGTCTATCGGTTCAACATTAGTAGTGCCACTGGAAGAGATCCAGGTGGACGAACAACTACGGTTCGTGGAAGAACCAGTGGAAATTCTTAAGCAGGGAGTCAAGAAACTCAGGAAAAGCACCATACCTATTGTTAAGGTGCGATGGAATTCCCGTCTAGGACCAGAATATACGTGGGAACGCAGGGATCAAATGCGGCTCAAATACCCACATCTCTTTACTGAACCTGAAATTGTACATAGATCAAACGCGGAACATAAAGCAGCTCTTTCAAAGTGAATTTCGGGGCGAAATTCCTTTCAACTTGGGGATGATGTGACATCCGGGAACCAAGCGCACGTTTTTCTAGCTGGCTTTATTGTTTACTTGCTGAATTTCGGGACGAAATTCTTTTCAACTTGGGGATGATGTGATACCCCGCATTTTCAGGTTAACACTTTTACTGAACTCTAGTTAACTTACATGTTCATACGTGGTTAAATACTTAACTAGGGTTAGTTAAGGAGGTCTAACATATGTTAGATGATGTTAACATATGTTATAACTAGGAAAATCCTTGTTTTGACACACACACGAATCCCGTATCCCGAACGTTGGTGATTTGTCTGACATACATAATAATGCGTACAATTCAATTATGATGGATGTGAAGTTACATGCTTATGTGGATTACATGTTTACGTGAATTACCGCTTGATTGATAGTTAATATGTAAATCATGCAAAATACGTGCACCTTATGATTAATATGTTATGAGATGATAAAAACAATGGTTTTTATGCAAGATAGGGTGGTTAATAGTATTGGGTCCGGTATTGGGCTAAAACATGGTTAACGGGTTCGATTAGTGGACCAAAAGGGCCCTAAAACCTAATTGCTTGGGCAACAAGCCAAGCTTTCTTATAATTAGGAAAAAAAAATATAAACCCTAACCACCTACCCCCTTGCGCCGTAAACAACCCCCACCCCCTCTCACTCTCAATTTTCAACAAACATCAATCCTATTCATCTCTTCAAGCTAGTTTGGGTGTAATCTCTAGGCTTTGAGGACTCTTGCATTGAAAGGTATAATCTTTATATGTTTTATGATGATTAATAATGCTTGAAAAGTTTAAAAATCATAGATCATGCATATATATATAATCGCATAACATGTGTTAGTAGGAGTTCTTGAATGTTCATTGTGATTTGATGATGATGATGATTGTTGTTAATAATCATAATTAGGGTTTTTGTATGATAATATATGTGTTTAATCATGATATTATGGGTTATGCATGTATTAGAGTTTTTTTATGCATGATTAGGGTTTGTGAATAACTTGGGATGCAAGTTTCAGTTTCTGGTAGATTCATCAGGGTGTTTTGTAGGGTCTGTATTGTGATGTTAAATGGATTGTTTTGATGATTTCTTTGCATGATTGTAATGTACATGGTCTTAGCTTTTCATAATGGGCAAAACCATTAGATTTGGACATCGTTTGAGTGCTTTTTGGAATTTTATTTGATTAGGGGTCATATCAGATTTTCGGAGTTGTAAATTGGGTCAACTTTAAACGATCATAACTTGAGTTTTACAAAGAGTTAGGTTATTAAATTTGGACAGCAGGTCTACATTTGGAATAATTTGTCTTTTCCAATTGGATTCAACCCGTTTGGGTGAATACACAATTTTTGGGAATTTTTCTACTAAACTGACCTGTTGTGAAAATTTTCTGGACGTAGCTGTGTTGTACGAATTTTAATAATTTTTGTGTTTGGTTTTGAGACAAAAAAAATATGGGTTATCAACCGAATCCCAATGAATATTCAGTAAAAGTTTGGGATTTTAATTCGTTTGTATTTTAAATAATTCGTTTTTCACAGCACACAATCTGCCCTAAAAACGCAGATTGTGTAAGCGATCTTTATGTGACTATTTGGAGTCTGGGAGGCCGACGTTTTTATTTGTTGTTACGTGGTCTTGGAGGCCGACGCTTTTACTTGTTGTTACGTGGTCTGGGAGGCTGACGTTTTTATTTGTTGTTACGTGGTCTGGGAGACCGACGCTTTTACCTGGTTACTTGGTTTTGGAAACCTACGCGTTTACTTACTCATTTACTTTACTTTGTGAACTCACCAACATTGTTTGTTGACCCACTATGTACATGCTTTTGCAGGTAGTTAGCTTCCGGTGTCACGATTAGGAAGTACTGCACGTTTCACTGCATTTGGGGTCTTGGGCATACACCTAAATTACATATCATACTTTTACGTTTTCTTTCATATGGTTTTAATTTGGGCGTGTTGTTTTGCGCATGGTTTCTAAAAGGTTTAAATTTGGTTTACGCTTTCGCAGCTTAACTAAACTTGATTTTTGAAAACGAACTAAATGGTTTGGGCATTTAGGGTTCGTTCATATGACTTATGGCTATGGGATCCTGGTATTTCATGCGCCTCGCGGTAAAACTCCGCAGTGAAAATTTGAGGGTGTGACAATTTAGCTTCAAAAACACTAAACACAACAATTGAAAACCGAATGCAATGTATTATAGTCATGGATTTAAAACACAACTAAAATACATTACTTAGCACTTAAAACACACTGCTTAATGTTCTTAACATGGCGCTTTAAGTTTTAAGCCTAAAATACATTGCTTGGGTTTTTAGTTGTAATGTTTGGTGTTTTTTAAGGCAAAACAATCCAAAACATCATGACTAAGTCGAAAAAATGATGCATACATATCAATTTTTAATCATTCTCACACTTGTCATAAAATATGGTCTTTGTTAGGACCTCACCCTAATATATAGGTTTAGTTTCATATACAAATGCTATTAAATCGTGAGAAATATGAGAAGGATTAAGAAATGACATGTAGGCATCATGTTTTGGATTCAGGAATGATGTATTGGGTTGTCTTTAGAAAAACATAAAACACAACAATTTCAAACACAATGCAGTGTATTATAACTATGGAATTTAATACATAGCTAAAGCACATTAGTTAGCTTTCTTGACATAGTGTTTTAAGTTATACACCTAGAATACATTGATTTAGGTTTTTAATTGTTATGTTTGATGTTTTTAGGCAAAACAATCCAAAAATCATGACTAAGCCCAAAAAATGAGGCATACATATCAATTCTTAATCATTCCTACACTTTTCACGAAATATGACTTTTGTACAAGAACCTCACCATATATATATATTTGAAACCAATTAACACACCAAATTTTATCTATATCTATATCTATAATCTATAATCTATCTATATAATAATTGAGGTCATTTGGGTTGAATGAAGGCCTTAGAGAGAGTCTCGTGGATCCTACATTCTTCCATCACTCTCCAACTTATTTCCTATAAATAAGGCTTTCTATTTTTGGAGCTCCAACTTATTTCCTATAAATAAGGCTTTCTATTTTTTTTTTCCTCCATTCTTCCATCACTCTCCAAACTTCCTTCACAATTCTTCTTCAATCCTACATTTCTCATTCTTCTTTTCCATTTTTTTCTTCAAGATCTCCTTACTATTTGTTCTTCGAGGTTTGTTCATACACCATTGCATACCGGATTGTTAAAGCATTATTATTTATGTATTCTATTTCCAATTCTCATTGTCTTTTTAATTTGGTTGATACAAAATGATTTTTTCACGCGATTTATTTGTATCCAGAGCAACTCATTTGTTTCAATTTCTATACCATTGTGCATGCGATTCATTTCTATATAAAGCAATTGATATGTTTCAATTTGTATACATTTGAACAGATACATAGATATCGGATCTATCTAATTTATACGATACAGAAAGATTTGTTCATGCGATTGATTTCTATATAAAGCAATTGATTGTTTGATTTTGTATACCACTGTTCATGCGATTGCTTTGTATATAAAGCAATTCGTATACATTTGCACAAATACATAGATATCGGATTATTTAATATATTTGTTTTGCCATTTGAATACCAGGATTCCATTCGAAGACAAATACTCGATTATGGCTTATCACAAGGGTGACCAATTCCTCAAGGTGATGCATGACCCTTCGGCAAGAGTTTTGGTATGAATGGAGTTTTCATTTTCATATGGCTATTTGTTTTTATAGAAAAATGATTTTTTCCAATCTTAATATTGTTTTTTATGTGTTAATACAGACAGTGCCGAAAGCTATGAACAAATTTTTATTCTCTAAAAACAGCACAAGCTGTTTGTTACGAAGGTTGCACCACAAGAAGTCATTGATGTAGAAAATTAAATTTCTTTTTTTTTTTAGTTTTTTTATGAAATTTATTTGAATGGTTCTAGAGGATTTTGATGTTATTTAATCACCTTTGTTTGTGGGATTTATTTATATTAATAAATAATAAATTCTAAATTTTAGGCGTTAATTATAATTCCGAATTTATTGATTATAGTCAATTTTAGTAATTAATATCATATTTCATATTTTGGTTAAAACCATAATACTTGTCCTAATTTAACGTCCTAATTATCATAAATACAAAAACCATCAACTTTAAATTATGATTCTAATTAAATTAAGAAGCCTTTTAAATTTCAAATATTATTCTCTTACTCATACCCAAATATCATACAAAATTGGGTAACTACTAATAAATCGGACAGAATAAAAAGGTCGATTGCATATCTTTTTTTGTGTAGTCACGATTGCTTATCAATCAACTAAAATCTTTCCAGTTTATTGTTTATATAACTTTATATAAGTAATTTTAAATTCCTTATTTTATGCTATACCATAATGAGTGTCCTAATTTAACTACAATATTCTCATTAAATACAAAAAACATCAGCATTAAATTACGATTTTAATTAAATTATCATTACCATTGTATTTCACATATTAAACGCCCACATTCAAATTTCAAATACAAAATATCCTGACAAAAATCAATTCCCTAAATGAACGCAACTATTATTACGTTGTGTACAATATCCCCTAAATTACCGCCATCATGGTACAAATGGAAAGACCTAATAAAGTCAAACATTACATTCAAATATTAATGTTACAACGCCATCAATTTGCCACGCCAATAATTTGCTAATTTCATGCATTTGTCATTGATTATATACAGCTTGAACCTGTACAAAAAGAAATGTGTTATAGAAACAGTCACATCCTATCACCACGCGTGCGTTTAATATATATATATACATACAAGATATATATGCTTAGGATTATGATGTTAAGTCGTGATACCACCTAAATTTCCAAAACTATGGCCAATTATGATCCATTTTACAAACATTCCTTATCAAGTCTATACCACCCAAATATGTCAACGATTCTAAATTAACTCGCCTACTAATTTATTATCAATCAATCAATCAAGTAATCAATCCTCACAACCGTAAATGAGCATTCTATACCATAAATGTGCTAATTATACTCCATTTTACGCGCCTTCTTATCAAGTGAGTCTCTATAATAATTAGATTATGCTCCATTTTACAAACCTTCCTTATCAAATCGATACCACCTAAGTATGTCAACGATTCTAAATTAACTCGCCTACCAATATCTTATCAATCAATCAAGTATTCAATCCTGACAACCGTAATTGAGCATTCTATACCATATTTGTGCTAATTATCATTCATTTTACCAACTATACCATATTTGTGCTAAATTAAGCCAAGACAACTGACTTGGTGGATTCCAAAAGAGCATAGTATCGAGCATAGGTATTGATTTGTTCAATCGTTTGATAGAAGCTGCAACAAAACAGAATCCCCAATTATAAATAGAATGATTTAATTTAAGTATACATCATATTATCTATCATTCGTTAGTACATAACATATTTTCAAACACACATCCAAACAATGAAAAATATGATCCTAATCCAAACAATCAAACAAGACCCCAACATCCTAATTCATGTAATAATAGAATACTTAATATAATGTTAAATAAATAGATAAAAACTTGAACTGTGGAATTAATGGTGGAAAAGAGCCCTTACGGATTCGGCCTACATTTGGTGTTGCTCTCCGGTGAAAGCAAAGTAAGTCATAGCGTTTAGACGCAGCAGCACCCTTCAACCACAACATGACCATCCTTCCCCAATTTCATTTCTAGGGTTTATGCCTAAAAAATTGACCTTATGTTTCTTTTTTCTAGATCTATGGTTGATTTAAATATGGTTGTGCAGTTGTGACATAGAAACGGTGTGGGTTGATTTGAGGCAAATCTATGTGAGGGTTGGAAGAAAAGATAGCAGCAACTATCACAAATTAGGGTAAAAAAAATAATGAGGATAGTGTATATACCTGATCTGGTTATTTTTTTATGGGTTATGGGTTGGATTGATTGAGTTATTGGATCGGGATTGGATGGATTTTTATGTTTGGACTCCTAAAGTTAGTAGTATAATTAGGATAGATTTTATATTCTACAATTTTTGCTTTTATATAATACGTGACTTTATCAATTATTTGTCGATCATGTATAATACGTTGCTTTAATTTTCAGGGAAATACTTATTTTATTGAAGAAAAACATAACTTTTACAATGTCAGATCCCCCAAAGTATGATTTTTGTTTACCAAACTCTAAAGTTGGTAACCTGAGGCATAAATCTAACGATAATGATTTATTATTAGTTGTTACCTTTGTTTACATACATAGATGCTTATATTTTATTATACTAACAAATATTATAAATATGTATGGAGATATGGATACTGCAACACCGTTGTCCAACATATCAAATGGTACGTAATTTATTATATTGGATCTTATAACTTTAATTCTTAAATTTTAATTACCCAATAACAGTTTTAAGTATATTTTATTGCTTAGGTCGTCTTAATGTCTCTGATAGACGTAAACGGATGAATGCATATTTGGATAGTATAAGTTCAAATGTGGGTTGTTCAGTTTCTAATGTTGAAAATTTACAAGACTCTTCAAACGCTTTCACACCTTCTTCAGTAAACAAAGAAAATATGGCAACAGGTACAATTGTTTGCATGTGAAAAATGCCCAATATGCTATTGCTAATGTTAATGTTCGTCACTTTTAATTTACTACATTAACATAATTTATATTTTTTAATTTATCATGTAATATTACTATTTAATAGTTTTATGAATTAATGACCGTGCAGAGGGTACAAAGCAAAAACAATCTAATTTTGCATCCAAACAAACAAATAATCGTGTAACAATTAAAGGTAATTTTTTTTTCTACATTTCACAAATGTGTTATTGCTTTCTAATTTCCATTGTTGTTTTTTTTACTTATTTCTTTTTATTTTATAGTTAACACGCAGAGAACGCCTTTGTCAAACATCTCTAATGGCATTATTTATCTTATTTTTATGTCATCATTTGGTCCCTTATCTATTTATGTTAGTATTATAGTATTGTATTTTCCGGTTTTGTAGTTATCTTATTTGCAAAGCATGCAATTATTGCTTATTTATTTATTTATTTATTTTTGAAACAGTTCGTCATGAATCTCAATATAGCAATATATCTGAATTTTATAAACAAAAGCGTAAAGAAAGAGAGCATATTTTGGATGCTAAGCGGAGTAACAAAGGAAAAGTAACTATAACACATAACACTCAATCACACCCTGTTGACATTATTGGTATGTTTACTTTACTTACGTTTACAAACTATATTATAATACATCAACAATTTTCAAACTTATATTATTTTACTTTGTCATGATGTTCAGGCGTTAGGTGTCAGCTTTCTAATATTACCCAACAATAATCAACTCGAAATTCCAATGTATGCAATACACGGTCAACATCTAATTTAAAACGAAAACGCCCCAATGTTACTCCCATACCCATGGCTGACTTGGAAGAATGTTTAGAAAACATGCATGGAGTAACGACAAACAATGTAATTAAAGGCATATCTCCAGGTATTATTTTTCGTTACTTACTATAAAATATATTCAATAGTAATTCAAAATTATTTTAAAAAATATGTTACATTTAAAAATTTTCAATATCTTTTTTTTAGATTACTTGGACCATAGTGATCAGAATATGACTTGTGAAGATTGTAATGCAAGATTGTGGGGATGTGAATCTACTAGAGGGCTTAACAGAAGTAGTAGTAAAAAAAATTTCTCTCTATGTTGTGGTTATGGAAAAGTTTTGCTTCCTCCTTTTAAGGAGGCCCCAGACAGTTATAAAGAATATTTTAATGGAGTTGATTCCAAAAGCAAATTCTTTTTGAAGAACATAAGACGATTCAACTCTATGTTTGCATTTACGTCCATGGGTGGAAAAATTGATAAGTCTATAAATAAAGGTAACGATCCATTCATCTATCGTATAAGTGGTGAGAACTACCATGCTTTGGGTAATCTTTTACCATCACGTGGACAAAATCCAGTATTCTCTCAGCTATACATCTATGATACTGAAAATGAAGTTTCAAACAGAATCAATGTCGTTGGGTATGTTTTTTTATTAGTGTCTGTTTTAGAAAACTATATAAATTTTCAAATCCTTTCGAATCTAATATTTTCATCTTATTTATAGTGATGCAGACGAGGAGTACTCATCAGAAAAAGCGCTTGAATTTCAAATTGTAAAAGAATTGAAAAAAATGTTGGATGAGAAAAACTCCTTGGTCAAATCTTATAGAATGGCTAGAGATTGCTTTCAGAAGAATCCTGATGCACAAGTCAAGCTTCGATTAAATGGAATGAGGAAAGGAGATGGTAGAACCTACAACCTGCCCACAGTTTCTGAAGTTGCTGCATTGATAATTGGTGACCTTAATGAAGAAATAGATAAACGTGATATTATTGTGCAGACTATTGATGGAAAGCTTAAAAGAGTTAGTGAGTTACATCCTTCGTATCTTGCTCTTCAGTATCCATTGTTGCTACCTTATGGTGATGATGGATATAGAATTGACATCCTTCACAAAAATGTTCCCGTACCAAATGAAAGCTCATCTTCAAACTCAAAGAACAAAAAAGATGACCGTCAGAAAAATGTTACCTTACCAATTGGGAGCTCATATTCAAATTCAAAGAACAAAAAAGAATTTGCTTATAGGATTCAAGATAGGAGTAACGAATTCTCGCTAATTCTTAATGCAAGGATACTTTTACAGCAATTTATAGTTGATTCCTATACGATGATTGAAATGGAAAGATTAAATTTCGTTAAGGGTAAGCAAACCCTTCTTAGGAGTGAGAAGTATAATGTCCTAAACAAACAAAGACAAGAAGGACAAACAGAAACATCAAGCATGGGTCAAAGAGTTATTATTCCATCTTCTTTTACAGGTGGCGCTAGATATATGATGCAAAATTATCTAGATGCAATGGCAATATGTAAGTGGTACGGATACCCGGACTATTTTATTACAATTACTTGTAATCCAAAATGGCCAGAGATGAGAAGATATCTTCAAGATACCACTCTTAGACTAGAAGATAGGCCAGACATTTTATGCAGGTTGTTTAAAATTAAACTTGATTCGATCATTAAAGACCTGAAAGATAAACACTTATTTGGAACTGTTGAGGCTGGTACGAATACGTGAAGCTAATTTTATTACAACATTATTTAATTTTGTTTTTAATCTTTGTAACTTATTTTCTTTTGTTTGCTCCCAATACTTTGCAGTTGTATACACGGTTGAGTTTAAAAAACGTGGATTACCACATGCACACATCTGTTTATTTATGGCCGCTGGTTATAAGCTTCCAACAGTTAACCATATTGACAAGTTCATTTCAGCTGAGATACCAAATAAAGAGGAAGAGCCAGAATTGTATGAACTTGTACGTGAATTTATGATTCATGGTCCTTGTGGACCGTTGAACATGAGTTGTCCTTGTATGGTCGATAACAAATGTTCAAAAAACTTCCCAAAGAATTTCCAGAATGAAACATCTATCGATACTGATGGTTACGCAGTGTATAGACGGAGAGATAATGGTTTGTTTGTAGAAAAGTATGGTGAGCAATTAGATAACAGTATGTCATTCCATATAACAAGGCTTTTCTCAAAAGATACCAGGCACATATCAACGTTGAATGGTGTAACCAAGTTGGATCCATTAAGTATTTATTTAAATACATTAACAACGGTCCAGATAGAGTCACTGTTAATTTTGTGGAAAGCAATAAAGTACCGAGTCAAGAGGGAGTGGTTGATGAAGTGAAAGGATTTTATGACTGTCGTTATATCTCTGCGTGTGAGGCTTCATGGAGAATATTCTCATATGATATTCATTACAGGACACCTCCTGTAATGAGATTACCTTTTCATCTACCCGGTGAACAAAGAATTGTTTTCGATGCTATGCAGGACATTGACGATGTTCTCAACAAACCCTCGTGTGCTTCATCTATGTTTTTGGGTTGGATGGAACGCAACAAAACTGATGACAATGCAAGGCAACTAACTTACATCCAATTCCCTTCACAATATGTATGGAAAGCACAGGAGAGAAAATGGGAGCCTAGGCAAAGAATAAAGTCAATTGGTCGAAATCATTCAGTTCCTGCTTCTGTTGGTGAAGCTTATTTTTTTGAGAATTCTGTTGAATAAGGTTAAAGGACCAACATCATTTGAAGATATTCTTAAAGTTGATGGAGAAGTACATTCTTCTTTTAGGGATGCATGCTATGCTATGGGACTATTGGATGACGATACTGAATATGTTGAAGCAATAAAGGAAGCAGCTTTTGCAGGTTCTGGCCCTTATCTAAGGAACTTATTTGCAACCCTGTTAGCATCCAACAGTTTGTCAAGACCTGACATTTTGTGGGAGGAAACATGGAAATATTTGCCTGATGACATTTTACGCCAGAGAAGAATAGATTCAAATTGTCCAGGTTTTTCAATTTTTTTAATATATTATTACTTTATATTTTCTACAATTTTTTTTACCTATAGTAAATAGTAATGAGTAATAATTATTAGGCATCTAAATTATAGTATTTTTATGGTTCGACATATTCAATTATTCAGTTTATATGTTAATTATATTACATATTTCAGTCTAACACATTTATTTTATTTTTTCAGATTTGATTCTTTCAGAAGATGAAATTAAGAATTTAGCTTTACTTGATATTGAGAAGTTCTTATTGCGTAATAGTTCCAGTCTACGACATTTCGTAGGTATGCCATATCCTGAGAATGAGTTTGTATCATTATTAAGCAATCGTCTAATTTGTGAGGAGTTGGGATATGACACAAACAGTTTGGTTGAAGAATTTGATACTCAGTTCGCTTCTTTAACAGATGAACAGAAAAATATTTATAACTGTGTAATGAAATCTGTTGAGGAGAAGAAAGGAGGAGTTTTTTTTGTTTATGGTTACGGTGGTACGGGTAAAACTTTCCTATGGAAGACACTATCTTCATCCATAAGATCTAAAAGAAAAATTGTTTTAAGTGTTGCTTCGAGTGGTATTGCATCTTTGCTAATGACAGGTGGTAGGACAGCACATTCCAGGTTTCGTATTCCTATAAACCTAACTGAAGATTCTATGTGCTACATACAACCTAATAGTGATGTTGCACAACTGCTTAAAAAAACCGATTTGATTATCTGGGATGAAGCACCCATGACTCATAAACATGCTTTTGAAGCACTAGATCGAAGTTTAAAAGATGTATTTGGTGTTCATGATGTTGACTCGTCTGATTTGTTATTTGGTGGAAAGGTCGTTGTGTTTGGGGGTGACTTTAGACAAATTCTACCAGTTGTACCAAATGGAACTAGGCATGACATTGTTAATGCCTCTTTAAGTTCATCATACATTTGGCACAAATGCGTTGTTTTAGAATTAACAAAAAAATATGAGGTTGCTTTCAGGAAGCTGCAAGTCTGATATTGAGGAAACTAAAAAGTTTGCATCTTGGCTTCTGGATATAGGAGAAGGAAAGGTGGATACAATAAGTGATGGTCAAGATGTTATTGAGATACCTGATGACTTACTTATTCCTCAATCTTCGGATCCGGTTTCTGATTTGATATCCTTTGTGTATCCGTCACTTTTGGATAATATCCACATGCCGAATTATTTTCAAGATCGAGCTATATTGGCACCAAAGAATGAAGTTGTTCAAGAAATTAATGATAGATTACTTTCAATGTTTCCTGGTGAGGAAATTGAGTATCTAAGTTCATATAGTGTTTGTCAGTCCGAAGATGTTAACGAACAGGTTGATGAAAGATTAGTTTCTCTTGATGTTTTGAATGGTCTTAAGTTTTCTGGAATACCAAACCATCGTTTGGTTTTGAAAGTTGGTGTCCCCGTAATGTTACTCAGAAACATTGATCAGAAAAGCGGTTTGTGTAATGGGACAAGGTTACAAGTTGTTAAAATGGGAAAACGTGTAATTGAAGCGAAAATCATTTCAGGAAGTAACATTGGAATGCGAACGTTTATCCCAAGAATTACTTTATCCCCTTCGGATAAGAAAATTCCTTTTAAATTTAACAGAAGACAATTCTCACTTGCCGTTTCTTTTGCAATGACAATAAACAAGAGTCAAGGACAATCCTTATCCAGAGTTGGGTTGTATTTGAAGGATCCAGTTTTTTCACACGGGCAGTTGTATGTTGCTCTATCAAGGGTCAAAAGTCGAGATGGGCTGAAGATAGTTATACTGGATGAAGATGGTGAACTGACGAACAAAACATCAAACGTTGTGTACAAAGAAGTATTTCAAGATTTATGAATAATTTTATAATAGTTTGGTGTTTTTTTACTTATCTTCATTGACGTTATGTACATAGAACTTCAATAATACAAGTATTGTTTTAATACTTTTTTCTTTTTTCATTGGTTTGCACTGTGGGTCTCCACGGGACTTTAACCTAGTACATTATAAAGGAGGAGGCATGGACAAATATGTCCAAATTGTCCAAAGTTAAGATGGTATACCAAATGTTTCTTTACAAATTCCTAAATTTTACCATTTTTATTCCCTAAATGCCACTAGAAGATAATCAATGAGTACTTTAATGCATAAAACCTTCTAATTATTATATTCAAACAACTTTATTATTATTAAAATAAAATAACATAATCTTCATAAACATATTTGGCACCCTCATGATTTAATAATAAATTTCAATCATGGACAAAAAGTGATTTGGGCCGAAGCAGACCGCCCGGCCCACATCGCTAAGTTACTCGTCTTTACCTCACACTGAACCACAAGATAGGCCCATTTTGCCATCAATTACTTCATTATGGTGATAGCTCGTCAGCAATGCATCTCGCAACTTCAAAACCTTGCTTATGTGATTATAAAGCATTTGAGAAGGGTATCAAACAAAAATTACATTTTATTAAAAACATTGCAATTTTATATAAAAAAAAAATTTATATATAACAAAATTATATAAAAAGGTTTCTACACATACAAATATATATACCTATACACCTTAAAAAGATTGTGAGAATCAATAAAAGTCGAACTTTACGTAAAAAATAATAATAATTGTGATGCCTTTTCATATAGAAAAGTGTCTGCATGAATTGGTTCACGAACCTAACCTGAACTGAACCAAAACCGGCCTTCCAAACCAGCAAAATTGGGGCCGAACCGAAACCGGTTCAGATACGAACCGGTTTGGAACGGGTTCGGTTCCTAGAAAAAACCCAATTTGTGCACGTCTACAAAGTTCTCAGGTTGGGAGGTCTTATGTGGAATATTTTCAACTAACCTAACTTCCAATTTCACTTTTCGATTCCACTGATAGAAACTTATGGTGCACTTGATTTGCAGTTTTATTGCATTGCTTTTATCATGTGGAAAAAATTATGGGTATGCTTCTTTGCAGGTTGCTAATGTGGATCTTATAAAACTTTCTTCTCCTCAGCAATCTCTTCAGATTTGGTACTTTCAACATATTGAGTGGGACTATTAGTATAATAATAGTTGCTAATGAGTCAAACCGCTACTTCCATTTTTTTACCGGCATGTAGGTCAAATTGCATATGGTATATAGACGTAGCATGCTATCATGTCTCTTTGTAGACTTTAAAAATTATCCCACTACGAAGCACAGGTTCTTACACACACACAAACATACACCTTACATATTGATTCTTTTAATCGTTTTAAGGTTTGAATTATGTTTACGCCCTATATTGTCGACTCCGCCGCACCGTGCGGGTTCCTTCCAAGTTAGAATAAACGAGTATGCACTCCCACATTTCCTAACTCGTCTAATATATAACTTTGTTGACAAGTTAATCCACTATCACAAAAAATATGTTGATAACATTAAAATTAGCTACATTCCTCCCCCATTATAATGATGTCCATTATTAACTTAAAACACTTCTCAAACAAACACAAACTTATGCATAAATGAAAAGGTCTTGTGTATTGAATTTTAATCTTATTATACTAGGTTATCTCCCGTGAATTTCTCGGGTTAGAAAAACTTAATTTACACTAATAATAGACTAATGTGAATGCCTGCATGTTGCCGCGGGCCCTTACGTTTTTTGCACATGTTGCATGACGGGTTTTACGTTATTTATTGTTAATACCAATTTGGTAAGACAACTATTATTTAATCTAAGCGAGAAAGAAAATCCATGATTGTGTTTTATATTTACAATTATTGCAGTTGTGGCTGCAAAATTACAACATCTTGAGGTAAAAAGACATGTGAATTATATTGATCCTTCCTTTGAAAATAACAATATATAGATTTTGTACATATCACATTGAATTCTGTTGTAACAACAAATTAAACCCATTACTAAATATTGTTACTTAGCAACGTATCCATAACTCAATAGTCGATACCTTATCGTAATATAACATATCAATGTTATTTAATTTTAAAAGCAAGACTTGATTATTTATAACAAAATACTCGAACACTTTTGTATTCCCATATATACAAAAGTGTTCATTTTTACACAAAATTTTACCAAGTCTTTAAGTTACCAAATTTTTATAAAATCCTTTGTTTTTATATTTTTCTAACATGTTTGGTAACCTATGTTTTTATAAAACCTTATTTTATAAAAATACATTTTTATACAAAAATACATTTTTATACAAAAATACATTTTTGTAAGTTTACTAACTTTTTACAAAACAACCTTAGAAAGTTAACATCTTCCATTTTTAACACCTAACTTTCCAAAGTCACATTTTTAGATCTAAGTTTCTAAAATGTCATTTTACACATTAAAGTTACAAAATAATACCCTTAACTTTTAAAAAGTTACTTTTTCTACCTAGATCTTTCAAAAGTGACAATTTTACACAAAACTAGTAAACTTGTTTTTATCAACCTTGTTAATATAACTTATTATTATGTTCCAACACTAATAATGGTTCAATATAGTCCTACTAAGGTTAATAATATGTATATTTTGTGTGTTAAGTCCATAATGTCCATTTTTAGTGTTTCAAAGGTTTTTTTTTTTGGGAAAAGAGGCAAAGCCCCGGCAAACATTTATTATTTAAAAAGAGCGTACAAGACAAAGACTAATCACAACCCGGGACATAAACCCAAGGTTCGAAATTAGCCTTACAAAAAGAAAATAAAAAACAAAAAACGGGCCAACCTATACATATAAAACTAAGCCCACAAAGAAAAATATTAAAAGACCAACAAAGGCCAAAACATAAGACCAAACAAAAAGGATCCTCCACATAAAACAAGCATCAGCCCAGATCCTCCCAAGCCCAGCCAATCTGAAAAACATAGCATATCTTCGAGGCCCACTCCTGTAAGCATCCACCAGCCACGCTTCAAAAAAATTTAAAACGATCTTTATAACTTCAGCCCACCAGCTGTCCATCTGCCAGGCCCAGAACCACTGCATATTAACCCTCACTTCATATCTGACCCATTTGAGAATCCTCAACCAAGTGCTATCCTTGTAGAGAATAGAACGAATTATCCCGCAGCCCATACCAAACACAAGAAATACCACAGATAACTCTATTATCCAGCTATAATAATCCCATTCAGTAACCATACCAGACTTCAGAATACTCAATAAAATAACCATTCATGAATCCTTCAAAACATGCCTAAGAATGAGATAAAGGACTTTAAACTCAATACTAAGTCTCCAGAATAAAGGCAGCTTATCCAAATCAATGCTGCAAATAAATAGCCCCAAGCATACCCATAATCTTTATCAACTTCCACCAGTAAAGTGGCATTACTAGATATGTCAGGACCATAAATCTCCCACCTCAAAACAGTCAAAAGACTAGCCAACAGGAACCCAATATACCAGCATAACCATTGAGAACACTTAAACATGTAATTTTTATATCTTGTAACATTTTTAAGTTCCATCATATTATTATGTTTTAGATGGTTATATTATGATGATTAGAGCCACTTTTAAGCATGTTCAAGTTATTTTTATAAAAACTACACAAAACATCTTCTAACACATGTGTATGTGAACTTATAAAAACACTATCATTTTTCATGTAAACTTTCGGCCATGATTTTGGTTTTATAAACATTTGTTAAACTTGTAAAAACATGTATTATCTCATTATCAAAAGCTTAGTTAAACATTATGCTAAAACTTTTAACATGTGTAAGATTATGTTAACTTTTTAAACTAATAAAAACATTAAAAATCTTGTCATAACTCACGGCCTATATATAAATTTTAACATTCCCATTTTAGTCTTGTTAATCATATATTTCATTATGTGAGTGTTTATTATCCTAAACCATGTACAACTTGCTTCTAACACATGTTAACTAAAAATATACATAAACAAGAAGCAAAAATAAGAAACTTACAACTAGCACAAGGCTAGGGAAGACTCAAAATCAAGTGAAAATGGGGCTTAAGTGTGTCTTCCTATGGTTAAGCTCCAAGCTTTCTTGTGCACACTTGATTTAGGTATGAAATGGAAGTGATTTTATGAAGAGTTTTAATGAAAAACAAAAGGATTTATGTTGTTCTTAATGGTGGCCGTGAGTTTGGAGTTGAGTATGGATGAGTTTTTGTTGTTGAAGTGGTAATAATATAATGTGTGTGAAAGATATTTTTAATCATGCTTTTGTACTTAGGATTAGACAAAAGCTTCATGCCTTTAACATAATCATATAACTAAGGCATGGTGAGACAATAGGGTGGCTTTGTAAGCCTTAGGGTGGCCGGCCCTTTGTGGCCTTGGGTGGGTCCCATTTTTGCTAAAATATCTCATAACTAAGTTAGTTCCAAATTGTTTCGGTTAGGATTTTTGGGGTTTTATCGCGTGTTTATTATGAGCTATTCCGAACATATAATCGACTCCCAATTACCCTTTCACATGAGTTATTTTAGGCATTGGTAAGTTATTTAGGCTTTTATTGGGTGAATTTATAAGTTTCGTGCGTATCGGGTGCGATACGCGAACTTTATTCATTACCGGGAGATTTGTGTTTGGAGTTTCCACATATGGTTTTGGAGTTCCAAAACACATAATATTTCATGGAAATTCCCTTTGTTTCATATCCCAGGTGTTCGGGATCGTTTTTGGTTAATTAATAGTTACCGGGTAATCACCAACGTCCGTTCCGGACAAGTTTATTTGCACGCGATTTCTTCGTGCTTCAACATTAAACATGTGCATTCCTATGCATCTTATGGGGAATTTGCTATTCTCTAAGGCTTAGTTAAAATAATTTAACACGAAATTGCATTTAATTACGTTAATTACGCATAATTAATTAGTACGGAATTACCTTAATTTTGCCGGTTGTCACATGATGATCTTGCAATAGACAAGTAGTGGCATTAATCTTAGTATTATCATGTCACTACGTGTCTCTTTTTCTTATACATGTATGCTAAGCTTATAATCACCTTGTCGGGGTTTGTGGTAAGTTATACCAACGCGAGCGTCATATGTGCTCTCCCGGATATTCTTTGGTGCCTGATGGTAGCTAATAGCTTCATTCCATGAGCTCATTGCTTCCATCCATTAGATGTAGCAGCTTACCAGCCTGAGACTTTGAGCTTCTCTAAGTGTTGTGGTAAGCTTATTTTATAATAGATGTGATGGAGCAAGGTAGATATGAGCAAACATGGCAAAAGAAGGAGCCTTTTGCGTACCCATGTTGTAGATTGATGAACTTTTTCCGTAACAAAGTTGGCTTATTTGATGCGAAAGTGACCTTATCATGCTTGGAGGTTATCCTATTACGAGATTTTTTGTATATGACGCTGAACTTCTTTGGTATGAATGTGAGCGCATATGTTGGTGAGTTTCTCTCGCTAACAAGTGAGCTTCTTTCGTATGATGGCGAGTTTATAGGTGTACGCTGTTGAGCTTCCTTTGCATGGATGTGAGCTTGTAGCGCAATTTGGTGAACTTCCTTTACACAAAGATGAGCTTCTTGCGAAAGCTATTTTCTTCCTATATCCATGTAAGAGGCTTCTCTTTATCAAAATTTGAGACTAAGCCTCTTTATATATTTCTTTTTCAACCGTATGGTACTTCTAAACGTGTAGACAATCTTGTTGTCTTAGAAGCTTATCCCCATTTGTAGTTTCTTATCACAAGAAGGTTGAACCTTGTTTGAGCAAGGTATTTCTCGTTGTACTTGCCTATGTCTTTTACTGACGTCTTTGTTGGCAAGGATGCTTCCCCTACTATTATGGTTGAGAGCACTCCCAAGCTGATATAGCAGGCTAACTTTGATAATGAATTTGTTGCTCTTCTAGTGAGCTAATGCATTATGATTTCTAAAGGACAAAATTACATAAATCAACCTTTATGTATTACCAAAACTACAACCTATACCTTTCAGTATGAAACTCACGCAAACCAACCTTTATGTACACTTTTTGTTGCAGTTTAGAACCTTTGACACAAACCCAGTTAGTTTGTATCGTTAAGTCAAGGGCAAATAAGTCATTTTACCCACTCTTTTCATCTTCTTCCTTATGTATTCACCACCACCACCTTGACCACCATATAAGACCACCATCACAACCACCGTGTGAACCATCACCACCACCACCTTGACCACCATCACAACCACCGTGTGAACCATCACCACCACTATCCCCACCATGCCTCCCCCTTGTTCACCACCATTACCACCACTGTCATAACATATGCCACCCAATTGAACTCCACCGCCGTATCATCATCATCATCCTCAGCTCACCACCACCATCGTCCTCCTCAGCTCACGTCCTCGGACCATCATCCTCCTATGTTCAAATTTTTTTTGGCGGGAATTTTTTTTTGAACCAGGGGACCATTTTGGTCTCCTCTGTTTTTTGTGATGAAACGAGGGGACCATTCAGCTCACCACCGTCATCATCCTTAGCTCCAATGATTCGTTATATGATTATTTAGCTTCGACTGCTTTGTCTCTGTTTTCTGTGACAAAATAGGGGACCATTTTCGTCGTCAATGATGATTGTTTAGCTTCGTCAATGATGAATCAGGGGAGCATTTATATGATTGTTTAGCTTCGGACGGTCAGGGATAGACACTGTCTAATGAACTCAGGTAAGCTGTTTTGATGATTAACGATGATTTCGGACAACACCGGTGACGGATTTACACCTTTGATTTGGGTTGGGGGATGAGGAACCGGTGATGGATGTTAACGGATACTGTGGTGGAGCTGGGTGGCAGAGGTTGTGACGGTGGTGCACAAAGGGAGGAGACACGGTGGGGATGGTGGTGGGGTTAATTCTTCTGTTTGTGATTCACTCAAATTCAATTACACAGAGACAGAGAAAGACAGAGGGAATAAGAAGATGAAAAGTGGGTGTAAAATTACTAATTTGCCCTTGACTTAACGATACAAACTAACTGGGTTTGTGTCAAAGGTTCTAAACTGCAACAAAAAGTGTACATAAAGGTTGGTTTGCGTGAGTTTCATACTGAAAGGTATAGGTTGTAGTTTTGGTAATACATAAAGGTTGATTTATGTAATTTTGTCTTTCTAAAGACCTTGTCATGTAAGCCTATGTAAGCTATGCATGAGTCTTGTTATGCAAATGCCTTTATAATCTTGTTATGCTTTGATGCTGCAGACACCCCACCTTAACGTAATTATAAAGAACCGATTGCAGCTTTATCCTATCAGCTTTTGTATTTAGTTTTTATGTTCGTTTATTGCTTTTGTTGAACATGTATGAGCTGTCTTGGTGTGAGGAGCTCACCCTCTTTCATGGGTTTAGGTTTCAACTTGTCCCATGGAGTTCTGGATTGTATTAGGAACTCACCTTGTATACAGGAAGGTATAACGCCTTATTCCCTGTTGAGCGATGTGGCCTAGGAGCTCATCTCCATTTCATGGGTAGGTATAGTGTTGGATCCCATGGAGCCTAGTTAGGAGGGGCTCACCCTTTGATAGGATAAAGTAGACAAGTAGTTGTGGTTGCACGAAAGAGTTTCCTCCGTTTCCTTAGCTTGCAGCTTAGAAATGACATTGTCTAGACAACGTTTTACGAGTATTAATTAGATTCATTGATGGGATATCAATATGTTATAGTAACTAAGGTTGCCTTAGAGTAGGCTATATCATCGATTTTGTATGCATGTTGCGGTAATCAACCAACTTTCCTGGATCGATGTTTTGTGGAGCTCATCTTTGAAGAGCATATCCTTGTTGGTTTTTCCATGCGTTGGGGTAATGCAATAATACATGCATATTGATACTACACACTTTAAAGAATGTGGATTTTTTATGTGATAAACTTCCCGTTGAAGTTCCTCTTTTTGTGTTCGCCATATGTCGAATAGACGAAATGTCATGAGGAAATGTTAGGGAGATTCTTTTGTAATTCCATAAGTCTTTTTATGTAAGAATAATAGCCTCTTGAGTAAGAAGGTTATCTTCTTGTGTTAGAAGGGCAGCTTCTTTACGTAAAAATGGCGGCTTCTTATGTAAGAATGTCAGCTTCTTATGTAAGAATGAAAGCTTCTTATGTGAGAATGTTAACTTTCTATGTAAGAATGGAAGCTATTTAGGTAAGAATGGACAGCTCCTTTTATGAGAAGGTTAGCTTCCTTATGGAGGATTTTTATGTACAGCTTCTTTTATAAGGAGGTTAGCTTCCTTATGGAAGCTTTTTATGTAAGGATATTTGCTTGTCATGTTAGAAGGTAATCTTCTTTGTTGACAATAGTAAGCTTTGTATGTGCTAAGACAATTGCCTTCTAGGATATGATGGTTAGTTTCTTTGGTTTTAGATGATTCTTGAAGAGCTTCATGCATGGTCAGGGCACTTTACACTTGAACCCGTGATCAACTTTTGAAGGAGACAAAGATGTCTCATAACATTTTGGACGATGTTTATGTGTAAGTTTGGTGACATTCAAGATACTGTTACACCTTCAACCACATTGTTTAGAATAGAGTATATGGTGACCTTTGATTGGCCTTTCGCATGAGTTGATTCAATAGAGAAGGTAGTAAAAACAAGCTTTTCCACAATTTAGTAAAATTTTCTTAATCATTGGGCACTTTAAAGTGCATGAGGTAGAGGTTGAGCTTGTTTAATGGCATGGTGCATCAGCGTGGTGTTTGATCGAAGGAGAGTTAGTAAGTAAAAGTTCAAGGGTAGATGTTCACTTACCTCATAGGTGGTGAAGTCTCAAGGCTTCGAGTGTTGAGGTTTTGGGACTCCTCGAACAATTCTTTAGCAAGGTGCTACCATATGGCAGAAATATCTCCTAACCAACACTTTTTGATGCTATGGCAGGCTACCTCTTTCATGTTGCTTCTTTGCTATAGTGAACAATTTCTGGAAGGCTACCGTCATGCTTCCTATTGGCAGCTTCTATATTCTTGTGAGCAGCTTCTATGCTCTTGCCAGCTGGTTGCTGCTGTAGGGAAGGTGCGAATAAGAATTCACCCAACTCTATTATTTTGTGGAATTCTAACGGTGTGGTAATTTGTCGCGTACACGATCACTAAAAGTTTTTTGCCACGATCCTTGGTGTCACCGAGTTGCATCGTTGCATTGGCAATTTGCTTGCGTGCTTCTTAGGTAGGCACGAGTAGCAATGCTCCTTTATTTGATCATTTGTTGTGTTCCCCTAACCATTGCTTGAAGCTTCTTTGCTTGTTTTAGTAAGCCATTTGTTGTTCCACAAGTTGCTTTAATATTTCTTGTGGGTTATTATGTTTCTAAGCCTCGTAGGCTTTGTGAGCATTAACCATCTATCGGAGATTGCACACTTGATAGGATTAGTTTAGGCATATAGGCTTGTCTTTTATAGAACCTTATTTTTATAAGGTTCCCTTGACGAGGTGTTTAAACTTTTCCATATATCGGTTAAGTGTTACTCTCTTGCAGTGTCGGCAAGATGTATGGAGGTTTTATCAGGTTGCTTCGATGATTGAGCAAGCTGCTTTAGTTAACCTTGATCTTGCCGATTTTGTTTATGCCTGATTCTTTGTAGATAATCATGTAGATAATCTTGCAGTGTCGGCAAGATGTATGGAGGTTTTAGCAGAGTCACCTGGACAGGAGCAATCGGTAGGACGATGTGTTGTTCTTTAGCTTGCTTGATAAGTTCTTTGTTGCTTAGTTGCAATAAGCAACGTTCCTCCAATAGAGAAGCATATGCCTTATTCAGACCATGATTCTGTTCGAGGCTTCTTTACTCCTACCAATGACGTCACATGTGTAGCAATGTGCTTGTGACCATTTTAGCTTTTAGGGCAGGAGCCTTGACATGTGTAGCTAACCGGCTTCTCTACTTTTTAGTTCCTCACCTTCTTGGTTTCTAAACTTCTTGATTCGTTCAAAATTAGGTACCCGTACCATCAGCCCCCAGACATGAGTAGTCATGACGTAGTCATGGGTGCTTGTGACTTAGTACCTTTTTCTTTGATTTCTAACTTCCCACGTGTGAGCTTTCTAAGCTTCTAGATATGTCAAGCTTTTGAGATCCAAAGATCCTTTTGTCATGTATGAAGCTTATCACTAGGTGCTTGAAGAAGTTTATGCTTATTTCAAGTAAGCTATTGATTTGGAACCAAGCCACGGTTATAAATGTTTCCTTGAACATGTGACAACAAGTAATATTTGTCTATTGTTCAACATCGGATGCTTTCGCGAACATGTTTAGACGTTTAACTTCCTTATGTGTCATGTCATTTGTGAGTATCTTGTGCAAGCTAAAGTTTTTTATCCTATGAGAAAGACAGGACAAAGAGGTGAGCTTATTTAAATGAGGTAACTTGCTTGGATCTTTATGGCTTTGAGCCGATGGTCATCCTTGTGGGATGTAATCTTTATACGCTTGCCTCACTTGTGCCTCATGATATCATGAGCATGTTACTTGATAAGGCTAGTTGAGTAGGGATTTTGTGAAGGCGTAGGAGGCTTAGTAGCTTCCGCGCTTCTTGGCTTTACGAGTTGCCGCATTTCCCTAATGGTGTGTTATGGATCTTTCGAGGTTACAAAATTTGCTTGGTGATGCATTCGTGAGCTTCTCAAGTCGCCATAGGTGAGGTCACTCGAAGCTCGTTTCGTTCCCATAGAGTGGCTTCCCTTCTATGTAGGGGAGCGACTTATCTTGGCAAAGCATTGAATTGGTGCTAAGTGGAGCAAGTACATAAGATGATGTTTTATGCTCTCCATGAGGAGGTATCTTTATCCTTTCCCAAGTTGTCGGTCTTTTTAAGTGGGGTGTTGAGCCTGCCCTAAGCGATGCGCTCGTTCCCTTAAATGACCTTGGTGTATGGGGAAGATGTTAACTTTTTAAGGATGATTTGACCTAACGTTCGTCAATCCTTAGAAATCCTTGGTTTGATTCATATGGTGAAGTATAGCTGAGCTGCCATGCTATTAGCTTCTTTACCTCAGCGGGAAGCTATGTACCGTATGACATATGAGCTATTTTTCGTAGCTTTTGACACGATTTGTTTTTTATATCTTCCAATATGTCATATATTAAGCTTTATTCTTTCTTTTGTCAGTAATAATTGTTTAAAGACAAGTGTACCCTTAGAAAGCAAATATCTTGGAGGTACTCAAGGCACCTTATTTATGCGTGTTCTCTTCCCAAGGGTTGCTTGGGTGTATGTATTATGTTGCTTGCTTAGGGCTACCTTCTTATAGCTTGTGTAGATCTGACTTTTGTCTTTTCGATGTAAAAGCTAAAGTATATTATATGACATAGGTTCGAGTTTGTAGTTTCTAGCTTCTAGCTTGTGGCTATGAGCTTCTAGCTACTATCTATCAGCTTCTAGCTTCAAATTTCTAACTTCGAGCTTCTGGCTTCGAACTATGGGCTCCGAGCTTTAGGCTTATAGTGTCCGAGCTGCAACTTATAAACTTGTAACTTCCGGCCTATAGCTCATGAGTTTACTTATAGGGTTGTCTGAAGCTTCCGTATGGCAGCTGGTGTGAGTAGTGTACTTTCTCTGATAGCTACAAAGCTGAATAGTTGTCTACAGCTGTCATATAGTAGCTGACGTACTGACATGCATAGTTGTCTATAGCTGTCATGTAGCATCTGACATACTGACATGAATAGTTGTCTACAGCTGTCATATAGCAGCTGACATACTGACATGAATAGTTGTCCACAGCTGTCTTGTAGCAGTTGATGTACTCTCTGACACGAACAGTTATTTAGGCTGATAAAGCTTAATAGTAGTCTGTAGCAGCCCTATGGGAGCCAGCCTGCTTTACCTGACATAGCTAGCTGATAAAGTGTGTGTGTTTTTTGTTTTTATTTATTTATTTACTTTATAAGTGAAGTTAATGGTTAGCTTACAAGTGCATGGGCTTTTTACACGCCATGGTTACACTCATAAGTCCTTTCACTTTTACTAAGAATTCTGGGCCAGATATAGGTTAGGCTATAAGTTGAAACGAAATGTAATGTTAGTTTTATTCAAGACTTTGTTTAACAACATTTAGAACTCTTGCGTATTTCTTTAGAAACTCATTTCAGCGATATGAGAAGTAAAATGTTTTTACACATTATCTTGTTTAGGCTAGTAGGAGTTTTTAGGAGCTTGTGCCTAATGTTAATATCGAGAGAGCGATCATGTGCTTGTATCGCATGTGCACATGAAGTGAAGTGAAGTGAAGAGCTATAAATGAATGTTTAGGATACAAAGATGTAAAATGAGCTTACATAGAGGAAGATTTCTAGCCCAGCGAGCTTCCCTAGGGGAGCAAGTATTGACCCCCTTTCGGTATGCATTTAGTATATTAAGATGTAACATGAGCTACCATAGGGGAAGGCTTCCCGCTCACGGTGCTTCCTTATGGGAGCAAGTGCTGACCCCCCTTTCTATATGTCAGCAGGTGTTTTTGCCATTTTGGTGTAAGGTACCACTTTTGATGCTTTTGAGGTCTGATTTGCTATTGACTGAGTACTTTTGTGGATTAGTGTGTAAGAAAGTCTGACTTTTGACTTTTCTTACTTTTTACTGTTCACCACTGTAGCAGGAGCTGCGATATGGCAGCCTGAAGCTTCCTGGTGTAACCTTTCATATTTTCCTTTATTAGGTTACCTTTATTTGTCTAACAAAAATTCCATGTATTTTGTCATTTTAGCATATTTTAGATATTTTTTTTAGTTTTATTTATCAAATTATATACAAAAATAGTATACTATAATAATTGTTTTGTTAAAAAAAATACTTTAAATAATATGGTTAGACTGGGATTCGAACACTAGTCCTAACCGGTTCAAAGACTTAAACAAACAACACAGACCACTACACCATTTGGTGTTTTGTGTTATATTTTGAAACCGGTTATACTTAGACTCTTTTAAAAACCTTCTATTCAAACCCATAAGTTAAAACCCAAAACCCATTCGACACTAAGCTTCAATTAACGTGTGATTTAACTAAAATTGGCAATGATCTAGACGGATTGGGGAACAAGCAAATAATCCTCGTTGATTACAGCTATCAATTTCGTGTAATCATTCCATAATTGATATACTAGATGCGTTTTTATTCAATGCGTAGTCAAACTTTCTAATTCGTCAAAATCTTGTGTAATAATATAAATTAAAACCTCCATTACACCCTTAGTACGCCGATATACAGTCCATCACTCTCAATTTTCATTATCTTTCATTCGTGATTTGTAAATCTTGAATTCTTTGACTTTCTGTTGACTCACGATTAGAAGGCGTTAACAACTGGTATGATTCAATTCCTTATTTCTACCTTCTAATCGGCTATTAGGCATCATTTACCTTGTGGTTAATTAGACTAAAACAGCGTATTCAATCTAATTAGGATTCTAGGGTTTATGTTCTTATTTGGGGAAGATGATACAGCTATGTTTCTATATATGAAAACAAGATTAAAACACCAACTGATGTGTACATCAGATGGTGATGAAACCTATTGTTAACTTTTGGCCGGTCGTGTGTCTGGGTTCGAATCCAGGCATAGGCAATCTTTTTAATTCTTATAATTATAATCTATTTTAGGAAACATATAGATTTAAGAAAAACCAAGAATTCTCGTTCTCAGGGTCTAGACCAGATGGTCTGGACTTGTGATTATAAAACATGGAACCGGCCAAGGACTCGGGTTCGAGTCCTGGCACATGCAACATATTTTTTTAGCCTTTTCCTTTTATATTTATTTACTTTTTATCCTTTAAAATAGTTTTAACATACCAAAAGAGTTTATAAATTCTATAAAAAATATTTTATGTTATTCTAATGGTAAAGTTTATCATACAATTTAGTTTTTCAAAAATCATTTATTTAATATATATAAAATATATTACAAGTTTATTCATTTATAAGTTGAAAATCCTATAAGAATATCTAAACGTTCTTATAAAATTCCACAGAAATAATTTTAAATTTATAAATCAATAAATGTTCCAGAAATAAATTTTAATTTCAGAAAAACGTTTATTTAGTATTTTTAATTAACTTTTGCTATTTTAAATCATAAATAATTCATAATAAATCCATTTTCACTATTTTTACATCAAAATTTTACATAAATTATTTTTGTTCATTTAGAACAGAAATATAAATTTTAATTTGAAACTTTATGAATTTTAATATTTTTAGACAATAATATTATATTTTTACAAATAAATATTAATACACTATATATTCAATAATTAAGAAAATAATTTTATAAAAATTATTTTCACATTTATAACATTGTAATACAACCACCTTAATCAAGATTTTACAAAAAGTTTTTTTAGTTATTTATTTTCATAAATTTCTTTATTTATTTATTTATTAACAATTTATCTAAATCAACGATTGATCAATTATCTATCCCCAAATTAGGAACCCTAGAATACCTTTAGACTAGAAAACTTAGACTTATTTTATTGCCTTGAACTTAGGGTAATACTTGGAATCGTTTGTGCAACATTTAGACTATTTCAAAGGTTTCAAGACTTGTGCTAAGGTGAGTTTACATAGCCCCTTTTTCTGTTTTACATTTTGGGGTGAAACATGTTTAAACATTTTATAGACTATCATTTACTCATTCTTACATTATTGAAACTTGTGATTCAATTACACTATCATTTACTCATTCTATCATTTGACTGTAACAAAAAGACACAGTACAATCATTAACATTGATCAAGCTGTCTGTTTAGATTATAGCGCTATAGGTCTGACAAACCCATCCCCCCGCATAAATTCAGGGATGATCGATAACAGTTACACTTTTACTAACTTGCGAGTTAGGTATTAGTCGACACAAGGTTTGATTGTACAAAAGACGCATTGTTACATGTCGGACTCATATTCTATCACTACTCATTATTATACTTCAACTATGATTGTTATACAACATATTGTTTTCAACTATATGTAAAACCTATGTATTCTCACCAACTATTTATAGTTGACCCCCCCCAATCTTTCCAACTTAACATGTTTCAGGTTTATTTGCTTTTGGAAGTTGTACAACTCTTGGAACATATAGAAGCTTTGGACCTAGTTTATATTAATCAACTGTTGTAATCTTTACTTGTAGGATGAATTGTAAATTGTTTAATATTATTCAACTTTCATTTAGTACCATGAGCTATTGAACAATCATCAATACGTGACATCCCGATGTTTCCGCCATTAGTTGGGGTGTTACAGATTGGTATCAGAGCCATGGTTATAGGGAATTAGGTTATTAGAAAAATAATCTAGTCTATAACCATAGGATTTTAACCAGTACTTGCTCTTTTTACTTGCAACCCTACTTGTTTCTATTCTCTATCTCCTTCCTACTTCTCATCCCTACTTTGGTCCTTACAAGAAGATTATTATCCATCACTGGATCCACCCTTAGACTAATAGGACAAGATTCTCAAGTCTTAACCTGAACTGCCTTGAAGATTCCGTCGAAGTTCTAGATTTTAATAACGAACACGTGCAACCTGGAAGGGTGAACGCCTCTATTCTGAGTTTTCTGTCTAGGACTGGCATTGCGCATATATCCCAATCAGACGAGGGACCTGGATGCCTACCTGGGAATTCTCGGGATGAGTGTTCACTTATAGGCTAAAGCATGTCTTCACTATGTTATTAGAATCTAGAAGCTTTGATAAGTCAATGTTTTCGTTTATTCGTTTTAATTAATGAATAAATGATTACATTCCTTATATTACCTCATTATCCTTGATTCATCCTATGTCTCATTGAACCTTCATTGTGTCTCTTACATATCATGCCTCCTCGTCGCAGCACTCGTCTTAGCAATGACAACGAACATGATGGTGAGAGCAACAACAACAACAATAACAACAACAACAATGGCATCGATGTCCAACTAGCTGCGATCATTTCCCAACAAATGGCGCAACAAATAGCGACTTTGGTTCCCAACTTGGTGGCTCAAGTCATCCAAATGAATGGAAACGACAATGGAAATGGCAATGGGAATGGGAATCATAAAGGGAATGGGAATGGAAACGGGAATGCTCACCCTGTTTGCACCCTCAAACACTTCAATTCTTGCAACCCTCCTAAGTTTAGCGGGGATGAAGGAGCCACTGGTCTCCTTCAGTGGTTCGAGGGTATCGAAAATACCTTCATAAATAGCGAGTGTCCCAATAACCTCAAAGTTCGCTATGCTATGAGTGTCCTCCACAAGCGGGCACTCACATGGTGGAACGAAGAGAAAAGGACTTGCGGAGCTGAAGTCACACTGGCTTTAACTTAGGAGCAAGCTAAAGATGTCATGAAGGCGGAGTTCTGCCCTCGTAATGAAATCAAGAAGTTGGAAGATGAGTTTCACGATCTTGCCCAAGATAGTGGAGAAAACCTAGCCTACAACACTCGTTTCCACGAACTTAGCTTACTATTACCACATAAGGTCACCCCCTACCTATTGCTATCGAAAAATATATTAGTGGCTTACCTATGCAGATTCAGGACACGGTGTGGGGAAGGAACCCTGCTACCCTCGAAGAGGCCAAGCGTCTAGCAGCTACCTTAACCGACAATCACGTAAAGAACATGACCTTATTTAGGAAAAGCGAGAAAGCAAGTATTGTAGCCGCAGTAACTACTGAAAACCAGAAGCGCAAGACCAGGGATCCTGATGCAAACCTCACTACACAAGCTTCTAACAAGAAACCTTATACGGGAAACTTTCCTTTGTGTAACACATGCAAACGTCATCACCCCACTGCTTCGCCATGTCGCTTGTGCACCAATTGTGGTAAGTATGGCCATCTGGTCAACACATGTCGTGAAGCCCCAAACCCCAATACCAACCAACCGACCAACCATGCTCCGGCTGCTAACCCTAATCGTCCCGGCAGATACAACTATGGTCAGTGCTATGAATGTGGAAATTTAAATCACTTCCGTAACCGATGCCCTAACCTAAACCGAGATCAGAACCCTCCAGCTGCCTAATGACAAACCCCTACTCTTAGAATGTTATTTACTTTTGAATTCCATGTAATGACTCATTTGATTCAAGTAATAAATTTTAGTATTGAATATTTTTTGTCTCTTAGATAAGAATTTAGTCATTTAATATATTTAGACATACGATTATTCATGACACTTGGAAACATATCTAGTTGAATATGAACTAATTGCTATATTCATACCCATACCCATTGACCTTGTCATACTATACTTGACACTTGATGCCTACATGTATATATTATCAACTTGCAATTTATGTGTGAAAATAATTGTTACACTTAATCAACAACTGGTAGAGGACGAAGTACTTGCTCAACAGTTAGTAGGGTACCAAATAACCTACTCAACGATTGGTAGAGGCCCTACAACCTGCTCAACAATCGGTAGAGGTTCTAACTCACTGACTGGTAGAAGTCTTTTTCCTACTCAACAGTTGGACTCATTGTTGGATACATTGTATATGATTCAAACACAAGGTTATTTGGCACTGTGTGTGTGTCTAGAGTTATGGAAGGACACAAAACCCAAACGTAAGGTAAATTGGTGATTGCGGCCCGGAACGTAATCATGAATTTACAGATACGTTAAGGTTTTGGTAGTTCATTTAGTTTTCCTATAGTCACACATATCAAACCACTTACCCAAATTATTCAAAACAGATTATTTTATTACCTACAAATTCATGTCGTTCCTTAACTCAAACCACAGCTGCCCTAATTCCTACCCAGCCACCCTCAACCCTGTGTTCTTAATAACTTCGGGACGAAGTTTCCAAAAGTAGGGGAGACTGTAACCTTTCATATTTTCCTTTATTAGGTTACCTTTATTTGTCTAATAAAAATTCCATGTATTTTGTCATTTTAGCATATTTTAGATATTTTTTTAGTTTTATTTATCAAATTATATACAAAAATAGTATACTATAATAATTGTTTTGTTAAAAAAATGCTTTAAATAATATGGTTAGACTGGGATTCGAACACTAGTCCTAACCGGTTCAAAGACTTAAACAAACAACACAGACCACTACACCATTTGGTGTATTGTGTTATATTTTGAAACCGGTTATACTTAGACTCTTTTAAAAACCTTCTAGTCAAACCCATAAGTTAAAACCCAAAACCCATTCGACAATAAGCTTCAATTAACGTGTGATTTAACTAAAATTGGCAATGATCTAGACGGATTGGGGAACAAGCAAATAATCCTCGTTGATTACAGCTATCAATTTCGTGTAATCATTCCATAATTGATATACTAGACGCGTTTTTATTCAATGCATAGTTAAACATTCTAATTCGTCAAAATCTTGTGTAATACTATAAATTAAAACCTCCATTACACCCTTAGTACGCCGATATACAGTCCATCATTCTCAATTTTCATTATCTTTCATTCGTGATTTGTAAATCTTGAATTCTTTGACTTTCTGTTGACTCACGATTCGAAAGCGTTAACAACTGGTATGATTCAATTCCTTATTTCTACCTTCTAATCGGCTCTTAAGCATCATTTACCCTGTGGTTAATTAGGCTAAAACAACGTATTCAATCTAATTAGGATTCTAGGGTTTATGTTCTTATTTGGGGAAGATGATACAGCTATGTTTCTGTATCTGAAAACAAGATTAAAACACCGACTTATGTGTACATCAGATGGTGATGAAACCTATTGTTAACTTTTGGCCGGTCGTGTGTCTGGGTTCGAATCCAGGCATAGGCAATCGTTTTAATTCTTATAATTATAATCTATTTTAGGAAACATATAGATTTAAGAAAAACCAAGAATTCTCGTTCTCAGGGTCCAGACCAGATGGTCTGGACTTGTGACTATAAAACATGGAACCGGCCAGGGACTCGGGTTCGAGTCCTGGCACATGCAACATATTTTTTTAGACTTTTCCTTTTATATTTATTTACTTTTTATCCTTTAAAATAGTTTTAAGATACCAAAAGAGGTTTATAAATTCTATAAAAATTATTTTATGATATTCTAATGGTAAAGTTTATCATACAATTTTTAGTTTTTCAAAAATCATTAATTTAATATATATAAAATATATTACAAATTTATTCATTTATAAGTTGAAAATTCTATAAAAATATCTAGACGATCTTATAAAATTCCACAGAAATTATTTTAAATTTATAAATCAATAAATGTTCCAGAAATAAATTTTAATTTCAGAAAAACATTTATTTAGTATTTTTAATTAACTTTTGCAATTTTAAATCATAAATTATTCATAATAAATCCATTTTTCACTATTTTTACATCAAAATTTTACATAAATTATTTTTGTTCATTTAGAACAGAAATATAAAATTTAATTTGAAACTTTATGAATTTTAATATTTTTAGACAATAATATTATATTTTTACAAATAAATATTAGGGTAAATTACACGTTACGTCCTTTATATTTACCAGAAATTTCACCATGTGTCCTTTATCTTTAATAATTACACCGTGTGTCCCTTAAGTTTACCTAAAATTTCACCTTTGTCCTTTATTTGAAATATTTGCACACCGTATGTCCTTTATACTAACTCCATCTAATATCTTAGTTATCTTCTCTAACTCCATCCAATATCTTTGTTTTCTTTAACTATGTATTATTCATTTAATGATTCTAATAATTATTTAAAATACAAGTACAACTCCAAAAATTTTATAAATTTTACATAAGCTTATTTACATCCCAAATTTCATTATTTGAATTTTCACTTTAGGAAAACATGTTTTAAATATATTTAATGTATGTTCTTTTTAATTCATAATTAATTCATTAAAAATCCGATTTGAGCGATTCAAAAGCCCAAGTTTTTTATAAAGCTTTTCGATCATATTTAGCATCTGTAAAAAATATTATTTCAGAAAATAATATATTTTAATATTTTTAAGCATTTTAAATCAAGTTATTCATTATTTAGGAAATTAAATTAGTTTTATATTAAATGAAACAGAAAATACTTTACAAAATTATTTTCCTACTTTATACATAAATATAGGGTAAACGGTAATAATTTGATTCAATTAATATAAAATTTATAAAAAAAATAATTTTATTAGAAACTAATTGTTACCATTGTATAAGTTACATATATCTATAATAATGAAATCAAATTATTACCGTTTACCCGTATACTGATGTATAAAGTTGGCAAATAATTTTTGTAAACTATTTTCTGTTTCATTTAATATAAACCAGCTTTATTTGCCTTAATAATGAATAACTTGATTTAAAATGCTTAAAAATATTAAAATATAGTATTTTCTGAAATAATAATTTTTGAGGTGCTAAATATGATAGAAAACTTTTTATAAAAAATGTGGGCTTTTAATGAATTAATTACGAATTAAAAAAGAAAATATATTAAATATATTTAAAAACATATTTTCTTAAAGTAAAAATAGAAATAATGAAATTTTAGATGTAAATAAGAGTCTGTAAACTTTGTAGAATTTTTGGAGTTGTTAATATATTTTAAATAATTATTAGAACAATTAAATGAATAATACATAGTTAAAGATAACCAAGATATTGGATGGAGTTAGAGAAGATAACCAGGATATTGGATGAAGTTAATGTAAAGGACACACGGTGTGCAAAAGTTTCAAATAAAGAACAAAGGTGAAATTTCAAGTAAACTTAAAGGACACACGGTGTAATTATTAAAGATAAAGGACACACGGTGAAATTTCAGGTAAACGTAAAGGACATAATGTGTAATTTACTCTAAATATTAATACACAATATATTCAATAACTAAGAAAATAATTTTATAAAAATTATTTTCACATTTATAACATTGTAATACAACCACCTTAATCAAGATTTTACAAAAAGTTCTTTTAGTTATTTATTTTCCTAAATTTCTTTATTTATTTATTAACAATTTATCTAAATCAACGATTGATCAATTATCTATCCCCAAATTAGGAACCCTAGAATACCTTTAGACTAGAAAATTTAGACTTATTTTATTGCCTTGAACTTAGGGTAATACTTGGAATCGTTTGTGCAACATTTAGACTATTTCAAAGGATTCAAGACTTGTGCTAAGGTGAGTTTACATAGCCCCTTTTTCTGTTTTACATTTTGGGGTGAAACATGTTTAAACATTTTATACACTATCATTTACTCATTCTTACATTATTGAAACTTGTGATTCAATTACACTATCATTTACTCATTCTATCATTTAACTGTAACAAAAAGACACAGTACAATCATTAACATTGATCAAGCCGCCTGTTTAGATTATAGCGCTATAGGTCTGACAAACCCATCCCCCCGCATAAATTCAGGGATGATCGATAACAGTTACACTTTTACTAACTTGCGAGTTAGGTCTCAGTCGACACAAGGTTTGATTGTACAAAAGACGCATTGTTACATGTCGGACTCATATTCTATCACTACTCATTATTATACTTCAACCATGATTGTTATAAAACATATTGTTTTCAACTATATGCAAAACCTATGTATTCTCACCAACTATTTATAGTTGACCCCCCCCATCTTTCCAACTTAACATGTTTCAGGTTTATTTGCTATTGGAAGTTGTACAAGTCTTAGAACACATAGAAGCTTTGGACCTAGTTTATATTAATCAACTTTTGTAATCTTTACTTGTAAGATGAATTGTAAATTGTTTAAGATTATTCAACTTTCATTTAGTACCATGAGCTATTGAACAATCATCAATACGTGACATCCCGATGTTTCCGCCATCGGTTGGGGTGTTACACCTGGCTTCCCAATTTGTAGTTTAGATAGGCTACCCAGCTCCGATTTATGTGATCTTTTTTTAACTCTTTGATCAGTTGTGGGGTTCTAGCATCCACATCGTGAATTATAGAGTTGATGATATCACTTACGATGGAGCTGCGGTATGGCAGCCTGCAGCATGAGTTGTACAAGATGCAATAACTGTTGTACTAGAGACTTTAAAAATGTTTGGACAAAGTTGTTTCCTATTTCTTTTGTGCTTTATTGTCACACACTTTTAGGTGTGCTAAAAGACAAAATTAGGATAGTCAAACTTTGGGATAAGTGTATGCACATCTTTCTATAGAATTATTCTTTAGAGAATATATTTTGAGATGTTTCTTTTTTCATCCGATTCTTTGTGTAAATAATATTTCATAATATAATATGACTTTTTGGATGACACCACATAAAGTGGGGTTGAGTATTGTGTACACAAAGTCTTCCATTTCTTTACTATTCTTCTTGACTACATTTGAACAAAATGTAAACATGTGTTCAAAAGGTTGTAATTTTTCATCAAGAATATGAGTAGATTTTCATATTTGACGTTTTTATCAAAGAATTTACATGTAGCAACCGAGTTATAAGTGTATGGAACCAGGTCACCGGCGTTGTGAACATGTAATACGTGGAACAAAAAACGCAAACATGTGTAGGAGGTGTAGGAGTGGTTTTTCCAGTAAGAACATCCTCTCCATCCTTAAAAATAAAGAACTTAGGAACAATTGGGGCTAAACTACAAAGAGTTTCATGTTCTAAGCAGCGATAGCCCCACGGTGGGCGCCACTTGTTGAAACAACAAGGATAAGGCATGGAGATGGTATGGACGTCTCTTCGGGTTGGACCTAGCACCTTCCAAGCATTTACCCGCACCACGAACAACTCGTTAGAAGGAGTCCAGAGACCGGGGTCTCTGGACCACCCTCCGACGCTCAACATTAGTGATTTACCCAAAGAAATGTACATAAAAGTAAATATAAAGGAGTAAATGAGGGATAGGAAGTATGAGAGGAGGTGGTGGTTGAAACCCGGCGGTTAGCTAGCAGCCGATGTGATTTCAGGATGCTTAGCTTGATGGCTGAAAGTTGGTTATTAGAACCATGGATCCGTAGACTGTTGATATGATAGCTCCAGGGCTCCGTTAGGGGAGCTCATGAGTTTAGCAGGGGAGCTTAACAACTTAATTGACTGTAATTGTAGAGAGTTCATGAGCTGCTGATGTGATACTTTAGCAGCTCGTAGGCTTCTCTATGGGAGCTAGGCAGATTAGTTAGTGAAGGAATGTTTCTAGAGAGAGAAAGAGAGTGAGATGTCTTGAGTTGAGATCAGGACAAATGAGATGGGTTTGAGTGAAGGTGTGACCGCTCTATTTATAGAGTGTGAAACCCCAAACCCTAATGGACTTTATAGTAATGGGTTGGGCTGGCCCATAAATGTTGGGCCCACCTTTATTATTGACCTCGTGTAAGGCAGGTCCTGTGCTGGCAGCTGAGGAGCTGATGCAGGTAGCTTCTCTACACCAGCTTCTGGCTTTTTAGCTTCCTAGCCTGAGCCTGATAGCTTCTTGAATATGTTTAAACGTGGGGGTTTGGGTACCCACGTCATCAATATATATTATTAAAATAACAAATAAGTTGCACAACTTTTAATCTATGATATTAAAAAAGGTAAAACTTCCTAAGTAAACAAAAAATATATATATATAATTTCACGAAAATGTACTGTAGATGCGTTTTGCGACTAGTGATTGGATGTTAACATATGTTAAGTTTTGCTGATGGGTAGAATGTGAAACTAATATGGGCGAATGTAAGATATGGTGGGCGAAGGTAGACTCAAGTGGGCGAAGGTGAAATGGAGCTTGACTGAAGATGTAGATTCGTACCATCTACTGGGCGAATGTGGAAGAAGTCCACATTCGACCACAGTAAAGGGGCGAACGTGCAGATAGTATATATAGAAGTTGTGTTTTTGCAATGTAAGAGAGGTTTCAGTTGTGTGTGTGTTTGAGTCAGGTTCCAGGTTAGTTTGAGAAAGTCTGTAACTGATCTAGATTAACCTAAGTGTCATTGTAATCAAGTTTATGAACAAGTTAATCTATGAAAGGCTTTGAAAATGATATTGATTGTGTTTTGATTTGAGCTTTATCTGTTTGTTCAAAGCTAGGGTTTCCGCACCTGGTTTTGTAACTTGTATGATCAATTAATCCTGTTTTAGTCAAAATCCTTCGCTCACAAAGTGGTATCAGAGCCATAAGGATCATACAACAACAAATTTGATAAACTCAGAGCTGATTTGGACCTAATTTTGATCAAAATACATCTGTTTTTGAATGAAAATGGTTTTTGAGTGTTTTTGATTGATTTGAAGTTGAATTTGTGGATAAAATCTAAAATTCCAAGAATTAAAGTTGTTCCAAATCAATTCCGAATCAAAACCTGATTAAGATCATTCAAATCCACAAACTTTTGAAAATCAGAGATCAAAATAACCGTTTTTCAAAGTGTAACCGTTTTTCAACCCTGAAATGGGCGAACCTGGAACCTAAGTGGTCGAACCTGAGTAGTTTTGGGCGAACCTGAGTGGTTTTTGGTCGAACCTAGGGTGTTTTTGGGCGAATCTGGAAGTTCTTTGTTGAATTTTTCACTTTCGGGTAACACTTTCCACTTCAGATTGATCGGGCGGTCGAATCTAGAAACTAAACGGTCGAACCTAGGATCATACTGGGCGAAAGTGGAATTGTGTCAGTGTGTTTTACATTCTGGTGAGGTTGTACATTCGGCTGGTACTGTTTGGGCGAATCTGCATCAGAAAGGGACGAAAGTGAGAATAAACGGGCGAACCTAGGATTAGTTTTTGGAAAATTTTCTAAGTGTTGAATTTTTCGAAGTTCGTGATCATGTGGAATTTTCCGACTACTCCGAGACCAGCAACGACACAACCACAACAGCAAGTGATGGACCCATGGACGGTAGCAGCACAAAAGACGAGCACACAGTCTTCGCAACCGATTAACTACATGGCGATGACTAGCTCGATGCCTCAAAGTGTAGCACCTCAGGCACCACAACCTGACTACTGGGGAGTAGCAGCAGCGGTGGTAAACACTCAAACTACAAATGCTATTTCCACACTGATTAATGATTTGTCTTCAGGTAGCGGGAATCGGCCACCGAAGCTCATGGAAATACAAGAATACAATCAGTGGCAGAACAAGTTCAAGATTCACTTGGAAGGCATGGGAGTGGAGGGAGCAGAGGCATGGAGCATGATTGCTAAAGGTTACACAGCACCAGTTTTAGAGAATACAGGTGAACCAGTTCCATTGGAGAGCATGTCTGAAGAGGAGAAAAAGAAGTTTGCTGTGGAGAAGAAAGCCTTTTCCCAATTGACTCAGGCAATCACAAACGATCTGTTGCATCAGTTTGGGACTTATACTACGTCTAAGCAATTGTGGGATGTGCTTAAAAGGAGGCATGATGGGAATGAGAAGACTAGAAGTTTGAGGATGGATGAATTAAGAAAGGAGTTTGAAAATTTTTCTTATATTGGAAATGAAACTTTAAAAGAATTAACTCCTAGATATAGTCATTTACTAACTGAATTGTCAAGTTATGGTATACAGATTCCTATGAAGAATTTGGTGGATAAGTTTGCAGATGCTCTACCACCTTACTGGGATCAGCATGTGGAAGTTCTCAGGGAGAAGGATGCGTACCAATACTGGACTATTCAAGAGTTTATTCAGAAGCTGGAAAACAAGGAAATGGAAGAGAAGAGGAAAGCTAGAAGATCACAGGTTCCTCAGAATCCTAGCTTATACTTTGGAGGCACTCCAGTTTCAGTTAATAACTCAAGTTCAGGAGTTGTTGCACCACATGTTGCTTGCATTTCCAATGTTATGGAATCACCAAAACCTACCATCAACTACATGGCACAAACCTCATCCTACTCACAACCATCATATACACAACCACCACCACAACAACAATACAACAATTCCTACATTCCACCATTCTCCCCAATGCAACAAGCAGCTTTCAATACTGCTAGCCAATCTCAACAACCAATGAACCAAGTTACTCAACCTAATCAACAACCGGTGGTTTTGGAGACTTCTAACTTGGGAAATGTGACGGTTGAAGTTGCTCAACAACATATTGCACTAGTCTCTGCAATGGTTTCATCTTACAATGGATTAGTTGCTAGTCAAATTGGGAATAACAACTTAACCAATGAAGACTACGCACAGATTGATAAAGAAGAGATGGAATTGATTGATATCCAGTGGGCTTTTGCGAGCATTATGAGAAGAGCAACGGAATTTATTGAGAAGACAGGTAGAACAGATTTGGGAACTTCTCCTAACACAACCTACGGGTTCAACAAGGAGAAAGTTACTTGTTTTAACTGTGGAGGGAAAGGTCACTTTAAACGAGAATGCACCCAGCCACCAAAACAAGGTAATAGAAACCCATTCAATGCAAGCTATCAGAACCGTCAACAACAAAATCAAAACCAAGTTTCTTACCAAAATAACAACAACTACCAAAACCGTCAAAACAACTCTAACAACAACCAAAATCGACAACCAAACACATCAAACCAGATTCAACACCAATCTCCTAACAACACTAACCGAACAGTTATACCGATCACTACACCTAATGAGACACAACAGAATACCAATCAGAATCAAGCATTGGTGACTCAACAAGATGAACGGTTTGACTGGTCGAGTTTGCAAATAGGAGTTGAGGAAATCACAACTGGTGGCAATGTGGCATGTGTTGCTTGTAAGGTTGATATTGAAGAGTCAGTGACAGTTGATGAGAAGAAAGAAACTGAGTTTGAAAGTGATGAGTCTGAGGCTGAAATGGATGTGGAGACTGAACCTGTTGAGGTTAAGGCTGAGGAAGCTAACTCTGGAGTGGTGATTGACACTGTTTCTGATGTTCCTGAGGAATGTGAATCGGTTTACTCAGATTCAGACAGTGAATCAGATACAGAAGCAAGTGTTACATCTCTAGATGATGACATTGATCAGTTGCTAGCAGAAGCTGATTTTCTGATGACGAGGAAGTCGTGCATTGCAGATGATGCTTTCACCAAAATTGACTATTCCAGATTCTTTGCTGGAAAGGAAGCTCATTTCGCATTGATGGCCATGACTGATCCGCCAAAACCTGTAAGTTCTGAGTGTAGCACTGATGTTAAAAGTGATAAATATTGTGGTACATGTGATAGATTGACTGAGGAGAACAAACAACTCCGTGTTCAACGTGATAGTGCTATCATGAACAGTCAATCTACTCGCAAAGAGTTGAATGCTTTCAACAAGGTATTAGATGGCTATAAAAAGGACATTTCCGACTTGAAAAACACTTTATCATTAAAACAATTGGCAATTAATAACTACATAAATGAAATTGAAAATACCAAGTTGGAAATGGCTGCCATTAAATGCTTTGCTGAGAAAGTAAACAAAAAGTTAGAAAGTTACAAGCACATTGCTTATGTGGTAGACCACATCATTGATGATCAAACCACTAATTACCGGTCTGTGCCATCTCCGGTGCTTTTTGAAAACCATAATTGTCATCAAGTGACACCGGAGAGCTCGGTAAAATCAGACTCATCATCGGAAAATGAATCTAATACCTCGAGTATTGGCGATCCACATTCCGATGTGAGACCGATTTTAGGTTTGAATGATGAGGGTGTTACTGCTGAGAGTGTGGATTCAGACTCAGAGAGTGATGATACTGGTAATGTTCAAAATGTTAATGCATGTGAAATTCCAAAAGAAAATCACATCATTACCAATGAACCAGTTTCACCATCTCAACTTGTGCATCCGATGGCAAATGCTCATCGTGAGAAAAAGTCTGAAAAGAATGTTGTTAAGAAAGATCTTGAGAAGAATGTGGTAAAGAAAGATCTTGAAAAGAATGATAAGAATGAACCGTGTGACAAACCTGTCAAGGTGTTTTATCGGATGGAAGGATCCGATAAAATCATCTCTGACGAGGAATTTCCAATCAAAAATGCTAACTATGCAAAAATTGATAAAATCTGGCAAGAAAGTACCATTTGGTTCCCAAAACATGAGAGAACAAATGAAATCCCACCTGCCATTTTAAAGAAATTGTTTTTGGATGTTCCTCAAGAACCAAAGGTCCATGTCACAGAGTTCATTAGACCCAAAAACAGAGCTAATGGTTTTCATGAGCCTGCTTACTCAAAAGGGCCACTCCCTGAGAGTTTGAGGAATCAACAGTATAATGATCAATATCCTGTTAGATCATTTGCTCAACCAAATGCTCCAAATGTTTTTGAAGAGTATCGTGCGTGTTTTAAATGCGGGGAACGAGGGCATTTACTTGCTCAGTGCCCGTATGTAAGGCATAAAAGGCACGAAGTTGAAGTGAGGAATTCCATGAGAAAACCGATTGATCATTATGTTCCACCACACAGACGAGTTGTTCCTCCACAACAACAGTCTTACAATCAAAACAATTTTTACCAAATGAGGAACAATCGTCCAATCCAATATGATCGAAGAAATCGGATTGCTATGGAACAATCATGGAGAAAACCAGTGGTGAACACAACAAATGATAGGCAAAAGGTTCCACTAAAACCGATTGTCAAGTCAAATGTTGGACCTAAGTCTGTTAAATCAGATAAGGTAACCAAGAAAGTTACATTTGTTAACAATGTTCAGAAACCGACTGAGAATCCAAAGTCTCAGATTCGTATCTTAAAAAGAACTGAACAATCTTGGACACCCAATGGTTCTCCAGGAGCCTCTACTTCAAAGAACAATGAGAAAAAGGACACTGTTTTGAATAATCCTAACAAGATTGATCCAAAACAAAAAGTTGTTGAAAATGTTACTGAGAATGTTTCTGTGAAAACTGATATTCCAAGACCCAAGACTCAGGCTTGGGTCCCCCGAAAGAACTAAATGATTTACTTTTTGTGTGCAGGGAGCTTCAGCTGGCCCTATTAGCAGTCTTTGGATTGTTGATAGTGGAGCTTCAGGCCACATGACAGGGGATCTTGCTTTGTTGTTCGACGTGAAGAACATCAATGGAGGGTATGTCGCATTCGCTGGAAATAAAGGTGGATATATTACGATGGAGGGAAGCGTGAGTAATGGGATAGTGAGCTTCGAGAGAATATCTTATGTGAAACAGATCGATTATAATCTGTTGAGCGTCAGTCAAATTTGTGATAAACAATTTACTGTGCATTTTGATGACAAATCCTGCTATATTCTCAAACCGGGCTTCAAAATTCCAAAGGAGTGGATAATGTTGAAGGCACCTCGCGTCAACAATCTTTATATTCTTGATATGTCCAAGGAAATGACATCACAGGGGCAAATAACATGTTTTCTATCCAAAGCGACTGAGAAAGAATCGATAATGTGGCACCGAAGAATGGGGCACATTCATCTGAGAAAAATGAACCAACTTGTGAGAAATGGGCTTGTCAATGGAGTAAACGTGAAACATTTCCATCTGAATGACAAGTGCGTGAGTTGTAAGAAGGGGAAGCAACACAAACAGTCCCACAAAGTGAAGAAAGTTAACTCTGTAGAGATGCCACTTGAGCGATTGCACATGGATTTATTTGGTCCAGTCAAGCGCAAAAGTCATCTTGGGGAGCTTTATTGTTTAGTCGTCACTGATGACTACTCAAGATTTTCATGGGTGATGTGTTTGCAGAGCAAAAGTGACACCTTTGACAACCTGAAAGTTCTGTTCACTCGATTGGAAAATCTCTACAATGTGAAGATAAAGAGAATTCGGAGTGATAATGGGACGGAGTTCAAAAACGCAAAGATGGATGAACTTTGTGAAAGCAAAGGGATTCATCATGAATATTCGGCTCCGTACACCCCACAACAGAACGGTGTTGCTGAATGAAAGAATAGGACTCTAATTGAAGCGGCTAGAACAATGCTCGCTGATTCAAATCTTCCGGTAATGTTCTGGAACGAGGCGATTTATGCAGCAAATTATACACTAAATCGGGTTCTAACAGTGAAGAAGTTTGGTAAAACATCTTATGAACTGTTACAGCGACGAAAGCCGAACTTAGAGTATCTAGAACCTTTTGGGGCACCATGCACAATGTTGAATCCAAGCGAGAAGTTTAGTCCTAAAGCTGAGGAGGGATACTTTGTTGGATATGCAACCCTGCTTAAACGGGTATACAACAAACGAACTCGTCGGGTGGAGGATTGGGCTAACGTGGAAGTTCAACGATATACTCAAAATTTGCAAGGCACGGGTCCTGATTGGATGTTTGATTACAAAGATTTCTTTGAATCATTCAATCTAGATAGCTTGGTTGAAGAAGCTGCTATCAGATTACTTTACGAGTGTGAAAATGCAACGACTTCACCGTTGGTGCGTCCGATCACCGTGAACCCCCTACCAGCTTCTAATGATACCAATGCTCCTATACAAGAGGAAGAAGTGTTTCAAGAGGCTTCAACTTCATTAGACTCTTCAGAATCTGAAGATGAACAATTTGAAGAAGTCATTCTTGAGCATGCAGAAGAACCAGAGGCACCGCCAGTGAACCCAACTCCAACTCCAGATGTTGCTTCATCATCTAACACGGGTCATGATCTGGATGCTGTAGAGAACTTGACTGCTCAGACGGGAGTTACTGTACCTGAATATCCGGAATCTCGGATTCATCGTATTCACCAGCTGGAGCAAGTTATCGGTGATCCTGGAAGCAGTGTTATGACCAGAGGGCAGCTCGGAAGCGTTAATTCGCCAGAGAGTTTTGGTGCTTTAGCGTTATATGCTAAAATTCAACAATCTGGTAGTCAAAATGATTGGTCGTTTGCGTGTTATGTGTCGCAGGTAGAGCCAAGGACATACAAGGACGCTTTGAAGGAAGACGCCTGGGTTGAAGCTATGCAGGAGGAGTTATTACAATTCCAGAAATTGGGAGTTTGGACGCTCACGGATTTGCCGCCGGAAAGGAAGAAAATAGGCACTAAATGGGTGTTTAAGTGCAAGAAGGATGATCGTGGGGTTATTGTTCGAAACAAAGCCAGATTGGTCGTGCAGGGTTTCCATCAAATCGAAGGGATTGATTATAACGAAATCTATGCACCGGTAGCACGCATTGAAGCTATTCGGATGTTCCTTGCGTTTGCTTCATACAAGAAATTCAAAGTTTATCAAATGGACGTTAAGAGCGCATTTCTGTACGGGAAAGTCAAGGAAGAGGTTTATGTCGGGCAGCCACCAGGCTTTGAGGACCCAATCCACCGGGATAAGGTCTACGTGCTGAACAAAGCTCTATACGGCTTGCACCAGGCTCCGAGACAGTGGTACGAGGAGCTAAGTACATACCTCATCACCAAAGGATTTAAGCGCGGACTCGTCGACTGCACCCTCTTCACGAAGAAGACTGGGGATGATTTGCTTCTAGTGCAGATTTACGTTGATGATATAATATTTGGTTCAACTAATGAGCTTTTATGCAGGGAGTTCGAAACTGTCATGCAGGAAAAGTTCGAAATGAGCGCAATGGGGGAGATGCAGTTTTTCCTAGGCTTGCAGGTGGACCAAAGACCCAACGGGATCTTCATTCACCAGACGAAATACGTATCCGATATCTTGAGCCGATTCCAGATGGAGGATTCCAAGCCGATGGATACCCCGATTCAACCCAATCACGGGATTGGAGTGGACGCTAAGGGGGAGCTGACGGACCCATTTACATACAGAGCAATCATCGGATCTCTGATGTATTTGACGGCGTCTCGACCAGATATTATGTATGCAACGTGTCTCTGTGCCCGCTATCAATCGAAGCCGAAACAAAGTCATCTGACGGCGGTCAAGCGTATCCTTCGATATCTGAAGGGTTGTCCCTCAAAAGGACTTTGGTACCCTAATGATGATGATTTTGATTTTATTGCTTTTAGTGATGCAGATTGGGGCGGCTGTGACAAAGATAGCAAATCTACTACAGCTGGTTGTCAGTTTTTAGGGAGCAGGTTAGTCACCTGGCAATGCAAGAAGCAGACTTCCGTGGCGCTATCTACCTGTGAAGCCGAGTACATTGCAGCCTCGAGTTGATGTTCGCAAGTACTCTGGATCCAACAGCAGATGGTGGATTGCGGTTTGCAGTTTCTTAAAACCCCTATACACTGTGACAACGAAGCCGCAATCGCATTAACTAAAAATACTGAAAATCATTCTAAAGCGAAACATATCCGGATCAAATATCATTTTATCCGTGATTGTTACGCTAAAGAATTGATAGATATGGTCAAAATCCATACTGACTACCAACGTGCAGATTTGTTTACTAAAGCTTTTGACAGATCCCGCTTTGAATATCTTTTAAAAGTAAACAACATAAAGGAAAAACAGGACTAATCGGCACCTCGGTTTATCGCTTTTTAGTTTTAGTTTTTAATATTTTGCTAATTGGGAATTTCTCTTTGCTAATTGGGAATTTCTCTTTACTATCGTAATCCTCAAAGAAGTTGATGCTTTCGAGAGGATTGTTTAATCCTCAAAGAAGTTGATGCTTTCGAGTGGATTGTTTCTTTAAAATTTTTGTTTTATTGTTTTTCAGAAAAATAAAAAACCCAAAAATATGTTCTTTATTTTAGGGGGGGCCATTTTATCAGAAAAACCAAAAACATTGCAAAATTCAAAAAGACCTAAAAATTAGAAAATCCAAAATGATTTCCTGGATAAAAAGAGGAAATGATAGTACATCAGTGGGTATCTGACACAGGCTAAAGAATTGTATAGTATATGAGGCGTGTGTTGACTACGTGTTATATGCTGATAGGCTTCGTAGACTAAATATTGCGTGCATTAGTGATACAAACATAACGAACTACGCGTTCGTGGCTGAACACCTCATGGGCATATGGTCTTAGTACCGTAATTTCGTTTGATAGGATTGCCAAAATCTGAGGTTTCGGGTCGTTATGTTATAGTTATCCGGGATATTCTGATTAAACTTTTGTCGTATTGATTTACGGACCTAGTTTTATCAGAATATTTGCTAAAAGAGCTTAAATTGCCAAAACCGGAAGTTACCGAATTGAGGAACTTTATGTTTTAATTGATCAAAGATCATTATTACATCGTATTGATCATCTGATGAAAATCAGTGATTTATATCAGCCTCAACCTAGTGTATACGCACATGTTACTCTGCTGCATTCATTTGCTGACCTATACACCTCTGTGCTATATACTTTGTAACTTTTACGGATAACTCTGGCATAATCACGCGTTACGACGAAGCTTTGTGCAATTACTTGATACGGGAGTATGTCGTGTGTGTGGGCACCACATCGTGTTAGTCTAATACACCTAACTCGTATCATTTTAAAGCATTGCGTAATTGTCTGCATGTGAGCTTACGTGGACCACAATATCAGCAATTGCCGTGTCACATACTGTTTCTAATGATAATATTAAACAAATAGATCAATGCTGTGATCAGATTTCTCAGAAAACTGATATGATCCTCTTACCGGACATCACAAAATGTTTACTGCTTTCATTTACTTTGATGCATTTTACTTTGATGTATTTTACTTTTATTGTCAAAAAGATACAAAATCCAAAAAGATTGTAGGTGTGTTTTGATAAAATTTCAGAAAACCCAAAATTTTTGCATTTCTGCTTTATTTTTGATAACCGGGGATGCTTGATGGTCAATTTCTGAGATTTGATAACACCATCTGGGCTTTGTATCATTCAAAAAGTGAAAATATGAGTTTTGGAAGTTTAACAGATTGAAAAATGTTGAACGGGATTCGAATTCGTGATTTGGCAAAATTTTCAGATTTTTCCATTTCACATTCGCCCCTTAATTGGGTCGAATGTGGAAAAATCCTTACTTTCGACCGTTATAGAATGGGCGAATGTGGAATTTAATATCAAATTCCACTTTCGGGTGGCATTTTTTCACTTCCGGGTCATTTAGTTGGACCGAATGTGGAAATAACCCACATTCGACCGTTCAAACGGGCGAAGGTATACATTATATATAACCAGTTTACACTTTCGAACCTCATTACAGTTTTTCAAAAAAATTTTTCGATCCTGTCACCTTGTTGCTTTGTTCTATTTTTCTTGTGTGTTTGATTCCTTGTGATTTACTGATCATTTCCATATCAAAATCACAGGTAATGGAGCAAGATTGAGACCAGAATCGTCGTTTTTCATATCGGACTTAGGGTTTTAGATTTTAAGGACTATGAGTGTTTGTTGATGTTTGATTTTGTTTACATTTCAATCTATATCAGTTTTAGGGGGAGAAGATTCACAGAATTAGGTTAATAACATTGTTTGAATGGTAGATTGATCGAATGAAACTATTTTGACCTAATTCTTCTTTAAAACTGATATAAATTGAAAATTGGTAACAATTGATGATGGACGAGTCTTAGTCGGCACTATTAGGATGCATTTCAATCAAAATTACTTGTTAAAAACAAAGTTGAACAATTTTTGAATTTTTGGGGAAGAACAAGTTCACCTTCGGTTCATAAAACGGGCGAAGGTGAAGGATTGTGGACGAATGTAATTTGAAAACGGGCGAATGTGATTTTTATTCAAAACTTATCCACATTCGACCAAAACATTTCACATTCGAACCATATAATTAACATTCGACCATGACAAAACGGGCGAATGTGGAACTTCGAAAACTTAAAAATTTTTCATTTTTGTCGATTTTGTATTTTGACGTATTTCTTTGATTTTGATGTGCAGATGGCTGACCAGACTGAAAACATTGAAACTCCAGTTGAGACTGTTGTTACAGATTCAGTCCCAGAGAATGTTCAGGAAGGAGAATCGTCAAAAGCAAGCAATTGGCCGTTTGAGAAAACCCATAACTGCTGTGCTTATCTGGGTGATGTGGAAAAGAATGTTGAGTTTGCTGATATCATTAAGTTCTTGAAAAGAAGCAGAGTAGTGTATGCTTTGGCTACTCCAACTATTATCTACAAGGATATAGTTGAAGAATTTTATAAGAACGCAAAGTATGACTTTTGGGATAATCAGACAATCATAAAGAGCAAGATACAAGACATGGAGATGTTTATATCAGAGTCTGATATCAGAGAAGCGCTCCAGATAAAGTTTGAAGTGAGCGAAGATCCCAGAGAACTATCATGGACTGAACAGAAGGCATGTTTCCTCAGAATGAAGTATAAAGGAGCTATTACTGATGGTTCGATGCACAAAGGGAAGTTGAGTGTGCAATTCAAATACTTTGCACACGTCATAATCCATGTGTTTGGATGTGTAAGTGGAGGTTATGATGTTATGAGGAGAAGTCTAAGCTCGTTGTTGGTTGCGTTGACTCTCAACAAACCATTCAACGTGTCTGGAATGATTCTGGATCACATGCTGGAGATGTTAAAGGGTTTGAAAAAGAAGCAGTTTATGTTATACCCTAGATTTCTGATGATGATCTTTGATCACAAGTATCCTAATTTGAGAAAGGATCCTACACAGATACTTGGTCAAGATCACATGAATATACGAACTTTGGTGAGAATGAAAGGCTATAAGGGTGTGCCAGACAATGAAAGGCCACCATACAGAAGATTGTTTGGAGCTTTAGTCAAAGAGGATTACACTGATCCTGGAAAGAATACGGCTAGGCATCCTGAGAGTGATTCTGATAACGATGATCCCTTAGTATATGCTGATGCTAATACTAAGAGGAAGAGACAGGTAGTTAATCCCGGAGCCAAAGGGAAGGGTAAGGGAAAAACTGACCAAGAAAGTTCGAAGCAACAGGTGGTGAGGAAGAAATCGACTGCAAAGAAGGGAACATGTTTGGTGGATGAAGAATCTGTTGATTCGGAGGAAACTGAGGAGGAGGAACAATGGGATTCTGATGCTGAAAATGTTAGGGCCACCAAACGTAAGGCCACTATGGTTGGTGAGTCTGAATCTTTAAACAAGTCGATTGAAGAAGCTGAGAAGAGTAAGAAGTCTTTGAATGTTGAAGATGAAGGTTTAGGCGTTGATATGGATGAGCTAAATGCTGGAGAAACTGTTGTAGTTAACTTGCCAAAGCCTAAGCACAAAACCATGGCAAAGAAGACAAGTACTAAGTAGTTGAGAGAGAAAGAGTTAGCCCAGCTCTTGAAAGGTAAAAGAGTACCCGATGCTGGTACATCATCAAAGCTGTCTTCACCAGTCACTAAGAAACAGAAGAAGTCTAAAGAGGCAGAGACATTACCAGTTGATCAATTCAATGTTGCACTGGATAATGTGTTGGATATGTTTAGAAAGCCTCAGAAAGAAAAAGCTGCAGAAGTTGAGCCATCTAAATCTAAGAAAGTCACTGTTGATGATGACGTGATGAAGCAAGTGAATAAGAAGATGGATGATATGATGAAGATGTTAGTTGCTCAACAAGCTGAAATAGCCAAGTTCAAGCAAAATGAAGAGAAAATGCTTCAGATTGTGGTTGCTTCAAAGTCAAATCAAGATGAGATTGACGAGAAAGTTAAGAAGCTTGAAGCGAAGAATAAAAAGCTTGAGGGTAAATGTTCAAGAAACAAGAACAGGCTAAAGTTGATCAAAGAGGATAACAAAGAACTAATGGCTGAGAACAAACGCCTTAGTGATTTGATAGACAATTTGTATAATGTTGCACCCAAGTTGAAAGAGGGTGAAGAAGACAAGGAGAAAGAAGTAGAGCAAGTTGACTTTGAACCGTCTGAATCGGATAAAGAAAAAGATGATGATGAGGATGATGAAGAGTCTGAGAAAAGTGATGATGAGGATAGTAAGAAAGATGATGATGATGATGACGCAGAAGGGTCTGGGAGTCAGAAAGAAGATGATAGTAGTGATGATAGTGATAATGATGAAGGAGGAGATGACACGTCTAAGTTTACATTTGAGAAGAGAACACCAAAGAAGAAAGATGCTGGAGAATCTAGTTCTAAAAGGAAGGAAGGAGAGAATGTAGATTCAGATGAAAGTATCTTCTGGAACGAGAAGGTGAGATCTTTGACTGATGATGCTAAACAAGTGTACAAAGATATGTTGGAAAGAAGAGAATGGATTATTGAGTTCACAGGACGTTTTGCTGAGATATTCCAGACGGATGATATGAGATATGAACTGGAATACAATGATCCTGATCTTGAAGAAGGTGAAGTACCTGCTTCTGTGGCAAAGGAAATTCTGGATGGACTTGTTCATAGTGGATGAGTCGATTCCAGATATTCCTGAAAAGGATATTGGAAATCACTCAGATGATAAGAATACTCCTGAGTTTGATGAAGTGGAAATTGAAGATATAACGCATGAGGAATATCCACAGTACTTCAGACAGACTGATGAAGATGTGATATTTCCTGATTTTACTGAGATACCAAACACTTCAGCAAAGAAAAAGGCAAAGCAAAGGAGTGCAGAGTTTGTGGAGAAAGTGTTTGGAGCTGATAAGCAAGAATCTTCAAGTCAATCTGATGAATTGAAGAATTACTTGAAGAAATTGAGAGAAATGGATGAAAACCGACCGAAGCCTGAAGCTCAAGGAAGTTTCTATAGATTCCACAATGCTAAGTTCAAAGGCAGAGCTCTCGGGTGGACATATTTGGGCAGGCTGAAGTGTCTAGCTGCTAAATGGGAATCAGGAATTCTGTACTTCTACAGATTCATTGATTTGCTAACTCTACCGTACTGGGCGGTCAGAGATTTATGCAGATTCCCTATGTCTGGTGCTTCAGTTAACAATACTCATGTCGGTTGGTGTGCAGACAAGCTGGTTTGGGAAAGTAGAACGAGATGGAACAGATTCAAGCCACAATATCCCAGGAGGAAAGTTCATAGGGATATTGATCCCAAAACCAAGCTGAAAAGGGTTACTTTGATATACAAAGCACCTGAAGTGATGAAGAAAATACCTTTGATGCCCATGCCACAACATTTCAGTACTGACTTTATTTTCTGGTATTATGATTGGAGGAAGGCTGAAGCGGTGATATTGTTGAGAGACGGGAAGGACAAATACAAGCATGTTCATGTATTTGATCCGATGTGGTTAATAAACTGTACCTTCGAAGACATCATCATGCTTTTCTATAATCCGATTCATCATGAGCCGAATGACGCTGATCAAGCAAAGAAGTATACTCAAGTGGTTGGAGTTTGTTTTGCATATGATATAAATGTTGGGAGTAATTTGGATAATAAACTTGGCAAAATGGTGAAGATGGCAAATGTGTCGAAACCGGTGAAGAGAAAGTTAGAGCCTGAAATGACCAAAGAGCAGAAGAAACAGCTCAGAATTAAGTTGTTAAACAAGGCAATGGACGAAGACAGAAGACTATCCAATCAATAGTCGAGGGGGAGTTTGTAGATGCGTTTTGGACTAGTGATTGGATGTTAACATATGTTAAGTTTTGCTGATGGGTAGAATGTGAAACTAATATGGGCGAATGTAAGATATGGTGGGCGAAGGTAGACTCAAGTGGGCGAAGGTGAAATGGAGCTTGACTGAAGATGTAGATTCGTACCATCTACTGGGCGAATGTGGAAGAAGTCCACATTCGACCACAGTAAAGGGGCGAACGTGCAGATAGTATATATAGAAGTTGTGTTTTTGCAATGTAAGAGAGGTTTCAATTGTGTGTGTGTTTGAGTCAGGTTCCAGGTTAGTTTGAGAAAGTCTGTAACTGATCTAGATTAACCTAAGTGTCATTGTAATCAAGTTTATGAACAAGTTAATCTATGAAAAGCTTTGAAAATGATATTGATTGTGTTTTGATTTGAGCTTTATCTGTTTGTTCAAAGCTAGGGTTTCCGCACCTGGTTTTGTAACTTGTATGATCAATTAATCCTGTTTTAGTCAAAATCCTTCGCTCACATGTACTTTCAGCTGGATCTACTATTGATGGTTTGACATCCCGATCCGACATCATACATACATGTATTCTCTCTTTTGAGAGTGCCATGTAGAATCGAGCCTGTAGAATCCCATGTGGACCAATAAAAAAACAAAAGAGATTGAGTTATTTTAGGAAAAAAAGAATTTAAAAACAAATTTAATTTTTTCTCTCTCATGTTTCCTCCCATAATTTTTAAATGTTTATATCTTTTATATACGAGATTTTTTAAAGAAAAAATTACACCAAATTAACGAGCGTTTTATTATCTTTCCAACGAGTACCATAGTGCTATATAAAAAACGGAGAAAAAATCTACTATTTTTTTGTGGGGTTTCGTTCATACAGTAAAAAAAAACACAAAGTGTTCAGGTTATTCATTAATCATGTTTTTTCTTTTAAACTAGGTTCTTATCTACGACGTTGAAATTCAGCCAAATCGCCATGCTATCATTGAAATTTTACTCTTCTAAAGATGGATAGGTATACTTCATCAAGAGAAGCTAGGAGAAAGAATCGCGCAACACTGCAACACATGGTGTCACTTTATAGCAAGGATATTTTTTTATTTATTTAATTACAAGAGTAATAATTATCACTATTAATATTAGTATTACTAGAATGGTTATATTTTTCAACCCCGGGACGCTCCCGGGATAAAAACTAGTTCTATATATTGTATAAGGGGACCCGGAGCACATGCGGCTTCACTCAATCGGCTAGTAAGCCGTATGCGGCTAGGTGCCGCACCCACATGAAGCTTCAATTGGCTTCCATATTTCGGCGGGGAGTAGCCGAAGAAAGAAAGGGGGAAAAGGGTGGGGCCTACATCTAAGGAGTGTGTTTGATTGATGGGTAAAGTAAAAATATGGAGGTTTCGATTTATGCTACACTTTAGGCTTGTATTTTCAGTGTTTAGACTAGTTTATAGTTAAAATGACATGACAAAGTGAGATTGGTAGACCTTAGACTTAGACTTAAAGCCTAAAGTGCCCCTTTCCCTCTAATACAAATACCAAATTATTTAAGTTTGCATTTGACTGGCAGGTGACATAACCGTACGTAGCACATCATCAAAGTCTCCATGTGAATAGAATTTATATTAATCTGATGTGCATGTGACTTTAAAGTTTAATCATGTGTCAATAACGAAAGCTGACACATGAACTAACACTAAGGTACTAAACGTAAAATGTAAGCAGACAAAAGACATGGTTGAGTTGGATAATTCAACCCAAAATGTAACCCGTCTACCCCACAATTAACCCACTTACTTAGATATATATATAATCAACCAATGGTAAAGTATATGGAGGAAACCCTCCTTATTTGGTAAACTCTGGAAACTCTGACTTCCCAACATTTTTTTTTTTGAAAAAAATAGGGTATGTAATATACATTTTTTTAAGCATTTTGAGCCAAAAAAATCGAAAAAGCGCCGAACGGTTTTTTTTTTTAAAAAATAAAAAACGTCTACTGTTTACATATAGTTAACACATTGTTAACACCTGTTATTAGCGCTTAACATGTGTTAGTCAAAATTTTATTTTATTTTTTAAAAAAAAAAATACTCGGCGCTTTTTTAATTTTTTTTGGCCCAAAATGCTTAAAATCATGTATATTACTTGCCCTATTTTTTTCAAAAAAAAAAAATATTGGGAAGTCAGAGTTTCCAGAGTTTACCAAATAAGAAGGGTTTTCTTTATATCCATTCCCATCAACCAATAACTTAATATGACATCTTTCCCGTCCTATCAAAAATTGCCAGCCCTATGAACTAACATAGGTTAATTATATATCAACCTAATCTGTTTTTTTCTTGTTTCTTTAAAAAGATTTTTTGAAGGAACTAGAAACACAAAGCTTTAAGATCAACGTAGGAACCATGTTACAGACACTTATCTTACAAGAAAGTCAACTTAACGAGTCATGACTCAAAAGACAAACGTACTAAAGCATGCATACATATGATATTATCACCTACTAAAGTGAAACACACGTACATAAACTCATACGATTATCTCGATCAAAGCTCACAGCTCGTAAGGAGGACGAGGGCTCCTACTTCCAATTCCACTCGCCTTCTCGAAAGCATCGGATGCCGACTTCCTGCGAAACCTGAATGATTCTCCTGACTCACCATGTTCTTAATTATGTTAGTTCTACTATCAATTCGTTACTGATTTATTAATTTTTCCAAACAAAAGTTAAAGGAAAACTTTTAACTAAGAGTGTGAATTCAGACATTACGTATTGTAACCTAACACAAAATCCATGTGTTTGAGTTTAGTTTAAATACATGGATTTTGTGTTAATATTTTGAATATTAAATTAACATGCAAAGGAAAATCCTTTTTCTTTGTTGAACGAGTCATGTGTAATATAAGCGTCGTATTCAGGTTCATATGAACCGTTGCATAGTTTTCATGTTTAACACGCAAACTCACCAACACGACTAGTGTAGCAACCTTTAGCATAGTGGATTTTGCTTGGCCTTTTTAATAATAAGTTATCGTTAGTTATTGCGACCAGATAAAAGTGTCCGAAACAATCCACAAGTCGTCCAGGTCCCACCGTTATTTCTTAAATCCTTGTAATTATTGCTATAAATATTTTATTGTTCTCTAGTTAGGTTTGTTTCCAAACAAACAGACAAATAAACGTCCCCACTTTCATAAACAATGACCAAAATACCCATGCTTCAATAATTGTGGATCCTTCCAGATCACCACCTCCCTTGTAATTCAGCCATTTGTCATTCATCCACAACAACAGCTCCAATAATAATTACAAAAAAAAAAAAAAAAACTGACCGGAAAAAGGAGAGACAGGAGTGGTAGATCCAGCGGGTGAAGCTGGCGGCGTCTCACTAAGAGTCCTCTCGGGTTTTACAATCATAATACTTCGTGTTACTTTCGCTGCTGGATACTCTGCTGCACTAGTATTCCCACCTGTTTCAGATTCTGTTTCCCAAAACAATATAATTATATAAAACTTATGTTTCTTATTATTATGTGGATGATGCATGCCTTCTGTTTCAGTTTTACAAAAATATAAAAATTAATATGATATCAACCGACATGGTTGGCCAATTTTAAAATACCCTAGTTTCTTGGATCTATAACAAACCCTGATCTTTAAACGGCTTATAGTCCAGCGGTATCTAAACGTGTAGTGAAAGTTGTGCGTCATAAGATCTAAAGTTTTAGTCTCGTGATAAACACTAAATAGTTAAGATTTAAAAATAGGTTCACATGGTGTACGTACAATTATTAATTTGTGAATTTAGCGTTATGAAAAAACTTATTTTCAACTGACCAAAGTGTTTAGAGAGTGATTGATACCGAAGGTGATTACTGTGTAATAAAATTGTTCCGTTGTTGAGTAACCACTCAGGATTTAGGAGGAACACATTTAATACAGAACTTTATACTACAATTCCTTTGGTTATTGCATGAGTTTTTTTTTTTTTTTTTTTAACAGTTAACTCACACACGCTTGCTTTCTAATGAGTTTGCAAATTTAGTATTACTAGTTGTTAGCGTAACTAATTAGATTGTAGTTAAATTAAAGAGAATAAGATCTAACATCGTACCCTTTTCTGAATTCAATGACCGGAAACTAAGATTCTGTTTTCGCAGCTTCCCGAGACCTTTATCGGGTGGCGGACCGGCGATGGTGTCGTCCCAGAGCTTGTTGAGTAAGCTCATGCTTCAGTAGTCAGTGATCAGTACACACACACACACGATTGTGAAAAGAAGAATCAAGGTCAGGTCAACAACAGAAGATACGATCCAAGGTTACTGCAACACTTATTTAACCAAAAATCGGGGACAACTTGCTTGGAATCAGGGCCCTTGATCTTGTATGGGGTTAATCATGTGATGGATGGACGGTGGATGTTTCAAGCACGTAGATAAGACCAATGGTGACGAAGCAAAATTTTAGATTAGGTTGTCACGTGTACATTGTGGGTCCCTTCACGTGATGGCTCCCTTCTCTAGAATTAGGAGCGACCCATATGGCCATACCTTAAAATATACGGTATTATCATTTTCTTTTTCGGCTGTGGATACTACGCATACAATAAAACAATAAATAAATAAATAACATGTGAAATGAAAAATAAATATAATTAAATTAAGAGTCCACTTTAATTAATCTATAGTTGTAGGGCTGTAAACGAATTAAACTTTCAACGAACAGTTCATGAATTGTTTAGCATAAATTTCGTTTGTGTTCGTTCGATTAATAAACAAATGAACACGAACAAAAAATTTTGTTCGTTTAGTTAAACAAACGAACATGAACAGAGGCAACGTTCGTTCGTTTATTGAAGAGATATGTACCCGCGCGTGCTCACGGCCCCACATCTCCACACACGTCAGCAGAAGCGCTGAACAAACCTTCTAGAAGCCTGCGCACGAATCCTAGTACATGTACATGCCAGCTGTGACCCGACAAGGAAATGGACATGCAACCAATCAGAGGTCATCATTCCCTGCTCCATGATCACTTGCAGGTATGAGGTACAGAGAAAGGATAGAAATGACGATTGCAAGACACGTGGACCTACCACAGGAGGATAGCGCCTGAGCTCCGACGGTTGACAAACGTGTGGGACCCGCGCAAAACTGCTGTCATTCCCAATTCAACCAATCACAGGACGACCTTTAGGCCTATAAATACCCCTTCTCCCTGAGGAGAATGATTCATTCAGTCATTCAGACATTCGCACTTCGAGAATTTTATGATAGTTAAGAAAGATATATTATAGTTGAAACATTGTAATATTTATATTCGAGTGTCTGTAACTGTCCACATCACAATCAGTACAATATCTCTTAACTGTGCTCGTCTATATTAATTGTTATATTGGTGTTTCTTCATTGGTGACATCCGTATTCGAGCATTTAGAACAGCAATCCTTTAAAAACTTTCTAAAACCCAACTATGAGTTCTCTACCACCATCATTGTCTTTCCCGGGGACAACTCAGGCACTAGCGCTGCTCCGGCAGACGCCAGTCTGCTTGACAACACCCATTGGAGACAAGACAACACAGCTGATGTGGGTCAACATGCTACATCTGTGACACCCGGCAAACTCCGGTAACTAACTTTTGAAAACTTAGTAAGTCTACCTTAGCGAGTCGCGCATACATTACACAAAACAGGGTCGGTCGAGTCGAGTCGCACATCATTGGGGTTTTAACACATGCAAGTCTCGAGTCCCGGGAATTGGTGAACGAGTGTGAACGTGTTTACTTTCATGTATTATGTGTTTATAATCATTATGTGACTTGTCGGTATGTGAAAACGTGTTAACATATGTTAAAACGGAGTTTAATGCGCCAAATACACGGAACCAAGCCCTGAGGGCGATTAGGAAGCCCTAATCGCCTTCATGAGGGCGATTAGCAACATATTATAGCCGTTTGGGCTTTCTTATAGGCGATTGGGGGCTAATCGCATGCTAGTGAAGGCGATTAGCAGCCCTAATCGCCTGATAAAGCTGCATAATCGCCTATACTGCACCTGACGACTAGAAACGCCTATAAATACCACCCTTGACCTCCAAAACACCATTTGTGCAACCCTAGCCGTCCCATAACCTATCTCAACCCACAAACACTGTCTGGAACTCGTTTTTACATAAAAACAACCATTTCCAAGCTTATTCCATCATTTCCTCTTAAAACCAAGGTGTGTTCTTCAAACCCAAACCTTTAAATGAATATATTTTACTCCCTAAACGTCCAGACCTGACTTATAAATGTTTTTGTCTTTGAAAATCCATTTAAAACCGTTTTTAAACAAACCCACACCTCTATGTGTGTTATATGTGTTATTTGTGTTTAAAGGTAGGATTTTTAGGATTGAATCATGATTGTTTTTGTGTTATTAAGATGTTTATGGCTGTTACAAGTTAGTATGATGATGTTCTAGGAGTTTGAATGGTTTTGGTGGTGTATTGTTGATATTTGATGTTTTGACCCATTTGAAGGATTTTGAATGATTAAGGATGCTATGAGGAGTGTTGTTGATTGTTTGATGTTAGGGTTTGCTTTAGGATGATGCTAGAGCAGTAGGATACTATCGGACAACGTGGTTATGTGATTAAATCTGGATATTTGCTATTTAGGGCAAGTTCTTGCATATTGATGTGATGTTTTCATGTTAAGTTGCTATTTTGGGAAAACGCTCGCATTCGGGACTGTTAGAATGATGAAAACTTAGGGGTTTTGCTTGAAATATGTTTGTTAATGTGTTAGGATTGTTATTGGGTGTTTACACATGTTTCGGATCTGATTTGGAGGGTTAAACGCGCGAAAAACCGGAACAGCTATGCTATAGGCGATTGGGGACCCTAATCGCCTATGCTATAGGCGATTGGGAGCCCAATCGCTTGATAAGGAGTCCTAATCGTGTATATGAAGGCGATTGGGGGCATAATTGCCTTCATTTCATGCGATTGTGATCCTAATCACTAGTTAAGCCCTGAATTGCATGTCTTATGACCATAATCGCCTGATAAGCACATGGATAGGCCTAATCGCCTATAATAAGGGGCGATTAGCCTCTGTAATTGCCTGTTGACCATCCTCAATCACATGTTGACTTTTCCTAATTGCATGCTAAGTTCCTAATCGCGTGTACTGCTGTTATAAGTGTATTTTGATATTCCGAAACCCGATTTGACACCTAGGAACATGATAGGAACCCCGTGACATGCCTAGTAACATAGTAACACGTGTTTGAACTTGTTCGTGCGTTATTTGACCTATGTGTTAGAATCGTTGAACTTTAACGTATGTTAAGTAGTAAGTTGCATGTTTTGTGTATGGTTGTGTATGAGATGAACACGTGGAGTCTCGGGTCACCAATGGGATGTCAAGTCTTGTACATTTGGTCAGTTTAACAGTCAACGTGTTTTCAAACGAACCTGGTTATGGTCTGGACACTTGGGGACTATTTGACCTGCGGGTCAATGGTTCGGGTACTCATATGCATTCGATGATAGGTTGCCGATACTAGGGCTGTCATTTGCATTGCCTGTGGTTTATTAAGAAGAACGCAATCTAAGGTGAGTTCACGGCCCCACTCTTTACTGGTTTTGCTTTCGGGGGAGAAAACATGCTGAGTACTGGTATTCATAAAACGTGTGTCAAATTACGTTTTCGTAACCATAAAAGGTGTGTCAACTTACGTTTTCGTAACCATAAAAGGTGTGTCAACTTACGTTTTCGTATCCATAAAAGGTGTGTCAACTTACGTTTTCGTATCCATAAAAGGTGTGTCAACTTACGTTCTCGTGTTCATAAAAGGTGTGTCAACTTACGTTTTCGTATTCATAAAACCTATGATTTGCTAAGTACTCGTATTGGTAAAGCTTACAAGGTAGTCGCTGGTTACTATATGGTATTACGTATTGGTATTCTTGAATTCTTTATGCATTGGGGTATTCTTTTGGGTTGCTATACGATTTGTTAAAGTCCCGGGGAAAACCATGAATGTGCGGTGGTTGCACAACGGGGGAAATATGGATAGATCTATTTGGGCGTGACCGGCCCCACTCGTCGGCTTGGAGGGTCGGATGGGTGCATGTTGTCTCTTAGAGTATTCTTGTATTCTTGTATTCGGGCAGGTGGTATTCTTGTATGCATGTATTCGTGTCCAGTAATGGTTTTCCAATCGTAGTAGCGACAGGTATTCATTTTGGATGGCATTCTTTGAGTAGTATTCTTTTGGTCGGTTTACGTATCGTTTGGTCTACTTTGGAATATTCTTTGAAACTAACTAAGTTGCTTTTCACAAAAACCTGTGAACTCACCAGCATTATATGTTGACGTTTTTAGCATGTTTTTCTCAGGTCGTTAAGGTAGCAGCATCGGACTTAGGCGCACGGAGTCTCACTTGGCGTCTAGGATTCTAGTTTCATGTTTTCAGTAATTTCAGACTTCAGTCACGTTGTTTAAGTTGTAATCAAGATTTTAAAAAGCTTCTGCTGTTGGTTTATGTTATGAAACTAAATGTTTTTATTTTACGTATTTTATCATATAGTGTTGTTTATTGTGACCGTTGACTTGGATCCTGGTGTGTCACACGCCTCGCGGTAGAACTCCGCAGGTGGAAATTTGAGGGTGTGACAGATTGGTATCAGAGCCAATGGTTATAGTGAACTAGGACTGCATGTAGAGTCTAGACTATAGCCGAGTCTCACACACTAGACGGTCACATACATTTGAGTTGTGTCTTTTGGTAAACATACTAACCTTGTCGGGGTGTTGGTATCCTTACCACACAATGTCACATTACCTATCCTATTCTTGGTTATTCTTAGTCTCATTTTACCTCCTCATTCGGCTTGCAGTCGAAGGAACTCGTTGTTGATCTTTTGAGTTGGTTATCTCTTTCTAAGATGTGGGTGTCGGGTGACTTGAGGTTCGAGCTCGGGGCACGCCTTGAGGACCATGTAGAGCAATTTATCATTTCGGGTGCACACGAAATCATAAGTTGAAATGCATGGAAGACTTGGTGGATCCCGGGTTGGGATTAATGGTCACGTTTGGACCCAATCATGGACTTTTCGTATTCTCTTGGTTATGCGTTGGTGATAGATCCGAGCGTTTTGTTCTTATTCTTGTTTCAGCAGAAGATGTCTGGAGTTCGTGGAGGACGTAGAGGTGGCCGTACTGGTGGACGTGAGGGTGGCGGTGGTCGTGGAGGTGTGAACCTAACGCAGGAAGATCTGAACAACTTGCTGCAGGCTGCCTTTCAGGCAGGACACAATGCCCATTGCGGTAGGTTGATTCAATCAGCTTTGTGTCGCTGTGAGCATGGTATCTTTCTTTTTGTGGTATTCTTACGTGTTTCGTTTCAGGTGGTGTTGTTAATCCACCCCCAGTCATGTGCACGTACAAGATTTTCCGGGACTGTAAGCCCCATGATTTCTCTGGCACTGAGGGGGCTGTAGGCTTGCTCAAGTGGCTGGAGAAGGTGGAGTCGGTGTTCTTGATGTGTAACTGTCTTCCTGAGGATCGAGTCAAGTATGCTGCCGCACTCTTCCAGGATGTTGCTTTGACCTGGTGGAACTCTACTACTCGGAATATGGGTCTGGGGGAGGCTTACGCCATGCCGTGGGAGAATTTCGTTCAGCTTTTGAAGAGGGAGTACTGTCCTAGGGAGGAGATCCAGAAGTTGGAACATGAGGTTTGGAACCTCAAGATGGTTGGATCAGAAATAGAGGAGTACACTGTGCGGCGTAATGAGTTGGCGGTGCTGTGTCCTGATTTGCACACACCAGAGTATCGGAGGATTGAGCACTACGTTTCAGGGCTAGTACCAGAGATAGCAGGGTTGGTGGCTGCGGGAAATCTTCCCGCATATGCAGAGGTGGTTCGATCGGCTCACAGGATGACTAATCTGAAGGTGAATGAGGGTATCTTGCCTGCCCGGGGTTCGACTGTTAAAGCTCCTGAAGGTAACAAACGCAAATGGGATAGTGTTGGGAAAGGTTCTGTGCCAGCTCTATCTCAGCAGGGTAAGAGATTTGATGTTGGGGGTTCTTCTTCTTCGGGCCCTAAACAGGATGGTTATGCTGGGAAGCTACCGAAGTGTAATCAATGTGGATTTCATCATGTGGGCGATTGCGATAAGTCTCGCTGCCACCGGTGTCAACGATTTGGCCATCATGCTAAGGATTGCAGGGTCGTTTTACAGCCACAACCAATTCAGGCCGCTGCTCCTGTCCCTACTCTTCAGGGGACTCCGGGAATGCAAGGTTGCTACAATTGTGGTGAAGCAGGGCATTTCAAGCGAAATTGCCCAAAGCTGAATCAGGGGGAGGCAAGTACAGCAAGGGATGGGGGAAACAACAAAGGCGGTGGTGTAGCTGTTCGTGCTTATGTTATTGGGGCTAGAGAGAACCAGGAGGATCCCGATACTGTTACCGGTGCGTTTTCTCTCTCATCTTTCGTTACTCTTTGGTTTTACCTTTATCCGCATCGTTGTGCATTGTGTACCTTTGAGTGTTTTCAGTTTGGTGTTGGTCATCACTTCGTATTCAGTGGGTCGATGAGGGTCCTTTGGGGATGCTACTTGGACGGTACCGGTGGGTTATTTATACCGATCATAGTAGTCTCCAGTAGGCCTTCGATCGGTGGGTCTCTAGTCTTGTATTCACATTTGGGAAAGTGGTTTCCCGGTTGTTACTATCGCGTTCTGGTTCACAACATTCATTCGTTGCATTTTGGGGAAACGTTACTTGGGCACACACAGAGGTCGACACCCATCACTGTTGAAGCCGAAAGAATCTCGGGACGAGATTCCTTTCAACAGGGGGATGATGTGACGACCCGAAAAATTTTCTTCTTATTTGTTCTCTCTCTTCGACTTTGGGAAATTTTCGGGACGAAAATTCTTTCAACAGGGGGATGATGTGACACCCGGCAAACTCCGGTAACTAACTTTTGAAAACTTAGTAAGTCTACCTTAGCGAGTCGGGCATACATTACATAAAACAGGGTCGGTCGAGTCGAGTCGCACATCATTGGGGTTTTAACACACGCAAGTCTCGAGTCCCGGGAATTGGTGAACGAGGGTGAACGTGTTTACTTTCATGTATTATGTGTTTATAATCATTATGTGACTTGTCGGTATGTGAAAATGTGTTAACATATGTTAAGACGGAGTTTAACGCGCCAAATACACGGAACCAAGCCCTGAGGGCGATTAGGAAGCCCTAATCGCCTTCATGAGGGCGATTAGCAGCATATTATAGGCGTTTGGGCTTTCTTATAGGCGATTGGGGGCTAATCGCATGCTAGTGAAGGCGATTAGCAGCCTTAATCGCCTGATAAAGCTGCATAATCGCCTATACTGCACCTGACGACTAGAAACGCCTATAAATACCACCCTTGACCTCCAAAACACCATTTGTGCAACCCTAGCCGTCCCATAACCTATCTCAACCCACAAACACTCTCTGGAACTCGTTTTTACATCAAAACAACCATTTCCAAGCTTATTCCATCATTTCCTCTTAAAACCAAGGTGTGTTCTTCAAACCCAAACCTTTAAATGAATATATTTTACTCCTTAAACGTCCAGACCTGACTTATAAATGTTTTTGTCTTTGAAAATCCATTTAAAACCGTTTTTAAACAAACCCACACCTCTATGTGTGTTATATGTGTTATTTGTGTTTAAAGGTAGGATTTTTAGGATTGAATCATGATTGTTTTTGTGTTATTAAGATGTTTATGGCTGTTACAAGTTAGTATGATGATGTTCTAGGAGTTTGAATGGTTTTGGTGGTGTATTGTTGATATTTGATGTTTTGACCCATTTGAAGGATTTTGAATGATTAAGGATGCTATGAGGAGTGTTGTTGATTGTTTGATGTTAGGGTTTGCTTTAGGATGATGCTAGAGCAGTAGGATACTATCGGACAACGTGGTTATGTGATTAAATCTGGATATTTGCTATTTAGGGCAAGTTCTTGCATGTTGATGTGATGTTTTCATGTTAGGTTGCTATTTTGGGAAAACGCTCGCATTCGGGACTGTTAGAATGATGAAAACTTAGGGGTTTTGCTTGAAATATGTTTGTTAATGTGTTAGGATTGTTATTGGGTGTTTACACATGTTTCGGATCTGATTTGGAGGGTTAAACGCGCGAAAAACCGGAACAGCTATGCTATAGGCGATCGGGAGGGTTAAACGCGCGAAAAACCGGATCTGATTTGGAGGGTTAAACGGGTCAACTTACGTTTTCGTAACCATAAAAGGTGTGTCAACTTACGTTTTCGTATCCATAAAAGGTGTGTCAACTTACGTTTTCGTATCCATAAAAGGTGTGTCAACTTCCGTTCTCGTGTTCATAAAAGGTGTGTCAACTTACGTTTTCGTATTCATAAAACCTATGATTTGCTAAGTACTCGTATAGGTAAAGCTTACAAGGTAGTCCCTGGTTACTATATGGTATTACGTATTGGTATTCTTGAATTCTTTATGCATTGGGGTATTCTTTTGGGTTGCTATGCGATTTGTTAAAGTCCCGGGGAAAACCATGAATGTGCGGTGGTTGCACAACGGGGGAAATATGGATAGATCTATTTGGGCGTGACCGGCCCCACTCGTCGGCTTGGAGGGTCGGATGGGTGCATGTTGTCTCTTAGAGTATTCTTGTATTCTTGTATTCTTGTATTCGGGCTGGTGGTATTCTTGTATGCATGTATTCGTGTCCAGTAACCGGCCCCAATCGCCACTAACAATGTCAATCCGAGTACTTCTACTGGAAATACCAAGTTAATGGTTAGCCCGGAGATATGGTATGTCCAGGAAAAGAAGGCTCTGAAGCGCAGATATGCGCAGAAGCTCCGAGAACAATAGCTCAAAGACATGTCTCGACAGCTGTCAGATGACGAAGGAAGGGCTATCACTGTGTCCGAAGGTCCCTCCAAGGCCACAAGGCACATCATTATAAGCAAGAAAAGGGACCCAACGTGGAGAGAAGACTCTGATGAGTCACAAAGTCCCCAGCCCAAGAACATGTAAATAACCACTGTGACCCTCTCCATTACCAGTTACAACGCAACTTGAGAAATATGTTCATCAAAATCAGCTAACAAAAATAACAAACCCCCACCAAGTCGTTGGAAAAAAATGGTTATAGTGCATGTTGAAGCTCTGCATCGTGATGGCGAGGACGGCGACCCCTATTTCTAACCCTCCACATATCTAGTAAGAGCCAAATAGAGTTAGTGCCCAAACCGATATAGGGTTTTGACCCTTCACAGGTTTAGCTGCGCGACGGTGAGTCCAAGGGTTTAGGTAGAAAATTGGTACAAAAAGAGAGAGTGAGAGAGAGAGAGAGGAAGTGGGGTAGATAGAGACGGTGGTGGTAACTAGTCGGGCTGAAGGTGGTGGTGATGATAGTGGTCGGATGGAGAACATGTAGTGAGAGGGGGTGTGGGGTCGTTGCTGGTGATGGTGATGGTTAGCTCGTGGTAGTGGTAGAAGGCGGATTTGGAGATAAAGAGAGAGAAAGGTGAAGAAGTGAGAGTTTGGTTTTGGAAGAATATAAGAGGGTGATGATTTTACTGAAATACCTTCATGTGCAGGTCACATGACATGATTTAACAGATAAAACTAACCGACTTAGGCATAAAGGACGTAACGTGCATGATTTTTATAGATAAAGTACAAGACTAATCAATTTTAATCTTAAAGGGCATGCTTTGTGACGAGGTGAGGTCCAGTCCAACTAGACCGGCCTACACCAAAATAAGCCCAAGACATATGACCCAATAAATTTAAATGATAATAATAGGCGGTTGATAAACCAATCCACTTATTCAAACAACTAGGGAGTTCTTTACGGGTTGTTAGTAGTCGATAAGAGTTATCTCCCCTATTCCGGAAGGTATGATGACAGGGATACGACTCCTCTTAGTTATCGGTAAGCAGGAAGCCTCAACTATAAAAAGAGGTCCTAGGTAAAACGAAAAGGTCATTCTAAACTCTCAATACTCCCATAATACCTACTTCTTAAAACGATACTTATTCTCACGCCGGAGGGTGGTCACAGGAAAACCCCCAATCATGTGACGAGTCCTAACGGTGTTCTTTTTGTAGTTATTTGATCCTGTTCATTAGGAGCGGCCGGAATAAAGATCTATTTGTTTCTCTCATAGAACCATACCCCAGAAGGTACTTGTTTCTTCATTGGTGCCATCCGTGGGACGGAATACGAATATAGAGAATCATCTTTCTTGCTAAACTGAATGGCGTCGAACCAGAATACCCAAGTCACCACAACTTCCGACGTCCATCATGATCCACTTAGGCCTACTAATGAGAATGAAGGTCTCTTCTCCGCTGATTTTGAGGAAGAGGAGATAGTGGTCGAGCATCCCCCGGGATTTACTCTCACGATCCAAGGAGTGAGAGCTCCAGCGTCTCGTCTCGTACCGGGCCGTCACTCTCCCTGCCTGCGGTGATTACTCCGTCTACGCCATCTTTTCCGCGGCTCGCCCCCACAACCACTTATAGGTACACAAGACCAATACCAGCACTATTCCATCAGGGAGGTCTCAACCTCCCTCAATAACCATGCCTTGGACGACTACCGCCGCGAGCTTGCCGTTGTTTTCGGCAGCAATAACGACGGTCATGATATCTTCACCCATGGCCACTCTGATGCCTCCGACAATGGCACCTTACACCCCGGTCACATCTAGTAATCAGCCGTACATGCCATATTACCCAATGCAACCATATGAGTACATGTATTAGCCTATGGGAGGAGGCGCATTCGCATATCCTTATCCATATGCATACCCACCAATGCCACAGCCAACGCCTGGATGGAGGGCAGTGGCGGACACCACTTCACAATCCATGGGAGCTCGTCTAGAAGGAGTAAGGACTAGGTTGACGTACGATGGCACGCCCATTACCAGTCAACCTGCGCCTCTTGTTCCCCGTCCATGACAACAGGATGCGGGACAAGGTCGAAGTAATGGTCATCCAGAAGACCGAGATGAAGAATATTTAACAAGGCCATACCGACCGCTGTCTATGGCCACCTACTCGAATTTCATGGCAAAAATAGCCAATGCACCTCTCCTGGCGACCATCTTAGTATTTTCGAGTCGGTCGGAAGGTCCAAGGACTGGCCCTTACCCTCCAAGTGGCACATGTTTGTACAGACACTGGTAGAGGCGGCCCGGGTCTAGTGGGATAGTCTTCCTCCCGGATCGATTGATAATTGGAGCGAAATAGTCAAGGGGTTTTCGCAATAGTTCAGTCAACAAAGAAGGCATACCAAGAATAGGGATGAAGTGATGCACATTCGTCAGCAGGATAATGAATCCATGGAAAACTTCATTGTTCGCTTTAACAAGGAGCGATTGCAAATCCTAAGATTGACAGAAGAGCTAGCATGCACAGCCTTCACCATGGGAGTAAACGACGCCGGGCTATTACGAGAGCTTCACGGGCCAAAGGGCTATCTGCAAACTATGGATGAGATGATGACCATCGCCAATGCATATGTCAAGAAAGAGAAATCAATCGCCATGAATCATGCAGTTAGAAAGAAACAAGAAGCTACAAAAGTTGTGGAGCACCACGATCAGCGCAGCTCAAAAAATAAGGGAAGATCGCATACCGCGGGACAGCCTTATTCGAAGGAAGACCGCAGAGAGTCTCACCGAAGACAAGACAGGTCCAGGGATACCTATTCTGGGAGGAGTGAAAACTCAACGAAGCCCAAGTCAGACTACTCGGAATTGACCAAGACTCCTGCCCAGATTCTGGACACAGAGAATCTAAAGCTAAACATTCCACGCCCGATATAAGACACTCCATCACATGATAAGTCCAAGTACTGCGAGTATCATAAGGGCAGCGGGCACGATACAAACGACTATTCTCAGTTGAAAAGGCAAATAGAGTACTTCATGAAGACTGGAAAGCCGGTGAATCTGTTGAAAGATGTAAAGCCGGGACCTTCTTCAGCATGAAATGATAAAGTGGCGGGAAAGAAGCCCTGGGAAATGAACATGGTTCGGGCTGACCCTATTCCCGGGCAAAAGAGAACCTTTGAGCGTTTCGAGCCATGGATGGAGGCAGTCATGACAGTACTTCCACATTACAAAGTTTTAAGCATGGAAGCACTTGTGATATCCGTCGCAGTGGGAGACTACAACATGAAAAGGTGCCTAGTGGACACTGGCAGCTCAAAAGACATAATATACGAGCCATGCTTCCACAGAATGCGAGTCGAAGACTAGAGAATGATGGAATTAGTGCGGGGACCAGTGCGAGGATTCACAGGAGAAAGTGTCGAACCTCTGGGGCAGTTAACATTCCCTATCACAGTAGGAGACGGGCGCCGGGAACGGTCCATATTGGTTACCTTCTTAATGATACCCACTGATTCCCAGTACAACGCCATCATTGGACGATATACATTTAGTCGCATTGACTCGCTGGTATCGACTGCACGGGGATTCGTGATGTTTCCTACACCTCAAGGAGTTGCCACGGTACCAGGAGACAAAGTCTGTGCAACAGTTGACAGCAAGTCGTGTCGTCAAGCGCCAACTGGTCTGCGAGGCCCAGTTAGATGGGTCCTCAATGCAAAGCATCCTGAACAAACGGTGTTGATTGGAGATTCCCTGTCATCAACCATGCAAGACCGGCTGAAGAGTTTATTAAAAAGCAACTTGGACGTCTTTGGCTTCAAGCACGGTGATATGAAGGGGATATCCAGCACAAAAGCGGAACATAAATTGTCCACATTTCCAGCAATAAAGCCCGTAACACAAAAGCGGCACAACATGGCCCCAGATCGTTGAGCAGTTGTAGTGCAAGAGGTCAAGAAACTAGAAGAAGCCGGGATACTTCGCAAAACGAAATACCATACTTGGTTTGCAAACAGAGTCATGGTAAGGAAACACGATGGGACGTGGCGGATGTGTGTGGATTATAAGGATCTCAATAAAGCATGTCCCAAGGACGCATACCTATTGCCCGAGATTGACCTCAAGGTGGATTCCTTGGCACCATACAAATTCAAATGTTTCTTGGACGCCTACAAGGGATACCATCAGGTTCAGATGGCCCGGGAAGATGAAGATAAAACCGCGTTCTACACCGACATCGGCATCTACTGTTATACCAAGATGCCTTTCGGGTTAAAGAACGCGGGGGGCGACTTACCAGAGACTGATGGACCAGGTGTTTGCAAACCAGATTGGCAGAAATTTAGAAGTTTATGTTGACGATTTGATCAGTAAGAGCCAAACCGAGGAGCAGATATTGGCTGACATAGAAGAAACGTTTCAAACACTCCGGGAATACAATATCAAGCTGAACCCGGGTAAATGTTTGTTTGGGGTAGAAGAGAGCAAGTTCCTAGGAGTAGTAGTTTCGAAGAGAGCCATTACCAACATGCCATCCCCAAAAACATTAACGGAGGCTCAAGCTCTCAACGGCCGACTAGCGGCTATTAACCGTTTCTTGGCACGTCATGCAGAACGTTCACTTCCTTTTATCTCAACCTTGAAAGACTTCCTTGACAAGAGTAACTTTAAATGGACCCTAGAAGCCGAAAAAGCATTCTAGGAGATGATGAATTTTGTGAGCAAGTTGCCCATGTTAACCGCCCCGAAACCAGGAGAAGTCTTGAATATGTACCTGGCGGCGGGGCACCATGCCGTCAGCGCACTCCTGCTAATTGAAAGAGGAGGGCGGTAGACACCCATGTACTCCATCAGCAGGGTTCTGTCCGATCCAGAAACAAGATATCCGACTCTCGAAAAGTTGGTACTGGCATTAGTGCATGCTTCACGCCGGTTACGGCGGTACTTCTAGGCACACAAGATTGAGGTTTTAACCAGCTACCAGCTCGCACCAGTACTCAATAAGCCAGAAGTATCTGGTGGATTGGCCATGTGGGCTATAGAGTTGGGGGCACTGCATATAAGTTTCAAGAAAAGAACATAAATAAAAGGGCAGGTCATTCCTGACTTCATAGCAGAAGTCTCGGAAGGGGAGGAGATTCCTCCAGTCACTCACTGAAGTTCCTGCCGTACCCCCGGACGACCATGGTCCAACCTAGCAGCTAGCTATACACCGACGGTTTATCCAACAGCAAAGGGGAAAGAGCTGGATTGATGCTCGTAATTCCTGAGGGAGCAAAATTCCTGTACGCATTATGGTTCGAGTTTGAATGCTCCAACAATCAGTCAGAATACAAAGCGTTACAAGCCGGCTTGAGAATGGCCCTGGAAATAGGTGCGCAGAATGTGGACGCATATGTGGATTCTTTGCTAGTCAACAATCAAGTTAATGAATCGTATGAAGCCCGGGACGATACCATGTCAAGATACCTGGAGAAGACTAAGGAGTTGATGTTAAGATTTAGAAAAGTAAGTCTGAATCATGTCAGACGGCATAGGAATGACATCGTAGACGCCCTCAGCAAACTGGCATCCTCAGGTATCGAAACAGACGTTCACATCAAAACGTTGAACCAGCCCTCTACATAGCTAGCGGCGGTTCACAGTGTTCACGTCGTTGAAGTATCATGGATGTCTCTGATCATGAAGTACCTTGCGGAGGGCATCGTGCCAGAAGACAAAGGAGAGGCCCTAAAGGTCTGTACTAAGGCGTTACAATATGAAGTACATAACGGCATTCCCTACAGAAAGTGATACCTGGGCCTGTCACTATGATGCGTAGCCCCATCTAAAGCCAAGTACCTAATCCAAGTGATCCATGCTGGCACATGTGGAATACATGCGGGGCCTCGGGCGGTAGTGGCAAAGATAATGAACGCGGCATATTTATGGCCGCGAATGCATAATATGGCTATTGAAGAACTGCAGAAATGTATGAGTTGCCAGAAATATGCGCCGCAAACTTTACGGCCAAAGAATAATCTGATCCCATTGATGGCTGCATTGCCTTTCCAAAAATGGGGCGTAGACCTCGTGGATCCTTTTCTTCTGGCTCCCGGGAAGCTTAAGTACTTAGTCTTCGCCATTGACTATTTCACTAAATGGGTTGAAACAAAGCCATTGGCCAACATCGAAGCGTCTAATATACGTAACTTCTTATGGGAGTACATTGTGTGCCGCTTCGGTGTCCCTCTCTACATTGTTAGTGACAATGGCACTCAGTTTGCAGACAGGCAGATAGATGAATGGTGTAAAGAGCTGCAAATCCAGTAAGTGTTTACTTCCGTATCCCACCCTCAAGGAAATGGCCAGGTGGAAAGGGCCAACCGGATCATACTAGACGGGATAAAGAAAAGGTTGGATGCTGAAGGAAAAACTTAGGTCGAATGGCTACACACGTCCTCTAAGCTCACAGGACCATGCCGAAGACAAGCAACGAGGAAACACCCTTCAGCTTAACGTTTGGCTCAGAGGCCATGATCCCGGCAGAGAGAGGTCTACCTACCCCGTGAAGGAGTACTCAAGAGTGATGTGCTCGAAACATACATAAATATGTACGCGCAACTTGGGTTTTAAATTTATAAAAATTATTTTAATCTTAACATTAGAACACACACTAAAGGGCAAGCGCACCTTGTCACATATGTAGTATAGCATAGATAAGAACCAAGTATCGATCCATGGACGCGCGCGGAGAGATTGTACTGAACCGTTGTAACTGACTTACCAGTAAGAAAATATAGTGAATGTTTGTTTTAACTAATTTAATCTAATACATAGTATATATATATATATATATATATATTCTATTTGGAGTCTTATATATATATATAAACTATAATAACAACCTAAACATGTCAACTACAAAACATATGAAATAAAGGCGCGAGATAAACATTCCCATTTTCAGACAATTAGTATCCCTTTCGGGAATCCTAACATGACAACTATACAGAAAGCTAACACGATAACACATGTTAACCACCTCAAATTGTTCATTAGTGAGCAGCTGATATAATCTCATGCAAATCTTCTAAAGATAAGTTAGTCATCCGTTAAGAGTTTTCTAACCTCACTAATCAAGGAAAGCGATACCGAATACACAATACAACCACCGAGACTAGCATAAAGTAGAGCATATAAAAAACTATTCTGTTTTACTAACTTTGGATACAAATCTACTAGGGTCGTCATTTCTAACCAAAAATAGCTAACAAAGATTATCAATCGTGTCAAAGATTAGTAACAACACCATTAAGCCTATTAAGACCTTTTTACGTGCCGATAAACATTCCTGATTATTATTCGCCTGACTATAACCAAACCAATACTCGGTTACAGTTTCATGGTGTGAACACATCAACAAGTTAACTAGTTCACTACTAATTGATTAATCGAACGGTTTTTCAACATGTATCCGACTAACATAACACAATAATCATTACAGCCCTACGAACATAACCACAAATCTAACAATAACAAAACATGTTTGCAATATGATCATCAAGATTAATACATGAAAAACACCAAATTCATACATAATACGGTTAACATACAAAGATTTTTTATACTACCTACTAGATACATAAACGAAAGTAATAGATAAACGACACTTGAAAGTACCAAAAGTTTATGAATTAACTTAAGAAATCAAACCATAATCAAGCAAGGTTAATATGGTCGGATGATCGGATCAATCTTGGGGATTTCGGGCTATGAACGGACGTGATTAGCACCTGCTCAAGGCTCCAAAAATAGCCATAGAAGCTCCCAAAAAGTCTTGAAACCAACCGATCCTGACAAACTGAAGTTTGGAATGGGTTTTAAGAACTCTGAGAAGGCCGAACAGCCGTTCATAACGATCGAACGGCCGTTCACTTTTGCCACATGCACAACATACTCATTTTCTTCAGTCCGGAGTTTGAGGTTGCTGCAAATATTATCTTTGTCAATGTAAAAGGCCGTTCACATAGACCGAATGGCTGTTCAGAATGAGCTAGCCTTCCGATTAGTGCAGAAACCTTTGTTTTTTGATCCGGTTTTCTTCCTAGACACCATTTAAGACTTGTAATCATAAAGATACCCAAATAAGTACGAATCCATCATGTATAAGGCCAAAAACGTATATAAATCGGAGTTAAACGGGGGCTTTTATATGTATAAATTAATGTATATCAAACCTCCCCACACTTAAACATTGCTTGTCCCCAAGCAATAGAAAACTTAACAACACTCCTAATGGCAACACAAGTAGCAAACCGGAAAGTTAATAAATTAAACTGCTAGTTGGTTTGTCAAAAGACATCATCAAAGATTTCAAACTGACAGGCACTTGGAAATATATATATATATATAAAATCAAAGCCATGGTTAACATCAAATCGACTTAGCATGCATATCTTTACACCACTCACAATGTTCACACACACTCGGCTTATTTGTGGATCATACATAGGAAATGTGTATGTGTAAACTCTCAATGCCTAGACAATGACTTGTGCGATATCATATGCTTGTTAAAAGATCTAATCTCTACCAATTCATATATAGAAATGCATAAATCAAGAGGACTTTGTGGGTTGTAATGATAGGCAATGGTAAAGGGTGTGGAAAGTATATTTATAGTGACAAAGCGGCTACAAGTCGGTGGTTATGTCCAACTAATAGAAGCAACCACAAACTGTACAAAACACACACGATTATAGGCGAAATTTATTTAATTCGAGCTAACCATGAAATTCTAACTTTCAAGCGCTGAAAACTACTCAAACATTGTTAATTCACCCTATTTTAGGGTATACTATTTTTCTTGATTTCTATGCATTTTTTTAACACATACAACTATCGAATAAAACTGATAAATATAAAACGAATATACACAAAACACGAGATTGTTGGGTCTGCTGACCTGGAAAAGAACAGATGATTGAAAGCCAAAATATTCTAACTGCTGATCATGAATAAAACAGTGTTTTATACAAGGATCCTCCCAAACGACTGATGACTCTAACTGCTGACAACTAAAGTGCTACTGATCCAAAGTGCTGCTGATTGAAGAAAACAACTGATGAATAAAGTGCTGACAAGGAACAAGGCAAAGTGCTGACAAAGACTAAAGGTCTGTTGGAGCCAACAACACTTGGGCTCCAACAGATGTTGAAGGCTATCAGAGTTTACCTATCAGCTGTTTATTAATCAGTGGTTTAATCAATGTAACAGTAGTTAGCCTAGCAGATGTTTAATGTTGTTAAGGTAGTTAGCTGTCACTGTCTAGGTGATGTCAGTCTTAGGTCATTAGTGCTTTGGTCTGTCTATAAATAGAACAGTGTCTGTACTGTTCTATTCATCACTTCACACATTCTCTGCACAGACAAAGTATTGAGTGATCAGGTTGAGGGGGAGAATTGTAATAACTTGTACGATTATTTCACAATCTGTGATGACTAATGAAAGTACTTGTTTGAAAGCAATTATTCCATTTGTTATGATTATATAGCTTATATTTCCGCTGCACTTACCATCTTTAGCATTCATTCATCTATTTCATACTTAAACTTTCTTAACAACTCAAACTCTCAGATCCTAACAATTGGTATCAGAGCTTGGTCAATTAAATTCGATCTAATCAATCAATTTAATATAAATAGATCAGCTCAATATTATTAAATCACTTTGTTTGTTGATTGAAAACAGAGTAAAAGTTTAATTTACGTTCAAAGTTTTTAAACACACTTTGTTTTATAAACAATTAGAGAATGGTTTCTATGAATCAAGATCCACATAACACTGGCACGAGCAACAAGCCACCGATGCTTGTCAGATCTGAATACAATATCTGGCAACGTTGCATGAGCCATGTTCTAGCTCAACAGAACACTGGGTGTTGGAAGTCGGTTGTCTTCGGACCACATGTTCCGATGGTACCGAGTACCGAAGATCCCAAGGTCCAAGTACCTAAAAGTGTCGAAAACTACTCCGAGCAGGATTTTCAAAAAATTGAGTTAAATGCTAAGGTTTTCAGTATTATTGCCATGGCTCTACCAAATGATATCTATGCCGGGCTATTACACTGTAACAGTGCAAAGGAGTTGTGGGATGCTTTGAAAGAACAATTTGGTGGGACTGAGGAGGTAATTGAAAGCTACCGGGAAATTCTAAATCAACAATATGAAACATTCAGTCATGTGAAGGGAGAGTCACTAACACAACAATTGAGAGGTTTAATTGTTTAATAATTGAACTAAAACTGGTGGGTCTAACTTACCCAAACTCAACTTTGAACCATAGGTTTCTTAGATCACTACCAGATAAATGGGACACTATTGCAATTGTAATGAGAAACTCATTTCGTTTTAAGGACTTATCTCTGACCCAGCTTCATGGTAAGCTCTTGACCTATGAGAGAGAGCTTAACCAGAAAAAGAAGCTTCAGGATTCTGGAAAAGTGTCTGATGATTATGTGTTTGGTAATACAACACTTTTGGGTCAAGATGAGGTGCCTGGTAGTAGTAAGGATCAGGGTTATGATCATTACATTGATATAACCACTGGTTTTAACACTGATTCTTACTCATCACCCAACTATGCTTTTGCAGCAAGTGGTGATATCCAGGCATCTGACAACACATCCTTTGTGTATAACTACCTTCAATACATTAACCCTGTGGACTTAGAGGAAATGGACATTTTGCATCAATTGGCTCTACCCAGTATTAGAACTAATAACTTCTATAAGAAAACTGGTAGGAAGTATCCAGGTGTACATAGTGGGTCAAAAGTGGGGTTGGATAAATCAAAGATTAAATGTTACAAATGTCATAGAATGGGTCACTTTGCTAGGGAATGTAGGAGTCAAAATGGTACACCTATGATTACCTATCCAAACCAAAGGCCTCAGACCAACACTTATCAGTTTTCCCAAAATACCCCTGGACAAAATGTGCAAAACACAGCTCACTTTACACAGTCCTCATCCACTGTTTCTCAGATTCATTATGTTCAAACCCATGTTGCTCAAGCACAAATGCCAATAGCTGCTACTTCATCCTCTGCTCCAGCAGAGACCAGACAACAAAGCCAACAGAGCTTTTTCACACAAGGTTTTGTTGATTGGAGCAACTTACCAGATAAGCTAACACATGAAAACATTGCTCTAGTTGCTAATTCTGAAAATGAACTGGGAAATTTCTGCTTCATGGCACTAGAAATAATTGTCGAGGAGGTTGAATCTGAGGAAGTGGTGTTTAAGTCTGAAAATGTGACTAATGATGTTGTTGATGAAGTTGTGAGTCTCTTAGACCCATGGGGTACTGATGACTGTGAGTGCAAGTGTAATTGTGCCTTGATGGCTGCTGCTAAGGTATCACCTCAAATCTTAAATGACTTATGTTCAGACAAGTGTGTCATAGCATTTGCTAAGATAAAAGAGGTGAATGAAAACTTTAGAAAGAAAATTTTGGAAGATGAAATTCAGTTTGAAAAACTCACTAAAGAGTTAAAATCAAAATTAATTGAAAAGGAATCTAAAATCCGCAGTGTAAAACATGAAGCAAGTATAACCAAAAACCATCTCCAAACTATGATAACCAAATATCAAAGATGTAAACAGGAGCTTGAGTCCACCCAAGTTGAATGTCAAAAATGGGTGGAATCATCAAAAGTTCAGGAAATCAAGGTCACTGAACCTAATGGTAAGAAAATCATTCTTGAAAAACTTGAAGGTTCTCCCTCATTTGATGAGATTGTAATATATCAATTTAAACCAACCTGGTCAGATGAGTGTGATGTCCTCGAGAATTTCCAACCAATGACTTTCAAAACCCCTGATGGTAAAAAGGCACCACAGGCCAAAATCATTCCCTTGAAAGATCTTCCAACAGATGTTCAAACATCTGTTGAAAAGAAGAAAGAAAAAGGGAATTCCAAAGATAACTTGTTTTGTGATTTTTGTGAAAAGAAGAACCATGTTACTAAAAATTGTTTTCTTCTAAAAGCATATGATATCAACAAAGGAACAAGTGTGTGTGATTCTAAATCAATGTGCTCAATATGTGGTAAAAAAATCATAAAACCAAAGAGTGTCTGTATCTCAAAAATTTTGATGTCAAAATACAAGAGTACAAGGCTAAAACTCAAGTGAGTCAAATGGTTAGTACTTCAAAAGGAAAACCCAAACAGACTTTTGCACCAGTCTAAACATCTGTTACCAAGAATCTGAATGAAAACTCTGCTCCAAGAGATGTTCAGGTAACAGATGCTCTACCCTTTAACAAGTTTCCAAGAGGACATGGACAACCACCTTGTCATTGTCTGCCACATGTTTATGAAGAGCCCAAAAGGACTTCAAAACCAAGAGTGAACAGACATCCTCATGGCTACCAACATCTGATAGGAAATGGTCAAACATCTGTTAGACCAAGTGTTGACATACAAGCACTGGCAAATGGTCAACAACAGCTGTTGAACTTGGTCCAAAAACTAGTTCAAACCACTGATCATTATCCTAAGCTTGAGGCTGAAAAGTCTGAGAACCCATCCAAAGCCAATTTGGCTTTGGACAATCACCAAAACTAATTCTTTACTGATGTGCAAGGAGCTTCTGCTTGCGTAGATAGTTTATGGTATGTAGATAGTGTAGGCTCCAGGCACATGATCGGATGTAGAGCCCTTCTTCTGGACTTTCTTGCTCATTGAGGGGGTGATATATCCTTTGGTAATGATTCAAAAGGTAAAGTGTTGGGTTCAGGGACTGTTCAGGCTGGGAGACTAAAGTTTGAAAATGTTAATCTGATTGATAATCTTAAGTTTAATCTTCTTAGTGTTTCACAAATGAGTGGCAAAGGTTATGGGTCATTCTTCGCTAAGAAGACATGTAAGAATGTTGGACCAGAAGTGGTTGAAAAGATTAACACCATCATTACAAAGAGAAAAACACAACTTGTTCCTCACAGGAGTGGCAATGTGTATGTAGTTGATATGTTGAAGGATAACCCTATGGCAAATGTCTGTCTGTTCTCTGCTGCCTCAACCAAAGAGACAAAATTGTGGCATAGGAGATTGGGTCATACCAACCTTCAAACTATCAACTCACTCTCCAAACAAAACCTTGTAAAAGGTCTACCACCAAAAGAATTTAAGTGTGATGAGCATTGTGTTTCCTGTTTAAAAGGCAAACAACATAAAAGCTCTTACAAATCCATTGATGAGTCCAAAACAAGTCAATATCTTCAATTGTTGCATATGGACTTGTTTGGCCCTGTAAAAATCATGAGCCTTAGGAAAAAGAGATTTTGTCTTGTTATTGTTGATGATTTTTCTAGGTTTACATGGACCTACTTTTTACACTCTAAGGATGAGACTACAGGTATTTTGAAGGACTTTGTCACCAAAGTTGAGAAACAATATGACTTGCCAGTAAAAGTCTTTAGGATTGACAATGGAACAGTGTTCAAGAATAAGGAGTTGGATGATTTCTGCGTGTCAAAAGGGATTGTAAGGCATTATAGCATTCCAAGAACACCAAAACAAAATGGGGTGGTTGAAAGGAAAAATAGAACACTCATTGAGGCTGCAAGAACAATGCTGGCAGATTCTGGTTTACCTCTGTCCTTTTGGGCAGAAGCTGTAAACACTGCTTGCTATGTACAAAACAGAGTTTTAATCAACCCTAGACATCAAAAGACTGCTTATGAAATTTTGTTCAAAATCAAACCACTGCTATCATTTTTCAAAATCTTTGGCTGCCCATGTTTCATTTTAAATCTAAAAGATTTCATTTCAAAATTTGCAGCCAAAGTAGATTGTGGATATTTTCTGGGATAATCTTCTACTGCCAAGGCCTATAAAGTTTTTAACACAAGGAATAGGACAATAGAGGAAACTCTGAATGTAAAGTTCAATGAACTTTCATCATTGAAAATCCTAGCAAATCCTGCTGAACTGTTTGACTTAGATAAATTCAAATTTGAAGATATCACTGTGAAAACTAACAATGCAGGTACACTACAGTCTCCACAACAGGATTACAGATATGACATTGTGATGCCACAGTCTTTCTGTAAAATCTATCCTGATTCAAGGCAAGCAGATGTTCAAAACTCTGCCAGAGCTGAGTCAACCACTGTTGGCCAGACTTTCCCTCAAACCACTGCCTCATCAAGTTCAACCACTGATTCATTATTTTCTGACAAAAGTTCATCCTCAGTTGACAAAAGTCTATCCACCTCTACACCACTTGGGCCTATTCCCCCACTTCCATTCCAAACCTCTGTTGGCACTACAAAAGTGCAAACAGATGTTTCAACAGCAGATGCCTCAAACCTCTGTCCTTCACCTCAAAATGCCATAGTTCCATACAGGGGAGATCTAATCTTCCTAAGAGCTCATATACCAAATCAAATTATTGGTAACATCAGTGAAGGGGTGCTCACAAGAAGTCAATCCTCAAACATTTGTCTTTTTGTTGGTTTTCTATCTCTCACATAACCTGTCAAGTACCAAAAGGCACTGAAAGACAACAGTTTGATAGAAGCTATGCAAGAAGAGCTCCTTCAGTTCAAGAGACAACAAGCATGGGAACTTGTACCATTGCCAGAGGATGTATGTCCAATTGGCACAAAATGGGCTTCAAGAACAAAACAGATGAAAGGGGTATTGTTGTAAAAAATAAAGCCAGGCTTGTGGTTCAAGGCTTCTGACAAGAAGAAGGAATAGATTATGATGAAACCTTTGCTCCTGTAGCTAGGTTGGAAGCCATTAGACTTTTCCTAGCCTTTGCTGTCAACCACAACATCAAGGTGTATCAAATGGACATCAAATGTGCTTTCTTTTATGGCAAAATTCAGGAGGAAGTCTATGTATGTCAGCCACCTGGTTTTGAAGACACATTCCATCCTGATCATATCTACAAGCTTTACAAAGCTTTGTATGGCCTGAAACAAGCACCAAGGGCCTGGTATGAAACTCTTTCCACTTTTCACTTATCCATTGGCTTCACAAGAGGTAAAATTGATAAAACTTTATTTCTGAAATGGAAAGGAAAAGATTTAGTGATTATTCAAATATATGTGGATGACATCATTTTTGGATCTACATGTAACAAAATGTGTGAAGAGTTTAGAGAACTCATGACAGCAGAGTTTTAGATGAGTGCCATGGGTGAACTACAGTGCTTCCTTAGTCTCCAAGTGAAGCAACTGCAAAATGGAACTTTTATTCACCAAAATAAGTATGTTAAAAACTTACTTACAAAATTTGACATGAATGATTGTAAACCATGTAGTATACCCATGAGTACCTCAAAATTAGTCATTGTTGATGACAAAGATGAACTGGTTGACCAAACACATTATAGATGCATGAATGGGTCTTTATTGTACTTAACTGCATCTAGGCCAGACATTATGTTTGCCACTTGTGTTTGTGCAAGATACCAGCCATCACCTAGAAAGTCAAATCTTATTGCTGTGAAAAAGATATTCAGGTACCTAAAAGGTGCTCCCACACTTGGTATCTGGTATCCCGCTAATGGGAACATTGAGCTTTCAGGTTATTCAGACAATGATTTTGCTGGTTGTCAAACCACAAGGAAGTCCACATCCGGAGGGTGCCAATTCCTAGGCAATGCCTTGGTCTCTTGGCAAAGCAAAAAGCAAGCAGCTGTTTCAACATCCACTGCAGAGGCTGAATACATTGTTGTTGCAAGCTGTACAACCCAACTTATGTGTCTTCAAAACCAGCTACTGGATTTTGGTATAACTGCTCGTAGGACTCCACTCATGCTGGATAGTCAAGCAGCTGAAAATATCATAAAAATCCAGTCTCCCATTCAACAACAAAGCACATTGACATCAGACATCACTTTGTCAGAGACAGCTATGAAAAATGTTTGATTTCTCTGCATCATGTTCCAACAGAGGATCAGTTGGCAGATGTGTTAACAAAAGCTTTAGACACATCTACCTTTGCAGATCTGATCTCTCGAATTGGTATGCTAAACATGAAATAAAATAAAAATGTTTTCATAAATAAAAGCATTAAAATGTTGTCATAAAATCAAAAATTAACCCTTAAAATAGTTTTGGTTGAAAAATCTGATTCAAACATCTGATCAGATAAAACAACCACTGTTTCATTAAGTGTAATCTCTGTTGGTTGAAAAATCTGTTTCAAACATCTGATCAGATAAAACAACTGTTTTCACAAACATCTGTTGACTAAATTCAAACAGATGTTATAAACAACTGTCATCCACCATAACAGTCCTTCCACCATAACAGTCCTTCCATCAGATGTTTGCCACGTATGCTCTCAAAAGCAGCGTTTTGGCCACATCAGCGGTTTCCACCTGAGACTATAAAAACCCTGTTTATCCACAGCAGTTGCTCCACCGTCTCATCGAATTCAAAATTCCAAACCCGCCTTCTTCAACCTAAAACCTCCATTAAAAAGCCTTCGACTTTCTCTCTGTAATCCATAAAATTGATCTTCAACTGAAAGCTCTCCACAATTATCTTCCCTATCTGGCTAAAACAGATGAAAATCGTCATTTCCATTCCATTATTGATACCCTGAATGCATCAAAATACAAAACTGCTCTGACTTCCAGTTCACTCGTATATGAGGACACACTTCAAGCTTTCTGGTTGAAAGCTGAAGTTCTGTTCGTTGACAAAAAGCCAACGTCCATTGTTTCACAAATTGGCAAAACTAAAGTTGCTATCACCAAGAAACCATATCCACTACCTTCTCACTGAATGATCAGGTAGGTAAAGAAATTTTTGACAAAGCTGAACTCCACACAGAGTTCATAGAGAGAGGCTATGAGGGTCAATTGACTGGGGCAACCATTTACAAAAAGTTTTTTCCCCCAAACATGAAATTTTTCTTTCATACATTGCTTGTATGCCTCTCTCCCAAAAGTAAATCTTTTAATGAAATCCCTTTAAAAGTCCAGTACTTGGGATATGCTATTTTGACAAACACTGATTACAATCTATCCCAAGCATTGTTTTTAGATTTGGTGAGTAATGTGAAGGGAGTTAAGGCTGGGTCAAATAATGCATTCTTAATGTATCCAAGAATTTTAAGTTGTATCCTACAAAAGGTTCTACCTGATAAGGATTACAAATAAGGACAAGGCCTTTAAATGAATAGCCTGTCCCAAGAAACTTTTACAAGGTTGTTAGCTCCTAATCAATTAAAACATGTTAAAACAAAAGTTTCCAAAACACAAGCAAAGAGAGTTAAGACAACAACTGTTGTGCAAACCTCTGTTGCTGAGCCTACTGCTCCTGGTGATCATGGTATTACATCCAGTGCTGTGAAACCCACACCAGCCACCACCAAAAAGAACATTCCATTCACAAAACCCCCCAAGAAACAAATCAAAAAGGTGACTCTGGAGGATGAGATACCAGAGAAAAATTCTATTGCAACACAAAAGCAACAAACAACCACTGTTGATACTTCCTCTCAACAGGTGGTAAAGTCTCAACCTAGCCAAACTCCTCATGAATCATCTCAAAAGGATCATGTTGTAAGCCAAGGGGAAACACATCATGGAGCAGATGATTCACTTGAACATCTGTTTACAAGTCCTTCTCCCAGGGCTAATATTCTTGTTACTCCACAACCCTCACCATCAATTCCACCAACTATGCAACCATTGTTTGAGGCCATTGACAAAACTCTGGACACAACCAGTTCCTCTCGACCACCTATCACTGAGAGTGTACCTCAACAAGTAACTGGTCCAGAGAAAAGTCTATTGGTCAACCCACAAACAGAGGAGGCCACACCCTTTGTGTTACATGTAACTCAGAGTGGTAGTTCAAGTGAAGCAGCCACTATTGTTGTAGAGACCATTGTCTCACTTTAGGACAGTGGTTACATCAATCAGACTTCCTTGAAGGCAACAACTGTTGAGGCAACAAGTTTGACCTCAATCCTAGTTGGAAGTCCCCAGAACCAAGAACAAAGGGCATCTGGTTCCTTTCCTATGGATACTCCTCCTAGGACTGAACTAGTTACAACTACCACCTCTGGTAGGAATTCAGATGATCCCATTAAGTTCGGTGATGGGTTAAAATACCAAGAATTGACGGAGAGAGTGGATGCTATTGAATCATCAGTGTCTGATATCAAAGGTGATATCAAGACCATCATGCAAACCTTGGTGACTCTCACACAATGTAAACCATCCAAAGAAGACATTGCTAGTGAGCTATGGAAATTAGTCAGCCCCATCACCATAGCTCATCGAAAACTAGCTGATCAGACACAAGAGACCTACATGACAATGATCAGGAACATGGTGTATGCTAGGTTCAATGACACAAAAGCAGACATCAAAGCCATTAAAGATCATTTGTTGAAGACTTCTGGCTCTGCCCCCACTACTATATTAAGAGATGAAGATGATGATGATGAATTCACAGTAGCTGATGCGAAAAAGGGGGAGAGTGGTATAGATAGACTGAAGAAGTTAAAACCTTTTGGGGTTCCACCTTCTCAACAAGAAAAGTATGCTTCAGAGCCTGCACTAGAGTCTGTAGACCAAACCACTGCCGAAGCAGCTAAGACCAAAGAATTTGCTGAAACAGCTAATGAAAGGGCTGAAAAGGCTGCTGAGGCTAAAAACATCAGGGCTGAAACTTTAAAAACAAAGGCAGAGGATCTTTCCAAAAAGAAAGAGGAACAACAGCAGGAAAATGAAAATGTGGGAACTTCCAAAAGGAAGAAGAGGCTTGCTTCTCATGTCAGGCAGCCTCCTTCAAAAACAAAAACGTCTGTTGCTGCCTCCACCAAAACAAATGCCAAACCATCTACCACAACATCCACTACAACCACCACAGCTTTAGCCTTGACCTTACCACCCATTCCATCACCACCTCAAACATCTGCTGGTACTACACAAATGCCAACAGGTGTTAACATTCCACAATTTCCACCATTTCCCACCATCTTGTACAAGAGGAAAAGAAAATCCACTTTTGTTATGCAAGATGAAAACATAGCCACCACACCACCAGCAACTCAACCTATCCCTGCCATTCCACTCCAATCCTTTTCACCACACACTTCCAAATTCACCACCACCAAATCACCAACATATGAACTTCCACTAGCAGTTCAGTATCCCCTTGAGCTTGACATGATCAAGGGGGAAATTCAATCCTTATACAATACTGAGGATGCTTCACAACTATCCTTCCCATCTCTTTCAAGCCTGAACCTACCTAAGCCCAGAAACCTTGATGAATATTTGAAACAAAAGGTTCAACAAACAGACTTGATCATTAAAGAGAAATGTAAAGGGAAGGATGACAGGCCTAGGACATCCGGAGTACAGAGGTACCTTCATCTCCAATCTTGCTGCTTAGCTGGGAAGTGGCCTTCAGCGAATCACTGCTCAATGATTTTAGCGTATCGGCCACCCGGGTTTGAATTTGTGCTTCATGGTCTATCGGAGGAGGAAGTTTCTTCCCGGCTAACCCAACTTGGTTCCCATATCCCAGGCCGTCATGATAACCGGCTTCCATGGCAACTTCACAGAATGTGTTCAACCGTTCTTGATACTCCACACCTCAGCGAATATAACGCCATGCCGACGGGATACCTTTAGCTATCAGCCAATCACGATCAGCGCGTACACCATCCAGCTGGGATTGAAGGGTTGTTACCTGGGTTTTGGAAGACTCGGTTGCATTCAGCGCCACGTCCACACGCTCATTGGTAGCTATCAACTGCCTTTGGCACTCGTTCAGTTTGTCCAGCATCGCATCCCTCTCTTCTTCAGCCCGCCTGACCCGTGATTCATAATTCTCGACTTCCACAACCAACAGCTTATACCTTTCCATGTCTTTCTAAGCCTTGGCGACTGTATTCTTCTCTGCCTCCAATTCTATCTCCAAAACCTTCAGCCGATCTTCTAGCCGGAATATATGTCTCTCTTGTTGGTCCCTCCGGCGCAGTAAGTTGACTTTTTCCTATGAATGCACAGTGACCATTCAAGCTTTGTCCCGCTCACAAGTCTTTTTCAATGTCTTCCCGTCCGCCAGCTTTACCTCCGCTTCACCTAACAACTTGGATAACCTTTCCTTCTCAGATGCAACAACCTTATGCTTGGCACGAAGCTCTAGAAACACCCCCAAATCAGAACGCCAGCGGTGAAGGATTTCATACAATGAAGCAGTTCCATTAACACTAGAACCCATGGCGTTCTCGGCAAGTTGAGCATTGTCCAAACTCTGCAGATAGTACCTTTTAGCTGGGGGGGAGGGCAAAGTCAGCCCAATGGCGGATAACTTCCGGGTGAATGAGTCGGGTAGACTGAGCAATCTTCCATCCGGGTACGTACCGGGCATCCTTCAATGACGGACACCAGTTAATACCCGGAAGATAAACATTGGAAAACATCTCCCCTGACCCGGATGAAGATGCCTGCTCGGCAGTAGAAGCAGAATGAATCCCACCAGAAAAGCCAATGGGATGCTGCTGAACGGCCCGGATGAGCTGTGAAAAACTTTCCCGGGCATGCTGGTGGGGACGGTAACGGACGTACTCATCGGGGTGAACACGGGTTTCTGAGGAATTTCCGCAGAAGCAGTGGATACTGGCATAGAGATCTTCATAACAGAACTAACATTCGACGCTTCCAAAGCAGTAGCACCTGGCCCAGACGACAGTCACAATGCTCACCTCAGCCTAAATAGTCTGACTTGTCGACTGGGTGACTCGCCTTTCTTCTCCAGGGCTAGTTTTCTTCGCTGGTGACAGCTCCTTGACACCTGTATCTTGAAGACATGAGTTGTACCTCAACCAACAATACGAAATGGGAGGAATACTTACCCAGGGTTTTTTTCCTTTAGTTCAAGTAGCTGCCACAGTTTCTCGAGCAGCACTTCCACACCATGGGAAGCAACAGCCTTTCTTTTCTTAGACTTCTCCTTCTTATTCTCCGCAGCTACATCTCCTAGAGGCATAGCAACACTAAGCGGGTCGGCGTCAATAAGGGCAGAAGCATCAGTACCTTTGTTAGAAAAGTAGATTCCTCCACATTCTCATACACGGCTGCAGATGTGCCCTCACCACTGATGGAAACTGGCGGGGAAGGGAAGAGAAAATTTGGGAGTGTGTGACTAAACACATCAAGTTCCTCCCCCTCCAAAGGACGGTCGTGTTCAATTAAGTGTGGGGCGAGTCCCAGATCCAAGACGTCAAAATATTGCCACTCCCTTTGGTCTTCATGCCGGTATTCCGGGAAACACGGCTAATCCACCCATATACGGCTCATACTCACGGAAACTGGTGTATGTGGTTTTAGTAATAAAAAAGATATCATTTTCCCGCTGCTAAAAACTTGGTGTTTTAATCCAGAAACTTTGGTTTGGGCCAAATGACTTAATTTTACTAAACCGGTTTTACCATGTTTTAAATTTATAAAGTAAACAACATTTACTTTTGAAACTAAAACCAACACATAGGCAGAAAACCTGACATGCATAGTATAGTTTCTCGGTAAGTATTGAGTATCGTATCCCCAAGGATCACACTTTCCCCTACTCAACCTTACATCAATTTACCGATCAGGTTTTAAAAAGAAAAATAAAACGGAGGGGTTCTTTAAAATAGTATTTGAAAAAGGTTTTGGTTTTGTAAAATAAAAAGATAAAAATAGTAGAGTAGTAAATTATGCATATCTCGAGGTCCATTGATTTACTAGTTAAGTTTATTATTAGAATTAATAATTTAAGTTAGTTAATTTTGTGAGGAAGACGAGAGGGATCTTGAAGTGTTGACTCTTTGATAGAGAAGCGGAGGCTACTAGTGCGTAGAATGCTAAACCTCTCCAGCGTGCGTCCACCTGGGGTCTCCGCCAGGGCCTCACGTATAGCGGGATCCCCAAACCGCGGTCAAGTATCTGGTCTTCGAACTCATCTTCTTCTCAAATCGGAGGCTTCACTTCCGACCTGGAACACCGTACACCTCGTGTTAGCTCTCGCGTTTCGTACCAAAGGGTCTTGCCTTATGGTTATTCCCGAGTAGGTCAACAACGAATCCCCATTGGTTAATGAACTAGGTCAAAGGATCTCTCTTATAGTTGATATCAGGAGACCGTACCCCCTTTGATTAACAGCATTGTACTAACGAGGACTAGATAAAGAATCTGTTATTTGCTTATCTTTATTGTGACACTTAATATTTAGTGATCAATTAAATATCAAGTTGGTTAAATCAATGATAACTTAATTACCCAACCCTTAACCTCCCGAACTGGATGAAACCCTTGATAAAGGTGGCACATAATCCTAAAGGCGTATGATACAAGAGATCACTAGTGCGCCCTTAGGAAAATCTCTCTTTACCAAGAAGATCATCCAATCATCTGGTTAGTACCAGAAATGTGTCTCTCAGATCTGGTCCACTTCAGAAGCCATTGCTTAGAACCCGGTTCGGATATCAGAAGCCCGAAGGATCTGTCTCACTACCGGTTTCCTTGCCTTGATCTAGTCTGAGACTACCAGAAGCTGATTGAACCTCTAGTTATTTAGTTAAGTTAATCAATTATTATTTTATATTTTCGGATGAGCTCACAAGTGCATGGGTTGTTGCACACCATGGGTACACTCATGAGTTCTCCTAATAAGTTAATATTTATTTTAGGTTTAAGTTATCATCAAAGCAACCTGTCACAAAGATAAACAAATAAGGATTAGAAGAAGAGGACACCACAAATAACTAAAAATAAACTACTAATAATAAAAATAAAAGTCTACAAATCAAATGGGTTCATGATGATAGAAAGATACAACCGTAGAACATGATCAACACAAGAACTTGGTTGCTTATAGACAAGCTATCCATCTTCAAGTGATATGTAGCTCTCTTGATCCTCACGACCCTCGATATTATTGCATAACCACTCTACGATCCTCTTCTTGGCCAAGCCGATCAAGGTAGGACGAGGCTTAACCACTGAGCGATGTTTGGAGGGCCAGAAGGCCTCCCACAAGACCCCAAGATCTCTGGAAGAAGCTTGAAGTTCGGCCCCAAGAGAGCACAAGAAGGGATGAACCAATGGTGACGGTTAGCTTGCTATTTATAGACCTCCTAGGGGAAGCACGGTCGTGCCACGAGTGTCGAGGGCGCGCTTGCAGTTACACGTACATATTGTTGCTACATGGCAGAGTTTGTCTGTACTTTACTGTCTGGCACGGCCGTGCAACATGTAATGGCACGGGCGTGCATATCTGTAAGCTAATGATTTCTTGCCCTCCAAGTTTCCTGCGTTGTCTTCTCGCGTGCAGGTGAGCGTGGGCGTGAAAGGTCACTCCGGGACTGATTTTAGCATTGTTTAAGTCCCAGGATTGTCTTCAGAACATACAGGGAACAGGTTTGACGTCTACTATCTTCAGGAATCTCCAGTTTTTGCTTGTTTTCACCCAGAAATCCTTCGTTTCCGTCTTGGAGCTCCAGTTTCCTGAGATAATCAAATAGGAACGAATTAAGCATCAATTATAACTAATATAAGCCTAATTGTAACATATTTTGGGATTGTTTATGCCTGTTTTATATGTTAATTCTGTGAGTTATCATAATACCCCACACTTAGACTATTGCTTGCCCTCAAGCAATCATCCACAATACTATCAATAACCCCAACATTCCTTATCGTCTCCATACACAGAGAGCGGACCCGCTCAAAGACTGTCAGTCCAGTCACTGCCTCAGGGGTAAGGACCCCTAGTGATGTGGCGAGGCGAGTGATATATGGGCCCCCGAAGATGAGACTGGATGTAGTAGTACCGAACCTGCAGGTGAAAAACTCAACCATAGCATGGGCAAGATTACAATGCCTACCGTCAATGATGCAGTAGAGAAAGAAAGCCTCTCGTTCATTCACACCCCTGTGCTGTCTTTCCTGGCTCCGAATGTGCTGTCAATAATCATGTGGATCCACCTGTGGAGTGGGTAAGGAAAGCTGGATCTTTTATGCTTCCTGGGGTCCCACTCAACCTCTGAAATGGTGGACCAGAAATCCTCAGCTGTCATACCATCAGGCCACCAGTAAAGACTGTCAGTAAAGATAGGCTCAGTAGTCTCTCTCTTCCTGTATAGTCCCATGCGTACCCCAAACTCAGCTAAGGTCATCCTGTACCAATTCTGTGCCATCCTAAACCCAATACGAGTAGAAACTCTATCAACACCAGCAGCAGGAGGAGCATACACAAATCAAGCAAGGAACTTAAGAGTGGGCTCCCTATACACTGTCTCCCTGATCCTGAAGAACTGGTGCTGCTGATGAGAAAGCAAGTGTGTAAACCTGGGCTCAACCCCAACCTACTTAAGAGCATCATAGTCTACTGGAAGGTGTGGTCCCAATGATCTCCTCTTAATCAATCTCAGCCGGCCGCGAGCATAACTCTCTGTCCCATGTCTGTTGAAGTACGTCCCCGGGTGTACTACCTCAGGAATATATCCCTCTGGCTAAAAAGTATATGTCTCGGGTGAGGGTAGAGGGGGTGACTCTCCAAACTGGTGTTAGTGAGGTGAATGGTGGGAGTCTGACGAAACTGAAGGTGATCTCAAAGCTGGCCTCTTCATTCTAGGCATGAACCTGCAAAACAACATAATCGGTTCAGCTTTACAATAAGTATCTTTGCAGAAAATAAACAACTTAGGTCTAGTGGCTGCAAGCCCATGCTCAACTGATGAACATGGCCATGCAGCTCAGTCTGCAGTCTGTGTTCCTACTTGTTCGACTGTTTAAACTGGTTTTTGCCTAAATTACCCTAAAACTGATTTTAAACTGCAAAAATAACTTAAATTTAAAACTTAAAAAGTTCTGGTGGATTTTTAGGGCTGAGCACGCCCTGCATCTAGGGTGCACGGCCGTGCTTAGTCTGGTGGTTCAGACCAGTTACGCGGGAAATTTCTAACGGTTTTCTAGTTAAGCACGCCCTTGACACACTGCTGTGCATGGCCGTCCTTCCGACTGATGAGACGGGTTTTCAAACCTGTTAGTTTTCTTGAAAAATTTTTCACAAAGTTTCTCAAAAATCTTAACCACATTACATTCCTAGTGCTCCCCTAATCATTTTCCTACAATATCATGCACGGATTCGGGCCACAAACACTAGAAACCTAAGATTTTCATCAAGAACCTAAACTACTCAAATACTCAAGAAAACGGACAGATCTGGACATAAAACAAATAATAGGTGTTAGGGGTTGAGTTCACATACCTTATAGTAAAGAATGGAGCCTGAAACGAAGGAAAATGGTGAAAATGGAGGGTTTTAGGGTAGTGGCGACGGGTATGGCGAGAGGAAGGAGATGAAGTGGGTTTTGAAAAGTCAAAAAGTGACTTTAAAAGCCCCAAATCTGATCTGCACGTTCAAGCACGGGCATGCCACCAAGGGTGGCACAGGCGTGCTCCTCTGCTCAGGTCCCCGTTTTTCCCGTTTTTCAATTTTAAAACTGTTTTTAAGGGTTCGGTTTTAAAATTTTTAGTCGGGTTTCTCCAAAATAATTTTTAAAACCCCATTTTAAGTTCGAAAACAGTTTAACTTTTTAAAATTTTGAAAGACTTCACCCGGTCTCATTTTCCACATTTTCCGCACTTACCTGGCGATCTTAAAGGGATGACAAACCGACCTCTAACGAAAATAAAGCAGAAATAAAAACCCTCCAAAATAAAAGTTGATGACTTTGGCGGTCTCAGCTGTCCTCACGGGAATTCTCCAAGGTGGCCAATCCGGAAGCAAACCTACAAAGAAAAACCAAAACAACCGCGATCATCGAAAATAAAGCAGAAATAAAATGAAAAAGAAAAATAAATAAGACCAAAAACAAAAATAAAGTTAAAAGAAAAATGAAAAATAAAAATAAATCGATCAGCAAAGTGACTTAGGTCTTTCCTTGGAAACAAATGTGTTCCCTGGCAATGGCGCCAAAAACTTGGTGTGCGTGGTTTTAGTAATTAAAAAGATATCATTTTCCCGGTGCCAAAAACTTGGTGTTTTAATCCAGAAACTTTGGTTTGGGACAAATGACGTAATTTACTAAACCGGTTTTACCAGGTTTTAAATTTATAAAGTAAACAATATTTACTTTTGAAACTAAAACCAACACATAGGCAGAGAACCTGACGTGCATAGTATAGTTTCTGGGTAAGTATTGAGTATCGTATCCCCAAGGATCACACTTTCCCCTACTCAACCTTACATCAATTTACCGATCGGGTTTTAAAAAGAAAAATAAAACGGAGGGGTTTTTTAAAATAGTTTTTGAAAAAGGTTTTTGTTTTTAAAATAGAAAGATAAAAATAGTAAAGTAGTAAATTATGCATATCTCGGGGTCCATTGATTTAAGTTAGTTAATTTTGTGAGGAAGACGAGAGGGATCTTGAAGTGTTGACTCTTTGATAGAGAAGCAGAGGCTACTACTGCGTAGAAATAGAATGCTAAACCTCTCCAGCGTGCGTCTACCTGGGGTCTCCGCCAGGGCCTCGCGTATAGCGGGCTCCTCAAACCGCGGTCAAGTATCTGTTCTTCGAACTCATCTTCTTCTTAAAGCGGAGGCTTCACTTCCGACCTGGAACACCCTACACCTCAGCTTAGCTCTCGCGTTTCGTACCGAAGGGTCTCGCCTTAGGGTCATTCCCGGGTAGGTCAACAACGAATCCCCATTGGTGAGGGTTGGCTTGCTATTTATAGAACTCCCAGGGGAAGCACGACCGTGCCACGAGTGTCGAGGGCGTGCTTGCAGTTACACGTACGTATTGTTGATGCATGGCAGAGTTTCTCTGTACTTTGCTTTCTGGCACGGCCGTGCAACATGTAATGGCACGTGCAGCTTCTGATTTCTTGCCCTCCAAGTTTCCTGCGTTGTCTTCTCGCGTGCAGGGCCTTCATGCAGGTGAGCCTGGGCGTGCAAGGTCACTCCAAGACTGATTTTAGCATTGTTTAAGTCCCGGGATTTTCTTCAGAACATACAGGGAACAGGCTTGACGTCTGGTATCTTCAAGAATCTCCAGTTTTTGCTTGTTTTCACCCGAAAATCCTTCGTTTCCGTCTTGGATGTAACATCGCAAAAATTTTCCCCCAAATTTTTACACAAAGCCCTCGTTTTATACATCTTTTTATACAATGTGCCTAACACACAACATATATATATATATATATGTATTTATAATAACGATAATAAAAATAATAATAATATTTCATATTTTAGTTAATGGTAAAAATATATATATATATACCTTGTAATTTCGCTTCAAATTCTATAAAGTCATGGATCTTGACGTTTCGTATGTTAATGGATTTTATTCGTGGCATTTTTCTTGGGAAAACATAAGTTATAAATTAAATATATATAAAAAAAAGGGTGTAAAAAAAATAATACATAAAAATCGTTTGGGCCAGGACTCGAACCCGCGCCCAAACTGGTCCAAATTTAACAACCACCCAACACCACCACTAGGCTACAATCAGGTTTGTGTTATAAACTGAAATCATTTAATTCTTAACAAATACATAAGGCAACTAGGTTGGACTTTAGAAGTCAACCTTTTCTGCCGACATTTGACTCGTAAAATCAACACCTTTTCGATCTAATTCTGGAAGTAAATTCTTTTGATTCGTGCATTAATCGTCCCTCCTCGTCATTGCCAGCTAACAATTTCGTGTAAACCAAGCCAATCGAAGCCCTAGACGCGTCCTTATTAAATGTGTGGTCAAACTTTCCAATTCGTCCAATTCGATTGTTTTAGTATAAATTGAAGCACCCATTCCAACCCAATTGTGCCGAAAATCAAACCCTCACTCCCAATTTCTGTTAACAACTCGTCTTTAATCAGGAAGCAATCCCAGTTGACTTTTTCGTTGACCGAACCTTACTCTTCGTTTCTGATTCGAAGGTAACAATTCTTGCTTTGTTCTTGTAAATCGGCCCTCCCTCAATAATAACCCCATATTCAATCGGGTTATAATAGTGTGTTTAATCGGATTAAAATCCTAGGGTTCCTATGAGTTATTTGGGGAAGATGAAGTCACGAGTTATGATTTAAAAACATTTACATATTCTGTTCTTACACAAACACTGGTACAGACCAGTTGGTAAAGCAATTTTGTTTAACAAGTTGAGCCGGCCAGGGACTCGGGTTCGAGCCCTTGCACCGGCAACTCTTTTTCCCTTTTTCCTTTTTATTTATCTTTTACAACTTTTATATTCATTACTATTCAAAATAATTTTAAAAATACTAAAATTACTTTATAAATTCTATAAAAATTCTATTATGTTAATCTCATAATAAAGTTTATTATACAACTTTTAGTTCTTCAAAAATTATTTATTTATTATTTATAATAAATAATACAAGTTTATTCCTTATTAATTATAAAATTCTATAAAAATATCAAAACAATTATATAAATTCCCACAAAAATTATTCTGAGTTTTTATAACAATAAACTTTTCTGAAATGATTTATAATTCGGAAAAACCATTTATTTAATATTTTTTAATCAATTTTTGTTAGTTTTAATCATAAATAAATCATAATAAATTTATTTTTCAATATTTTTGCACCAAAATTTTATATAAATTATTTCTATTTATTTGGAACAGAAATACAATTTTTAATTTAATAATTCTTTAATTTTAATATTTTTAAATATTAAAGTTATATTTTGACAATTTAAAATAAATAGATTTAATATTCTATTTTTAAGGAAATAATTTTATAAAAATTATTTTCATACATAAAACTTATCATTGTGACCATCTTTAATTTAAAATTTACAAAAAAGACTTTTGTTTATTTACTTATCAAATTTCTCTTATTTATTAAACAATTTATTTATTAATCAAACGAACACTTATCCCCAAACTCGAAACCCTATAATACCTCTATACTAGAAAGACTTAGACTTTCCCAAACACTTATTTTATTGCCTTGAACTTAGGGTAATACTTGACAACGTTTGGACCACATTTATTCTATTACAAGGAATTGATGCTTTGCTAAGGTGAGTTTTACATAGCCCCTTTTCTATTTTCACTATTTTTGGGGTGAAACATGTTACAACATTCTATATGCAATTCAATCATAAAGTGTCTATGTGTTTTTCTATGTTGCATTATGTCTTAAACATGACTAGGGTAAGCACAATATTCTAGCATAATCATTAACATTGATCAGCCGACGGTATACAATGATAGATCTATTGGACTGACAATCCCACCCGGATACGTGCCTCCTACATAGGTAGCGTGGGTGATTGTTATCGCATAACATAATCGAGTGAACCATGTGCGCATGGGATGGACCACAATACAACAGTCACAAGGGTTGATTATGCACTCGATTTACTTCTAGTATGTTTTCACACATGGACTAGACTTGCCATGACACTCGAATTGTACAAGTTTTTATTCAATTATCAACACCTATGTAATTCTCACCAACTTTTGTTGACCCAAAATATTTTCAAACATAACATGTTTCAGGTTGTAGCTTGCTTGAAGATTAGAGTTATTGCTTGAAGATGCGTAGATAGTATTTTTCATTTTGATGTACAAATTCTTAGAACAATTGTATGTAATTTATTTAAATCATTTATTGAAACTTATTATTACCATGAGCTACTGAACAATCATTCATACGTGACATCCCGATGTTTCCGCCATCGGTTGGGGTGTTACAGATTGGTATCAGAGCCTTGGTTATAGGGAATTAGGTTATTAGAAAATAATCTAGACTATAACCTTAGGGACTTAACCAGTACTTGCCCTCATTACTTGAAACCCTACTTGCTTCCTTATATCTATCCTTATACCTATCCTACACCCTATGCTACCACGATACTACAAGTTGTCTACTCTTATTCGTCTGTTGCAATCCTTATCTACTCTTAGACTAATAGTACAAAATCCTCAGGTTTAGCCTGAACCACCTTGAGATCTCGTCGAAGTTCTAGATTTTAATAACGAACACATGCAATCTGGAAGGGTGAACGCCTGTATTCTGAGTTTTCTGTTTAGGCTGGCATTGCGCATATATCCCAATCAGACGAGGGACCCGGATGCCTACCTGGGAATTCTCGGGATGAGTGTTCACTTATAGGCTAAAGCATGTCTTCACTATGTTATTAGAATCTAGAATCTTTGATAAGTCAACGTTCTCGTTTATTCATTTTAATTAATGAATAAATGATTACATTCCCTATATTACCTCATTCATTTCATGCCTCATTGAACCATCATTGTGTCCCTTACAGATCATGTCTCCACGTCGCAGCACTCGCATTAACAATGGTGACAATCACGAGGAAGGGAAAAGCAACCACAACCATGTCCACAACACTAACCACAACAATGGAGGTAATGCCCAACTAGCTGCGATTATTTCCCAACAACTGGCGCGACAAATCACAACTCTGGTTTCTAACTTGTTGGCTCAAGTCATCCAAATGAATGGAAATGGCGATGAAAACCACGTAAAGAACAGGACCTTAGTTCGGAAAGACGAGGAAACAAGTATTGTGACCGCAGTTACTACCGAAAACCGGAAGCGTAAGACCAGGGATCCTGATGTAACCCTCACTACACAAGCTTCTAACAAGAAACCTTATACAAGAAACTTTCCATTGTGTAGCACATGCAATCGACATCATCCCACTGTTTCAGCGTGTCGCTTGTGCACCAATTGTGGTAGGTATGGCCACCTGGTCAACACATGTCGCGAGACCCCAAACCCTTATACCAACCAACCAACCCTGCTCAGGTTACTAATCCTCATCGTCCTGGTAAATACAACTAAGGTCAATGCTATGAATGTGGAAACCCCAATCACTTCCGTAACCGATGCCCTAAACTAGACCGAGATCAAGACCCTTCAGCTACTTAACAGCAAGCCCCACCATTTGAATGATGTCTACTTTTTAATTCTATGTATTGACGCTTTTTATTCAAGTAATAAATTCTAGTATTATGATAACACTTGGATGCATGCTTGTTTGAATGTGAACTAATTGCTATATACTTACTTACTTGTACAACAGTTAGTTGGCTACCAAACAACCTACTCAACAATTGGTAGAGGTCATCATGTCTTTCCAACAGTCGGGATAGGCCCTACAACCTGCTCAACGACTGGTGGAGGCTATCAAACCTGCTCAACAATCGGTAGAGGCATAGAAGGACACAAAACCCTAATGTAAGGTAAATTGGTGATTGCGGTCCGGAACGTAATCATGAATTTACAGGTACATTAAGGTGGTGTGAAATTCTATCAAGGTTCTTGGTAGTTGACCAACTATAAACCTTAGCTGCCTAGTAGTTCATTTATTCTTTCAATAGTCCATCGACTCATTTCTTATAGGACTCCTAAAACTTAAGATTCTTATTGCAATTTCAAATCCTAACCTCATATCCAAATTATTTGAAACAAGATTATTCTATCCAAGCCTTAACACACATGCCCAATCCCCTTCAACCCTGTGTTTTCAATAAACTTCGGGATGAAGTTTCCATAAGTAGGGGAGACTGTAACATCGCAAAAATTTTCCCCCAAATTTTTACACAAAGCCCTCGTTTTATACATCTTTTTATACAATGTGCCTAACACACAACATATATATATATATATATATATGTATTTATAATAATGATAATAAAAATAATAATAATATTTCATATTTTAGTTAATGGTAAAAATATATATATATATATATATATATATATATATACCTTGTAATTTCGCTTCAAATTCTATAAAGTCATTGATCTTGACGTTTCGTATGTTAATGGATTTTATTCGTGGCATTTTTCTTGGGAAAACATAAGTTATAAATTAAATATATATAAAAAGGGTGTAAAAAAATAATACATAAAAACCGTTTGGGCCAGGACTTGAACCCGCGCCCAAACCGGTCCAAATTTAACAACCACCTAACACCACCACTAGGCTACAATCAGGTTTGTGTTATAAACTGAAATCATTTAATTCTTAACAAATACATAAGGCAACTAGGTTGGACTTTAGAAGTCAACCTTTTCTGCCGACATTTGACTCGTAAAATCAACACCTTTTTGATCTAATTCTGGAAGTAAATTCTTTTGATTCGTGCATTAATCGTCCCTCCTCGTCATTGCCAGCTAACAATTTCGTGTAAACCAAGCCAATCGAAGCCCTAGACGCGTCCTTATTAAATGTGTGGTCAAACTTTCCAATTCGTCCAATTCGATTGTTTTAGTATAAATTGAAGCACCCATTCCAACCCAATTGTGCCGAAAATCAAACCCTCACTCCCAATTTCTGTTAACAACTCGTCTTTAATCAGGAAGCAATCCCAGTTGACTTTTTCGTTGACCGAACCTTACTCTTCGTTTCTGATTCGAAGGTAACAATTCTTGCTTTGTTCTTGTTAATCGGCCCTCCCTCAATAATAACCCCATATTCAATCGGGTTATAATAGTGTGTTTAATCGGATTTAAATCCTAGGGTTCCTATGAGTTATTTGGGGAAGATGAAGTCACGGGTTATGATTTAAAAACATTTACATATTCTGTTCTTACACAAACACTGGTACAGACCAGTTGGTAAAGCAATTTTGTTTAACAAGTTGAGCCGGCCAGGGACTCGGGTTCGAGCCCTGGCACCGGCAACTCTTTTTCCCTTTTTCCTTTTTATTTATCTTTTACAACTTTTATATTCATTATTATTCAAAATAATTTTAAAAATACTAAAAATACTTTATAAATTCTATAAAAATTCTATTATGTTAATCTCATAATAAAGTTTATTATACAACTTTTAGTTCTTCAAAAATTATTTATTTATTATTTATAATAAATAATACAAGTTTATTCCTTATTAATTATAAAATTCTATAAAAATATCAAAACAATTATATAAATTCCCACAAAAATTATTCTGAGTTTTTATAATAATAAACTTTTCTGAAATGATTTTTAATTAGGAAAAACCATTTATTTAATATTTTTTAATCAATTTTTGTTAGTTTTAATCATAAATAAATCATAATAAATTTATTTTTCAATATTTTTGCACCAAAATTTTATATAAATTATTTATATTTATTTGGAACAGAAATACAATTTTTAATTTAATAATCCTTTAATTTTAATATTTTTAAATATTAAAGTTATATTTTGACAATTTAAAATAAATAGATTTAATATTCTATTTTTAAGGAAATAATTTTATAAAAATTATTTTCATACTTAAAACTTATCATTGTGACCATCTTTAATTTAAAATTTACAAAAAAGACTTTTGTTTATTTACTTATCAAATTTCTCTTATTTATTAAACAATTTATTTATTAATCAAACGAACATTTATCCCCAAACTCGAAACCCTAGAATACCTCTATACTAGAAAGACTTAGACTTTCCCAAACACTTATTTTATTGCCTTGAACTTAGGGTAATACTTGACAACGTTTGGACCACATTTATTCTATTACAAGGAATTGATGCTTTGCTAAGGTGAGTTTTACATAGCCTCTTTTCTATTTTCACTATTTTTGGGGTGAAACGTGTTACAACATTCTATATGCAATTCAATCATAAAGTGTCTATGTGTTTTTCTATGTTGCATTATGTCTTAAACATGACTAGGGTAAGCACAATATTCTAGCATAATCATTAACATTGATCAGCCGACGGTATACAATGATAGATCTATTGGACTGACAATCCCACCCGGATACGTGCCTCCTACATAGGTAGCGTGGGTGATTGTTATCGCATAACATAATCGAGTGAACCATGTGCGTATGGGATGGACCACAATACAACAGTCACAAGGGTTGATTATGCACTCGATTTACTTCTAGTATGTTTTCACATATGGACTAGACTTGCCATGACACTTGAATTGTACAAGTTTTTATTCAATTATCAACACCTATGTAATTCTCACCAACTTTTGTTGACCCAAAATATTTGCAAACTTAACATGTTTCAGGTTGTAGCTTGCTTGAAGATTAGAGTTATTGCTTGAAGATACGTAGATAGTATTTTTCATTTTGAGTACAAATTCTTAGAACAATTGTATGTAATTTATTTAAATCATTTATTGAAACTTATTATTACCATGAGCTACTGAACAATCATTCATACGTGACATCCCGATGTTTCCGCCATCGGTTGGGGTGTTACATTGGAGCTCCAGTTTCTTGAGATAATCAAATAGGAACGAATTAAGCATCAATTATAACTAATATAAGCCTAATTGTAACCTATTTTGGGATTGTTTATGCCTGTTTTGTATGTTAATTCTTTGAGTTATCACAATACCCCACACTTAGACTATTGCTTGTCCTCAAGCAATCATCCACAATACACCGAGGCAAACTGTAGCTAACAAACCCGCAATCCATTTATTTTATCTTAGATCACTAGAAAAATAAAATTGCATGACACGCCTACTTAACCCATACGATTTTGCTTGAACCTATACCTGCCCACAATGTTCGCTCATCACTCAGGTTTTATCATTTAGGTTATTTTTGAGGGTGAACACTCATGTCCGTACCGAAGTCGACTCAAGTCATAGGCTTGTATGCAAATCAAGTCCTCATCTCTAAACCAACTAACTAAGATAAATCAAGAGGACTTTATTCGGGTTGTAATGTAGCGGTGTAAAGATAAAACTAACTACTTTTTTTAACTATATATACAAGGGGGATGAGTCACCAAATCACAATGGTGTGTCAAGGCTGTGAAGATGATGAAGCAGCGAAGGGTGAGCGTGCGAAATGGAGACGAGCACGCTGAGCAACATTTTCTGCAGCGATCTCTGAGAGGACTCGGGTGTTTATCCCGAGTTGTTTCATCATAGCTATCTCGTCCCTCACCGTCTAGTTAATGTTACTTCCTTTTCTGACTTTTCGCTTGGCTCGGTATCGAATAGCACCCTCAAGGATCATTAAAGTGTATTCCATCTGCGAATGAGTTGAGTTGTTGCTGCACTTGCCGTCATGAGACCAGTGGCCACACTTCCTACATTTGTCATATCTTTTGGCACGTCTTTTTGCAGCGCTCTTCGATTGTCCACAAAAGGGTGGATTTTGTTCCATCTTCCGCCACAATTTTCTTTCGTCTGCAGTCTTCTCAAAGATGATCTGTATTACTTCTGGTGGCAGATGTGGCTGAGCAAAGTGGAAATAGCGAAGCAAGTGTTCGTCCAACAGATGCATCTTGAGAAAGCGAGGTGGGAAGAAAGAAAGAGAATGGGAGATCACATAAAGAGAGTAGAGAGAGAGCTCAGAGTAGGAGACAGAGAGCAGAATTCCAGTTCTTTAGGGTCTCACCGGTTAAAGACCAAATTTTAACTTTGAAGAACTTTGCTTCAGCTCTCTTTTTTATTTCTCTCTTTTGGTTCACGATCTCTGTTTATTTTTGCTCTCCCATATATATTATTATTATTTTTTAGAAGATCTCCCTCTGTGCCCCGTCTTGTGCTATTCCCTCCTTTGTCAACGGTGTTGCTTTTTCTTCTAACTTTCACTTCGCGCCCTTAATGATAAATCTTGAAGATGCTTAAGTGACGCGTGATCGGGACTCATTTATTGGGTGAAGAAATGAAAGGCTAAGGCTCAAAATGGTTTTTTCTTGGGGAAATGATTTATTTGGGGAGAAACCTAAATGCCTCTATCATTTTTATTTTTAATTACCGGTGTTAAAACAAGAAAATGCATAAACACACAAGTGCTAACCGAGTCTGACTAAGGTCGGAAATCTATCGAGAAATGAAACGAACAAAAATATATGATGTATATCTGCAAGCATGGTGCTCGTGTAAATGCTCAAGAAACACACACGGACAAAAAGGGTAGGATAAGGTAGCGGTTTCAAGCACAACTTTCGGGGTATTTTTCACTTGTCATGCAACCTATTTTTCTACTTGATTTTATTTTATTTAAACGGATCTATTTGGTTTAATTAACGTCATCTAATTTCGACTGTCTTTTTAATGTGAACTTTTCGGCATAAATGCCTATTAGCGTCCACTCGGACGAACCTAATAGACTATACAAACCTGCCAAGGTGATCGTGAATGACGCTACGGGTATCAAACTGCTAAGAGGGTACCGGACAAGCACAATCATATGACAAAATGACCCGCGAGGTAAAATAAAATAAAGCAGTGAAAATGGTCCATCACACACTTAAAATTTTGGTATAAATTTTAAGTGTAGAAATAGAAAAAGGCAAGAGAAACTAATACTCCCCTGATAACGATGAATCCACTCGTGTGTGAGCGAAACCTGCGTCCTCCACCGAGAAACGTCGAAATGGCGGCTCCACAAATAGCAAACTGTCCTCAACATGTCCTAAAATACTAGAAAAGAAAAATAAAAAGTAACAAAGATAAATAAAAACTACATTCTAAGATAGATACTAGTGCCGAAGCACTAGCGGGGTGGTACGAGTCTTAGCATGCACCAAGCATGCTACATAAACCATCATCCAAGTGTCAATACAGTCATCCAATAACCACAAAATAAAAAGAAAAATAAAAATAGCGTTTAATGTTAACAACCATCATCATGAAAACCTGCAGAGAAAGAAATCAAATCGAGCGAGCACGGCGGGAGCGGCGGCTGGAGCGGGATGCAGAGGTAGAGCGAGTGCAGGAGGCCATATGCCTGGAAAAGTCCTCACGGAAGGACCGGAACTCAGTAGTCAATGTGTCAAGTCGATCTATGATGGTGCGAAACATACCTCTTGACTGCGGGCGGTCTGTCCTGGCAACTGGTGATGGCACTCACTGGCGTCTGGGGCTCCGTCGTCTAGGCTCTAGTGTCTGGATGCAGCGGCTGATGACTCTAGGCCTCTGGCTGCAGCTTCTGCTGACGACTCTGCCCCCTCTCTCCTCTGGGTCTCTTTCCCCACATGCTGCCTCATAAGCTGCTCTATCATCCCACAACTCCTTCTTGTTGTCAATCAGCTTCAGCGTTTCTTTATCAATAACCCCAACATTCCTCATTGTCTCCATACCCAGTGAGCGGACCCGCTCAAAGACCGTCAGTCCAGTCACTGCCTTAGGGGTAAGGACCCCTAGTGATGTGGCTAGGCGAGTGATATATGGGCCCTTGAAGATGAGACTGGATGTAGTAGTACCAAAGCTGCGGGTGAAAAACTCAGCCATAGTGTGGGCAAGATTACAATGCCTCCCGTCAATGATGCGGTAGAGAAAGAAAGCCTCTCGTTCATTCACACCCCCTGTGCTGTCTTTCCTGGCCCCCAATGTGCGGACAATAATCATATAGATCCACCTGTGGAGTGGGTAAGGAAAGCTGGATCTTTTATGCTTCCTAAGGTCCCACTCAACCTCTGAAATGGTGGACCAGAAATCCTCAGGTGTCATACCATCAGGCCACCAGTAAAGACTGTCGGTAAAGATAGGCTCAGTAGTCTCTCTCTTCCTGTATAGTCCCATGTGTACCCCAAACTCAGCTAAGGTCATCCTGTACCAATTTCGTGCCATCCTAAACCCAATACACCTAGTAGAAACTCTATCAACACCAGCAGCAAGAGGAGCATACACAAATGAAGCAAGGAACTCAAGAGTGAGCTCCCTGTACACCGTCTCCCTGATCCCGAAGAACCGGTGCTACTGATGAGAAAGCAAATGTGTAAACCTGGGCTCAACCCCAACCTGCTCAAGAGCATCATAGTCTACTGGAAGGTGTGGTCCCAATGATCGCCTCTTAATCAATCTCAGCCAGTTGCGAGCATAACTCTCTGTCCCATGTCTGTTGAGGTACGTCCCCGGGTGTACTACCTCAGGAATATCTCCCACTTGCTGAAAAGTATATGTCTAAGGTGAGGGAGGGTAAAGGGGGTGACCCTCCAGACTGGTGCGTGTGAGGCGAATGGTGGGAGTCTGACAAAACTGAAGGTGATCTCAAAGCTGGCCTCTTCATTCTAGGCATGAACCTGCAAAACAACAGAATCGGTTCAGCTTTACAAACTTAAGTATCTTTGCAGAAAATAAATAGCTTAGGTCCAGTGGCTGCAAGCCCATGCTCAACTGATGAATATGGCCATGCGGCTCAGTCTGCAGTCCATGTTCCTACTTGTTCAACTGTTTAAACTGGTTTTTGCCTAAATTACCCTAAAACTGATTTTAAACTGCAAAAAATAACATAAATTTAAAACTTAAAAGGTTCTGGTGGATTTTTAGGGCTGAGCACGCCCCTACACCTAGGGTGCGCGGCCGTGCTTAGTCTGGTGGTTCAGATCAGTTACGCGGGAGATTTCTAACGGTTTTCTAGTCAAGCACGCCCTTAACACACTGCTGTGCACGGTAATATCATGCACAGATTCGGGCCACAAACACTAGAAACCTAATATTTTCATCAAGAACTTAAACTACTTAAAAACTCAAGAAAACGGACAGATCTGGATATAAAACACATAAAAGGTGTTAGGGGCTGAGTTCACATACCTTATAGTGAAGAATAGAGCCTCAAATGAAGGAAAATGGTGAGTTTTAGGGTGGTGGCGACGGGTATGGCGAGAGGAAGGAGATGAAGTGGGTTTTGAAAAGTCAAAAAGTGACTTTAAAAGCCCCAAATCTGATCTGCACGTTCAAGCACGGGCGTGCTCCTTTGCTCAGGTCCCCGTTTTTCAATTTTAAAACTGTTTTTAAGGGTTCGGTTTTAAAATTTTTAGTCAGGTTTACCCAAAATAATTTTTAAAACCTCATTTTAAGTTGGAAAACAGTTTAACTTTTTAAATTTTTGAAAAACTTCACCCGGTCTCATTTTCCACATTTTCCGCACTTTCCTGGCGATCTTCAAGGGATGACAAACCGACCTCTAACGAAAATAAAGCAGAAATAAAATGAAAAAGAAAAATAAAAGTTGATGACTTTGGCGGTCTCAGCTGTCCTCACGGGAATTCTCCAAGGTGGCCAATCCGGAAGCAAACCTGCAAAGAAAAACTAAAACAACCGCGATCATCGAAAATAAAGCAGAAATAAAATGAAAAAGAAAAATAAATAAGACTAAAAACAAAAAGAAAAATAAAGTGAAAAGAAAAATGAAAAATAAAAATAAACCGATCAGCAAAGTGACTTAGTCTTTCCTTGGAAACAAATGTGTTCCCCGGAAACGACGCCAAAAACTTGGTGTGCGTGGTTTTAGTAGTTAAAAAGATATCATTTTACCGGTGCCAAAAACTTGGTGTTTTAATCCAGAAACTTTGGTTTGAGCCAAATGACTTAATTTTACTTAACTGGTTTTACCAGGTTTTAAATTTATAAAGTAAACAATATTTACTTTGAAACTAAAACCAACACATAGGCAGAGAACCTGACGTGCATAGTATAGTCTCTGGGTAAGTATTGAGTATCATATCCCCAAGGATCACACTTTCCCCTACTCAACCTTACATCAATTTACCGATCGTGTTTTAAAAAAGAAAAATAAAACGGAGGGGTTCTTTAAAATAGTTTTTGAAAAAGGTTTTGGTTTTATAAAATAAAAAGATAAAAATAGTAGAGTAGTAAATTATGCATATCTCGGGGTCCATTGATTTAATAGTTAAGTTTATTATTAGAATTGATAATTTAAGTTAGTTAATTTTGTGAGGAAGAGGAGAGGAATCTTGAATTGTTGTCTCTTTGATAGAGAAGCGGAGGCTACTACTGCGAAGAATGCTAAACCTCTCCAGTGTGCGTCTACCTGGGGTCTCCGCCAGGGCCTCGCGTATAGCGGGCTCCTCAAACCGCGGTCAAGTATCTGGTCTTCGAACTCGTCTTCTTCTTAAAGCGGAGGCTTCACTTCCGACCTGGAACACCGTACACCTCGTCTTAGCTCTCACGTTTCGTACCGAAGGGTCCCGCCTTAGGGTCATTCCTGAGTAGGTCAACAGCGAATCCCCATTGGTTAACGAACTAGGTCGAAGGATCTCTCTTACAGTTGATATCAAGAGACCGTACCCCCATTGGTTAACGGCGTTGTACTAACGAGGACTAGATAAAGAATCCATTATTTGCTTATCTTTATTGTGACACTTAATATTTAGTGATCAATTAAATATCAAGTTGGTTAAATCAATGATAAATTAATTACCCAACCCTTAACCTCCCGAACTGGATGAAACCCTTGATAAAGGTGGCACATAATCCTAAAGGCGTATGATACAAGAGATCACTGGTGCGCCCTTAGGGAAACCTCTCTTTACCAAGAAGATCATCTAATCATCTCGTTAGTACCAGAAATGTGTCACTCAGATCTGGTCCACTTCAAAAACCATTGCTTAGAACCCGGTTCGGATATCAGAAGCCCAAAGGATCTGTCTCACTACCGGTTTCCTTGCCTTGGATCTAGTTCGGGACAACCAGAAGTTGATTAAACCTCTAGTTATTTAGTTAAGTTAATCATTTATTATTTTATATTTTCGGATGAGCTCACAAGTGCATGGGTTGTTACACACCATGGGTACACTCATGAGTTCTCGTAATAAGTTAATATTGATTTTAGGTTTAAGTTATCATCAAAGCAACCTGTCACAAAGATAAACAAATAAGGATTAGAAGAAGAGGACACCACAAATAACTAAAAATAAACTACTAATAATAAAAATAAAAGTCTACAAATCAAATGGGTTCATGATGATAGAAAGATACAACCATAGAACATGATCAACACAAGAACATGGCTGCTCATAGACAAGCTATCCATCTTCAAGTGATATGTAGCTCTCTTGATCCTCACGACCCTCGATATTATTGCATAACTACTACACGATCCTCTTCTTGGCAAAGCCGATCAAGGTAGGAGGAGGCCTAACCATTGAGGGATGTTAGGAGGGCCAGAAGGCCTCCCACAAGACCCCAAGATCTCTGGAAGAAGCTTGGAGTTCGGCCCCAAGAGAACACAAGAAGGGATGAACAAATGGTGAGGGTTAGCTTGCTATTTATACACCTCCCAGGGGAACCAAGGTCGTGCCATTAGTGTCGAGGGCGTGCTTGCAGTTACACGTACGTACCGTTGCTGCATGGCAGAGTTTGTCTGTACTTTGCTGTCTGGCACGGTCGTGCAACATGTAATGGCACGGGCGTGCATATCTGTAAGTTTCTGATTTCTTGCCCTCCAAGTTTCCTGCGTTGTCTTCTCGCGTGCAGGGCCTTCGTGCATGTGAGCCTGGGCGTGCAAGGTCACTCCGAAACTGATTTTAGCATTGTTTAAGTCCCGAGATTGTCTTCAGAACATACAGGGAACAGGCTTGACGTCTGGTATCTTTAGGAATCTCCAGTTTTTGCTTATTTTCACCCGAAAATCCTTCGTTTCCGTCTTGGAGCTCCAATTTCTTGAGATAATCAAATAGGAACGAATTAAGCATCAATTATAACTAATATAAGACTAATTGTAACCTATTTTTGGATTGTTTATGCCTGTTTTATATGTTAATTCTGTGAGTTATCAGCAACCAACTTATGTTCGGGTATGTGAGTACACTCGGTAGGATTGTTAATCAGGCCTACGTATAGAGGATATTTTTCATACACAGCAGGTGACGGGCACTTGTCTACCAGTTTGGCCTTTGATTCAGGATATCTAATGGGTGCTTTCACTGAAAGAACACGTTCATCAATGTAGAAAAACTTTTTTCTCCATTCCTTGTCCCGGACGCTTGACAGAAAATTATACAAGACATGGCACCGGGAGGACGATCAAAGGTAAAATATTGCCCTTTGAACTTCAGCACGTACAGGACGCGGAAGATTTCCAAACGCGGGGTCATACCAAGCCCCAAAGCACAAAACTCAAAGTGCCTGACTTTAATCAAACCTAGCGGGTGCAGTTGAGAAATGTTCACATTGTAATATGACAACAAATTGAACAAGAAGTGTGTCACCGGCAAGCGAAAGTGGGAAAAAGTAAAGAACTCGCCGTACAATATTAGCTTTCCCTCTTTTAGTGGAAACACTACATCTTTCGGTTCAGGAAGCTTCGGACCCCATTCCGAAGGGATGTGATAATCACTCAGAAAGGATTTGAGTGCCGTTAACGACCAGCTACAGTTGATCTCGGCAACACTCATGACTGTGCGCGATGGACCAGATATGGGTGCCATTTAGGTCAAATAATTGATCGTATGAGGAAGGGTTCGTGGTGTTTGGATCCTTTGGAGACCAACGATTCACACTTTTATATGCAAACCTGAAGGGACGTTTTGAATTTCAAATTGAACCGCCAACAGTCACCGCTCTTGTCACTTAGACTGTTCAAAGACGGTTGATTTGACAATTGTGATGATGTCATGGCACGTGCATAGGTCATGCGGCACCAATCCCCATTTGGATTTAAAAGTTCTCCTTTTTTATTTTTTCCGTACTTATACTTTATATTCTTTTTTAGAGTCTAGTAATATTCACACGTTCTTATCACTTGACTGGGGGGAAATGACGAGGTGTGGTCCAGTCCAACTAAGCTCAATACATCTGGCCCAATCAATTTAAATGATAATAATAGGCGGTTGATAAACCAATCCGCTTATTCAAATAACCACGGAGCTCTTTACGGGTTGTTAGTAGTCGATAACAGTTATCTCCACCTATTCCGGGAGGTATGATGACAGGGATACGACTCCTCATAGCTATCGGTATGCAGGATGCCTCAACTATAAAAAGAGGTCTCAGGTCAAATGAAAAGGTCATTCTAAACTCTCAATACTCTCATAATACCCACTTCTTAAAGCGATACTTATTCTCACGCCGGAGGGTGGTCACAAGAAAACCCCCAATCCTGTGACGAGTCCTAACGGTGTTCTTTATTGTAGTTATTCGATCTTGTTCATTCGGAGCGGCTGGAATCAAGATCTCTCTGTTTCTCTCACAGAACCATACCCCCTAAAGGTACTTGTTTCTTCACTTTGCAATCGGGTATAAAGATAAAGGACAAAATTAGTAATTCAGTCAATAAAATATGAAAGGATGAAATAAGAGAAATGTTAAAAAAAAATCTTTGATTAATTAAAAAAATTATGACATGTGACGCAACCAGTTACTTATTTATAAATAAGTGGAGAATTTGTATGGATATGGTCATATGAATACATTTGTTGTCACAAAGCGCTTTTGGATATTATGATCGTAACTTCTGTCGACTTCAAATTGATAGTCCAGTCTCCAAGTAAAATGTTAGATATTTATGTGTAAAGTCCATGTTGATCCGTTTAATTTTGTTGATAAAGAATTTTGATGAATCAAGCAAAGCAGTTTGAATGTTCTCAAATATGATTGAAAAACTTTACTAAAACATGATGGGATATATAGCAATGTCAAACTCGACAACGATTTGCGATTTATTTGTCTCCAATCTGAAGTGAATGGATAATTATAAAATCTGCATTTGCTAAGTTGTGTGCTGGAAGTGAATCGACCTATCAAAATTCAGAACTTTTATATGAACACGGAACTTGAGAAATATATGATTACTAATAATAAATTTTCACCTATAGTACCTTTTAATTTTATATCTCATTGAAGAATGAAGATGAACTTTAGCCTATACAAAGATCAATACACAAACAAGTCTTTTGAGAAACAAGCTCTTTTAGATTCACTTATTATAGTTTCTTATAGTTTATCCTTTAATCTTGTGGCTTGAGTTGAGAGACAGTGGCTTCGTTCCGGAACAAGCGGTTTTGAGGGCGGAAGCTAGGAAGGTGGCTAAGCACGAGGCAGCATGCCTAGAGAATCAACACGTTTTCCTTCCGTTTGCCTTCGACACATTTGGGTCCTTAGCCCCTGAGACGGTTCGTTTCTTGGAGCGGGTTTAGAAGGTGGTCCACAGCGACTCGCAGATCCCAAGAAACCAAGGGTTTGTCTTCAGTAGAGTACGCTTTGCAATTCAAAAGAGGGATAGTGGCACAGCTTGTTGCTCGCTTACCTATTATCCAGATGTAAACTTGACTTTTTTTAAGAAAAAGTAAAAAACTTTATTTAAACAGCAAACTATCCTATTTCCAAATATTTTTATTATTTACCTATACATGTATCTTGCAAGAGGTGTAGTAGAAATGGGTTTCATGGGACTTTATAAATGATTGGTAATCATGGCTTAGTTATTGTTTTTTATTTAAATAACAAACTTATATACCAAATAATTTTCCATTAAATAAAAACAATTACAAATACTTAAAAAAAATTAGAAATACTAAAAAAAATTGCAAATACTAAAAAAATACAAATACAGATACTCATAGATCATATTTTTTCTCGATTTTGGCATTTTGTTTTAAACACATTTCCAATGCTTTGTCGATTAGGTGGTCGTGCGAACTCGTGTAAAACTCAAAGTCGCGTTCAAATTGTCGATCCCTCATAAGCTTGACCACCTCTCGGTTGTCTTGGATACGTTGAGCCCTGATGTCGCGTATGTCTTGTAGGCGTTGGTTCATCTCAGAAAACTCCTGACTCAACTCGTTCACCCCTGACGAAAACTCTGACCGGGCGGCTCGAGCAACCTTTCAACCGGGCTGACGTGGAAGCTCGTCCGCCCCTTCTTCACCTCCAAATAACGGATTTTCTTCAACGTTTAAGTCGATGTTTCGCGTGTCAGACGTTGGGATATCGGGATCAACCGAGTCTTTGAAGGCCTCGTATTTCTGGCCCTAGATGAAGAAGTTCCAACCGTCGAGCGGACGTTGGACCATTTGGAGAAGTCTCGCAGCCGCCGCCAAAGCCTCAAGTATTGAAAATTCCCATGTGTGGCTTTATATTCTTCCAAAGTCGCCTCTAAAATCTGCTCGTCGATTTGGCCGGATTTCCAACCGTACCGGCAGCATTGATAAATGGTTTAGGATCCTCCGAAACGTCAACCCATGCTCGATCTAACACATACAACTCGTTGTCATCCCATGGTTGTACGTTTTGTTCGCGCGGGGTCGGTCTCTTTCTTTTTGTGGGATCGTCTTTGTCGCCCGGTTGGTCGCTCGGGCTCTTGCTCTGGCTCCTGGGTCTCCGGAACCGAGATTAGGTCTTGCCAAGCTTGTGATGACCCGAACATTTGAGAAGACCCAAAAACTTGTGATGACCCATAACATCCCATGTTAAAGTTATACATGTTTGGGTCCCATCCCATGGGTTGGTTTAACAGGTTCATAAAACCTACTTGGTTTTGAATCGAACCCGGAGCTATGGGTTGTGTAGATGCACGAAATGAGACTAATGCTTTGAATTGTCATAATAAACCTTTTTGTGTAAAACGTGAGGTCGAAGGAAGAAAACATATGGGTCGAATGTAGAGTAGAATGGACGAAGGAAGCTACTGAAGACTGAATGTTGGTTCGAGCTGTATGATGGGTCGAAGGCACACATTCGACCTAGTCGAGAGGTCGAATGTGCAGGTCTATATAAGCAGAAAATTTTGTTTAGTTATTAACTTTTGCCATTTCAGTGTGTTTGTTGATTCTAGGTTCTCTCTGTGTTTCAGGAAAGTTCTAGAAGTGATTTATTTCATTGTAAACCTAAATTGTAAAGCATATTAACAATGTTTATGAATGAAATTGAGATTAAAAAGGTATTTCATCTTGTCTGATTCGATCTATATCATTTTGTATACAATCTAGGGTTTCCGCACCTGGATTGTTCAACTTGTATGATCAACTAATTGTTTTCATCAAAAACGATCCTTTACAAAGTGGTATCAGAGCCTATCTGGATCATACAACTACAAATTGATAGATTTTGAACAGATTTTGACCCAAAATTGTCTAAAATTTTTCTGTTTTACATGAACATTGAGTTTTAATGGAGATTGATTGATTTAGACTAGATTTTACAGATAAAATCAAAAGTTTCATTCATTAAAGTTGATCTCCATCAAATCCGAAGCAAAACCTGATAAAGATCATCAAAATCCATAAACCTTTCAAAAATTTGGATCAAAATAACTGATTTTTGAAGAATAACCGTTTTTCAAATGGGTCGGGTCAAACCAGAGAGAACAGGGTCGAACGTGTGAGTTTTTGGGTCGAACCAAGTAGTTTCAGGTCGAATCTGAGTCATTTTAGGTCGAACCATAACTTTTCAAGTGTGTTGTTTGTTCATTCGACCATCAGTGTTACATTCGACCAACCGGGATGTCGAAGGAGGGTTTATTTTGGTTGAACGTGTCTAGTGTGTTTCATTTCTTCATTCGAGTCTGATTTCAGGGGTCGAACCAAGGGATTATTACATTCGAACCCTTGTTTGCTATTCAGAGGTCGAACCAAGCTTGTTTTCGGGAAATTTTTCTAAGTGTTTACATTATAAACATCATGGACAACATTTGGGGATTTCCTATGACACCTAGGCCTACAACAACACAGCAACAGCACGTTCCGATGAATCCAAGGGCTGTAGCATCTCAGAAGACGAACACTCAAGCATCTCAACCGATTAACTACCTTGCAATGAGTAGTTCAATACCACAATCTATTACCTAACCTCCACAGCAATCAGTGAATGACTATTGGGGCGTTGCAGCAGCAGCGGTACATTCTCAGACTACTAATGCTATTTCCACACTAATCAATGATTTATCCTCAGGTAGTGGAAATCGTCCTCCAAAGTTGATGGAAATGGCAGAGTACAACCAATGGCAAAAGAAGTTCAAGATTCATCTTAAGGGCATGGGTTTGGAAGGAACTGAAGCTTGGCAGATGATTGCGAAAGGTTATGTTGCTCCGTGTCTTGAGAATTCAGGAGAACCTATTCCACTTGAAGGTTTATCTGAAGATGAGAAGAAGAAGTTCGCTGTAGAGAAGAAGGCTTTCTCACAACTATCTCAAGCTTTGACTACAGATCTATTACATCAGTTTGGATCGTGTACTACATCTAAACAGCTATGGGATATGTTGAAAAACAGACATGATAGGAATGAGAAAACAAGAAGATTGAGGGTGGAAGAGCTAAGGAAAGAGTTTGAAAATTTTAGCTATGTTGGGAATGAAACTTTAAAGGAACTTGTTCCAAGATACTGCCATCTATTAACCGAGCTATCAAAATACGATATCAAGATTCCTATGTCAGAATTGGTAGACAAGTTTGCTGATTCATTGCCTCCATATTGGAGTCAACACATTGAAGTCTTGAAGGAAAAGGATGGGTATCAGTATTGGACAATCAATGAGCTTATTCAGAAGTTGGAGAACACGGAGCTAGAGGAGAAGAGAAAAGCTAAACGATCACAGTTCCTATAGAATCCAGAATTATATCATGCTACATCATCCTCTTCTATGTCGAGTTCAAGTGTTGGTGGAAATATTGCACCACATATAGCTTGTGTTTCTAGCGTTGTTGAACCACCAAGAAACCCAATCAACTATCTTGCACAAACATCAACCTATACACCAAACTATACAACAAATTCTTACATTCCACCTCCACCTCAAATGTCTGCAGCATGTTACACATCAAACATGAACACACCTCAACAACAATCATATGTTCCACCAATGACACAAGCTTCATCAAGCCAAAGTCCGATCATGTTGGAAACTTCCAACATGAATAATGTTACAGTTGAAGTGGCATAGCAACACATTGCTTTAGTTTCAGCAATGGTCGCTTCTTACAACGGACTTGTGGCAAGTCAGATCGGAAACAACAATCTGACCAATGAAGACTATGCCCAGATTGACAAGGAAGAGATGGAATTAATTGACATTCAATGGGCGTTTGCAAGCGTGATGAGAAGGGCTACAGAATTTATTGACAAAACAGGCAGGACTGATCTTGCTACCTCACCAAATACCACATATGGCTTCAACAAAGCCAAAGTAACATGTTTCAATTGTGGTACTCGAGGTCACCTCAAAAGATAGTGTACTCAACCGATGCAGCAAGGTAACAAAAATCCTTTTAATTCCAACTATCAAAACCGACAATCACAAAACCAGGTTACCTATCAAAGCCAAAACAACAACACCTACGCACAACAAAACAATTTCCAAAACCGACAAAACACATCTCAAAATACCTCTACTAGACAAACATCTACACCCAACCAAACTCAAACTCAAACTCAAACTCTAAATAACCCAACCAGAACCATTATTCCTATTTCTACACCAAATAGCCAACCTCAAAACGAAAACCAGAATCAGGCGTTGGTGATTCAAAAGGATGAGGGTTATGATTAGACCTCAATGCAATTGGGAGTTGAGGAGATTACTAGTGGGAATGTAGCATGTCTTGCGAAGGAGATGGACTTAGAGGAGTCGGTGATAGCTGAAGATGTTTTGGAAGTCGAGAAGGTATCTAAGGTTGTGATTGAAAGATGGTTGATGAAGATCAAGTTTCTGTTGCTCATTAGGTTAAAGACACAACTGCTGAGAAGGTTTCAGGAACTATCATTGACTTTGTTACTAAAGTTTCTGATGTGCCTGAATCTGTCTATTCTGATTCGGAGAGTGAAGCTGACTCGGAAGCAAGCATTAATTCATTGGATGATGAGATTGATCAATTATTAGCCGAAGCAGACTTTCTGATGACGAGGAAATCGTGCATTGTGGATGATGCCTTCACAAAGATTGATTATTCAAAGTTCTTTGCTGGGACGGAGGCTCATTTTGCACTGATGGCTATGATAGATCCGCCAAAATCGGTAAGTTCTGACTCAAAAACTGATATGAAGAGTGATAAATACTGTGGTACTTGTGATAGATTGACTGAGGAAAACAAGCAACTCAAGGTTCACCTTGAGAGTGCTAGAATCAACATTCAATCTTATCGTAAGGATGCACATGAATTCAACAAAACACTTGAAGGGTACAAAAAGGACATTTCAGATTTAAAGAAAACCCTTTCATTAAAACAAATTTCTATTAACAATTACATTAATGAACTTGAAGAAACAAAATTGAAAATGGCCACTATCAAGTGTTTTGCTGAAAAGGTCAATAAAAAGTTGGAAAGCTATAAACATATAGCTTATGTTGTTGACCACATAATTGAAGAACCATCACAATCCGGTAGTGCAAACTACAAATCTGTTCCTTCTCCAGTGTTATTTGAGAATCACAACTTAAACTCAGTAACACCGGAAAGTTCAGTTAAATTGGACTCCGCATCGGAAAATGAATCTAACACTTCCAGTGTTGGAGATCCACATTCTGATGTGAGACCGATACTAGGATTGAATGATGAAAGGGTGGTTGCAGTAACTGATGATTCAGATACTGAAGATGACAAACCTAAGGAAGGTAGTGATATTCCTTTGGAAAATCACATTATCACAAATGAACCAAGATTACCTTATCAGGTTTCACATCCTCGGGCAAATGCACATAGAGTGAATCAATCAGTAAAGAAAAATGAGAAAAATGATTTAGTTGACAAACCCGTCAAGATTTTCTATCGGATGGAAGGATCTGATAAGATAATCTCTGACGAGGAGTATCCAATAAAATTTGCAAATTATTCAAAGATTGATAAAATTTGGCAGGAGAGTACCATTTGGTTTCCTAAACATGAAAGGACCAATGATATTCCTCCTGAATTTTTAAAGAAACTGTATTGTGATACTCCTAAATAACCAAAAGTTCATGTCACTGAATTCATTAAGCCAAAAGAGAAGGTAAACGGATTTATTGAACCGACTAACTCAAAGGACCCCGCTCCAATGAGTTTAAGGCGTAGGTGTGTTGATGATCAATAACCGGTCAATTCATTCGCTAAGCCTAACGCTAAAAATGTCTTTGAAGAATACCGTGCATGTTTCAAGTGCGGGGAGAGAGAACATTTACTTGCTCACTGCCTGTATGTGAGACACAAAAGGCACGAAGTTGAAAAGAGGCAGCCTTATAGAAGTCCAGTTGACAATCATAGTTATCCACAAAGACAGTTTGTCCCTCAAAGAACACCATTTTATAATCAAAGTCGTTATTTTCAAAAGGGGGAAAACCGTCAATTTGTCTATGATAATAGAAACTGGATTGCTATGGAAAATAAACGGAAGAAACCAATGGTGAACACAACGAATGATAAACAAAAGGTTTGTTCAAAACCGGATGTTAAATCATCAGTTGGACCTGTATTTGTTAAATCAGATAAGGTAACCAAGAAAGTTTCACTCACGAACGATACAAAGAAACCTGCTGAGACTCAAAAATCTCAGATTAGGATTCTTAAATGTTCTGAACAATCTTGGACACCAACTGGTTCTCCAGGTTGCTTCTACATCAACTGCTAATGTCAAAACTCAAAGTGAAAATGGTTTGAATGATCAGAAAAAGGTCGATTCAAAACCAAGAGTTTATGAAAGTGAATCTTTGAAGTCTAACATTCAAAGACCCAAGACCAGACAGGCTTGGGTCCCCCGAAAGAACTAATTGTTTTCTTGATTTGTGCAGGGAGCTCCAGCTGGCCCTGTTAGCAGTCTTTGGATTGTCGACAGTGGAGCTTCTGGGCACATGACCGGAGATTTAACGCTGCTATTTGACATCAAGAATATAAATGGTGGGTATGTAGCGTTTGCGGGAAATAAAGGCGGTTATATTACGATGAAAGGGAGTGTTAGCAATGGGATTGTGAGTTTTGAAAGAATTTCCTATGTGAAGCAAATCGATTATAATCTGTTAACTATCAGCCAAATTTGTGACAAACAGTTTTCTATACACTTTGATGATAGATCTTGCTATATTCTGAAACCGGTTTCATCATACCAAAAGAATGGATCATGTTAAAGGCACCAAGAGTAAATAATCTGTACATTCTTGATATGAGCAAAGCAATGACAACCCAAGCCCAAGTTATGTGTTTTCTATACAAAGCTACAGAAAAAGAATCAATCATGTGGCACAGAAGGATGGGATACATTCACCTTAGGAAGATGAATCATTTGGTGAAAAAATCTGATGTTTCGGGTCGTTATGTTAATTGTTATCCGGGGTATCTTGATTTATCTTCTGTCGTATTGATTTACGGACCTAGATTCAATCAAGATATTTGCTAAAAGAGCTTATATGCCAAATCCTGAAAGTTACCGAATTGAGGAACTTAATGTATAATAATGATCAAAGATCATTTAATGCATCGTATCCATTCTCTGATGAAAATCATTGATTGATATCAGCCTCAACCTGGTATATATGCACAAGTTACTCTGTAGCATTGATTTGTTGACCTGTACACCTCTGTGCTTTGTATCTTGTAATATAACGGATAACATTTGGCATAATCACGTGTTACGATGAAGCTTTGTGCAAATTCCTTGATACGGGAGTATGTCGTGTGTGTGGGAACCATAAGCCTGTTAGTTATAATACACCTAATTGCGTATCATTTTAAAGCACAGCATAACAGTTTGCATGAGAGCTTATGTGGATAACAATATCAGCAATTACCGGATCACACATTGTCTTTAATGATAATAAACTATAAAGATCAACGGTGTGATCAGATTTCTCAAAACTCGAGAGCAGGTGGATGCTCCCAGAACAGACCGAGCATTTGCTCCTGTTGGAGCTTCTCGCATTCGCGGTCTGGAAGACCGGATTCGGGCCCTCCGCGCCGAGTCTTACCGGAAATAACAAAATGTTTACTGCTTTATGTTTACATTTCTGCATTTTATATTCATTTTCTGCAAAATATACAAAAACTCAAAAAGATTTTAGGTGTGTTTTAGCATAAATATCAGAAAATCCAAAATTTTTACATTTCTGTATTATTTTTTTATAACCGATGGTGATTGATGGTCATTTTCTGAAGTTTGACAGACCAATTTTAGTTTTGTATCATTCAAAAGTAAAATGATGAATGTTTGAAGGTTAAAATATGTGAAAATGATTAAACGGTATTCGATTTTGAGATTTGGTAAAATTTTCAGAAATCCAAATGTTCATTCGACCCTTCGGTGGGTCGAAGGAGCATTTGTGTCTTCATTCGTACCTATAGTTGTGGTCGAATGAGAGTGTTTAAATGAATGATATTCATTCGAACACTTCTGCTTCATTCGAGCCTTTCACTAGGGTCGAAGGAAGCATGAAGCTTCTCATTCGAACCCATATAAGGGTCGAATGTGGAACCCTATATAAACCAGTATGCTCATTCAAACCCTCATAACTTTTTCAAAATTTCTCAGATAAAGTCACCTTGTTGCTTTTGCAATTTAGCTTCCATAATCTTGTTCCCTACCATCTACTGATCATTTTCATATATAATATACAGGTAATGGACAAATAATAAGATCAGAATCATTGTTTTTGCTCCTGGAACCCTAGAATATCAATTAGACCCTTAAGTGACTTGTTTTTGCACAATTGTTGATTGCTTATCTGTTTTCGATAGTTATAGGGGGAAGAATCAAAAATCTAGGATTATAACACATTATTGGACTGGATTGATGATTTGAAAATTATAAACCCTAGTTTTTTATTAAAAACAATCAAAAACAGCTTGTTTGATGAAATTGATCATAGATTAATGTTATTTGGTCACTTTAGGATTCAAACAAACAAAAATGTGATGTTAATCATGTCTGGATTGAACTTTGATAATTTTAAAACCAAACATTCGGATTCGACCCTGTTGATGAGGTCGAATGAGACTTTAATAGGTCGAATGAAGCCTTAAATGGTCGAATGTGATTGTTTGGGGGTCGAAGGTAGATTATCGGTCGAATGAACATTTTGTTCATATGATTTTTCTCATTCGAACCTATTTTCCTCATTCGAACCACATAATTTCTTCATTCGAACCACCGTTTGGGTCGAAGAAAGGAGTTTTGATCAAAATTCAAATTTTGTCCGATTTTGATAAATTTCATGTTTATTGTTTTGCAGATTTCAATGGCTGAACAACAAAACCCTGAGAAATAAGTTGCTGTACCAGAAAAACCAGTGGAAAAATCCAAAGAGAAAGAATTGTTGTTTGAAGAAGCACGCAACTGTTGTGCGTTCATAGGAGAAGTCAAGTAACATACAGAATTTGCTGGAATCATGGATTTCTTGAGAAGAAGCAGAGTTATATATGCTATTGCTACAACAACAACCATTTACAAAGATCATCAAGTAGACTTCTGGAAGAATGCATTGATTGACTTTTAGGAAGGCAAAACAGCTATACGAAGTAAGATTCAAGGAGAGCTTGCACTTGTTACAGAAGATGACATACGTGAAGCTTTGGAGCTAAAAGATTCTCCTACGACCCTAGAGAACTCTCATGGATCGAATAGAGATTATGTTTCCTAAGAATGAAATACAACGGTCCTATCACAGATGGTTTATTACACAAAGCCAAGCTGTGTCCACAGTTCAAGTATTTTGTACATGTGATCTTACATGTTTTTGGACCAGTTCGTGGTGGATATGATGTGATGAGGAAGAGTATTAATTCTTTGGTGGTTGCATTGATACTAAACAAGCCGTTCAATGTATCTTGGATGATTTTTGACCACATGATGGAAGTACTTAAAGGCTTGAAGGTAGACAAGTTTCTAATGTACCCAAGGTTCTTACAGATGATCTTTGACAAGAAGTATCCAGATATGAAGAAAGACCCTAAGCAGATTGTAGTTCAAAGTCAAATGAACCTTAGTACGTTTAGCAGGATGAAAGGTTATAAGGGTATTCCAGAAAGTGAAAGACCACCATTCAAGAATCTGTTTGGACACTTGATCAATCCAAACTACAAGGATCCAGGTCAAAACAAAGCGAGGAATGCTGACAGTGAATCAGATAATGATGATCTTTTATTTCAAGTAGATCCTGATGCAAAAAGAAAATGTCAGGTGATTAACAAAGGTGCTAAGACTGGTAAGGGTAAAGCAAAGGTTGTAGAAGTTGAATCAAAGAGGCAAAAGAGTGTTGCAAAGAAGAAAACTGGTAAAACCGAGACTATGCTTGTTGATGAAGAGTCTGTAGATTCTGAAGAGACTCAAGACGATGAAGAATGGGATTCGGGAAATGAGAATATCAAATCCACTAAGCCCAAGGCCACTACGGCTGGTGAGATTGAAAGTTTGAATAAAGCAATAGAAGATCAACAACAGAAGAGTCCAATTGCTGTAGATGAAGATGAACTTGATCTTGAAATTGGTGATCAAGACTTTGGTGGATCTCCTGGTGCTGGTGGAAAGATTAAAAAGCCTAAGTTCAAGTCAATGGCTAAAAGAGATAACCCAAAGAAGAAGAGGGATAGAGAAGTAGAGTTGTTGATAGCTAGGAAGAAAGTTCCTGAAATTGGAACTTCTAAAGCTACTACTCCTGTGACATCCCCTGTTGCAAAGAAAAAGAAGAAAACAGTTCAAGAAACATCTGTGAATCCTCCTCCAGATTTTGAAGTTACTTTAGAGAATGTATTGAAACAGTTTCAGAAGAAGAAATCTCCAGTTGCTGATTCATCTTCACCTCAGGTTAATGTTTCTGTTGATGATATGGAAGCAGTTAATCAGAAGATAGCAGATATGATGAAAGCTTTTAATCAGCAACAACAGGAGATTGAGAAGTTGAAGAAGAATGAAGAAACTATGTTGAAGATTGTTGTATCATCCAAAGCAAACCAAGATGAGTTAGAAGAGAAGTGGAAAGAACTTCAGGAAGAAAACAAAATGTTATTGACTCGTGGAAAAAGAAATACTAGAAAAATTAAAGTGTTACAGATTGAAAATACAAAGATTCAAGCTGATAACAAGGCCATGAGAAAATTATTGGATGATCTATATTCTAAAGCTCCTCAACTTAAGGGTATTGAAGAAGAAAATAAGGAGGATGATTAACAGCAAGTAGATTATGAAGAATCTGATGATGATGATGCTGGAGATAAATCGGGTAATAAGAAAGATGATAAAGCTGATGATGATGATGTTGACAAATTCAGTTATGAAGAAAGAAAGTCTGATAAAGGAGATGCAGGTGAGTCTAGTTCTAAGAAGACACTTGGAGAGAATGTAGATGATGATGATATGTTCTAGACTGAAAAGATCAAATCTTTATCAGAAGAAGATAAGAATTTGTACAGACAGATGTTGAACAAGAAGGTTTGGACAATAGAACTGACTGAAAAATTTCCAGAGATCTTTGAATCTGAAGATATGAGGTATGAACTGGAGTATAATGAGCCTGATCTGGAAGAAGGAGAAGTGTCTGCAGCTGTATCTAAAGAAATATTAGAAGGATTGGCACTACAGGTTGGAAAGACACTTGAGGAGATTATGAATGAAAAGGAGATTCCAAACATTCCTGAAAAGGATGCTGGTAATCATTCTGATGACAGGCAAACTCCAGAATTTGAAGATATAGAGATTGAAGACATCACACATGAAGAATACCCAGAATATTTCAGAAACAAAGAAAATGTGGTGTTTCCAGATCTGAATGAACAAACTTTGAATGAAGCTGAACAACTTGCAAACAAGAAAAGTGAAAAGTTTTTGAAGAAGTGTTTAGTGATCCAAGTTTAAAACCAACTGTTGAACAATATGATGATTTGAAGACATTGTTGAAGAATTTGAATGAAAAGGATGAAAATAGACCAAAATTAGAAGTTCAAGGAGGTTTCTACAAATATCACAATCAACTGTTCAAAGGGAGAGCGTTAGGATGGAAGTATTTGAGACAGTTGAGATACATTGGTGTGAAATGGGAGAAAGGGATTTTGTACTTCTACAGGTTCCATGATATTAAGACTCTACCATACTGGGCGGTAAGAGATGTTTGTAGATTCACGATGAGCGGAGCTTCTGCAAATTGTGATGTGGTTGGTTGGTTTGCTGACAAAATGACTTGGGAGAGCAGAACAAGATGGGATATGTTCAAGCCTCAATATCCAAAAAGAAAAGTTCATAAAGAGGTTGATCCTATCACTGGATTGAAGAAAGTAACTTTGAAATATAAAATTCCAGTGGTGATGAAGAGAATTCCTTTGATGCCAATTCAGCAACACTTCAGTATTGTGTTTGTTATGTGGTATTATGACCGGAGAACTGCTGAAGCTATAATTCTGTTGAAAGACAAGAAGGGAGAGTACAAGAAGATTCATATCTTTGATCCGATGTGGATTATTAACTGTTCATATGAGGAGATCATCATGCTTTACTACAATCCGATTTACTGTGAGGAGAACGACGCTGAGCAAGCTATGAAATATCATTGCGTCGTATGTTTCTGCTTTGCTTGGGATGTTAATGCAGGATGTAATTTGGAGAAGAAATTGGGAAAGTATGTGAAGGTTAATGAACTGAAGAAAAGATCGACAAAGCGTCATGTAACACCCCAACCGATGGCAGAATCATCGAGGTGCCACGTAGTGACGATTGTTCAATAGCTCATGGACTAAAGTGTAAATTTAGATACATTAATTAAATAGTTTATTACAATGAAATCAAATACAACGAGTCTAAATGCCAACTAAACTGAAATACAATGAATCAAAATCTAAATATAAATCCAAAAGTTTAAAGAATGCATCTCAAAATAACCTGAAACATGTACAAAATAATTTTGTCAATACAAAAATTGTATTGGTGAGCATACCCTGTTTTGAATACATATAGTAGAAAAAGTGTTTAGCAATTCATGTTTTGTATACCATTTGCAAATATGTAATAAGTAGTATCAGTCAAAACCAAGCCTATGAATGATGACTAACACATGAACAACCAACTGAATAATGAATTAACAAGACAATGACCAAGGTTCTCTCAACAGAGTCTCAAGGGGGTATACCATAGTACTATTCATTGAAATGCTAGGCCGTAGAACGGTTAATGATTTTGACTAAGCATACACGCAAATTCACATAAAGCAAACACACATTAGAGTTGCATTAAGTATAAGAATAACATTTGATAATAGTGTACATGAATAGCCCCAAAAGAGTAAAACATGAAAAAGGGGAAAGATATACTCACTGTTTTGCTAAGCGCGATAAATCCAAGCAAAACTCGTCACAAGATAAACTTGGGAATTTCGAAGAATTCAACCTATATGTATAAGAATACGAATAAATGGAATGTCTTAAAAGGCTAAGGTATCTAGGGTTCTAAGGCATTAGGGTTCACTAAGTTGATTTGGGGAATTAGAGTTTTTGTGATAAATAGTTAAATATGTATCACAAAAATAATATGGTAAAAGTCTATGATTATGATTTAGTAATCTAAATATTACACAATGAATCAAACTAATGATGATTATGACTAAACTTATTTATATTTATGAAAAACAATTAATTTCTGATGTAAATCAATGAAAATAATTTTTTCATAATTTTTCTAAACTTATTTATATTTAAAACTGATTTAATGCATTTAAATCATATTTAAAAGATTAAAAATGGGAAAATCAATAAAAGTAATTGTTTTCTGGACCAATAATTTTTGTTTCAGTTTATGATGATTAGAAATAATTTTACAAAAAGTTTGAGATTAAAATCATTAAAAATGAATTTTTAATCAATTAATTATAATTGAAACAATTTAAATCAAGAAAAATATGAAAATAATGTATTTTCCAGAAAATAAAAATGTGATAATTTTCCTTAGGGTGTCAAGATGTTACACCTAAATTTTTATAATTTTTGGATCAAAAATGAATTACTTATGATTATTTTAAGATACAAATGTATTTTTATATATAAAAGAAATAATAATGTATAAAAAAATAACAAAGAAAGAGAAAAAAAAAGTGGTCAGACCCGATTCTGAAGAGAATCGAACTCGGGTCTGCCCAAACACAACTAATACACAATACCACTGCATCACAAGGCTTTTTTGTAAAAATGATGAATTATTTATATATTTAACACATAAGTAAATGTTCTTCTTCTTCCCCAAATAACCTTGAAGCCCTAACCCTAACCCTCAAAACTAATTAACCCGATTCGTCACAGATAACAACCGAGACCGTAGGGCTATTAAAGAGCAAAAAATCTTGAACAATATGGCACAATAAAAACGGACTTACAAGTTGATTTGAGGATCGAAAATGAAGAGATAGAACCAAGTAAAAATCCGAAAATTAAGAGCTTCTGGTCACGATTTCTTAACATTTCTAGTGGGTTTTAGGACGAGTAATGGTGCAGCAACGAGATAGTAGGGTCAATTCATAAGAGAAAGGCTTTAGGGTCGGTCAATGCTTGAATTTAACTAGTCGACCGTTTCAAGCTTTAACCCGACTTCAATTCAATGATTACTTTTCGACCTAAGACCTTACCTTAATCACCGGAAATGGGGATTCCTTGCTCAGAGATGTTCATTTTTACATGTATCATATATAACGCGTTATTATGATCGAGTAATGATGGAAAATTGAAACAAATAAATGGAGAAACGTTTAGGAGTCATTTAAAAGAACTAAAACACATTAAAACCGGTTTTGGGACTCGCCGAAATCGTCGCCGGCGTCGACTTTTTGGCCGGACACAAAAGGGAACAGGAGGTGGGAAGGGAGACCTTTCAAAAGTTTTATATTTTGACAAAAATGGTCCCTGAAGTTATATTCTTGATATATTTTATATAAAACTTAATAACTCTCTTTTAAAAACTTAACCGAACTTATAAACTTTCTAACTTTAAAAGCTTAAAACAAATAAAATCTATGAAGTTAACATATTTAGGATTTAAAAACGTGATAAATAACATCAAACTTTATTCTTTCAAAATAGTTTATTTGTATTCAAATGAAACGTGTTTTTATATGTAATAAGGAGTACATAACTCGAAATTTTATTTATTTGGGATAAACGAAAAGTATGAGGCTAGTTTTGCAATTACATAAACACAAGGAGGACTAAACTTGTACCAGTGATAAAATAAAAGGGACGGTTGTCACAATCTCCCCTACTTTAGACAATTTCGTCTCGAAATTCTTTCAATTGAAGGTTTCCATGAAACAAGAGACGTTGTGAAAGTCAAGTAGGTTTTTTTTTTAATTTTCATGAGTCATGTTTTGTCAAAATCTAAAGTAGTTGTCTAATATTCAAGGTAAATGTTTCAAAATTTTTGACAGTTGAGGTTAGGAAATTGAGAGTTTATAATGAAAAAGGATTGAGAAAGTTTGTAACTGGTGAGGGCAGAGGCACTGATGAAGCAGTCTCCCCTACTTTAGAAAGGTTTAAAACTGAAATTTATTAGAGTATGCAACAAGATTTCAAATAACCAAGAGTGCGAGTGTATGCAGAAATCAAATTCTTGTGTGTGTGGTCAAAAGAAAGGTTCCAAGGGAGACGAATTGAAGCTTGTGTAACAATTTTCTTAACGAAAAAAATAGCCGTTGGTCAATGACCTATTTAAGAGGTCGGCCCAACGCTATTAAATAACCCAATATGCAATGAAAAAAAATGGGGTAGGTTCTTGGTTAGACTCCTAGTTCGTTCCCGCAGTATCGCTCGTGTTTATATATAGGGTGTACCGCAGCTAACCCACCACACCGCTGATACTTTGGACTCGTACTGATTGTCTACCAATAGCCTACGTAGAATCACACACCACCCCCATGTACCTGTAAACCCATGATTGCTTTCCAGACCGTAATCACCGATTTACCTTACACTAGGGTGTTATGCTTTTCCCTAACACTAACATAAGTAATACAGGAAACAAGTGTGTGCAACCAAAATATGTTAAACTGCAATGAATAATATCCAAGCATGACATGGTTAGAGATTCTTCCCTTTCGGGTTCACCCTTTAACCTTAATGACAATAATGTGTAAGTATAAGACATGATAGGGGTCCTTCACCTTTTGGGTTCACCCTTAACCGGTAAATTTTGTTCACATCGTTGGGTTCTAAACACCCATATTGATAAACTTTGAGGATTACACCGTTCCCCTCGGGTTAGAAGAATACTCTGCTCCGAGTCGTACGTGGGCATTGGCGTAGGTCTCATATGAGTTATCAATTAGTATATTTATTGACCATGGTGTTGAAAAAAAAAATAATGAGAAAGTATAACAGGGTCTTTGCTCAAAACAGGAAAAAAATATGCATACAAATATGTGTTCATGTAAGTATATAAGTATAGCATAAAATTTTGATTGAAAAAAAAAATATATATATATATATATATATATATAACAAAAATCGAGTAAATCATGATTACGCAAGATAAGAGTAAATGAGTTGAACCAAAGTTCAAAATCAGTGATGTAAGAATAATTGCTAATAAATAGTGCGAGCGTAACCGCAAATAACGCGTAAGAATAACCGCCAATAACAAGGATAATGCGAGAATAAAATAATGCGCAACATAACAATAAATAAAATGGTGTAAGAATAAAATAATGAAATTTTCTGCAAATGATGGTACGCAGAACAGGCGTATAGTCTACTGGCATGCGAGTTAAAGTTTAGTAATTTTGCACTAAATGGTAGCAGGCGTTTAGCAACACTCCGATGGAGATATGCCCAGCTATTTTGTTAAACCAAAAGTTTTGCGATTAGAGATTACAAGTGTAAAAAGATAAATTTTCGTTTATAAAACAAAACGTAGTTTACTCGAAATTTGTGATATAGTTGAAAGATTAGCAGTAATGCATGAGAATAAATTTTTAGAAATCGAAGAATGTTTTAGATTCAAAACAGGTTCACACGAAAAGATTTCGTAAGTACACATTTTCATGTGTTTACGGCATATTATCAGTCCCAAGTTTCTTTTCCCGAAAACATATATTAAATCTGCTATATTAAAACAAGATTTACATTTGACTTGTAAATATGTAAAACAAGTTTAAAAAATGCAAGAGGAAACCATATAAATCAAATGTGTTTCAAAAGACCAAGATTTAGAAATGACGTGAATAATAAAAGTCAACGTATATGACACGAATAAATTCCAAAATATTTAAGAAAGTTTGAAGCTTCGAAATAACGTGGATGTGAAAAGCTTTCAAAAAGTAGTCTTTAAGTTTTAAAAGGATGATCGAGTCACAGCAAAGGAAATGCTAAGGGTTGTGATTAACGTGTAGAGTTCGTGCTTCAACTATCAGTTGGTAACCTAGCTTCAGAAACCCAAATCAATGTTGAAATGATGTGTTGATTAAGTAAATCAACTCGGTATTTTTGATAATATGGTAGAAATTTACGAGTGGTTTGAAGACAATGGAAAATCTGGTTTGGTATGAGGTTGTGAATGATCCCAAATGCCTTGACGAATTTTAAGGAATATGACTTTTCTGTATTAAAACATTCCTTTAACTTACAAGTTAAATCTCTTTCAAGTTTGAAAATTTTCCATATTTATGAAATGTTTGAGAAAATCCGAGTGTTACCCGTGTTGATTAAACTTGAAACCTAGAATTATCATAATGTTGTGAAATTAATACGTTGAAAAATCGTTTGTTTGTAAAAGTTGATAAGGCATCTCTTTGGGCTCATACCACGCTAAATGTTTCAAGACACAAGGTGTGTATAAGATGAGCTAATCTGATGAATAAGTTTCTCCAAAGCTAGGCACTTGGGTTTTTTTTTTTTTTTTTTTGCTTTTATGAAATGACAGCACATGGTAAGTTGCTAAGTAAATCGATTAGAGAATAGTGTAACGGTGTGTATTGGATAAATAGGCATTGTGAATATTGTGGAAACACAAGAAGAATAGTTTAGGGATATATTGTGACATCGATCAAGTGAGTTTGATGATATAGATAAGTTGATTAATAAGTTTTGAAACCACATTTGTGTTTAACTGTGTATAAAGACGCAACGTTCAGAAATCAGAATGCGATCAAGGTTAAACATTTAGCTTAAAAATGGGAAAAATGTTTTAACATAAAAAGAAATGATGCTCTATAGTATAAAAATCACAAAACATATAAAATAGTGTAAGTTTTTTTTTAATGGACAAAAGTTTTGACGATGAAAAAAATCCAAAAGCAAGTGATAAATGAATAATGGTATATGAAACAACAAGATATGGAACTTAAAATCCAAATGATAATCAAAACATAAGGATCAATAACGTGAAATGTAAGGGAAAATGTATTAATAATGATAGCAATAGCTATTTATTGATATGGAAAAACTCAAAGAGATAATAAACTTCATTATAGAAAATTATTATGAAAGTTTTGAACAGCAAATGAAAGAAAAAAAAATAATACCAACAATGAAATGAGATATAGAGAATGTTTCTAATGAAACTGGTGACTAGCCAAAGAAGTTGAATTATTATTAGTGACTTGTGAGAAGCGTACTTAAACCTATGAGTAAATGGTCATCCTTCCCGATTGCACGTACCTCGTCACTGGTAAATTTCAAAACTTTTAGCGAGACTTTAAAACGAGATGTAGAATTAGATCCTCGAGATATGGATTTCACTCCTAACTCAAAGATATATTTCAAGATTGAAACTACGGTGGAGTGAAACTAGTCACTAAGATAAGGATATCACTCCCAGCTTAGTGATTAAGTTTCTTTTTGGAGGAAATATTCTTTGAGGTGTGGATGTCACTCCTATCTCAAAAGATATATTCCAAGGAGATATAAAATATATAGAAGAGTGAAACTAACCACCAAGGTGTGGATATCACTCCTAACTTGGTGATCTTGTTTCGTTTGTGAAATACGAGTGTTTGCTTCTCCAAGCAAAGTATCAAAAAGAATAATGAGAAAAACAAAATCATAGTCGAAAATATCTCGAAAGAAAGTATAAAGATAAAGAGAAAGATACACATATAAGACAACTTAGTTTTAGACTAGGCTAAAGGCATTCTAATAACCTAATTCCCTATAACCACGGCTCTGATACCAATCTGTAACACCCCCCAATCGATAGCGAAATCATCAAGGTGCCACGTAGTGACGATTGTTCAATAGCTCATGGACTAAAGTGTAAATTTAGATACATTGATTAAATAGTTTATTACAATGAAATAAAATACAACGAGTCTAAATGCCAACTAAACTGAAATACAATGAATCAAAATCTAAATATAAATCCGAAAGTTTAAAGAATGCATCTCAAAATAACCTGAAACATGTACAAAATAATTTTGTCAATACAAAAATTGTATTGGTGAGCATACCCTATTTTGAATACATATAGTAGAAAAAGTGTTTAGCAATTCATGTGTTGTATACCGTTTGCAAATATCTAATAAGTAGTATCAGTTAAAACCAAGCCTATGAATGATGACTAACACATGAATAACCAACTGAATAATGAACTAACAAGAGAATGACCAAGGTTCTCTCAACAGAGTCTCTAGGGGGTATACCATAGTACTATTCATTGAAATGCTAGGCCGCAGAACGGTTAATGATTTTGACTAAACATACACACAAATTCACATAAAGCAAACACACATTAGAATTGCATTAAGTATAAGAATAACATTTGATAATAGTGTACATGAATAGCCCCAAAAGAGTAAAACATGAAAAAAGGGAAAGATATACTCACAGTTTGCTAAGCGCGATAAATCCAAGCAAAACTCGTCACAAGATAAACTTGGGAATTTCGAAGAATTCAACCTATATGTATAAGAATACTAATAAATGGAATGTCTTAAAAGGCTAAGGTATCTAGGGTTCTAAGGCATTAGGGTTCACTAAGTTGATTTGGGGAATTCGAGTTTTTGCGATAAACAGTTTAATATGTATCACAAAAATAATATGGTAAAAGTCTATGATTATGATTTAGTAATCTAAATATTACCAATTGTATATTTAGATAAAAATATGTTTCGAATCATAAAAACGAACGACAAAATTAATTAATTAGACCATAAATGTACATAATTACAATAATTATAAAGAATTGAATAAATAATTGTAAGTTACACAATGAATCAAACTAATGATGATTATGACTAAACTTATTTATATTTATGAAAAACAATTAATTTCTGATGTAAATCAATGAAAATAATTTTTTCATAATTTTTCTAAACTTATTTATATTTAAAACTGATTTAATGCATTTAAATCATATTTAAATGATTAAAAATGAGAAAATCAATAAAAGTAATTGTTTTCTGGACCAATAATTTTTGTTTCAGTTTTTGATGATTAGAAATAATTTTACAAAAAGTTTGAGATGAAATCATTAAAAATGAATTTTTAATCAATTAATTATGATTGAAACAATTTAAATCAAGAAAAATATGAAAATAATGAATTTTCTAGAAAATAAAAATGTGATAATTTTCCTTAGGGTGTCAAGATGTTACACCTAAATTTTTATAATTTTTGGATCAAAAATGATTTACTTATGATTATTTTAAGATACAAATGTATTTTTATATATAAAAGAAATAATAATGTATAAAAAAATAACAAAGAAAGGGAAAAAAAAAGTGGTCAGACCCGATTCTGAAGAGAATCGAACTCGGGTCTGCCCAAACACAACTAATACACAATACCACTGCATCACAAGGTTTCTTTGTGAAAATGATGAATTATTTATATATTTAACACATAAGTAAATGTTCTTCTTCCCCAAATAACCTTCAAACCCTAACCCTCAAAACTAATTAACCCGATTCGTCATAGATAACAACCGAGAGCATAGGGCTATTAAAGAGCAACAAATCTTGAACAATATGGCACAATAAAAACGGACTTACAAGTTGATTTGAGGATCGAAAATGAAGAGATAGAACCGAGTAAAAATCCGAAAATTAAGAGCTTCTGGTCACGATTTCTTAACGTTTCTGGTGGGTTTTAGGACGAGTAATGGTAGAGCAATGAGATGGTAGGGTCACTTTATAAGAGAAAGGCTTTAGGGTCGGTCAATGCTTGAATTTAACTAGTCGACCGTTTCAAGCTTTAACCCGACTTCATTTCAATGATTAACGCGTTATTATGATTGAGTAATGATGGAAAATTGAAACAAATAAATGGAGAAACGTTTAGGAGTCATTTAAAAGAACTAAAACGCATTAAAACCGGTTTTGGGACTCGCCGGAATCGTCGCCGGCGGCGACTTTTTGGCCGGACACAAAAGGGAACAGGAGGTGGAAAGGGAGACCTTTCAAAAGTTTTATATTTTGACAAAAATGATCCCTGAAGTTATATTCATGATATATTTTATATAAAAATTAATAACTCTCTTTTAAAAACTTAACCGAACTTATAAACTTTCTAACTTTAAAAGCTTAAAACAAATAAAATCTATGAAGTTAACATATTTAGGATTTAAAAACGTGATAAATAACATCAAACTTTATTCTTTCAAAATAGTTTATTTGTATTCAAATGAAACGTGTTTTTATATGTAATAAGGAGTACATAACTCGAAATTTTATTTATTTGGGATAAACGAAAAGTATGAGGCTAGTTTTGCAATTACATAAACACAAGGAGGACTAAACTTGTACCAGTGATAAAATAAAAGGGACGGTTGTCACACGTCAACTTGAGCCGGAGATGATCAAAGAGAAGAAAAGACATCTCTGAATCAAGTTGATGAACAAGACGATGGATTATGAACGACAACAATCCAAGCAATAGTCGAGGGGGAGTTTGTAGATGCACGAAATGCGATTAATGCTTCGGATTGTCATAATAAACCTTTTTGTGTAAAACGTGAGGTTGAAGGAAGAAAACATATGGGTCGAATGTAGAGTAGAATGGTCGAAGGAAGCTAATGAAGACTGAATGTTGGTTCGAGCTGTATGATGGGTCGAAGGTACACATTCGACCTAGTCGAGAGGTTGAATGTGCAGGTCTATATAAGCAGAAAATTTTGTTTAGTTATTAACTTTTGCCATTTCAGTGTGTGTGTTGAGTCTAGGTTCTCTCTGTGTTTCAGGAAAGTTCTAGAAGTGATATATTTCATTGTAAACCTAAATTGTAAAGCATATTAACGATGTTTATGAATGAAGTTGAGATTAAAAAGGTATTTGATCTTGTCTGATTCGATCTATATCATTTTGTATACAATCTAGGGTTTCCGCACCTGGATTGTTCAACTTGTATGATCAACTAATTGTTTTCATCAAAAGTGATCCTTTACAGGTTGGTTAGGCTCGCCAGACGATTGAGAACCGAACCTGAAACCTCAACTGAAAGGATTCATCTTTGTGAGTTTGTGTTTGAATGTTTGTGTTTGATTGTGTGTGTGAAGAGTTTGTGTTTGATTGTGTGTGTTTGATTATGTTGTGTATATGCTAAAAGTGTTTACTTTTTTTTTTACTAACATGACCGTTCAACGGGTGGCCAAACACAACAGTCATATTTCAAATTCCAACACACAAAGCGCTCATTATAGTCATGAAGCTCCAACCCAAAATGCCCCCATAGCGCCGGTAGGGCGGTTGTTCCCGGCGCTATGGGTGGCCAAAACGCCCCCATAACCCCCCCCCCCCCTCGAAAAACGCCCACTACACATACACGTAGGACCTTTAATGCTATTCCTTGTAACCATAAACAGAGTAGAGTAAAGTGTGTGTTTTTTATTTATGCAAAAAGAGCCGGTTGTGTAATTCGTTTTAACCCAAGAAAGTCTTAAGAGCGAATCATATAGATGTATAAAAACTGTATTCGGTCTGCATATGTATTAGACGATGGTTATTTAGATAGCAAATTACCAAAAACCCAACGTCTTATATTTTACTGATTTAATCGTTAATTTGTTATTTAAATAACCCAAATAAAAATTTCAACAAGCTATGAAGCATGTAGCGAATTTGGGGTGTAGTAGAATAGACAAGCCGGCACACAAGCCCAAGCCAACCTAAGTAGCCTAAATGCGTCGAGACTAAAATATCATTCCTATCTTCACTATACACATTTGTTTGGTTCATAACATGCAAACTACAAGAGCCAACACATTAAACCAAAGTTGGTAATATGTGATTTGGATGGGTTAAAACAATTGGTTAGATTTGGACATGACCAATAAACAATTTTTTCTTCGTTGGTTAAGATTTTATAACTAACTTTTTAAACAGCAATTCCTAGATTTTTTTTAATAAATACATCATAACCTATACTTTACACAATTTGAACTCCTAACCTTTTAACTATGATATACACCACTTAATTACTAGGATTTTCCCTTGGGACTTTTAAAGTTAAAAATGTATTAACTATATGATAAGAAAAAACATGTTACTATAACAAATAATAGTAATATGATATGAAATCAAACCCTTTAATAACTTCTTAATAATTTATTTTTATTTTTTTCATTTTAATTTAATTTATTACAATCAATAAAACATCTAAACAAAACATACTAAAAATTATACATTAAATAAACCGTCAAAAAACTACAGTTATGCTCATAGTCATCGTTGCCGTCCATTTGCTCGAGAACGAATCACGGTTCATCTCGGCAAAAATTTATTCATGAATGCATCCCCAGAACACGCTCTGCTCTTGATCGTCGCCTATGTAAACAAATTAAACATTTTAAGTAAACAAATTAAAATAAATAATTTAGATAACAATTTTATAAACATTCTAAATAATTTAAATAACTTACGTAATAAAAAAATTATATATACCAACAATAGGGTCTTCGAAAACGTCGAGCCACAATCGTGCCAAAGCAAACTCCTCCTTCGTTGACCACTTCTCGTATGACTTTGGAGCACGTTCTTCGTCTGGTTGCTTCCTATGATGTCTACGTGTCAGGCGACTTCCTGATGCGGGTTGGGTTTTAGGTATGGGTTGGGTTTCGGGTATGGATTCAGACATAAAGTGAGACATTGAGGGTTGTGTAGAATAATATACAAACCCCGACATTTGCATGTATGGAGTCATTTGGGTTGTGACTATGACATGTCCATAGTGGTGAATTTTTCAAATGCGTTTGGGTCGTTGTTATACGAAAATATGGTGGAAAGGAGTTTTGAAATGAACTTTTTTGGTTGTGAAATGAGATATAATTTTTAGTTGAGAGGGGAGAGTGGAAAGTTTTGTGTAAAAAAGTGAAAAGCGGTCGATTTGATTTTTTTTTTTTACTTTTTGACCGTTTTGAAACAGTCAAAATGTGTAGGCCCCGCCAAAAGTGTCTTTTGGCCCTTTTGTTGGGCTAGCGAGGGTTAAATAGCGTCACCTAATGGCACCAGGAAATAGATAGGGGTGGGGGCTATTGAAAAAATAAACTTTTAGGTGGAGGGGACGCCACCACTACACCGGTTAGCCTAATTGTTTTGGTCGCTGCAACTGAGATATTAGCCGGAAAATTTTCCCGTAAACATTTTTCTAACTCTCCTTTTATTTTCGCTTCATATTGGGCTTATTTAACTAATTGTGTCACTAGAAAAACCCGTACATACATATCTATATATGCGCGAAAATTCATTGAAGTCTCGTAACTACGTACCCACATTAGTAGGTCCACCCACCCATCGATTATAACCCATTCACCAAAAAATGAGTTGACTGGGTACTTATCATTTCCTTGTGCGTTCATTTCAGTCCGTTCAAATTATACTACTCGGTCCATTTGGTCTACTCAAACCATACCATGAGTCATATTGGATCACCCTTATAAAACTTGCTGACTTAAAACAAGTCCAAATGGCCAGACACACCCGCCACCATTTTCTATAACCGCCAGTGAGTGCTCCCCATAACCATCATCATCACCACTCGACGTCACTTAAACTTCTACCATTGTTACCATCTATTGGTGACAACATAATTAGTTACCACTCGCCACCACTGACGACAGACGACACCTACTCCTACACCTCTACCTCTACCACTACGACAACCATTGTCGTTGCAAACACCACTATAGTAGCCACCTATACGTGTTTAAAAAAATTAAGACTAGATTAAGTGTCTCTTCTTGCATGATACCCTCAACTTTTTACAACCCCAAATTAGTTTGCCACATCTGAGTTACCACTTGGTATATCATAGCAAATGGTTCTCCTTGAGAAAAAGGGTTGGGTCATTTACCTACAATCACCTTAGCTAGAACTTCTGCGGCGTAGGGATGAATTTTTTTTTTCTTTTTTTTTTTTTTTTGCCGATTATTAGTCCCATACCGAGCAAATAAAATCGATACAAGTATTAGACTTTCTCATTTTCAGTATTGGTAAATAGTGGTATCGGTACCAATTTTATTTTGGTATGCCCGCATTTTGTATCGATTTTGTTTGAGTAATGTCAAGACTCAAGAGGGTTTTTTTGGAATTAATCAACTGATAGGCCATGCTCTCTTATAGTCTTATTAATTTAAATGTTACTTGAAAGAGATTATCTAGTAATGATATGCCTCTCATTGTCGAAAGTGAGATATCTCAATGGGCTTGTTCAATGTGCTCTTATAGTCTTATACATTGCTATCTGGTAGTTTTACTACTTGAGTAGCTTTGTTTTTCAACCCTATGGCCAACACAAACACCAAAATTATACAAATCCATTTGGTCTACTTAAATTATGAGTTTAAATGGATCACTATCATAGGATTAGCCAACTTAAAACACCTCCAAGCAGGCAAGCACTACCCACCACCACTTGTTGGTCATTGAAAAAATCACCGTCACCACTCGCCATATGGCCATCGACGCTACCTACACCGCTACCATCTCTACCAACATCATCATTGTCACCTCTCACCACGTTGACGACACCCAGACCTCTACCACAGCCATTGTCTTCGTCAACACTTCAGTCGCCACCACTACAATATCTATAAAAATAATAGCGTGTGACCCAATTTTGATACTTATTTCTTTAGACGAATCATTTAAGAGTTGTACGTGAACGTATCCCTCAACAAGAGATGCATTCCAACTTGTACTCCTATAACTTGATTCTCTTCATTATTCTGTGTAGTACATATGTATTTATGACTTACTCTTATGCACACATTTTATAAGCCTTTGCTGATATTCTAGTCCATAAGCATCTTTCATTAAAAGTGGAAGTGTGTTTGTTTATTTGAGTTATCTTCCTAACTTCCTTCACTTTTTTTTCACATAAAATGGAGGTGCAGGTGAGTAATCAAAGTAGTTATGTAACAGGTTCAACTAAGGTGTACTAATTATACCAAGCATCATCCCAAATATGTTTTTAAAAGGCGAGAACAGTGCAGACAAGGAAACAGCATAAACACAAGCAAGCGATTTTAATCATGAAAATGCAGGAAACACAAATCTAAGATGAGTCAAGCATCCAAACTTTATTAGATATAATCAAGAAAACCATTTTAATCTTTGTGAGAGTAGGAATCAACAGGGGCGAGAAATTTGGCATATCGTTCTGACTTTGCACCTGATCTGTGATCATAGTACTCAACAACCGCAGCTCCAGCCAATGCTGCCAGTGTCAGAGCCTGCGCATGCAACCTAGATCAAACACAAGCAACAATGAGAAGGCGATTATTTTAAGTTCCGTGATAAAACGAAATGTAGAAAATAATGGTTGGATTAACTTCTGCTATTAAATAACAGTGCATGATTGGGTTTGCAATTGAAAACTAAGCATCTGATTGTTGTTCAATCAAAAAGCAGATAGTTAATTTTTAAGTGATTGAATGAAACTGATCATCTGAATACTTTAAGGTGAAAATGCAATCTCAAGCACCCTCTCAAATGTATGCTTGTTTTGTTATTTGGCGAAGTTTAATCGATAAGTTGATTAAAGAGAGGCATTTGAGAGGGACTGAGACAAGTTTGGTTGTATTAGAACAAAATATATGTAAATTTATTTGACAATCAGATTACTTTTATAACCAGATAATCACAAAGGATGTGTTAATCCAAATACAAAAAACTGATTATCGGGACCTTACTGTCCAATAATCAGATAATAAATTCTATTTACAAAAAAAAAAAAAAAAAAAAAAAAAACATTAACCAAGATAGGATGTTAAAAACAATAAAAGTTAAACAACATTACAGGGGATAGTGAAGAACTCAAGTTCCATATATCTCTCCTAAAGTTTTGTTGCATACAGGTCAATTCGTGCGCAATGCGGTTATCAACTTAAAACCGATAATGTATGCAGGGGCGGACCTTAGTATGGGCCAGCCCGGGCCTCGGCCCCCCCAGCTTTTTCGCCCAGAAGCACTGATTTTCGGATTTTTTTCGAAAAATAAATTATGTAATGAGTCCGGCCCCCCTGGTTTTTTGAATCCGGCCCACCCTAATTAAAAAAACGCTTAGGTTCAATAACCATTATCACTCGTTTTATTTATTTAGTGATTAGTCTATATTGTAGCCTACTAAACATTTAACCCAATGTTTTAGTTAACTCCTAAAGCCCAAACACTAAACATTTAACCCAATGTAATATTGAATCTTCTTTGTTTATTAATGATTGACTCTAGCCTACTAAACATTTAACCCAATTTTTAGTTAACTCCTAAAGCTCAAACACTAAACATTTAACCGAATGTATTATGGATTATTCTTTGTTTATTAATGATTATCATACCAAATTTTCCAACCCCAAATTAATTGTCAATTTATTGAAAATTAAATTTCTAATGCATTTTTAATGAAGCAATTTAACCCAAAAATTTTTTTTCCCAAGATGACATGTCAGCTCGACCCCAGCCAGGGGCTCTGCCCCTTGGACCCCGCTCCCGGGGGCGCTGCCCCCAGACCCCGCCAAGGCGTGATTTCGGCCCCCCCTTGTCTAACGTTCAAGATCCGCCACTGAATGTATGTACCTCCCTCTACACACACACACACACTGACACACACCCCTATGTATATATAGGTATTGTAACCCTATGTTCTGAAACAATAAAAGATCTTTAATGGGTTATTTATTTCATATCGCCACTATAATTCCTAACATAATGGTCATCAAACTTTTCCAATTCAACTTAAGATGGATTAAAGTAATAAGAGAAAATAAATAATATGGAAAAACAAGTATCCAGGGAGGCAGGTACCTGGCGTGAATGATCCTAACGCTGGTTTTCATGCCAGGCTGAGACCAATTATAAGCGATTGATCCACCAATACCACTCAACCATAAACATCCTATATATATCAATCAATCAAATATACACATTAAAACAAATCTCAACATAATAATATTAATAAATAAAACATTACGGACCAACAGCACGAAGCTTATGATCAACCACCCATTCTCGGACGCTTTCAAAGTTGGTCTTAGAGTTAGATTCTGACATCTATGCTTGTTAGATTGCTTTATTTTGTTCTCAAGTTTATGAAGAGGGTGGTATTTGTATTTGGAAAACAGAGGGAATGAAACATGGAAAACAGTGGGCTGTTGTTACAAAGGAATATATGGTTTTCCTATTTTTTTTCTTTAACAACTAGGCATAATTTTTTTTATTTGATGATTATATATATATATTAACTAGCTAATTACCTCGGGAGGGTCCCGGGGTTGAAAAATATAATCATTCTAATAATACTAATACTAATAGTAATAATTATTACTTTTGTAATTAAATAAATAAAAATATAATCTTGCTATAAGGTGACACTATGTGTTGCAGTGTTGCACGATTCTTTCTTCTATCTTCTCTTGATGAAGTATACATATCCGTCTTTAGAAGAGTAAAATTCCAATGATAGCATGACGATTGCGCTGAATTTCAACATCGTAGATAAAAAGCTGGTTTAAAAGAAAAAACATGATTAATGAATAACATGAACACTTTGTGTTTTTTGTTTCCTGTATGAACGAAACCCCACAAAAGTAGTCGTTTTTTTTCTCCGTTTTTTATATAACACTATGGTACTCGTTGGAAAGATAATAAAACGCTCGTTAATTTGGTGTAATTTTTTTCTTTAAAAAATCTTGTATATAAAAGATATTAACGTTTAAAAGTTATGGGAGGAAACATTAGAGAGAATTTAATTTTGTTTTTAAATTCTTATCTTTTCCTAAAATAATTATAATAAATATAGATTTATTAAAAAAACTCAAAAATTAAAAAATCCTACATGATGACAACATAATTAATGATTTGCCAATACATGATTAATGAATATTATTATTATTATTATTTATTTTAAACAAATTTCTGCCATAAGTTATCATATTCAAATATAAAAAAAAAGGTATAAAGTTATGTTTATCGTTTGTGATTTATTAGTAGAGTAAAATATATTTGAAAACAAACCCCCACAAAAGTAGTTGGTTTTTTTCTCCGTTTTTTATATAACACTATTGTACTCGTTGGAAAGATAATAAAACGCTCGTTAATTTGGTGTAATTTTTTTCTTTAAAAAATCTCGTATATAAAAGATATTAACGTTTAAAAGTTATGGGAGAAAACATTAGAGAGAAAATTTAATTTTGTTTTTAAATTCTTATCTTTTCCTAAAATAATTATAATAAATATAGATTTATTAAAAAAACTCAAAAATTAAAAAATCCTACATGATGCCACGTGGCACATTCAAAGAGGGGTTGAGGTCTCCATTAAATGCCACATCATCAAAGTTCAATTCTTTTATTATAAGTTATAGATATGCATGGTCGGTGCATAAAAGACAAAAAAAATTAAATTTTTAGAAATGACAACAGCAGCCCTTATACTTTTGAAGTTTACATTTAGAGCTCTAAAATTTTTAAAAACGTTATGAATGTCATTTTCACCCCTTTAGTTTCAACTTTTCAAACTTACACCCCGTGCTTATATTGTTTAGCTTAAAAGAAAAAATACAAATATTTTCTCACTTAGTTATTTTTATCTATGTGTCGATATAAGTTTACATTTCAACGTAAATTTCTTCAGAAACGAATGGGGCCAAATATATTATGTTTCAATGCTTTTTGTTATGTACGTTTTTAGTTGGTCTACATTTTACAATTTTAATTTATGTGTCGGTAAAATTCACTTTTAGACATAATTTTTTTTTTCATAAATGAGCTTGGTCAAATAAAATCGTTTTCTGTTTGTCTACGTTGTAATTTAAATAGTGTTCGGAAACAAGTCGGGAACAATATAATATATTTTCATTCGACGGCATAAATTCGAGTTATTGTACATTTTGATGCCGCTAAATTTTAATGCAAAGGTACTGGTGGTGTAGTCTTAGGTGCACTCCTCACTAAACGGACCAACCAAAGTTCGTTTCCCTTTCTTCGGTAACAGCAATGCTTTAAATCAAATATGTCAAAACACGTGTTTTTGTATGGTTAACACATCACATAACGTGTCGTTGTTTAAAGCGTCGCCGCCGCAACGCGCGGCCTACGGCCATAATCTAGTTAGTGTATAAGTTAACAATGCTATGAATTTATTATAGGTCTAAATAATGGGTCGCCCGCGCCTAGAGTGTACAACATAGGGGTGGGGGCATGGGTATGGTAGGGGCTGGCTGAATAGGGCCTCTACATCCAAGGGAAAAATCTATAACTGATGGGATAGGGTGTGGTGATAGGGGTGCAACAGGGGGTGGGACAACAGGTGGGTCAACGGGTGGGGCATCAGCAATCGGCTCGCTGGCAGCGGCTGGGGAAGTGGCTGAGTTGGAGTCGGACTCGTCCATGGACAGGTCCTCCTCCTCACTCGAGTCTGAATCCTCAGTATCATCGCCGCCCTCATCCTCGGCGGCTGCATCGACCTCCACAGCCACTAGTAGCTCTGCAGGGTCCTCCTCTGGGACCGCCTCCTCAGGATCGAGGTCTACGATCTCAGCTGGCTCAGCGGGAATGGCGTCGACAATCTGAAGACTACTGTTAAAGCTAGGTACTGGGATCGTGTGACTATCAGTAGACCTCTCCTAGCAAAAGAACCGTACTACATATATATATAAGTCATCAATTTAGTTAGAAAGTTAGGCCTACATCTAACACAACATTCCTAACTTATATTTCTAATCTAACATATATTGACAACCATGGCTAGTTCGGTCGGAATCTCCCCATTTACAAATTTTCCTTTCTTTTCTAAAAATTACTTTGTTGCGTTTTAAGTTTTTAGAAAACTTTGCTCCTCGAACCAAATTGGTTATAGTCTAGATTTTAAAACACTAGTTCGCTATAACCTTGGCTCTGATACCACTTCTGTCACACCACGCCAATGGCGGAAACACGTGGCGCGACGTTCGAAGAGTATTAAACCAAGATTAACACAAACTACAAGTAATTAAGAAAATGATCATTTATCTATGCGTCGAAAAGTAGTTTCAAGTTTCACACACATCTTTTAACAACCATAGTTTAAACAAAAGTTAAGGTTTCTCAACTACATCCCAGCCCGTGGAAAATAAGAGCGAAACCCCCCAAAAGATTCCAACGCTTGTATGATCCCTACCGCCCTAGCCATGTGCACTTCCAGCAATCAGTTACATGAAAGATATGTTAAAAATCGTCAATATATAAATATTTGTGAGTTTTCAGGTTTTAATTTACAAATCATTTTAACAACAACATTTTTGGGAAATAAACACAATTAGTGACTATTATAAGAGTTGCAAGTTCTTACAATCTACTTGAGCCCATAACCAAACCAAGACTAATAATGCCTCGTTTATAGTTGTTTCTCGGTAATAACAACTTAGTTCAGAATACGTGCACCCCTGGCATACACAGTTGCATAAATCGACGCTATCGATTAGGGGTGGGCCTTGTCAGGCACCAATAGTACTATCCAAATATTCCTTCGGTTTTCAATTTCATACATACACACAAATAAATGGTTACAGTAACGAGGACTTACCCCGAGTGGCGAACAACAAACTCAAGTATTCAACATTTCACATATTTCCCTAACATATCTTTCCCCGAAAAGTAAAAATAGTAAAATGGGGTCGTGAAACTCACCTCAAGCAAAGTATGCAATCCAAACTCAGAGAATAGCTCGTCCAAGGTCAAACACCTACAAATGTCCTAGCTGTATAAATCACTAGGTCTATAGCGCGCGTGTTTCGGCAAGTTGTACGCCCAACTCCCAACACCACTATTTAGTTCGATTCCCCGTCTAATTAAGCGTGTATCCTAGGTTCGTTGGTGATGGATTACCCTTGATATAAGTTATGCTTATACTCTTGTATTAATTAACTTGTTTTATATCACTATCAACTCGACTCACTTCACCGCATAATTATTTTCCCATTAAATAATTACACTAGGATTTTGTCGATCGATATTACATTGTCAACACTCGACTCGACTCACTTTACCGTATATTTATTTTCCCATTAAATAAATTTACTAGGATCTTGTCGAGCCGAACATTGTCAAGTTCTTACACTTTATTTAAACGTGTAATCGTGGTAGATTATTTACGTTAATTCTCCCATTAGTAGATTTTCAACACTTAGGAAAGTGTTATGTATTTTCACCCAAGTTATATATTTTAGTTCATAAAATATATGTTTTCACCTTCACACTTAGACGCAATAACATATATACGTATCTTGTTGGAAGTTATAAAATATATACTTATTCGTCCGTTTTACATATTTTTCCGTTAACACGTCATGATATAAATACGTTACATTGATCACTTGTATTTATATATTTTCATGTCCCGAAATAATACAAGTTGTATGTATATATATGTATATATATGTATATATATATATAGGGAATGGTTCTAGAGAAACCCTTCTTATTTGGTAAACTCTGGAAACTCTGACTTCCCAATATTTTTTTTTGAAAAAAATAGGGCAAGTAATATACATGATTTTAAGCATTTTGGGCCAAAAAAATTAAAAAAGCGCCGAGTAGTTTTTTTTTTTTTAAATAAAATTTTGACTAACACATGTTAAGCGCTAATAACAGGTGTTAACCATGTGTTAACTATATGTAAACAGTAGACGTTTTTTATTTAAAAAAAAAACGTTCGGCGCTTTTTTCGATTTTTTGGCTCAAAATGCTTAAAAAATGTATATTACATACCCTATTTTTTTCAAAAAAAAAAATGTTGGAAAGTCAGAGTTTCCAGAGTTTACCAAATAAGGAGGGTTTCCTCCATATACTTTACTTATATATATATATATATATATTTGTAGGAATAAATACTTGCCGTCGTAACATTATTCTCGCTACTTCAAAAATATATACTTTTGTTATTTTTCCTAAGCTTCCAACAATATGTTTTCTTGAAATTACTCAACCGCTAATTTCTACATATTTTACTTGGAAACTTTATAAATAACATTTTATTTTCAAAATCATGACCTGATTATTTATAACAAAATACTTCAACACTTTTGTATTCCCATATATACAAAAGTGTTCATTTTTACACAAAACTTCACCAAGTCTTTAAGTTACTAAATTTTTGTAAAAACCTTTGTTTTTATATTTTTATTACATGTTTAGTAATCTATATTTTTATAAAACCTCATTTTATAAAAATACATTTTTACACAAAAATACATTTTTGTAAGTTTACTAACTTTTTACAAAACAACCTTGGAAAGTTAACATCTTCCATTTTTAACACCTAACTTTCCAAAGTCACGTTTTTAGATCTAAGTTTCTAAAATGTCATTTTATACCCCTTAACTTTTAAAATTACAAAATAATACCCTTAACTTTCAAAAAGTTACCTTTTCTACCTAGTTCTTTCAAACGTGACAATTTTACACTAAACTAGTAAACTTATTTTTATCAACTTTGTTAATAAAAATTATTATTATGTCCCAACACTAATAATAGTTCAATATAGTCTTATTAAGGTTAATTATATGTGGATTTGGTGTGTTAAGTCCATAATGTCCAATGTGTCTATTTTTGGAGTTTCAAAGTTGGTGTCTTTAAAGATGTAGTTTTTATATCTTGTAACATTTTTAAGTTCCATCATATTATTTTATTTTAGATGGTTATATTATAATTATTAGAACCACTTTTAAGCATGTTCAAGTTATTTTTATAAAAACTACACCAAAAATCTTCTAATACATGTGTATATGAACTTGTAAAAAAACTATAAAAATACTAACATTTTTATATGAAACCTTCGGCCATAATAATATTTTTATAGATCCATGATGAACTTGTAAAAACATATATTATTCCATGATCAAAAGCTTAGTTATATGATATGTCTAGATCTTTAACATATATATAAGATTTATGTTTACTTTTGAACTTATAAAAACAATAACAACCATCCTACAACTCACGACCCGTTTCAATATTGTTACACATCCATTTTAGTCCTGTATAATATATATTTTTTATTATGTGAAAGATTATTATCCTAACCCATGTACAACTTGCTTCAAACACATGTTAAATAAAAATTTATATAAACAAGAAGCAAGATTAAGAAACTTACAACTAGCATGAGACTAGGGAAGACTCAAAATCAAGTGAAAATGGGGCTTAAGTATGTCTTCCTATGGTTAAGCTCCAAGCTTTCTTGTACACACTTGATCTAGGTATGAAATGGAAGTTATTTGTGGAGTGTTTGATAAAAAAATGAAAATGGATTATGGTGAGGGGTTATTGGTCGTGGGTTTTCAAAGACAATAGGAAGGTTTTAGTGTTGTTTTGGAGATAATATTATACATGGACTTATCTTTTATAAAAGCTTAATTGTACTTTAGATAAGACAAACTTTCAAGCATGCAAAACATATAATCATTTTGGATGGTAAAAAAAGAAATGTAGGGTGGCTTGGCCATGCCATATAACCGGCCACTAGGTGGCTTGTAGGGCCCACATGTTTTCAAAATAAATATCTCCTAATTACTAGTTCATATCCAACTAAACCGATTAGGGTTTTCGGGATTTAATCGCGTGTTTATTATGAGCTATTCCGGACATATATTTGACTCCCAATTACCTTTAAACATAAGTTATTTTAGGCATTGGTAAGTTATTTAGGCTTTTATTGGGTAAATTTATAAGTTTAGCGCGCATCGGGTGTGATACGCGCACTTTATTCATTACCGGGAGATTTGTGTTTGGAGTTTCCACTTATGGTTTTGGAGTTCCAAAACACGTAATATTTCATGAAAATTCCCTTTATTTCATATCTCGGGTGTTCGGGATCGTTTTTGGTTAATTAATCGTTGTCGGGTAATTACAAACGTCCGTTTCGGACATGTTTAATTTCACGCGATTTCGTCGTGCTTCAACATTAAACATGTGCATTCCTATGCATCTTATAGGGAATTTACTATTTTCTAGGACTTAGTTAAAACAATTAGCACGAAATTGCATTTAGTTACGTTAATTACGCATAATTAATTATTACCGAATTACCTTAATTTTGCCGGTTGTCACCATTAAACAGACCATAGCAGTTGGTCTGTTTATGTTTTTTTATATTTTTGGGAGTAAATTGTCTTAAAAAAAAGATACTCCTTCCGTGTTTTCACACGGCATTTACTATATATAATAAGAAAATAAGTATTCATAATTAAGCATTTAAGCTTCACCCCTTGTGGTATGGTGGTAAAGATGTTAGGGTTCCAAATGGAAGGTTGGGAGTTTAAGTCACATAAGAGGCAAAAAATGGTGTATTTAAAAGCAAATGAAAAATAAAAGGGAGTTCAAGCCTCATAGGAAGCAAAAAATGGTGTATTTAAAAGTAGATGAAAAAATAAAAGGGTGTATAAAGGGGTGCAAAAAATAGGTAGGAAATTAGCCATTTAAAAAAAGTATCCATAATTAAGAATGAGAGATAGGTGATTAAACCAAAAAGTAAATGGCCTCAACTAGTGACACATGTCCTCAAATATTTTCTTTTCTTATACGGTATAAACATAGATACAAAAATATACTAATATATATGAGCTTACAAACGAATTACTCGAGGCGAACTAGCTCGTGAGCTAATTTAGGGTATGTTTGGCAAAACTAGCTGGTAGCTGTAGCTTTTTAAAGATATTTTGGTGTTTGGTAAAATAGCTGGAGTTTTTAATAAAATGTATAAAATGACTAAAATTGGCATTAACTAAAAGCTTGTATGCGTGTTTTATTCTTATTATTTTATGATATAATGGGTATTTGTGTCATTTACTCACTAAAAACTTTTAGCTAGTAGAAGCTTTTTTCTTAAACGTGAATACTAGTAACTTTTCAATATAGAGTTTTTTCTCCTAACCTAAAAGCTTCAAGCTCCTTCAACCAAACAAAGTTTTTTATTGAGTGAAAGTTTTTTCTTAAAAACTTGAAGCTCTTAAAAAACTTTTTGCCAAACATACCTTTAGTTTTAGTTTTTACACGAGTGAGTTACGTTTTACGTATTAATCAACTCAAGGTTTTATTAGAGAAGGCATAAGTCAAGACTCAAGAGAATCTAGTACTAGTTGAATCTTTAGTTTCTTTTATGAAAATGATTGATTCCAAATTGATAAATTATGTTAACTATATTTCTATCTAATGATATGTCGAAATGAGAGTGATTATTATTTATTAATAACTAAAGAATAAAATAATGCCAAGCCAAACATAAAATATTGATTGAAATAACATGCATGTACTATGACAAAATAAAAGGTTAAACAATGGGGAAAAACTATGGTACACCAAAAGACAGGTTATTCAAAATTTAATATTGTGATTCTTTATATGATGTTTTATGTATTTAATTGGTACACCAAAATTATTGTCACCGGTCATAGCGTCTTGTTATGGTCATAGTAAGTCGCTTTGAGTAAAATCAACCTATGAGGTTGATTGCTTTCTCTGAAAAAGAAAAAAAACAACTTTAAAGCGTCTAACTATGGTCAAAGTGAGGTGCTTTGAAGTATGGGGGATGAATCTGGACATGTGAGCTAGGTGGGTGTTGGGATTTGTGTTGGGAGGGTTTTTTTTTTTTTTTTGGGGGGGGGGGGGGGGTTGGAGTTTTTCGAAGTCCAAATGGTACTAGGTAGTCTTACATTGGGGAACACGTGAATCCAAAGCGCCTCGCTATGTTTTGGGTTGGGTGTTTTTGGAGGTTTTTGAGAGACACTTGACACGTTTGTTTTTATATCGTTCGTTATCGTTTTACATAAGGCTGGCAATTCAGACACAAACACGATAACCTGACACGGGCCTACACGATTTTAACATGTTTCGTGTTTGGCCTTAACAAGTTTCATGTCTATAACAGGTCGACACGTTAAGACCTGTTTATTTTCGTGTCGTGTTCGTGTTTACATGTTTCGTGTTCATGTCTTATCGTGTTCGTGTCTTAATAAATCTAATCTTATCTTATTGTGTCTCTAATTGTGTCTTGTTGTGTTGTATCGTGTCTTGTCGTGTTAACCTGTTTTACTAGGTGATTCTTATCGTGTTAACCTATTATACACAGGTTCGTGTTTGCAAAAAAATGACACGATTAGATTTTGTGTTATGTTCGTGTTCGTGTTTACAGGTTTTGTGTTCATGTCTTAACAGGTTCGTGTAACCTGTTATGGCAGCCCTAGTTTTACAATTAAACATTACAAACTTCACCCATGATATACAAATTTTACCAACAACGTACAAAATGTCGTATTACGACTTCATTTTTGGTGATTCTTACGACGTGTCCGTTCCTGTGAGTGTCGAGGAGGTTCAGACTGGAAATCGGTATCGTGACAATACTGTGCCGCTGGACTTGAATACCCCCTTGGAGGACCCGTACTCTTACAATGGTGATCCCCTATTTCATCACCAATATCCAAACTATGCTTACGGTGGTGAGGAGAGATTTGTACAAAGAGACTATCTAGACTAGGGAGACCACCAACGAGTAATTAAATGAACCAAAACACCTCAAAGAAGGTCCAAAAATCCAGTATGTTGATTAAAGATGTAAAATTTGTAATTTGATAAAAACATGGTATTCGATTGTAATTTGATAAAACGCCTCAAACAAGGTCCGAAAATCCAGCTGTGCATACTCAGTTATTTTTTCTGAAAACCACCAACGAGCAATTAAACGAACCAAAATGCCTCAAACAAGGTCCGAAAGTCCTGTACATCGATTAGAGACGTAAAATTTGTATTTTGATAAAACATGGTATTGATTGTACAGTTCATGTGTTACGCACATAGATTTGTGAAAGTTGTTCATACTTGGGTGTTTGTGCTGAAAACCACCAATGACAAATAAACTGTAACACCCTAAACCATTTTAATTGAAAATACGCAGCGAAATTACGAACTAGAAAATTTCTTGCTTTATAAAAACATTTTCGAATGTTAGGAAACCATATCTAAGAGCTATTTTAGGTGTTAACATCTTTTATTGTTTCTTATTAAGTTCAACACAACGCATCTTATTTGGTTACGTGTCTGTGACCACGTACAATCCGCGTCCTTGCTCGATCTCTATCATTTCCTTGCTTTACTAGATAGACAAGACAACCTGCAATCACCACATAACTGTTTCGTTTGTTCGTTAAGTGACTTCATGCAAGTTACTCATAATATGGAAATAACATCCAACAATACTCATTGATCATGTTCAAACGCCTTTTGCAAGTTCGGGTCTGATATCTGGATCCTAACCTCCAATTTCCAAGCATTTATACTTACATACCTTCATCTTTATTACCATTCTCATAATAAAGGCTTAATAACATTACAATACATGCATGCGTACAATTCCCCTATACAACTTATCTTGACTCGTCATGTTATTCTTCTTTCATGTGTTCACTAGGACAAACATGACGTTTCCAATCCTATACTCAATCTACACATAATGACCAACCTTTACATACATAAAACTCTCACACAAACTCGGGTATAAGTACCCCTACATACATCACATTACTCAATCTACAAAAGCATAACAAATCTACTTACCGTACTTGTTACCATATATACACACATATCAATTTAATTACATACACACGCATCATTCCGTACTTATGTCATATTTGCAAATCCGACATTCCTATTACTTACTACACCCATACCTAGAATTCACAAAGTCCAACAATGCTTGCCGATGCGTTAGACGCGAATACGGAGTGCACGTATAAGCTAAACATCAAAATACATGAAAAACGGACAATACTCCAGTGGGGAGCGCATGCTGGTGCACACCAGCGCAAGGTGCGCTGGCCACCTTGCGCCCCCTGTTTAACCACATCAGAAGGTCAGCGCAAGCTGACAAGGCACCAGCGCAAGGTGCTCTGACATGCTCTGACCTTGCGCCCTTGACCGGTTTCACTACTAACTTTGGGGATTTCGCACAAAATCAAAGATATTGATACCCCAAAGCAATATACACTTAACCTTAGCGTTATTGAAGCCTCAAAGGACATATTTTATCGTCCCATTCGGTTTCTAACGTTCATATTTATTTAGCTATATATGCAATTTCATTTCAACCTGTTAAGAGGTTTTAGGCACCACGCCTAATGGCTTCCCATTCACCTACTAATTTAACTTATGTTAAGTAAAAAAACATCATCCAATATAAATTATCATGTCCCGTTTGTCCTCTCTATATGTAACCAAGCATGGGTCAAGTCTACGGTTGACCCATTACCACATTTCTTACCTTGGCACAACCATTAATTACTTATTTCCTTTAAGATTCCCATACTACATGAACATATAAATTCAATGCAAGTTAAGTTCGAGAATCACTTACCTTGAGTCTTCCAAGTTCATACGTGTTCGCTTGCCTCTTCTTGACCCGTTAGGCCTCCATGGATAAATCCATCTTGACATGATCCATATTCTCTCATGTCATCATTGCCCCCATTCCATTAGCATACATAATTATGCATACTATCAATTATATTAAATTTACTTGTCCCATGACTTTCATTGGTCAATTACTAATATGCACATCACATAATTAACTACCACATTGTTTATCAATCAAGCAATCCAACATATCATCATGTATGACACCTAGATAATCTAACATGTATCACATGATCTCCTTAATAATCACAATCATGTTGGGTAGCCTAACCTTGTTAGTCATACATTGTTGACTTTTCAAAAAGTCAACCATCAAGTATGCAACTTTCAATATTTAGATACATCCATCCATATCGATATACTACTCCATATCAATTTTTACCCTAAACATTACATTAGCATGTTATAGGACACATATCATCATATGACTACTTATGTGCACATATAATTCATTCGACACATACTAGCACTTTCATGATTCTATAATTGGCAATTACGATCCAAGGTTAGCCAACATCACATAATACCAACATTGTCTTTTCTTAATAAGTTCATACACTTCACAATTAGCACACATTCATTTCTTAATCACAAATAAAAAATAAATCCACACTTGGTGTGCATCATACTATCCAAACATATAGTAAAACATTCGTTACACTTCTTACCAAATCATATAATTCAATAAATTCCCACATGAATACTCTCTAATACACATTGATGTGCTATGTATGGTCTAAAAATATAAACTAAACTAGACACCTAGTAATATAAAACAGACTCAACTAAACTAGACCACACGACAGGCAAGTGTACCTATCAATGCAGTACAGACTAAGTAAGTCCGAGTATCGAACCCACAGGACACTAATGGAAAACAAAACTAGACTCGACTAAGACTTAAAATAAATGATTTTTAAAATGTTTTTTGGTTTTTGGTTTTTTTATAACTAAATAAATAAATAAAATAAAGTAAATAAGGATAAATAGACAGCGAAAATAAGTGAGGAAAATATCGGGATAGGAAGGCAACTACCTAGGTCAAGAATCCTACATGTAACTCACAACTCTCGGTAATGGAAAACTGAATGGCTACCAGATTCTAAAGATAACTCAAGAAACCCTAAGACGTGCTAGATCTCCTCCAGGTCTCACCAACACACCCCAAAGAATCCTAAGAAATAAAACACTGGCTATCTAGCTAGGATCACCTCCCGGTCCCACCTCACTAAGAATGTAAAGGTACTCAAATGACTCGATCACCTCCCAGTCTCTCTAATCACAATACACCCGAAGATGTAAAGGAGTAATCTAATTGGGTTAACTATGACTTGAAATTGCAAGAAACTAAAGGCAACTAGGATATGATCACCTCCCAGTCTCACCCAAAACCTAACACCTAAAGCTCTAGACAACCCAAAATCCCATCACCTCCCGGTCTCAAGAATGAGAGAATACCTAAGTCCTCTAAACTCTCTAATCAAGTTCCTATGGCTTTCGTGCACAAAACCATAAACTAAGCTACAATCACCAAGCAGGTAACCCTAATAAACATCCAAGCATGAAAGACATTCACTAAGACATTTATGGAACTCTCAAAAATAATAAATTAGACTTAAGTACGCACACACATCATAATAAACACCAACCAAATCGTTACCAAAACATTAACCATTCAAAAATAATCCAGAACTATAAAATTAACATGTAGTCATCATACAACCTAGGTAGCCATAAAAAGTTTAGCCAATAATATTCATGACAAAACTAGAAAACACAGTCTTGGTACCAAAGTAACACATAGTCATAAAATTTAGAACACAAAGTAGTAAACAAAAATAACCAATACTATGTAACCTCGATCCCTAGCCTTCTCGATCCCTAGCCTTCCTGCCATCACTTAATCCTCTTAAACTCTTGGAGCTGCTGTGTCGATCCTAATGGCGGCTGTTATCAAACTTCGTAAATAAAAATATATGCCGTCCAAAATAATGTATTCTGTTTTATCATGCGGCCCCCCACAACAATCATAATCTACGGATAATATGGAGGCCGTTATGCATTGATTGCCTATTGGGGCTTGGGTCACGAGCCCAAGTCCCATCTTTTATTATTATTATTATTATTATTATTATTATTATTTTTATTATTATTATTATTATTATGACTCGGGTGTTCTTGGCTCGACCAAAATTTCTCGTTTACGCTTCAACGTCTATGAACACCGACTCTCAAGTGTTGGTGTCTCGATTCAAATTCTTTCATTTTGAGCTCATTTTCCACGAACACCTATAAAATAATAAAATAAATAAATACATAATAAAAATTACACGAAACGACTAAAAACCTAACTAAATAATATACAAAATACATAGGAAAAGTGATATGTTTTGCAACACATCACACATTCCCAATGTAAACCTACTATCAATTACCTCAAGTTTCACATTCCATTTATAATCGCTAAGTTTTTGCATACGACATCACACATTATCTTCACTTATGCGTTTCATCAAACACTTGGTGTGCGTACAATATTTTAAGCACATTGTACAAGCTCATAATACATGCATTCCACCAAAACACATAATCACCTTCAATCATGACTAATTTCTACATGTTATTTAGAGAGTATCTAACAACATAGAATCATCAACTACACATTATTTCTACCATTACATGGATTCTAAGCATTCATTTTTTTTCTAAAATCCACTAACAAGAACTTGAACATTCAATGCATTCAAAATTGATGATTTCCACTCCTATTATAGTTCCATCCATTCTATTAACGGTCATCCAACATAAATTGACAATCAATTTTTGTCATTTAATCATAACATGATCATCCCCAACATAGGTGGGTCACGAAAATAGAGAGGAAGATGGCTAGAATCCATACCGTAGATTGTTCCTTGCATGATTACAACCAATGCTCCTTCCTCATCTTCAATTTTAAGCATGCATAGCCTCAGTCTGCTGGTTTCAGTTCAAATTCGTGAGTTTTTGGGGGTGGGAGTTGACATCTCTAAAGAACAAGAGAGGGTTCCAGGTTTGTCTGGATACTTCTTAGTTAAAAGCCCATTTTTGGCTTTTTGACAAGTCTAGTTCCCCAAGTTTGGTATATATTTCCTCTTGACTCAAAGCTTCTTTTTCTTTCTAATTATTATGCATTCTAACTAAGTTTGGCAACTTATTTATTTCTTTCATGCCGTAACATATAAACATACACTATAAATTAAAAATTTAGGTTTCGGGCGTTACAAGTCTACCCTCCTTAAAGCAGGTTTCGTCCCCGAAACCTTTTTCATTATACTAAGCCAAGCCTATTCTCACTTTTCGGTTGTGTATCCATCCGAAGGGTACAATTAGAACTCATACCAATGTATGTCACGTCACACTGTTTACTATCTACATGCATCCTAAATTCTTATCTCAAATTCGTGGACATTTAATCCACAGGCACCCATTTCAATCGATGTGTCCCGTATCCTTGCATGATTGCTAATTTCGTAGCCAACATTATTACTACTTACTTATTCATTCATGTATTATTATATGTTTTACTCATACTTTTTAATATTAACAACAAGCCTTTATGCAATTATCGAGCACACCGAACCGCTCATTATCATCTTCAACTCACAAGCCATACTTGAACATTTATTCTTGCATTAGTTATATTAATATTATCATGAGCTTACTACAATATTCCACTATTGTCCTTCCTTCTAAATACTTCCCAAATATCTATAAAAGTTAGATTACGAACATACACATATTATCATCATTCAATCATGGTTATGTCTATCAGAACATAACTACTATCTCCTAATCTTCTCATTCATGCCACTTTGTTTGTTACTTAGTTTCATGCATTAATTACACTACATAAATATGTACCTTTCTCAATTTCATCAAATTTGAGCCAACATTAATCCGCCTTTGACCTATAAAGGTCAATGTCTTATACTATGCCACACTTAAATTTTCGTTCCTTCATACGAAGTTACAGTTCAATCTACAACTTTCTATTTAACAATCGTAAGGTAAGCAATTCGATAACCTTGGGAATAGTTTATAAAAAGCTTGCAATTAAGTATTCCCAAGGCGGATGGACCCATTCCCTCACAATTCATTGCCATGCCTAGTTTGTTTTCATTCATTAACATGACGAGTTCCAACTTGTGAACATCATACCACCCATTCTACAAATTTCATCATATCGGAGATTCATCCACACATCTGGGAAAAAAAAATCATCATCTAGACATATACTTTACATTTTATTTGTTACTTCCCAAAGTCTCAGCAGTTTGACTTTACGAAGTCAACTGCCACTTCCTACTAATTTATAACCTTCGTTCGTTATCTTTATCTATTCATTCTATTTATAGTTTAAATTATGGGTTTTACTTCTTTTCTATTTAGGCATACATACAAAACCTCATTCTATCATTTCACGCAAAATTTTCCTTTCTTGTTAAATTGAATAAAAAACACGGCCTTAGTATATAAGTTGTTTCGTAGGTCACATAACACGTGTATCCCCAACTAAGTTATTGCAACTAAGTACATACAACTTTCCAATCTACCTCAGTTAGAGATGGAAACTTTTTTTTCCTTCATTCCTATCCGAATGACCATTCCATGGGTTATTCTATATTTCTACAATATTCTACCCAATTTGACCCATTACTTGGATTATTCTATATTTTTACATTTCCACCATTTGACCCGTTCAGGGTCGTTCTACAATTTCTACAGTTCCACCCATTTGACCCATTAAGGTCGTTCGACATTTTCATGTTATCAAGGACGAGCCGACTAATGAGTAAATGGAGGGACTTACATATGGATTCAAATATTAAATTCCTACCTTTATTTTATATAGGCTTGATCCATATTTACCTATGGATGCAAATCTTTCATTCATGCGTTCCCTTGATATAGGCTTGATCCGTACTTACCTTCGGATTCAAACATTTCATTTCTACCTTTCATTCATATAGGTTTAATCCGTGCGTACCTACGGATTTTTTTATTTTATTTTTTCATTCCAACCTTTCATTCATATAGATATGATCCGTGCTTACTTATGGATTTAAACCTTTCATTCCGTCCTTTCATTCATACAGGTTTGATTCGTACTTACCTACGGATTCAAACCTTTCATTCATACAGGTTTGATCCGTGCATACCTATGGATTCAAACCTTTTATTCCAACCTTTCATTCATACAATTCAAGCCTTTCATTCCATCATTTCATTCATATAGGCTTGATCCATGCTTACCTACAAGCCTTTCATTCCATCCTTTCATTCATATACAGACTGCTCTCTATCGCTTGAGAGTCCTTTACCTTAACCCACCACTGACCTCTAGTTACTTATCTATTCATTGCTATAATTAGTTTATACGCACAATTCACATACGTTTGGTTTAATACCTTTTTGAGGGAACCACTTCCCATTTACCCCTTTAAATAAGGTTTATTCCACCCATCTATCCACACGATCACTTACTTTCCAATTTACCAGGCATACCTGTGATGATTCTCATGGTCTCACGTGTATCGCATGCTTCATGTGCACTGGCCAGGTGCGCAGTCCACAGGCTATCCACGTGTCTTCATTTAATCATTACCTTATGCATGAGGAATGGTTTTCAGCTTCGTGATACACTTTCAATTTCCTTCCTAAACAACATGGTTATTTTTCCATCTAAATTTTAACATCCCTGAGAATTTTCACCCACCAGTACCAATGTATTAATGCCACGTACCTGCAAGCATTCTATCCTTTCCACAGTTTCCGAGATCTATCTTGGATCGTGTCCTTGAGACCTCTTCATTATCCACAAATCTTACCTTAACATAAACACCACAATTAACTTTTAACATGTCATGTGAGTTAATATTAAATTCTACATTCGGGCCTTGATCGAGTCTTGGATTGTACAGGTCACTGAATTCAAGAGCACACAAGTTTGAGTTCAAGTACTTACTTCCTTGTACAAGATTTCACTCAAACCAGGGCTCTGATACCAACTTGTAACACCCTAAACCATTTTAATTGAAAATACGCAGCGGAATTACGAACTAGAAAATTTCTTGCTTTATAAAAACATTTTTGAATGTTTGGAAACCAAATCTAAGAGCTATTTTAGGTGTTACATCTTTTATTGTTTCTTATTACGTTCAACACAACTCATCTTATTTGGTTACGTGTTTGTGACCACGTACAATCCGCGTCCTTGCTCGATCTATGTCATTTCCTTGCTTTACTAGGTAGACAAGACAACCTACAATCACCACATAACTGTTTCGTTAGTTCTTTAAGTGACTTCATGCAATTTACTCATAATGTGGAAATAACATCCAACAATACTCATTGATCATGTTCAAACGCCTTTTGCAAGTTCGGGTCTGATATCCGGATCTTAACCTCCATTTTCCAACTATTCATACTTACATACCTTAATCTTTATTACCATTCTCATAATAAAGGATTAATAACACTACAATACATGCATGCGTACAATTCCCTATACAACTTATCTTGACTCGTCATGTTATTCTTCCTTCATGTGTTCACTAGGACAAACATGACGTTTCCAATCCTATACTCAATCTACACATAATGACCAACCTTTACATACATAAAACTCTCACACAAACTTGGGTATAAGTACCATACATACATCACATTACTCAATCTACAAAAGCATAACAAATCTACTTACCGTACTTGTTACCATATATACACACATATAAATTTAATTACATACACACGCATCATTCCATACTAATGTCATATTTGCAAATCCGACATTCCTATTACTTCCTACACCCATACCTAGAATTCACAAAGTCCAACAATGCTTGCTGATGCGTTAGACGCGAATACGGAGTGCACGTATAAGCTAAACATCAAAATACATTAAAAACGGACAATACTCCAGTGGGGAGCGCATGCTTGTGCACACCAGCGCAAGGTGCGCTGGCCACCTTGCGCCCCCTGTTTAACCACATCAGAAGGTCAGCGCAAGCTGACAAGGCACCAACGCAAGGTGCTCTGACGTGCTCTGACCTTGCGCCCCAGACCGATTTCGTTACTAACTTTGGGAATTTCGCACAAAATCAAAGATATTGATACCCCAAAGCAATATAAACTTAACCTTAGCCTTTTTGAAGCCTCAAAGGATAGATTTTATCGTCCCATTCGGTTTCTAACATTCATATTTATTTAGCTACATATGCAATTCCATTTCGACCTGTTAAGAGGTTTTAGGCACCACGCCTAATGGCTTCCCATTCACATACTAATTTAACTTATGTTAAGTAAAAAAAACATCATCCAATATAAATTATCATGTCCCGTTTGTCTTCTCTATATGTAACCAAGATAATCTAGCAATCAAGCAATTCAACATACCATCATGTATGACACCTAGATAATCTAACATGTATCACATGATCTTTTTAATAATCACAATCATGTTGGGTAGCCTAACCTTGTTAGTAATACATTGTTGACTTTTCAGAAAGTCAACCATCAAGTATGCAACTTTCAATATTTAGATACATCCATCCATATCGATATACTACTCCATATCAATTTTTACCCTAAACATTACATTAGCATGTTATAGGACACATATCATCATATGACTACTTATGTGCACATATAATTCATTCGACACATACTAGCACTTTCATGATTCTACAATTGGCAATTACAATCCAAGGTCAGCCAACATTACATAATACCAACATTGTCTTTTCTTAATAAGTTCATACACTTCACAATTAGTACACATTCATTTAAGAAATAAATCCACACTTGGTGTGCATCATTCTATCCAAACATAGAGTACAACATCCGTTACACTTCTTACCAAATCATATAATTCAATAAATTCCCACATGAATACTCTCTAATACACATTCCCCATGTAAACCTACTATCAATTACCTCAAGTTTCACATTCCATTTACAATCGCTAAGTTTTTACATACGACATCACACATTATCTTCACTTATGCGTTTCATCAAACACTTGATGTGCGTACATTATTTTTAGCACATTGTACAAGCTCATAATACATGCATTCCACCAAAACACATAATTTCTACATGTTATTTAGAGAGTATCTAACAACATAGAATCATCAACTAGAATCATCAACTACACATTATTTCTACCATTACATGGATTCTAAGCATTCATTTTTTTTTTCTAAAATCCACTAACAAGAACTTGAACATTCAATGCATTCAAAATTGATGATTTCCACTCCTATTATAGTTCCATCCATTCTATTAACGGTCATCCAACATAAATCGACAATCCATTTTTATCATTTAATCATAACTTGATCATCCCCAACATAGGTGGGTCACGAAAATAGAGAGGAAGATGGCTAGAATCCATACCGTAGATTGTTCCTTGCATGATTACAACCAATGCTCCTTCCTCATCTTCAATTTTAATCATGCATAGTCTCAGTCTGCTAGTTTCAGTTCAATTCATGAGTTTTGGGGGGTGGGAGTTGACATCTCTCAAGAACAAGAGAGGGTTCCAGGTTTGTCTGGATACTTCTCAATTAAAACCCATTTTTGGCTTTTTGACAAGTCTAGTCCCCCAAGTTTGGTATATATTTCCTCTTGACTCAAAGCTTCTTTTTCTTTCTAATTATTATGCATTCTAACTATGTTTAATTGGAAACTTATTTATTTCTTTCATGCCATAACATATAAACATACTATAAATTAAAAATTTAGGTTTCGGGGCGTTACATAAACGAACTGAAATGCTTCAAAAAAAATTATTGGAAACAAGTTAAAACAATTAAAAATGAATTAAAATATTTTTTAATCAATAAAAACATTTTAAATGAAATAAAACAATTATGGTTTTTTTAAAAAGGCCTGAAATGCCTCGCTATGGTCATAGCGAGGCGCTTCGGCTGCAAATTTTTTTATTATTATTAGTTTGTTGTAGACTTTCAGTTGTATTTTTGTTTTGTATGTACAAACTGATTATTATATATGTAGTTGATCTTTTGTTTATATGATGTTTGTTTCGAATGTGTATAACCCGTTTGAATGTTTATTTCAAAGAATAAATTGATTATTATATATTAAACCCATAAATAACAAACGAACAATAAAATCGGTTATAAATTGCGATATTAATCAAAAACGATATGGCAATAAAATGTAGTCATAAATAATATGTTCATACTAATATATTTTTTATACAAAAAAAACTTATAAAAAACTTTAAAAAAACTCCAACCCCCCCCCCCCCCCCCCCCCAAAAAAAAAAAAACCCGACCCAAAACCCTCTCAACACAAATCTCAACACCCACCCTATATGTTCAGATTCATCCCCCAACTTCAAAGCGTCTCGCTATGATTATAGTTAGGCGTTTTGAAGTTTTTTTTTCCTTTTTTTCTGCTTTTTCAGACAAAGCAGTCAGCCTCGTACATTGATTTGATCTAAAGCGCCTCGCTTTGGCCATAGCGAGACACTTTAAGGGGTGTGAATCTAGACAACAAAGAGTGGGAATAGTTCAAGCCTTTAATATTGTGATTCTTTATATGATATTTTATGTATTTGATTGGTACACCAAAGGAATGTTACTCAAAATTTAATATTGTGCCCTTTAATTAATATAACTAGTAGGATACCTGTGTGATGCTGTGGGAAACACAAACACTTCTATGGGTATTCAATATTTAGTTTAATTCAGTTATTAGCCTCAACGGAAAGCGGAGGTCATCGGTTTATGGATCATATTAACTAATTTGTTAATTGGTTCAGTTTATTTAGTTATTGTCAATTTTTAGTTAAGTTAATTTTAGTTAAAAACCATAACCAAACTTTGACTAAATCTTTTTCTTAGAAGTATATGAAATGAGAGTATAAATACACGAAATATAGGTATAAAAAACTAAATTATATGAATGGTTTGATTAGTTAAGGGTGAAGGGGCACCCCTCTCAACTACCCTAGCCCCCTAGATCTTGCACTGTCTAATTTAAGTTTGCTTTCTCTTATTTTAATGTTTTGTGGGTTTCATAGGTATCATTTTTAAGAAAGGATATTTGTTTGCACTAAAAAAATGTTAGAGCATTCACAGTAGGTTATACACATTTATGTGAGAGAAACCTCCATATTTGATATGTGGTAGTAAATGGTTGTGAGTGAAGGATATAGAGAAGTTACTGTTCATCTCTATATTTGATATGAAACTGTTCATCCTCCATAATTTTTTAATATTTTTGAAAGTGGTTGTGAGTAGAGGAGAGAGAAAAGGTAATGATAAAAGTATAGAATAAATATTATTTAATTGAAAGAAGTGAAAAAAAGTAGTGTTTTTAGAGTAATTATGGAGAAAATATGCAGAAGCTACTGTGAATGCTCTTATGTCATTTGTGCAGTTCTGCATTTTCTTTGGTGTCATGTGTAAGGCCCACCCATTTAATAGCAATTAATTAAATAATTAGTCTCGATTTGTTCACATATTTTTTTTATATCAAATTTTCACGTCAGGATAATTAAATGATCCGCACGGGTTATTCATGAGTTGGTCTATCATTACAAGAAATTAAGATATATACCCACATATAATTTGCCTACACATGATTGTCTATGTGTAAGTAATACGTTTTAGCTACACTTTGAAGTTGGTGGTAAAATTTCTCACCATATTAAATACCTACACAAGTGGTAAAATTTTATTATGTGTATGTAAATTATTTACACATATATAAAAAGCTAATATATGTGTAGCCGTGTAGGTAAATGATTATATTTACCAACCCATAATAGTTTAAAATAAATATGTAGATAAACCTAGTAAATAATTTTTATTTTATTTATTAAGAGTGACATGGCAAAATTAATACCTACATATGTTAAAAATTAGAAAATATATGTGAATGTTGCGTAATATAAAGTAACCTTTTGATGATAATAACATGGCAAAACAAATACCCTTCACATATTTAAAATGTGCAATATCTATACATATAATAAACCAAAGCCATTTTAATGACATGACACTCAAAGAGGGTATTCTCTTCATTGAGTGTGCCATGTGTCATCCCACGTGGCAAGGACTTTATTTTAGGAAAATAATAATTTAAAATTTAAAAACAAAATTAGATTTTTATCTCTAATGTTTTCCCCCATAACTTTTAAACGTTAATATCTTTTATATACGAGATTTTTTAAAGAAAAACATTATACCAAATTAACGATCGTTTTATTATCTTTCCAACGGGTACCATAGTGCTATATAAAAAACGGAGAAAAAAACGACTATTTTTTGTGTGGTTTTGTTCATACAGGAAAAAAACACAAAGTGTTCAGATTATTCATTAATTATGTATAGGCAAGTCATTAGTTATGTTTAAACCAGTAAATATGAATTTTATTTATAACATGTGTTAGCATTGGAGTTGTACATTGTTTTAGGTTAGGTTTTAATATTAGAGTTATACATTGTTTAAGGTTATGCACTAACATTGGAGGTACATTGTTAATTGTTTTAGGTTAAATGCTACCCGAAGTTTTCCTGCATGTAACTGTAAAACGCATCAGTCTATTTCAGGTGTAAAATTGATATTTCAAATTAGATTTCTCAACCCGGGACGCTCTCGGGATATAATCTAGTGTGTAGATATTCGATACATATAAAATAAGTAAATAAATATTTATTTAATTTTTTTGATGATGTGGAAGCATTCTCGGTCATTGTATGTAAATTATTGCTGTAAAATCTATTAGAATGCTAGAAACTTTGACATATGATTCATTAAGGAAAAAAATTACGGTGAATCAAAATCATACAAAACAGCTTTCAACAAAGCAAGTATGAGATGTGCCAATTCATAAGTATATCATGAGACAAACCCATGCAAGAGATGTCAATGTTATGACTAAAGTGAAGATTTATATGACTAAAGTGAAGATTTATGTGTCACGAACTATCCAAATAAACTAAAAACTCTCGCCAATCCCCTTATGGTGGAGTGAGACCCTCCTTGCTTTCCTTATAGGAGGTGGGGAGTTGAGTCCTACCGGCAGCAAAATGCTGTTGGTAGGTCGGGTTTTACCGTAGTGGGCCTTCGGACAGCGGGTTTTCCCCGGAAATTGGTGTGAAATTATTGGTGGACCCCGGTTACTCTCAGAGTACTCCTTTGTCCGGTACTTTGTGAGTGCTCGGGATTGATTTGTTGGCCGTTAAAAAAAAACTAAAAACTCTCATTAATATTACTAGGTTAGAGTCCTGGGTGTACACCCGGAAGATCCACAAGTAAAATGAAAAACCATGTAACATGTCATTACATGCCAGGTTATAACATATATACACCTATAAGTTCGATAGTAGTACTTAATATGTTAGATGACAACGAACAGTATAAAATTCTTTATTTGTAACTTGAAAAATATGTATATGAACAAATGTATATTTGTATAATTAGATATGAACCCATTAAGTAATCGGTGCAACCAATCATTAAAGAACTAATGAATTCCAAGAATGTGGTTGACTTCCAAGTTAAATATTTGAAAGATAAGGGCTGGATGTATTACTTTAAAGATTAGTTAAATCGTCGTTTCAGCCAACCATTTTAGTTTGTCAAATTGACTTATGCATTTTTACATTAAAAAGTCAACAACTTTTATTAGTTTGTAATGGGCACCTCAGTTAAGCAATTTAATGGCAAATCAGTTTGACCCATATCAATTAACCAACTACACAAATCAATAATGGTCAAAACAGTTAAGCAATTTAATGGCAAAATCGGTTTGACCCATATTAGTTAAGAAACTACACATATCAGTTTGTAATGGCTAAATCGGTTAAACAATTTAATGGCAAATCATTTTAACCAATATCATTCAATAGAAACTACACATATGAGTTTGTAATGACCAATATCAACAAAATGTGTACACCGGGGGCATCTACAACTAAAATGACAAACCATCTAACATGTATTACATTCCAGGGTATAATATATATACACCTATACAAATGAAGAGATGAAACACTACTCGATAAGAATTTAACAGCTTTGACTTAAACAATCAAACATTGCTCTACTTCATTAGAAATCTATGCAATAAGATAACATGATGACCCATTTCAAATAATATAATAGTAGAGTTTTTATATTTAATTAATATTAATAAAAGTAAGTAAAGTTATTTACATTACTAAGAGAAGACAACAACATATTCTTTATAATCATAGCAAAACAAAAAAAAACACGAATTACTACATTAACAGTAATGTGTAAAGTATCTGTATATATTTATGCACAACAACTATAAATTATTATAATATAATCACATATTAACCCTATACGAAATCGATTGAAACAAAGTGATTAAAAGATTCTTTCGTGCCTCGCTTCTTATAACACCTTAGATCCCCGGGTGTCCACCCGGCAGATCCCCAAGTCAAATGAAAAACCGTATAACATGACGTTTAATGACATTTTATAACATAAATATAACTATTTGTTCGATAGTAGTAGTTAATATGTTAGATGACAACGTACACTATAACATTTTTTATTTGTTACATGTAAATATATATTCAAAATATAACGCATTGATGTATTAGTTTAAAATAATAGAGTTGTAAAACAATCAATCTATCGTTGTTAGAAATTTAGATGTCCATTTAAATATCTCTAACCTTACCATATGTTTTATGATTTTTGGTTTTTTCTTTTCAAGTTGATTTTATGTATTGTAAGCAACTTATGTACTGTTTGACCTTGTATAAGTCAAACATAGTTTATAACTTATGGTAAGGTTTCACCTTATAGAGTTAATAAAACTACACTTCTCATCAGCCAATTAAAAAAATATTAGGGAATTTTGTCTAGTTTATGAGTCATCTATCCAACAAAAGCTAATAGTTAAACATTGATATACTTAGGATGAAGCATTTAAAATAATACAATAAATTGTCAGATTATATATCATTACCAATCAATAAATCACTTGGATTATATTGAAATTTGGTTAGATTATAAAAGCAATTTTAAGTTAATAATATGGTTGATTCATCTTACATAAATTGTCAGAAACAACACTAAACATGGATCTGAAAGAAATACACCCAAAACAGGAGGAAATTAGAAGTTGCAGTGAAAAAAGAGTAGTTTTGGGCTTTTAATCCTTTATCTACACCAAACTTTTAATGGCTCGTCAAATAAAGTATGAATTCTAACACCAATCCAAAGCTGGCCGCTTTCAAACGCCTCGCTACAAAAAGGTTCAAGATTTAACAAAAGGACCCATTGCATTGTCTAATGTACTACTTAACTCCCGCTGCTTAGTTTCAGAATGTGCCTTTAGAGAATACACGAATTCTTCACCACCAATTAAAAAGCGGTCAGCTGAATGGTCAAGATGGATCATGCAAACTAATACATGCGAACTAATACATACATATATATATATATATATATATATATATATATATATAAAACCATATTTTGATATATCAAAACTCGTTTGACTCGTTTCTGTGTCCATTTGACCCGTTACAATAGTAAGTGAAATTTCTACCTGAATATTGAGTTAATCAATTTTCACCAGTGCCATTTCGTAAAAAAAAGAGTTGCTCACGTTATCTAGCCATGCCAAATCTTGATCATCTGAAATAGCTGGAAAGGGGTAAATTACAAATAAGAGGTAGCTCATCTCAAAAAAAAAAAAAAAAAAAAAAAAAAACTGACACCAGATATAAAGATTAGAAAACTATGACATTAATATACATTTGTTTCTAAAACTATCCTCTTTTCGTGTTCTTTCATTAATATACATTAATATACTCCACGATGGTTGAGAGTGCACAGATGAATTCCGAAGTTTTTTTCCTCATCACTAAGCCTAAGCCTATATTCATAATACTTATAATTAGCACAACTTTCATTGAAAAGAAAAATGCAAACAATTCAAATCATGTAAGGGTTTCTTAAATCACTTTTAATTGTTATATTCAGTGACAAGAATATTATTGTTAATGATAGTAACATGAATACATACGTCTGATAAATATTTAAACGTCTTGTTTACCGGATTATTAAGAGCTGCTCGGAGCAACAGTCTTTTAGCTTCAATCGTACTCAATTAACCCCAACTGACTTGTAACATCACCACTACAGTCATTTGACATGATAAGAGACAACTCGAATGCTATTTCTCTAACAATTATAATCAATAAAGAATAAAGAATATACACAAACACTACAAAGGATAGTTCATCACCATAATATATTGCTTAAATGTTTACCATAAAAAAGTTAGACCTCATAGTAGTTTCATTGAATACAAAACCAAGTTCCGAATGAATATAAATCTAGTAATTGGCTGCATCACCATTATGTATTATTGGTAATTGATGGACAAATAATATATCAAACTTAAACTACTATCAATAAAAAGAAAACATACATTACTTTCACTATTGTTATAATAAGTAGAAACTACTATTAGCAACTACTATTGCTTACATACATAACCAGCCTACCTTTGATTTTATCCGAAAGTCCATTTCCTATGTATCCATGTCTGAATTCTGATTGTAGTTTTAATGTGCATATTAGCAATTACTCATATTACTAACCTCATATCCTATGTCTTCTTACTTAACATCAAACACAATAACAAATATAGAACAGTTAAGTAATTTGAAAGAAAGTCTACTTGAAAATTCCAACTTTAAACTCTTCGTTTTTAAACTTAACACAATATTTTAGCTTCTTAGTTGGTGAGCTATAATCAAATTATCAGTAGAACAAAAACAATTTATGTAAGATCAATTTAACTTATATAAATTTCGAATGATTTATGTGAAAAACTTAGCTTCCCGTAACTGATTTAAACAACTAACTCATGTGCCTAACATTCCATGCGGCCATAACCATTTTAAAGAGAGACACATGCATCCAATAGAAGTGTCAACGGGTTTCTTCATGTTATGTTATGTCTTTAACATGTGAAGGGTACATTGAAATTTTTAGTTTATTAGTAAACGGGTCGAATGAGCCCTCAAAGCCTATGAACAACAAATACATTAGAACTTGTAAATCGATCAAGTGGTTTCCATAAATCGAACCGCAGTTGTGTTCAAAAGCACTAAAAACTCGGAATCGCCATAATAAACCACCAAAACTGCATCACAATTCCAAATATTCAGCCATACATAGTCGTAGAAAACATACCTTTATTTTCGCGACCGTATCAAATGAGTTGTAAACTTGCTGAATTTGCAGAGTTAACTTGGTCAGTTCAAGTTTGAAAAATCGACCCGCGTATCCATCTCCTCCGCGCACATAAAAAAATCGACCCGCATATCCATCTAATCAAATTTTAATAAACAACCAATCATACACGTTATAACAAAGTAAAATATTCAATTTCCCTAAAAATACACTTATTAGGACCAATAAACAATAAAAAAAACAGCATTGATAATACCTCCTTTTGTTTCCCCTTCGCCTTCGCATTCGATGGTTGATCAACCAATGTAGGAGCAATCTCAAATCTCGATCACCTCGGGTTCCTTACTTAATGAACTACTCTCCAAAAACATTTGTTTTTGACCCCATTACACAGCTCGCCTAGTTTGCCACCTCTAGTCATATACAATGTAAATTGTAAGATTACCTACAAATCACTCCTGACTCCCCCAATATATCCTTTGACTGTGGTTTGTGATCTTAATCCATCCCATGATGGCATGCTGCCAGAAACTCATTTCTCCTCCGAATGATAGTTTCATGTTCAAATCCATCAACATGGGCACCATGCCACCATGTAAACTGTCATCCTAATTAAACATTCAACAAAAAATATTTATTAAAAGTTTGAATGACAGAACTTGAAAAGAATTAAGGCTAAAAGTGCATAAATCAAAATTGTATGAATTTCTTTTGAAAAGCAACATGGTTCGTGATGATTTCAACATCAAAAGCAACTCTCACCTTGTCAACAGACATGATGACGTGTGCCAATTTGGTAGCAAATGAGAAAAAAGTTACCCTTTAGCACACACCAGTACCTTGAGGTCACATGATAGCAACAATAGCATAAGAAAGATCACATATTTGTAGTTGCTTCATGAATTGTTAAGCCCTTTAGACCATCCTTCTCACCTGAAATATTAAAAGACAATAAAAAACTTAATTACAGTAAACATCAATTACTTGGATAAAATCATCTCTATCTTTAGGGATTGACTGCAATTCCACTCTTCCACATTTGCCAGCATAAACACATTACATGAGACCACTTGTGTAACAAATATATATAATAACCAACTCATGGACTCACATAGTCAAGCACTAAAAGTTAGTAGACATTTAATCGAACACCTGGTAGGCAAAATTGATCACAAAATTCATGCTCGAACAATTGTTAAAATATTAGTGTTTGATCAAGTTACGTTAATCACCAAAAAGACATTTAAAGAAAAGCGAAAGAAAAAGTTACTGATAGTCAATTATCCTACCGACTTCGAAGAAATCATAGCAACCATCAGCAATTTTACCCAATTTCATCCTATTTTAATCAATAGGTTCAAAACCTCAACTAAAATCTAAATTCTAACCAAATCGCGAATGAAGAACGCTTGAATCCTAGTTTTATGCTCACCTTACTTGAACCAAGCCAACGGTTGCGGCGGCGCTGCGTAGAGCCGCGGCCTGGTGTCAACGGGAATCACCACCGGTGCCTCTCTTCGATGTCACGCACTCCCTCTATCTCTCTCTCTCTAGAAATGTTAGATATTGGTTATTGTTTTTCTTGGTAGGCAGGAAGAACAAAAGAAGCATGGACAAAATTGACATTAATTAAAATAAAAAAAATCACAATATCTAATCAAATCAGAAGCCGAGACAGAAAATTTGTTTCGAAACCCTTATAGCAATCAAAAAAAGGAATGGACAAAATTAATCTTCAACCAAAACAATTAACATCAACAGATGGCAATTAAAATTTTTAAAATGTGAGTGATTTTATCTTACAACAAATTAGGGTTACGATTGAAGATCAAATCACGAAGAGCATATATTGCGTTCCTAAAATCAAACAAATTAAAAAAAAGAGAAGATTGTACCTTAAAGATTTGAAGCTTCTTGATCGAAGCTGTGAAACTGTGTTAGAATGAACTGTCAGATCGAAGCTTCTTTATGTGTACGGGTGAAAGGAGCCATAAAATGGAAGAGGGAGAGATAGGCAGAAAAGGAAATTGAATTAGGGTTATGAGGAGGAAGACGGCGATTGTGGGAAAAAAATATGAAAAATGGTTTTTATAGGGTAAGTATTGGATGTTAGATGGAGCTCCATATTCAACATGGATACCTCAAACCCTCTCTAAGGCCTTGATTCAACCCAAGTGACATCAATTATTATATAGATAGATTGTAGAACACAAACATATGATGAGTTATTGATGTCATGTCTTAGCCTTGATAGTGTTTTTAGACAAAAACTTGCATTCCTTAACAGAAAAAAATGTTAACTAAGCCAGTTTGGTTTAACACTACCTGTTTTATGCTACCGTAAATCACTAAACCGTGACAACCAAACCATAGCTATTTCAAACCCAACTGAATTGCTTCGGTTTGGATGGCTCTGCCGGTTTCAACAGATTGTGAACACTAGTAATCAAGTGTAAGGAAGTAAGTAGCCCTGGTACCATTGCTTTGGATGTTTCTTGTAATTTATGCATAAACCATCAGATGAGAGGAAAAAAAATGGAAAACACAAAGTCTATCAAGTTTACAATAGCCAAACTGGCGCCTAAGCATAATAATTTAAGCTTGATTTCTTCTTAGCCTGCACTTGGATGATCCCTTCATTGAAGTCTTCATGGTTCACCTGAATCAAAACCAAATCATGCTTCAACACTCTCGAATTTATATTTTTTTTACAAAGTATCAACCAATTAGTTCAACTAGTCAAATTACTACCTCAGTGGCATCACGACGAAGAGCTAGCATGCCAGCTTCCACACAAACTGCTTTCAGTTGGGCCCCATTGAAATCGTCTGTAGAACGGGCCAGCTCTTCAAAGTTGACATCTGGGTGAACATTCATCTTCCGAGAGTGGATCTAAAAGTGCCATTTCACAAAAATGTAGAGGTAAACTAGTTACTAAATATGCAAAACAATAAACTGAATGTGCAAACTCAATTTTACGATATGTGCCACCTGCATGATCCGGGCCCTTGCTTCTTCAGTGGGATGAGGGAACTCAATTTTACGATCCAAACGACCAGAACGCATCAGTGCCGGGTCTAAAATATCTGCCCGATTCGTTGCTGCTATCACCTGCAAAACACAAGGACACAAGACGAATGCATGATGTTCAATATGATATATCTCACCAACAATCTATTAGTTTGAACAAGATGAGTTTGCAGGTTTAACATTCACATCAACAGTTTCCTTTTACATCTTTTTTTTTTTCATTATTTCAGTTTCCTTTTACATTGTCTTTTTTTTTTCATTATTTTACCCATTAGAAATAAAATACAACCCAAATTGATGGAAATTGCCACCACAGGGTCAAATCAGCATTTTTCTTTTAAGTATGAATTCTGAAAAGTTGTATATGATTATTGGGTTCAGTACCAAACACTCTTTATTCATAAAATATCGCTAGGGCATCTTCCCATCTACTAAAAAATTCATGGAGATAATTAAAAGCTGGTCTCTTCCTTGACAGATTTCGGTTTATGTTCCTCAGTTTATTAGACAAAGGCTAGACTTAGAGGTAGCAAAAATGGAAGAGTCAAAGGGTTGCGTAATGGATCAAAACATGTAATTTTTAAAACCGGTCCACAGGTCAGGTTATGGGACGACCCGTCAACAGTTCTTGCCCATTATTGAATAATGCATCAAATAAGCTTATAAAAGCTATATACTGTGTAAAGATGAACCTAGTTTTGCAATAAAACCGTTTACAAAGTATTAAGCAATTGAAAACAATTCCCACGACTTTCAACCCCATGTGCTTATAAGCTGGTTAAGTACCTTAATCCGCTCATCACTACTGAAACCATCCAATTGGTTAAGTAGTTCCAACATAGTTCGTTGGACTTCTCTGTCCCCACTTACTTCACTGCATGTACGACAGGATATATCAGTAGAAACGTTACAGCATTATCAAACCAACCAGAAGAACAAATAAAACTAGCCTTTATATGAAGTGGTTGAAGAGAAGTGCAATATGCATACCTATCAAACCGCTTTGTCCCAATAGCATCAATTTCATCAATAAAAATAATGCAAGGAGATTTCTCTTTAGCAAGCTGAAACGCGTCACGAACAAGTTTTGCTCCATCACCAATGAACATCTACAACACCAGAACAAAGGTACATCCGTACACAAGGATGAATAAAAACAGAAATAAAATGCATACGGTAACCCAAAAATACTACAAATTTAAACAATAGGATGGTGGCTATGTGTGCATGCGTATGTGTTATGTCTATAATCTTTAAAAGAACGGAAACGAGCCTCAAGGCGTTTTCCCTTCGCCTCATGAGGCGTAAGCCTCGAGGCGAACCGAGGCGTAAGCTCGAGGCGCAGTCAAAAAATAAATATAAAAATTATGTGTCTATAAAAGTTAAATACTTGACCTAGAAAAGTCTAAAACATCAAAAACACACATCAAAACTAAAATAATTGACCAGAAAAGTCTAAAACACCAAAAAAACACATAAAAAACACCCTAAACCACCCAAGGCGAATCTGAGGCGCATATTTTCTTATCGCCTCAGCCCTTTGAGGCGTATGTACAATCTGAACCCCATGAGGCGCGCCTCAGACTCGTTTTCTTAGAGTTTCGCCTCAAGGCGCACCTCGAGGCGTACGCCTCACCCGTTTTTTTAAACCATATAATCTTAATACCTGAACGAGTTGGGGTCCTGCTAGCTTAAGAAAAGTAGCATTTGTTTGAGCAGCACATGCACGGGCCATTAATGTCTTTCCGGTTCCTGGAGGTCCATACAAAAGCACTCCTTTTGGTGGACGAACCCCTAATTTTTGGAAACGCTCTTTATGTGTCATTGGCAGCACTATAGCCTCAACTAGCTCTTGTATCTGTTATACATTTTTAAAGAAACAAATGAGAAATCCAATAACGAAACAAGAGACTCGGTCAGTTCTTCTTGCATTATCATTATTACAACAAATTTAAAAAAATAAATAGAACTTGCCTGTTTCTCAAGACCTCCGATGTCATTGTAGTCTTCAGTTGGTTTTTCATCAACCTCCATGGCCTTGACTCGAGAATCATACTCCGATGGAAGTGTATCCAAAATTAAGTAACTATCTTTATTCACACCCACCAGGTCACCAGGCTTCAGTTTATCAGGATCAACAAGACCGACCACTGGCAGAAAGATAGTCTGCACATCATACACAACTATCACTACTCGTTAACATAATTACCTTAAACCAACAAACTACATCAGACCTACAATATTATAGATAAAATAATAACACGAATGAAATCAATAACTAAAGAGTAAACGGCTCAGATAGCATCACATCTAGAGGCAACCATTATGAACTTTTGGATAAAAGTTAGATACAATATAATAGGTATTGTCGGTTACCTGACGAGTAGATGTTTTTAGCACAACACATTTACCCTTCCTTTGAGAATCAAGATCAATATTTGCACCATCTTCCTCAGCTTCATCCTCTGGATTCATTTCCAAAATCTAAAGCAAACCAAGATTGATATCAGTATTTTAGATGCCATAATAACCACAACATCCACTAATCAAAGAAATAAAATAAGACCATATCAGCCCAAGACATATAGGGCAGATTTAAAATCACTATCAGACATTCAACAAGCATATTCCAAACTAACAATTCTCTAGATAAATATCTTATTGAGTGGACCTTCTTTATCTATTCTTTGTGCTGAGTGACATCGGAGGCATATCATTCCAGTATAAAACAATTCTTATTAAGCTAAAACCGGTTAGACTTGCACCTCTACGGGGACATGATCGGTAATAGAAGTTCTTGGGAGACGAAGGAAAATATTAGGAAAATATAGGGAGGCGTACAGATTTGTCTTAGCTTCCCTTGTGTATTGGCTTGTCTTGTACTCTTGTCCTTCCCTTTTGTTTGGTTTTCTTCCTAAGTGTTAATGCTAGACACTTTCTAGGTGGTTCGTGATCCTTTTCCTATCATCCTCTTTCCTTTCTCTTCTATAACTATACTTGTATACAATGTATGCTATTTGTATTTTTAAACCATAAATAAAAACAACTTATTGATCCGCAGCCTCAGCATCTCTCTCTCTCCCACGACAGAGGTAAGGCTTGCCCTCATCTCACCCTCCCCATACCATACCATGCTCTACCCTACTTTAAAACTACGTTATTACCAAACTAAGGTTTATTAGTATGAGCCCACTAGCTCAATTAGGTTTCTAGGGTTCCTTATAATCTCTCTCTCTCTATATATATATATTGTAACCTAACAATTCATTAACATAAATTAATATTAAGAAAGAAAAAAAAAAGCACCAAGAGTAGAGTACCTCAACAATGTTTCCAACCAAGTAAGGAAGTTGCTTGTTAAGTTTAATCTTCTCCTGGTTCTCCTTTATCTTATCCTTAAATGAATCCAATTCAAGATTGTTTCGCTGCAACTCTTCCTAACCATCAAATCCAACACAATTAATTAGTTACAAAACATTATTAACAAACAAAAAAACCCCTAAAAATTAACAGAGATCCGTTTAAAAAAAAAAAAAAAAAAAAAAAACCTTTAGGATACGAATCTCGTTATCAAGAAGACGAGATGCCCTCTGGATATCTTCCGTTGTCATGGCTGCTAGTTGATCGTCCTCAAAGGTTGTGTCTTCCGCCATTGGAGTCGCCATCGTTACCACACAAAGATGATGTCTTGGGGAGAAAGAAAGATAGGAGGAAACTGTGGTAGTGTGGTTTCGGTCTTTTGGACTTGGAGGGTGTTTGGGATAAACTTTCAAAACAACTTATTGAGGTACTACATTTTATCTCAGTAGCGTCCGGGGTTGAAAAATAACAATTCTATTAAGGATATGTTTGGCAAAACTAGTTGGTAGCGGGAAGCTAGAAGCTTTTTAAATATATTTTGGTGTTTGGGAAAGTAGCTGGAGCTTTTAATAAAATGTATAAAATGACCAAAATGGGCATAATTAAAAGCTTGTAAGGCAAGTTTTTATTTTATTTTTAAAATAGAATGGGTATTTGTGTCATTTACTCATTAAAAGCTTGTAGCTAGTAGAAGTTTTTTCTTAAACGCTAGTACTAGTAGCTTTTCACTATAGAGCTTTTTCTCCAACCTAAAAGCTTCCAGCTCCTTCAACCAAACAAAGCTTTTTATTGAGTAGGAGCATTTTCTTAAAAGCTTGAAGCTTCAAGCTCCTAAAAGCTCTTAAAAGCTCATTGCCAAACATACCCTAATACTAATACTAATAGTAATAATTATTACTCTTGTAATTAAGTAAATAACCTTGCTATAAGGTGACACCATGTGTTGCAGTGTTATGCGATTCTTTTTCCTAGCTTCTCTTGATGAAGTATACCTATGCATCTTTAGAAGAGTAAAATTCCAATGAAAGCATGGCGATTTGGCTGAATTTCAACATCGTAGATAAGAACCTTGTTTAAAAGAAAAAACATGATTAATGAATAACTTGAACACTTTGTGTTTTTTTTCCTGTATGAACAAAACCCTACAAAAAATAGTCGTTTTTTTTCTCCGTTTTTTATATAGCACTATGGTACTCGTTGGAAAGATAATAAAACGATCGTTAAATTGGTGTAATTTTTTTCTTTAAAAAATCTTGTATATAAAAGATATTAAAGTTTAAAAATTATGTGAGGAAACATAAGAGAGAAAAATTTTAATTTGTTTTTAAATTCTTTTTTTCTAAAATAACTCTATTTAATTTTAGTAGATTAGATTTTATATTATTATTTGTTTTTTTTTTAATTTGCCACATGGCATGTGTAACACCCCAACCGATGGCGGAAACATCGGGGTGTCACGTAGTGATGATTGTCCAAAAACACATGGTATTTAAAATTCAAGTTCCACTAATTAAATATTCTAATCATGGAATTAATTACAACGAAAAGAAAACAATACTAAATGTTCAACATCAAACTAAACCAATGACAAAATAAAATTTAAAACTAGACTTCAACTTCTAATGTCCAAAGCACATAGAACTTCACGCTGCATTATTCCCTGAAACATGTTTAAGTTGGAAAATAGAGGGGGTCAACTATAAATAGTTGGTGAGAATACATAAGTTTTAAATAAAATAGTGATAATATTCGTATAGCAATTACTATGATAGAAAACAATCAAAGATACGTGAACATGATCTACTGGTAGCTCAAGTCATTGTTTTGTACAATCAACCCTTGTGTCGACTGAGACCTAACTCGCAAGTTAGTTAAATGTTACTGTTTCGATCATCCCTGAATTTATGCGGGGGATGGGTTTGTCAGACCTATAGCGCTATAATCTACACAGGCGGCTTGATCAAAGTTAATGAATGTACTGAGTCGGACTATATATACCACAACCAGTTCACAAATGTATGAGTTTAAAGTATGATGCGAAAATGTAATTGCACAAGTTTCAAACATGTTTCACCCCAAAAATATTGAAAACAGTAAAAAGTGGGGATATGTAAACTCACCTCGAGCAAGCAAATAAGTATCCACAACACAACGAACAGCTAGCAATATGATTCACGAGGAATCAACCTAGATTTAACATTGTAAAGTCTAAGTGTCATGAGTCTAGTAAGTCTAAGATTTCTAGGTCGTTCGATTAGGGTTTTCTAGGTTTGGGGAAAGACGCTTCAATGTTAATGCTTTAGTTAAAACATTATAAACTTTACATAATCCTAAAGATATAACTCCCGACAAATATATATTTTCTATTTATTTAAAATAAAACAATTTATTTATACAAAAGTTTATAGGATAAAATATAAAAAGTATATATATTTTTCTCGAAAATTTCATATCATTGATCGATTAGATTAGAAATAATTTTAGAAAATTTTTGGCTTTTGAATCGTTAAAAACGGAATTATTATGAATTAGTTATGATTAAAACAAGTTTATATTATTATTTATTAAATAACAATTAATATATATATATATATTAATATTCAGTTTAAAAAAGAAGGGTTAAACCCGGTTCTGCATGGGCTCGAACTCGGGACCTTTCTTTTGAAAAGCATCATACACTCCATCTGTTCTACAAGATCAGTTGGTGTTATAACCTAGACCTTAATATTTTTAAACCATCCTCACAAGGCCTCAGTTTGTTTCAGGGAAAAAAAAGGAAAGAACCGGTTCTGAGCAAGTCTCGAACCAGGGTCCTTCTTGTTGTTAAACGATCGTAAAACCAGCTGGTCTAAGCGACCAGTTGGTAATGTTTTAATATCAAAAGCTTTATAAACAGATTATGAGCAGGTCATCTTCCCCAAATCAAACAACTCAAACCCTAACCCACGAACAGATTTAATTAATGCTATACAGAACCCGATTGATCTAAACAACTTAGGGGTTTTGTTACATGATTAAACTCGACCATATAGGCTGAATTAATCCGAAAGAAAAATACTTACAGGTTGCTCGATTATAATCAAATAGCCGAAACAGAGGAGGATCAATTGGGACAGATCTATTTGTTGTTTCTAGACACTCAATTGGGTTTATTGAAGGCGATTTGTTTCTGAATCAAGGAATGGTTTCAATTTATATAGAGGTTTTCGAATTGAAGGGTTTTAAAATTTGGGTTTTGATAAAGTTTGATGATTATCTTTAAATCACAAAATTAACCGACCTACACATGATTAAGACGCGAAATCTGCTTCAGATAGTATCGGTTTATGTAGGTGATTAGGATTCTAGTATTGATTTGCATTATCCTTGGCGAATTTGAACTCGGCTTATCAATATGCAAACGGGTCGGGTTAATCAAGATAATTTGATCATTTTTTTTAAACTAATAATAAGTTTTAAATAAACTTCTAAAATAAATTTTATGATCTTAATTTTACAAGAACAAATATGTATTTGTTATGTATATAAAAATATATATATATAAGAACGAATCAAAATAATAGGAATAATAAGAAATAAATTGGATTTTAGTTAATAAATTGGGAATTTTGTTAAATGGAAAAACGTTTAGAAAATACGCGATGTTACAGCATGACACATGGCACACTCAATGGGGAGAATGCCTCCTTGAGTGCCATGTCATTAAAATTGATTTCTTTTATTATATATACTAGGTGAAATCCCATGTGAAACACACGGGAGACCGAGTCCCAAAATTAAGCACTGTTTAGTAAAAGACAACATTAAGAACCATTCGTCTGCTCCGAGGAACACCTGTTTAGTACCGTCTGTTTATTTCTTAAAAAACATAAACACAACAACTGTTATGGTCTGTTTAGTAAAACCCAAATTAATCACCGATCTATTGTTGAAAAGAAAAACTGTATTTCGTAAGGTTTGTTCCTTTCATGATAACAGTTAATAATACTGATCAGATGTTTAATAACTGCAACTGTTACAACAACCCAAACATAAATCTACAGACGGATTAAACCTCTGTTGAGACAACACAAATAAATCTACAGACGGATTAAAGGTCTGTTGAATAAAACACAAAATTTAATACGATTCAATTTAGCATCACAAAACATAAAAAACCATATATAATCTTTAAAGACATAGAAAACTAAAAACATAAATAAATACAATCAAACGTTAAACATCAAAATACATAGCTAGTTAAAGGAATTAATAAACTTAAGCTTCAATTCCATTGAAGCTTCAAGTTGTGCATGTAGATCTTTCAATTTTGCCAAAAAATCTACGTCCTTACTCCCGGCTTCTGAATTGTACAACAACGCCAAATCACGAACAGTAGTTGAAGGCATTGACTTCAAAATCCTTTGCACATCATCTCGCTCAAACGTGCCCAAGTGCAAATTGTCAAAACAAATTTTCAAATCTCTTGTAGTCTTCAAATCTTGATAGTACTGTGCTCTAATTTGATTAACAACAAATTCAATAATTTCATGTTCTTTGTTATTAGTTAGGGCAGTCATTGATGCTATTGATAAAGACTGAAATGTAAATGTTAAGATGGTTTATTATGAAATTCGTGATTTGTTTACTAATTTATACATTTAAAACGCGTGAAAATGAAAAGTCATAGCGTAGTATAGTTATTATAATTGGGTTAACGTGTTAAACGAAAAGTTTTGTTATAAGGATTATTTAATTTAAAAGCGTTTAGAGTATCTGAACAGTGTATACAACTTGGGAAACGAACAGACAAAATAATAAATTATCAGTTGTGCAAATCAAAGATTTAAATAATTATATCAAATATCGCATGAAATTAATTATGTTTTTTTTTGTTTCAAGATAGATAAATAAATAATTCTTACAAGTGGAAGGCGGGTAAACGGGCTACAACTTGCGCCGCTACCCCCTTTTGAATAGCAAAACCTACTATATTAAAAATGAATATGTTCATATCCATCTTAAAATTTACCAATAAGCAAATCGTCTACTAAAAAGAAAATCTGTATATTACCAGCTATTTGTTTCTTTAAAACAATTACTTTATCGTCTGTTTACTAAGACCAAGATTACGAGGTCAATAGTATGTTGTAAAGAAAATCTGTTTACTAACATCTGTTTCGTTCTTTAAAAGAATTACTACTGAAAATTTAAAAAAATGTAAATAGTCCAACTGTTATACTCTGTTGGTAAAAACCAAATTAAAGAGATGAAACTACTGTTAAAATAAAAACTGTATTTCGTAACGTCTGTTTCTTCACAATACCAGTTAATAATACTGATCACATGTTTAATAATTGAAGTTATTACAATCACGGAAACATAAATCTACACACAAATTAAAGCGCTGTTTAGATAACACATATTAAAACAAAAAAAAGAGGATGAGAAATATGAACATGTGATGTTTTACGGTATTCAGATTATAAATAACTGTTTAACTTATGTCTTATGTAAATTGAAAATGAAAACCTTGTTTAAGTTCGTTTCGAAAATACCTGTTGGAAAAACAGATATTAGAAACAAACAATTAATCTTAACTTGAAAGGAAATTTCATAACACTGTTTATTCAAATCTTTTAGATGTCATCAAAAAATTTGGGAAACAACAGTTACACGATTCAACTCTATTATTATAATTCCATAATTTGAGTTATACATTGAATTTAACATAAATAAATACAAAAAGGAAGACTTATAAAATAGCAAATACAAAGATCTCTAAAAAGTACTCTAATAACAACAGAATTACAATATGTGACTTTACAAACTACATAAAAATACAACGAATCATAAAAAAAGCCTACTAACAACCAAACCCTAAAGAACGATCTTTGTTCCCAGCATCATCCAAAAAAAGCGAAAACGAAAACAATGGAAAGCAGTACACGACAGTAGGTCGTATCTAAATATCAGCAAGAAGCGAAAACCCCTAACATTGAAAATAAGAAGGGGATGTATACATGTAATAATGAATTGATGTTTTCCTTTGATTAGAAGAATCATCAGAAAACATCAATTCGAAGTTGTTAACCAACTAACTGTTGGTAACATATTTTCCTTTGATTGAAAGAATCTTTCGTAAAATTTGTGAAAACAAATTTGAAAGTCATATCATAATGCATATTGGATGGAGAGATGTAAAGTGAGAATGGAGTAATGAATATTGGCAATTCATCCCCTTTTATAGGCTGAAATATAATAACTATTCATAAAGTTGGTTTTCAACTTTATTAGTTGGATTTCAAGTAAATATAAACTTGGAAGTTACTTTTGAAAATTTTAATTTATTTTTTTATAGAATGAAAGACAATTGCAACACAACAATAATAATAAAATAATAAAGTAATTTCAAAATCATAATCATTATTTTTGGGACTTTTTATAACATGTGTTGATATGTGTAATAAATGATGAATTTCGTTACTTTACAATTGAAAGAACTCTTGAAATTTTATTTTATTTTTATTTAACAATCAAATTTTCTAAGAAACACAAATACTATTTAGTAAAATTTGTACAAACATGAACATGTGATGTTTTACATTTTTTTATTATATAATAAGTGTTTAAGTTCTGTTTTATCTAAATTGGACATGAAAAGTTTTTTTTTGTTATATAAGTGAGTAAAGATAATAAATATAAATATATAATTAGTGTACATTGATTATTAATTTTATTTTAATTGAAAAATATTGAATTTTTAAACTTGAGTATATTTGCGACATACAAATAAACACATAGCAAGTTAATACTTTTAAGATCATCAATATTGAATTTTTACACCAGTCACCCATTTTCAATCCTTTGGATGTTATAAAAGTTAAACATCTCCTAATTGCAAACCTATAAAGTTAGAAAATATTAAAAAAGTATAGCAATACTATACTCAAATCAAATATCATAAATGCTCGTTTATAGAGTGAAATAATATTAAGAAAATATTAACGTATAAAAAAGTTATGAACGTTTAGAAATCACGCGGGTAGTTGGTTAAAATAAGGATGCAAAAGTGTAATTACTATTTAAATAAATAAAAGTTGAGTAAAGTTGAGGTGGCAAGTGCGTAAGTATTGTATAAAAACATATTTGCACTAAAAAAGTAGTTAATATGTGCATTGTGTGTTGTACTTTAAGCAATTATACTATAAAACTTAAATTTTAAGAGGTCCATGGGAAATGTATTATAATATGGGGTTGGAATCAAATACACAACAAATGAAGAATAGGAAGTCGTAGGAAAGGTATCAAACAGAGTTAGATTGAACTCATTCAAGCGACATTAGAACGTCCGCTTCATCGAACCCTATGATCTTAGTTTTTAGGTTTTTGTTTTTTATTTATTTGGATTTTTAGCTTGTACTTTTTAAAATTTGTGTTATATCATTGTGTCTTTTCTTTATTTTCGTATTGTGTCATTTATGCGACTCATTGTGTCTTTTTCCCAAGGCATTGTGTTGTATTTGGTGATCCATTGTATTTTTTGTATCATTCTCACCCTTCTCAATTTTGTTATACTGTGTAGGACAACTTGAGCCTATAATATAGTACAGATGATTTTGGTTTGTTTTCGTTTCGGTTACTATTTAATCATAACATATCATTTTTTAATTTAAGAAACCTATAGCAATAGTATGCTCAAATTAAAGAGAAAAAAATTCTCGTTTATCCGGTGTAATAGAATTAAGAAAATATTAATGTATGAAAAAGTTATGGACGTTTAAAAATTGTGTGGGGGGGGGGGGTAGTTGGTTAAAATAAGAATGAGAAAGTATAATTATTATTTAAATAAACAAAAGTTGAGTAAAGTTGATGTGACAAATGTGTAAGTATTGCATAAAAGACATATTTGCCCTCAAAAAGTAGTTAAAATATGCATTGTGTTGTACTCTAAGCAATTATACTTGTAAAACATAAAGTTCTAAAAGGTCTTTGAGAAATGTATTATAATAGTGTATAGATAAAATAGTCATTTAAATTAAATGAAATTAAATAGAATACATAATTAACACTATAATTACTACATAACTAAAGTTAAAATTACTACACACATAAAATTAATACATACCTAAAATTAAAAATAACTAATTAGACATTTAAAACACACATAAGTGTTTTGGTGGTGGAGTGGTTTGTGGTGTGGTTTAGTTGTTCTAGGTCCCAAGTTCGAATCTTGGGGGAGGCACTTTATTGCCGAAGGTCGCAGGTTCGAACCTTGGGTGAGGCACTTTATTTATTTTACCAACCACCTTATGGTGGAATGGTATGGAGGCTCAATGATAGAAGACTCATGGCTGAAAGGTCATGGGTTCGATTCTTGTTAGCGCCGGGTTTTACCGATTATTCCATTGTTGTGCTTTCGGGCAGGTGGATAGTCGGGTTTTCCCCGGAACTGGTGGACTTGGAGAAACCAGGAACTCCCTTACATGTCTGGCTATGCCGGGTGGAAGGGGTCCTGATTTGAGTGAGTAGGGACTCCGAAGGGAGTTCTTGGTGAATTTCGTTGGCCGTTCAACAAAAAAACACACGATTAAATAAATTAATAACAAAAGAGGGAATTGGATGACGACCAGTCAATGGTATCTAAGAGACAACAAATCTCCACTACCCATTTATGATAAAATGAGGAGAATTGTGGAGGAATTTAATGAAATGGTAAAACAAATGGTTTAAATTTGATGTTGTGGTTTGAATAAAGATAGTAAATGATTATATAGAGAAATAAATTGGTACTGTTTTTTTTTTGGATTTAATCGTTGGGGTTGGGGGGGGGGGGATTAATTGTAAAGTGCATCATTCTATTTCATATGTAAAATTGATATGTCATAATAAATTTCTCAAACCGGGACGTTCCCAGGGTATAATCTTGTAATAATAATAATAATAATAAATAATAATAATAATAATAATAATAATAATAATAATAATAATAATAATAATAATAATAATCTTATATAGCAACGGCTGCCGGCATATTACATACCAAACTGGAATATTTACATTTCCCCAAACAAAACAACGCTCAAGCAAGCACCCCTACTGATTCACATTCCAACGCACCAGTGATCTTCGGATTGCACACCTTTAGGATTATGTTCCACTTTTGTTAAGGATTTCATTCATCTCGGGAGGTTATGGGTTGGGTTAATTAAGTTATCAATCATCAAACTAATTTTATATTTAATTGATCACTAAATAATAAAGTGTCACCTTAAAGATAAATAAAACAAGAATTATATTTCTAGGTATAGTCAGTACAAAGCCGTTAACCAATGGGGATACGAGTCGCCTAAGTCAACTGTAAGAGAGATCCTTCGGTATTCACGATTGTTAACCTACTTAGGGGATACGAGGTTGCCGGGATTGATGTAACAACCGGCAAAAATAAGGTAATTCCGTACTAATTAATTAATATGTGATTAACGTAATTAAATGCAATTATATGTGGTTTAATTATCAAGGCCTTAGGAGATAGCAATTTCCAAATAATGCATAGGTATGCATACGTTTAATGGTAAGGCATGATTGGATCATGTGCGAATAAACTATCCGGTATGGACGTTGGCAATTACCCGGTAATAATTAAATAAACGAAAAGGATCCCGGACACCCAGGATATAAAATAAAGGGTAGTTTCATGAAACATAATGAGTTTTGGAACTCCAAAACCCTAAGAGGAAACGTCTCATACAAATCTCCTGGTAACGAATAAAGTGCGCGTACCGCACCCGATACGCGTATAACTCATAATTTCACCCGGCAAAGGCCTAAATAACCAATCAACGCTTAAATTAGACTATATTTAAGGGTTATTAAAGGTATTTTTAATGTCCAAATAACGCGTGATTAAAACCCGAAAAATACCCGAACGACACCCGAACGACAAGGGATTAAACATAACAAATATTGGGTAAATATTTGAAGTTGTGGACCCCACTTAAACCCACAAAGGGGCCGGCCTAATGGCCACAAAATATCCATGCATGTGGTTAATAATAATAACCTACACTTAGATAAAAGGCATGCTTAAACATAAGACAAAAGGGTGTAAGACATGGAGTACAAAAGTAACCACCCTCTTGTCCCCTCCCTTGTATAATTTTCGGCCCTAGGCCTTAATAAGCCAAAACATTGCAAGTAATCATGGTCTAAGAGCATGCACATGTAAGAGATCTTGTATAAAGATTAAGAAGGATAGATCACAAGGATTTAGCAAGATTTGCAAGCAATCTTCCACTCCTATACATACATACACGGCATCATACACACACACACATATCATATCTTTCCAAAAATCCCAAGTACACAACTCAATCCTCCATAAGATTACTTGAATCTTTGGAATGATTACATGTGATAAGGCTATATAAACATGTGTTAGAGATTGGAGAATCAAAGCAAAACTCTTCTTCTTCTTTCTCCATTTGGCCGTAGGTTTTCCCCTCCCCTTACACATCATTCTTTCAAGTTTTTACATCTCCAAATCACTCAAAACAATCCATCATCCAAACCCCTATTGTGTGTTTCAAGCTTGGAGCTTAACCATTAAGGAAGAACACACTAAACCCCTCTCAAAATCCAAGGTTTTGTCTTCCCTAGCCTTGTGCTAGTAGTAAGCTTCTTAACCTTGTTTTTGATTATTATTATTCATGTATGTGTTCTTAGAAGCAAGTTGTACATGAAGGGTTTAAAGGAGGGTTTGAACATAATCTTTAATAGGTTTTACTTGTGTAAAATAGATGATTAAAGATATGTAAATAAATCATGGGTTTGATGATGATAAAGTAATGAGTTTGAAAATATATAAAGTTTACACTTAAACTAAGTAGGATGATGATTTGGTTGAGATTTGTGGAATAAACTTGAATGTAATAAAAAGTAGTGTTAATCATCTTAAAATGATCATACAAGGTATAATATATGGTGGAACATGTTAGAAGTTCAAGAATAAAGAAGATGAAAAATTAAAGTTACTTACTTAGAAGAATGATATTTTGTTAAAATGGGCAAATACATAAAACACACATACAAGTAGTCTTACATATGGAATATAAGACTAATAAAAGTGTTTTGATACAAAAATAACTTACCAATAAAAAGTTGGATCTTCAAAGTCTACTATCTTGAGTGAAAAATGTTAACTTTGGAAGTTAAAGTGGAAAAATGCAACATTTGAAAGTTAAGGGACTAATATTGTAACTTTGAAAGTTAGAGGGCTAAAATGGATATTTTAGAAACTATTAGTCCAAAAATGCAAGGATGGAAAGTTTGGTGTCAAAAGTGTAAGTAATAAATTTCTAAGGATGATTTTGGTAAATACTAGTAGATATACTTGGGTATTTTTGTATAAAAGTATATTTTTGAAAGTTATAAAAATATGGATTTTATTAACATAAGGATTTTTATAAAATAGAGATTTTATAAAAATATTAAACAAACTTGAGAAACTTATACAAAAATGAATACTTTTATATAAATGGGAATATAAAAGTGTTGGAAACATTTTTGTAGTTAAGTTAACAAGTTGGGTTAAAAATACATAAGTATTTCAAATCTTCCAAGTAATATGTGTAAAGAGGAAGAAATATGGATAATATTTCTATAAAACACATGTTGGGGAAAAACTTGGAAAAATTAACTATTCGAGCCAAGATATCGAACTAAGACGCGTTAACGAATCGTACACGGACAAAACATGAGAAAAATGCCATTGCGGCAAGATAAGAAAATATATATTTTAAGAAGTAAAATATATATACATCATGGGTGAAAACTAATAAACACTTTCCTAAGTGTTGAAGGAATTATTCGTGGGAGAAAAACATGACATAAACAATTAAGACGTTAAACAAACGTATATACTTAACAAGAAAAATTACACATTTATATATATGTACGCTCGTCTCGGCAAAATTCTAGTATATCTACTTAATGGGAAAATAGATATGCGGGAAGGAAAGCCGCGACGAGTAGACAAGGATATATATATGGGTATGCCGTACCGACAAGAACCTAGTATATTTATTTGAATGGGAAAATAAATATACGGTATGGTGAGTTGAATCGGGCGTTGAGAATATACAATCGAACGACAAGATCTTAGTATATTTGTTTAAATGGGAAAACAAATGTGCGGCAAAGTGAGTCGGGTCGAGTGTTGAAATATATATTATATCGAGCGATGCGATCTTAAGTATAATTATTTAAATGGGAAAATAATTATATGTTAAGTGAAGTCGAGTCGATGATAATGAGGTACAAGTTAAGGAAATATTAACAAGAGTAATATATAACTTGTAACGCAAAGGGTAATCTAACGCCAACGAAACCTAGGATACTCGCTAAATTAAACGGGATTTGGAATAACTTGTGGTCGGGAGTTGGGTGTACAACTTGCCAAGGCACATGCGCTATAGGAATAGTGACTTACACGTCTAGGACGTTTGTAGGTGCGAGACCACCCATTTGCTATCTACCTTTTGAGCCGGACACTGATTCAGGTGAGTCTCACGGCCCCATTTTAAACTATTTTTACGTTTTCGGGGGAAAGATATGTTAGGGAAGATGTTTGACGGATTAGTTACTTGAGGTGTGACCGCCACTCGGGGTTGAGTCCTCGCCTCTATAATCATTTATTCGAAGTATGAAACCGGAGGAATATTTGAATAGTACTATTGGTGCCTGACAAGGCCCACCCCTAATCGATAGCGTCGATTATGCATTAGTGTATGCTTGGGGTGCATATATTCTGAACTTAAGTCGTAGGATACCGAGTAACGACTTGGAGCGGGGCATTATTATTATATGTCTTGGTTTGATTATAGTCTCAAGTAGAGTATAGGAATTTGCAACTCCTATACATTGTCATAACATGGTATTTCCCAAGTATTCAAGTTTTGGAAACTAAAAACCTGTGAACTCACCAATATATTTATATTGACGAAATTTTAAACATATCTTTCAGGTAACTAAGTGAAGACTGACATGGCGGGCCGGGTCGTGGAATTCTCCTTGAGGCGTCAGATATTTTGTGGGGTTTCACTCTTATTTCCCAAGGCTATGGGATATATTTGAGAAACCTCATCTATTATGTTAAAAACTATTTACTTGGTGTGTAATATATGAACAAGATTTGACGCCTAAATAAATGACCCGTTTTCTTAAATTACTTGTGATTTGCGATAACCTTGACTTTATGCTTTTGAACCGTCGCGCCACGTGTTTCCGCCATTGTCGTGGTGTGACAATTGACCCTAAGGAAAGATCCTTCGGTACGGAACGCGAGAGCTAAGGGAGGTGTACGGTGTTCCAGGACGGAAGTTAAGCCTCCAATTCAAGAAGATAAGTCTGAGGACCAGAGACTTGACCGCGGTTTGAGGAGCCCGCTATATGCGAGGCCTTGACGGAGTGCCTTCATGTGGACGCGCATCGGGAGGGTCCCGAGATGTATATTTGACCTGGCGTAGTAGCCCCTCTTCTCTATCAAGGAGTCAACACTTCAAGACTACACTCGTCTTCCTCACATTTAATTAATTTAAGTTATTAATTTTTAATAGTAAACTTAACTACTTATACGGAGGGTCCCGAGATGTGCATATTTGACCTCTCTACTATTTTACCTTTTTCTTTTATAAAACCCAAAACCTTTTTCAAAACCATTTTTATTAAAGAACCCCTCCGTTTTATTTTTCTTTTTAAAATCCCATCAGTTAAATGATGAAGGTGAAGTAGGGGAAAGTGTGAACTCTGGAATACGATAATTAAGTCGAAAGAAGTCATTGAAGGATGTAACCTAAATTTGGGAGACCACGAGTTTAGCATAGATTTGTTGCCGATCATAGAGCAATCATTGTGAGGACAATAGTTACCTCACTTCTCTACTTTACCAGACCATATTTCCAGACACCAGGTGAGTTTCACGACCCCATTATACTGTTTTACATTTTGGGGGATAAACATGCTACATTTCTAGTACATTACATTTTGAATGATATTCTATCATGACTGCCATGTGGAACATGAGATATTCGGTTCATGAGCTCAACAGTCCTCGTACTTACATTTGCACTATAATCATTAGCAAACAAAAGCCATGGAACACTTAAATAGATCTATTGGTTGACACCCCCACTCTCTAACCAGTTACATACAAGAGAGTGTTAGTATTCTACTATACATACGTTGTCTTTGTTGTACAATGCACGAGCACAACAGTCAAGAGGTTTGGTTATGAGACTCATGGTTTGCACAGTAATAATTTGCTTAGCTAGCTTTTTATTGGACATACACGAATTTTACAATCACTTTACATAGTACATTAAAAGCTGTGAACTCACCGACATTATGTTGACAAATCTTTTATGCATGTTTTTCAGGTAATTGATCATGATGAGCGGGGACTTGGGAGAGGGGTTCGAGTGTGCACATCGTGGTACCATCACTGGTTGAAATTCAATAATATTGGTCATGTCATGTTTCGGTATTTGATACAATGATTTTAAGACAATATTATGTTTTTCTTAATTATATATGACAATGTTTATCGTTTGATGGTATCGTTTTAAATTACATCTTATGTGTTGCTCGAACCTTGTGCTTGAAAGCCTTTCGAATCACATCCCCGTGTTTCCGCCTTGGCGGGGTGTGACAAAAATTAATTACGTAACGAATGATAAAGACATATATTTTGAATGACATAAATTACGTCATCTGTTCTTCGTAATTACGTAATGAAAAACACATAATTGCGCAATGCTTTCATGAACAGACAAAAACATTACGTAATTATCATGTACTTTGCACACTTCGCACGATTTGGAGACTTTGTATTTGAACCGGTACCTATATATATATATATATATATATATATATATATATAGGGGCGGTTATTCTAAAAATTATTCAAATCGTTCGAAGGATGCGAAGTGATCCTCACCGTCCATCAACAATCAAACATACGTCATTAATTAAAAAGTTAGGCGGTGGCAATTTCGTAAATAAGTGAGAGACTAGACAGTTAATAGGGGTACTATCATCAATTTTTCTACAATCAAATTATACAATCATAACAAATAGACCGCTCAGTCTCATTAATCACAAAATCTCTCCCCAAAATTACACAATAAACTCTGAAACCCTAGTTAAAATCATCAATAAACTCCATTTCTACAAAGATTAACCATGAAATACTCAAAAGTATATGAAAGTAAGTACATTATGTTATTCTATACCAAATTTTACATTGAAAAACTATATAATAACTTACATTATGCATGTTACAGGAAGAAAAAGAGGAACAGAGAATGATACTGAAAAAAACGATAGTGATGAAGGTAAATAAGTATTACGTGAATTAATATTGTTAATATGTTGCGAAATTGTACTAAAATACGTATTTCTAATTATTAGGGCCAAGCAAAATTTCAAAAACCAACGATCAAACAGACAAATCAGAGATGAGAACAAAAGCAAACCATGACAGGCCTTCAAACAAAAACAAAAATGGTACGTGACTTGACATTAAGTTATTTGGTACATTATTACGTATTTTTGTATGTTAGTTTATTTTAGGGATATAGAAAATTGTTTTGTTATGTGTTACGTGATTTTATTAATAGAACTAGAAATGATTATGTCTTTGTTACGTTATTTTGGTAATGAAATTTGTAATGATTTTGGCTATAGTATATGATGATTATGTCTATGTTACGTTATTTTGGTAATGGAAATGTAGTTATTCTGTCATTGTTACGCATTTTTGGTAAATGAAAACAGTAGTGATTATGTCATTTTAGTAATGGAAATATTATGTCTGTATTACGTGATTTTAGTAATAGAACTAGAAATGATTATGTCTTTGTTACATTATTTTGATAATGAAAATAGTAGTGATTATGTCATTTTAGTAATGGAAATAGTATGTCTGTGTTACGTGATTTTAGTAATCGAACTAGAAATGATATGTCTTTGTTACGTTATTTTGGTAATGAAATTTGTAATGATTCTGGCTATAGTATATGATGATTATGTCTATGTTACGTTATTTTGGTAATGAAAATGTAGTGATTCTGTCATTGTTACGCAATTTTTTGTAAATGAAATACTAGTATATGATGATTATGTCTATGGTACGTTATTTTGGTAATAGAAATGTAGTCATTCTGTCATTGTTACGTAATATTGTTGTGCTATTAATGTAGTGAACAATGAATTACTTCTACAAGAACAGGCTGAAAATGTCACAACAGTTATTGATGATGATTTTGTTGATGCACCAGAACAACATCAAAATTCACCACCAAGAAACCAATTTGTTCTATACTCAAATATAAAAGTACAAGTAAGGGCGTCTGTTGATAACATGAATGATGCAATGGCAAACTTATCAATTGCGCAGAAAAAAGCAATTAAACAGATAGGATTTGAAGCTTTTATATCAATGAACATTAAAACAGTGCCAAAAAATTAGGGAGACGGTTACTGGTAAATTATGATGATAGAAGAAATGAGTTGAATATAGAAAACCACATCATTCAAGTTACAGCCAATAAAGTACAACAAATCCGTGGTGTCCCAATGGGTAAACAGACATTAAAATGAAAAGAACAAACCAAGGAAAGGGTCGTCTAACACACTGAATGTTTGGAAGTCCCAGTTTGAGCATAACAAGATTTTAATCTCAGACGTCAAGAATAAAATAAATTCAAAACAACAAGGGAGACTGGATTTTCAAGTTGAACTTCTTTGTACTTTACAACTCTATATTTGGGCGAGCAACAAAAAGTTCAACAGTGAATCAAATGTTCTTAAAAGGAGTGCCAGATGAAAAATCAATCAAAAATTGAATTGGTGTGAGTACTTAATTCTATGTCTCAAACGGACAAAAGCAAGCTGGAATGGAACAGAAATGTATAATGGACCTTTGCCTTTTCTTGCGGTATGTTTTTTACTCATAATTATGTAATGTATAATACAATTACGTATAAACTGTAATGACATATATTACGTAATGTGTTCTTACTAATTACGTAATGAACAAATGTTAACTTTATTCACATTACAGCTACTTTATACACATGAACAAATGTTATCGCATGCTCCCGAGACATCACAAACACCAGCACTTAAGTACATTAGCACCCAGAATTTGATTGATATTGATAATAATTTGTATGAGAATGGGCCATATTCAACTGACGAAGAAGATAGTGAGCATGAAGAAGGAAATGATGATGTAGAAAGTGCTAGAAATGAAGAAGGAAATGATGATGAGGATGAAGAAGATGCCGATGGAAATGAAGCTGCTGGAAATGATGAAGGTGATGGAGAAAAAATGGAAGCAGATGGTAAGAATGAAGCTGGAAATGAAGATGCATTCATTCAGCCTGATGAACTGCAAATGATTCTTGACCAAGAGATCATGATAGATTCACAAGAATTCAACAATGTCTATGAAACAACAAAATCACTCTCTGACATTGAAGATTTCTTGGAAAATTACAACACTCCAGAAGTTCCTAATGTAAGTGCATTACCTGTATAAAATTACGTACCATGCATATGTATATAGGATTTTAAAAAATCACGTAATGTTTGCAGGCTGGTGATGCAAATGATGAAGACAATAATCAAACGAATACCAAAGATGAGGTAACAACAACACCAAAAATACAAAAAGTTGCAACTCAAAAGTCAACAGATGAGAGCATAAAAGCGTCGAAAAGGAAAAAGACGATGGCAAAGAAGAAAGACAAAAGTCCTTACCCAATTGATGAGAATGTAAGTAACTGTAATTTATTATGTTAAACATCAACAAAAATCATGTAAAAATGCATTTTGCTAGAATAGAAAATTTTATTCATGTATTGTTTGTAGGAATGGCTTTCAAAGATAGAAAACAAAATGGAGAAGTTTCAAACGTATGTTGTTGAAATAGATGAAATTTTCGAAGAAGCCACTTCAAATTTTTTAGACAGCAATCTTATACGTGAGAAGCAAAGAAAATGGAAGTCATGGGTATCAAGTTACAAATCAAGTAATGAAGAAAACATAGAAGGTAAAAAATTACGTAATGTATATTTAAATGATAAAGAAGTTAGTTAAAAATTACGTAATGGATATCAAAAAGTTACAAAACAACTAAATGTATATTAGTAGTTGCAGGTGAAAAGGAAAACCAGAAACAAAAGCAAGCCATATCACTCAGTGTTAGCATAGGGATGCTAGATGCAATAGTGGTTGCAGCCAATCAAATCAGATGGAACCTATGCAAGAAGGTAAAAAAATCACGTAACACATTATTTTTCAAACTTATTAATGATCAGAATACGTAATTACAGGTGAAAAAGAAGATGAGAATGAAAGGGCAACAACTTCACAGAGTGTTAGCACCGGAATGCTAAATGCAATGATTGCTGCAACTGAACAACTTGAAGAAACAAATAAGAAAGAAATTGTGAAAGAAGGTAAAAATAATGTAATGCATATTTACAAGAATGCTTATTATCCAATTAAATGAAATTTATATTGATGTATATACACATTTAATTGAAATCAGGTAATGAGATGTCTGATAAACAAGCCATGATAGAAAATTTCAGCAAAGATATAATGAATGCTTTGAAAGATGCAACAACAAATGAAGAAAAAAATGAACTAGCTGCTGAGAAAGGTAAAAAAATCACGTAATGTATATTTATAAAAATGTTTATACTAAAATCAGGAAATGAGGGCCTAGAGTGTGCCAGCACAGATATGCTTGCTGAAATGATAAATGCAGCCGACAAAGAAGAAAAGAATGCAACTTTGCAAAATTCAAACACACAAACATCATCCGAAGGTGTCAGTTCGCAATTCTTGAAAGAATTGATTGAGGTTGAAGAAAGATCTAGGAAAGGTAAAGAAATCGAGAACGAAGATGCATCAAAAAAAGGAACATCGGAAGCAGACAAAGTAGGAAACTTGGATAAATGGTGAATACTGAAATAGAAGAAAATAAGTCTAAAGAAATACCAAATGAAAGCTATGACGAACCAAGTTTCGATCTGAATCTCTCCCAAGATGATGCGCCTACAGATGTAATTCCAGATCTACCATTCCTACAAACCTCTCAAGATGATGTTGAAACACCAAAAAACAGTAGGAAGACTAATGTTTACTCAGTCACTGGAGTCAACCATAGTCCAGAAACAAGTTGAACGTGCAAAAAGAGGAAGGATGTTGACTGGACCTCTGAAGTCTCCTTACATTCAACGCTAGGTGGTAATGAAGAACAAGATCACTGAGGATGAAAACATAATTCCACAGTTTATATTTGCAGCAACAGAGGCAACACAATAAGAAAACCTTTATATTACTTAATTTGTTGTTAGAAAAATTACGTAATGAATATTTTCAGTACATAGTTTGTTGTTACAAAAATTACATAATGTGTATTAAAATTTGTCTTCCACAGTGATGTTGTATTTGAGCTAGCAGATGGAACTCCATTCTTCAAAGTGGTATTTGAATGCTTATACCCTGGAATAACATTATCATCTAATGTTTAGGATGCATGGTCGCATGTGCTGAACCACGATGAGAAGAAAAGAGCTCCAGGTTCACCATTTAGGTTGTTTGTTCAAACAAATATTCTGGTATGCTCCTTAGCTTTTTCGAGTAATACATAAATTATAATCACGTAATGGTTATGCTAAATTACGTAATGTATGCTAAATTTGCAGCCAAGTGACTGCTTCTAGCCTCAATATGATGATTTAAAGCGAATGGACACAATGACGGAGAACTTAAATCTTGCACTTAGCAAAAATGACATAAAATCAATCAATGAGGTGGATTTGTTGTTCATGCCCATCATATCTTCGGATCACATATATGTAATATGTTTCAACATGAAGACCCCGAAGATAGAAATACTGGACAACAGCAAGCTTGGAGATATTAGCAAATACGAGTACATCATAGTGCCATTGGTAAATATTTTTACTTAATATTATTTTGATGTTAGGTAATTACATAACGCTTATGCTAAATTATGTAATGTATGCAGAAAGATGCTTTATGCAACTACATGATGGTTAATGATCACCCCATGACTTCTAAAATGGTAAGCAAAAACCCAGTAAGAGTTAAAATGGAATGGAGAACTACAAAAAACGAAATCGATTGTGGGGTGTTCACAATGAGGCATATGGAGACTTTCATGAGCACATATAAAAAGAAATGGGTTACTGATTTTCAAAAAGAGGGTCCAAGTCAACAAATACAGATTGATGACCTTCGCTACAAATATCTAGCAAAAATCCTACTCTTCAATGCCAACAAAAATAAAAATTTAGTTGATCGTCTGGCTAGGGAATTTCATCAATTGGAATACAGTGAAAGGGCAAAGTACAAGAAAAACTTGTTCAAAACTCTTCTGAAAAGACAAAATGATCATATTTGAGAAGTTTTAGTGCCACGTGTGGTAATGTCATGATACAATTTAACATGTGGTTTTTAACATCTGTTTTCGATGCGTGTATGGCAAATGTCCTTATACAATTTAACATTTTTCTTATTACTTACTACATTATATGAATGATTATGTATGTTCTGATTATGTTGAATGATTGTGTTGATTGTGTATGGCCTGATTATGCTGAATGATAATGTATGAATGATTATGTATGAAACTGATAATGGTTACCTAACATACAAATACAATTACGTAACATATAAAAAACATGTATGATAATGGTTATATGTGAATCATGTATGAAACTGATAATGGTTACCTAACATAAAATTATGTTACATGTCAAAAACAATGTATGGTAAAGGTTATATGTGAATGATTATGCTATGATACAATTACGTAACATGTCAAAAAATTACGTAATGAAATGCAAAAAAAACATCTTTGCACAAAAAAATCACGTAACAATGTAAAAAATGTTTCAATGTCAATTTAACAAAATTCATAATCAATCATCGCCAACTTCATGATCCGAATCTGAACTAATATCAGCATCTGCTTCATTGACGGCTTCTTTCCCTTTGTTGTTAGCTGTTTTAGTTCCTTTAAGAACATCACAGGTGCACCTGTCATGACCACTACCCCCACATACTTTGCAATTTCTTGACCTCTTCCCTGCACGACTAATCGCTTGTTCACGTTTTGATTTAAACCTTTTGCGTGACCCACAACCCTTATTCCTAATACCATGAGGAACACGAACAACAGCCTCAGTTTGATGTGGAGCCCCAATAATAGCTTGAATAATTTCATTCTTCTTGGCTGATATCCTCTGAATACCAGGTTCACCTGTCTTCTCCTTCATCGCTTTTACCTTGTCTCTAAACAACTTCAACTTTTCAAAATCAGTAATCAACTTATTAACTATATACTCACTCGAATGCATTATATCACAAACAACATCATTAACACTTTGATGGTCCCCATTTTCGCCATTATGCACCACCAACGACAAGCTCGACCGAGAGGGACTATTGCAAATAACATCTCTCCTCCAGCGATCAAGAATGTATCTGTTGGGAATTTCATCTATACCACACAACCTTAAAACTGAAAAAGCATGTCGACACAATAAACCATATCGCTCAAAACGCTTGCAAGAACATAAAATTGTCAAATCTTTCAGGTTAAATTTAACCTGCAATACACAAAGATCTCCATAAAAAATAAATAAATAATGAAAACAAATAATCACGTAATGTATGTTACTAACATAAATAAAAAATTATGTAATGAGGTATATGAATGTGAGAGACTAATGAAACAGATAATTACGTAATGTCTATTACAATGATATGTAAAAGATTACGTAACATAAAAAAATAAACTATACATTCCTCTATCAAACCGGCACCACACGCAGAACGATCTTTTACTAGAAACGTCCCTATATCTCCTTCATTTGAAGCAAAGACATTTATGCATTTATGCACAGCTTCGTAAATTTCCTCTTGGACATCAAAGAAAATACTTCTTGTATATATTTTCGCAGCTTGCACCTCAATAGGATAATCAGTCCAAAAATCCGGTGTTTTATACCTTGTCTCATGATCATTTTTCCTATGACTGTACCTTTGGGATTCCATGGCAGTATCAAAATGACTAATAAATTCAAGAAGCGTTAATCGAGCATTGGAAACTTGACCAAAGAAATGATTTTCACATTCAGATCTTGAAGTAGTACGCATAAGACCTGACATTGGCTCATCACGATAAAAAGCAGGAATCCACATTACTCTGTTTGAATAAATGTCACACAACCAGTCATGGTAAAACAGATTAAAATAAAAAACAAGTTACTCCTATCCCCTCTCAAACTCTTCTGGAGATATAGAATCTGTCCAAACAATGTCGCAAATACGCTGTTTAAAATCATCATTGTTGCATAATGCAGTACCAACCTATAAAAAAACAAAAACACATATTATTATACATTTTGAATTTGAATAATCACGTTAAAGATATGGTATACAAATAAAAAGTCTTGAAAATCACGTAACATACACAAAATCAAAAATCATAGCATAAAATAATCACGTAATAAAGATATGGTATACAAATAAAAGCCTTGAAAATTACGTAACATACATAAAATCAAAAATCATAGCAAAAAAATATAAACATATATGTCACAACCTCAAATTTTCACTTGCGGAGTTCTACCGCGAGGCGCGTGACACACCAGGATCCAAGTCAACGGTCACAATAAACAAACACTAAATGTAATATGTGAAAACCAAAACATTAAGTTTTGAACCATTACTAACAGCGGAAGCATAAATTTTTTTTAGAACCAAAAGACATAACGTAGTCAGAAAACATTATTTAAACATGCACTAAAACCCTAGACGCCGTGCAAGACTCCGTGCGCCTATCGACTGCTGCTACCTTAGCGACCTGAGAAAAACATGCTAAAAACGTCAGCAAATAATGCCGGTGAGTTCACAGGTTTTTAAATAAAACGACTCCACACGTTTCAAGAATACTCTAGGTCAAACCCGGCCACATGTTTGTTAACCAAAAGAATACCTGTCACTACTACGATTGGAAAACCATTACTTGACACGAATGCAAGAATTCATGAATACACCTGCCCGAATATACGAATGCAAGAATGCAAGAATACCTGAAGAGACAACATGCACCCGTCCGACCTCCAGTCGACGAGTGAGGCCGGACACGCCCAAATAGATCTATCCATATTTCCCCCGTTTTGCAACCACCGCACATTCATGGTTTTCCACGGGACTTTAACAAATCGTATAGCAACCCAAAAGAATACCCCAATACATAAAGAATTCAAGAATACCAATACGTAATACCATATAGTAACCAACGACTACCTTGTAAGCTTTACCAATATGAATACTTAGCAAATCATAGGTTTTATGAATACTAAAACGTAGTTTGACACATCTTTTATGAAAACGTAAGTTGACACACGTCTAAAGAATGCAAGTATACAGCATGTTTTCTCCCCCGAAAGCAAAACCACTAAAAAGTGGGGCCGTGAACTCACCTTAGGTTGCGTTCTTCTTAATATACCACAGACAATGAAAATGACAGGCCTAGTATCGGCAACCTATCATTAAATGCATATGAGTACCCGAACTATTGACCCGCAAGTCAACTAGTCCTTAAGTGTCCAGACCATTACCATTATACGTTTGAAAATACGTTTGACTGATAACCAGACTACGCGAGACAAGACTCGACATCCCATTGGTGACCCGACATCCCACGTGTTAATCTTATACAAGGTATCATGCAACATATGCAAGTAAACACTTAACATGCGTAAAAGTTCACCAAGTCTAGCATATAGTTCAAATAACGCATAAACTAGTCCGAACACGTGTTACCAAGTTATTAGACATGTCCCGGGGTTCCTAGCATGTTCCTAGGTGTCAAATATGTCTCGGGATGTCAAAATACACTTACAGCAGCAGTACATGCGATTAGGAATCAAGCATACAATTAGGAAAAGTCAACTATCAATTAGGAGAAGTCAACTAGCAATTAGGAGAAGTCAACTAGCAATTAGGAGAGTCAACAGGTGATTGGGGCCTAATTGCATGTACATACACACGAGTAGGCCAATACTCGCATGTATGTGCATGCGATTAGCCCTAATTGTGTGCTGCTAGTGGCGAGTAGGATTCCTACTCGCCCCTTGCAGCTCTGTTCCGGTTTTTCGCGCGTTTAACCCTCCAAATCAGATCAGAAACATGTGGAAACACCCAATATCAAACCCAAAACATTAATAAACCTATTTCAAGCAAAAACCCCTAAATTATCATCATTCTAACAGTCCCGAATGCAAGCGTTTTCCCAAAATAGCATACTTATCATGTGCACATCACACCAACATGCAAAACATACCCTAAATAGCAAATATCCAGATTTCACCACATAACAACATTGTTCAACACTATCCTATCGTTCTAGCATCATCCTAAAGCAAACCCTAATCTCATACAATCAACAAAACACATCATATCATTCTTAATCCTTCAAAATCATTCAAACGGGTCAAAATACCTATTATCAACAATACACAACTATGAACCTCCAAACTCATAGATTAACATCATAATAACTCATTTAAGTCAAAAACATATCAAACACACAAGAATAATCACGTTTTATCAATAAAAATCCTATCTTTGCATCAATACATCACATAGAACAAGCATGAGGGTTTAGGTTTGTTTAGAAACTGATTTTAATGGGTTTTCAAAGACATAAACATTTAAAAACCAGGTCTGGACCTTTAGGGAGTAAAACAAAATCATTACAAAGGTTATGGGACGTCTAGGGTTGCACAAATGATGTTTTACAAGTCAAGGGTGGTATTTATAGGCGTTTCTAGTCGTCAGACACGTTACAGGCGATTAGGGTACAGTAACAGGCGATTAGGATTGTAATTGCCTGTTGTAACACGTGATTAGGGCGTAATCGCCCTCAGCTATAGGCGATTAGGGTGTAATTGCCTTCAGCAACATGCAATTAGGGCCTAATTACCTGGTTCCTTCTGTAATCGCCTATAGCATCAGGTTTTGGGTTTTCGGCGCGTTAAACACTATTTTAACACATATAAGCACGTATTCGCATACCGACAAGTCACATAATGATTATAAACACATAATTCATGAAAACTAACACGTTCACATTCGTTCACCAATTCCCGGGACTCGAGACTTGCGTGTGAGCATTAGACCCGGCGATTCTACAAATCACCAACAACCGGACTCATAATTCGTGTGTGTGTGTTAATCCCAATGATCCTCCGAATCATTGACCCCTGGACAATTACTTAACGCGACTCGACTCAACTGAATCTGTTATGTGTGATGTATGCGTGACTCGCTAAGGTAGACTTACCGGATTTTCAAAAGTTACTAACCGGAGTTTGCCGGGTGTCACAATATAAAATGACATACCTTATCAGCAACCTTTTTCATGATGTGAAATCTTTGCCTGCTATTTGGTAAAACTAATGCAACGGCTTGTTTAATAGCAGGATCTTGATCGGTAACAACAACTAGCGGTTCTTTACCAAAACAATTCTTGAAACAAGTTAATAGCCATGAGTAAGATTCAATTGTCTCTGAACTAAGCAATCCAGCGCCAAGAGTTATATTGTTGCAGTGATTATCGATGCCGGTAAATGGAACAAATACCATCTTGTATCTAAAAAAGCAAAAAAATTAAGGGGGATTGAATTTTAATAACCTCAACTATTTGAAATTGGCCACTAGCACCCCGAACTAAAAAATTGGCCATATATAACCTGAACTATTGACTTATTGGAATCTAATACCCACTAACGGTTAAATCACTAACACCGTTAGTGGGTTTGCTGACGTGGCAAGATTTGCTGACGTGTCAATCCACGTGTGCACACATCAGCGTGCCACATTAGCAACTTGTGCCACATCAGCGTGCCACATCAACAACTTGTGCCACGTCAGCAACCCAACTAACGTCGTCAGTTAGTTGGGTGCTAGATTCCAATAAGTCAATAGTTCAGGTTATATATGGCCAACTTTTTAGTTGAGGGTGCTAGTGGCCAATTTCGAATAGTTTGAGTTATTAAAATCCAATTCCCCAAAAATTAAATTAATTAAACTGAAATAATTACGTAAAATGAATAAAATAAATATGTAATGAACTTACTTGTTAGAATTGAAAGTAGCATCGAATGAAACAACATCACCAAAAACTTTATAACTTCTTTTTGCATGCTCATCAGCCCAAAATAATCCAGTTAACTGTCGTTTACTATCATGACTATACTCAAAATAAAAATCAGGAAGAAAGTCTTGCTTCTTCTGCAGCATATTAACTACCATATCCGCATCATACTCACCAATATATAAGTTCAAATCCCTTTTAAAATTTTTGAAATCTGCAGCAGTAGCACTAACTTGTTCAAAACCACCATAAATCGTCCTCATTAGATTAAAAGCCTTCACAGGACCCATGTTTACTTTGTACATGTTGCATAACACTTGCATTTGCTGATATGTCAAATTACGTGATGATGGAAGAAATTGCATATCTTCTTGAGAAACCAAGTAATGGTTATGCTCTTCAACAAACCTGAAAACTTTAAAATTCTGTCCATCTTCTGACGAAAAAACGATATGAGCATTACAACCTGTTCTCTGCGATGGTTTATTCCTACTTTTACCCTTTTCAAGACTATCAAACGCTTTACAAGGTTTGATTCCTTCCTTTGAACAAACTAAGTACTTCAACTTATGAATCTCACCATGGACATATTGACGTCCTATGCGAACACTAAATCCACCATTTTTTGCATATGTCACATAAAACTCATACGCATGATCAACCGATGGAAATACCATACCAACACATGGTGTAATAGAAGAGGCAACTTGTGGTTTATAAACTGTTGAAACAACCTGAGAAGAACTACATTCATCTCTATCATTGAAAATAAAACCTGGAAATCACGTAATAACCATTAAAAACACAGTAACATAATGGCCTAATAAGCATAAATATAATAACGTAATGAAAATTACGTAACATGAATATAACAAATCATTCTATACACAAAAACATAAATTCACAACCTAGAAATCACGTAATAAAGATTGAAAACACAGTAACATATTGATCTAATAAGAATAACTATAATTATGTAATAAAACAAACAAAAAAACGTAATATTGTGATAGGAAACAAACAAAAACACAACATATTGGCCTAATAAGCATAAATCATGTTATACACAAAAACATAATTCACAAACATGGAAATCACGTAATAAATATTGAAAAACACAGTAACATACTATAACTATAATTATGTAATAAAATAAAAAAAACGTAATATTGTGATATTATGATAGGAAACAAACAAAAACACAAAAAATAACGTAATACTATCATGAATAGACAAACAACCAAGAAATCATTAAAAAAAAGATGAAATTAATTTTAATAACAAAACAAAGAAAAAAATAACGTAATGCTTTCATGAATAGAAAAAACGACGAACAATCAATAAAAAAAGCTGAATTTAATTTTAATAACAGTAACGAAATCATTAAAGAAATCGATCGAACAAACATTACGTAACAGATAGCTCAAATCATACCTGCACAACCATTATTCAAAGTCATATTTGATGAATGAATAAAGGAAAATCGTTTGGAGATATAATTGAAAGAGAATGAACTGATTTATGATTGATCGTGTGAATTATGATCAAAATTTATACTGATTTCAAAATCTAATATCGATTAAATACGAATTTGAATCTCTGATCCTTTTATAAAAGATATGGGTTTTAAATCTCGAGTAAAATGACGATAGTACCCTTCAGGAAAACGCGCGTAGAAGCCTTCACACACTTCGCACGTTTTTTATACTTTGTATTTGAACCGATCCCTATATATATATATGAATCTTTGGACTACCTTATGTGAACAATTAGATGTTACTTTGATGTTTTGGTCAACAAATGTGTGAACAATTAGAGGGTGCTCCTGATGTTTTGGGCAACGAATATGAAAAAATGGTGCAACAATACAAAATGTTCACTTACTTTAGTAGAGAGACTATGACCCAACTATGTGAAAGGTTCACATCTTTAATTAACAAATAAAAGCTTGCGGTCAAACATAAAAAAACGAGAGTTTGTTGAACAAGATTTAAAATACTTGCCAGGTCATTTATAGAATAGAAGTTATACAAAGTTTTCACTAGAAGTTTCAATGATTTTAAAAGGTTAACCCTAACTCATCTCCATAGTCTGACCAAAACAAGTAGATCAATCAAGGGGTAGATATGTTGATGATCATAGTCCTGGTTATACAGCTTTGGTGAATTGCCTATTAAGAGCACACCATCTGCTTAAACACTTCCTTGATAGTCATTTAAATCATCTAATTATAAGGAAGCTTTTGCAGCTCGGGAGTGAGAGGTCGATGGTCAATACAATTATGAAGGGTACACCCATCCTACTTATTTTGACACCATAAATACACTGCGTATAGGGTTCTACAATTACCAATGCTAGAAAAAACTTAACACATTTTAAGTTAGTACACAACATATCTATACACGACATAATAAGTATAAGGCTATTTGAGATTGCAGAAAGTTATGGATGTTTGACCTTAGGGTCCACCTATACACCGCATATAGAGCTATACAAGGCGTATGGGTTTCAAGATGCTTTTTTGCTTTGCCTTTCTTTCGTTTCATCTTCATCCGAACCATAAACATAATAAAAATTCAAATTTGCTCGCTTATCCATTCAATTTCACAAGCATTAACAGTTATTCATTAGCACTGTTGTGGTGTGTCACACCCTCAAATTCCACCGCAGGGTTTATACCGCGAGGTGCGTGACACACCGAGATCCCCATAGACATAAGTCATATGAGCGACTCTAAATTCCCAAACCATTTAGTTCGTTTGTACAAAGATAGTTTAACATTTTATTTAAAAAGTTCAAAGGAATGCGGAAGCGTAAACCAAATGTTAACAGTTTAAAAAGCATGCGCAAACAATGCGCCCAAAACCAATGTAAAAGTAAGCAAAATGATAGTTTATAGTGTTTAATGCCCATGACACAATGATGCATGTCCTAGAGTGCTCTGTAGCTAGCGACCTGCCAAAGCATGCTAAAGTGTGTCAACATAAAGTCGGTGAGTTCACAGTTTAAGTAAGCAAAAGTACAGTTTCCGAAGTTCAAACCAAACATTCGTTTCAATGTTGCCAGGGGTAACTAACCCACACAATGTGACTATTAAAAGTATATCGGGAAACATACAGAAGTTGTGTAATTTGCCTTAGTGGAAAGTGTCTATCAACACTAGAGAGAAATAGGGGTGTTCATGGTTCAGTTTCAAACCGCGAAACCGCTCAAACCGGTCACTGGTTTAGTTTCATGGTTGGTTATTTTACTTATTCTTCGGTCGGTCGATTTCAATATTTTCAAACCGCAACGAACGGTTTGGTTTACGGTTTATACCGAAAACCAACCGTATAAAACTGGACCAGACCGTAAGAATTTATTCAAGTATGACATTAATAAAAATAAATCTAATAACCTATAAGTAATTTAATGCAGAACAAAAGTATGCTAAGTCTATTTCACATTATATATATGAGTTTTCTGTTTTACTAAATTCTAAATTTTCAACCACAGGTAACACCTATAGAGATAAGCTATTTGGATAAGTATTTATGTTAAACAACTTAAGCATTGTGGGCAATTTTATGACGTCTTGAAATTTGGACTTTTTTTTTTGCGAAATCGGGAAAACTTGTATACATAACAACCCAACAAGCCCAAACCGTGAAACCAAACCGGAACCAAACCAAACCGTTTCTAATAACGGTTTGGTTTGGTTCGGTTTAAAAGTTCTACGGTTTGGTTTCGGTTTGGAAAATTGAAAAACCGTTACTAACGGTTTGGTTCACGGTTTAAACTAAAAACCGCGAAAACCAGACCATGAACATAGAGAGAAATGTGATCAAAAGTTCACACCCGTGCTCCCAGCACGATGCGAGGCTGCTGCACAACCTAATAGCGTTATCAACTAATACCCTGTTCGCCTCCAGCGATTAACCGGATATAAGTAAGGACTTTAAGTGATAGAGTTGTCTAGTTTAGTTCACAAAGGACAAAAATTTGTGAAACTGATAACACCCGATTCACCCCGTGAATCAATGTATCTCAACCCGAGATAAAATAGTAGTCCAAAACCCCGACTAGAAAAAGTAAGTAAGTTGTCTCAAAACCCGAGACACATGCTTTTGAGAATAAGAGTAGTGAAACTCACCTTAGAGTGTGTGCTAAGTAAAACAGCAAAAACCATAAATGTGGAAGACAACCTGTCTATCGATAACCTATCGAATATAGTGTTATGAGTGTTTGAATGCGGTTACACATGTTGTTTATCCTAACCCATTGTACCCTACAATGACCTAGGTGACATCTCATGCAAGTGGACTCGACACAAGTAAACCATGTATGACTTGTTAAATTGTTGGTGATTAGTTCATAGTAACATGTAAGACTTTTCAACATAACAAGTTCGCATTGGACATGACATACAATTAACCTATCATGTCATCTACATCAAATATATATCATATACACATGTTCACATATGTAATTTCACAACTTATAACTCAAGAACACATTCAAATCATCACATAATCAATGATTCTCAAACCTGCGTTTTCTGGATAGATTTTAGGTTACCAAAACCAATTTTAATAAAATATCAAACCAACTTATTAAGCTCCAAATATTTCACAGGACCTTCCCATAAGTTTATTTTTCACTCCATTATTTTTATTTCATGACAAACACACACTGAGCTTTTATGAAAAATCATTTAGTACAGCTCTTTTAGAAAAACGAGCTGTTGACAACAACTCACAAAAAAAAAATCATTAAAAATCAGAAATTCATCCAAATGAGATGAATCCACTTGGAAAAGCTTGTAATCTCATGTATGTAGCTACTGTCCAAAATTCGTGGCAAACAGACTTATAAAACTCTCATGTTATAGCCTTCTAAAGTTGACCCAATTTTTACATCTGAAAATCAGGTTTCACATCTAATCTTATAAAATCACAAATAAATATCAAAACGGGTCAAAAACGTACAAACTTGGACTTTTTGAAAATCTAACATCATAAATAATGTTAAAGAATCAATCAATAATCAAATTAAGCAATTTATGATCAAGATAACAGCCCTACAAGTCACAACAACAAATCTGTCAAAAATCAAAACTTGCACAACAAGTTATATACAAACCCTAGTCACCAAATATTCACATATAACCTGTAATCCTCACATATAATCTTGTTTGAGTCAATATTTTTCACATTCCAAAATCCTAGTTATGATCACATAAATCAATTCTCATAAACCTTCATATAAAAACATCCAAGAATACCTAAACACACATACATATGCAATTTATATATATAAGATTTCTAGGGTTTTTAAAACTTTTTAAAGCATCATGAATCATTATAAAACTCATAACAATTATACCTTCCTATGCAAGAAATCCCCAAGGTTTGAAGGTTCCATCCTACACAATTCGGAACCACACAAGAAGCTTGATTGTTTGATTCAAATTGAGAGAGAGTGGGGGTGCTCACGTCGCAAGTATGGGGAACTAGGGCTCCCATATATTTTTTTATAACAATAATAAGCTAGGATTTGGACATTGGGCTAAAACTACGGGCTTGTGGGGCCTTTTCTTGTTAAACGGACCCGTTAATAAAACTTAGCCCCAGGAATAAGCCAAATAATATGGTTCCCACTAAATCACATAAAAACTGCAGTTTTAATCATCCCGTAACATACTAATTACATACCGATCACAAAGTGCACATAATTCGCAGGATTAACATAACGGTCATCTATTAAGCAATAATTCACATTATCATGTTAATTCATATCCACTATCATCCAATTACACATATGACTATATATGTTTGACAATTCACTAACGTTCGGGATACAGGATTCGTGTGTTTGTTTTGATAATAACTTTCCTTATTATAATGTAACATACGTTATTATCACATAACATAAGTTATTACTCTACAACATATAGAAAGACCTTCTTAACTAACCCTAGTCAAGTGTTTAGTCACGTATGCACATGCAAGTTAACTAGAGTTCAATTAAAGTCTTAACCTGAAATTGCGGGGTATCACATGGTGGGACACCAATTATTTTTTCGGTTAATTATCGAACATTAATGTGTTCTCAATTCTTATGAGACATTCATTGTTGATTCTTACGAAACAAACATTAATGATCATCAGGATGAGGAGGTTGTGTCTGGCCACAAAAAAATATGTTGTTGCCAGACATGAATGAGTCCACATCAGACGATGAAGCTTCCTATGTGCAACACAGCTATCCGGACTACGAATGCGGGGGTCAATATCCATACGTACCACAAAACTATTTGGACGAGCGACCATGTGAGCTTCCACGTTATGCTTTAGTATACATATAATAAAATTTAATAGCATGTTTCTTTCCCGAAATGTAAAACATAAAAGATTTAAAAAGGTTTCGTGAAAACTTAGCTTGGAATGCACCAATAAAGCTAACAAAAGGCAAAGCCCAAATGAATGTATCGACCTAATAGTGCCCTAAATGCAAAGGACACTTTAATAGTCAAACGACAGGTCTACCATGCAAGTTGTTCACCCAACCTACTAAACTTAAGCAAATGTTTTTCAATTCCTTGAATGAAATCCATTAATTTGGACGGTCGTTGATGATGACTTTAGTTTTGATTAAGTTTTTATATTCATAGGTGGCAAGTTACACCTTTAATAAATCATCTAGCAACATTGATTCTCAATAAAGTATTCACACACAAAATTAACCCCATTCATATAAGTATGTGTATACAAAAAACCCTAAGTCATGTATCTATAAACATTTAAAAAAAATCATGCATAATAAACATCTTACTAATAATTAATCAGCAAAATTCACAAAGTTCACCTTTTACATATTCAATCATGCTAAAACACACATATATCTCATAAAATAATATATTTTTATAAAACATGTTCTAGAATTGCTTTTCATGCAAGAAGCCATTTTTCATGCAATTTACTATAATTTCCACAAAATCACATTTATTATTATTGTTGTGTTATTTTTATTATTATTATTATAAAATAAAAAAATCTATTCTTACGTTAAAATATCAAGTCTAAATCTTTAAAATGCTTGAAAATATACATTTTGATAAATAAAAAAAACTATAAATTTGCCACTTTTCAATGTTTATTTTTCATTGTTGCCCTTCACGTGTTTTATAAGCGAAACGACTAACTTTAATTGATCATTTTTCGCATTTTTCAACACATAAATATAGGATACACTGAAATACATCTAATTGTCCATATTAGAATATTTTTCAATCATCAAAACACCAATATGCAAGTTAAGCCAAATGTCATTTAGTCATGGAAATTTCAAGCCTAAGTGTGATATCGTACGCGACAAGAACCATATATAAGCACACATACACATCAAGACTTTAATACACACATTAAAACATGCATTTTTATACTTCAATTATGGATAAGGTTTCTGATCAAAATCAGTTTTATGGTTAAATCTACCTTCAAGCCGAAACTTGTCGATTTATCGACTTTTCAAGCATATACTAACATCAAAGCACATACACCAATCGCTTTAATGCACATTAAAAACCTTAAGTTTTCCCTTTAAAATATAGTGTTTACTTCTATCCAAAACTAGAGTTGCGTTGCTTTCCCATTTTAAGGCTAGAATACACCATTTTAAGACTTTTTTTCATACATAAAATCCACATGCAACATCATCTAACCATCAAGGTTGACATTTTATACAAATCACACATTTCTCACTCAAAATATTACCCTCATAAACATATATTTTTAGATACTTTAAATTTTTTTAACATGTATCTTTTAATCCATCCACAATTCACAAGTTTAAACATCATCAACAAACATATGATTACCAACAATTATAAAACCCATACATGCATGCAATAATCTTGCATTTGTATATCATCAATTTCACAACACACTAGCTACACACACAAAATCCACCTTCAGAAACTTTCATTTTTCTTAAAAGATTACTTGTTTGAACATTTTAGAGTAAATTGTCAATTTTGTCCTTAAGGTTTGACCAGATTTGCTAGATCTATCCAAAATACGTTTTTTTTCTCACCTGGACCCTTGAGGTTTACGTTTTCTTGCCAAATCCATCAAAAAAGTAAACTTAGTTAAGTTGATCAGTTAAATGGGGGCTAATATAGTCATTTTGCTTGTTAAATGAAGGGCAAATTAGTAAATTTACTATATTTAATTTATTAATTATATAACCCTTACCCCCATCCCTGATCTCACCCATCTCTCTCTCTCTAACCAACAACACCAGCCACCCCCACCGAACCACCACTCTATCTCCTCCTCCTCCTTCATTTTTTCAACCAACAAATAAAAGAAAACCCTAAATCCCTCATCTCTCTCTACTCCCTCTCTATCTATCCCTCATCTCCCTCTTTCCTCCTCCTCGTTACAACAGCCGGCCGACCACCACTCTCCTCGGTGGAGGCGGCGGCGTGATGGTTTTTGGGCCCAAAAACGGGCTAGGATAATGACGATCGGAGGCTAAAAGCTCGAAGGTAGGGTGGTCTCAGGTAGAGGTGGTTCAAGGAAGTAGGTGGTGGCTCAAGTGGTTCGTTATTGGTTGGTTTTGCTCCGGTGAAAGATGGCGGCGACAATGGGGCTGTGGGTGGCCGATTGAGGTGGTCTCGCTCAGATCTGGTCGTGGATTGACATGCATGTCGTCCGATTGGTGTTAATCGATGGTGGTCGTGGTGACAGGCGGCAGCGGAGGCGGCTCTGGGTGGAGGTGGTGATGGTTCGATCTATTGGTGGCACATTAATGATCGAATAATGGCACCAACGTGTTGTTTAGCTACCTAAAGAATTTTAAAATCTGTCACTCACTTTCTACACTTTGAACAATCTTTACTAATTCACTTCTAAAAGGACCCTCCCTCAGAAAATTGTACTCGTGTATTCCAAGCCGAGATGTCAAAGTGAAGTACTACATGTTTATCAAAAACCCATTTGAATTGGTGAATAATCTTGCAACAAAAATCAAGAGCAAAACATATAAGTAAATCAAGAAGAGGATACCGTTCATACCCTTGAAGAACACTTAAGCGTATGATGGGTTTTTGATTGGGAAAATCACGAAAAGGGCCCGTTGACAGAGCCATTTACGAAAATAGTCCCTTCACGTCTCTTTGGAGAGACAGTACACGGCTCCCTCTCAAACATCTCTCGAGACGTCTCCAAATCCAACCAATAACTGACCACTACGTCATCGCATACACTCTCTCTCCTTCTCTCCTCACTCTCTCTAATAATTTCCCCTGACATCTCCCTCCTCTCCCTCTGACATCTCTTTCCTCACTGTCCTTTCTCTCTCTAATCACCTTTTTGTATAATCCATTCGAATCTCTATACAATCGACAAACCCATTCAACAAACCCTTGATCATAACCATGAAGCAAATATCCACATCTCATTTAGACAACGACGACGACAGCCCACGTAAATTGAAACCCGAAAAACCCCATTTTATGACCCGATACAGACACCATTATCATTCTTTAGCGAAACTCACGTTCTGGACCTTGTTTCTTGGATTAATCTTGGAAGAAGTTCTGAACAGTGGGGAAGATGGGTGGTGGGTCTTGCATGGTGGTAGAGATGGTGGGCGACGTTGGGGCTGGAGACGTCACCGGAAACCCACCGGAGACGTCACCAGAGACGTTTGGCCGCATGTTCCAACCCATAATCCAACATCCCTCTCAACCCGGATTGCCAAAGCTTTTTAACAGTCCGACCCGTTTCTTCAAGATCCGCGCAAGCAAGATTCAATTTTGTAACGAAGAAGACGGGAGACGTCTCTGCATCAAGAACTCTGCCTCTGCATCTCCGGTAAGCGGTAGTTTTTGTGACGTCCCCGCCTCACGAAAACCTCATCGGAGACATCACCGGAGACGTCTCTGCAACGTCACCGAACACGACTTTGGAGACAGCTTAGAAGTCTCGAGATCAACAATGACACGTGGCGGTCCTCTATTGGCAGGATTCAAAGGCCTCTCGAGAGACGTTTGAGACGTCTTGGGAGCCGTGTACCGTCTCTCCAAAGAAACAGGAGGGGGCTATTTTCGTAAATGGCTCGGTCAACGGGTCATTTTCGTGATTTTCCGTTTTTGATAACTTTCTTTGATAAATCTTCCAAAATATGTTTGAATTTACTTTTGTCTTCACATGGGAGGTGTAACATGGGGGTGTGTTTGATCAGGCATAACACCGTTTTTTTTTTGGTCTTTTCCTTGAGGGTGAACCATGGAGGTTTGTCTTGTCTATTTTCTTATAAAAGTTTGATTTTCAGCAAGGGAACACTTGCACGTTTTGTGTTTTTGTGGTCTATTTATCCTTGAAAATAAAAAGTAAACAAATAAAGAACATATGTACAATATTGAAACACGAAAATGATCAAACTGTGACCCGGATAATGTGAAATATATATGCACATTTTACGCATATCAACAACTTATATTGAGTTATACGAGTCATATAAAGAGTATCAAAAGAACCTTTTCAGTGTATCCTTAACAGGACCTCAATAAATAGTAAAAAAAAATGTTTTCTTGGTATAACCTTTTGAAGTTACAGTCTGTACTTTGATTGGCTAATAAAGTTATTAGATTAGTATGTTTAGTTGATTCGGATTTATAATAATATGACACGTGATCTCATTCTTGTTTCAGGGTCACATTGTTATATTTACACATAAATTACAAAATGTCCACTAATTTACACTTATAATAACCCATAAAATGATCATATTTGATATTTGATGCATTGTTGACTAGTAACATAGATCTAAGTCTGTCATTTTTGTGGATTTGGTAATTAAATTATTTTAAAGGTATAACTTTATTATACAAGACACAAGTTGTCAACAAAATAAATAATTCACTAATGCAAAATTACTATGAAGCTTTCATATCACTAAAATACATGTTGATAACCTCTAGATACCTAACAAAACATGAAATATAATACATGATGTGATTAGGTAGTCAACAATATTATAGAAAACAAATAAAATAGACAAGAAAAAGTTACTAATATATTATGATTTCTATGACTATGAAGACCCATGTTTTGTGCTCTAGTTTCTTGTTCCAAGACCTTATTTCTCCCCTTCCTTTCTCTTACACAAACTGACACAAACTAAGGAGACTTTGCTGGTGTTTTGTCTTGGTGTTATAACAGCAAATCCCATGTTTTTGTGTCCATTATGAGCACCCAATGAGACCAAAAACACAGAATTAAGAATAAACCCTATTGGCATAGCTTCTACCAATCAACAAGAAAACAAATTACTTAAATATAGTTGCATCACAGAAGACAAAGCTCCCACCTTTATATCTTTATAAAGTTTCCATCTTTTGCTTCCAAACTCTCTTTGTCTCTATCTCAGTATGTCAAATATCTCAGCAGAAGAAGGAGGTAGCTTCTCTTCAGGTAATACTGGTACTGTTGTTGAAGAAGGTCAACAAAGACTGCCACCAGTAGTCAACTCTCATGAAGTTGTTCCGGATTCATCTAAGAAAAAGAAAAGATCCCTACCAGGAACACCAGGTAAGCTTTCTTGCCCAATTCATTTCTGTTAATTTCACACACACATATTAAAATAAATCTTTTAACAATTTATTTCTGGGCTTGTTTTATTATTGCTAGATCTTAATATCAATCATCATGCTATGATATATTTTAATATATGAGTGTGTATTCATTGTCATGACCTCAATCCCTGTGTCAGATTTATCTACTTCTATGATCATTGAATGCCAAAGAATTGAAATGGAAGTAATTTTGTAGATATTTTTAGTTGAGGAAGTTTGATTAATTTTAACTACTAGTTTTGTTCTCAAATGATTTCTCTTAATTTTTGTTAAGAAATAAATAAGCATGAAGAAGTAGTAAAGAAAGATGGTTGATTATTGTTTTTATTAGTTAGTAAACAAAATTCAAATACAAAATTCATGACTTATAAGTTACATATCATGAAATGGTCCAAACCTATTAATTAGATGAGAAATCACTGATAGAAATGTTAGATAGGTTGTCAAATAAGATAAAGGAGACTCAATTATTGGTTTATGGATTGCAATAATTGGAGTTGTTTTACCCCTCGTCTTTTTTTCTTCTACTTTTGTTTTTTGCTGCTTCAAGTAATTTACACACACATGTGTAATGCTCCTATCAATAGTGTTTGGGGGTGGGGTGGGGTGGTTGATGTATACACTTCACTGTGCATGTATATATATTATTTTAATTTCTTCTTTAATGCTTATCCTAGCTAGATCCAGTTTTCCTGGGACATGTTCCAAATCTAAGTGTTAGGAATATATATATATATACACACACGCTGTCATTTAATCTCTATTCTTGAGATGTAACAATTAAATGTTATTTTGTAATTATTAATTTATAAATTTATATTTGTCAACTAATAACAGATCCAAATGCCCAAGTCATTGCATTATCACCAACAAGTCTAATGGCTAAGAACAAATACATATGTGAAATTTGCAACAAGGGTTTCCAAAGGGATCAAAATCTCCAACTGCATAGAAGAGGACATAACTTACCATGGAAACTTAGGCAACGAACCGGCACTGAAATAATCAAACGCGTTTATATATGTCCTGAACCAACATGCATCCACCACAATCCAGCTCGTGCATTAGGCGACCTGACAGGGATCAAGAAACACTATAGCCGAAAACACGGCGAAAAGAATTGGAAATGTGAGAAATGTTGCAAAAGATATGCGGTACAATGTGACTGGAAGGCTCATACCAAAATTTGTGGCACCAAAGAATATAAATGTGACTGTGGTACCATCTTTTCCAGGTATATATCCTCTCCCTGGCTGATTTAAGTTTTATTCTAGGAACTTATTTACTTTTAAAACAAAACCGCTTCAATATGGCCTATTCTATAATTATATAAGCAGTTAAATGGCAAACCCGGTGAATGAGTCTCCTAGATGCTCGGGCTCGTAGGGGTGTGGGCCAACGTGAGTCTGATGTAAGCATATATTATAACCCTTTCAGTAAAAAGATTGCTTCCACAACTTGAACCGTAACTTTCAGGTCACATATGACAACACCCTACCGTTGCTTTATGGTCCACCCCTTAAGTAATCAAATAAATACTATATACGGTTACTATATATCCGATTGCTAAGTGTTTTGTGCCTTATGTCCAAAGCTTGATAACAAATCACATCGAGCCGGGGGTCTCACCGGAAGGAGCCTCTCTATTCCTACGGGGTAGAGGTAAGGCTGTCTACATCTTACCCTCCTCAGACCCTACCTTAGTTTTGCTATAGGTGGGATTAACTGAGTATGATGATGATGACAACGATTAGGTTACTATATATGGTTAAAAAAGAGTTTGCAACGTTTTGAAATTTTAAACTGCATATTATATCACATCGTTGTCTGTCACAATATGAAAATGATAAACCACCGGCCTGAATAATATTTCTTATCATTGTCGACTGCTGATTGAAGTAGAAGTCCAATTTGAGTATTTATTTATTTATTTAATTTCCTGTTAAAGTTTTAGTATATCTAGTTATCTACCCTGCTTACTATTAAAAAACACTAAGCAAGGTCATGAATGTTGTGAAGTTTATATGTTTTATTAGTCTTATAAAAATTAATATAGAAATGAATTGTAGGTTGGACTATTTTGACTTAGCTTTTATAGTAAAATAAATATACTCGTTAAATGAATACAGGGGTATTTATCAAGTTTGAACTACTACTACTAATAATAAAAATAATAATACACCTCCTTAAATTATTTATTTGTTGATATTTTACTCTAATTTAATTTACGTACTTTATGTGTAAACAAGTTATTTGTCTCAAATAAAACTAGTGTTAATCTGGGAAGGATTAAATTTATGTCTACTGAATTAATTAAATTAAATGATCTTAATTAAAGAAAACGTTGTGTTAGAAATTAATTTTTTGATATCATACTTTCAACATTTTGTATAACTAAAATTATTAGGTTGTGATATAGGTGAGGTTAACTGAGTATGAGTATGATGATGATGATTACGTTGTGCTAAACTTATCTAATATATTCGTGGTACTCTATTTGTCTGGTTATGATAGGTGGTATAAAATAATGTGATCTGGACTGAATTTAGGCATGCATGCATCTAAGTCAATAAAGTCAAATCCAATGTGATTGAGGATTTGAATAAACATATAACGGTGATACCGTGAGTACAGTTTTTAATTTATAAGAAACTACAATCTACTTCATACTAGAATATACTTTTGGAATTTTAATCTACTAACTAGCTAAATATATTAATATATTATATTTCTTATAATTATATAATATTTCTTATGAGAACGTTTCATTTAATTAACAGATATAACCACCCTAATGCATGCATATATGGACGTTTTTTTTGTAACTAACTTTTCGCTTCAAATTGTTAAATTGATAAAATGATTGTTAAACTTGTATATTCCATCCACTTGAAAATTTTCAATATTTATCATTTAACTAAATTTGCACCCACACGTACTAAGTTAAATATGTTTCATTTTTGTCACCATTGTCTTTCCACGCAATCAACCGCATATGTTGGACATATTATATTATATTTAAATTCATTTTATAAACATATTGGACCAATATGATATAATATATATATAAAGAGTGAAGAAAATAAAAACTCCCTTGAGTTGATAATATTCAAAGGGATATGAAAACAGTATTTTAAGTATCATTAAATGGACCAGTTAGGTTTATGATCAACGCCTTTCTCTCAGTTTTATACAACTCAAAAGTCAATTTCATTATTCTGGCGGCCAAATGGTGTTAAATCATGAACCTTTATTGCACATCATAGACAGTATTAATGTTTTTATGCAGCAGGAAACACAAATCCTGATATGTATACAACGGAGAGGTCAAATGATAAGAAAATGCCTTATATGTAGAAAAAGAATAAGTTTAAATCAATAGAAATGCTCTATTTAATATTGTACTGTAGTTAAATAAATGATTATTTATTGTAACTCTCCTAAATTAGTAAAATAAATGAATCTCATAATTCATTTACAAAATAATTCTTTGAAAGCAAACCAAATTTACAATGATTAATAGTTTTTTATATGTGTAGGATAACTATAGAATCAATTTCTATATGCGTACAATAAACGTATGATAACTTCGATATGTATAGAATAAACTAATTGATAATTTTGATATGTGTATGATGAATTTTAATATGTTTGGGAAAAAAATTAACATGTGTAGGATAAAACATTTATGACTAACTAATTAGTTAGTGGATAACGAATGTGAGAAGAGTTAAATTATTTAACGTATTACCGTTATGTCATTCTTCATTCTTTTATCACATTAAATTCTTCTCAAATGATACGTAGCATAATCTACAATGTTCGCAGTTCCGATACGGATACGTAGACCAAATAAGACAATGCAAGCAAAAGTTTCTAGATTCATGGAGATATAGAATAGCATAGCATATAATTTATCATGCTTGCATATACATCATTTCAGTCTCTAACAATTATTCCAATAATTACGTATCAAATTTATCCTATGGATTTTACAAAACCTCTTAAAAATGTGAATTTTACATGCACTGAACTTTTCAAAAAAATAATAATAATATTTTTTTCCATATGGTTTTCTTAGTTTTCACAACCCAAGTAGGTTTCCATTCTAGTCTTTTCTTACACAGTTTTAATAATCACAATAACGCCAACAACAACAGCAATAATAATAATAATAATAATAATAATAATAATAATAATAATAATAATAATAATAAGACATATGTATATTTTAGGAAGGGGAAACATGTAATTGACTTTTAAGTTAGCAAATATGTAATTAATGATTTTAGCAGAGGGGATATATGTGAATGACCTTAATAATAATAATAATAATAATAATAATAATAATAATACACAAATATAATCGGTAGAATGTCGGGTTATATTGTGTTCTTCAAAAGAGCATCGACGATACCCGCCATATTGCACGGATCATCCCACTAGCATAATAGTGGATATTTTGGATTGAGGATAAAGTATATATACACTCTTCAAGTATCAATCCACGTACATAAAAATATGTATGTATATATAGGGTAGTGTTCGTGTAAAAAGTACATTTTTTTAAGAAGTGTAAGAAGTCTATGTAAGCATTGTGATTTAAATTTTACGATAAATGTTTTATACTCTTTTGGTATTGTATTATATAGAAAAACAACAAAAGTAACAATTTAAAACACAATCAAAAGGATTATATGCGTTAAATTGTAAAACAAACTGATTATCTTTAGAACCCACTGATTATATTTTTCGCATCGTGTTTTAGATTTAACGCTTAGAATACATTTGATTATGTTTTAAATTGTTAATTTTATTGTTTTTCTATACAACACAATACGAAATGAATATAAAACATTTCTCCTAAAATTTAAAACACAATGTATGGATAGACTTTTTAGGAAAAATTGACTTTTTAGCATGTATATATATATTCTCCCGGGAAACTAAAATGAACAATGATTGCCCTTGATTGGCTGTTTTGGACACTTTACACGCATTGATCCACTATTAGTTTTGCTTTTTCTTTGCGTTTACACAAAAACGTGTTCATACCCCACCTGATTCTTCACCAATTTACACCCAGCTAAACCTAGAGAGAGAAAGTTATAGAGAGACGAACAACGTTGCCATCTGTGCCTCCGCCCTCCTCCACTGCATCGTGTGGGTTCTGCCATTCATTTAGCTAATTTTTCGACCTCTCATAACATTAGTTAGAACTGTACCAATGTACACTATTATAACAAGAATCATATGGAGTGAAAAATAAATAAAATGTAAAACTTCTTATGTGGTTTGCAATGGTATTTAGATTTTAATGTGAACCAGGCACCGTTCATATTCCTCCCTCTATTACGAGTAAGGATAATATCAAAGTAACTTTAGACAAGATGTATTGACTATTGACACTAATTGTTTTTGACAAAAAGAGGATAGGACATAAAGTTGTTTTCTTTTTGTTTCTAAGCCTTTCCTTCTTTCTTTTAAAATGATTTTTAATTCATTTTGTTATGTGAGTCTATACAGAAGGGATAGCTTCATAACTCATAGAGCCTTTTGTGATGCACTTGCTGAAGAGAACAACAAACTAACCCATACCATGCAACAAGACCATCACAATGATCATGATCATCAACCCACACAAAACATTAATCACACAACTTCCATCACTTCACCAGAGTTTAACCATGTCTCCATGCAAGATTCCAAAACCCCTTCAAAATTATTACCTTTGAACATCATGCAAGGTGGCCGCGGAAGCCTATTTCAAAGTAGCCCTAGAAACGCCTCGCCTTCTTCTCTACAACTAGGCGGCACCACCCTCTCCTCACCCCTAACTTCAGCCACTGCCCTATTACAAAAAGCAGCTAAAATGGGAGCAACCTCTAGCAATAGCATCAATAACAATAACAATGGCAATATGAACAATTTTGTTACTACTATGGCACCCCCTTCGTATGGTGGGGGTGGCGCATACCATAGTGCCAACACCGTGGTTGACCAGTATCACCCTCATCAATCACAATTGTCTGGGATTTTCAGCGGTGGGTTCACAGGCCAGTTTCAGGAAAATTCATTGTCGCGGTTTTTTAACCCAAGTATAATTAATGGAGGAGGGGATATTGATGAAATAGATGTGTACTCGGGGTTATTGAATCCTAGCAAAGAGGTGGTTATGAACGATAACAACAACAATGTTAGTCATAATGCAAATGAGAGATTGAGTGATTCAAGTAATCCTTTACTGATGTTTAAAAGGGATGGGAATGGTGATAACTTGACGGTTGATTTTATGGGTGTGGGAGGAATGAGACTAAGTTTTAACGAGCAACATCACCAAGGGATGGAGATTTGAAACATGTGATTTTGGTAATAATAGAGTACACATGCATAGAGGACACTTTCAAATGTATAGAAAATATCATGCATGTCGCTCTTGTGGTGTAATATATTATTGCAATATTCATCAACTATACTATATATTTACCTCATTTGGCGTAACAAATGCTTATCGTTTATGATATTGAGCTAATATACATATAACTACTTTAATTTAAGCACTTTTTGTGTTCAAAGTTCGCAGAATTCCTTTAATATACATATAATTTAATTAAGTTCGGTATTTTTATAAAAGAAATATCAACTTTTTTTAGGTTATTAGAAACCATTTTTCCAATTGAGTTTTTTTTAAAGGCGATGTTACGGAGTTTCAAACACTTTTTTTAAATGGTAAACCTCATTAAAAAACGAACGCGCTCTCAATACAAGGACCGCTAAAAAACAACTTTACAAAATATGCTTTGGAAAAACGACCAAATCCTTCCACTGAAGTGTCTTAAACTTCGACCTATTACATAGACTTAGGGGTGCAAATGAGTCGAGCGGCTTGCGAGCTACTCGAGATCATCTCGGTAAAAAGCTCGAACAAGCCGAGTCTTATCGAGCTTGAGCGAGCCTGAAATAAAGCTCATTTAGTTATCGAGCTCGAGTCTCGAATGTTAAGTTCGGTTGGGCTCATCGAGCCTTATCGAGCTTTGCTTATTTATGTCAATTAATACTATATAGCCCAATTGTATTGCAACCCATGCATTAACTAAATTACTTTGGACCTTGGGCTTCTTAATTGTCCAAAACGAGCTCATTAATAGTCCAAAACGAGTCCTTAATAGTCCAAATCAAGCTCCTTAATGGTCCAAAACGAGCTCGAGCCGAGCTTGGGCTCGTTTAAACTCTTGCCACATACACTTTGATCGAGCTTTCGAGTCGAGCTTGAGCTCTTAAATATACTATCAAGCCGAGCTCGAGCTCGAGCTTCTGAAAATTGTCACGAGCCTAGCTCGATAATGCAAGGCTCGAGCTCGGCTTGGCTCGTTTGCACCCCTATACATAGTCACAAAAAAGAAAAAGACTTAATAGACGCTATCACCACGCTAACCTTAGGAGTGACCCCTTCAAAAGCCTCGGCATTTCGAGCTCTCCATATGGCCCAAAAACTCCTCATAACGATCCCTCGAACAATTCTCTTAGCCGAATTCGAACCCTGAACCGAATCTAGAATGGATAGCAAATCTTTTACATCTAAAGCTATGATAGGCTCCAATCTACACCATTTCTTGATGAGTAACAAAACTCTAAAAGCAAATCCGCAACTCGTGAATGTTTGCATCGAGGTCTCATCTTCCGCGTTACAAAGAACACATGAAACGTCTTGTATAACAATTCTTCTCCTGGTCAACACCAACCTAGTCGTAACCTGATCCATTTTTGTCCTCCACATATGCAAGTTAACCTCTATAGGAACCCATGACTCCCACTTCATAGCGTGATCACGGATAACATCCCTGCTTTCATGAAATATACCCTTCACCTTTGAAACCGAGAATTCACCGTCCGTATCTAAACCCCAAGACCACTTGTTCTTACATGTGGAAAAGGAAAATTTATGGAGCATCTCCATTAAATCTCGATATTCCGACAATTCCTCCACTTTGTAAGGCCCACATACAAACAACTAGAAAGAATAAAAACATTGTTGTTGCGCTTTATTCTAGCTATGCATCCCTTGTTTTTTTTCTGGTACTAAACCAATGATCATGCTAAAACATAATGTTTGACCCGTTACCATCCTTCCCTATAATAAATTCCGAAACGCCCCTGCCTTGAAGCTTAATGCGATCTAGAAAAGTAGCAATGGCTTTCCAACAACCTGCAAACCACGTTTCACTGGGTGAAAAACCCACTTGCCCCAACCCCTATGTACCGCTTATATGATTCTTCTCCACATGTTGTTCGGTTCCATTTTAAAATGCCATGCCCACTTTGTAATCAAAGCAGCATTAACATCATCTAATTTGGAGATCCCCAACCCACCAGCTGCTTTGGTGGTCATTACACCTTCCCAATATACCCAATGAACCTTCCTAACTTCTTTCGATCCAGCCCAAAAAAAAATCTTCATCATCCCTCTACTTGTTCAATCACCGTAGTCGAGGCCTTGTAAAGTGACAAATAGTATATCGGTAAGCTCGCTAGAACCGATTTTATAAGCGTCAAACGATATGTGTTGTTAAATCATGGATTAGAATGTCAACTCTATGGATTATGGGGTGTAGATCTTGGGTTTAGGACTTGTAGGTGATTATCAAGACATGAATGACTTGTGGGGGAATGCATATGAGCTGAAAAAATAAGAAAGAAAGAAACAAAGAGACATGGTGATTAATTTGGGAAAGTTAGCTTTATGTATCCAAGTGTTGATTAATTGTTCTACCATTTTTAGTTAAGCACAAGGTCTAGATTTGATTGTTCATTAAAGAAGGGACAAAATGCATGTACGTATTGTAGAGGATTGGTTTTAAAGAAAATGACTAGATGATCATACAAATGGAACAATCCAGGTGCGGAAACCCTAGATCGTATGCAATATGATAAAGATCAAATCAGAACACAATCAAATCCTTTTTAATAAACATTTCATTCATAAACATGTCGATTAATCTCTTTTAGATAGTGTTTACAATGAAATAGATCAGTTACAGAACTTTCCAGAACCTAGAGAGATAACACACACAAGACTCTACACAAAATGACCAACTATTTTGCACAAAATAAAACTTAAGGTATTTATACTACCGCACATTCGACCCCACGACTAGGTCGAATGTGTCCTTCAACCTTCACATCATCAGCTCGAACCAAACAGGTAAACCTTTAAATCTTCCTTCGACCTTCAAAAGTCCTCCTTCGACCCCTCGACAAGTCGAATGAGTATTTTTCTTCTACACAAAATCTACCAAAACACTATATAGACAATCCAAAAGCAATAAGTCACAATTCGTGCACTTACAAACTCCCCCTTGACTATTGCTTGGATTGCAGTCGTTCTTGATCAAGTGCCTTGTTCAACAGTTTGATTCGGAGAATCTTCTTTTGCTGTTTGCTCATCTCCAGTTCTAATTGACATTTAGTTGAACTTTTCTTCGTCTCACGTATCTTCACATATCTTCCCAACTTCTTGTCAAAATCACACCCCGCATTAACATCCCAGGCAAAAAAAAACACACAACTTTATGATACTTCATCGCTTGCTCCCTATCTTTCTCCTCACAGTAAATAGGATTATAATACAGCATGATAATGTCTTCATACGAGCAATTGATGAGCCACATTGGATCAAAGATGTGTATCTTCTTGAATTCACCTCTTTTATCCTTCAACAAGATCACTGCTTCAGCTGTTCTCCAGTCATAGTACCATATCACAAACTCTTTGCTGAAATGTTGTTGTGTAGGCATCAAAGGAATCCGTTTCATCAGCACAGGAGGTTTGTACTTCAAAGTCACCTTCCTCAATCCAGTAACAGGATCAACCTCTTTGTGAACTTTCCTATTTGGATATTGAGGCATGAACATCTTCCACTTAGTTCTGCTATCCTAAGTCATTTTATCCGCAAACCATCCAACAACACTATTATTTGCAGAAGCACCGCTCATCGTGTGTCTACAAATATCTCTTACAGCCAAGTACGGTAGGGTTTTTATGTCATGGAATCTGTAGAAGTACAGAATCCCCTTTTCTCACTTCACCCCTATACACCGTAACTGCCTAAGATACTTGTAAACCAATGCTCTTCCTTTAAACAATTGGTTATGATATTTGTAGAACCCTCCTTGTACTTCTGTCTTAGGTCTGTTTGCCTCTTTTTCTTTCAACTTTTTCAACAAATCTTTCAAATCATTTGATTGTTGAAAGTTTGGTTTCTGACTAGCATCTTTCTCAAACACTTCATCTATAATCTTCTTACTCTTTTTCTCAGCAAGCTTCTCAGCTTCATTGAGTGTTTCTTCATTAATTTCAGGTATCACCACATTCTCTTTCTCTTTCAAGTACTCAGGATACTCTTCATGAGTAATGTCTTCAATTTCAATCTCCTCAAACTATAGAGTATCTTTATCATCTGAGTGATCACCTGCATCTCTCTCTGGAATATTAGGAATCTCTTTTTCATTCATGATTTCTTCTAGAGACTTCCCTATCTGCTTAGCCAATCCTTCCAAAATCTCTTTAGAAACTACAGCAGATACCTCTCCATCCTCTAGATTAGGCTCATTGTATTCCAGTTCATACTTCATATCATCAGATTCAAAAATTTCTGGAAACCTTCCAGTCAATTCAATTGTCCATACATTCTGCTTTAACATTTGATGATATAAGCTTTTATCTTCATCAGACAAAGATCTAATCTTTTCTGTCCAAAAGATGTTATCATCATCATCAACATTTTCACCAGGTGTCTTTTTGGAACTTGATTCACCTGTGTCACCCTTATCAGTATCTCTCTTCTGATAGCTATACTTGTCTTGATTATCATCATCATTAGAACTAACATCATCGTCATCTTTATCATCTTTCTTTCCACCACTCTTATCACCAGCATCATCATCATCATCTGATGTGTCATCAGATTCATCATCACCTTCTTCTTCATTAGACAACTCATAATCAACCTTCTGTTCATCATCCTCCTTCTCTTCTTCCTCTATACCCTTCAGCTATGGTGCTTTGGAATATAAATCATCAAGTAACTTTTTCATCTCTTTGTTGTCAGGTTTGATTTTCTTGTTATCAATCAGCAAGTACTTGATCTTTCTTGTATTTCTTTTACCACGAGTCAACAACATCTTGTTTTCTTCCTGAAGCCCTTTCAACTTCTCTTCTAACTCGTCTTGATTTGCCTTTGAGGATAGAACAATCTGCAACATTGTATGTTCATCTTTCTTCATTTGTTTGATTTCATCTTGTTGCTTGTTGAAGGCTTTCATGATATCTTCTATCTGACGATTCACTGCTTCCATCATTTCACTTGAAACAGTTACCTGTGGTGTGGATGATTCAGCAACTGGTGGAGTAATAGGTTTTGTTTTCTTCTGGAATTGTTGTAACACATTTTCCAAAGTACTAAAAAAATTTTCAGGAACTGGATTCACAATAGCTTCCTCCTGAACAACTTTCTTCTTCCTCTTTGCCACTGGGAATGCCACGGGTGTAGTAGCACTAGAACTTCCAATTACTGGAACTTTCTTTCTAGCAACCAACAATTCTAACTCTCTGTCTCTCCTTTTCTTAGGATTATCTCTTTTAGCCATAGACTTGTTCCTGACTTTCTATATCTTTTCACCTGCAATAGGAGATCCACCAAAATCAAGATTTTCAATAGTTAAATTCAACTCTTCATCATCAACTACTAGGGCTCTTTGTTCCTGTTTTTCAATAGCTTTGTTTAAACTCTCAATCTCACCAACCACAGTGGCCTTGCGTTTAGTGGTCTTGATAGTTTCATCCCCTGAATCTCATTCTGCATCATCTTGAGTCTTTTCTGATTCAGCAGACTCTTCATCAATTAACATCGTTTTTGCTTTTCCATTCTTCTTTACAACTTTCTGTTTCTTGGGTTCAACTTCAACAACCTTTGCTTTTCCTTTTACCAAACTTAGCACCTTTATTAATAACTTGACGCTTCCGTTTAGCATCTTTATCAACTAGAAATAAAGGGCTATCAGAGTCAGACTCACTCTTCTCATTCCTTGCTTTGTTTTGACCTGGATCCTTATAATCTGGGTTAATCAGATGTCCAAACAAGTTCTTGTATGGAGGCCTTTGATCTTCAGGAACACCTTTATAAGCCTTCATTCTGCTCAAAGTACTAAGATTCATATGACTTTGATATACAATCTGCCTTGGATCTTTAATCAAGTTAGGATACTTGTTATCAAACACCATCTGAAGAAATCTTGGGTACATAAGAAACTTGTCAGTCTTCAAACCTTTCAAAACTTCCATCATGTGCTCAAAGATCATCCCAGAAACATTAAATGTCTTGTTCAAGATCAGAGCAACAACCAGTGAACTCAGACTTTTCCTCAGCACATCATAACCCCCTCTAACTGGTCCAAACACATGCAGAATCACATGTAGTAAACACTTGAAGTGTGAACACAGCTTTGCCTTATGAAGTAAACCATCAGTAATTGGAGCATTGTACTTCATTCTGAGGAAACACTTCCTCTGCTCTATACAAGATAACTATGTAGGATCTGCATGAGAATCTCTCAACTGTAAAGCTTCTCTGATGTCTTTCTCAGTAACTAGTACAAAGTTTCCCTGAATGTAACTTTGAATAGCAGATTTGTCATCCCAGAAGGTAATCACAGCTTTCTCCCAGAAGTTAACATGATGATCCTTATAAATTGTCTTTGTTGTAGCAAGAGCGTAGATAACTCTGCTTCTTTGCAAGAAATCTATTATGCCTGAGAATTCAACATGCTGTTTTACTTCGCCAAGAAACGCATAACAGTTGTGTACTGGCTCAAATAATAACTCCTTGGGTTCTTCTGGTTGCTCTTGAACTGGTACTTCCTTTTCTGGGTTTTGTTGTTCATCCATTATAATCTGCAAAACAATAAATATGAAAATTTATCAAAATCGGACAAAAATTGAATTTTAGTCAAAACATTCTCTCATTCGACCCTATCGGGGGTTCGAATGAGGAATATGAGGTGTCGAATGAGAAAATTCAGTTTAACAAAAGTTTCATTCGACCTCAATGACTACATTCGACCTCAAACAATCTTATTCGACCCTTAAAAGTCTCATTCGACCTAATAAGGTCTCATTCGACCCTGGTAAAATGGTTGAATAGGTCTGTTTGGTTTTTGAATTTTCCAAACATCAATCCAGCCATGATAAACATAACATTGTTATTCGATTACATCCTAATATGGCCGATTAACAATTATCAACAATCAATTGTGCCTAATAACCTATTAACAATGGTCTTCACCCAAAATCTAGGGTTTATAAAGTTCAAACAATCAATTATATTCAATAATGTGTTTAAACACTTGATTTTGGTTCCTTATCCCCCAAAAACCATCGATAATAGTTTATCAATGATCAATTGTTATGCATTCATTGTTTAAGTTCATTGATTAAGCAAGCTAGGGTTTCAAACTATAATCAACGAATCCTGTCTAAAAATTTGGTGTTTACCTGTAAAAATAGGATCAAAATGATCAGCAATTGACAAGGAACAATAATCACAGGTCTAAACCAAACAAGCAACAAGGTCTGGTTACGAGGGAATTTTCGAAAAAATTTATAAGGTTCGAAGGAGGCTGATAGAATATATATAGGACTCACATTCGACCCTTACATGGGTTCGAATGAGATGATCCATCCTTCATTCGACCTCATGACAAGGTTCGAATCAAGATACAAAATCTCCTTCGACCCAACGAAGGGGCGAATGGATTTTGGAAATCTGAAATTTAGCAATTCTCAAATTCGAATCTCGTTTTATCATTTTCAAACATTTAAACCCTCAAACATTCATCATTTAGCATTTTAATGATACAAAACTCAAATTGGTCTGTCAAACTTCAGAAAATGACCATCAATCACCATAGGTTATCAAAAATAACACAGAAATGTAAAAATTTTGGATTTTCTAAAATTTATGCTAAAACACACCAAAAATCTTTTTGAGTTTTTGTATATTTTTGCAGAAAATGAAAAATTAAAGCAGTAAACATTTTGTGATTTCCGGTAAGAGGATCATATCAGTTTTTGAGAAATCTGATCACACCGTTGATCTTTAATATTTATTATTAGTAAAGACAATGTGTGATTAGGCAATTGCTGATATTGTTATCCACATAAGCTCACATGTAGACTATTATGCAGTGCTTTAAAATGATACGCAATTAGATGTATTAAAACTAACAAGCTTATGGTTCCCATGCACACGACATACTCCCGTATCAAAGAATTTGAACAAAGTTTCGTCGTAATGCGTGATTATGCCAAATGTTATCCATTATATTACAAGATACGAAGCACAGAGGTGTACAGGTCAGCAAATCAATGCTACAAAGTAACATGTGCATAAGTACCAGGTTGAGACTGATATCAATCATGATTTTCATCATAGATATGATACGATTCATTAAATGATCTTTGATCATTATTATACATTAAGTTCCTCAATTCAGTAACATGCAGGATCTGGCATATTAGCTCTTTGTGCAAATATCTTGATTGATTCTAGGTCCGTAAATTAATACGACAAAAGATCAATCAAGATACCCTGGATAACAATTAACATAACGACCCAAAACCTCAGATTTTGGCAACCCTATCAAACGAAATTACGGTACTAAGATCATATGCCCATGAGGTGTTCACCCACTAGCAAGTAGTTCGTTATGTTTGTATCCCTAAGGCACGCAGTAATAATTCTACGAAGCCTACCAGCACATCACGCAAAATCAACATACGCCTTATATAGCAATACATTTCTTTAGCATGTGTCAGATCCCCACTGATATACTATCATTTCCTCTGTTTCTCCTGGAAAATCATTTCGGATTTTTCTGATATTTATGGCTGTTTGGATTTTTCAATGTTTTTGGTTTTTCTGAAAATAAAGACTCCCCCTGAAATGAAAAACATATTTTTGGGTTTTTGATTTTCTGGAAAACAATAAAAACTAAAACTAAAAAAATGTGATAAACCGAGGTGACGATTAGTCTTGTTTTTCTTTAATACCATTAGCTCTTAGCAAAAATTCAAATCTTTATTTGTCAAAAGCTTTGGTAAAAAGATCAGCTCTCTGATAGTCAGTGTGGATTTTGACCATATCAATCAACCCTTTAGCATAGCAATCATGAATAAAGTGGTACTTATTTCGGATGTGCATAGCCTTAGAGTGATTGACTATGTCTTTAGTGAGTGCTATGGCAGCTTCATTGTTACAATGAATTAGGGTTTTAAGATATTGCAAACCGTAGTTGCGCATCTGCTGTTGAATCCACAAAAGCTGTGAACAGCAACTTGAAGCTGCCACGTTTTCGGCTTAACAAGTAGATAGTGCAACTGCTGTCTGCTTTTTGCATTGCCAGGTCACGAGCCTGCTCCCAAAGAATTGACATCCAGCCGTTGTGGATTTACTGTCTTTATCGCAACCACCATAATCTGCATCACTGAAAGCAACAAAGTCAAAATTATCATCATTAGGGTACCACAGTCCACGCGAGGGACAACCCTTCAGATATCTCGGGATTCGTTTGACAGCTGCAAGGTGACTCTATTTCGGCTTCGATTGGAATCTAGCACAGAGACATGTGGCAAACATTATATCTGGACGAGATGCAGTCAGGTACATTAAAGATCCGACGATGGCTCTATACGTGAAGGGATCTATAAGCTCCCCCTAAGCATCAACTCCAATCCCGTGATTAGGTTGAATTGGGGTATCCATAGGCTTTGAATCTTCCATCTGGAACCGGCTCAAGACTTCAGATACATGTTTCGTCTGGTGAATGAAGATGCCCGTTGGCAATTAATCCACCTGCAAGCCTAGGAAAAACTTCATTTCCCCCATTGCGCTCATCTCGAACTTTTCCTGCATGATTCGTTCGAATTCTCTACATAAAAGCTCATTAGTAGAACCGAAAATAATGTCATCAACATATATCTCAACAAGAAGCAAGTCACCCTCTGTTCTTTTTGTGAACAGGGTACAGTCTACCAAACCTCGTTTGAATCCTTTGGAAAGAAGGTACGTACTCAGCTCCTCATACCATTGTCGTGGAGCTTGGTGCAAACCATAAAGTGCTTTGTTAAGTTTATAGACCTTATCCCGGTGGAAAGGATCTTCAAAGCCTGGTGGTTGACCAACGTATACCTCTTCCTTGATCACACCGTACAGAAAGGAGCTATTTACATCCATCTGATACACCTTGAACTTCTTGAAGGAAGCATACGCTAGAAACATACGAATTGTTCTATACGTGCAACCGGTGCATAGACTTCATTGTAATCTATTCCTTCCATTTGACTAAATCCCTGAATGACCAATCGAGCTTTGTTTCTGACAATAACACCTCGATCATCCTTTTTGCACTTGAAAACCCATTTTGCGTCAATTTTCTTCCGGTCTGTTGGTAAATCTGTCAGCGTCCAGACTCCGAGTTTCTGAAACTGTAATAATTCCTGCTGCATAGCTTCAACCCATGAATCATCTTGTAAAGCATCCTTGTATGTCCACGGCTCCACCTGCGAAACATAACACGCAAAAGACCAATCATTTTGATAACCTGATTTTTGTATTTTAGCATATAGGGCTAGGGCTCCAATGTTATCATGTGAAGTTGCACATCTGAGTTGTCCTCTTGTCATGACACTGCTACCGTGATCACCAATAACTTGCTCAAGCGGATGAATCTGATGAATCCGAGATTCCGGATGATCAGGAACTTGAATTCCCGTTTGAGTAATCAAATTCTCAGCCATATCTAGATCATCACCCGTATTTGATGAAGAAGCAACATCTGGATTTGGGTTCACTGGTGGTTCCTCCGTAGCATGATCTAAGATAGCTTCACAGAATACTTCATCGTCGTCTTCCGAATCTGATGAATCAAGAGTAGTAGAAGCTTCTTGAAAAATCTCTTCTTCATTAGCAGGAGCATTGGTGTCATTAGAAGCTGCTGGAGGAGTTACGGTGATCGGACGTACCAACGGTGAACTCACTGCGTTCTCACACTCGTAACATAAACATAATACAGCCTCTTCAACCAAGCTATCTAGATTGAATGACTCAAAGAAATCTTTATAGTCAATCATCCAATCGGGCCCACTTCCTTGAACACTTTGAGTGTAGAGTTGAACTTCCACATTCGCCCACTCTTCAACTTGTCGAGTTCTTTTGTTAAATACGCGTTTTAGTGGTGTCGCGTACCCAACAAAATAACCCTCTTCTGCTTTCAATCCAAACTTCTTTGTAGGATTTAACATTGTACAAGGTGCCCCGAAAGGTTCTAGATACTCTATGTTCAGCTTTCGTCTATTAAGCAGTTCATAAGAAGTTTTGCCAAACTTCCTTCACTATTAATACACGATTCAGTGTGTAACAAGTTGCGTAAATGGCTTCATTCCAAAACATCACTGGAAGATTTGAGTCCGCAAGCATTGTCCTAGTCGTTTCTATTAGAGTCCTATTTTTGCGTTCTGCAACACCGTTCATATGTGGAGTGTACGGTGCACTATACTCGTGATGAATTCCTTTGTCTTCACAGAATGCATCCATCTGAGAATTTTTGAACTCCGTCCCGTTGTCACTACGAATTCTTTTGATCTTTAAGCCGTAGATGTTTTCCAACCAGGTGAACAGAACCTTCAGATTATTAAACGTCTCACTCTTGTGTTGCATGAACATCACCCACGAGAATCTTGAGTAGTCGTCTGTAACCACAAGAGAATAAAGCTCTCCATAATGACTCTTACGCTTGACAGGTCCGAAAAGATCCATATGCAAACGTTCAAGTGGCAATTCTACAGAGTTTACTTTCTTTGGTTTGTGAGACTGTTTGTGCTGTTTGCCTTTCTTAAAACTCACACATTTGTCGTTCAAATGAAAATGCTTCACATTAACTCCTTCTACAAGCCCGTTCTTCACCAAATGATTCATCTTCCTTAGATGAATATGTCCCATCTTTCAAGATTCTTTTTCTGTAGCTTTGGATAAAAAACACGTGACTTGGCCCTGAGTTGTGGTTGCCTTGCTCATGTCAAGAATGTATAGGTTGTCCACTTTTGGAGCTTTTAACATGATCCACTCTTCTGGAATGATGAAACCGGGTTTCAGAATGTAGCAAGATTTATCATCAAAGTGAACAGAAAACTGTTTGTCACAAATCTGACTGACACTCAACAGATTATAATCAATTTGCTTCACATAAGATATCCTCTCAAAACTCACGATTCCATTACTAACACTGCCTTCCATTGTTATGTAACCTCCTTTGTTTCCCGCAAACACCACATAACCTCCATTAATATTCTTGATATCGAAGAGTAGCGTCAAATCTCCGGTCATGTGCCCAAAAGCTCCACTGTCGACAATCCAAAGATTGCTAACAGGGCCAGCTGGAGCTCCCTGCACGAATCACAAACAAGATTAGTTTTTAACAGGGACCTAAGCCTGTTCGGACTTGGGTCTTTGAATGTTAGCTTTCAAAGAATCACTCTCACAAACATTTGGTTTAGAATCAATCTTTTTCTAATCGTTCAAACCTTTTTCATTTTGAGTTTTGACATTAGAAGATGATGTAGAAGCACCTGGAAAACCCGTTGGTGTCCAAGATTGTTCAGAACATTTAAGAATCCTTATCTAAGATTTTTGACCCTCAGTAGGTTTCTTTGTATCATTCGTAAAAGTAACTTTCTTGGTTACCTTATCTGATTTAACAGACATAGGTCCAATAGATGATTTAACAGCCGGTTTTGGAAAAACCTTTTGTTTATCATTAGTCGAGTTCACCATTGGTTTCTTCAGTTTCTTCTCCATGGCAATTTGGTTTCTTTTATCATAGACAATCGGTCGGTTTTCCCTTTTGTTATAAAATTGTTGTCTTTGTGGGAAAAACTTTTGTTCTCTTTGAGATCTAAATTGTTGTCTTTGAGGTACAACTTGTTGCCTCTGAGGAACAAGTTGTCTTTGTGAACGAAGTTGTCTGTGATCATCAACCGAATTCCTAAAATTCTGCCTCTGCTTAACTTCGTGCCTCTTATGTCTCACATATGGGCAGTGAGCAAGTAAATTCCCTCTCTCCCCACATTTAAAACATGCACGATACTCTTCAAAGACATTCTTTGAATTAGGTTTTGCGAATGAATTGACCGGGTATTGATCATCAACACACTTTTGCCTTAAACTCATTGGAGCAGGTTCCTTTGAGTAAGCCGGTTCAATAAATCTGTTAACCTTTTCTTTTGGCTTAATGAATTCAGTGACATGAACCTTTGGTTGTTGTTTTGAATTATCTCCATACAGTCTCTGAATTAATTCAGGAGGAATATCATTTGTCCTTTCATGTTTAGGAAACCAAATGGTACTCTCTTGCTAGATTTTCTCAATTTTTGAATAATTGGCAAACTGTATGGGATATTCATCATCTGAGATTATCTTATCGGATCCTTCCATCCGATAGAAAACCTTCACTAGTTTGTCAACTGATTCATTTTTCTTAACTGATTGATTGTTTTTGCTTTCAGTTTTCTGAGGATGTGAAACCTGAGAAAGAGAACTATTCTCATTTGTACGAATGTGATTTTCCAATGGAATCTCAACATTCTTTTTAGGTTCCTCATCTTCAGTATCTAAATCATCAGTTACTGCGATCACTCCCTCATCATTTAACCCAAGTATCGGTCTCACATCGGAATTTGGATCTCCAACACTTGAGGTGTTAGATTCATTGTCCGATGAGGAATCCGATTTTACTGAACTTTCCGGTGTTACTGAATTCAAATAATGATTTTCAAATAACACTGGAGAAGGAACGGACTTATAGTTTGCACTATTGAATTGTGAAGGTTCCTCAATGATGTGGTCGAAAACATAAGCCACATGTTTGTAACTTTCTAACTTTTTGTTGACCTTTTCAGCAAAACACTTGATTTTAGCCATTTCCAATTTAGTTTCTTCAATTTCATTGATGTAATTATTAATGGTTGTTTGTTTCAAAGAAAGAGTTTTGGTTAATTCAGAAACATCCTTTTTATAACCTTCAAGTGTTTTGTTGAAGTCAAGTTCATCCTTACGATAAGATTGAATGACTATTCTAGCACTCTCAAGCTGAATCTTGAGTTGCTTGACTTCTTCAGTCAATCTATCACAAGTACCACAATATTTATCACTACGCATGTCAGTAGTAGAGTCAGAACTTACCGGTTTAGGCGGATATGTCATGGCCATCAGTGCAAAGTGAGCCTCCTTCCCAGCAAAGAATTTAGAATAATCAATCTTCGTGAAGGCATCATCCACTATGCATGATTTCTTCGTCATCAAAAAGTCTGCTTCAGCTAGCAATTGGTCATTGTCATCATCCAAAGAATTAACACTCGCTTCTAAATCTGCTTCACTTTCTGAATCAGAATAGACATATTCTGGTTCATTAGAGACATCAGCAACGAAGTCAATAATAGTCCCTGAAACCTTCTCAGCACTTGTTTCTTCAACCTTCTTAGCAACAGAAACTTGAACTTCATCAACAATCTCCTCAATCACAACTTCAGAAACTTGTTCAGATTCCAAAACATCATTATCTATCACCGACTCCTCTAAAACCATCTCATTAGCAAGACATGCTACATTCCCACTTATAATCTCCTCAACTCCCAATTGCATAGAAGTCCAATCATCACCCTCATCCTTCTGAATCACCAAAGCCTGATTCTGGTTCTCATTTTGAGGTTGGCTGTTAGGTGTAGAAATAGGAATAATGGTTCTGGTTGGGTTAGATGTGGTTTGGGTTTGAGTTTGGTTGGTTGTAGATGTTTGTCTAGATTTGGTATTTTGAGAGGTGTTTTGTCGGTTTTGGTAATTGTTTTGTTATGGATAGTTGTTGTTGTTGTTTTGGCTTTTGTAGGTAACCTGATTTTGTGATTGATGGTTCTGATAGTTGGAATTAAACGGGTTTCTGTTACCTTGCTACATCGGTTGAGTACACTCTCTTCTGAAATGACCTCGAGTACCACAGTTGAAACAAGTTACCTTAGCTTTGTTAAAGCCATATGTAGTATTTGGTGAGGTAGCAAGATCAGTTGTACCGGTCTTCTCAATAAACTTCGTGGCTCTCCTCATCACGCTTGCAAAAGCCCATTGAATATCAATCAGTTCCATCCCTTCCTTATCTATCTGGGCATAATCTTCATTTGTCAGATTGTTGTTGACTATCTGACTTGCCACTAGTCCATTATATGAAGCGACCATTGCTGAGACTAAAGCAATGTTTTGTTGTGCCACTTCTACAGTTACATTATTCATGTTAGTAGTTTCCAACACAATCGGACTTTGGCTTGAAGATGCTTGTGTCATTGGTGGAACATATTGTTGTTGTTGAGGTGTGTTCATGGATGATGTATAACAAGCAGCTAACATATGAGGTTGAGTTGGTATGTAAGAGTTTGTTGGTGTGTATGTTGGTGTGTAGGTTGGTCCTGGTGCAAGATAATTGATTGGGTTTCTTGGTGGTTCAACAACATTGGAAACACAAGCTATATGAGGTGCAACATTTCCACCCACTGATGAACTAGACATAGAGGAAGAGGATGAAGCATGATACAGCTCCGGGTTCTGTGGAAACTGTGCTCTTTTAGCTTTTCTCTTCTCCTCCATCTCTTTGTTCTCCAACTTTTGTATAAACTCATTGATAGTCCAATAAGCATAAGCATCTTTTTCTTTCAAAACTTCAACATGTTGACTCCAATACGGAGGCAACGAGTCAGCAAACTTGTCCACCAGTTCAGTCATTGGAATTCGGATTTCATTGTTTGACAATTCTGATAATAAATGACAATATCTCGGAACAAGTTCTTTTAAAGTTTCATTCCCAACATAACTGGAATTCTCAAACTCTTTCTTCAACTCTTCCATTCTGAGTCTTCTTGTCTTCTCATTACCGCCATGCCTGTTCTTCAAAACATCACAGAGTTGCTTTGATGTTGTACACGATCCAAATTGATGCCATAAATCTATAGTCAACGCCTGAGATAGTTGTGAAAACGCTTTCTTCTCAACAGCAAATTTTCTCTTCTCGTCTTCTTTCAACTCTTCAAGTGGAATTTGGATATCTGTGTTTTCAAGACATGGAGCAACGTATCCCTTCATGATCATTTGCCAAGCTTCTCCTCCTTCCAATCCCATTCCCTCTAGGTGAATCTTAAACTTCTTTTGCCACTAATAATACTCTGACATGTCCACCAACGTAGGAGGACGATTCCCACTTCCCGATGATAAATCATTGATTAATGTGGTAATCGCATTTGTAGTCTGAGACTGCACCGCTGCTACTGCGACTCCCCAAAAGTCATTCACTTGTTGTTGTGGAGGTTGAGTAACAGGTGGTGGTGTTGAACTAGTCATGGCAATGTAGTTGATCGGTTGAGATGAATATGTGTTCGTCTTCTGAGAAACCACTACCCACGGATTCATCGGACCATGCTGTTGTTGTGTTGTTGCAGGTCTAGGTGTCATAGGAAATCCCCAAATGTTGTCCATGATGCTCGGAATGTAAATGTAACACCCCGTTCCTAGGGCCCGAAATGTTTCGCGTTTAAAAGTATTATAATAACAGAAAGTATACCAACACGAAAACGAAACCGAAAGTATTTTATAATCATCTTCACGAGGGAATTATATAAAACGCGTTGCGAGACCGGACCGACACCCGTTAACGAATTTAAACCCAGATCCGAACCGAACATGGTGAGTCACCAAGGGAGGACACTTGTCCTCCCCTTGTGGTGACAACCCAACATCAAAAACCATTTGATGAATCAAATGGTTTTTCTTAAAACCATTTAACCAAACCAGCTATAAAAACCCCCACCCCTCACCCTTTCTTGTCTGCTGAACAAACCACCGAAGAGAGAGAGAGAGAGAGCAGGCGGAGCAGGAGGAGCTCCGGCCATCAATCCCGGCGGAGCTCCGGCGAGTCACCCTCAAAACCCCACTCTTTCTTCCTGATAAACCCATACGCACACCCAAACAATATTTCCACCACACATATACAATCAGAGAGAGAGGAACCGGTGAAGGGGGTTCCGACCACCACCCTCGGCGGCGGAGCTCCGACCAGTGACACCCCCTGAACCATAGATCCTCATTCCCCCACCCCCCTCATATCGATTATACCCTGCTAGGAACTAGAGAGAGAAAGAGGAAAGCGAGAGTTAGAGAGAGAGAGGAGCTCGAACAGAGAGAAGTCTGGAGAGGGCACCAGAGAGAGAGAGAGAAGGAAGGAACGAAGAGGAGGATGCACCGGTGGTGATTACAGCAGTGGCGCCGCCGTCTCCGCCACCGGTTGTCTTCAATCCACAGGTTATACCCCACCCCACACCCTTTTCTTTGATATTAGCCTGTAAGTCGTGATGATCTGTGGTGGTTCTACACAGTGAGCTGACGTTGATGATGATGATGATTCTAGGTCTTGGAGATGATGTTGGTTGTTCCAGCTACAATAGTGGTTTGTAAGGATTATAATCTGTTTCGTAGATGATCCAGTCAACATTAGTCAATCATGGTCAAAGGATGAGTCACATCAGTCAACTGAGTCAGCCGAGTTAACCCGAACTACGTCTCTAACATAAGGTATATTCGGACCTAGTAGTGTGATAATTATATTAAGTGATAACCCTTAAATTATATACATTGCGTGTGGGACTGACAAGCCTAAATTAAGGACCCTAAACATAAAGATATGTGTGTTCAGGATAATATTAATCTTGAATATTGGATTGTTGATTTGGATACATGCTTGTATGGATATGGACGCTAGCTTACAAGGAGGAACTTCGGATTATGAGACATGAACTTGGACATTAAGACTTGAAGATAGAAATCAGCATTTGAGACCTAAGGATTCGGACATAGTTATAACAACTATATGCCAAGAATAAATAAATAGATATTAGAATGGACATTATCTTGACTAATGAATATGGACTCGGGGCATAAGATTATAGACTCTGGGACATAAGGTGGAGGATTGACAAATGCCTATTAACGTATAGTGTATACTTGAAACACTGGATTAACATATGAGACTTTGAATATAAGGAAACCACTACACCTTACTAACTATAGATATATCTTTATATAAGCGCAACACAAGAAACCCTTGAAGATATAAACACAGGAAACTTTATGCCATAGCGTAAATAATGATTACTCGATAACTCGGATAACGGAAACTTGATACCTAAGAGGAGACGTAGGATGACTAGTAGACAAATAAACTTAGAGTAAACTTTGAACGGCTAAGAACCAAATAATATAATAAAAAGGGACACCATTAAAACCATACGCTCAAGCTAGTCCCCACGCATACCAACTATAAACACAATAAAACACTAATTATATTGTTGTTATAGGGCCCGATTGAGGAGAATGCACGTACACGATACCCGACATCCCGCGTTATCATACTCTATACTTATACTATGCTATCCAGGTGAGTTCGTGTACCTTCCCCTTTTTCTGTTTTAAATGCTTTGGGGTGAACATATGCTTGTATGTGTAAACTGCTTTGTGTGTAAACTTACTTGATGTGACAAGGGCTCCCGAAACCAGATGCACACTCATTAACCCAAGGGAATTGGGCCACTTAATATATGGGTAGTACTACTTGGGGAATCCCCCACGCACAGTGGATCCGGAAGCCCGGAAAACCCTCCACTGAGGTCTGCGGACCGTTGCGGCATATATTATGTCGTAGGGAATCCATAATGGGAGTAGGTGGATTCCGTGTTAGGATTGAGGTGTGATACTTGTACATCACCATGTTTAGAACTATGTAAACTTGTTTTGAACTATTAAACTGTTTTGGATTTACTTAACAACTTACACGGACTCACCAGCATAATTGCTGACCCAACTCTTTTTTAAGCATGTGTTCAGGTACTGCATTCGGATGATTATGGAGCATACGGATTATGTTCATATGATAGCTAAATGTGGATTAGAGATAAGCATGATAGAGATCGGATCGACTAGTGGATTACACTGCTACGACGACTGCCGCGATACGTCCTGCATAGTTATTAGTCTATTTATTAAGTGATGTATTTATATTTTTGAATTAGAAATTGTATATAACATTTGAATATTAGTTATCGTTGCTTCCGTTGTGCAAGTCTGTTACCAAACTGTCGTTTCGACCAGCCCCCACCGGGTCGGGTTGTTATGGTAAACACATAGAAAAATTTCCAAAAACAGAAACAGGTTCGACCTTTATGAACTGATCGTGGGTTTGAATGTGGGTTTGACTCTGGTTTGACCCCTGTAACAGACTCGAAAGAGAAAAGTAGCACACTAGAATTGGTTCGACCTTGACAAAACACTCCTTCAACCTCCCGTTGGTCGAATGAAACCCAAATGGTCGAATGAACACACAACACACTCAAAAACTTTTGGTTCGACCTAAAATCTCTCGGGTTCGACCCAAAAACACTGATTCGACCCCAAAAACTCACACGTTCGACCTAACTCTCTCTGGTTCGACCTGACCCATTTGAAAAATGGTTATTCTTCAAAAATTAGTTATTTTGATCCAAATTTTTCAAAAGTTTATGGATTTTGATGATCTTAATCAGGTTTTGCTTTGGATTTGATGGAGATCAACTTTAATGAATGAAAATTTTGATTTTATCCATGAAATCTAGTCAAAATCGATCAATCTCCATTATCATTCAAAGTTCATGCAAAACAGAAAAATTTTAGGTGTTTTTGATGAATAATCTGTTCGAAATCTATCAAATTGCAATTATATGATCGAGATATGCTCTGATACCACTTTGTAGAGGATCGGTTTTAAAGAAAACGACTAGATGATCATACAAATGGAACAATCCAGGTGCGGAAACCCTAGATCGTATGCAATATGATAAAGATCAAATCAGAACATAATCAAATCCTTTTTGTAGAGGGATGATTTAACACGAAAACAGGATTATATGATCATACAAGTTACAAAACCAGGTGCGGAAACCCTAGCTTTGAACAAACTGATGTAAACTCAAATCAAAACACAATCAAAGTCATTTTCAAACGTTTTCATAGATTAACTTGATTATAAACTTGATTACAATGTCAATACAGTTAATCTAACTCAAACACAGACTCTCTCAAACTATCCTGGAACAACACCTCAAAACACACACACCTAATGACTCTCTTAACATTACAAAAACACAAATTCTATTTATAGGCACTGCACATTCGCCCCTTTCTCTTGGTCGAATGTGAGTTTGTTCCACATTCGCCCATTTACATGATCGAATGTGTTCTTCTGTGTAGTTCCATTCTTCATTCGTCCAGTCTTGTTCTACCTTCGTCCACTAAATACTCACCTTCGTCCACATTGATCTACATTCGCCCATTTCAGCCTTCTAACACATGTTAACTATCCAATCACTAGTCGCAAAACGCATCTACAAACTCCCCCTCGACTATTGATTGGATCGTTTTCTGTCCTCATCCATGGCTTTGTTCAATAACTTGATTCTGAGCTGTTTCTTCTGCTCTTTTGTCATCTCAGGCTCTAATCTTCTCTTCACTGGTTTTGACACGTTTGCCATCTTCACCATCTTGCCAAGTTTTCCATCCAAATTACTACCCGCATTTATATCATATGCAAAACATACACCAACCACCTGAGTGTATTTCTTTGCCTGATCAGCGTCATTCGGCTCATGATGAATCGGATTGTAAAAGAGCATGATGATGTCTTCGAAAGTACAATTTATCAACCACATCGGATCAAATACATGAACATGCTTGTATTTATCCTTCCCGTCTCTCAACACAATCACCGCTTCTGCCTTTCTCCAATCATAATACCAGAAGATAAAGTCAGCACTGAAATGTTGTGGCATGGGCATTAAAGGTATTTTCCTCATCACTTCAGGTGCCTTATATATCAAGGTAACCCGTTTCAGCTTGGTTCTGGGATCAATATCCCTGTGAACTTTCCTTCGGGGATATTGTGGTTTGAATCTATTCCATCTCGTTCTACTTTCCCAAACCAGCTTGTCTGCGCACCAACCGACATGTGTATTGTTAACTGAAGCACCCGACATTGGAAATCTGCATAAATCTCTAACCGCCCAGTACGGTAGAGTTAGCAAGTCAATGAATCTGTTAAAATACAAGATCCCTGATTCCCATTTGGCAGCTAGACACTTCAGCCTGCCTAAGTATGTCCACCCGAGAGCTCTGCCTCTGAACTTAGCATTATGAAATCTATAAAAGTTTCCTTGAGCTTCAGGCTTCGGTCGGTTCTCATCCATTAATCTTAATTTCTTCAAATAACTCTTCAATTCATCAGATTTATTTGAAGATTCTGGCATATCAGTTCCAAATACTTTCTCTACAAACTCTGCACTTCTCTGCTTAGCTTTCTTCTTTGCAGAAGTGTTTGGAATTTCAGTAAAATCAGGAAACACCACATCTTCATCAGTTTGTCTGAAGTATTGTGGGTATTCCTCATGCGTTATATCTTCTATCTCCACTTCTTCAAATTCAGGGGTATCTTTATCATCAGAGTGACTTCCAATATCCTTTTCAGGAATATGTGGAATCGACTCATCTACAATAAACTCTTCAAACGTTTTCCCTACCCTCTGTGCAAGCCCGTCTAAAATCTCTTTTGCCACAGATGCAGGTACTTCCCCTTCTTCTAAATCAGGATCGTTATATTCCAATTCGTATCTCATATCGTCAGTTTGGAATATTTCAGCAAAACGACCTGTGAACTCAATGGTCCATTCTCTTCTTTCTAACATGTCCTTGTAAACTTGTTTAGCATCATCAGTCAAGGACCTCACCTTCTCATTCCAGAATATACTTTCATCTGAATCAACGTTCTCACCTTTCTTCTTTGAACTTGATTCTCCAGTATCTTTCTTCTTCTTTGAAGGTGGTCTCTTCTCAAATGTAAACTTCGATGTATCATCTCCTCCATCATTATCATCATCACTGCTACTATCATTCTCTTTTTGACTTCCCGAACCTTCTTCATCATCATCATCATCATTATTATCATCATTCTCATCATCACTCTTCTCCGATTCTTCATCATCCTCATCATCATCTTTCTCTTTATCAGACTCAGATGGTTCAAAGTCAACCTGTTCTTCTTCTTTTTCTTTGTCTTCCTCACCCTCCTTCAGTTTGGGTGCAACATTATACAGGTTATCAATTAACTCACTTAGGCGTTTATTCTCAGCCTTCAATTCTTTATTATCTTCTTTAATAGCCTTAAATCTGTTCTTATTCCTCAAACATTTACCTTCAAGCTTTTTGTTCTTTGCTTCTAGCTTCTTAACCTTCTCGTCAATCTCATCCTGATTTGACTTTGAAGCTACTACAATCTGAAGCATCTTTTCCTCATTCTGCTTGAACTTGGCTATTTCAGCTTGCTGAGCCACAATCATCTTCATCATGTCATCCATCTTTTTATTCACCTGCTTCATAACATCATCATCCACAGTGACTTTCTTTGACTTGGATTTTGATCTGGATGGCTCAACTTCAGCTTCTTTCTCTTTCTGAGGCTTTCTAAACATGTCAAGTACATTATCCAGTGCTACATTGAACTCATCCACTGGTAATGTTGTTGCCTCTTTAGTCTTCTGTTTCTTTGTGACTGGTGAAGATTGCTTTGATGACGTTCCAGCTTCAGGTAATCTTTTTCCTCTCAAGAGTTGAGCTAACTCTTTCTCCCTTAGCTGCTTTGTACTGGTTTTCTTAGCCATAGTTTTGTGTTTAGGCTTGGGCAAATTAACAACCACAGTTTCTCCTTCGTTCAACTCATCCATATTCACACCAAAAACTTCATCTTCAGCACTAACAGACTTCTTGCTCTTCTCAGCTTCTGCAATTGATCTGTTTAATGATTCAGACTCACCAACCATAGTGGCCTTACGTTTGGTGGCCCGGAGATTTTCAGCATCCGAATCCCACTGTTCCTCCTCCTCTGTTTCTTCAGAATCCACTGATTCTTCATCCACCAAACTTGTACCTTTCTTAGCAGTTGATTTCTTTCTCACAACCTGTTGCTTTGAGCTTCCCTGATCAGTCTTTCCTTTGCCCTTCCCTTTGGCTCCAGGATTGACTACTTGCCTCTTCCTCTTAGTATTAGCATCAGCGTATACCAAGGGATCATCGTTGTCAGAATCACTATCAGGATGCCTTGCTGTATTCTTTCCTGGATCATTGTAATCCTCTCTAGCTAAGGCTCCAAACAACCTTCTGTAAGGTGGCCTTTCATTGTCTGGCACACCCTTATATCCCTTCATTCTCACTAAAGTACGAATGTTCATATGATCTAAAGCAAGTATCTGTGTTGGATCTTTCCTCAGATTTGGATATTTGTGATCAAAGATCATCATCAGGAATCTTGGGTACAACATAAAATACTTCTTCTTCAAACCCTTCAGCATCTCCTGCATGTGGTCCAAGATCATTCCGGCAACATTAAATGGTTTGTTGAGAGTCAACGCAACCATTAATGAGCTCAAACTCTTTCTCATCACGTCATATCCTCCACTAACACATCCAAACACATGGATTATGACGTGAGCAAAATACTTAAACTGCACGCTCAGTTTCCCTTTGTACATTGAACCATCAGTGATAGGTCCTTTGTATTTCATCCTAAGGAAACAAGCTTTCTGCTCAGTCCATGACAATTCTCTTGGATCTTCACTCACTTCAAACTTAATCTGGAGAGCTTCTCTGATGTCGGACTCTGTAATGAACATCTCCATGTCTTGAATCTTGCTTCGAATAATGGTCTGATTATCCAGAAAATCATACTTCGCGTTGTTGTAGAAGTCCTCAACTATATCCTTGTAGATAATAGTTGGAGTAGCCAAAGCATAAACTACTCTGCTTCTTTTCAGAAACTTGATTATATCAGTAAACTCCACGTTCTTCTCTACATCTCCCAGATAAGCACAGCAATTGTGATTCTTCTCGAACGGCCATTTGCTTTTGCTCGATGATTCACCTTCTTGAACAGGCTCTGGGACTATATCTGGAACACTAGTTTCAACTGGAATCTCAACATTCTCTTGTTCCTCAGCCATCTGTATTACAAAATCAAAAACAAACGTCAAAACACAAAATCGACAAAACCTCAAAATTTTAGAATTTTAGAAATCCACATTCGCCCAAAAATCCTGGTCGAATGTAGTTTATTTTGGTCGAATGTACAACATTCTGGTCGAATGTGAAATGATATTGCATAAAAATGTACATTCGCCCATTTAGAAGTTCATTCGTCCAAACTTTTTCACATTCGTCCGTTCGTTCACCCGAATGTGTAAACTGTTCTTCTCTAAAATTTTGAAAATTTTCAATCTTTGTTGTTAATCTGTAAAACTGATTGAGATGAGTCCTAACAATGCCGACTAACTCTCGTGTAACATCAATTGTCCCTTATTTTCATTATATGTCAGTTTTAATAGAAAAATTAGGGTTTATATTCAAAAATCAATCGATTACTCAATTAAAAACTGTAATAACCCTAATTTGTTATCCATTCTCCCCCTAAAACTGTCATAGAATGAAATGCAATCAAAATGAAGGATTATCCAACAATCTAAGTCCCTAAAACTCAAACCCTAGGTCCGTATCTAAAAACGATGATTCTGATCTGAATAATGCTCCATTACCTGTGATTGTTATAGAAAAATGATTAGGAAGTATCAGGGAATAATAACCACAAGAAAAATTCAGCAAAACAACAAGGTTTGGTACTTAGTAAAAATTTTGAAAAATTACGAATGAGGGTCGAATCTGCTTCTTGGCAATATATAGGCATCCACCTTCACATTCGCCCCAAATGAATGGCACGAATGTAAAAATTGTTCACCCGAAAGTGGATTTTTGATTAAAAGACCCACATTCGTCCATTTAAACAGCCCGAAAGTGAGAATTTTCCACATTCGACCCATTTAAGGGGCGAATGTGAAATGGAAAATTCTGAAAATTTTGCCAAATCACGAATTCGAATCCCGTTCAACATTTTTCAATCCATTTAGCTTCCAAAACACATATTTTCACATTTAGAATGATACAAAGCCCAGATGGTGTTGTCAAATCTCAGAAATTGACTATCAAGCATCCCCGGTTATCAAAAATAAAGCAGAAATGCAAAAAATTTTGGATTTTTCTGAAATTTTATCAAAACACACCTAAAATCTTTTTGGATTTTGTATCTTTTTGACAATAAAAGTAAATTACAACAAAATAAAATGCAACAAAGTAAATGAAAGCAGTAAACTTTTTGTGAAATCCGGTCCGAGGATCATATCAGTTTTCTGAGAAATCTGATCACAGCGTTGATCTATTTGTTTAATATTATCATTAGAAACAGTATGTGACACGGCAATTGCTGATATTGTGGTCCACGTAAGCTCACATGCAGACAATTACGCAATGCTTTAAAATGATACGAGTTAGGTGTATTAGACTAACACGATGTGGTGCCCACACACACGACATACTCCCGTATCAAGTAATTGCACAAAGCTTCGTTGTAACGCGTGATTATGCCAGAGTTATCCGTAAAAGTTACAAAGTATATAGCACAGAGGTGTACAGGTCAGCAATTGAATGCAGCAGAGTAACATGTGCGTATACACTAGGTTGAGGCTGATATTAATCACTGATTTGCATCAGATGATCAATACGATGTAATAATGATCTATGATCAGTTAAAACATAAAGTTCCTCAATTCGGTAACTTCCGGTTTTGGCAATTAAGCTCTTTTTAGCAAATATTCTGATAAAACTAGGTCCGTAAATCAATACGACAAAAGTTTATCAGAATATCCCGGATAACTATAACATAACGACCCGAAACCTCAGATTTTGGCAATCCTATCAAACGAAATTACGGTACTAAGACCATATGCCCATGAGGTGTTCAGCCACGAACGCGTAGTTCGTTATGTTTGTATCACTAATGCACGCAATATTTAGTCTACGAAGCCTATCAGCATATCACACATAGTCAACACACGCCTCATATACTATACAATTCTATAGCCTGTGTCAGATCCCCACTGATGTACTATCATTTCCTCTGTTTACCAGGAAATCATTTTTGATTTTCTAATTTTTAGGTCTTTTTGAATTTTATAATGTTTTTGGTTTTTCTGATAAAATGGCTCCCCCTAAAATAAAGAACATATTTTTGGGTTTTTGATTTTTCTGAAAAACAATAAAAACAAAAATTTGAAAGAAACAATCCACTCGAAAGCATCAACTTCTTTGAGGATTAAACAATCCCCTCGAAAGCATCAACTTCTTTGAGGATTACGATAGTAAAGAGAAATTCCCAATTAGCAAAGAGAAATTCCCAATTAGCAAAATATAAAAACTAAAAACTAAAAAGCGATAAACCGAGGTGCCGATTAGTCTTGTTTTTCCTTTATATTGTTTACTTTTAAAAGATATTCAAAGCGGGATCTGTCAAAAGCTTTTGTAAACAAATCTGCACGTTGGTAGTCAGTATGGATTTTGACCATATCTATCAATTCCTTAGCGTAACAATCACGGATAAAATGATATTTGATCCGGATATGTTTCGCTTTAGAATGATTTTCAGTATTTTTAGTTAATGCAATTGCGGCTTCATTGTCACAGTGAATAGGGGTTTTAAGAAACTGCAAACCGTAATCCACCATCTGCTGTTGGATCCAGAGTACTTGCGAACAACAACTCGAGGCTGCAATGTACTCGGCTTCACAGGTAGATAGAGCCACGGAAGTATGTTTCTTGCATTGCCAGGTGATTAACCTGCTCCCTAAAAACTGGCAACCGGCTGTAGTAGATTTGCTATCTTTGTCGCAGCCGCCCCAATTTGCATCACTAAAAGCGATAAAATCAAAATCATCATCATTAGGGTACCAAAGTCCTTTTGAGGGACAACCCTTCAGATATCTAAGGATACGCTTGACCGCCGTCAGATGACTTTGTTTCGGCTTCGATTGATAGCGAGCACAGAGACACGTCGCATACATAATATCTGGTCGAGACGCCGTCAAATACATCAGAGATCCGATGATTGCTCTGTATGTAAATGGGTCTGTCAGCTCCCCCTTAGCGTCCACTCCAATCCCATGATTGGGTTGAATCGGGGTATCCATCGGCTTTGAGTCCTCCATCTGGAACCCGTTCAAGATGTCGGAGACATATTTCGTCTGGTGAATGAAGATCCCGTCGGGTCTTTGGTCCACCTGTAAGCCTAGGAAAAACTGCATCTCCCCCATTGCGCTCATTTCGAACTTTTCCTGCATGACAGTTTCGAACTCCCTGCATAAAAGCTCGTTAGTTGAACCAAATATTATATCATCTACGTATATCTGCACTAGAAGCAAATCATCTCCCGGCTTCTTCGTAAAGAGGGTGCAATCGACGAGGCCGCGCTTAAATCCTTTGGAGATGAGGTATGTACTTAGCTCCTCGTACCACTGTCTCGGAGCCTGGTGCAAGCCATATAGAGCTTTGTTTAGCACGTAGACCTTATCCCGGTGGATTGGGTCCTCAAAGCCTGGTGGCTGCCCGACAAAAACCTCTTCCTTGACTTTCCCGTACAGAAATGCGCTTTTAACGTCCATTTGATAAACTTTGAATTTCTTGTATGAAGCAAACGCAAGGAACATCCGAATAGCTTCAATTCGTGCTACCGGTGCATAGATTTCGTTATAATCAATCCCTTCGATTTGATGGAAACCCTGCACGACCAATCTGGCTTTGTTACGAACAATAACCCCACGATCATCCTTTTTGCACTTAAACACCCATTTAGTGCCTATCTTCTTCCTATCCGGCGGCAAATCCGTGAGCGTCCAAACTCCCAATTTCTGGAATTGTAATAACTCCTCCTGCATAGCTTCCACCCAGGCATCATCCTTCAAAGCGTCCTTGTATGTCCTTGGCTCTACCTGCGACACATAACACGCAAACGACCAATCATTTTGACTACCAGATTGTTGAATTTTGGCATATAAAGCTAAAGCACCAAAACTCTCTGGCGAATTAACACTTTTAAGCTGCCCTCTGGTCATAACACTGCTTCCAGGATCACCGATAACTTGCTCCAGCGGGTGAATACGATGAATCCGAGATTCCGGATAATCAGGTACTTGCACTCCCGTCTGAACAGTCAAGTTCTCTACAGCATCCAGATCATGACCCGTATTTGGTGATGAAGCCACATCTGAAGTTGGAGTTGGGTTCACTGGCGGTGCCTCTGGTTCTTCAGCATGTTCAAGAATGACTTCTTCAAATTGTTCATCTTCAGATTCTGAAGATTCTAGTGAAGTTGAAGCCTCCTGAAACACTTCTTCTTGTATAGGAACATTGGTATCATTAGAAGCTGGTAGGGGGTTCACGGTGATCGGACGCACCAACGGTGAAGTCGTTGCATTTTCACACTCGTAAAGTAATCTGATAACAGCTTCTTCAACCAAGCTATCTAGATTGAATGATTCAAAGAAATCTTTGTAATCAAACATCCAATCAGGACCCGTGCCTTGAAGATTTTGAGTATATCGTTGAACTTCCACATTAGCCCAGTCTTCCACTCGACGAGTTCGCTTGTTGTATACCCGTTTGAGCGGGGTTGCATAACCAACAAAGTAACCCTCCTCGGCTTTAGGACTAAACTTCTCGCTTAGATTCAACATAGTGCATGGCGCCCCAAAAGGTTCTAGATACTCTAAATTCGGCTTTCTTCGGTGTAACAGCTCATAAGATGTTTTACCAAACTTCTTCACTGTTAGAACCCGATTTAATGTGTAATTTGCTGCATAAATCGCCTCGTTCCAGAACATTACTGGAAGATTTGAATCAGCAAGCATTGTTCTAGCCGCTTCAATTAGAGTCCTATTCTTCCGTTCAGCAACACCGTTCTGTTGTGGGGTGTACGGAGCCGAATATTCATGATGTATCCCTTTGCTTTCACAAAGTTCATCCATCTTGGCATTTTTGAACTCCGTCCCACTGTCACTCCGAATTCTCTTAATTTTCACATTGTAGAGATTCTCCAATCGAGTGAACAGAACTTTCAGGTTGTTAAAGGTGTCACTTTTATTCTGCAAACACATCACCCATGAAAATCTTGAGTAGTCATCAGTGACGACTAAACAATAAAGCTCTCCAAGATGACTTTTGCGCTTGACTGGTCCGAAAAGATCCATGTGTAAACGCTCCAGTGGCATCTCTACAGAGTTAACCTTCTTCACTTTGTGGGACTGTTTGTGTTGCTTCCCCTTTTTACAACTCACACACTTGTCATTCAGATGGAAATGTTTCACGTTTACTCCATCGACAAGTCCATTTCTCACAAGTTGATTCATTTTTCTCAGATGAATGTGCCCCATTCTTCGGTGCCACATTATCGACTCTTTCTCTGTCGCTTTTGATAGAAAACATGTTATCTGCCCCTGTGATGTCATCGCCTTGGACATATCAAGAATGTATAGATTGTTGACGCGAGGTGCCTTCAACATTATCCACTCTTTAGGAATTGTAAAGCCCGGTTTCAGAATATAGCAGGATTTGTCATCAAAATGCACAGTAAATTGTTTATCACATATTTGACTGACACTCAACAGATTATAATCAATCTGCTTCACATACGAAATCCGCTCGAAACTCACTATCCCATTGCTCACACTTCCTTCCATTGTGATATATCCACCTTTATTACCCGCGAAAGCTACATACCCTCCATTGATGTTCTTCACGTCGAATAGCAACGCAAGATCCCCTGTCATGTGGCCTGAAGCTCCACTATCAACAATCCAAAGACTGCTAATAGGGCCAGCTGAAGCTCCCTGCACACAAAAAGTAAATCATTTAGTTCTTTCGGGGGACCCAAGCCTGAGTCTTGGGTCTTTGAACATCAGGTTTCAAAGTAACATTTTCACAAGCATTTTCAACAACTTTTTGATCAATCTTTTTCTGATTGTTCAAAACAGTTTCCTTTTTCTCATTAACCCTTGAAGTTGAGGCTCCTGGAGTACCATTGGGTGACCAAGATTGTTCAGACCTTTTCAAGATGCGAATCTGAGACTTTGGGTTCTCAGTTGGTTTCTGAACATTGTTAGCAAATGTAACTCTCTTGGTAACCTTATCTGATTTAACAGACTTAGGTCCAACATTTGATTTGACAATCGGTTTTGGTGGAACCTTTTGCCTATCAACTGTTGCGTTCACCACAGGTTTCCTCCATGATTGTTCCATAGCAATCCGATTCCTTCGATCATATTGGATTGGACGATTGTTCCTCATTTGTTGAAAATTGTTTTGGTTGAAAAACTGTTGTAGTTGTTGAGGAACAACTCGCCTATGTGGTGGCACATAATGATCAATCGGTTTCCTCATGGAATTCCTCACTTCAACCTCGTGCCTTTTATGCCTTACATATGGGCACTGAGCAAGTAAATGCCCTCGTTCCCCACATTTAAAGCACGCACGGTACTCTTCAAAAACATTCGGAGCATTTGGTTGAGCAAATGATCTAACAGGGTATTGATCATTGTACTGTTGCTTCCTTAAACTCTCAGGGAGTGGCCCTTTTGAGTAAGTAGGCTCATGAAAACCATTAGCTCTGTTTTTGGGTCGAATGAACTCTGTGACATGGACCTTTGGTTCTTGAGGAACATCCAAATACAATTTCTTTAATAATGCAGGTGGAATCTCATTTGTTCTCTCATGTTTTGGGAACCAAATGGTGCTTTCTTGCCAAATCTCTTCTATTTTAGCATAATTGGCATTTTTTATTGGAAAGTCCTCGTCAGAAATGATCTTATCGGATCCTTCCATCCGATAAAACACTTTGACAGGTTTGTCACTGTGACAACCCGCAACTTCCGATCTATACTGATGTTTTTATTATTTGAAATAATTAATTTTTACGAATATTGGTAATTATTAAGTTTCGGAGGTTAATTGGTCGTTTTAACAAAGGAAAACACGATTTGTTTAATTAACGCGATTTAAACGCGTGTATCGAACGTACGCGTCAGGTTATGAAATCTATCTTATATTCACTCGGCCTTGTTATATCTTTAATTTCGAATAAGATCAACTAATCTTTGTGATAAGTTATGGATCCTAAATATAAACCGAGACTTGTTACGTTAAAGCGGGTTCGAACACGCGGTATACTGCACCTACACCTAACCCTAACTATAAAAGGCATAATATCTTCTTCCTCATTTCATTTGGTTGTGCAGCCAAAAACCCTAACCCGCCTCTTTCTCTCTCTACTCTCTCTCTACACTTTTCCTCTCCCAATCTCCCTCCCTATCGTCCCTATATCCATGACAGCCGGCCACCACCAACCTTGGGTGGTGGCGGCGCTGGCTTGTGAGCCTGAAAAGACCAACAGCAGCGATCGATGGTGGCTGCGGAGGTGTTCGGTTGTGGCTGTCGGGTCATAGCTCGAGTTTGGTATAGATCGGGTGTGTAGTGGTTTCAGTTGTTCCAGATCTCACGCATTCATGTGTTTAGCTCGTGGGTTTTGGTCCGATGATGGTGGTTATGTCCGGTTGCTGAGGGTGATAGGTGGTGGTGAAGGATTCGGGTTCGGGTTGACAGGTGGTCTTAGTTGATGGTGGTTGTTTTGTGTGGTGGTTGCTGAAAACGAAGCAGGTTGCGGCGGCGGTGGCTTCTGGCCTGACAGTAGGCATGGTCGGAGGTGGTTGTGCTCGGTCATGGCAGCAGTGGAGGCAGCTGGTGGTTTAGGTGATAAAGAAGGCGGCAGGTGTTGGTTATGCTCATCGGAGATGATGACGGTGGGTTGTGGTGGTCCGATGGTGGGTTCAGGTTGGGTCCGGCTCGAGTCAGGTGGATTGTTGGTGGTTCAGGTCTCGGTTCAGACGTGGTCCAGGTTAGGTTCGGGTCAGATGCGTGTTTGTTTTGGTCTCGAGTCAGATATGCTCGGGTTCGTTATGGGGTTTCGGTTCAGGTTTGGTTACGTATGGGTCAGGGCTCGGGTCGGCTGTGAGCTTGCTTTCGGGTCTGGTCAACATCAGTCAACGTTCCGGTCTACACGTAGTTCGAGGTGGCTTCGGGTTACGCGCGTGTGATTCGGTATACTTTAAATTGTATTTATTATTATTTATATATTTATAAATATTGTATATTTGTAAATATTATATATTTATGAATATTAGATATTTATAAATATATTGATACGGACGAAATCGTTTTGACTCGCGAACGAACCGGATAATAATAATAAACGGTAACTATATAAACGAACGATTTGGTAAACGATTAACTTGACGTGACTTATGGTTTTGAACTCGGACTAAATATAATTGGACTATATTGTCGGACTATATTATATATATATTTTGGTATATATATATTTATAGGATCAAGTATAGATAGATGTCGGAACGTATAGTCTCGTGAATCGGAAATGTGGATTAAAGGATTTGATAACTTGTGTTTGTAAGTTGATTTTGGGGAAAATTGTAGACAACGGGTGTTGTCTGGTTGGTACAAAAACAGAGGAAACTCTGCCCGAATTTTTATAAACTCAAAGCGTAACGAACTGCTATTATTTCTATAAGTAAATTCTCCTAAGTGTTATGGACAAGTGTATTATATACAAAATCAAAATGTTTTCAAAGACTAACTATTTGTGACAATAAAGATGGTTTTCAAACAATATTTGAGATAAAGTAACAATTGTTATTAATCGGTTTTAATAACTAAACATGTATTTCTTAAAGAGCATTTTTCCTAAAAGTAAGTATACGGGACACACATTTATACGGATTACGAGACGACCTAGGATTCAGGATAATTATACGTTTCGGGGTGTTAGCCCAACTTGGTTACATACGGATAGCGACAAGTGTGCAACTTGGGTGCTATGTAATACGTGATTTAAGATAAGTCATGATCGGTTCGTCGAGTTGAAACGTTTTGAGACTCGTGTTGGTTAATAAGCTAGGCTTATGTGTGATAGACTGTTAAGGTGTCCTTTATTGGTAATTAGGGCACGAGGAAGTCGGTCGAGGTTTCAGGCTTTGTTTGCTAGCTTAACATGGACATTAAGGTGAGTTCATACCCCACTCTTTACTGTTTTTGTAAATGTTTTCGGGGGGAAGACATGCTTCTGTTATGAAAAACTGAGGAACTTAAAACGAAACAAAGTTTTGGAAAATGGAACGGGTTGTGTGAGTTTACGGCCCCACTTTACTTGGTTTTCACTTTTTGGGGGAGAAAACATGTGTTAAACAACTATTTGGTAACAACTGTCATACTATGGGTTTTCAAACGGTTTACTATACGATCTTTGGAAGTCCCGGGGGGAACCATGAATGTGCTGGTTTGCACAACGGGGAAATGTGAATAGCGCTATTGGGAGTGACCAACCCCACCCGTCGGCATGGAGCGCCGGGCGGGTGCATATTGTCTCAAACAGGAACATGTTTACTATTCGGGCACAACATCTGGTTTGCGAGTTAGTAATGGTTTTCCAATCGTAGTAGTAATAAAACATACGCCTAGCTAGCGTACTTTGGTTTACATTTAACATAGTATGGACACGTTGAACTTGGTATCTCTCGGTAACATTCTTGGAACATTTGGTAACATTTTGCAAAACTTATGAACTCACCAACTTTATGTTGACTTTTTAAGTATGTCTTTCAGGTTTAAGCTTTGGTAACGGCACGGTTGGAGTAGGTGGCAGTTGGGACCGGGAATCCTAGAGGGTTAGAATTGGCGTTCAGGGAACAAGAGTCTTAGATGCAACTTTCCGCTGCGTTGGCAAAGGCACCAAACGTCACAACCGACTAGGGGAAAAGTCGGGGTGTGACAGTCACATTGTTCATTCTTAACACTCTTTTCAAGATCTTTCTTAACCACATTTTTCTCAAGATCTTTCTTCACAACATTCTTTTCAGACTTATTCACATGATGAGCATTAGCCATCGGAATCACAATCTGAGATGGTGAAACTGGTTCATTTGTAATGATGTGATTTTCTTTTGGAATTTCACATGCATTAACAGTTTGATTACAACCAGTGTCATCACTCTCAGTGTCTGAATCTACACTCTCAGCAGTAACACCCTCATCATTGATACCCAAAATCGGTCTAACATCGGAATGTGGATCACCAATACTTGAGGTATTAGATTCATTTTCCGATGCTGAATCCGATTTTACCGAACTCTCCGGTGTCACTTGGTGACAATTATGGTTTTCAAAAAGAACCGGAGATGGCACAGATCGGTAGTTAGTGGTTTGATCATCAATGATGTGGTCTACCACATAAGCAATATGCTTATAGCTTTCCAGCTTTTTGTTTACTTTCTCAGCAAAGCATTTGATGGCGGCCATTTCCAACTTGGTATTTTCAATTTCATTGATATAGTTATTAATTGCAAGTTGTTTTAATGACAAAGTGTTTTTCAAGTCGGAAATGTCCTTTTTGTAGCCATCTAATACTTTGTTAAAAGCATTCAACTCTTTGCGAGTAGATTGACTGTTCATGATAGCACTATCACGTTGAACACGGAGTTGTTTATTCTCCTCAGTCAATCTATCACATGTACCACAATATTTATCACTTGTAACATCAGTGCTACACTCAGAACTTACAAGTTTTGGCGGATCAGTCATGGCCATCAATGCGAAATGAGCTTCCTTTCCTGCAAAGAATCTTGAATAATCGATCTTGGTGAAAGCATCATCTGCAATGCACGACTTCCTTGTCATCAGAAAATCCGCTTCTGCTAGCAACTGATCTATATCATCATCTAGAGAATCAACACTTGCTTCCGTATCCGATTCACTGTCTGAATCAGAATAAACTGATTCACACTCCTCAGGAACATTAGAGATAGTATCAATCACCACTCCAGAATTAGTTTCTTCAACTTTAACCTCAGCAGGTTCAGTTTCCACATCCATCTCAGCCTCAGACTCATCACTTTCAACCTCAGTTTCTACCTTCTCATCCATCATCACTGAATCTTCAATATCAACCTGATACGCAACACAAGCCACATTGCCACCAGTAGTAATTTCTTCAACACCTATTTGCATGCTCGACCAGTCAGACCTCTCATCTTGTTGAGTCACCAATGCTTGATTCTGATTGATGTTCTGATGTGTCTCATTAGGTGTAGTGATTGGTATGACTGTTCGGTTTGCATTGTTGGGTGATTGGATTTGTGTCTAGTTTGGTGTGTTTGGTTGTCTATTTTGGTTGCTATTAAAGTTGTTTTGACGGTTTTGGTAGTTGTTGTTGTTTTGGTAAGAAACTTGGTTTTGGTTTTGTTGTTGACGATTCTGATAGCTTGCATTGAATGGGTTCCTATTGCCTTGTTTTAGTGGTTGGGTACATTCTCTTTTAAAGTGACCTTTCCCTCCACAGTTAAAACAAGTAACTTTCTCCTTGTTGAACCCGTAGGTTGTGTTAGGAGAAGTTCCCAAATCAGTTCTACCTGTCTTCTCGATAAATTCTGTTGCTCTTCTCATTATGCTCGCAAAGGCCCATTGGATATCAATGAGTTCCATCTCTTCCTTGTCAATTTGTGCGTAGTCTTCATTGGTTAAGTTGTTATTCCCAATTTGACTAGCAACTAATCCATTGTAGGATGAGACCATTGCAGAGACTAATGCAATGTGTTGCTGAGCAACTTCAACCGTCACATTACCCAAGTTAGAAGTCTCCAAAACCACCGTTTGTTGATTAGGTTGATTCATTGGTTGTTGAGATTGGCTAGCAGTGTAGAAAGCTGCTTGTTGCATTGGGGAGAATGGTGGAATGTATGAATTGTTGTATTGTTGTTGTGGTGGTGGATTTGATGGTTGTGAAAAGGATGATGTTTGTTGATGGTAGTTAATGGTAGGTGATTCCATAACATTGGAAATACATGCAACATGTGGTGCCACTAGCCCTCCTGAGCTTGATGTACTAGCTGGAACTGGAGATCCTCCAAAATATAAGTTGGGATTCTGAGGAATCTGTGCTCTTCTAGCTTTCCTCTTCTCTTCCAATTCTTTGTTTTCCAGCTTCTCTATGAACTCTTGAATAGACCAGTATTGATAAGCATCTTTCTCCCTAAGAACTTCCACATGCTGATCCCAGTTTGGTGGTAATGCATCTGCAAACTTATCCACCTGCTTTGCCATAGGAATCTGTATACCATAGCTAGACAATTCAGATAACAAATGACTATATCTAGGAGTTAGTTCTTTCAAAGTTTCATTTCCAATATAAGAAAAATTCTCAAACTCCTTTCTCAGTTCTTCCATCCTTAGACCTCTAGTCTTCTCATTGCCATCATGCCTTCTTTTAAGTGCTTCCCATAATTGCTTAGACGTTGTACAAGTCCCAAACTGATGCAACAGATCGTTTGTGATAGCCTGTGTCAATTGGGAAAACGCCTTCTTCTCCACAGCAAACTTCTTTTTCTCATCCTCAGCCATACTCTCCAATGGCACTGGTTCACCTGTGTTCTCCAAAACTGGTGGTGTGTAACCTTTAGCAATCATGTTCCATGCTTCTGCACCTTCCACTCCCATGCCTTCCAAATGTATCTTGAACTTTTTCTGCCACTGATTGTATTCTTGAATCTCCATAAGCTTCGGTGGCCGATTCCCGCTACCTGAAGACAAATCATTAATCAGTGTGGAAATAGCATTTGTAGTTTGAGTGTTTACCACCGCTGCTGCTACTCCCCAGTAGTCAGATTGTGGTGCTGGAGGTGCACTTTGAGTCATGTAGTTAACCGGCTGCGAAGACTGTGTGCTCGTCTTCTGTGCTGCTACCGTCCATGGGTCCATCACTTGCTGTTGTGGTTGTGTAGTTGCTGGTGTCGGAGTAGTCGGAAAATTCCACATGATCACGAACTTCGAAAAATTCAACACTTAGAAAATTTTCCAAAAACTAGTCTAGGTTCGCCCAGAAAAGCTTCACCTTCGTCCCTTTCTGATGTAGGTTCGCCCAAACAGTGATACCCGAATGTAAAATCTCACCAGAAAGTAAAAACACACTAACACTTTTCACGTTCGTCCAAATAAGTTCAGGTTCGCCCGTTTTAGTTCTAGGTTCGCCCGCCCGATCAATCGAATGTGAAAAATGTGACCCGAAAGTGAAAAATTCAACAGAAACTTTCCAGGTTCGCCCAAAAATTCCTAGGTTCGCCCAAAAATCTCTCAGGTTCGCCCAGAAAACTACACGTTCGACCACCCAGTTCCAGATTCGCCCATTTTCAGATTTGAAAAACGGTTACACTTTGAAAAACGGTTATTTTGATCTCTGATTTTCAAAAGTTTGTGAATTTGAATGATCTTAATCAGGTTTTGATTCGGAGATGATTTGGAACAACTTTAATTCTTGGAATTTTGAATTTTAACCACAAAATCAACTCTAAATCTTTCAAAAACACTCAAAAACCATTTTTATGCAAAAACAGATGTGAATTGATCAAAATAATGTCCAAATCAGCTCTGAGTTTATCAATTTCTTGTTGTATGATCCTCTACGCTCTGATACCACTTTGTAGAGGGATGATTTAACACAAAAACAGGATTATATGATCATACAAGTTACAAAACCAGGTGCGGAAACCCTAGCTTTGAACAAACTGATGTAAACTCAAATCAAAACACAATCAAAGTCATTTTCAAACGTTTTCATAGATTAACTTGATTATAAACTTGATTACAATGTCAATACAGTTAATCTAACTCAAACACAGACTCTCTCAAACTATCCTGGAACAACACCTCAAAACACACACACCTAATGACTCTCTTAACATTACAAAAACACAAATTCTATTTATAGGCACTGCACATTCGCCCCTTTCTCTTGGTCGAATGTGAGTTTGTTCCACATTCGCCCATTTACATGGTCGAATGTGTTCTTCTGTGTAGTTCCATTCTTCATTCGTCCAGTCTTGTTCTACCTTCGTCCACTAAATACTCACCTTCGTCCACATTGATCTGCATTCGCCCATTTCAGCCTTCTAACACATGTTAACTATCCAATCACTAGTCGCAAAACGCATCTACACTTTTTAATAAACATTTCATTCATAAACATGTTGATTAATCTCTTTTAGATAGTGTTTACAATGAAATAGATCAATTGCAAAACTTTCCAGAACCTAGAGAGATAACACACACAAGACTCTACTCAAAATGACCAACTATTTTGCACAAAATAAAACTTAAGGTATACTACTGCACATTCGACCCCACGACTAGGTCGAATGTGTCCTTCAACCTTCATATCAGCTCGAACCAAACAGATAAACCTTTAAAGCTTCCTTTGACCTTCCAAAGTCCTCCTTCGACCCCTCGACCAGTCGAATGAGTATTTTCTTCTACACAAAATCTACCAAAACGCTATATAGACAATCCAAAAGCAATAAGTCACAATCCGTGCACTTACATGTATTATATTAAAGGTGTTCTTAATTATTTCATTCCCATGCACATTCATATGCATGTATATATTTACATATGTATATTTGTAGGTTATGAAATCTTTATTTTTGATAGCATGGATAAAATTCTCTATATATGTATATTTATTTATTAACATGTGCACCAATATGTATTTAAATAATCGAACATATACATATATGTTTGGAAAATAGTTTGGAATTGTTTAGACTCGTGTCACCAATGCTCGTTGATACGGGTGATTTGTACTCATTCGACTTTCTCGGGGGACTTATGCATAGTAAATGATATAAATTAGGTGTAGAAAATCAAATGTTGACTAGAGAGTGTACGGATTTTGACCTGGTAATGTGGCGGGTGTCACAAAAGGTCCTCGTACATACTCGCCTTATCGTCAATCACCAATGTCTTACTATTGTTTGTCACCTTACTCCTTTCTCCATTCATAGTATTTTTGAAAGAAATGGGACCTTTCTTTACAAATCTCACATGTTGTTCTGCATTTCCGTTCATTATCGTCCTACTATCCAATCTTGTTCTTTCCGGAATCCGGTCTCTTATCTCCCTATCTTCAAGCACAAAGCGGGCAACATTGATAGCTAGCTTGAAATCCCCCGTCCGTATATTAGACATCAACCTAAACATCTCGCCTTTATCATTTACATCTAAGAATGAGACAAAGCCAAAACGATTACTTCCCTTGTCTCTTTTCTTCGCTATGTATATATCATAGATCACCCCGTACTGATGAAGAACACTAGCCAAGTCATTCTCGTTGCAATGATCTGATAGATTAGATACAAAAATCTTTGTGATCTACCACTGTATTGCCTCTAGAATGGGTTTCCTCCTATCACCCATGAGAAAACACCTCCGACTTAAAATGTTCGATACTTTGATACACAAACCTCCAGCCGCTGTTTGATACATTGATACAACAAATAACAACTTTCTATGGAGTTTCAAACACTTGACCTCCCACTCTTAACACCAATGGCTTTGCTATTGACCCAAACTCTAACCCTTTCCATCGTTATATCATATCTCCCTGAAGTTAGGCAAGTTTTGGAAATTTGTTGAGTGTATATGTTGCGAAGAAAAGAGAAGCATAAGAATGTCTTTGGTTTTCTGAGGTTTGTAAATGTGGAAGACATGGATGACGTTGTGAATAGGATTGTGTTACACTGTAGTTTTAGGACCGTTATCCGTACCCTAACAAACATATTAAATGTAATTAAAAGTCAATGGACTTAGTTTTCAAATGATTAAGGTCTTTTAGAGTCTAGCAAATCCATTTTAATGCATAGGTTTGCATTGGGTAATTTTTGGAGATTACCATATCGCGTTGCGATAATTAACCGAAACGAGTGTTAGTGACGACATGGTTAGAAATTGATCAATATGCTTGGATTAGCATAAAATAATGTATTATAAGTGAAATTTATAGTAAAAAGATAAAAAAAAATCTGTGTTGGTGGTTTTTGTCCCACGTTGTCCAGTAAAACACGCACGTCTCGAATATAATGAATAAAATGGACGTAAAATAATATTAAGCACTCAACATGATTATTTGTATGTTAAATAGTATATTTTGTGTGTAATACTAATTCACAAATTTTTTGGATAAAACATTCCCAGTTTAATTAAACTTTTGAAAAAGTTTAAAAGTTTTACATTCCCAATAAAACATTAAAACCCCCATAAAATCTCTACATATTCTACTTATCATCACAATTCTTACCAACACACAACCTATCTTTCTCATCTCCCTAGGCGTACCCCCAACCCCTCACCTCCTTCTCTTTTTCTGTGGATTATTTTCAAGAAATTAAGCTTATTTCAACCCCCATGGAAGTTTGTTTGAGCATTTAGAAGTCATTTGACGCGTAGGGTGTTACGATTTGGCTAGAAATTGCACCGTATAGACATAGCCAAACTTGTAAAATAGAATATTTTATGTTTAAAAAAGAGGTATTATATGTATAAATTGTATTTGGGTGAATTGTGAGATTATATGTTAAAACCATGGAAAACGGTTAATTAGCGTTAGCCGTTTCGTTTAAAAACGTATAGATGACAATATTTGGAAAAATGGATACCAATAATACTAAAATTGTGATTTTGTGATTTTGATGAAGTGTAAGTATTTTTAGTATATTAAAAATATAAGACTTGGAATTTTTTGAAATACATGTGAATTTTCATGAATTTACAATAATATTTAAGATATGTGATTTTAAAAATATTATGGTAAGTTGGTGAAAAATGGTCTTAGAAATGACTTATAAAATATACTAATTTTTATATAAAACTTGTCATAATTTTATGTTCAAAATGTGAATTTTGTGGTATTTTATAATTAAGTACTTTTATTAGATATTATACAAAAATAAAAATTTTTGTAATACTGATAGCTTCAAGTCTTGCAACTGGTGCAAAGGTTTCCTCATAGTCAATCCCTTCTTCTTGAGAATAACCTTGTACCACCAATCTTGCCTTGTTCTTGATGATCATACCAGCTTCATCTTGTTTGTTTCTGAAGACCCATCTAGTACCAATTGGTTGCTTGTTTGGAGGTAGGGGACAGATTTCCCAAACCTGTTGCTTCTTGAATTGAAGCAGCTCATCTTGCATAGCATGAACCCAATTGTTATCTTTGAGGGCTTCTTGATACTTCTTTGGTTCCAACTGAGTAATGAATGCTGAGAAAAAGCAGAAGTTGGAAAGCTGGTTTCTGGTAAGTCCCCGTGAGGCAATATCACCCATGATTTGTTCCAATGGATGATCCTTGTGTTCAATCAGTTGTTGTAGACCTGTACTTGAGGATGGCTCTGGTATTTCTTCAAATAAGCCACTGAGGTTGATAATATCTGGTTCATCTGTTTGTTGAGGTTCAAGAGTTCTTGGAGCTGAATCAGTAGTTTCAAAATGTTCATTAGCAGTTGTTGAAGTAGAAGCTTGTGAAACTTCTGAAGGTTTAAAAGTTGATTTAATGACTATGTTTGTGGTCCATGGTGTAGGATCATCTTCATCAAACCCTTGATATCCATAATAAGTAGGTTTGGATGATTCAACAGTCTTTTCAGGTCTGAAATTAAAGCTGTCAAGGTCAAAGAGTTCAGCAGGATGTGCTGGAATAAGAGTATGTTTGGATTCATTATACTTGACATTCAGTGTTTCTTCTACTATCTTGGTTCTTGAATTGAAGACTTTGTAAGCTTTCCTCATTGGAGAATAACCAAGAAAATAACCTGAATCAACTTTAGCAGCAAATTTAGAGATAGAGTCTTTGATGTTGAGGATAAAACCTTGACATCCAAAAGCCCTGAAGAAGGAGATAAGGGGCTTCATGCCATGAAGAATTTCATAGGCAGTCTTGATATGTCTCTTGTTGATAAGAACTCTATTCTGAACATAACAAGCTGTGTTGACTGCTTCAGCCCAAAAATACAAAGGTAGGTCTGAATCAGCTAACATGGTTCTTGCTGCTTCAATCAATGTCCTGTTCTTCCTTTCTACCACACCATTTTGTTCAGGAGTTCTGGGAATGCTGAATTGTCTAACAATCCCTTTAGACAAATGAAATTCATCCAGAGTTTTATTCCTGAACTTTGTCCCATTGTCACTCCTGGTGACTTTGACAGAGAGAGAATAATGCTTCTCTACTTATAGAATGAAGAACTTGATTAATTCAGCTGCCTCATCCTTGGAATATAAGAAGAAGACCCATGTAAATTGTAGAGGATCGTTTTGTCAAAAACAGATTAGTTTGATCATACAAGTCTACCAATCTAGGTGCGGAAACCCTAGATCAGTTACAATATGATAGTTATCGAATCAAACAACCAAATTCACCTTTTCAATATCCATTCTCATTAATTACTTGTCAAAAGATATTAACAATAAAGTTTACAAGTCAAACACATAGTTTCAGAATAAACACAAACCCTAGAGAGAACCTAGACTGAACACACTTACTCAAATGACAAAAGTTACATCATAAAATAAACTTCAAGCTTATATACTACTGCAGGTTCGCCCTTTGTCTTAGGTCGAATGTGGAAGTTTTCCACATTCGCCCTCTTCCACAGCTCGAACCAAGAACCTGTCTTCATTCGTCCAGTCTAAGCCACGTTCGTCCACATTATCTACATTCGACCCTGTGTAAACCCACATTCGCCCCTAGGTATTTACAAAACAACTTTGATTTCGCAATCCAAAGCACTAGTCGCACATTATGCACTAACAAACTCCCCCTTGACTATTGCTTGGATTGCCTTCGTGCTTCGTCCATCTGTTTGTTCATCAGTTTAATCCTGAGTTGTTTCTTCTGATCTTTCGTCATTTCGGGCTCAAGCTTTCGCTTCGTCAAATGTTTCAGCACTTGATTCATTTTCACTTTCTCACCGAGTTTCTTCTCCAGATTACTACCTGAATTGATGTCATATGCAAAACAAACTCCAACCACCTGTTGATACTTTCTCGCTTGATCTGCATCCTTTGGTTCACAATAGATTGGGTTGTAGTAGAGCATGATGATATCTTCAAAAGCACAGTTAATGATCCACATCGGATCAAAAACGTGTATCTTCTTGTAAGCATCCTTTCCATCTTTCAACACAATCACTGCTTCTGCTGTTCTCCAATCATAATACCACGTAACGAATTCAGAGCTAAAATGCTGCTGAATCGGCATTAAAGGTATCCTTTTCATTACAACTGGAGTTTTGTACTTTAACATGACTTTCTTCAACCCTGTGTTAGGATCAATCTCCTTATGCACTTTTCTCTTGGGATACTATGGTTTAAACATACTCCACCTCGTTCTGCTCTCCCAAGATAGTTTATCAGCAAACCAACCAACTGCATCATTATTCGCTGAAGCACCAGACATTGTGAATCTGCATACGTCTCTCACCGCCCAGTACGGTAGAGTTTGAATATCATGGAATCTGTAGAAATACAGAATTCCTTTTTCCCACTTCACAACTATGCATCTCAAATATCTCAAATATTTCCAACCTAGGGCTCTGCCTTTGAACAATTGGTTGTGAAACTTATAGAATCCACCCTGTGCTTCAGGTTTTGGTCGTTTATCGTCCATTTCCTTCAAATTCTTCAACAGAGTCTTCAAACTATCACTCTGTTCAGTTGTTAGTTTCTGATTACCCTCTCCAAACACATTCTTCATGAAAGTATCACTCTTCTTCTTTGCTCTGTATTCTGCTTCTTTCATGTTTACTTAAGTAAAGTCAGGGAAAACTTCATTACTTTTATCTCTAAAGTATTCAGGATATTCCTCGTGTGTTATATCCTCTATTTCAATCTCTTCCTTTTCAAACGATTGTTCATCAGAATGATTTCCTGTATCCTTTACAGGAATATCAGGTATCACCTGTTCTGTCATAATCTCTTCTAGTGTCTTACCCACTTGCTGCGCTATACCTTCAAGTATCTCTTTCGAAACAGCAGCAGACACTTCTCCCTCTTCAAGATCTGGATCATTATATTCCAACTCAAATCTCATATCATCTACTTCAAAAATTTCAGGAAACTTTCCTGTCAACTCGATCGTCCAGACTTTCTTGTTTAACATCTCTTTATACAATTTCTTATCATCATCCGATAAAGATTTAATCTTTTCTGTCCAGAAGATATCATCGTCACCATCTACGTTCCCACCAGACTTTTTCTTGGAACTAGATTGACCTTCACTTCCTTTCTTACTCTCTATTTCTTCAAAATTGAATTTGCTTGCGTCATCATCATCATCATCACTACTACTATCCTCCTCATCATTCTTCTTTTCACCAGATTTCCCATCAGCATCATCATCATCAGATCCATCATCTGATTCATCATCATTTCCTTCATCTGATAAGTCCTCAAAATCTACTTGTTCTTCCTCTTTCTCCTCTTCCTCTTCACCATCTTTAAGTTGAGGAGCTTCATTATAAAGTTTGTCTAACAACTTGTTCATCCTCCATTATCTTTAATCAACTTTTTGTTCTCATCCCTCATTCCTGTAATCAATCTCCTGTTTCTTTTGCTACGATTATCAATTTCATCTTTTTCCTCTTCTAATTTCTTTAACTTCTTCTCTAAATCATCTTGATTCTCTTTTGTTGCCACAACAATCTGCAACATCATTTCTTCATTCTTTTTAAACTTCTTAATCTCAGCTTGTTGTGCAGTTATGATCTTCATCATCTCTTCCATTCTCTTATTCACCAATTCCATCACATCATCAGAAACAGAAACTTTAGGAATAGACGATGAAGCTTCAGGAGCTTTCTATTTCTTCTGGAACAAGTTCATAACATTTTGTAAAGTAGTATCCAAATCAGGAACTACTTCAGCTTCAGTAGTAGTCTTCTTTGCTTTCTTTGCTACTGGAGAAGTAACTTTCGATGAAGTGCCAACATCTGGGACTTTCTTTCCCTTTAACAACATCTCAACTTCCTTCTCTCGCCTTTTCTTAGGATTCTCTTTCACATCCCTTTTAGACATTATCTTGTATTTGGGTTTCTTCTGCTTAACAACAACAGGAAAACCACTAAAATCATTAGCACCAAGACCAAGATCCCCTTCTCCTCCTTCTAAATTAATAGGACCTTGTTCTTCAATCGTCCTGTTTAGACTTTCAGTCTCATCAGCAGAATCCCATCTCTCATCTTCTTATGTTTCTTCAGAATCAACAGAAGATTCTTCATCAACTAGCTTAGTACCTTTCTTTGCAATACTTTTCTTTCTTTTAGTCTGTTTCTTAGCCTTTTCAACCTCATCAGCCTTTGCTTTGCCCTTCCCTTTGGCTCCAGCATTCTTTACTTGTCTTTTTCTTTTCATTGTTGCATCAGCATGAACTAATGGATCATCAGTATCAGACTCACTGTTAACATGTCTCGCCTTGTTCTCACCCAGATCCTTGTATCCTGGATTAATCAAGTGACCAAACAAATTCTTGTGAGGTGGTTTCTCATTATCAGGAACTCCCTTGTAACCCTTCATCCTTATCAAAGTCTTCAAGTTCATATGATCCTGAACTAGAATCTTTGTGGGATCTTTCTTCAAAGTTGGATACTTGTGGTCAAAGATCATCTGCAGAAACCTGGGATACAACAGAAAATTCTTCGTCTTCAATCCCTTCAGTGGTTCAAGCATGTGATCAAGTATCATCCCCGACACGTTGAATGGTTTATTCAACACTAATGCAACCATTAGAGAGCTCAAACTCTTCCTCATCACATCATAACCTCCACTCATAGTACCAAACACATGAATAATGACATGAGCTAAATACTTGAATTGCGGACACAATTTCCCTTTATTCAATGCACCATCTGTAATTGGTCCATTATATTTCATCCGAAGGAAAGATAACCTCTGCTCAATCCATGAAAGGCTTCTAGGATCAGTCGGTTCCTCATCTCTTAGCTTTAAAGCTTGTCTAATGTCATCTTCAGTAATAATTGCAATCTCCCCTGGAATGCTACTGACTATTGCAGTCTTAGAATCCCAGAAATCATAACGTGTGTTCCTCCAGAAATCTTCAATGTGATCCTTATAAATGATAGCATGTGTTGCAACAGCATCTATAACTCGGCTTCTTCTGAGAAAATCAACAATGCCTGAAAACTCTGTAAGTTTCTGCACTTCTCCTACAAACGCACAACAATTGTGGGCACTCTCAAATGGCAATTCTTCCAGAACTTCTTGAACTTGAACCTCAACATTCTGTTGTTCAACTTGTGGTTCAGCCATTTGTATTACTGCAAAAACGACACAATGAAAATTCGTTAAAAACGGACAAAATCGACAAAATATGAAATTTTGGTTTTCAAACTTCTACATTCGCCCCAACGTGGGTACGAATGAGAGATTTTGGAAGTTCGAATGTGAAAACAATGGTTCGAATGTGAAAATTCATGAAAAAAATCCACTTTCGTCCAAAATTCCCACTTTCGTCCTATGATCCTTTTACATTCGACCGAAATTGGCCAGGTTCGACCCTTATTTTGGTCGAATGTATCAGAACATTAACCAAAAACTCAAATTTGCAATTCAAGTTGTTTTAACATCTGATTTTCATTTGTTTATCTCCTAAACCTACCGACTAAGCATACCTAACAATCAATTGTTTCAATTGTTTAGTTTTAGATGATATTAATTACAAACTAGGTTTTAACCGGTTTTTAATCATTAAAATCTATCAATTGATCTGTTAAAACACTTGTTAAGCATCATCCAAAAGAGCTTCCTTGTACGTCCGCGGCTCAACCTGCGAAACGTAACAAGCAAAGGACCAATCATTCTGAAAACCAGATTTTTGAATTTATGCATATAAAGCTAAAGCGCCAAGATTTTCCGGTGAGTTTGCACTATGAAGTTGTCCTCTAGTCATGACACTGCTTCCAGGGTCACCAATAACTTGCTCGAGCGGGTGAATACGATGAATCCGAGATTGCGGATGATCAGGTACCGTTACTCCCGTCTGAGTAGTCAAATTCTCCACTGAATCCAGATCATTACCCGTGTTAGACGATGAAGCAACATCTGGATTTGGGTTCACTGGTGGTGCCTCTGTTGCATGATCTAGAATAGCTTCACTAAAGTCTTCATCATCTTCCGATTCTGAAGTATCAAGTGTTGTTGAAGCTTCTTGGAACACTTCTTCTTCTGCTGCAGGAACATTGGTATCATTAGAAGCTGCTGGAGGAGTTACGGTGATCGGACGCACCAATGTTGAAGTCGCCGCATTCTCACACTCGTAAAGTAATCGTATAACAGCCTCTTTAACCAAGCTATCTAGATTGAATGATTCAAAGAAGTCTTTGTAATCAAACATCCAGTCAGGACCATTTCCTTGTACGTTCTGAGTATATCGTTGAACCTCAACATTTGCCCAATCCTTCACCTATCGAGTTCTTTTGTTGAATACCCGTTTGAGCGGGGTTGCATATCCAACAAAGTATCCCTCTTCAGCTTTTGGACTAAACTTTTCACCTGGATTCAACATCGTACACGGAGCCCCAAATGGTTCTAGATACTCCAAGTTCGGCTTTCGTCTGTTCAACAGTTCATAAGAAGTTTTGCCAAACTTCTTCACTGTTAACACATGATTCAGTATATAACAAGATGCGTAGATAGCTTCATTCCAGAACATTACTGGAAGGTTGGAATCCGCGAGCATTGTTCTTGTCGTTTCTATTAGAGTCCTGTTTTTCCTCTCAGCGACGCCGTTCTGTTGAGGGGTATACGGAGCAGAATATTCATGATGAATTCCTTTATCTTCACAAAGAGCATCCATCTGTGCATTTTTGAACTCCGTCCCATTGTCACTCCGAATTCTTTTAATCTTTAACTCGTAGACATTCTCCAATCGAGTGAACAGAACTTTCAAATTGGTAAACGTGTCACTTTTATGTTGTAAGCACATCACCCACGAGAATCTTGAAAAATCATCGGTAACCACAAGACAGTAAAGCTCTCCGACATGACTCTTACGTTTGATAGGTCTGAATAGGTCCATGTGCAGACGCTCAAGTGGCATTTCAACAGAGTTCACTTTCTTTGGTTTGTGGGACTGTTTGTGTTGCTTACCCTTCTTGCAACTCACACACTTGTCATTTAGATGAAAATGTTTGACATTAACGCCTTCGACAAGCCCATTTTTCACCAAATGATTCATTTTTCTGAGGTGAATGTGTCCCATCCTTCTGTGCCACATTATAGATTCTTTCTCTGTAGCCTTTGATAAGAAACACGTGACTTGGCCCTGTGTTGTCATCGCTTTAGACATATCAAGAATGTGAAGATTATTAACTCTCGGTGCCTTCAGCATGATCCACTCCTTTGGAATAACAAAGCCTGGTTTGAGGATATAGCAAGATTTGTCGTCGAAGTGCACAGAAAACTGTTTGTCGCAGATTTGGCTCACACTTAACAGACTGTAATCAATTTGCTTCACATAGGAAATCCTCTCAAAACTCACTATCCCATTACTCACACTTCCCTCCATAGTGATGTAACCTCCTTTATTTCCAGCAAACGCTACATAACCTCCATTGATATTCTTTACATCAAACAACAACGCTAAATCACCCGTCATGTGGCCTGAAGCTCCACTGTCAACAATCCAGAGACTGCTAACAGGGCCAGCTGAAGCTCCCTGCACACATCAAGAAAAATCATTAGTTCTTTCGGGGGACCCAAGCCTGCTTGGTCTTGGGTCTTTGAACATTGGTTGTCAAAGATTCATTCATAGAGATATTAGGCTTTGAATCGACCTTTTTCTGATCGTTTAAACCTTTCTCACTTTGAGGTTTTTCATTTGTCTTTGAAGTTGAAGCACCTGGAGATCCCTTAGGTGACCAAGATTGTTCCGAACGTTTTAGAATCCTAATCTGAGATTTTGGAGTCTCAGTCGGTTTCTTAGTATCGTTCTTAAATGAAACTTTCTTAATTACCTTCTCTGATTTAACAGAGACAAGTCCAACTGTCGACTTAACAACAGGTTTTGGAGGAACCCTTTGTTTATCAACCGTTGTGTTCACCATAGGTTTCTTCAAAGGTTTTTCCATAGCAATTCGGTTTCGACGATCATAGTTGAATTGACGATTATCCCTTCTTTGATAAAAATTGCTTTGATTATAAAACAGTGCTGGTTGAGGGACTAATCGTCTTTGAGGATAACTATGATTATCGACCGTATTTCTATAGTTTTGCCTCATCTCCACTTCGTGCCTTTTGTGTCTCACGTACGGGCAGTGAGCAAGTAAATGCTCTCTCTCCCCGCACTTAAAACACGCACGATATTCCTCAAAAACATTCTGAGCATGTGGCTTAGCAAATGAATTGATCGGATATTGATCATCCACACATCAGCGTCTTAAACTCTCAGGAGCTGGGTCCTTTGAGTAAGCCGGCTCTAGAAAACCATTTGCCTTCTCTTTAGGCTTGATGAATTCAGTGACATGAACCTTAGGTTCTCTTGGAGTATCCAGATAGAGTTTCTTTAAAATTTCCGGTGGTACATCATTGGTCCTTTCGTGTTTAGGAAACCAGATAGTACTTTCTTGCCAGATCTTTTCAATTTTAGAATAATTTGCAAATTTTATTGGATACTCCTCGTCAGAGATAATTTTATCAGAACCCTCCATCCGATAAAATACTTTGATGGGTTTGTCAACTGATTCATTCTTAATTTCTTTCTTTACTGATTGATTGACACGATGTGCATTTGCCATCGGATGTGAAATCTAAGAAGGTGATACTGGTTCATTGGTGATAATGTGATTTTCCTTAGGAATATCACTCACTTTCTCAGATTCCTCATTTTTAGTTTCAGAATCATCAGTTACAGCAGTTACGCCTTCATCATTCAACCCCAAAATTGGTCGTACATCGGAATTTGGATCTCCAACACTAGAAGTGTTAGATTCATCTTCCGATGCAGAATCAGATTTGACTGAACTCTCCAGTGTTATTGAGTGACAATTGTGACTCTCAAATAACACTGGGGATGGAACAGCCTTGTAATTTCCATTACCGGGTTGTGACGGCTCTTCAATGATATGGTCAACCACATATGCAATGTGTTTATAACTTTCAAGCTTTTTGTTGACCTTTTCTGCAAAGCATTTGCTGGTGGCCATTTCTAACTTTGTTTCTTCAAGTTTGTTTATATAACTGTTTATTGCTAATTGTTTTAAAGAAAGAGTTTTCTTTAAGTCAGAAATGTCCTTTTTATAACCATCAAGTACTTTGTTAAACTCTTTGGCTTCCTTGCGATACGATTGAAAATTGATTATCGCACTCTCAAGTTGAACCTTGAGTTGTTTGTTCTCATCTGTCAACCTATCACAAATACCACAATATTTGTCACTTTTCATATCAGTTGTGGATTCAGAACTTACCTGCTTCGGAGGATCAGTCATAGCCATGAGAGAAAAATGAGCTTCCTTTCCAGCAAAGAACTTTGAATAGTCAATTCTGGTGAAGGCATCATCAACAATGCATGACTCCGAGTCATAAGAAAATTAGCTTCGGCCAAGAGTTGATCGATCTCATCATCTAATGAATTAACACTTGCTTCCGAATCTGTTTCACTCTTCGAGTCTGAATATATTGAATCATTCTCTTCAGGAATATCGGTGTCTGAATCGATAACAATTCCTGAAGTCTTCTCATCATGTTGTTCTTCAATTGGATCAGCCACAGACACATCCACTTTTTCATCCAACTCCTCAATCTCTTCTTCAGAAACACTCTCAGTCTCCAAAACCTCTCCAACTATTATTGACTCCTCTAAGTCAATCTTCTGCGCAACACAAGCTACATTCCCAGCTGTTACCTCTTCAACACCTAGTTGCATCCCCGTCCAGTCATATCCTTCATCTTTTTGAATCACCAACGCCTGATTTTGATTTTCTGTCTGTTGTTGGTCATTTGGTGTTGTGATAGGAATGATGGTTCTGGTTGGGTTATGTGGTGTTTGAGTTTGAGTCTGGTTAGATGTAGTTGTTTGTCTAGCAGAGTTGTTCTGTGAGGTGTTTTGTAGGTTTTGGTAATTGTTTTGATTTTGATAGTTGTTGTTGTTTTGGCTTTAATAGGTAACTTGGTTTTGAGATTGACGGTTTTGGTAATTTGTGTTAAATGGATTTCGGTTACCTTGTTGAGCTGGCTGTGTGCATTCTCTCTTGAAATGACCTTTACCACCACAATTGAAACAAGTAACTTTGGCTTTGTTGAAGCCATATGTGGTGTTTGGTGATGTGGTCAGATCAGTTCTTCCCGTCTTCTCAACAAACTCAGTTGCTCGTCTCATAACACTAGCAAAAGCCCATTGTATATCAATAAGCTCCATCTCTTCTTTATCAATCTGAGCATAGTCTTCCTGGGTTAGATTGTTGTTCCCAATCTGACTAGCTACCAAACCATTATAAGAAGCAACCATTGCTGAGACCAAAGCAACGTGTTGTTGAGCAACCTCAACTGTCACATTGTTCATGTTGGATATCTCCAACACTATTGGACTTTGACCTGAATGATTTTGATTCATCTGAGGAATGTAAGATTGTTGTTGAGCTTGATTCATGTTTGCTGTGTAGAATGCTGCTTGTTGCATTGGTGAAATAGGTGAAACGAAAGAATTTGTGTATAATGATGGTGGTGGTGTATATGATGGTGGTGTGTAGGATGAAGTTTGAGCAAGGTAATTAATTGGGTTTTTGGGTGGTTCCATAACACTTGAAACACAAGCAATACGAGGAGCGACTGTACCACCAACACTCGAGCTTGCCATAGTAGAAGATGTACCCGCATGATACAATTCTGGGTTCTGAGGAATTTGTGATCTCTTTGCTTTCCTCTTCTCTTCTAGCTCTTTGTTCTCTAATTTCTGAATCAACTCATTGATGGTCCAGTACTTATAAGCATCCTTCTCCTTTAAAACCTCAATATGTTGATCCCAATACGGTGGTAACGAATCAACAAATTTGTCCACCAAATCTGACATTGGAATCTGAATCTCATAGTTGGACAACTCAGTTAACAAATGACAATATCTCGGAGTCAGCTCCTTCAGAGTCTCGTTTCCAACATAACTGAAGTTCTCAAATTCCTTCTTCAACTCTTCTATCCTTAACCTTCTGGTTTTCACATTCCCATCGTGACAATTCTTCAACATAGCCCACAGTTGTTTGGAAGTAGTGCAAGATCCAAACTAATGTAGAAGATCACTAGTGATAGCTTGGGTTAGTTGAGAATACGCCTTTTTCTCCGCTGCAAACTTCTTCTTTTCATCCTCAGCTAAACTCTCAAGCGGAATCGGTTCACCAGTATTCTCTAACACTGGTGCAACGTATCACTCAGCAATCATCTGCCACGCCTCAGTACCTTCAAGTCCCATTCCTTCCAAATGAATTTTGAAATTTTTCTGCCATTGATTGTACTCTTGCATCTCCATCAGCTTCGGTGGTCTATTCCCACTACCTGAGGACAAATCATTTATTAGAGTAGATATAGCATTTGTAGTTTGAGTGTGTACCGCAGTTGCTGCTACACCCCAATAATCAGTCATTGGTTGTTGTGGTGGTTGAGCAACATTCTGTGGAACCGAACTACTCATAGCTAGATAATTGATCGGCTGTGATGGTTGAGTGTTCGACTTCTGAGCAGCTACAGTCCAAGGGTCCATGGTAACGTGCTGTTGTTGTGTTGTACCAGGCCTAGGTGTTGTCGGAAATCCCCACATATCGTCTTTGAAGTTGGAAATACGAAAACACTTAGAAAAATGTTCAACGGATTCTACGTTCGTCCTTGTCTCAGATAGCGTGGGTGCGAATGTGAAAAACTTTCAGGTTTGACCCAACAAATTGACACGAATGTAGAAAAAATAATGAACAAACTCACATTCGACCAAACTCAATCCACCTTCGACCTCACGTTAGATCGAATGTACCAAACTCACTCGAATGTGAAAACACAACACAAACAACTTCCAGGTTCGACCAAAAACTATCACCTTCAACCTGAAAATAGCTAGGTTCGACCACTAAAAACACACGTTCGACCCTTTCTCTCTAGGTTCGACCTGACCCATTTGAAAAACGGTTATTCTTTGAAAATCAGTTATTTGGATCTCAATTTTTCAAAAGTTGATGAATTTTGATGATGTTTATCAGGTTTTGCTTCGGAATTGATTTGGAATAACTTTAATGAATTGAATACTTGATTTTATCCATGAAATCTTATCCAAATCATTCAATTTTCATCAAAAACCATTGTTCTTTGAAAACAGAAAAATTTTGATCAATTTTGGGTCCAAATCAGTTCAAAAACTATCAAATTGTAGTTGTATGATATGTATAGGCTCTGATACCACTTTGTAGAGGATCGTTTTGTCAAAAACATATTAGTTTGATCATACAAGTCTACCAATCTAGGTGCGGAAACCCTAGATCAGTTACAATATGATAGTTATCGAATCAAACAACCAAATTCACCTTTTCCATATCCATTCTCATTAATTACTTGTCAAAAGATGTTAACAATAACGTTTACAAGTCAAACACACAGTTTCAGAATAAACACAAACCTTAGAGAGAACCTAGACTGAACACACTTACTCAAATGACAAACGTTACATCATAAAATAAACCTCAAGCTTATATACTACTACAGGTTCGCCCTTTGTCTTAGGTCGAATGTGGAAGTTTTCCACATTCGCCCTCCTCCACAACTCGAACCAAGAACCTGTCTTCATTCGTCCAGTCTAAGCCACGTTCATCCCACATTATCTACATTCGACCTTGTGTAAACCCACATTCGCCCCTACGTATTTACAAAACAACTTTGATTTCGCAATCCAAAGCACTAGTCGCACATTATGCACTAACATAAATCTTGAGTAGTCATCAATGATGACCAAGCAGTACTTCTTCTTACCAAGGCTCATGATTTTGACTGGTCCAAGTAAGTCCATGTGGAGTAGTTGAAGACATGCAGTTGTTCTTTGCACTGGTATTCCTTCAAAGGTAGACCTCTGACCAAGCCCATTTTTGTGACTTTATTTATGGTTTTAAAGTTCACATGGCCTAGTCTCCTGTGCCAGAGATCAGTTTCTGAAGTTGATGCCTTTGAGAAGAAACAGGCAGTGTTGTTCAGTACTTTGTCTTTCTCAATGTCCACTGCATAGACATTGCCACACCTTTTAGCAATCAGCAAAGTATGATCTTCAATGATCTTCTCTATCAACTTCTGGCCTTCTGGTGATATGATCTTGCATGCTGTCTTGGTGAAAAAGGAAGAATATCCTTTGTCACACATTTATGAGACACTAAGCAAGTTGTACTCAAGGTTTTCAACCAGATTGACCTTGTCAAACTGCATTTTGCCCGAGGATACATTGCCATATCCTAGGACATATCCCTTGGCATTGTTCCCAAAGGACACAGATCATTCTCTTTGACTGATAAAATTGTTTATCAGGTATCTGCATCCAGTCATGTGCATTGAGCCTCCACTATCAACATACCAAATGCTATTCAAACCTCTGTAGACCCTCTGCACAAAATAACAAATTAGTCAGTTTTGGGAACCCAAGCCAATTTGGCTTTGGGTTTGCTCTTGAGAACAGGTACAGTTTGTTGAGGACCAATTTTTGAAATCCATGTCTTTTTGGCAATGGATTTTTCATTAGGGACAATGGTGGCATCTTTTTGATGACCACCAACAACTTTGGTCATCAGAAGTTTAACCAAGTTTATCAAATCTTTAACCTCAGTAGTTTGTGAAACTACTGATGGGTTAGGTGTAACTTCTGAAGATGAACTTTGAGAAAAAGGCTTTTGTTGAGATTTAGTCTTTTTTCTGAGAAAAGGTTTTGCTTGGTTGTTGTTTGTTGGGAAAGAAAGTATTTTCATAATCTTGTCTTATTTGTTTTCCGACAACCAGTTGTTGATTTTTCTTATTAAACTGATTTCCTTTTCTATATCTACAAAGTTCAGTCATGTCCTTAAACAGGCCACATATTTCACATGCTTTTGCCTTCTCTTTCCTTTTGGATTCAGCAAGAGATTTGGAAGGCAAATTACTGACAATATCAGTATTTTTCAATAGGTCATCAGTAGTTTTCAGGGCCTCAACTCCTGATGTAAATGAAACTAATGATGGCTTATTGTCAGTTGTTTTAACCTCTGCAGAACTTTCATTTTTGAGAAAGTTCTGATGGAAAGATGTGCATTCTTCCTTCTCAGAAGTTTGAACCAATTTATTCCCATCATTATCAGTTTTGTGGGTAAAATCAGTTGGTGATTCAGTATGGGTATACCCTATGCCAAACTTAACATTTGCAGCAGTTTGCTTGTTAAGCAGCATTTGGTATCCCTTACAAGACTTAACCTATTTTTCACAGTCAACCTTGGTGTCAGCAAGCTCTTTTCTGACATTGCCTAGGTTGTCTATCATGCTTTAATTTGTGCCTGGGTTTCAATGGAATTGTTTGTTAATTTAGAAATTTCCTTATTTTTTTAAACAAGTTTTATTTCTAAATCACACTTCATCTGTGTGTATTTTCTTTCCATGTCATTTGATTTGCCTTGTAAATGCACATTAGTTTCTCTGATTAAAGCAAAAGATTCTTTGCAAGAATTTGAACAATGCTTTAACAGAGATTGTTGTGATACCTGAGATAGAGCAGAATTGGAGGAGTATCCCTCAAAGGCCATTAAGGCCAAAAAAATCTGCCATTATCAGGTTCTCCCCAGTTGATATCATAGACCTTGTTGTCTGCATCTGGACTGCATTCAGATGTATCAAAAGGAAGACTCCTCCAGTCAACATACCCTGAAGTAAATAGACTTTGTTGAGGGGGTTGTTGAGTTTGTGGAGGATGTTGAGTAGCTGGAAAAGGAGGCATTTGTTGCTGGCCCTGGTGTTGAGCATGCATTTGGACATATTGTATTTGTGGCACATATTGGGTTTGCGGAGCTTGTGCCTGTACAAAATGAGCACTCCCTTGAGTTCCATTATTCCTATTATAGGAGGGGTTAAATTGATTTCCAGACATGGGTTGGTTAAAGCTAGAGCTTCTACACTCTCTAGCAAATTGTCCCAACTTTTGACATTTATGACATCTCAATTTAGATTTGTCAAAACCAACTTTTGTAGAGTTGTTTAGTCCTGGAAATTTCCTTCCTGGCCTTTTATAAAATTTGTTAGTTTTTATGCTTAACAAGGCCAGTTGGTGTAAAATATTCATTTCCTCTAAGTCATCACTGCTAAAATATTTTAAGTCATCCATGATAAAACACATGTTATCAGCAGTTTGACTTAGGTCTTCATTGTCATAAGCTGGGAATGATCCATCTGATGAGATCCCAGCTGTTATGTCAATGTGTTCAAAAGATCCAAAATTATTAGAACAAGATGGTGAGTCCTGTCCCAATAAGGCTGTGCTACCTGGAGTATAATCATCAGCAGTTTTACCAGATTCTTGTAACTTTTTCTTTTGGTTTATCTCTCTTTCAAAAGTTAACAATTTACCATGTAACCTTGTTATCTGAGCTTGTTCTGAGGACTATAGAATAAGTTTCCCATTTTGAAGGTAAAGACCTTAAAAATCTATGTAACATAGATGCATTTGTATAGGTCTGACCATTTAGTTTTAACTCAGAGATGAGTGATGAAAATCTTTCAAACTGTTGAGTTAATGTTTCACCATCTACATGAGTAAAAGTTAATGTTTCATCTCTTCAGTTCCTCCAAACTGTTCTTTAAGGCTATCCAACAGCTCTTTGGCACTTTCACAATGTAAAAGTCCAGCATAAATTTCATTTGGGAGAGCCATAGCCAACATAGAGAAAGCTTTTGCATCTAGCTCTAATTTTTGGAAATCTTCTTTAGTGTAGTCTTTAGGGTCTTTTGGTCTTTCAACTTTAGATTCTGGATCAGCTATTACTGGTTTGTGAGGTCCAAACATAACAGACCTCCAACACCCAGTATTGGTCTGAGATATGGTGTGTGCCAACCTTCTTTGCGAGATGTTATATTCATTTCTGACCAGCATAGGAGGTTTATTGGCAGATCCAGTATTATAAGGGTCCATTTTTAAGAAGTTTGGATTGTCAATACTTCTTTAAAGTGATGGATGTAAAATAAAGTGAACTTTAATCTTTTATTGGATATCAATAAGAGTCTGTGTCTGATTCTCAATTTGTTAGATTGATATTTGATCAGATAAACCAGATGCTCTGATACCAATTGTTGGATCAGTGGTCTCTTTTAACAGTTTAAGTTCAAGAACACTTGTGTGTTTGCAGGTTTATCAAAGTAATTTGCACAGCGGAATAATAAATGTTCTAAGTTAAAGTATCACTTTTACAGGAGTTATTACTCCCCCTTTACTATTGCAGTTAATGAGAATCAAAGCAATTCAAAGTATAAAGCAGTAAATGCAAGTATTGAATGATTCTCAGATGTGGAAATGGATTATAAGTTATAAAAGCTTTGAAGGAATTCAATTAAAATCAAGTGTCTAAAATAGTGGGATTAACCCAACTATTTATAGACGAATACAGACTGTTGTGTTAAGCAAACACAAGATTATAATAAGCTAAGATAATGCATACAACAGGCTGTAGCATGGGAACTTGTTCAAAGACTTTAACAAAACAATATAATACTAACTACTAAAGATACAAGGTCGGTTAGAAGCTTTTGTTTGAAAGTACTGATGAGTGACAAACTACTGATGAGTAGTTTGTCTTCAGTAGTTCTTCAGTGAAATGTCTGGTTAGACTTCAGAACTTCTGATGCTTTAACTCTTCAGCACTTTGACTTGTTCTTCTTCAGCACTTCTATCTTTACTCTTCAGCAGTTCCATACTTAGAATAATTAGCAGAAATATGATTTGGCCTAAGGTAACAAAAGTGGTTTCTTCAATCCTTTTTGTCCCTACAGGTATGGTGGGAGGGCGTTAGGTTTTTTGGGGGGATTGGGTGGTGAGTTTAGGTTTTTGGGTAGTTGGGGGTTTAATTATAATTATGCACATGTGCATATGTCCATTTCCTTATCATACAAATTTACATGCACCAAAATAATAATCACAAAAATAATCAACCTATCAACCACCATATAAGACCACCCACAACATACATATGTGCATGCATCATCCTTCAAACAACAAACTTTTTTGTACCCATCTATTTTTAATATACAAATACATGTAGTTTCTACCAAACCATCAAACATAATATAACAAATGATAACAAAAAAATATCCATATTACAAACCAACCATGTTACCATTGACCACCTACCTACAAACTTCTAATTATCTCACAAACTCACGTCCACCACAAGTGTCCCCTTCTATTGCTTAATTGTCCCATTTTCAACTTCTTCCCTTTTTAGTTATCTTCTTCCAACACTCTTCACACCTCATTGATGCCTCATCCAATATATCCCTTGTTTTTTCATCTGTCAACCTGAACATCGTATAGTTCTCAAAGTTATCGCATTGTTCATTTGATTAAACAACTAACAATTAACATTTATTAGTTAACATGAAAAATATACGTATATGCACATGTGCATATATACCTAAATTGCTTAAATAAATAATAGTGACCTTTTTTAACTTCCTGATCAACGATTATGTCATCATCCTCAATCGAATCCAGCAGCTTTTTTTGACCGTATCTCCCTCGATTATAACACAAAAGTTACAGTCTTTTATGTTTATCCCATCTTTGTCTACAAATAATACACAACACCTATGAAAACCACATTTTCAATCTTAATGCACATGTGCATTAACATTACTTTTTCCATTACTACATAACATATGCACATGTGCATTAACATTAATTTGAACAAATACCTCCATAGAAAACAAAAATTACAGCCAAACTGCCATGCAAATGAGTGGTCCAATGCATAAGAGCCGCGTGGCATGGCGCATGTTAGCCTCAAGGGGCTATTCAATTGAATGGAGCTATTAATATATATATATATATAGAATGTTATTAATTCATATATAAACTGTTTGTTTTATAATTCATATATGTCCTCACTAGTCCATTTTTTATATTTATAGGTGTGTGTCATGTTACTTTTTTATTTTTAAAGTTTTTAGCAAATCAAGTCATAAACAAATGAATCAAACCAAACAAAAGTCCAAAATCAATTTTTATTAAAATGTTTTTGGGACAGTGTAGGCACCGACCCTAGATGCTGATTGGTGTTCTCAGATCTGAGTGTGCAAAAAATACTTCAAACTTTGACCATTTATTTGAATGAATGTTGAAACACTCTACACTTACAACTTTTTCACTCTCAAGATTACACAGACAAACCAAAAACATGTAGTGTTATTAATTCATTAACTTAAGATACACATCACCAAAGCACACACAAAAAGAGAGAGAAATAGAGAGAGAGGTACCTCATTTGATTTAAGAATTTGTTCTGGTTAGGTTTCCGGCAAACTAAAACAACTACAAAAGACGAGATCGAACCGTGGTGTAGGAGAATAATTATTATTGTTACTATCCAGAACTCTCTAAAAGATTCCTTCATCTTCATCTTAATCAATCGCCTATTGAAGAGGAAAACAACATTCTATTGACCGATTAGCGTCTTCGTCAAGTAAACATAACGATTGTTAGACCTAAAACATCATGAATTGTCCGTCTTCCTGTTGGATTTTCTTGATTGTTTGATCTAAGATCTAAATAGATCGTTTGTTGAAACTTACAGATCTGTATGTTTTTGTTAACGTCCACTTGAAGATTGTTTATTGAAGATTATTAGGGTTTTATTGTTCAATGTTAAAGGAGAGAGTTATTTGATTGTGTTTGTTGAAGAAAAGATGATAATATAGAAGGATATACAGGGTGAAGAAGATGAATGTGTAGGATTTGTTTGTTTCCCCGTTTTTTATGTCTTTAACATATTTACAATAATGCCCCATGTTCACATTGGTTCCTTGGTTCTCTCCCTAAAGTTGGTTCTCGTATGATTCCTACCCTATACACACACACACACACACACATATATATATATATATATTATAATCTACCACTGGAAAATTTGAAGTACTTAAACTAAAAATAAAAAAAGGTAAAAACCGTAATGAACTATCGAACACAAACAAACCTAAACAAACATGTTACCTAACTTTCAAGAACATAAATGAACGAACGCAATCTCTGTTCATGTTCTTTTGTTTAACTAAGCGAACATAATTTCTTGTTTGTGCTCGTTCCTCTATTAAATGAACGAACACAAATGAACTTCCCGTCAAATAATTCATGAACTGTTCGCTGAACCGTTTTGTTTGCTCACAACCCTATCTCTAACCAATACAACACACCTAAATGTAGGGCTGTAAACGGACCAAACATTCAGCGAACAATTCGTGAACTGTTTGGCAGGAAGTTCGTTTGTGTTCCTTCGTTTAATAAATGAACGAACACAAACAAGAAATTATGTTTGTTTAGCTAAAGGAACATGAACATGGGCCACGTTCGTTTATTTATGTTCATGAACGTTCAGTAACGTTTTCGTTTAAGTTTGTTTATGGTTTTTATCTTTTTATTTTCAATTTAAGTACTTCAAAATTCTTAGTGATGGATTATTTAGTGTGTGTGTGTGTGTATCTATTTGTGTATTATATAGGGTAGAGATCCTAAGAGAACCAACCCCTATTTGAGAACTGAGAGAACCATTCTGAACCACGCATTTCTCTAAGGCATTTTTATTGCTAAATCGTAGCTTTATTTGCGAGAATATTTTTTTATTTTTTTTCATTTATATATATGTGTATATTGCATTTATACATATGTGTATATTACATTTTCAGTTATACATATGTGTATGGTGTCAAAAATATATGTATGATACTTATTTTTTAAACTCTAAGACGTATAGACATTAAAATAACATGCTCTTACCCACATTAATCCTAACAAGTTTCAATCATCATATCACATCCTATATCTTTCTAAAATCCTCAAATGGGTCAAAACTCATAAAAATCATATAATACATCAAGCAATCATCAAAACCTTAGATAATCATTCTAACAACTTTCCTAAATCATTAACATAACAAACATACAAGAATCCTCATGTTTTAGATCATCAAAAACCATTTCAAGCTAGTATTTTTATCAAAAACGAATGTTTAGATCTAGGTTAGAAACTGTTTTTTCAAAGATTTTCAAACATAGAAACACATTAAAACTAGGTCCGGACCTTTAGGGTTCAAAATAACAACTTAATAAAGGTTTAGGATGAATAACACACCTTAGATCTTGCTTGAAAATGTTGTTTAAGCTTGGAAATGATGTATTTAGGTAAAAAAAAACGGGTGTACAGAGGTTGAGGATAATGAGTAAGCACTTTGGGGTGAGTTAGGATTGCTTAAATGATGTAAAACAAGTCAAGTATGGTATTTATAGCTGCAGCAAGTCGCAAGAGACATTCTGGGCAACTAGCCTGCTAGTCGCCCCTGGGGCTAGTGACTAGCTTGCTAGTCGCCTCCAGCAAGTAATTTTGGTTTTTCGACGCGTTAATCGCTAATTTAACATATTAATTCATGTATCCACATATTAACAATTTATATAATGATCGTAAAACATTTATCACTCGGTAACTAACATGTTTACATTAAATTACCAACTTCCGGGACTCGAGACTTGTGTGTGCGCGTTTTTACCCGGTGATCTTCCGAATCACCAACCCTTGGACATATGTGTGTAAACCGACTACCGATGATCTCCCGGATCATCAAATCGACTCCTGATGACTCCCCGAATCATCAAATTGACTCAACTAACCCAATTAAGTATGCTTTATGAATGTTTTGCTAAGGTAGACTTATATGTTTGATAAAAGTATTAACCTGAGTTTGCCGGGTCTCACATTATCCCACTGTTAAAAGAATTTTTGTCCCTAAAATCGCTCGAAGTCGAAAGGAAAGAAAGAAACATTTTCTGGTTGCTACACCTTAGAGAAATGTGTGATCCAGAATGGTTCTCTTAAGTCTCAGTTTGGCCAAAGGTTCTCGTTTGAACCAAATCCGTATTATATATTAGTAATAATTCATCTATTTTGATTAACTCTTATTGGGGGTATATTAAACAAGGATTTCAAGTAAAATATAATAATTTCGTGCTTTCATATTGTGTTAAGTATGTTTGGATAATTGCATTAGCATATTTTGGATGGATAATGTTTGGATAAAAAATATTGGTTTTATTCAAAATATAATATTTGTTAGTTTGTGCACGGTTTTATTCATGAACGATTGTTTGTGTTTGTTTTCGTTCGTGTTTGTCCGACACCTAATTAAACAAACAAACACAAAAACGTTCGCTTCCTAAACAAACAAACATGAACAGAAAATCTCGTTTGATAAGTGTTCATGAACTGTTTGTGAACACATTATTTTGTTAACAAACAAACATGAACAATGCCTTATTCGTGTTCGTTTATTTCGTTTACGCCCTACCTAAAATTGTATATATATATATATATATACATTTTGCAAATCTTTGCAATAGTGTTTCCGTTAAATCGCCGTCATGCCCTTAAATGCCCGTTAACAACATTCGCGTCATCTTCGAAACGTACCTCCAAACTGCCACGTTGCACACGCGTTTGCACGTGATAAGCATCGACGCTTCTCATCTTCCCTGTGCTACATCTCTCTCCGTCTCTGTTATGCCTTCTTGACCACGACTGTTACCGGTTTGTCTCCCTCTCTGTTACTACTCTCTGCTTTTTTTTGTGCACTCCGATGACTTCTTTGTCTGTTCCGATATTGTTTTCGTCTCGTGGTTTTGGTGTTTTGTGTGGGGGTTTTACTAAAACACAAGGTCGGGTTGTGAGTAGTAAGTACTGTAGCTATCTCGCTGCTACCGTTCTTCCACGTCCCCACTTTCGTTCATGTCAACGGCTACAATCAAAACGCCAATTCGCTCAAAAAAACCCATTCCAAACCGCCCAAAAACGAAAGGCTACCGCCTACAAAAGCAGCCAAACCGCCCAAAAAAACTAGGAAAACGCCCAAAAAAGTCTCCAAAGATGACGGGACTTGCCGTAGAGGTTGAAGACAGAGAGGTTTAGACACAGATAACGTGCACCGATTCTGCCGTGGTGCGTCTTAGAACCACCACCCGTTCCCCTTTTCCATGTCGTTCGTCGGTGGTGTGGTTTTTTATGCAATGGTGGTGTCACGGATGGTGACAGCGACTTAGAACAAGCGAGAGAGAGTGTGTTGAACAAACCAAATAGAGAGAGACAAAGTATGTTGGAGGCAATGCACCGCTGCTTTTTGAGGACAAAGATGAGGACAATAAAACCACGTACACATTGTTTCTATATTTTCTTTTCTTTTTGTAATATTGTATAAGTTTTTCTACTTCTAATTTGTTTAATTGAATATATATTATAAACTATATAGCATTGCGTCCGACAAACGTGAAATTACAATCTTACTTCCCTGTCGCAAAGCGCGGGTTCAAACCCTATATAAATCCTATATATGTAATATAGTCCGATTCTTAAATCTTCTACCGGATTGGCGGGTCCAACCAGTGTACCGGTAAGGATACCAGTTTAACATTTGGTCCGGTTATCAAAGCATTGGTTACGTTTTCTTTTTCACAGCCATATTTATTATTACCGGGTTCGCTTCGTGTTCGCGAGGCAACGCCCGCGAGTCACATCTATACATATAATAAACCAAAGCCATTTTAATGACATGGCACTCAAAGAGGCATTCTTCTCCTTGAGTGTGCCATGTGTCATCCCATGTGGCATTGAGATATTTTAGGAAAAAAATAATTTAAAAACAAAATTAGATTTTTCTCCCTTATGTTTCCTCCCATAATTTTTAAACGTTAATATCTTTTATATACGAGATTTTTTAAAGAAAAAAATTACACCAAATTAACGAGCGTTTTATTATCTTTCCAACGAATACCATAGTGCTATATAAAAAACGGAGAAAAAAACGACTATTTTTTGTTGTGTTTTGTTCAAACAGGAAAAAAAACATAAAGTGTTCAGGTAAATTATTAATCATGTATATACAAGTCACTAATTATGTTCAAATAAGTAAATATGAATTCTATTTTCAACATGCGTTAGCATTGGAGTTATACATTGTTTTAGGTTAGATATTAATATTAGAGTTATACATTGTTTAAGGTTAGGCGTTAACATTAGAGATATATTTTTAATTGTTTTAGGTTAGCTGCTACCCGAAGCTTTCATGCATGTAACTGTAAAGCGCATCATTCTATTTTATATGTAAAATTAAATGTCATATTAGATTTTTCAACCCCGGGACGTTCCCGGGGTATAATCTAGTACAACTAATAAAGTACATTTAACATTTAACATTTAACATTTATATATATATTTTTAGTGTTAGCGGCTTCCTTCAGATTGGCGCCCGTAATTGACCAGTGTTATGTTAGGGCTCACAAATGATTTTGAAATTTGAAAACTGCATCGTTGTTCCCAGCAAACAATCTCTCGATCTTGTAAGCCTTCTTCATACATCAATTTACTTTACATAATATCTATTATTATAATGTATTGTTATTTGATTCTGTAACCTTTCATGGTTGGATAAATTAATCATGTGCATGATTAAATCCCATTTTAAGATTAGGGTCGAATCACTTTGTTCCAAAGAAAAATAAAAAAAAACTTTATATTAAATCTGTAGGGATATTTTATTTTGTTGCCACATAGAAATTATTATTAAGTTCTAGACTATGATTATTTATGTTGGAATGACATTATCTTGTCATTCATGGAAAGCAGGTTGTGGTTGTCACACCTCGAAAACCGGGCACACAAAGTGGTAGACTTAAAATCATTACGCGGTTTATTACAATAAAATCATTACGCGGTTTATTACAAATTAAAACTTTTGGTTTAGGTTCCTTGAAAGAGTGCAATGGGTCGTACACAACAATTTCTCGACTCCTAGGAACTAGGGGTTTGTTTTCAGTAGACTAGGTTTTGCTATTCAGAAGGGGGTTGCAGCGTAACTTGTTGCCCGTTTACCTGCCATTCTGCTGTAAATTTGCCCTTTATTTATAGTAATATCTTAGTATTTTGGTAGGAACTTTATCAAAACAAATTTCAACCTAGGATGTCCTAGAGACGCCTTGTCGCTGCTCACTATGCCTAGCATAGTTTGTTACGCTAAAAACGTTAGCTTACGCTGGTGAGTTCATAGTTATTGATACCATCTTACTATTTACTCAAACCAATGATCAACGTATTAATCACAAATGTTTGCCACCTTAGATGAATCCATTCCTAGAAACATATCAATTTCCAAAACTAGGCTGTGGTTATGTATATTGGAATGACAGGATCTTTAAATTTTGCTAGCTGATCTGTTCTTAAATCTCTAGTATTATGTTTTATAAGTTGATTTGATTCTTGGGAAGTAGGTGCAATGGATGGGACCAATTTATCTTCTGATGTCGTGATTGCGGAACTGATGAGCATGGGATTTGAGATTTTGGAGGCGAGAAAAGCTATACAAGAAGTGGGTCCATCGTTAAACAATGCGATTGATTTTATATTGAATGGATGCAAGAAAGATTCAAGGGAAAGAGACATATCCGACGCTGGAAGACAGTCGGTTAGGGGAATGAGGCAATCGAGCATCATGGATCATCTGCAATCTAGCAAGAAGCCGGCTCCGTCGGCCTTGATAGTACATTCCGATGAAGATTGGGAAGTTAGAGCTAATATGTTGCTGCAGAAGCATTTCGGTTATCCATTGTTAAAGAGATTCCAAAGGGAGGCTTTGGGAGCTTGGGTAGCCCAAAAAGACTGCCTTGTTCTTGCTGCAACGGGATCGGGGAAATCTTTATGTTTTCAAATTCCAGCGTTGTTAACTGGGAAGGTTGTGGTGGTGATTTCGCCCTTGATAAGTTTGATGCATGACCAGTGCTTGAAGCTAGCAAAACATGGTGTGTCTGCTTGTTTTCTTGGATCTGGACAGGTTGATCAAAGTGTCCAGCAGAAAGCAATGAGAGGGATGTATGAAATTATCTACGTCTGCCCTGAGACGATCTTGAGGTTTAATCATCTGTTTTTGTTATTTGTTTTTATTTTTATTTTGGTGTATCAGTTTGTGTTTTCAAATATTTTCTGGTCTTTGCAGATTGATAAAACCACTTGAAAGCCTTGCAGAAAATCGAGGAATTGCTTTATTTGCAATTGATGAAGTTCACTGCGTCTCCAAGTGGGGTCATGATTTTCGACCCGATTACAGGTTTGCATTTCTTTCCTATTTCACTCTCTTGACTGTTTTTTCAGTTGCAAACATAATAATAGCATTGTGGATTTCAGGCGTTTGTCTGCACTGAGAGACAACTTCAATGCAAAAAAGCTGCCATTCTTGAAGTTTGATATACCCATAATGGCATTGACTGCTACCGCCACCACTCGAGTTCGGGAAGATATTCTTAAATCATTGCATATGTCAGAGGATCCAACGATTGTTCTCACCTCCTTTTTCCGTCCAAATCTTCGGTTTTCAGTTACTTCATTTCATTCTGAGCCTTACATGTTATGTTTATAATTTTTTGTTTTTAAAACGTGTTTGTTTAATATCCAACCACCATCTATAAACTTTCTAGTAGGGATGCATATGAGTATAGTTTTTCATTTCATTCTGAGCCTATTGAGCCTGAGCCCTATGTTGAATATGCAAGCATTATTAATTTATTATTTATATGTAACTGGGCATGATGGACTGCAAACGGGTTATTACTTATTACTTATTTTGCGCATCTGGGTCAAATTATATATTGAGCTCTCTATTTGTCTTTGCTTAACTTAGCAGTTCTAGATGAGACTTGAAGGCTGATAAATAAAGTGACCTTAATATATTGGGGTATTTTAGTTCTTTGATTCTTTAGTTAGTACTTTTCTATCTGGTTAGTAGTTAGAAGTCGTTTTTTTATTATGTAAAGGGGAGTTCAAATACTGCTGTCAATAAGAATGCAAGAAACATAGTATTCCAACCTGTTGCGTTCTTGAAGTTCTGATCAGTATTTTTTTTATTAAATTTCTGCTATTTGTAGGTGAAGCATAGTAGAACCTCTTCATCTTCTTATGAGAAAGACTTCTGTGAATTGATTGAAGCATACAGTAAAAATAGACACCAAAAGTACAGTAAAAAGACTAATCTGCCACTTGAAAACATTTCAGTTGGAACATCCAGTCGAGATGAAATATACAACTTGGAGGAAAGGGCTTCTGAAAGTGAAGAAGACGAGGATGATGTAACTTTGCCAAAGAGACAAAAATTGTCCGTTGAATTTCTCGAAGATGAGAGTGACCTGTTGATAGATGTTGATGACTTTGATGGTAACCTTTTCTTTTGCCTCTGCGATATACCTCATTTTATGATGCATGGTAGGACAGGAATCACAAATTATTTTTTATCCTTTGATTGTCATTGACAATGATCTAGTGGAGATGGAAAAAGAAAATCATATGACTGAAGGATTTAGGAAATATGTTTATAGTCATCTGATTTTTGAAAAAATGGATTAACAGATCAAATAAAAATGCTTGGCTTAAAGGAAATAAGTCAAATCGGTCAAAAGTCTCCCAAGTTTTGTTTCTAATGCATACTATCTAATTGTTTTTCTGAAGTTGAATTGTTATCACAATAATATAGTTCGTATTTTATTTATCGCACCAACAGTTTTGTCTTGTACTAAAAATGATCCGTTACCCAACCCTATCATTGTTGACCAACTTCAAATGTGATTGGACATCATTTGGCAGTCTCCTGTTGACTGTTGTATCTCTTGTTCTAAAGGCTGCTAGGCTGGTTTTTTAATTTATGTCAAAACCAATGTTGCAAAAATCGGCCTAGGCGGCCGCCTAGGCGCTAGGCGGTGAAGAAAATCGGAATTAGGCCCTAGTCGGAGATCTAGGCATTTTGGGCATTAGGCGGCCATTAGGCGGGCCTAGGCGGTCCTAGGCGGTGATTTATTTATTTATTTTTTATTTTTTTATTAAATTTCTAAGTATTTCTAAGTATTTTTTAGTATTATGTGTATATATCCAAGTATTTCTAAGTATTATGTGTATATATCTTAACATATTTTCAAAAAACACCTAAATTTGTGTGTATATATATAAAATACATATAAAATACCAAAACGCCTAATTCCGCCTAATTTTCGCCTAGTCCCGACTAGTCCCTAGGCTGGACCTCACCGCCCGCCTAGCGCCTAGCGCCTTTTGCAACCTTGGTCAAAACACATATTATGCTTCTGATTACATTCATACATTACATAAATCATCATTAATGCAGTTACCTGTGGAGAGTTTGATGGACAATCATCCACAAAGGATTTGGATGTTTGTGAAGGGAAGACAGAAGAAGGGCTAACAATCATTTATGTCCCAACCAGGAAAGAAACGTTAAGCATTGCAAAGTATCTCTGTAGATGCGGTGTAAAGGCTGCTGCTTATCATGCAAAGGTATATTTCTGCTATTCTTATCCATAAAAAACACAGTCAACATGGTCAAACCGTCAAATATACTGCCACGTTATCATTTTTTGACATGGATTCCCTTAAATTAAAACTTTTGAAAGCTCAGAGGGTTTTTTATTTATTTTTTTATGTCAAAAAAAAAAAAAGATATCCGAATTAGAAATTGGAACAATGTTGGTTACCTATCTATGCAATTAATCTTATTGTTATATCCATTACTTTGGGTGTTTGATGTCTGTTGTTTGGGAGGCTTCCACTTTTAGTTGCTTAAAATTCTTCTTTTTCTTACAATGTTCTTATTTCCATGGAAGTGAACCATTCAATCACATTCTTCTCATAGTTTTTTTTTCTCCGCCTATCAGCTGCCCAAATCACAACTTAGGCAGGTGCACAAGGAATTTCATGAAAATGCATTACAGGTATGGATCTCACATATCTTACGAACAAAGCTGATAGTTTTCTAGGTTGCTCTTATTCCGTTTATTATTATTTGTGTTTGAAAGTCTTTGGATCTCTTCATGCCATATCATACAATTGAATATACAAGACACACACACACATATATAAATATATACAAGGTTTAAAAGTACGGAATCGTGCCTCGAGGCGTTTTCCCTTTGCCTCACGAGGCATACGCCTCAAGGCGAACCAAGGCGTAAGCCCGAGGCGGAATTAAAAAATAAATATAAATATTAAATATCTTATCATCATCATCATCATCATCATACTCAGTTAATCCCACCTATAGCAAAGCTAAGGTAGGGTCTGAGGAGGGTAAGATGTAGACAGCCTTACCCCTAAGAATAGAGAGACTGCTTCCAGTGAGACCCCCGGCTCGATGTGGTTTGGTATCAAGCATTGGACATACGGCACAGAACACTTAGCAATCGAGAGACAAACCCGATCGGTGCATGTACCCCTTTGTCTTTTGGCTATCAACGCCACCACATGATGCATGATTAACCGTCCGTCGTTTTTAACGTTATTTTCACGAAATTAGTAAAATAACGTTAAAACTAGTGCAACTTTACTTTTGCCCCCCGAGGGCCACACATATATACATTATATGTGCACACCGTAAGTGGGGCGTATATATTAAATATCTTATACAAATGAAATACTAATTTCATCCGCATCATATTCATCAAAAACATAAAAACACACACACACACTAAAAAGACATGAAATGCTTGAAATTGACACAAAAAGTCCAATACATCAAAAATAAACATCAAAACCCGCTGAGGCGCACCAGAGGCGCAATTTTTGTTACCGCCTCAGCTATATGAGGCGCACGTACAAAATAACACCCTAAGGCGCCGCCTCAGATTCGTTTTCTTGCAGAATCGCCTTGAGGTGCACCTCGAGGCGTACGCCTCATCAGTTTTTTTAAACAATGGATATATATTATATTACATAAAGCTCCCCGAGACTATATATATTTAAGTGTGAACTTGCACAAGTTGCTGCTGATATTGTTATCCACAAACTCATAAATTTATCTCAATGATAACCAAACATCTATAAAGATGATTGTAGGTGAAGTTGTGAACTATTACTTCTAAACTTAAATAAAAATACACTTTTTGAATGTTATTCACTATTTGTTACTTTGCGTATTGGACATTCATAATGCACTCACTTTGTTTCTTGAGGAGAATGTTTACATGGATTAGTCACTGTGTTTTATGTTTGAGGTGGTGCTTTTGAATTCCTAGGGTTTGTTTTGCTTTCCAGTTTGTGTATCAGTCAATTTATCACTCCTTGGTAATCTTGTAAAGCTGGTAGGTTACGTATCACTTAATTTTATGTTTTCTAGAGGATCTAGAACATATACAGAGTTTGTAGCTCAAATTAGAACATAATTTACATGACAAAGTGAAACAATCTTATGATTTAACTTAACATAATATGCTTTAAGCAATAGACAAATATGTTTCGAATCTACTACCAAGCCTTTTTTGTATGTATTTGTTTCCCAGGTGGTTGTTGCAACAATTGCTTTTGGTATGGGTATTGACAAGTTAAATGTTAGAAGGATCATTCACTATGGCTGGCCACAGGTATACTATGCCCATGAAACCGGTTTGCTCCATTTAATTACTAGCTGGATCAATTTTCAACACATTAATGGGAAAATAAGTCAACTCTGATTTGTGTTTAGATGATAATGGGACAAGCGGGTAAACTATTTACAATATGAAACAAGAACTACAAGTTTCTTTTTTGGGCGATCAGCCAGGTTTCGCACATAAAATTAAATTTTGACCTACTAATCCTCGCGCCTGACCTATTAATCAACATTCCTGACTTGCTGCTATATACATAATTCACTTTTCTAGCTTCCAGTTTTGCACATATTAAACAGTTTTTTATTTTAAAGAAAATGTTGGTAGTAAAGCGTGCATCAACTTCTGATAGCTGCTTTTATGTACAGAGTTTGGAAGCATATTACCAAGAAGCAGGTAGAGCTGGAAGGGATGGAAAATTGGCAGATTGCGGTGAGGGACTCTCACTATGATTATGGTTTATAGTGGTGAACAAAGGGTTGGGTTAGTTACGGGTCAAAACAAGTTGGGTTGATGCAGAAGCACTTATTTGTCAAGTAAATAATTAATCTGATAACATATGATCATAATTATATAATGGTCATCACACTTCTTTGAAACTATCAGTTACGACTTTCAAAACTGACGAGTGATTATAGTCACTGCATTTTGGACATTGCTGTTATTAACCGACAAAACTAATATGTTTTCTGATGTAGCATGCTGTATGTTTGCTGTCATAATCTTTATCTGATATTAAAGTTGGTCGTTACAACCTGTCTCTCACCTCGTCATTCCATTATGATCAAAATCCATAATTTTTTCTGGTTTCCTGAATCAGTTTTGGTTAATTTATACTAACTTTCTGTGCTTTATTTAATAGTTCTATATGCAAATTTATCAAGAATGCCATCGCTTCTTCCTAACCGAAGAAGTGAAGAACAGACTAGGCAGGCATATAAGATGTTATCTGATTGCTTCAGGTTCAACTTTTAGTTATCCTTTCAAGATTTATCTTTTGTTTTTTTTTTTTTTTTTTGAAAGTCAAATTTGTGTTTAATGAATCCATTTTTTATGCTATGCAGATACGCTATGCGTACTTCTAGATGCCGAGCCCAGATGCTAGTACAATATTTTGGGGAGGATTTTAGCGATGATAGTTGTCATTTGTATGTCAGATTCTTTCCTTCCTAGCTTTGCTAATCATGGAATTTTTATTTTTTAAGAATATTAATACATGGCATTGTGGTTAATATGGTGCGGGGTTCCTTTCTTTGCTAATATTTCTTTATTGCTTGTGATTTTAATTAACTGAAATGTTGTTTACGTGTTTTCTTTGTTTTCAATATTTTTTTGTTCTTTTTATGGAGAAAGGCAAAATGTATAGTAAGCTGGTTTTGAACCCAAAACCTTTGGTTCATAAACCAAACAGTTTAACCAGTCTACCATGAGCTTTGTTTGCTCATTTTATTTTTGCACCTTGCCAACACAGATAGATTTGCATGCAGGGCCGGCCCAAGGGGTGGGCGAGCCGCACCCCCGGCCGAGGCCCGTTTTTTTCATGGGCCTAAATTTTGATTTTTTTCTTTTATAAATTTTATATATAAATTTAAAGAATACTAAAAACAACAAACATTTGGTATGGCCTGCTGGTTGAGGTTGTTTCCATCTTACTTATTAGCACGGGTTCGAATCTACCTCAGCCCCATTTTGACGGTTCTATTGTTTTTTCCAATCTCTTTTAGGCGAGATATGTTTTTCATTTTTCTTTTGGACCTAATTATAGTAAAAGTCAAGGGTGACATTTAAACAACCTTTTTATTGCATACAAAAAAAAATTGATGAACTTTAAAATAATATATTTATTAATAGTTTTTATATACTGTTCTTTTACTATTTTTTAATAACTACTTAGTAAATTAAAATTCAAAATTATAACATCATAATGATTTTAGAATTTAATAAAATTTGAGAAAAAAATGTTTTCCTTAAAAGATTTAAAATACGTATATTAATTTGTCATTACGTGGTCGTAAACCTCCTCAACTTTTATTACACAAATTCAATTTTGGACATGTTACCTTTATATTTCTCGGTTTTTTTGGTTTAATAAAGCGAGTACCAAAACCGACCGAGTTCCCACTCGTCGCAACATGCATGATTGATTTTGTTAAGGCCTAAGGGCCTTTTTTTCCAACTCGTGCAAGGCACGTGAATCCTCAGGACCGGCTCTGTTTGCATGAACTGACATAGGTTATAATCACGTAGAATTAGTGAATGTAAACTATCTCTAATAGAAGAGATGTAAATATATGCCAAGTTTACTTATTGTGCCTTAATTTAATGTATACATGTTTATAAGTTATGTTTCTGCATGGTGTGTGTGATCAACAGATGTAATATACAAACAGACGCGGATAATTTTAGCTTAATCTTTTTTTTTTTAGTTTTTTTTTTTTTTACATTTTCTTTATCTTATTTTAGTTTCATAATGATATCTTGATCATATTTTCAGATGCGATGTTTGTGTTAAGGGACCTCCCGAACAGAAAAATTTGATTGATGAAGCTCGAATTATCATGCAGATGATTGCTTCTCATTATGTGAGTATTCTACTGTCAACATAAATGTTTACTTTCCATCAATGTTTTTCTTTTATTTAACAATATGCAATGTGTGTAGAGTGCAATAGTGGGCCATGAGCCAATATCATACAAAAACCTAATTTACATTACATATATAATACTTGTAACACAACCTTATTTTAACACTCCCGATGTCAGCCATGCCCAACTTGTTACGTATAAAGTTAATTTGTAAAACATCAAGTGGTTTTGTCAAGACGTCAACAAGCTAACCTTGAAGTGTTTTTCTTATTTAATAATATGCAACAGTCATTGGTGGACAATGAGCCCATATAATACCACGACCCTAGTTAAGATACATACAATTTTTAACAATTTTCATTTCCCTTTTGTTGTGTCAACAGAAAATAATTATATCATCATTGGTTTTAAAATGCGCACCTGAGACGCGAGGCATGTTGGAAAATGACTCAAGGGCTGGAGGTGGCGCCTCATGTACTTCTGGGTCACAATTAGGGTCCATAGGAAACTGATATATGAAAATAACCAAAGGGATGAAGAAATTATGAAAGGTTTACTTGATAAAAAGGTTGATATGTAAATCAGATGAAAGGGACACAACTTCTGTCTGTAAATAAAGCTTATCTGGTTGTACATGGAGCAACACCTCACGTGTGTGATGCGTGTGCCTCACTCCTCTGCTTTTGGGACCTAAACACCTCGGAGATACTTCCCTATTTTCAAAATCAATATATCATCTGCAGATTGATGCTTGGGGGTTGGTTAATTCTGTGCAATTATCATGCTTTTATAAATAGTGATCACAAAAAAATCTCTATTGTAACCCAAGATCCTAGGATGGATTGCTTAAACCAAAATCATTCATGTTTATCCTAAGTAGTTAACTCAGCCGATATACCGGTGATATATCACCGATATCTCGGTTATCGGTCATCAAACGATATATTGGCACCGATATTTTGTACCGATATTATTGGCGATATTGGCTGATATTTGACCGATATATCACCGATATTCCCGATATTGGTGTTTATCTTCTTAGTTCTTCCATTTTTCTTACTTTTTTATAGTTGTTAGTACTGTTTAAGTCTTAATTGTTAATAATTAGTGTTAAATATTAGTGTTTTAAGTCTTAACAAGTTCCCACTTGCTACAATTGTTAGTGTTTTGTAAGTTGTAAAAGGTTAATTTGTTGATGGTAGGAGATTATATTGAATTGTTAGTGTTAAATTGCTACATGTATGGATTTTGCATGATATAAAAATTGCCGATATCCCACCGATATCTCACCGCGATAACCTATATCTCAAATATCGGTCCTTCACCGATATCCGATATTTTACCGCATTAACTGCTTAGTGTTTGTCTTGTACAGCCTAAATTTGGATTTCCTTGATTTTATAAGTAGTAATGCACATGCTAACATCCAGGATAAAAGAAGCTATTTGGAGAGCTCTTATGATGATGATAGCTACAATCACAATATATGTATGGAGAAGCCAAATGTCAAGATGTTTGTTCGTAGAATTCAGGAACAGGTAATTATTTTTGGAAATTTGATTGGTCCTTTATTTTATTTTCTCAATCTGTGTGCAACTGTGCATATATTTTGACATTTTATTTTTGGAGTATGTGTAGTAATTGTGAATCTTGTGGTGATTTGCATTGAAAGACCTTTGAATCCCTTCAAGATAATCGATAAAGAGGGTATAAAATGATAATACTTTTGGGGAGGTTGAGGGGTGTTTTTTAAAAGAAGGTTATAATATAACCGTTATATTGACAAAGTTCTTCTTATTTTGCGAAAAAACATCATTGCATTTAAAATTGAGACCGATAGAGGGTCAACTTTTAATGTTTGCATAGTCTTTTTCATGTTTTTTTATTACATTTTTGAAGTTTATGTGGCATCATTCTTCTAGTTTGTATTTTACATGCTCTCTGTAAAGTGCATTTTTATTATGAAAACAAGTGGTTGATGGCAAAAACAAATCAAAAAGTATAATGTGTTGGTTAAGAATATATAATGGGCTGATTGAAGAAAGAAAATAAGTATAATGGTTGGTTAAAAAAATAAAAAAAAAAAGTATGACGAGTTGATTGAAAAAAAAAAGATAGAATAATGAGAAGCATGATAAATTGTTGAAAACGACTAGTTTGGTAAGTATTATTAAAACCACACTCATATGGTAAATTATAATTTTGATCACACCATTTGACTAAAACCTCCTTGATCCGTATACTAAAAAAGATGATTACAACATAAAAAGTTATTTATGCAAATTAAGGACTGTTTCTTTGACCATGGCCTCAACCAAAATCTGAACATGTCAAGAACTATGATATTGTTGATAACTGTGGTTTTGTATGCACAGAATCAACAGCTAGCTACCACTGATCTCTTATGGTGGCGAGGTCTCGTACGTATCCTGGAAGACAAAGGGTTTCTTAGAGAGGGAGATGACAAGGTAATATATTGAACTACACATCTATACTTAAAGTTACTTGCTTTCAAATATTATGGCTGATGCCCTTATGATAACATTCACTGATACTCTTGTGTGCTCGACCTATTGGTTTCTTCTGCTGCCGTGCTTTTCTTTATATTTAATGTCGGGCAGTTTTTTGTTCTTTTTTTGGGATTTCTCTATTTTATTTTGGACTACTTTTTTGCTAATTGGGTACAATTAACATATACTGCAAAGATTTTAAAACGTTTTTATTTTTTGTAGCTTGTATACAACTAGTTATCTTACATTTTTTTTAATTCAATAATTTGAAAGGTTTTTGACATATTGATATTGGTAGATGAATTTTATTGTTAATTATGTTTGGGGACTATAATTATATACATGTGTGTGACTGTGTGTATCATTTTTTGTTATCGCGCCTTGTGTGTTTTGGGCCTGTGGCTTTTTTGGCTCCATGAGCCTAGGCGATAGGCTAGGCCTTTTCGCCTAGCGCCTTTGGCTGCATAGATTTTTGTGCTTTCATTTGAACTGTATGGTATCTTCAAAGGTCAGATGGGTGAATTTATAAAACTTAGCTAATATCAGAACGGGTCAACTGGGTTGTATGAGTCAAATGGGTCAGGAGTCACCCAACCTTGGTTTAAAAAAGCACGCCTCGCACAAAAGTGACGAGGTCTAGGCGCATTGCGCGAAGTGCAAAAAGCGTGGGATTTTCGTCCCGAAGCGCACACTAATTATATAATATATAATTTTTTTTATATATCCCATGAGTTTTTAGCTTCATTTACCTAAAATATAGCTATAAATAAGGTTTTTATGTGATTTTACCCATTTGTACAAGCCAAAAACACGAAGGTACAACATTTTTATGCATAAAAATACATAGTGTACGTGAGGCGCGCACCTTAGGTTCAAAAGCGACTGAAATTTTGCCAAAGCCCTAAGGCGCGCTAGGCTGCGCCTTGATGCGCCTTGCGCCTAGGCGCGCGTCAGGCGCTTTTTAAAACCCAGCACCCAACGTGTTTTCATTTTTCAAATGCTTAATCACTTTATTAAAAACTATAGATTATTAGTTTAACGTCTTACTTTGTAATCTTATGTAACACATTTATTGTTATGGACTTTTATGAAAATGGACAAATGTTTTGATGAGTCGGATCAAGCATTAAAGTTTAGTCATTCCGACTCGTTACCCAACCTGAGCAGTTAGATTCGTGGCCCCCCACAAACTACACATGGCCTAGCTGTAACATTGAAGGGACCTTACATTTGGTATAAGGGACTGATAATACAACACTTCAATTCAATTGGTGGGACCCACATTGCATGCTGTTAATCCACTGAAAGTTGAGAATGAAACTCGCAATAGGCAACATAAAAAAGTAGACAGTCTAACCCGCTCGCGATTGCTGGGTATCTTTTGTGTTGTAGCGATTTTTTATATCTATTAGTTACTTATACTGATTTTTTACTGCATCTTTGCAGGCCCATGTTCAGATAAAATATCCTGAGCCAACAAAACTCGGGTTGGAGTTTGCATTTGCCGAAACAGAGATGGAGCAAGCGTTTAATGTCTGCCCCGAAGCAGATATGTTGCTCTCCGAAAACAGGCCCAAATCTTATTCTTCTTTCGTAGAATGGGGAAAAGGATGGGCTGATCCCGAGATTCGTAAGCAGAGGTTGTCAAGAAATCGACCATGGAAACGACCACGGCGAACGAACAAGCAAACCGTTCGAGGGAGATTAGCTGCTAAGCTTTCAAAATAAAATATGTAAAAATATGATACATACTATTCTTTTCTAAACAGATTAAACTAGGTTTATAACCCGCGCTTCGCGGCGGGGCAAACCGATTTTTAACAAAATTTATACGAATCAATCTCACGCGTTGCGACGGTTCGGTTGAACCACCTGGTACAACCGACTAAGTCACCCGACATACCTAGTTGAACCGTCCGGTATGGCCTGTTCAACTGGTTGAATGACCTGGTACAACTGGTTAAACCACCCGACATACCGGTTGAACCAATAATCCTAACCTATTTTTAAGCGTAAACACCCGCGCTTCGCCGGGGGGCAAACCGATTTTGAACAAAATTCATGTTGGGACGGTTCGGTTGAACCACCTGTTACAACTGATTGAGCCACCCGACATACCCGGTTGAACCGTCCGGTATGGCCAGTTGAACCAATATTTCTAACCATTCATACTGGTCGGTTCAGGTGGTTGAATGACCTGGTACAACCGGTTAAACCACCCGACATACCCGGTTGAACCATCCGGTATAATTCAACTCCGTTAAATGACTTAGTTAACGGAGGTGAATAGTAATTGACGGAGTTGAACGAACTTAAGTTGCTAGCTCAACCGTTCTCGCTACTCCGTTAAGTTTACTATGTAACTCCGTTAAATGACTTAGTTCACGGGGGTGAATAGTAATTGACGAAGTTGAATAGTAACTCGCCGGAGTTGAAACGGAGTTGAATAGTAACTTAACGGAGTTGAATAGTAAGTCCGTTAAGTTACTATTAACGAAGGTAAATAGTAACTTAACGGAGTTAAATAGTAACTTAACTGAGTTGAATAGCAACCCAGTTAAGTCACTATTCCTAAGAGCTACCCTAAACTATAGTATATAATAAACGGGGGTGAATAGTAATTGACGAAGTTGAATAGTAACTCGCCGGAGTTGAAACGGAGTTGAATAGTAACTTAACGGAGTTGAATAGTAAGTCCGTTAAGTTACTATTAACGAAGGTAAATAGTAACTTAACGGAGTTAAATAGTAACTTAACTGAGTTGAATAGCAACCCAGTTAAGTCACTATTCCTAAGAGCTACCCTAAACTATAGTATATAATAATGTAATGTTTTGCGCAGTAACTAAATTTTGATTTGTTCTTTTATAAAATTCTAGTACATAGTACTTTGTATTGTATGTGTACCAAGGACTATAAATGTCAAGACAATCGATTGATGCCAGTAGTTACATCTAAACAATGAGTTAGGCAGCAGCACGGTGTGGACTTCGGATAGGGGCTTGGGTACCCGGTAACCGTTCGGGTACACCGTCCCGAGTGGATCGGGTAGTGGGGTGCAGGTATTAGTCTTAGGTTTAAGGAGCCGAAGGGTAGTGTTTACGGTTAGTGTTCGTTTGCGTAGGCGAGAGATAGAGAGATGAAGTAGTGAATAGTGTGTGTAAAATTGTGAGACCCATGGGATAGGGTTGCACTCCCCCTCCCTACGGTGCGAAGTTACACATGATATTTTCCAATAAACCTTAACAAACATATTCTATCGAATACATTCTCACAGTTTAAGTGGAAGGAAATTGGGCACCGAGACTAGAGTATAAGAAGAAATCACTAATATGACAGAAATAAATTATTACATCAAAAACTTAATACTCTTGATATGTTCTTATACCAGCAAATGTAATCTTTTTTTGCCATCAATGCAATACAACTTATAAAGTGTGACTACTAAAAAAATCCAAAGTAGGAACCAACTATTACATCAAAAACACGTTGAAGGAATTATTTGAATTTAAATATTTAATGATCTACTTTCCTAATTATTAGTTTCATATAATAAAATAATAATAATAATAATAATAATAATAATAATAATAATAAGGATTAGAGAGTCTATGGAGTTTAGGCCATGTTTCCTTATGTAAGAGAAACAGTTGATAAAAAGAAATTATTTGTTGCATTCTCAAGAGTTTATATATCCTAATTTGTTTCATAACATAAACACTCTTCTTTATCTTTATATTATATATAATAATACGGTCTCATGAGCGGTAGCACTAAGTGGTACAACGGTTGGGACAAACATAGAAAGGAAGAAAACTTTTGTGGTGGCAAAATGCGGCTGTTCGATTTGAGAGCAAGGATGACAAAGAACTATGATTGTGGTGGTAGGAGCTGCGAAGTGCGACAACTATACTTGAAAGATAAAAATGAGTCAAATCTAATTTTTTAATAAGTCAAATCTAATTCATATATGTGGAATGACAAAAATTAGTCAAATCTGTTTATTTATTTTTTTAGCACAAGAGGGATGAGAAGAGAAAGAAAGCATTTACGTAAGACAGACAATATATGAAAGACGGTCAAAAATCAACCATTGATGGGGCAACAGAGAGAAAAAATAAAACAAATAATAGTGACATGTGTACTAAAACTAGCTTCTTACCCTGTTGTGTGTTACTGTGACAACTTAGCGTTTGCGACTGCATTATACGTGTTACGATAATGACGTTGGCAAAGCGGCCCTTACGTGGTGGCAGGTTGTTCATCGTATCAAGTATTATTATTATTATTAATCGTGCTTTGGGACTGAGCCTATGTATATTTATTTACACACTCAATTTTGTAAAGTAGCGTCTTCAAAGTAATATTTTATTAGTTATTTATCAAAAACATTAGTAATGGATTTTGTTGATAATAATTACCAGCATAAACATCATTTTTAAAGAATTTGTATAATAAATTCAGTAATCACTAATTCAGTACAATACCCCATTTCTAGTTGAATCTCTCACGTCACACCCACTCCCTCAGCACCTACACACATTTATTAAAAAACAATTTTTTTTCTTATAAAAAATCCATTTGTTTTTAAATAAATCATCATGATTTTTCTGAGAAAACCATTTGGCTTTTTTTGGAAAACCATCGACAGGTTGCTCAAAACCAAATATGGTTTTGTAAAATGGTTTTGTAAAACTAGATTCATTGACACACATATACATCATATATCATTAGATAATGGTAGAGAGAAAGTGGAGTGAACTTGCAGATTTTAGGTCTCGGATGCCAATAACAACGACTTCAACCAATTAATCTAGGACGGTGGTGCAACATAACCAACTACCACCGTGGCACCACCTGTAACCACAAACGTCTGCTTGTTCATGTTTTATTTCTCTCTCTTAAAAACCTCGTAACCCATCACCTTCGGTAACCCCCACAACCTCTATCGTCTACCACTTGGAGCTAGCTAGACTCCAACCAATAAAGGTTCATATTGACTATACATTCCCTGTTCGATATCTTCGACGTCACCATCCAACACTACTACCCGCTATGAATTTTAAACCCTGGCGGCTGTTGTTATAGCGCTGCTTGACGGTGGTAGATGGTGGTATGGTGATGGAAAGTTAAAGGCTTAAAGTTTTGATTTAACTATCAAACTCAAATGCACATAATATAGAACATTAAAGGAATTCGGAATTTGAATAGAAAAAAGTGAATGCGGAGGGTCAAAGTTTCTCGAATAATTGACTAAATCACATTCACCAAGAAAATAAACATCATCACCACTGTACTTTTTTTTTGATAGATAACCTTCATTCAACCAAAAACGCCTCTTGCAAGTCCTCAATGCAAGGACCACAAGGAAAAACCAAATTACATCAATCCAATTGGATACTTACACCAAACCTTTCTATCTATATGTTTATATGTAGACGTATTACAAATCCAAAAGAGACATCGATTTAATTTTGGTCACCACCTCGACAGCTTTAGACTCTCTACCTTTGAAGATCCTCTCGTTCCTAGCAATCCAAATGTACCAAAGAGTGGTAATCACAATACCATGAACCACTCTTTTGTCTTGTTTTCGAAACTTTAACCCTTTAGTTGAAACGAGAAGGTCTCGTACCTCAAATGCGAAGATAGGATCTAACCAGCACCAACCCGCAATTCTCGTTGATATGTAATGCTCGTTAATTAGGTGTATTTAAAAAAAATGGTATATAAAATTTTAAAAATTGTGAGGGAAAACATGAGAGAGAAAGAATTTTGAAGGGAATAAGAGGGATGATATCACGTGACACATTTAAAGGGGGAGGATGACCTTAATAAGTGCCATGTTATACAAGACATTTTCCTTTATATATAGTTATAATAATTATAATTATAGAGTGCATAAACATAAATTGGTTTCTCCGACCAATTTTGATCCAATTTGTTTTTAACCTGAGTTGTTTAAACCCAAACAATTAAACCCATTCGGCCATTTGAGAATAATAGTAAACCTATTTGAGAATAATATTATTGTAGCTCAAGTAGTGTTTTTCTCGATTGTTTGCTACGGTAAAATCGATTTAGACTATAAGGAGTGAAGGGGGGAGGCATGATGCGTTATGTGGCACTTTGTGGGGACCGTATTTGAAGGGTGAAAATTGTAGGGAGTGGAAGGTGGGATAATATTATATTGTTTTAATTTAAAAAAAAAAAACTGACCAATCAAAAATCACACCTCAAAATCTTGTCCCGCCCCACGCCCGTCCAATTTCCCCCGCCTATGGGGCTTCCCTCCCCCCCTCCCCCCCTTTCACACCCAATATAGATGGTGTTGAGGGCTTGAAGAGGGCTTCCCGCCCCACTCCTGATAGCCTTACATCACCACAAAATGACAAAATGCCGGTTGCTGTTCTTTTATTTACATGGTTAAAAGGTAAAATATGACAATTAAATCAATTTAAGCTTTCACTCAAATCCACATCCAATCATAGCTGAGATACTATTCAGAAGTCAACCCTTTTATGATTGTAGCAATGTAGTCTATGTCTGTAGGGCTATTGATGGCCTCCATTTGCAATACGGACCTTTCTAATTAAACCCCCTTACTTCAAATTCAACTCTCTAAGCAAGGCGTCTCGCTTTGGCCAAAGCGAGGCGCTTGGGTAAATTTTTTTAGAGAATCTAAAACTTTATGTCTAATCAGACTGTCAGGCGCCTCGCTTTGGGCCAAAGCGAGGCGCCTGGGTTAATTTTTTTCAGGGAATCTAAGACTTTGTGTCTAATCATACTGCAAAGCGCCTCGCTTTGGGCAAAGCGAGGCGCCTGACAGTCTGATTAAACATAAAGCCTAGATTCTCTGAAAAAATTTACCCAGGCGCCTCGCTTTGGCCAAAGTGAGACGCCTGACCCCATCAGATTTTGGCTATAAATTCGTTCGATTTCATTATAAACTCATTCGATTTCAATTCTTTATCCACAACATATAACATGCCGTATTACGACTTAATTTTTGGTGATTCTTACGAGTCTAAATCATATAATGTCGAGGAGGGTCGGTCTACTAATGTCGAGGAGGGTCAGTCTGGCATTCGTTACCGTGACAATACGGTACAACTGGACTTGAATACACACTGGAAGGACCCGTATGAATTTGAAGACGAGCCTAATCAACCCGCCTACGGTTATACTTACGACGCTTACGATGGTGATGACACATTTGAAGAACAAGACTATACGCACCATGAAGACAACGCTGTCGAGGATAAGCAGGTAGAAGATCAGGAGGAAGGATCTAACCCGATCAACTTTTGGTTCGAGACTGACCGGACATTTTCCACACGTGATGAGTTGGTCAACTGGGTAAAAGATACGGGAATGGAAAATGGTGACGTCATAGTTATAAAAAGATCGAAGAAAAGAGGAGAAAATTTCGTGAAGGTATATATTTCAGTCACTATTGTTTTTAAGATATTACCAAATACGTATTTTATAAATTGTTATTTAAAAAGCCACAAAAAACTTAACTTATAAATTAGTTACTAAAAACACGTGTTTTATCCTTGGTGAAGGTTAATTCCCTACGGGTGTACCAGTGGTTTTCGGGTCATACACCTTTAGGATTACGTTTCTCATTTACTAAGAGTATTGTTAATTTTTAATTAATAAACTTTTTTTATAATTTATTATTTAAAAAAGTTATAAAAAAACTTATTTTCTAATAAACTTATTTTTGTGAAGGTTGTATTTCATTGCACTCTTGGGGGGGGGGGGGGCATAAGAGTGTTGCTTTGGTGATGTAACGACCCTGGCGTCGGTGCCGGGTCGTCGGGTCGGGTTTCAGAGCTACGCAGCGGATTCGGATCATAACAGTCTTTACTCTTCCAGGATCCACGTCATCATATCTGTTGGGTTACCTGAACACATGCCAAAAATAGTTTCTGTCAACATAAAGTTGGTGAGGTCGTGTATTTTATAAAGCGAATGGCCAGTTCGTTTATTGATAATTCTTTTATAACATTCTTTTTATATAAAACATTCTTTTATAAATATGCTTTACAGTTATAACTTCTGGAGGGGAAAATATATTCTATTATATCAATTCGATTATATGTCAATTCTAATATATTATTCCGATTATATTCTATTAGTTGCCATTCCTATCGATGGTACCACTCTGCTTGTGGTAAATATAATTATTCCTACCCTCTACTCGGGTAAGACTGGTTCTTGTCCTCTATTTGGACAAGAAAGGAAATGGCGATATACCGGTTAGTACTGTCCTTGTCGTTTCTATTATCCCCTTTCTATTATATAACTTCTATTGATAATCTTTTTATTATGTAAAGCATTTCTAGGTTTTCTAATAAATGACATGTATTCCCCCGAAACACTTAATAAAACAGTAAAAGTGGGGAGTTCACGATACTCACAGGTTTGCATATAATCTTCTATAGTCTTTCTTATTACAATTATATTTCATATATATATCGATACGTGTTACGTGTGGGACTTGTTAGATTGTAATACTTAGAATATCTATATATATATATATATATAAAAGAAAGCATATATGCCCATTGAGAGTGCCACGTGGCTTAATAATTAAGTGTTTTTTGTGTTTTTGAGTATTTTTCTAAATTTATCTCTCTATCTCTTAATTCTCAATTACTAAAATTAAATTGAGTTATTTTAGGAAAAAAGAATTTAAAAACAAATTTAAATTTTTCTCTCTTATCTTCCTCCCATAATTTTTAAACATAAATATCTTTTATATTCGAGATTTCTTAAATAAAAAAATTACACCAAATTAACGAGCGTTTTATTATCTTTCCAACGAGTACCATAGTGCTATATAAAAACGAAAAAAAAACGACTATTTTTTGTGGGGTTATATTCATACAGAAAAAAACACAAAGTGTTCAGGTTATTCATTAATCTAATTGTAACATATTTTAATTTACGTGAAGATGATTATATGTTGAAGGTTATCCTTTTAATACTTTATTATATATATATAAAAGAAAGCATATATGCCCATTGAGAGTGCCACGTGGCTTAATAATTGAGTGTTTTTTGTGTTTTTGAGTATTTTTCTAAATTTATCTCTCTATCTCTTAATTCTCAATTACTAAAATTAAATTGAGTTATTTTAGGAAAAAAGAATTTAAAAACAAATTTAAATTTTTCTCTCTTATCTTCCTCCCATAATTTTTAAACATAAATATCTTTTATATTCGAGATTTGTTAAATAAAAAAATTACACCAAATTAACGAGCGTTTTATTATCTTTCCAACGAGTACCATAGTGCTATATAAAAACGAAAAAAAAACGACTATTTTTTTGTGGGGTTATATTCGTACAGAAAAAAACACAAAGTGTTCAGGTTATTCATTAATCAAATTGTAACATATTTTAATTTACGTGAAGATGATTATATGTTGAAGGTTATCCTTTTAATACTTAATTATGTTTAATATGGTTTATGCTTTTTATTTTTTTTACTTTTTAAATAAATGTTTTTTAACTAAGATTGATTATGTTTAAGTTATTTACTCTTTTCGTGATTTGAGTTTTCTTTTTTTTTTATCATTTTTTATTAAATCATATTAAATTTTTCAACCCCGGGACCTTCCCGGGGTAATCGGCTAGTATATCATATATACATTTATACATATAGAATTCGGTATATATTAGATAGTCCTAAACCCGGGGTTCATTATTGATATCTATTATATGAAACACGACCCGGACATCCTAAATCTAGCTGGCCATTACAGCTTGGCACTCGTAACTAATAAAGCTGGCCATTACAGCTTGGCACACGAACCTAAAAACTCTAGACACGAACTTACCCGGATGATGGTTCGGCAGCAGCATATTATTATTAACCCGAGTCTAGTATATCGTTTTATATATCGAATCTTATATATATATAAACATATATATTTTATATATGTTTATTATTCTCTTATTATTATTATCAAGTCCGTACGTTCCCGTATTATATATATATTCGTATAATTCTAATAATCCTCGTCTAGCTATTGGACCGGGTTCTATTCCGGGTGTTGACCGAGTCACTGAGTTGACTCGGTATCGGATTCAAGCTCCCGGTTCGATTAACGGTACCTCGCAATCAACATGATTATTATATTAATAATTAATCATAAGATTATTAACCAATTAATCCAATGGAAATATATATTACCTTACTCATAACCGAGTACTCACTGGGTTATTATCGGGATACAATCCCAGGTAAATCGGATCTTTAAACATCCTTACTTATACTTCCAATCTCCCAATCACAGAGAATAGAATATGATTCGAGACATATTATAACCGGACTACTATCGGAACACGAGGGAAACCCAATTGGTTATCGGATATTAATCTTATCCATAAAACCAATACCTTCAAGACTAGAACAATATACATATACATATATGTAACCGATCGGAAAACAGAAGGCGGGGTTCTGATAACAGGAAAGAGGGATTAAAGCTTGGTTCTATCAAAGGATTATGGAGGCCCGATGACAGTCACCTATTCCGGTGACTGCCTCTTCAGCGAAACATTTAGAATCAGAAGCAAAGGAAGAAACACGGTGGTGGTTCGCTGGTGGTTGCCGGCTATTATCGGAACAGAAACAGAGGAACATCGGTTGGGTTTGAGTTTGGGTTAACCGATACACAACAGAAACAGAAAGATGGGTTCGTTGGATGATTACCGAGGGTTCGAAAGGTTCGATAATGGCTGGTTATAAGGAACTCACGACAATCACCACAACCTGGTGACTGTCCGATTATAATAACAAAGAGGAGTACGATTATCCATGTTCTAACTGAAACAGAAAAGGTTATGGTTTGATGGTTGTTATCGTATGTTATCGGGACAGAGGAGAGGGAAGAACTCGGTGGTTTTGGTTCGGTTCATTCAAACAGAAAGGATGAGGGGATTCGATTGTTTATAACAGAAACAGAGGAGTAGACGGTGGTGGTTATCGGAGGGAAGACGAGCGGCGGCCGGCGGCGGCGGTGACCAGAAGCAGCGGAGGCGGCAGCGGCCGCCATGGCTCTCCGGTAACTGCTCTCTACTCTCTCTCATATGTGTGTGTGAGTTCGTGAGGTATGCAGACAATTGAGAACAAGCAGGGTTTTAAAAGGAGATATAAAACAAAGGGGTGTTTGGCAACGAGGATAATAACTGAAACTCGGGTGTTTGGTAACGGTTATTAGGCTGCCCAAGGGTGTTTGGCTGAAATTCTAAATGCCGAATAGGGAGCGTTTGGTCGCCATAAACCAATTGGTTTATTATAATAATAAACTTAATTTATTATTATTTTAATAACGGGTGGTCGGGTACAACCCGACCCGTTTACAAGACCCGTAACACCTCGGGGTGTTACAGGTGAGGAAGACTGGTAGCAAAAAAATTGGCTGCCCATTTAAGGTGACAGGGGTGTTTGAAACTCGGACACGGGTTTGGAGGTTAAAGGTGAAAAACCCGGCACACAACCACACTCCCTTTGAACACTTAGAGGGTCACCCGTATGCCAGAAGGATTTCTGTAGATGACAGACAACTGGTCGGGCAGATGACAGAAAATGATATTCCCAAGCGTAGCATCTGGAGGATGATCATTTCAAAGAACCCGGAGAAAAAGACTACCCTGAAAGATATACACAATGCAACTCAGATGATGAATGCTGAAAAGGCAGTCGGTCCCAAAGGTGCAATGCAGCACCTCGAATACTTTCTGACGGAGAGAGAATTCACCTACTACACGTATGCAAATGACACCATGAAGGCTCTCACAGATATTTTCTTCGTTTACAAACATTCATTTACTATGTGGTGCGCATTCCCGCATCTGCTGATGACTGACGCCACCTACAATACAAACATGTACAATATGGCGTTTGTTCAGGTTGTGGGTATGGCGTCGACAAACCAGTCGTTTTCAGTTGCCCATGCGTTTATTTCTTCTGAGAAGATTAGTAGCTACGTTTGGCTGTTGGAGAGGATAAAGTCCATGCTGGACCGCTATATAGAGCCGCGAGTGATTGTGACTGACAGGGACTTTGCGCTGATGAACGCGTGTGATCAGATTTTCCCAAATGCGTACTAGTGTCTTTGCCGGTTTCATATTTTGCAGAATATCAATAGGAACAGCAAGAACCAGTTCATGGATAAGGAGTGGAAGGAATTTGTTCGAATGTTTTGGTGGCTGTGTGACTCTACGACTGAAGACCTATACGTATACAATTTGGGGAAATTTCAGTCATATCTGGAAAAGATTGATCGTCAAGGTAAGTAGTTTTACATAATTACATACGTACTTGTTTACATACACACGCCTGACAAGTTTTGGTTGTATTTTTCAGATGTTTTTTACTACATGAAGAATAACTGGTTGGACTGGTACTGTCAAAAGTTTGTGTCTGCATGGACTAACCAAACGCTGAACTTCCGCCAGACCACTACCAACAGAGTTGAAGGCATGCATGCGAAAATAAAAAGTTACCTTCCAGGCAATCGCAACTCGTTGTCGACAATTGTGAAGTTCGTTGATCAAATGGTTGATAAGCAATACAGAGACATTAAAAAAGGTTTTGAAGACAGCCTAAGAAAAACAATGAACCACCACAAGAGGCAGCCAATGCTTGATAAGTTACTTCGGAAGGTTAGCAAACATGCTCTTCAGCTGATATACGAAGAGATCCAGCGTCTTGAAACGTCCATGCGCCGTTACCATAACACTTGTGGATGCCAGCTTTATAAAAGTTGTGCTTTGCCATGTGCCTGTCGTCTCGAGTAGTTACAAGTTAATGGTAATTAGTACTAGTGTCCATATGATTTTACTACATAAATTGATTTAACTTTATAACATATGTTATCGTTTTCAGGTCAGGAAATCCATTTGTTCTCGATAGACGTGTTCTGGAGGAAGTTTGACTTCAAACCTGCGAAGATTGGTTGCGAAGATATAAATGTAGAGGAGGTGTGGGAAAAATTAAAGGAAACGGTTGAGACAAAACCAATTTTTGCCCAATTAAACTACCTGGACAAATTTGCACAAATCGTCACATACAACTACTCCTCTAATAAGCCGCCTGTTGTGCAAAAGAAAACCCGTGGTCGTCCAACCAAGAAGCAGCAAGAACACAAGTGAGAACAATCTGCGAGAAAGAGCTTACATATGCCGGTTGAAGAAAGTGGGTCCGACGAGGACCTTGACTTTCCCCGGCACAGCTCTTTCGTACCATCACAGGAGGAGCGCGTACGACCTTCCCAGTCCTAGCCACGCCCTCCTTACGAGCTTCACCGTCACAGCTCTTACATACCGTCAACGTCCCAGGGGGGCAGCATTTGGGAGAAATTCTATTTCCCGTTGCTTCGGCAGACAAAGAAGTCAGAGAACTTAGTAACACAATTTGGGGATAGAATTCCATCTGTGTTTCACCCATATATATATATATATATATACATATATATATATATATAGGGACAGGTTCAAATACAAAGTAATGAAAACGTGCGAAGTGTGCGAAGGCTCACTTGTACATGATAATTACGTAATGATAATTACGTAATGCCTTCATGAATATACAAAAACATTACGTAATTATCATTACGTAATTATCATGTACAAAGTGCATGATAATCACGTAATGAGAATTACGTAATGATAATTACGTAATGTTTTTGTATGTTCATGAAGGCATTACGTAATTATCATTACGTAATTATCATGTATAAAGTGCATGATAATTACGTAATGACAATTACGTAATGCTTTCATGAACATGCAAAAACATTACGTAATTATCATTACGTAATTATCATGTACAAAGTGAGCCTTCGCACACTTCGCACGTTTTCATTACTTTGTAGAATAACCGTCCCCTATATATATATATATATATATATATATATATATATATATATATATATATATATATATATATATATCCAAAATAACGGATGTGAAACCAAATGGTCATTACGGGTTTCGAGCGGTAGTTGTGGGGTTAGGGATGGATCAACATTCGTTTCCGTATATCCGGTCCCAAATGCTACTCGAGTTGCGCAATAACGAAGCCTTGTGGAGGCGAATCTTTGATCCGGAAAACCGAGGACATTATGAGCGTCTCTACGATAGTATATACTTTAGAGGGGTGGGAGAAGCCCCAAATTCGAAGTGGATGACGACGCCGAAGGCGGGATTTCTCACTGCACAGAGGTTTGATGTTGTTTTTCATACACTCGACATTAATTGTAGTGATACAGTTTTCCCTATATTTTTAGACCCAGGAGGTTCTCTACAACCTATTCTAACGGTAGTAGTTTGCCACGTGGGCCGGCATTACATCACTTAATGCTGGAAGGATCATATCCAATGCCTTCCCCGAATGCAATTTGGACTGCTAATAGAACTGAAGGTGGTGCGGAACGGGAAACTGAATACAAAGATCAAATTGATACGTACAAATAATTAGTTTTCCCGAAGCCATACCCTAATGAAAGTCCCGAAGTACAAGATCTAGATTAGATATGTGAAATTTGTAAAAGTATTAAAATTGTATTGATTGTGTTTATGTTCTTAAAACTTGTATTAATTCTGTTTATGTTCTTTAAAATTGTATTGATTGTGTTTACGTTCTGTAAAATTGTATTGATTGTGTTTATGTTTTTTAAAATTAAAAAAAAATTGTTCTTGGCAATGCTAACCCATTAAATTACGTGTGGGTTGAATTGGGTTTACTATAATTTTCGGTCGGGTTGAAACAGTCCGGTTCGTTAATGGGCGATCAGTTCGAAACCGGGCCGGTCGGTTCGAAAAAGTCCGGTTCATTAATGGGCGATCAGGTCGAAACCGGGCCGGTCGGGTCGAAACCGGGCCGGTCGGGTCGAAACCGGGCCGGTCGGGTCGAAACAGTCTGGTTCGTTAACGGGCCGGTCGGTTCGAAACAGTCCAGTTCGTTAACGGGGCGGTCTAGTCGAAACCGGGCCAGTAGGGTCGAAACCGGGCTGGTCGGGTGTAACATCCCGTTTTTATTATATAAATAAAATGTGTTGGTTCATATTTATTAGTGTATAAAATGAGTTCTTAATTAGTAAAACGAACCAATAACATGTGATATGGGTACTCGTATATTTAAAGCTAGTTAACGAGTAAATGACGAACAACATGATTATTTGAAATATGAGGTCTAGGCGAATAATTAGTATTATAGGAGACCGTTTAGTGAAAATATAATATATTATACATTTAGCCCCTGCTCCGTTTTTAATGAAACTAAGGTCAAAACATAGAGAAAAATAAGCTCGTCTCAACAGTATGTTCGTATTTTTATAAAACGTTGTAGGTTAAAAGTCATACGAGATAAACGAGCAAAGCAGCTTAACTAATTATAATAATATAATAATTTTATATATCAACCATATTTTGCTAAGAGGCTATGTAGAATGAAATACAAAGGCAGAGTGTCATATATCGAAGAGAAACAAAAATAAAAGAAAAGGAATGGAGTGATTATATATTTGCAGTATGTCCTCTATCGAAGTATTGAGAACTTAAACTAAGCAAGACGGCGCATAGGAGACTTTATCCCACATCGGCCAAATGAGAAACTCCACCGTCCATTTCCTTTTATAAATAGGGGTTCACGGCTTTTCTTTAAAACATAAGTTTATTTTGGGAACACTCTAATATAAGAGGATCTCGAGCCTATAATACCCCATTGGGTATTGTTATTAGTCATTTTAGAGCACAAGTAGGGGGAGACTCTACACCAACTAGTCGTAGATGGTTTTGAGGTATGTTTCGTTTAAGTTATGTTTAGTTAATTATTATTTTTATTATTATTATTATTATTATTATTATTATTATTATTATTATTAGTATTAGTAGTAGTTTAGTATTATTATTTTTAGGGATTAGGATTATTATTGGGGGTGGGTGTTGGGTAGCCTAGCCTTAGTTATGCAGGGACTGATCATCAATGCTTAAATAAGGTAGCGCTAACCAATATCCAACTATAATAATAATTAGTTAGGTGTACCGTTACCTAATCTAGGGTGGTATAATTGTATCAGGACCGTGAGATAGTACCTGGTTGTATTAGCGTTGTAAACCGCTAAAGGACGGATAAAGAGGTGAGTTACTTAAACTATTTTCAAAACCTGATACTTGCTCATAAAATTGTTTTGGTGGTGATTGAACATGTATATGCATCGAACCATAGGTGTGGCATCCAGGGTGTTATATATATTATAATGATCATTATATTTTCCAGGCGTGGACATACACTTACAGCCTCATGAGGTGTATCTAGGCTGTATGTGTGAATATATAATGCTTAGTCCTGATTATGATTATGGTGACATGCATAGAGCTCATACTTGATCAATAAAATGTTTATGTGGTTGTTTTTCTGATGAGTCAGTTTATGTGGCTCACCAGCTGTGTGTGCTGACGTATTTTTATCACTCGAGCATGTATCTCAGGTTGAGGAAATAAGGGCTGGAAAATAATAGCTGAGCGTTGGAAGACTGTAGATGTTTGTCGTGCTACCGTTAAGCTATGTGTAACTTTGGTGTAGTTTTGTTACGTTGGCTTGTAACAAATACTTAAGTTATGTGATGAGATTACGTTTCCGCTTTAAGTTTGCGCCGACTGGTCATTGTAAGTGCCTCGACCTGGGCGGGGTGTGACATCGGGTCGAAACAGTCGGGTTCGTTAAAGGGCGATCAATTCGAAATCGGGTTGGCTCATTACCGTCCCGTTATCGGGTCGATACGATCCGTGTGGATAACGGGCCGGTCGGGTCGAAACAGTCCAGTTCGTTAACGGGCGGTCAGTTCAAAACCCGGCCGGTCGGGTCGAAACAGTCCGGTTCGTTAACGGGCGATCAGGTCGAAACTGGGCTGGCTCGTTACCGGCCCTGATCGGGTTGATAAATAGGGGTTCACGGCTTTTCTTTAAAACATAAGTTTATTTTGGGAACACTCTAATATAAGAGGATCTCGAGCCTATGATACCCCATTGGGTATTGTTATTAGTCATTTTAGAGCACAAGTAGGGGGAGACTCTACACCAACTAGTCGTAGATGGTTTTGAGGTATGTTTTTGTTTAAGTTATGTTTAGTTATAATTATTATTATTATTATTATTATTATTATTATTATTATTATTATTATTATTATTAGTATTAGTAGTAGTTTAGTATTATTATTTTTAGGGATTAGGATTATTATTGGGGGTGGGTGTTGGGTAGCCTAGCCTTAGTTATGCAGGGACTGATCATCCATGCTTAAATAAGGTAGCGCTAACGGCTAACCAATATCCAACTATAATAATAATTAGTTAGGTGTACCGTTACCTAATCTAGGGTGGTATAATTGTATCAGGACCCTGAGATAGTACCTGGTTGTATTAGCGTTGTAAACCGCTAAAGGACGGATAAAGAGGTGAGTTACTTAAACTATTTTCAAAACCTGATACTTGCTCGTAAAATTGTTTTGGTGGTGATTGATCATGTATATGCATCGAACCATAGGTGTGGCATCCAGAGTGTTATATATATTATAATGATCATTATATTTTCCAGGCGTAGACATACACTTACAGCCTCATGAGGTGTATCTAGGCTGTATGTGTGAATATATAATGCTTAATCCGGATTATGATTATGGTGACATGCATGGAGCTCATACTTGATCAATAAAATGTTTATGTCGTTGTTTTACTGATGAGTCAGTTTATGTGGCTCACCAGCTGTGTGTGCTGACGTATTTTTATCACTCGAGCATGTATCTCAGGTTGAGGAAATAAGGGCTGGAAAATAATAGCTGAGTGTTGGAAGACTGTAGATGTTTGTCGTGCTACCGTTAAGCTATGTGTAACTTTGGTGTAGTTTTGTTACGTTGGCTTGTAACAAATACTTAAGTTATGTGATGAGATTACGTTTTCGCTTTAAGTTTGCGCCGACTGGTCATTGTAAGTGCCCCGACCTGGGCGGGGTGTGACATCGGGTCGAAACAGTCGGGTTCGTTAAAGGGCGATCAATTCGAAATCGGGTTGGCTCATTACCGTCCCGTTATCGGGTCGATACGATCGGTGTGGATAACGGGCCGGTCGGGTCGAAACAGTACAGTTCGTTAACGGGTGGTCAGTTCAAAACCCGGCCGGTCGGGTCGAAACAGTCCGGTTCGTTAACGGGCGATCAGGTCGAAACTGGGCTGGCTCGTTACCGGCCCTGATCGGGTTGATACGATCCGTGTGGATAACTGGCCGGTCGAGTCGCAACAGTCCGGTTAGTTAACGGGCGGTCAGTTTGAAACCGGGCCGGCTCGTTACCGGCCCTGATCGGGTCGATACTATCCGTGTGGACAACGGGCCGGTCGGTTTGAAGCAGTCCGGTTCGTTAACGGGGCGGTTGGGTCGAAACCGGGCCAGCGGGTGGAAACAGTCGGATTTGTCAAAGGGCGATCAATTCAAAATCGGGCCGGTCTGGTCAAAACAGTCCGTGTGGATAACGGGCCAGTCGGGTCGAAACAGTCCAGTTCGTTAACGAGGCGGTCGGTTCGAAACAGTCCAGAATTCCAGGATATCGACTAGACATGCAAAATTTGATTTTTTTTATAAACCGGTATCTCGACTGTATAGACTGTGTATAGCGTACAATGATTTGTGAATGTTGTTCAAACTCGGATGTTTCTACCGAAAACTGCAAAGCGAGCTATTAAACGTACCGAAACGCGTTAAACAGAGCCCGGAACTCTAGGATATCGATTAGACATGCAAAATTTGTATTTTTTTCAAAACGGGTATAGACTGTATAGTCCGTATATGACGTACAATGATTTATGAATGTTGTTAAAACTCGGATGTTTCTACCTAAAACTGCAAAGCGAGTAATTAAACGTACCGAAACGCGTTAAACAGAGTCCGGAACTCTAGGATATCGATAAGACATGCAACATTTGTATTTTTTAAAAAAAAAAAACGGGTATAGACTGTATAGTCCGTGTATGACGTACAATGATTTATGAATGTTGTTAAAACTCGGATGTTTCAACCGAAAACCACAAACGAGCAAGAAACGAACCGAAACTCGTAAAACGAATTTTTTTTATTGGAAACAACATAAAACTCTTAAAAATGAATTAAAAGTTTTTTTATCGATCAAAACCATTTAAAACGAATTATTTTTTGTTATTTAAAAAAAAACCCTAGGTGCCTCGCTTTGGCCTAAGCGAGGCGCTTAGCTTTCTATTTAAAAGCCAAAGCGAGACAGCAGCCGTCTCGCTTGGCTCTTCTCACACACACACAGACAGTTCTAGGCAACGATTTTTCGGACAAAGGTTAGTATTTCGACCCATTTCAACTATATTATGTCAAAACGATGTTATTGTTGATTGTGTGTTTGATTTGGGGCTGGATTGGGCTTTGGCCGGTTGGTTTGTTTTGGGGATGATGAACAAAGCGCCTCGCCGAGGCCTAAACGAGGCCCTTTGTTCATGTTTTTTTTTAATTTTATTACTGTTATTATTATTATTATTGTTATTATTATTACTAGGTGAAATCCCGTGTGATACACACGGGAGACCGACCCCAAACTTAAAGCGCTATTTAGTAAAAGACAACATTAAGAACCCATTCGTCAGCTGCAAGAACATCTGTTTAGTACCGTATGTTTTGGTACAAACTAAGTTTTTCTATATTTTTTGAAACATATTGTGTAATCAACGTTAAAACGCATGAAAATGAAACGTCATACCGTACTATATAGTTATTATACTTCAGTTAATGTGTTAAACGAAAAGTTTTGTTATAAGCATTATTTAATTTCAAAACGTTTATTGTATCTAAAGAGTATATACACCTTGGGAAACATTAAATAGACAAATTCTTTAGAAAACGAACACACAAAACCAATTGTCTGCTATGAAAAAACGTAAATAGGCTAACTGTAATGCTCTATTCAGATAATACATATTTTTAAAAGCCTGTGTTTTAAAACTGTTGATTAAAACATAGTCCCACTTTAAGCACTGTTTAATTAAAGACAACATTAACCCATTCGTCTGCTCCGAAGAACATGTGTTTAGTACCGTCTGTTTATTTCTTTATTGTTAAAAAGAGAAACTGTATTTCGCAACCTCTGTCCCTTTCACGATACCAGTTAATAATACTGATAAGATGTTTAATAACTGGAACTGTTACAATAAAGGAAAATATCAATCTACAGACGGATTAAAGCTGTGTTGAGATAACACATATAAATCTACAGACGGATTAAAGCTCTATTGAATAAAACATAAAAGTTAATATCAGTCAATTTAACATCATAAAACATAAATAATCATATATAATTTTGAAACACACACAAAACTAAAAACAAAAATAAATATAAACAACTTTTAACATCAACATACATAGCTACTTAAAGGAATTAATAAACTTAAGTTTCAATTTCATTGAAGCTTCAAGTTGTGCATGAAGATCGATAAATTTATTCAAAAACTATACATCCTTACTCCCAGCCTCTGAATTGCACAATAACGACAAATCAGCAACAGGAGTCGAAGGCATTGACTTCAAATCTCTTGTAGTTTTCAAATCTTGATAGTATTGTGCTGTAATTTGATTAAGAACAAATCCCTTCATTTCATCTTCTTGCTTATTACTTGGCGTTGCCATTGATCCTATTGATGAAGAGTGAAATGTAAATGTTAAAATGGTTTATAATGAAATTCGTGATTAATTTACTAATTTATACATTTAAAACGCGTGAAACGAAAGGTCATAGCCTAGTATTCTTATTATAAAGCACAAAATTTAATACGATTCAATTTAGCATCACAAAACATAAAAAACCCTATATAATTTTCAAAGACATACAAAACTAAATACATAAATAAACACAACTGTTACAAAAACGCAACATAAAACTACAGACGGATTAAACGTCTATTGAGATAACACATATACATGTACAGACGTATTAAAGGTCTGTTAAATAAAACACAAAAGTTAATAAGATTCAAATTACAAAACATAAAAAACCACATATAATATTGAAATACAAAAATAAATAGAATCAACGTTAAACATGATGATACAAAGCTACTTAAAGGAATTAAATAACTTAAGCTTCAATTCTATTGACGCTTCAAATTGTGCGTCTAGATCTTTCAATATTGTCAAATCATCTATATCCTTCAATTCCATTGTCAAAGGTCTCGATGAATATTTGCATGAAAATCAGTAAACGACAAAGACAAAAATCTTTGTTATTCAACTTTAAAGTCACAGATGATCATCACACCTGTGTATAAATGAAGGAGATTCATGCAAATATTATCAAGACTTTTGGCAATGAAAACCCCAAGATCAAGGATAATAAAATGTAAAATGCCTAAAGATTGAAAATAGCGATTCTGTGCAGCATATATAGAAAATAATAATGGATTGATGTTTTCCTTTGATTGTATGAATCATCGAAAAACATCAATTCCAATTTTCTTATCTGCGGAATGTTCGTAATATATTTTTCTTTGATTGTAAGAATCTTTCAAAAATTTGTGCAAACACATTTGAAAGTAATATCATTATGCATATAGAATGGAGAGATGAGATTTATGTGAAAATAGTTAATAGTTAACCGAATATATAAAGATGGAAGATGAATATTGGGAAATCCGCCCCTTTAATAGCGTGAATATAATAAATATTCGTAAAGTCGGTTTTCAAGTTTATCAGTTGGATTTCAAATATACTAAATATTTTTTATACAATGAAAGACAATTGCAAGACGACAATAATAATTAATAAAAAAATAATAATGATAATAAAGTAACTTCAAAATCGTAATCATTATTTTTGGGGCTTTCTATAACATCTGTTGTCAGTATAAACAGTTGTTGTCCAAACTAACTTTTCCTATATTTTTGCCAACAGATTGTGTAAACTGTGGAAGGAAAAATAAATAAAATGAACGTTAAAACGCTTGAAATGAAACGTCATACCATAGTATATAGTTATTATACTTGAATTAATGTGTTAAATGAAAACTTTTGTTATAAGGATTATTTAATTTCAAAAACGTTTATTGTATCTGAAGAGTATATACAACTTGGGAAACATTAAATAGACAAATTATTTAAAAAACGAACAGACGAAACTAATCGTCTGCTATGAAAAAAACGTAATTAGGCTAACTGTAATGCTACGTTGATATAACACATATTTTTTAAAGACTGTTTTAAACACTGTTAATTAAAAAAGATGTAAATTCAACTGTTTAGATAATATTCCCACTTAAAAAATTCTTTAAAATATTTATTTTTTTAAATACAAATTTCCGTACAGTACCAAAGGTTTATAATATTCCCACTTAAACATGTTGTTGCTTAATAATTGCGACTGCCATTGATTCTATTGATGAATACTGAGATATAAATGTTAAAAAGGTTTATATTGAAAATCGTCATTTATTTACTAATTTATACATTTAAATCGCTTGAAATGAAATGTCATACCGTAGTATAGTTATTATACTTGAGTTAACGTGTTAATCGAAAAGTTTTGTTATAATGATTTGTTAATTTCTATACGTTTATAGTATTTAAAGAGTTTATAGAACTCCTGAAACATAAATACACGAATTCTTTAGAAAACGAATAGACGAAATAATAAAGTATAAGTTGTACAGGATATCGCGTGAAATTAATTATCTTTCAAAATTATTTCTATAAATATGTTGATATCAAACTTGAAATTTATCTATAAATTCCACACAGTACATATATTAAAGTTCATCTACAAAAATGGCAAACAGATCATACTATCATTTTGCTGATACATCAGACATTAAGTCAATATTCAGCACTTGCTCACTAAACGAAGGTAGAAAAGACGAACATGTTAGAAATCAAGTATTTTAGATGGAAGAAATAGTTAAGGAACAATCATGGACAAACATTGGCGTGCTAGATATTATTTTCTACTAGACTCAACAACTACAAATGGACAACAACATTCATCAAGCAATGATAAACTTAAAAAAAGATCTTTCAGGCGAGATTCTGAAAAAGAAACAAAGGGTTTTTGACATTTTAATTTATTAGTTTATATAATAGATATGGTTTTTATTATGTATGTTTTAAATGTAAACAACTGTTTATTAATATCTCTCTATTTCTTAAATACAATTACTTTAAGATCTGTTTACTAAATTCAACGTAAGGAAGCCAATTCTCTGCTGTAATTAAAAACTGTTTAGTAACGTCTGGCTCGTAATGTCTGATTCATAAAAAACAGTAGTTAATAACTAAAACTATAATAACGACGTGAACATAAATTTACAAACAAATCAAACCTCTGTTCAGATGTAAATACAACTGTGAGTTATACAATAGAATTACAATATGTGACTTATCAAACTACACTGAAATACAAGGAAACATAAAAAAAAAATCCTTCTAGCAACCAAACCCAACAGAATGATATTTCTTGTGAGCATCTGTGACGACCCGGAAAATTTTTCTTCTTATTTTGTCTTCTCTTTTCGACTTCGGAAAATTTTCGGGACGAAAATTCTTTTAACAGGGGGATGATGTGACACCCGGCAACTTCCGGTAACTAACTTTTGAAAACTTAGTAAGTCTACCTTAGCGAGTCGTGCATACGTTACACAAAACAAGGTCGGTCGAGTCGAGTCGCACATCATTAGAGTTTTAACATACGCAAGTCTCGAGTCCCGGGGATTGGTGGACGAGTGTGAACGTGTTTACTTTCATGTATTATGTGTTTATAATCATTATGTGACTTATCGGTACGTGAAAATGTGTTAACATATGTTAAAACGGAGTTTAACGCGCCAAATACACCACATTGGACCCTGTAGGCGATTAGCATAGCTAATTGCCTTCAAGGTGGCGATTAGCCACTCTCTGTAGGCGATTAGCAGCCCTAATCGCCTGATATAACTCCATAATCGCCTGCAACATGTCTGACGACTAAAAACACCTATAAATACCACCCTTGACCTCCAAAACATTATTTACACAACCCTAGCCGTCCCATAACATATCTCAACCCACAAACACCCTCTGGAACCCATTTTTACACACAAACAACCATTTCCAAGCTTAGTCCATCATCTACTCTTACATACAAGGTGTGTTCTTCAAATCCAAACCTTTAAATGATTATGTTTTACTCCCTAAATGTCCAGACCTGACTTATAAAGGTTTTTGTCTTTGAAAATCCATTTAAAACCGTTTCTAAACAAACCCACACCTTTACATGTGTTATATGTGTTATATGTGATTAAAGATAGAGTTTTTGGGATCTAATCATGATTGTTTTTGTGTTATTATGATGTTTATAGCTGTTACAAGTTAGTATGATGATGTCCTAGGAGTTTGGATGGTTTTGGTCGTGTATTATGGATACTTGATGTTTTGACCCGTTTGAAGGATTTTGGATGATTTAGGAGGATATGAGGTGTGTTGTTGATTGTTTGATGTTAGGGTTTGCTCTAGGATGATGTTAGAACAGTAGGATGCTTTCGGACAACGTGATTATGTGATTAGATCTGGATATTTGCTATTTAGGGCAAGTTATTGCATGTTGATGTGATGTTTTCATGTTAAATTGCTATTTTGGGAAAACGCTCGCATTCGGGACTGTTAGAATGATGAAAACTTAGGGGTTTTGCTTGGAATATGTTTGTTAATATGTTAGAATGATTATTGGGTGTTTGCGCACGTTTCGGATCTGATTTGGAGGGTTAAACGCGCGAAAAACCACAATTGCTGCACTGTAGGCGATTAGCAATCCTAATCGCCTATGTTATAGGCGATTAGGGGCATAATCGCCTAAGGATTGAGGCTACTCGTGTGCTAGGATGGCGATTAGCATCATAATTGCTAGCAGTCCATGCAATTGTGATCCTAATTGCCTTCATGTCATGCAATTGTGACCCTAATCACTAGTTAAGCCCTGAATTGCATACCACATGACCATAATCGCCTAATATGCATGTGATTAGCCCTAATCACCTAACATATGTGGCGATTAGCCCTGCTAATTGCCTGTTGACCATCCCTAATCACGTGTTGACTTTCCTAATTGCATGCTAAGTCCCTTATCGCATGAAATGCTGTTGTAAGTGTATTTTAACATCCCGAAACCCGATTTGACACCTAGGAACATGATAGGAACCCCGTGACATGCTTAGTAACATAGTAACACGTGTTCGGACTTGTTCGTACTTTAATTGACCTATGTGTTAGAATCGTTGAACTTTAACGCATGTTAAGTGCTGAGTTGCATGTTTTGTGTATGTTTGTGTATGAGATGAACACGTGGAATGTCGGGTCACCAATGGGATGTCGAGTCTTGTCTTACGTAGTCTGGTTGTTGGTCAAACACGTTTTCAAACACATCATGGTCATGGACTGGACTTAGGGACTAATGAACCCTGCGGGTTATTAGTCTAACTTAACACATATCTTATGATAGGTCGCCACTAGTTGGGGCTATCATATCTTACAGACGGTTTACTCATATCACACATACGGGTTACTCATAAACGGTATACGCAACCTAAGGTGAGTTCACGGCCCCACTTTTATCTGTTTTGGTTTTCGGGGGAGAAACATGCTTAAAACTCTTTTGTGACTTATGGATTATTTTAACTCTTTTGTAACTCATTACTCTTTATCACGTTATACTATGGCTTACTTATTGTACTATACGGTTCATCAAAAAGTCCCTTAGAAACCACTAACATGGGCGTATGGCGGGGAAATATGGATAGCGCTATTGGGAACTGACAAACCCCACTCGACGGTAGGACCGGGCGGGTGCATATTGTCTCTAACAAAACAAGGTCTACCGGTGATGACGGTAGCCCATAGGAAACTAAGGGTCACTACACGACTTAGTCAGCAATGGTTTCACCCGTATGAGTATCTTATTCTGCGCCTAGCTAGCGTTCTTACAAGCATAGTAGTAATTGTGATGGTAACGGTTTTCGAAGGATTACTCTAAACGTTTAAATAAAACCTGTGAACTCACCAGCATTATATGTTGACTCTTTTAGCATGTTTTCTCAGGTCGCTAAGGTAGCAGCTGTCAGATAGGCGCACGGAGTCGCACTGGGTCGTCTTGCGTCTAGGGTCTCATGGCATGTTTTGGAAATGTTAAACTATGGAACTTATGTTTTATTTTCGGCATGACTTTTGTAAACCTTTAATGCTTCCGCACTACTAAATGTTGAATTTTAAATCTTATGCATGGTTTTTATTACGTATGTTTTACATTTAGACGTCGTTTATTGTGACCGTTGACTTGGATCCTGGTATGTCACACGCCTCGCGGTAGAACTCCGCAGGTGGATATTTGAGGGTGTGACAGCATCATCCGAACAAAGAACAAACAAAAAACAATGAAAATAAATATACGACAACACATACATATGGGTAAAACACCACAAAACAAAACAGTTTACAAATACAAAAGATAGAAGTTTTTTAATAAAAAAATAGAAAATACAGGAAAAAGATACAAAGTAACAATCTTAAAAGGAAAAAAAAAAACAAAACCTAAAAAATAATATGCCTCCTAACCTTTGAAGGGTGGAAAACACATTATTTCACATACACCCATGTCTATTTATTAAGACCATAGAGGTGCACATGGATAAAAATAACATTTTTCTTTGATTGTAAGAATCTTCAGAGAAAACAAACTCCAACTTCAAAGGCAACCATTTATTGGTAATACATTTTTCTTTATTGTAAGAATTTTCGAGATGATTGCTAGTAGAAAATTTAAAGGAAATAAGATTATCATGGCGATAAGGAAGATAGATTTGTTTTTCTAATGCTTCAATGAATATAAAGTTGCAAACAGGAATGACCACTTACTGACCTATATATAGACTGAAGAAATTACTATAATAAAATATAACAATAATAAAAATAATAAAATAATATTGTTAACGTAATCATTAATTTTGCCACTTTTTAAAATCAGTTGTTTATTCAAACAGTTTTTTAACTCAACATTTTTTTTTCAAACAGTTGTTGTATTAAACAGCTACTACTAACAACTATAACAAATTTACATTTTGAATATTTCTTTATGAAACATCAATCATCTGTTGGTTTGAATAGTAGACTTTATAATCAGTTTTATTATACTGAAATTTTAATTTAGACCAATAATTAATTTGAGTTTTAAACCGTTAGTTAAATCTTTTTTATTCCCTTTAACAAAGTTTTTTTAAAACAACTGTTATACGACTCAATTCACTGATATTACCACAAATCACTAATTTCAGTTAAAAACTAAATTTAACAAAAATAAACACAAAATGTAAGTTTTACAAAAGAATAAATTACAATATGTGAATTTAACAAAAAATACATAAAAAAACCCTTCTAGCAATCAAATCATAGACATTGATAGTTCTTCATAGAATCATCAAAACAAAAGCAGAAACATAAACATTAAACGAAGTACACGATAACACCTACTATTTAAATGTCAAGCACTTCTAAAAGCACTAAATATTAAAAAGACCATCTCTTATTTTCTTTTTCGTCAACAGAACCATCTTCAAAGTTAAGATCTCTTTGTTCCAATGGAAATATTGAAACCACATATTCACTATAAGAAGACAATCTCTTTGTTAGCCACTCAGGGAAGTGATTGTCTGAATGACGAAAAACATGAATTCCAACTTTCATACCAACGGATTATTGGAAATCTATTTTCCTTTGATTGTAAGAATCTTGAGAAAATTTGTGTAAATACATTGGACAATAACATTATTATGGATATTGGATGAAGAGATGCATGAAGATGAAAGATGAAATATTGGATGTTCCTCGCCTTTTATAGAATAGAATAGAATAAATATACTAAGTATTGGTAAAGTTGCTTTTCAACTTTATGAGTTATATTTCAAGTAAACATAAAGTTTAAAATTCCTAATATTTAAGTTAATTTATTATTATTTTTTAATCTATAGAAATATGTACATATTCATTTTTGATAAATAAATATATAACTAAAAAATATAAATTGATTTCAAAATTCGAGTTTCAAGGTAATGATCACTAAACAGCTCATCATCCTAGATGGAAACTTGTAGAATACGGCGGCAATTAATGGTAGATGTAAACCTTTTATTTTATTATTGTAAAACAACTAATGAGGGGTTAGAATGTAGAACGAAACTAAATTTCAAAACTTAAATCCTTAATTTTATATTTTTCCAAAAGATGTAAACACTGGGAGTTCCTCCCCTTTTCTAGAATATAAATAAATATATTCGTAAAGTTGCTTTTTAAATTTATCAGTTACATTTCATAATCGTAATCATTTTTTTTTCTTTTTATAACATTTGTTGAAAATAAAAACAGGATTTGTCACTATAAAATTACATTTTACAATCCTTTTCAACTACATAATTAAAATCTTAATATATTTGTAATTATTACTTAAAATTTTACATATAAAAAAACTTAACATTACAATAACATTCATATTTTCATATTTAAAATTTGATATGATGTTTTATGTTTTTTAGATTATAATAATTGTTGAACTTCTATCTTATGTAAATTGGACATGAAAAGGTAATTTTTTTTATTCTTTATACGACGAATAAACTAACAACTCCTAAATTTGTTTTTAAAATTTAAGAATTGAATTTTAAGTAAATATAAAGTAAACTTCAAAATCGTAATCATTACTTTTGGGCATTTTTATAACATCTGTTGCAAAGCAAATTTGCTTTTAGTAAAGTTCAAAATCGTAATTATTACTTTTGAGCGTTGTTATAACAACTGTGTTGCAAACTTCTGTTTGACTTTTTATACAACTTAATAATACTGATCAGATGTTTAATAACTGAGAATATTAAAAAGACGGAAAGACAAGTCTATAGAAAAATTAAATACAAAATGCAAGACTTATAAAAGAAGAAATACAAATATCTGTTAAAAACTACTTTATTAACAATTGAATTACAATATGTGACTTTACAAAGTACATAAAAATACAAGGAAACATAAAATAACACAACTAAACAACCAAATTCTAGACAATGATCATTCTTGCCATCACCCAAAAATAGGTCTTATGCAAACATATTCGACCAACCTCGTCTTTGTCTGATGGTTTTCACGTACAAACTGAAACCAATAGCTCATGGGTTGGAGCATGTTGGTGTACAATCTTCAAAAAAAAAAAAAAAAAAAAATTTAAATATCATCCAGTTCCAAAATACCTAACGATAGAAAATAAGAACCGGATCTATATATATATATATAATGAAATGATACTTTCCTTTGATTGGAAGAATCATTGGAAAACATCAATTCCAGAGTGTTTATCAACCAACTATTTGTAAACCATTTTCCTTTGATTGAAAGAATCTTTTGAAAAACTTGTTCATAAAACTTTGAGGGTAATATCATAATGCATTTTGAATGGACAGATAGAGATATGTATATTGAGAATACTGAAAATGAATATTGGAAATTCATCCCCTTTTATAGGCTGAAGTATAGTAAGTATTCGGAAAGTTGGGTTTTCAAGTTTATTAGTTGCATTATCAACAACTATTTAATTTCTATAAAATATATACAATTTACAATTTCCATAAGACATATTTTATAGCAATAAAAATTGTACTAAAAATCATCATTGTTAAAAATAGTAATAATTGTTTTTATAAACAACTTATTACCTTTTAGATTATTAGTATTACCATTATAGTTAGTAATTACTTAAAATGTCCTAATAATAAAGTTTCATTTACAAACAAATTCCAAGTTAAAATGAATAAAATATTTGATAACTTGTGAACATATGTTGACAAATAACTGTGAATCATTATAATAATCCACTGAAGAATAATATAACCACATTTTTAAAAGAGACTTTGTAATGAATATCTAAGGAAATAACTATAAATTTAAATTAAAAATAATTATATTTGTGTTATTATAACTTTACAAAAAGAAAATATATTTTATAGAAATTAAAATTCTTCAAAAACATCAACATTTATAAAATATGTAATTATAGTTTTCAATAGATAATATTTCCCTGAAAAACTTTTTTAAGAAATTATATGTAAACTTCTGTTTGATAGTATTTATCAACAACTATTGAATTGTAAACATATATTAAAATTCAACAAAAGTTAATAATTCTGAAATATCTATAAATTTAAATTAAATTAAATCACGGTTTTCAAATTCATAATAATTACAAAGAGTCCGGACAGCCCTAAAAGTCTTTAACGGTCACTGTAGAGATGAAAGATCTTTATTGGAAACATAACATAAATTTACAAATTATTATTTTTATATTAATTGACAATTAAAACTATTGTTGTTACAAAATCATTTCCAATCTTTATTGTAAGTATAATTTTAAATAACGAACATATATTTTGTACCAATAAACATCCTACAAAAATATAATCTTCTATAAAACTTGTAATTATAATTTCATAATGTTTATCAACAATAATTCATAAACATATATTAATACTTTTTATATACAACGTGGATTTATATTTTAAATTATTAATAAGAATACTCTAATTAATTTCAATTACATGTAGTAATAAACTTCATATTGAAACCTATTCTAAGTTCAAAGGTATGTCTAATTTGTCGACTTCAAACAGATGTTTTCAAACAACTGTCATCCATTACCGTTGTTGAGCTGAACGATGATGTAACCAGAATTTTAAAACAGACTTTATAAAACTTAACTTGTAATCAATATCTAACGAAATAACTATAATAATAATTACAAACAGTCCGCACAGGCCAAAACTATTTAATGGCCACTATAGCTATGAATGATCTAGATGGAAACATAACATGAATTTACATGTTATTATTTTTATATTATATTAATTAAACAATTAAAACTATTATTCTTACCAATGATTTGAAGTCTTATATTTTAAATGTAACACTTAAAATGAACATATTTTTAAATTAAACCAGACTTTTCAAATTTAAATTAAACCAGACTTTGTAATGAATATCTAAGGAAATAACTATAAATTTAAATTAAACCAGTCTTTTCAAATTCCTAATTACTAACAGTCGGTGCAGCACTAAAAGTCTTTGATACCCAATGCCATAAAAGTTTTTGTTTCTATAACTTTAAAAAAAGAAAATATATTTTATAGAAATTAAAATTCTTCAAACACATAAACATTTATAAAATATGTAATTATAGTTTAGAATAGATAATATTTCAATGTCAAACTTTTTTTAAGAAATTATATGAAATATTTACATATAATTCACTTAAATTAGTACAACCATCTGTTTGATAATGTTTATCAACAACTATTGAATTGTAAACATATATTAAAATTCAACAAAACTTAATAATTCCGAAATAACAATAAATTTAAATTAAATTAAATTACGGTTTTCAAATTCATAATAATTAGAAAGAGTCCCAACAGCCCTAAAAGTCTTTAATGGCAATACATCAGATTTAACAGACTGTACCTATTGTCAAATCATACCACAACAGTTTAAATATCTGATAATTAATTAGTTTACGATAAATATGATCTTTCTTAAAAATAACATTTTCTTACACATTATACTTCAAGTATGTTTGCATTAATTTCTGTTTAATTTATCTATTATACAAATAACATTAACAAAAATAAATTTTTTATTTAAATATTAAGCTATTACATCCACTTCTACTACATTACCAAAAACATACAAAACAATAAGATAAAAGACATAACATTCAATATGAATTTAAAAACTTGAACTTCAAGTCCATAGAAGCCTTAAGTGACTTTACAATATAAGAAATTATTTCTAACTGCTCCAGATCACTTTTCATCGCATCGATATAAAACACTATACCACTGTCACGAATTGTGGATGGTGGCAAACACTTCAATTTCTCGACTACTTTAGCTTTTTTATCAAAAGAGTTTGAAATATGGTTGAAAGTCTGCTTCAAAACATCCTTATATAATGTATCTTGATCATATTGCATAAGAACTTGTCTTATTAAATCGACCTTGAAATCCACTGCGAGTACTACTGCTGAAGATGATGACGCCATAACTTGAAAAGTTTGCACAAAAATATTCTCGATATACAATATGACTATGTAGTACAATTTTCAGTAAAAGATCTACATATTTATAAGCCCATTGTTCAAATAACAAACAAAAGTTATCATTTCATATTAATTACGAAATTTAATGCTATAAACGCGGTAGATGAAAAACTATACTTACATGTGCCAACTGTAAAACGTATACACTTTCAATTTAAACGCCACTCCGTAAAGTGTATAATACGTGTACCATACCGTGTTAATAGTTATTTTATATTCACATCATATATATATATATATATATATATACAAAAACAGTGTATTTTGTCTTAAGCAACACTGACTGTAATTTTTCAAAAATACCATACTGAAAATAATTATACCAATAAAACTCATCATTCAAATTGCATAATTTTACTTACAATATAAGAATAAACAAAACATACAAAATACAAAATACAGCGGAAACACAAGAAACTGCAAAATGCTTACATAGATATAAAATACAAGTGCTCTAACAAAAATCTCCGATATCACAGTAAAAAATAACTAATACAAACTAACACACCTCATCTATAAGACAAAAAGAAAAATACAAAATACAGCTGAAACACCACAAAACAAAACCAAAAGAAGCCTGGCAAAGAAGCCAGGCTACAAAAAAAGAAAGAGAGAAAAATATACAAATTAAACAATAGTATGTCTCTAAGTAGCGGAAAAATTAGAGACATATTATTTATATAGAGACCCATCACATTTTAGACAGGCTTCCTTATTATAACAAATCTACTAATACTTTCCTTTGATTGTAAGAATCATACAGCAACACCAATTCTGACTTCATTATCAACGGGTTATTGGCAATACATTTTTCTTTCAAACCCACAATTTTAGAAAAGACTAAGGGTAGATACTTTAAATGGAATAACATTATATACTGAAGGTATAGAGGGTTGGTTTGTTTTCAATAGTTCAAGTATTATAAGCTTGCAAACTGAAATGAAGAGTTCCTCGCCTTTTATAGACTGGAAAAATAGATATATACGTACTACAATTAATCAATAACTACATTTATTATTATTATTACATGACTGACCTTTTAAACCAATCACATAAAATTAATCATTAAAAAAATAATAATAAAAAATTTGATAACTTATCAACAGATGTTCATAAACAACTGTAATCCAATAAAATTGTCCACTGAAGGATAATACAACCAAATTTAAAAAACAGACTTCGTAATGAATATCAAACAAAATAACTATGAATTTAAATTATACCAGTCTTTACAAATTCATAATTAGTAACAGCCGCTATAGTAATAAAAGTCTTTAGTGCACAAAGTACACCTGAACTATCTAGATGAAACCTGACAGAAAATACATTTGCAATTAATGCTAAATGTACTTATTTCTACTATTATTAAAAAAGAAAAAAATGTCCATTTTTATTAACAATTTCTAATAATATTTTTTATTATTGACAATCTATTATGTTTTAAATTATTAATATGAATTTTATCATTACTTTACAACAACTGTGATCAATAACAATTTTCAACTAACTTAAAGGATAAGGTAACCAGATTTTGAAAACAAAGTTTGTAAATCCTAACTTGTAATTAATATTTAACGAAATCAGTATTTTCAACATCATAATTACAAACAGTGGAAACAATCCTAAAAGTCTTTAATCACTGTTGTGGAGATGAAGAATCTAGATGAAAATATTGTAGTTACAAATGATTTGAACATTTTTATTGTTCGTATAACTTTAAATAAATATATATATATATATATATTTTATAGAAATTAAAATTTTTAAAAATATCAACATTTATAAAATATGTAATTATAGTTTTCAATAAATAATATTTCCATGAAAAACTTTTTTAAATGTAACACTTAAAATGAACATATATTTTGTAGCAATAAAAATTCTACAAAACTATCAGCATCTATAAAACGTGGATTTATATTTTAAACAGACTCTATAAAACTTAACTTGTATTCAATATCTAACGAAATAAGTATAATAATTAAAAACAGTCCGCACAGCCCTAAAACTATTAATGGCCACTCTAGGTATGAAGGATCTAGATGGAAAGATAACATAAATTTTGACATTATTATTTTTATATAAATTAAACAATTAAACTATTGTTTTTTACCAATGATTTGAAGTCCTATTATTTTAAATATAACACTTAAAATGAACATATATTTTGTAGCAATAAAAATTCTACAAAACTATCAGCATATATAAAACGTGGATTTATATTTTTAATGAAGACTAATCATACTTAAAGTAAATAATATTTCTTTGAATACATTTTTTTAACAAAAGACGTCAAATTTCATCATTGTAAGTAATATTTTAAAGAAAGTAAATTGAATATTTGTTTTCCGGTCAGTGAAGTTATTATAACCATTTTTTTCATAATGTTTATCAATAATAATTGATAAACATATATTAATATTTTTTCTTTACAACGTGTAATAAATATTTTCCCTTCAAAATTTGTTATGTATTAAATTATTTATAAGAATATTCTCATTAGTTTCATTTACTTTAAGTAAATAATATTTCTTTGAATACATTTTTTTAACAAAAAACTTAAAATTTCATCGTTGTAAGTAATATTTTAAAGAAAGTAAATTGAATATTTGCTTTCCGCTCAGTGAAGTTAATATAAACATTTTTCTAATAATGTTTATCAACAATAATTGATAAACATATATTAATATTTTTTATTTACAACGTGTAATAATATTTTTTATTCAAAAGGTGTAATTTTTTAAATTATTAATATGAATATTCTACTTGATTTCAATCACATACTAAAAAACTTCAATATTGAAACCTATTCTAAGTTCAAAGGTTATGTCTTATTGGACGACTTCAAACATATGTTTCAAACAACTGTGATCCAATATCGCTGTTGAGCTGAAGGATGATGTAACCAGAATTTTAAAACAGACTGTATAAAACTTAACTTCTACTCAATATCTAACGAAATAACTATTATAATTACAAACAGTCCGCACAACCCTAAAAGTATTAATGGCCACTCTAGGTATGAAGGATCTAGATGGAAAGATAACATAAATTTTGTCACACCCTCAAATTTCCACTGCGGGGTTTTACCGCGAGGCCATGACGTTCCAGGATCCCATAGCCATAAGTCATATGAACGAACTCTAAATGCCCAAACCATTTAGTTCGTTTTCAAAAACCAAGTTTAGTTAAGCTGCGGAAGCATAAACCAAATTAAACCTTTTAAAAACCATGCGCAAAACAACGCGCCCAATTCAAAACCATATGAAAGAAAACGTATAAGCATGATATATAATTTAGGTGTATGCCCAAGACCCAAATGCAGTGAACGTGCAGTGCTTCCTAATCGTGACACCGGAAGCTAACTACCTGCAAAAGCATGTAAATGGTGGGTCAACAAACAATGTTGTTGAGTTCACTAAGTAAAGTAGGTGAGTAAGTAAAAGCGTAGGTTTTCTGAACCACGTAACAAAGTAAAAGCGTCGGTCTCCCAGACCACATAACAACAAGTAAGAACGTCGGCCTCCCCGGCCACAAGTAAACAGCTAATTCACATGCCAGGGGTAGCTAACCCACTCATGATAACTAACACCGGCGAATACCGAACTACTAATGAACGAGTTCCCACAACAGGGAGTATAGTGCCTTGCGTCATTGCCCATCAACAATGACATATGTTTTAAGTTATTAGTTCACACCCATGCTCCCAGCATGATGTGAGGTTTGTTAAACCTAATAGCGCTATCAACTAGTAACCCGCTTGCCCACCTGGCAATTGATTCGGTATTTTGAAGGACTTAAAAGATAGGATTGGTTTAGTTCATCAAGGACATATAGCATGAATTAGTAACAGTAGATTCACCTCGTGAACCATGCACCCCAAAACCCGGGATGTGTAAAAGTAGTCCCAAACTGGACTAGAAACGTTAAGTAAGTTGTCTCAACCCGAGACACATGCTTTTGAGAAAAAGTAGTGAAACTCACCTTAGGTTGCAAGTGAATAATCCAAATTCCACAAATAGTAAAGTGCTACCGACTCCCTATTACAAAAGTCACTTGGTGAGTATATGTGCATAACCAACACACCATATAACTCGTTTATCCGAGACTTTTAAAAGTTCAAAACCGTGTAGTGACACCTAATGACTCTACATGCACAAGTATGTCCTACTTATCCCGTTGGTGATCATGGTGATTATTATCAGTCTAGTATCTCAAATACATCACATACAAGTGTCCATACAAGTTCATGTCAATTACATACCATATAAGACTCCAAATAGTCACATAAAGACTCCGTACACAATCTGCGTTTTCAGGGCAGATTGTGCGCTGTGAAAAACGAATTATTTAAAATACTTAACGAATGAATTAAAGTCCCAAATTTTTACTGAGTATTCATTGAGATTCAATTGCTAACCCATATTTTTGTTTTGTCTTAAAACCAAACACAAAAATTATGAAAATTCATACAACGCAGCTATATCCAGAAAATTTCCACAACAGATCAGTTTAGTAGAAAAATTCCCAAAAATTGTGTATTCATCCAAACGGGATGAATCCACTTGGAAAAGCCGAGTTTTTACAATGTCAACCTACTGTCCAAATTTCAAAGCTTAACTCTTTGTAAATCTCAAGTTATGACCATTTAAAGTTGACCCAATTTACAAATCCGAAAATCTGATATGACCTCTAATCAAATAAAATTTCAGAAACGACTCAAACGATGTCCAAATCTGATGGTTTTGCCCATTATGAAAAGCTAAGACCATGTGCATTACAATCATGTAAAGAAATCATCAAAACAATAAATTTAACATAGCAACACAGACCCTACAAAACATCATAACGAATCTGCCAGAAACTGAAACTTGCATCCCAAGTTATTCACAAACCCTAATTATGCATAAAAATCTCTAATACATGCATAACCCATATTATCATGATCAAACACATATATTATCATACAAAAACCCTAATTATGATTACTAACTACAATCATCATCATCAAATCATCATGAACATTCAAGAACTCCTACTAACACATATATGCGATTATGTATATATGCATGCTCCATGATTTTTAAACTTTTCAAGCATTATTAATCATCAAAAACATGTAAAGATTATACCTTTCAACGCAAGAGTCCTCAAAGTCTAGAGATTGCACCCAAACAAGCTTGAAGGGATGAACAAGATTGATGTTTGTTGAAAAGTGAAGGTGTGTGTGTGTGGGGATGTTCACGGCGCCAAGGGTGTTTAGGGTTAGGGTTTTTTTTTTTTTGATCTATAATTATAATAGGATTTGGCTTGTTGCCTAAGTAATTGGGTATTAGGGCCCTTTTAGCCCACTAATTGGACCCGTTAACCATGTTTTAGCCCAATATCGGACCCGATAATATTAGTCACCCTAAATTGCATAAAACCATTGTTCATATTATCTCATAACATGTTAATCATAAGGTGCACGTATTTTGCATGATTTACATATTAATTATCCATCAAAAGGTAATTCACGTAAACATGTAATCCACATAAGCATGTAACTTCACGTTCATCATACTACAACTGTACACATTATTATGTATGCCAGATAAATCACCAACGCTCGGGATACGGGACTCGTGTGTGCGTCAAAATAAAGATTTTCCTAGTTATCACATATGTTAATATCAACTAACATATGTTAGGCCTACGTAACTAACCCTAGTTAAGTATCTAACCACGTATGAACATGTAAGTTAACTAGAGTTCAGTAAAAGTATTAACCTGAAAATGCGGGGTGTCAAAAATTTTGACATTATTATTTTTATATAAATTAAACAATTAAACTATTGTTTTTACCAATGATTTAAAGTCCTATTATTTTAAATGTAACACTTAAAATGAACATATATTTTGTAGCAATAAAAATTCTACAAAACTATCCGCATCTATAAAACGTGGATTTATATTTTTAATGAAGACTTATCATACTTTAAGAAAATATTTGAATACATTTTTTTAACAAAAGACTTACAATTTCATCATTGTAAGTAATATTTTAAAGAAAGTAAATTGAATATTTTTTTTCCGGTCAGTGAAGTTATTATAACCATTTTTTTACATAATGTTTATCAATAATAATTGATAAACATATATTAATATTTTTTATTTACAACGTGTAATAAATATTTTCCATTCAAAATGTCTTATTGGACGACTTCAAACACATGTTTCAAACAACTGTGATCCAATACCGCTGTTGAGCTGAAGGATGATGTAACCAGAATTTTAAAACAGACTCTATAAAACTTAACTTGTACTCAATATCTAACGAAATAACTATAATAATTACAAACTGTCACACCCTCAAATTACCACATGCGGAGTTCTACCGCGAGGCGTGTGACACACCAGGATCCAAGTCAACGGTCACAATAAACAACACTATATGATAAGATACGTAAAATAAAAACATAAATCCAAACCATTTGAAATAACAGCGGAAGCATTGTTTTACAAAACTAAATCCCAAAAGTTTCCAAACTTGTTTAATAACAAAACCATGAACCTAAACTAGACACCGTGCAGACGCGTGCGCCTAAGCCCTGAGATGCTGCTACCTTAGCGACCTGAGAAATCATGCCAAAAACGGGTCAACATATAATGCTGGTGAGTTCACAGGTTTAAGTTTACAATAAGTTTCCGTGTGTTGAGCGTTGATCACAAAATACCATGTCATAAGATACGTTATACGAATAAACAAACGAACAAACAAGCGTTTCCTACTACTACCACGACTGTGATGCTGAAACCATTACTGACAGCGTTGCTTGAGTTGCTGCCCGTGTTTGAGTTGCTTGTGTTGCTAAACTAGAGACAATATGCACCCGCCCGGCTCCTAGCCGACGGGTGGGGTGTGTCAGGCCCAATAGATCTATCCACATTTCCCCGTTGTGCTACCCCGCACATTCATGGTTTCCCCCGGGACTCCTTGTTTCGTCGTGTAGTAAACAAAAGTGTTGCAAATCAAGAGTTGTGTTTCAAAGCGTTGCATTCAAAAGTGTTGCTTTCCAAAAGTGTTACTTCCCAAAAGTGTTTCAAAAGCGTAGCGTGCTTACAACAAGTTACTTCCCAAAAACAGTTACGTATTCAAAATGAGTAAAGCGTTTCCAAAAGGAGTTGCATGTTTATACGAAAGCATTGAGTTTGTTAAATTGCGTGGCATGTTTCTCCCCCGAAAGAAAACATATAAAAGAGGGGCCGTGAACTCACCTTGGGTTGCGTTACTTCGAAAGTGATTTAAACCAACAAGCTATGCTAGCCCCGTAAAGCGGCGACCTAACATATGACAGTTACAAGTACTTAGACTAATAACCCGTAGGTTAGTTAGTCCCTAGATGCCCAGACCATAACCAGGTTCGTTTGAAAATGCGTTGACTGTTAAACTGACCAAATGTACAAGACTCGACATCCCATTGGTGACCCGAGACCCCACGTGTTCATCTCATACTCAAACATACACAAAACATGCAACTCAGCACTTAACATGCGTTAAAGTTCAACGATTCTAACACATAGGTCAAATAACGTACGAACAAGTCCGAACACGTGTTACTATGTTACTAGGCATGTCACGGGGTTCCTATCATGTTCCTAGGTGTCAAATCGGGTTTCGGGATGTTAAAATACACTTACAACAGCATTTCATGCGATTAGGGACTTAGCATGCAATTAGGAAAGTCAACACGTGATTAGGGATGGTCAACAGGCAATTACCAGGGCTAATCGCCACTTATGTTAGGTGATTAGGGCTAATCACATGCATATCAGGCGATTATGGTCATGTGGTATGCAATTCAGGGCTTAACTAGTGATTAGGGTCACAATTGCATGACATGAAGGCAATTAGGATCACAATTGCATGGACTGCTAGCAATTAGGATGCTACTCGCCACCCCTAGCACACGAGTAGCCTCTTGTCTTAGGCGATTATGCCCCTAATCGCCTACAACATAGGCGATTAGGATTGCTAATCGCCTATAGTGCAGCAAATGTGGTTTTTCGCGCGTTTAACCCTCCAAATCAGATCCGAAACGTGCGCAAACACCCAATAATCATTCTAACATATTAACAAACATATTCCAAGCAAAACCCCTAAGTTTTCATCATTCTAACAGTCCCGAATGCGAGCGTTTTCCCAAAATAGCAATTTAACATGAAAGCATCACATCAACATGCAATAACTTGCCCTAAATAGCAAATATTCAGATCTAATCACATAATCACGTTGTCCGAAAGCATCCTACTGTTCTAGCATCATCCTAGAGCAAACCCTAACATCAAACAATCAACAACACACCCCATATCATCCTAAATCATCCAAAATCCTTCAAACGGGTCAAAACATCAAGTATCCATAATACACGACCAAAACCATCCAAACTCCTAGGACATCATCATACTAACTTGTAACAGCTATAAACATCATAATAACACAAAAACAATCATGATTAGATCCCAAAAACTCTATCTTTAATCACATATAACACATATAACACATGTAAAGGTGTGGGTTTGTTTAGAAACGGTTTTAAATGGATTTTCAAAGACAAAAACCTTTATAAATCAGGTCTGGACATTTAGGGAGTAAAACATAATCATTTAAAGGTTTGGGTTTGAAGAACACACCTTGTATTTAAGAGTAGATGATGGAATAAGCTTGGAAATGGTTGTTTGTGTGTAAAAATGGGTTCCAGAGGGTGTTTGTGGGTTGAGATATGTTATGGGACGGCTAGGGTTGTGTAAATAATGTTTTGGGGGTCAAGGGTGGTATTTATAGGTGTTTTTAGTCGTCAGACATGTTGCAGGCGATTATGAAGTTCTATCAGGCGATTAGGGCTGCTAATCGCCTTCCCTATAGGCGATTAGCCCCATAATCGCCTATAGGGCAAGGCTAATCGCCACCTTGAAGGCAATTAGCCAGGCTAATCGCCACCTTGAAGGCAATTAGCCAGGCTAATCGCCTACAGGGTCCATTGTGGTGTATTTGGCGCGTTAAACTTCGTTTTAACATATGTTAACACATTTTCACATACCGATAAGTCACATAATGATTATAAACACATAATACATGAAAGTAAACACGTTCACACTCGTTCACCAATCCCCGGGACTCGAGACTTGCGTATGTTAAAACTCTAATGACGTGCGACTCGACTCGACCGACCTTGTTTTGTGTAACGTATGCGCGACTTGCTAAGGTAGACTTACTAAGTTTTCAAAAGTTAGTTACCGGAAGTTGCCGGGTGTCACATCATCCCCCTGTTAAAAGAATTTTCGTCCCGAAAATTTCCCGAAGTCGAAAAGAGAAGACAAAATGAGAAGAAAAAATTTTCCGGGTCGTTACATCATCCCCCTGTTGAAAGGAATCTCGCCCCGAGATTCTTTTGGCCCCAACAGTGATGAGCGTCGACCTCTGTGTGTGCCCAAGTAGCGTTCCCCAAGGAACAGCGAGTGAATATGAGACAAGAGACCCCCGATCGAAGGCCTACTGGGGACTACTGTGATCGGTATAACTAACCCACTGGTACCGTCCAAGTAACATCCCCAAAGGACCCTCATCGACCCCAAGGAGTGAGAAGTAAAGACCAAATCCCAAGGAAACACCCAAAGACACGAACACACAACATTGCGAAAGAGTAAAACCAAGGCGTACAAGCGTAACAAGAGATAAGAAAGAATACGTACGAGTAACAGTGTCTGGGTCCTCCTGGTTCTCCCTAGCCCCAATAACATAAGCACGAGCAGCTACACCACCGCCCTGGTTGTTCCCTCCATTTCTTGCTGTGCCTGCCTCTCCCTGATTCAGCTTTGGGCAATTTCGCTTGAAATGCCCTGTTTCACCACAATTGAAGCACCCTTGATTTCCCCGAGGAGTAGGAGTGGGGGCAACTGCTTGAACTTGTCCTGCCTGAGTGCTGACCCTACAATCCTTGGCCAGATGGCCATAGCGAAGACAACGGTTGCAACAAAACGTATCACAACTCCCAACATGATGGTACCCGCACTGGTTGCACTTAGGGTTCTTTCCCGTGTATCCACCCTGATTCTGAGTCGACGGTGACCCCACCGCCCCTAGCTTCCTGGTCTGCTGCTGTGGCTGTTCTTGAGCCGAACTCTTCCCCGAGCCTTCCAACTTGCGCTTGCTGCCCTCTGGAGCCTTGACAGTCGAACCACGAGCAGGTAAAACACCTTCATTCACCTTCAGATTAGTCATCCGATGAGCCGATCGAACCACCTCTGCATAAGTAGGAAGATTTCCCGCAGCCACTAACCCCGCTATCTCTGGTACTAACCCTGAAATGTAGTGCTCGATCCTCCTGTATTCTGGTACGTGCAAGTCAGGACACAGCACCGCCAACTCGTTACGCCTCACAGTGTACTCTTCAATCTTAGACCCCACCATCTTGAGGCTCCAAACCTCATGTTCCAATTTTTGTACCTCCTCCCTGGGACAGTACTCCCTTTTCAATAGCTGAACAAAGTTCTCCCATGGCATGGCATAGGCTTCACCTATACCCATGTTCTTAGTGATGTTGTTCCACCAAGTAAGAGCAACATCTGTGAAGAGCCCAACAGAATACTTCACCCGATCCTCGGGAAGGCAATTGCACATTATGAACACGGACTCCACTTTCTCTAGCCACTTGAGCATGCCTACAGCCCCTTCAGTGCCAGAGAACTCATGGGGCTTACAATCCCGAAACATCTTGTACGTACACATGGCTGGGGGTGGGTTAACAACACCGCCTGAAACGAAACACGTAAGAAAACCACAAAAGAAGGATACCATGCTCACAACGAGGCAAAACTGATAGGATCAACTCACCGCCATGAGCATTGTGTCCTGCCTGAAAGGCAGCCTGCAGCAAGGTGTTCAGATCCTCCTGGGTTAGGTTCACCCCTCCACGACCACCGCCACCATTGCGTCCGCCAGTACGACCACCGCCTCTACGTCCACCGCGAATTCCAGACATCTTCTGAGAAAGACAAGAAACAAACACTCAGACCCATCACCAACGCTAAACCAAGAGAATACGAAAAATCCAGGATTGGGTCCAATGTGACCATTAATCCCAACCCGAGATCCACCAAGTCTTTCATGCATTTCAACTTATCATTTCGTGTGCACCCGAAATGATAAATTGCTCTACATGGTCCTCAAGGCGTGCCCCGAGCTCCAACCTCAAGTCACCCGACACCCACATCCTAGGAAGATATAACCAACTCAAAAGATCATCAAACAAGTTCCCACGACTGTAAACCCGAAGGAGAAGATAAAGTGAAGCTAGGAATAACCAAGAATGAGATAAGTAATGTGACACCGTGTGGTAAGGATACCGACACCCCGACAAGGTTAGTATGTTTACCAAAAGACACGACTCGAATGTATGTGACCGTCTAGTGTGTGAGACTCGGCTATAGTCTAGACTCTACATGCAGCCCTAGTTCACTATAACCATTGGCTCTGATACCAATCTGTCACACCCTCAAATTACCACATGCGGAGTTCTACCGCGAGGCGTGTGACACACCAGGATCCAAGTCAACGGTCACAATAAACAACACTATATGATAAGATACGTAAAATAAAAACATAAATCCAAACCATTTGAAATAACAGCGGAAGCATTGTTTTACAAAACTAAATCCCAAAAGTTTCCAAACTTGTTTAATAACAAAACCATGAACCTAAACTAGACGCCGTGCAGACGCGTGCGCCTAAGCCCTGAGATGCTGCTACCTTAGCGACCTGAGAAATCATGCCAAAAACGGGTCAACATATAATGCTGGTGAGTTCACAGGTTTAAGTTTACAATAAGTTTCCGTGTGTTGAGCGTTGATCACAAAATACCATGTCATAAGATACGTTATACGAATAAACAAACGAACAAACAAGCGTTTCCTACTACTACCACGACTGTGATGCTGAAACCATTACTGACAGCGTTGCTTGAGTTGCTGGCCGTGTTTGAGTTGCTTGTGTTGCTAAACTAGAGACAATATGCACCCGCCCGGCTCCTAGCCGACGGGTGGGGTGTGTCAGGCCCAATAGATCTATCCACATTTCCCCGTTGTGCTACCCCGCACATTCATGGTTTCCCCCGGGACTCCTTGTTTCGTCGTGTAGTAAACAAAAGTGTTGCAAATCAAGAGTTGTGTTTCAAAGCGTTGCATTCAAAAGTGTTGCTTTCCAAAAGTGTTACTTCCCAAAAGTGTTTCAAAAGCGTAGCGTGCTTACAACAAGTTACTTCCCAAAAACAGTTACGTATTCAAAATGAGTAAAGCGTTTCCAAAAGGAGTTGCATGTTTATACGAAAGCATTGAGTTTGTTAAATTGCGTGGCATGTTTCTCCCCCGAAAGAAAACATATAAAAGAGGGGCCGTGAACTCACCTTGGGTTGCGTTACTTCGAAAGTGATTTAAACCAACAAGCTATGCTAGCCCCGTAAAGCGGCGACCTAACATATGACAGTTACAAGTACTTAGACTAATAACCCGTAGGTTAGTTAGTCCCTAGATGCCCAGACCATAACCAGGTTCGTTTGAAAATGCGTTGACTGTTAAACTGACCAAATGTACAAGACTCGACATCCCATTGGTGACCCGAGACCCCACGTGTTCATCTCATACTCAAACATACACAAAACATGCAACTCAGCACTTAACATGCGTTAAAGTTCAACGATTCTAACACATAGGTCAAATAACGTACGAACAAGTCCGAACACGTGTTACTATGTTACTAGGCATGTCACGGGGTTCCTATCATGTTCCTAGGTGTCAAATCGGGTTTCGGGATGTTAAAATACACTTACAACAGCATTTCATGCGATTAGGGACTTAGCATGCAATTAGGAAAGTCAACACGTGATTAGGGATGGTCAACAGGCAATTACCAGGGCTAATCGCCACTTATGTTAGGTGATTAGGGCTAATCACATGCATATCAGGCGATTATGGTCATGTGGTATGCAATTCAGGGCTTAACTAGTGATTAGGGTCACAATTGCATGACATGAAGGCAATTAGGATCACAATTGCATGGACTGCTAGCAATTAGGATGCTACTCGCCACCCCTAGCACACGAGTAGCCTCTTGTCTTAGGCGATTATGCCCCTAATCGCCTACAACATAGGCGATTAGGATTGCTAATCGCCTATAGTGCAGCAAATGTGGTTTTTCGCGCGTTTAACCCTCCAAATCAGATCCGAAACGTGCGCAAACACCCAATAATCATTCTAACATATTAACAAACATATTCCAAGCAAAACCCCTAAGTTTTCATCATTCTAACAGTCCCGAATGCGAGCGTTTTCCCAAAATAGCAATTTAACATGAAAGCATCACATCAACATGCAATAACTTGCCCTAAATAGCAAATATCCAGATCTAATCACATAATCACGTTGTCCGAAAGCATCCTACTGTTCTAGCATCATCCTAGAGCAAACCCTAACATCAAACAATCAACAACACACCCCATATCATCCTAAATCATCCAAAATCCTTCAAACGGGTCAAAACATCAAGTATCCATAATACACGACCAAAACCATCCAAACTCCTAGGACATCATCATACTAACTTGTAACAGCTATAAACATCATAATAACACAAAAACAATCATGATTAGATCCCAAAAACTCTATCTTTAATCACATATAACACATATAACACATGTAAAGGTGTGGGTTTGTTTAGAAACGGTTTTAAATGGATTTTCAAAGACAAAAACCTTTATAAATCAGGTCTGGACATTTAGGGAGTAAAACATAATCATTTAAAGGTTTGGGTTTGAAGAACACACCTTGTATTTAAGAGTAGATGATGGAATAAGCTTGGAAATGGTTGTTTGTGTGTAAAAATGGGTTCCAGAGGGTGTTTGTGGGTTGAGATATGTTATGGGACGGCTAGGGTTGTGTAAATAATGTTTTGGGGGTCAAGGGTGGTATTTATAGGTGTTTTTAGTCGTCAGACATGTTGCAGGCGATTATGAAGTTCTATCAGGCGATTAGGGCTGCTAATCGCCTTCCCTATAGGCGATTAGCCCCATAATCGCCTATAGGGCAAGGCTAATCGCCACCTTGAAGGCAATTAGCCAGGCTAATCGCCACCTTGAAGGCAATTAGCCAGGCTAATCGCCTACAGGGTCCATTGTGGTGTATTTGGCGCGTTAAACTTCGTTTTAACATATGTTAACACATTTTCACATACCGATAAGTCACATAATGATTATAAACACATAATACATGAAAGTAAACACGTTCACACTCGTTCACCAATCCCCGGGACTCGAGACTTGCGTATGTTAAAACTCTAATGACGTGCGACTCGACTCGACCGACCTTGTTTTGTGTAACGTATGCGCGACTTGCTAAGGTAGACTTACTAAGTTTTCAAAAGTTAGTTACCGGAAGTTGCCGGGTGTCACACAAACAGTCCGCACAGCCCTAAAATTATTAATGACCACTCTAGGTATGAAGGATCTAGATGGAAAGATAACATAAATTTTGACATTATTATTTTTATATTAATTAAACAATTAAGCTATTGTTTTTACCAATGATTTGAATTCATATTATTTTAAATGTAACACTTAAAATGAACATATATTTTGTAGCAATAAAAATTCTACAAAACTATCAACATCTATAAAACGTGAATTTATATTTTTAATGAAGACTAATCATACTTAAAGTAAATAATATCTCTTTGAATACATTTTTTTAACAAAAGACGTCAAATTTCATCATTGTAAGTAATATTTTAAAGAAAGTAAATTGAATATTTGTTTTCCGGTCTGTGAAGTTATTATAATCATTTTTTTTCATAATGTTTATCAATAATAATTGATAAACATATATTAATATTTTTTATTTACAACGTGTAATAAATATTTTCCCTTCAAAATGTGTTATGTATTAAATTATTTATAAGAATATTCTCATAAGTTTCATTTACTTTAAGTAAATAATATTTCTTTGAATACATTTTTTTAACAAAAAACTAAAAATTTCATCATTGTAAGTAATATTTTAAAGAAAGTAAATTGAATATTTGCTTTTCGCTCAGTGAAGTTATTATAAACATTTTTTTCATAATGTTTATCAACAATAATTGATAAACATATATTAACATTTTTTATTTACAACGTGTAATAATATTTTTTATTCAAAAGGTGTAATTTTTTAAATTATTAATATTAATATTCTGCTTGATTTCAATCACATACTAATAAACTTCCATATTGAAACCTATTCTAAGTTCAAAGGTTATGTCTTATTGGACGACTTCAAACACATGTTTCAAACAACTGTGATCCAATACTGCTGTTGAGCTGAAGGATGATGTAACCAAAATTTTAAAACAGACTCTATAAAACTCAACTTGTACTCAATATCTAACGAAATAAGTAAAATAATTACAAACAGTCCGCACAGCCCTAAAACTATTAATGGCCACCCTAGGTATGACGGATCTAGATGGAAAGATAACATAAATTTTGACATTATTATTTTTATATAAATTAAACAATTAAACTATTGTTTTTACCAATGATTTGAAGTCCTATTATTTTAACTGTAACACTTAAAATAGACATATATTTAGTAGCAATAAAAATTCTACAAAACTATCAGCATTTATAAAACGTGGATTTATATTTTTAATGAAGACTTATCATACTTTAAGTGAATAATATTTCTTTGAATACATTTTTTTAACAAAAGATTTACAATTTCATCATTGTAAGTAATAATTTAAAGAAAGTAAATTGAATATTTTTTTTCTAGTCAGTGAAGTTATTATAACCAATTTTTTTCATAATGTTTATCAATAATAATTGATAAACATATATTAATATTTTTTATTTAGAACGTGTAATAAATATTTTCCTTTCAAAATGTCTTATTGGACGACTTCAAACACATGTTTCAAACAACTGTGATCCAATACCGCTGTTGAGCTGAAGGATGATGTAACCAGAATTTTAAAACATACTCTATAAAACTTAATTTGTACTCAATATCTAACGAAATAACTATAATAATTACAAACAGTCCGCACAGCCCTAAACCTATTAATGGCCACTCTAGGTATGAATGATCTAGATGGAAAGATAACATAAATTTTGACATTATTATTTTTATATTAATTAAACAATTAAACTATTGTTTTTACCAATGATTTGAAGTCCTATTATTTTAAATGTAACACTTAAAATGAACATATAATTTGTAGCAATAAAAATTTTACAAAACTATCAGCATTTATAAAACGTGGATTTAAATTTTTAATGAAGACTTATTATAGTTTAAGTAAATAATATTTCTTTGAATACATTTTTTTAATAAAAGACTTACAATTTCATCATTGCAAGTAATATTTTAAAGAAAGTAAATTGAATATTTGTTTTTCGGTCAGTGAAGTTATTATAACCATTTTTTTTCATAATGCTTATCAATAATAATTGATAATCATATATTAATATTTTTTATTTACAACGTGTAATAATATTTTCCCTTCAAAATGTGTTATTGGACGACTTCAAATACATGTTTTCAAACAACTGTTATCCAATACCGCTGTTGAACTGAAGCATGATGTAACCAGAATTTTAAAACAGACTCTATAAAACTTAACTTGTAATCAATATCTAACGAAAATAATTACAAACTGTCAGCATAGCCCTCTAAAACTATTTACAACATATTCAAGGTGCTTCCTGAAACTGAAACTGACGGAGCTAATACATTCAAACCAACTCTGAATATAATATGCCTTTATACCCCCATCAGTCTTGAACACATATTTGTTTATTTAACTTTAAAGAATCTCCAAAAGACAAACCCTGAATATTCAACATATTCAAGGTGCTTCCTGACATACTCTTCTTGGCAACAGAACAGAAAAAAAAACATTCACGGTTATACTTCAACTACAAACATGGAAAAAAAAGTAAAAAATTTCAACAAACCCACCTTATCTGATACAACAACAGGACCCACAAAAGCAAGAGTAGATGCAGTCAACATCCTCAAAAGATATTGGCGTAGTAGCGTAAAAGCTTAATTGCAATCTGGAAAGATTCCCGAGTGATTAAACCTAATGACTGTACCTGTTAACGGTCAAATATTCACAAAAATAATAAATCAAGCATCACTCAAATTAATCAAACAAACATGTTAAACACATAAATATTAACACGAATTAAACGCTAGCATAAATAGCTATAAAAAGGTAAAGACATACCCATCTTGAGTTTGACGCTGCCAATCTACATCCGCTGGTGATCGTATAACGAATATTTTCCTTTGATTGTAAGAATCTAGCAAACTAGAACCTTTTTCAACATAAATAATCTGGTTGGTGATTAAAGAGACAAAAGATTGAGGATCACTAAAAAAATAAAAAGGATAAATTTTATTGTCATTGATATGATCGTTTAGAATTAGTTTACCTGATAGTCGATTCATTCAACATGAGTTTGGATGTGAGAGAAGCAACTGTTTAGGGTTTACAAATTATGGGAGAGATTTAATAATTTTCTGAGAGAAAAGGAGGGACATGATGCCTTTATATAGCTGTGTAACGGGGGTGTCGAGTTTGAAATTTGAATTTCAGTTTGGAGCTCAAATTTAAAACCACCGCTCATTGAAAAGTCTGTTGATGAAAGTGGATTGTTACCGCTGCTCAGCCAAGTGGGTACGAAACAGCTGTTTTGAAACTCACCAGAAGCGGTGGTTGAACGTGGCCCACGTATTATTTGTGATTATTTTAAGGGGGTTTGTGACGTCAGTTTTTGCATCACGCAGGCATTGGTGGCCTGTCTCTCCGCTTGACACGTCAGCTTTCTGACATCACTCACGACTCTCCTATTATTGAAAGTATAGATAGATTATTATTATTATTATTATTATTATTATTATTATTATTATTATTATTGTTATTGTTATTATTATTATTGTTATTATTTTTATTATTATTGTTATTGTTATTATTATTGTTATTATTATTATTATTATTATTATTATTATTAATCATTATTATTAATTACAAATTATTGTTTACATAGATATGGACCCAGGTTTTTTTGAGGGGCCGTTTGGTACTTGGGATGACGCTGGGTCGTTTGCGCCGGTGGTGGGACCGTCACAGAGGCGTCGATGGGAGCCGATGAACACTCTTGAGGGCCACCCTTACCTGGATTGTGAGGAGAGGTATAGATATGCGCGGCGCAAGTGCAAGAAGATGCGTCAAATGCCTGTCGATCCTCAGATGTACATCAGCTGGAATCTTCTAGAGAAGGTCGGCGAAACCGGGAGGGCGAACGACTTTGTGGGGTTTGACACTCCATGGCGTCATCTCTTTGATAGATCCAAGGAGGATTCTTACCGGGAGTTGATGATCGAGTTTCTCTCGTCGTTCGAGGTACTGGATCCGCCCGAGATGGAGGACCCAGCTCGGCCTTTTCGCCCCATTCGATTTCGTTTGGCGAGGCATTGGCAGGAGATGACTTATGAGGTATGTTATTTCAATTATCTGTCATTTGATTATTATGTTACCAAAAATTGTTAATATTTACAATTATTTTTTGCAGGAGTTTACTGTTGCTTCGGGGTTGTACCTACCCGCCGAGATTGATACTGGTTTGTATCGGGACGCTGTCACGAGGGTGGATAGGCCGACCCTGGTCAGTTTTGGAGGTACATCGCCACTTCCCACTTTGGGAAGAATATGGCGAATGCGACGTCGATTAGGGACCCCCTGTATTATTATTTGCAGCATGCGATCGCCACCTCTATCGCAGCACGGGGGAACAGCCGGGAGAAGGTCAACCAAAGTGACCTTTTCTTTTTATACTGTTTGATTATGCGGCGGCCGTGCAACCTAGCCGCGTCCCTGGTGGAGTACTTTCAGTGTGCGCACAAGCACCAGGCTCGCGCACATCTCCATGGCGGGGCGTTCGTCACCGTCATTGTGCGTCGTCTGCGCCTCTCGCCAGAGAGTGACCCTCAGCTGTCGGCCAAGATCCCATCGCAGGAGATCGGTGAGGCCAATGTCCGGAGCATGGGGATCTGATGGAGGTCGATCCGAGGGTACATCGGTTTCGATTTCTCGGCACCAGGACCCCTTTTGAGCCGGCCCCCTTCCTATGCCCGATGATATACTGGTCTACCATGAGCGGAATCCGGGAGTACCTCTGCTGCTGGACCAGGCGGGTGACGGCGGCGATGACGACCCCCCCACCTCCGCCGCCACCACAGCAGCAGTACCCCCGACATATATATGATGACCTCACTCCTGCTCCGTGTTTCGTGGCTGAGGACATGGATCGCCGCATCGGTGAGATACAGGATGTTCAGCTGTGGACGGTCGAGGCGATACAGGCGATGGCATATCAGATGGGGGTACAGCTTCGCGCAGCACCAGGGCGTGGAGCACCACCGGGGTGCCCACTACCGCCACAGTGATTATGTATCTATCTTACTTTAGTAGACTTTTTTGCAGTTGTATTTTTTTTGGCATGTACAAACTGATTTTTATTATGCACTTGATCTTTTGTTTATATGTTGTCTGTTTGGATTGTTTATAATGCTTGTTTCGACGAGGTTTGATTGTTTATAATGCTTGTTTATAAATGGCAAGCCAGTAAAACCATTGAGAACTAAGTTTCGAGACTTCGTTGAATCTTTCTATACGAGGTTTTCTCCGTGAATAATTTATCCACTCACAGTGACAATCGAACACTTTATTAATAGGTTAAAGTTAGGATTACTTGATTAATTGTAGTTTGATTAGGGTTATTACGTTGTTTTTTAAATTATTTTTTTTTTACAATAATTAAATTTAATAAAAAAGTAAAAAAAAACACTTCAAAACAAACACAAAAAACCCAAACCAAAACCCTCCCAACACCAAGATGTCCAGGTTCATCCCCCTGTCGCCTAGCTCCTCGCTTTGGCCAAAGCGAGGCGCTTGACCCCCTTTTTTTCCAAACTCCCATGCAACCTTGTACTGAATTTGACCATGATGTGACTGAAGCGCCTCACTAGTTGAAATAGATTGTAAGGGGGTGCCAATAAACGCACTCTTGAAATACCACATGCCACATAATGAGTAAATCATGGAGTAATTTGATGTATATTTACAAAAACGTTGTGTAACTTTTTATAGGGTCGACTAGTGAGTTTCCCTTAGTCCAGCTAAGCTGTAAATAAGGACCACTCTTTACTTTCTTTTATGCTCGGTCATTTCACACACAATAGCCCCTTAAAGCTCCTTTGGCAGTCACTCTTTTGCGCTTTCGGTGTTGAAATTTTTAATAGCTGACGTGATGGTGCGACGTGAACTCACACCATCACAATAGCCCTTTAGAGCTCCTTTGGCAACGCCTCTTTTGCGCTTTCGGAACGGTGCTAAAATTGTTAATAGTTGATGTGAAGGTGCGACTTAAGCCCACACTATTCAAGCTAAAACAAAACAAATATACTTGATTTATAAAACTAAGTAAACAAAACAATTTCATCAAAAAAAAAAAAAAAAAAAACTAATAATACAATCTTAGTTGAAAAATCTACGATTAAGTGTTTATGTGATTTACTACTACAATAAACTATGCAATGATCAATTCTAAGATATGTAAACATACAACATTTGTTTACATTTAATATACTCTGCATTAAATATTATTATTTCACATAGCAGTAGTAATAGCAGCAGTAGTAGCCGTAGCCTTAGCGGCGGTGGCGGCGACATCAGTAGAAGCAGGAGTAGCAGTAGCCGTAGCACGGTAGCAGACTAGCAGTAGTACACACTGTTTTGTCCTCAAGAACTAAAATCAGAAGGATCAAAACCTAATCGAAAATCGAAAATCGAATTTAGAAACTTTTTTTTTATAACAAGACAGGTGTTTTCGGGTTGTGTTTAATATTACGTACAATATTGTAATGGGATAATTACTTGTACAATAGAAAAATCCATTCCCAATATATACGAATTCGTTCTTTCAATTTAAGCGAGTTGAATTTCTTAACTAAATATCGGATAACAAATTTGATTTAGTTTGGTTTTTTCGTTGAATATTGAATACTCCTAGGTGGTGATTTTCCATTTACACGTATGGTATGATTATGCAAAATCATTTCTTTGTAATTTTTTTTTTCAAATTTCCACACTAATATAAAGCCAAAATATTATCATTTCATCTCTTATCATGACTAGATAGATATGGTAGCAATACCTTTGTCTTTTCGAATACTAAAACTATCCTTGTGTATTATGTATATGATGCATACTTTAGCCCGTGATATGTTGTCTTTTGTACCTTTTATGCTTAATCTTTTTATATATCTTAATCTTATTTGGTAATCGTACCACATGCTCTTGGCTAATGGCAATACACACTAAAGATGTCATTAGTGTAATGACTGTAAACCGAAAAATTACTGTGCTGTAAAACAACAAATTATGCATAGGAACACATTTACTACTACACCCAAAACCATGGTATGAGCCAAATTAAGAATCCAAATCAAGGTTCACTTTTTACAATCTACCAACAAACTTATCAACAATCACGCTCATATATTCTATTGAAATGGTGCAATAGAGTTGGGGTTACCAAACACTTTTGATCTCCGCAACTCTCTACACACAAGATCTAACATTGCCAAAAAATCTCTCACCGTAACAAAAATCCTTAGGGGATTCGTGTCATCTTTACTCATATTTCCATGAAAGTACTCGGTAACCTCTTTCACGAGTTCTAGCACTTTGCGTTCGTCTTCCTCCAACTCCTTGAGTTGTTTTACCGCGTAGCTCATGAATGATTTCATTGATTCCCCAAAACTACAAGTGCTTTCTTTGTGCAACAAATCTTGGTTCACCAATCTTTGCAGTCTATCCATTCCCTGAGATAGATTAGAAACTGAGCTCACGATGACATCAAAGTCTATGGTGGCGGTTTTCTTCACATTGCATAACTCGGTAGTGAGCCCAGCCACAAGTTCCAACCCCATGCTTCTATAGTCCTCTTCTCTTTGTTGGGTGTTTCTTTGTTGACCCTTTTGATTGATCTTCCCTATAATGCTCTCGGACACTCTTACACCTTCTGAACGAACAATTTCTTGGACTACAAAGTGGAGTAGTGTCGTTTTTCCATCCGTTCCTTTCACATCAGCTAGTTTAAGCAACGCATCGAGCTTGAATGCTTTCGCTCCTCCCCTTATTGTACCAACATTCATTCGATTTCCGGTTTTCAACACTGCCTCTAGTAGCTTTAGGAATAGCCGACTCGATCGCAGTTCCTTACATGCCTCCTGATACAAGATATATAGACTTGGGTCATGTAATATTCTTTTGGTAGTAGGTATTGGTGCATCATATTCATGACATGATGCGAACATAACAAGAAATTTGTAGGGTTGAGTCTAATAAGAACGACATGTTAGTTTCAAGTTGAACCCACACACATGTTTAGCTAATTAGGTTGAGTTAAAGTTAACTTTGCATGTATAGGTTTACTTGCATCTATTTTCAATTGTTAAAAATCAAACTTGACATCAGCTTCTATGATTTAAACCTATATGTTTTATAAATATTTGTACTTTTGTTATGAACTTATACTTCTTGAGTACTAATCGCTCCGAACACACACACATAAAAAATGAAGTTAAACTGAACATATTCATGTCATCCTACAAATTTTCGTGTCATGTTTAGGTTCATGTGCCTGACATGATTTTCATGCCATCTAGTGCTTAGATTCATGTCAGTTTGGACCTGCCAACCCATGAGAACGACCTGGTTAACACCCCTACATCATATCATGGTTTGAGATTAATAACTATAAAATGATATTCTACCTCTAGAACTGAGAATGTTTTTCGGAGATGAGTCACTTCATCTTCAAACGTTTCTCGGTAGAGCAATGCTTCGATTCTTGGAAAGGCGTACGGTATCGTAAGGATCGTGGCTACAAATGTTTCGGCGGAACCCATGTCACCTTTGTAATCAGTTAGTTTACTCTCTTCTTCTTTTGTGGGTTCCATCTTTATCAGTACTTCTAGTTGTTGTAAATTTAGTCCATTTCCTGATTGTACCAACACCAAATAACACACTAACTCTTACTTTAAGAAAAAAAAATCAAACTTGGGCAAGTCCATAGTATGGATCAACAAACGAAGCCAAACCCGAAGCATTCATATGGGCATTTGGGTATGAGATTAGATTTAAAAACTTCCTCGAGTATGATATTATGCCATACCTGACCTGATTACCCAAAACATATATACCTTATCACAAGAATATCACCCGTAAACATTTCCTTAAAATTGCATCGAAGTTTTAGTTATAAATAGTAACAAATGCATTTGGAATTCAAGTGGGTAAAAATGGTTGGGTATTCTATACTCAATACTTAACGGGTAATTACCGACAAGTACTGGACATGTAAGGAGCCAGGTATGAGACAAAGATTTACAATCAGATAGGAACTACCAGTCCCAAATCCGTCCCATTGCAATCCCTACCCAGTAGCTACAATATGCGACGAATCTTTACCTCGCACAAGCGCACAACAAACTTGTTCGGCCGTCACATTGAGAGCTTTCAACAAAATGGTTAAATTCTGAAGTCGTTTCGGCTCAAGAACATGTTTACTAGGAGACGGGCTTTTGCTTTTCAATTCATCATTACCATTGTGCAAATTATAACTAAAAAGCGACTCTATCATCTCCTCATCAAACCTGTTTCGCATTTCATCAATTCATGTCATCACACCATAAATTATACATGAATACAACAAAATCTCTTACTCGAATGAGCTTGATCTCAGCTTGTCCCACACCATAGTTCGGTCTGATGCAGCCCGTACTTTATCCCAATGAAGCGGTTTAAGCTTTGGCAATGGAGTTCCATCTTTACCCATCTGTGGTGGTGGCGGTGGTGGTAGCAATGGGTTTCCTTTGGGTACCTGTGGTGGCATTGGTGGTGGAGGAATAGGGGCTTTATTTGGTCCAGAACTAGCATCCATTTTCTTCGGAAAACTAACCGTTTTCGGCTTAAATTTAATCGAAGCAGACGACGAAACACATGGTGGTGGTGGCGGCGGCGGCGGCGGTGGTGGTGGAATTGATGTTGGTGGTTGTTCTAAAAACATGTCACAACTTATTGAAGCATCAGATATTCTAGGATTAGAAGAATCATGTGAATTACAAAAAGAATGGAAAGATTCATCATCTGATGAATCATCATGTGACTTGACATGAGCAATTGGAGAACCAAACACCACTTGGTCATCAGCTACCAAACTAGTAGATAATTCAAGATTACCCGAATTCATCATAATAAAATTATTACCAACATCTTGTTCTTCATAATCCACTTGTTGTTGTTGGCTAGAATTTTGTTTTAAGCTGTAAACCGGGGGCGGGTCCAAAACAGTTCCTAACGACTCGAGGTAAAAGTTCTTTGGAACCGGATGGGAAATTACCATTTTCGCCTCAGATTTCTTCCTCTTTCGTCTCCCCAACATTTTAGTAAGTATTAAGAATATAGCAAAGAGAATGAATATGAATAAAGCAACACCCACACACACGAGAACTGCCACCAAAACTTTTGTTCTGCTTCCTCCAGCTTCACTCGCATGAGGCGGTAGAACAGGTGGCAAATGGTGGCGTGTGCGCCTATGGACATGATTAACTGGAGCTGGAGCTGGAGAATGTAGTGGTGGCAATGGTGCGGGTGCTGGTGATGGTGAGAGATTGGTGTATGGAAGAATCCTGTTGTTGTTAAACCCGATTAGGCTTCTATGATAGAGCTCTATCGACGGCGAAAGTTGGAGATTTGTGGGTGCGTAGAGAATGAAGCTAGTGAGGAGGAAGAAGAAGATGAAGATGAAGATGGTTTTAAAACCAAACTCCATTTGTGTATGGTTTTGTGATGAATAATGCCTGAAATGAAATGATGAAGGCATGTATGTATGAATTCACCTTTCTGATGCAATTATAACAATTGATGGCTGTTTGGTGGTGGGGGTGAAATAATAATAGTCTTTAATGCTACTCCAAGAAATCCCTGCCTTAGGCAGTTGAGCTTTTGTTTTGTACGGGCAGGGCCTTACTTTAATTTCTTTCTTTTATTTACCCATACCGGATTCGTTTTAAGGATGTGTATTTATTGCATGATACGAAGGGTTTGAGTTTAGTTTAAACGTGTTTGGGTTGAAGCAGGGGCGAAGCTTGGTTTTTGAATCGGGCGGAGGCCGGACTAAACCTTAACTCAATTTACCAACGAAAATTGCAAATTTATACCACTACGTCAAAAAACAGGGGGGAAGGCCACCCCTGGCCAAACATAACCTTCGCCCTTGGGTTGAAGACACTTACATGTCTAACTAAACGAGTCTCGTTTTACGTAATCAAGTATTTCATATTACTTTTATAAAAAAAACCTTTTTTGTGTAATAACTCAAATTATTTGGTATTTATTATAGTTAAACGTTTAACTCGTTTCCATGTTATAAATATCTTAATGATAAATTCTTTTATACAGTTTTTGTTTGGTTTTAAGTTCATTTTTTTTTTTTGTAAAGACTTAAGAACCCAAAATGCTTATTTGACTCGTGCCATATAAATATATTATATGACACAAAGATGTAGGATTAGAAAAGTTGTTTATGATGATGTGATTGTCATGAGATTTGTTGGACTTTTAGTTGTCAAAATCAGTTTCATGGGGGATGATTACAGCTTTTTCAAACACAAATCTCTACTTATACTTTTTCAATATTTGGACTTGCTTATTGTGGTCCCTATAGGTTGGTCGCACCTTTAGGTGTGCTCAAGATTTCACTATCTATCCATATTTTCTTGCAATAATTCAATAATTCGTTCGGTGATTTTTGTCAATAAAAAAAATAGATCAAAATGATATTTATTTTTATTAAGAGGTCAAAGTTTTAATAAAACAAAACCCTGACTGGTAAGAAACTAGTCTAACTACAACATACATAAATAAGTGAGATTTAAAACAAATTATACGACCCTGAACTACAAAACCTAATAGACACCGACCAAAAAGTCAAAGAAAAAACACAACTCACATAAAGAGACTCTAGAGACACAAGGAAAAAAACCACACAAAACAAAGCCAAAAGGAGATCCAAATCGAACTAACCAAGAACAGACTCCCAGGGAACGACACGAAATCCGCTTCACTAAATTATAATTATTAATCAATTTTATAAAAGTAGAGTTGATGAGATATAATCAATTTTTTCTTTTTTAATTATTCATGATGTTTAATACAAAGTGTGTTTATGTAGCCCGATACCCGCTGCCCACTTGTAAAACTTGTTGGTTTTTATAGTAAAAAAGATAGGTCAAAATGTTACAAAATGGCTCATGTATGAATTTCTTTTGGCACGTTTAACATTGTGTGTAAATACAAGGTCGAAAATTTCTTATATGTTGGTGTAGAAGGTTTGTTGCATATTTGTTCAACTCATTTTAAAGTTAAACAATCTTAAAAACCTTCTAGCTCCTTTTCTTTTAACCTTACTGTATTATAGTCTCAAATATATGTCGAATATCATATCTGTACACGCATCCATGTAAAAGAAAAAGTTTACTACATTTTTGTGCTTTTTTTACACGTATATAACTAATAATTCTGCCAATGTGGGGCTAGCCCACTTGGTAGAGGCAAATGCCTCTTAAAGGAGAGGTCCAAGGTTCAATCTTTGGCAAAGGTGTTGTGATTTAGAATTATTGGTGTGACATTTGTTGTTCAAAAAAAAAAAAAAAACTAACCATTCTAATTAAAAGTCTATAACGACTTTAAAAGCTTTTGTTTTCTTTCTTTTTTTTTTGTTTACCATGCTATTAGTATAGAATATTATCATCTGAAATTATACCATGTCACTCAAATGTTTAATAATAAAACAAAAAAATTGGTGTTACATGAAGTTATGAACCCTGTAACATAAGGCTAGAAAGTTTGGTATATGTAGGTGAGAAATTGTTTTTGCAATTTTCCTTCTTGTTCAACTAATCTAGTTTGGGGCATGTGAAAAAGATCTAACCGACAGGCATATATTGATACTGAATATAAATATATAATATAAATAGGTTTTGTTTGGCTTGGCTTTGCCGTTACTTGGGATCCCATGCTGAGCACATTACACACCGTTTAATGTTCTTATATGGGGGCCGGCACACTATGCCCCACTGCATGTCCTTGTTGAGTTTAAGATTTCTGTTTCAACCTGTGGGGTTGGGTTAACTTGGTAAAAAATAATACCATTTGGTTGATATGTTAATACTATCTTACTTTATGAATAAGTAAATAGTGACTCTTTTTAAAAGTCATGATTTATTACATATTGATTAGTCGAGCACTATTTACAAAACCTAACTACTTAGCTAGCTAAAAGTTAATTAGCAATAGTCTCCTCATACAATTTTAAGGCAGTTATGGAGTATTAAAGATGAGAATTGTCAAAACATGATACGTTTAACTTTATTTATATTCACTTTTCCATAGTAATTAACAAAGATTTGTCTCAAATGAAAGGGTGAAGCACAATACATTCAGGGGTTCGATTATATTGGCTCTGTTATAGATAAAGTCAAAATTGGCTAGTCAATAGGAGTCAACTATGAACATAATGTGTTACAATAAAGTTCAGGGGCCAGTTATAACAATATTACAAAGTTTACATTGCTTTAATAAGGATCAAGCTGAAGTTGCAAATGATAGAAGGTTGAGGGACTATTTCTGCTAAGATCCAAAGTGTTAATAGACTGGTTAACGAACTCTTTGGGGATTAGGGTTATATAATCTTTCGATTGTAATCATTTGGTTTAATCAATTTTCTTTCAATTCCTTTGTAATTGTTTTTCATTTGATCATTAATAAAGCTCAAAGCATTCGATTGATGTTATTATTGTTGATTTCATAGTCTTGTCCTCTAACAATTGGTATCATAGCCTCGTTGCTCATTACTGTGAAATTGGTGTTTGTTATTCGCAATTGAAGATCAAGAATGGTGTCAACTAAGTTTGAGATTGAGAAGTTTGATGGGAATAACGATTTCAGTCTATGGAGAGTCAAGATGAGGGCATTGTTAGTTCATCAGGGCATCAATGATGCTCTGTTGGGGGAGAATAACATGCCAACAGGACTGACAGAGAAAGAAAAGAAGAATATTCTTGAAAAGGCTCATAGTGCAATAATATTTAGTCTTGGTGATAGGGTGTTGAGAGAAGTGTCTAAAGAATTGTCTGTAGCAAGGGTTTGGTCGAAGTTAGAGTCATTGTACATGACTAAGTCACTTGCAAACTGGTTGTATCTGAAAAAGAGGCTGTATACATTCCATATGTCTTCTGGTAAAAGTTTGGAAGATTATACAGATGAATTTAATAAGTTGATCTTAGATCTTGAAAATATTGAAGTTACTTTGGAAGATGAAGTTCAGGCCATCATTTTCTTGACATCTCTGCCATCAAGTTATGAACACTGTGTAGAAACGTTGACGTATGGCAGAGAAACACTGTCCATGGAAAAAGTGTTATCTGCACTCTACTCTAGAGAATTGAAGAAGAGATCTGATTCAAAAGAGGGTGGAGATGGGTTGTTTATCAGAAGCAGGCCAGATCAAAGAAGCTTTAACCAAAAGAATTCAAGATCTAAGTCAAAGAACAAGTTCAAAAGAAGATGTTTTTTTATGTAATTTAGAAAAACATTTGAAGAGAGACTGTCCAGACTTGAAGAAGAAAAAGGTTGAGCATGGCAGTTCTAAGGGGCAGAATAGTCATTCTGTTTCTAATGATCAATCTAATGGATATGACAGTGCAGATTGTAGATACATTTTGTGGTTGCCGCTTTTGGATTTCATGAATAAAGACAAAGTTTTGGAGAATATGGTTATCTACAAGTTCATTCGAACTTACGTGGGGTCGAATGAAGATCTTTTGGGTCGAATAAATATCAGGGTGGTCGAATGAAGACTTTAATGATTATTGTTTGTCTATTCGAGGCATCGACAGGTCGAAGGAGTCCATTCGAACCTGCAAAGGGTCGAATGGGTTGCCTATAAATATGTTGAAGTTGTTTAGAAGTTAGGGAGTAGGTCATTTTTCAGTGTGTGTTAGGAAGGTTATGGAAATCGTCTATTTTCTGTTATATTCATATTGTAACGTTTATCTTTGATAATATTAAGAGAAACAAGTTGAAAATGAACCTTTATGTATTCTGATTACGATTAGTATCAATTTGCATGTGAATTAGGGTTTCCGCACATGATTTACTAATACTCATGTGATATAACTGTTTCTTTGTGATAAAACGATCCTACAAAGTGGTATCAGAGCCATTGCTTAATCACACGACTGCGAATTGATACAAATTGTTCAGATTTTTCATCAAATTCATCAAAATTTTTGCTGTTTTGCATGAAGTTTGAAAAACAATGGTTTTTGATTGATTTGGATTAGTTTTTACGGATAAAATAAAAAATTCTTTCACAAAACTTGATCTACGATCAATCCAAATCAAAACCTAACAATTTGCAATCAAATTCAACAACTTCTGTGAAAATCAGATAAAAAATGTTAATTTTTGAAGAAAATATGATTTCCAGAATGGGTCAGGTCGAACCAACTAGGTGGTGAGGCATGGCAAATGATTGTTAAAGGATATGTGCCACCTATGATTGAGAAATCCAACACACCTATTGCACTTGATGACCTAAAGCACGATGAAAAGAAGAAGTATGTAGCAGAGAAAAAAGCATACTCACAGTTATCTCAAGCTTTGACATCAGACTTACTCCATCAGTTTGGTCCTTGTTCTACTTCGAATCAGCTTTGGGAAGCTTTGAAGAGCAGAAATGATGGAAATGAGAAGACAAGGAGACTTAGAGTTGAAGAAGGAATTTGAGAATTTTAGCTTTTATGGGACTGAGACTTTAAAAGAACTTACCCTAGATTCTTTCATTTGTTATCTGAATTATCTAACTATGAGATAGTTTATCCTATGTCTGAAGTTGTAGAAAAGTTTGCTGATGCATTGCCTCCCTATTGGAGTCAACATGTTGAGGTTTTGAGAGAGAAGGATTCTTTTCCATACTGGTCGATCAATGAATTCATTCAGAAGCTGGTAAACAGGGAAATGGATGGAAGAAGAAAGGCAAAGAGATCCCAGATTCCTCAAAATCCAGAGTTGTATTATGCTAGTTCTTCATCTTCTACTGTTCCTAGTGGAGGTAAAAGTTTAGGACCATAGACGGCATTTGTTTCAAGTATTGAACCAAACTGTGTTGCGAGTTATTATGGCGTATCTTCTGGACCATACACACCAACTCAACCTCAAATGCAAGCTGCTAGTTATTATGGGATGAATGTTCCATAACAATTTACACCAAATGGTGGTTATCAGCAAGCAACATCGAATGTGAACCAAACTCCTTCAAGCTCAAGTTCCATTGTATTAGAAACTTCTAATATGGACAATGTGACTGTAGAAGTAGCCCAAAAGCATATTGCTTTAGTTTTTGCTATGGTTGCTTCATACAATGGACTTGTAGCAGGTCAAATTGGCAATAATAATTTGACTAATGAGCATTATGCCCAGATTGACAAAGAAGAAATGGAGTTGATTGACATTCAGTGAGCGTTTGCTAGTGTTGTCAGGAGAGCCACATAATTCATGGAGAGAACGGGAAGAACCGATCTTGCTACATCATCTAATACAACATATGGCTTCAACAAAGCAAAAGTGACTTGTTTCAACTGTGGTACAAAAGGTCACTTTGCTAGGGAGTGCACTAAACCAAAACAATAAGGAAACCGAAACCCTTTCAACACAAACTATCAAAAACAGAACCAAAACAATTTGCAAAACCAAAATAACATTCAAAACCAAAACCGTACTTCACAAAATACCAATCAAAGACAAACATCAACACCCAACCAAACTCAAAACATACCAAACCATGAAAGAAACATTGTTCCAATATCCAATCCAACTAATCAAAACAAAATCCAAAACACTAATCAAGCAATGGTGATTCAGCAAGGTGAGGGATTCAATTGGAACGAAATGTATCTTGGTGTCGAAGAGATTTCTGGGGGAAATGTTGCATGTTTTGCTCAAGAGGCGGTGAGTGAAGATATGGAGAAAGTTGATAGCTTGGTTATTGAAGAGGTGGTTGATGAGGTGAATGAACCGGTAGTTGAAGAAACCGTATCTGAAACGGTTGTTGATTCTGACTCTGATTATGAGAGTGAGACTGATTCTGATGCAAGTGTTAATTCACTTGATGATGATGTTGAGCAACTTCTTTCAGAAGTTGATTTTCTGATCAGTAAGAAGCCGTGCATGGTTGATGATGCTTCAACTAAAGTGGATTATTCAAAGTTCTTTTTTGGAGACAAAGCTCATTTTGCTCTTATGGCCATGACAGATTCGTCAAACCCGGTAAGTTCTAACTCATCTGCTAAATATTGTGGTACTTGTGATAGACTTGAAAGTAAGGTTTCAAAACTAAAATATGATTTAGAAAGTGCTAAAACCACAATGAATACATACCGTCAAAATGAGAAAACCTTAAACAAAACCTTAGACAACTATAAGAAAGATGTTTCAGAACTGACAAAAGCACTTTCAAACAAACAAATTGCCATTAATAACTATATCAATGAGTTAGAAGAAACTAAACTAGAAATGGAAAGGATCAAATGTTTTTTTCTAAAAAGGTTAATAAGAAATTGGAAAGCTATCTCAATGTGTCCTACGTGTTGTAGTTGAAAGAATTTAGCTAAAACAGGATGTAATGATCATACAACTCACAAATCCAGGTGCGGAAACCCTAGATATGAACAAAATGATAATACTCGAATCAAAACATGTAAAACATCATTTTAATCACCTTTTTCATAGATTAACTTTCATAAAACTTGTTACAATTGATCAACACGTTAATCGAGACCTATCACACACTTTCACAAACTTGACACGAACCTGACCTTCAAACACACACTTTCTAAAACTCTCTCTTACTTGAAAATAATCAACATCTATTTATAATGTCTGCAGGTTCGCCCCTTTTGAAGGTACGAATGTGGAATCTTTCCACATTCGCCCATTTCTAAGGTACGAATGTGGAATCTTTCCACATTCGCCCAGTTTGACTTCTGTGTAATTTCCACGTTCGCCCATAACTTCCACATTCGCCCATATAAAGCCACCTTCGCCCTTTTCTGATGGTCGAATGTATCTTCATGTTTAAGTCTTGGTCGTTTTCTGATTATCTGGACCTTCGACATTCAGTACCGGATCACTAGCTAGGGACATACATGAATAATGCACTTACAATCTCCCCCTTGGACCTAGCTAGTGATGTATCAAAGCAGAAAGTTATCAATTCGACTTGAAAACTTTCCATCTTCATGAACGTTTGTGTCGAAGTTCCTGTCTATCTCTCCAGTAAGCTTTGAAATCTCAGACAGACTCAAGAAATCTTGGCTTTATCATTTGTTGATCCAGAGATGAAGATAGACAATTATCTTGAATTCTTCAATCTTCAGTCATTTCTTTAACCTCTTACTAGCTTCTGTTGTTCTGGTAATCTTGTTGTTCAGGTTTGGTTCTTGTTCAATTACACTCTTTGTCAATGAGTCTTGAATAGTGCACCTGTTGTATTTGATTTTGCATAAAAAATTACTAAAAACTGCACAAACTACAACCGGCGTTAGACACGACAAATATCTCGGAAGTACTCTTCACATTCCTTTTGACCCTCAATAGTTCTCCCCCTGAACTATTAAACATTGTCAATGTATACCAGAAACTTGAAAATTTGAAATCTTTTTCAACTTTTTAAGTATCTGAGCCTTCACATCCAGTATCCCAACATCGGTTATCGAAAATAAAATTGAAACAAAACTTTTTGATTTTTCAAAGTTTATGCTAAAACACACCAAAAATCTTTTTGAATTTTCAAATGTAATTGCATACAAGTAAATTCAACATATTTTTGTGAATTTTCCGGTTAAGAGGATCATATCAGTATTGAAACAGTCAGTCATAACTCTTTTTGATCAATTTTCTGTTTTTATCATTCAGCATCCTACAACCATTACCAGTATGTTTGTCCACTTAAACTAAAAATCATCATTCATTGCTCAGCACTTTAGATACATTATGGTAATATTAGATACTGAGTAATCTATGGTCCCCGCGTTCGCGACACATTCCCGTATCAAGAATTGCACAAAGCTTCATCGTAACGCGTGATTATATTGAAGTTATCCGTTAGTTACAAGGTATGAGGCACAGAGGTGACAGGTGAGCAAATTAATGCTTCAAAGCGACTTGTGCACTCTACCAGGGTGAGGACTAATATCATACATGATTTTCATCATAGTATTGATACGATGCATTAGATAATCTTTGATTATCATCACACATGTTAAGTTCCTCATTCGGTAACTTATGGTTTTAGCTTTATTAGCTCTTTTAATAAGATACCCTGACTGAATCTAGGTCTGTAAATCAATACAGCAAAAGATCAGTTAGGCCATCCCCAGATAACTTTCAATATAACGACCCAAAACCTCTGATTTTGGCAATCTATCAAACGAAATTTCGGTACTAAGACCATATGCCAACGATACGTTGATCCACATGATTATCAGTTATTGATTTTAAGTTTATATCACCATGCTGAACTTTAAACTTTGATTTCAAGCCTACCAATATATAATTGTAGTGGCTACTCAATGTTTATCAATTCATTTTTGTTTTTAGAGTAGTCTGACAGTCCACTGATGTACTATCATCTCCTCTTTTTTCTCCAGGAAAACTCATTTTTAATTTTCTATTTTTTTTATTTTGATTTTTCTGAAATTTTCTCCCCCTAAAAATCTAAAAATAAGCATATTTTTGGATTTTTTTAAACTTTTTGAGGAAAAACAAAATAAAATGATATCCGATGCGGTTTACTCATTGAGTTTCAAAAACCATTTTTCACTCAGATTACTAGACTCATTAAAATCTTTCAAATAGCAAACCATTAACAAAGATAAGAGAGTTTAGAATAAACCGTTTATCGTATCTGTTGAAAACTCCAAAACCTGAGAGCAATTGCATGAAATTGCAATGTTTTCCGGCTTCACAGGTAGGAAACAGACTACAAACATTCTCCTCTCTGTTGAAATCATATTTTCCTTCTTCAATATTCCTTCTTTTGACCTTCACCTCTCCAATAATTAGTTTGTATACAGATGCTCCACTATCAACTATCAAAGAATAGCTAATAGGTCTGTCTGGAACAATCTGCACACTTATTAAACAATTAGCACGAAAGAGGTACCCATCCCTTCACAATGATGGGTCGTCCAAGGTCATCAATCCTCGGAACATCAATCCATTCTCCTTTTGAAAAATCAATTGGTTTTTCAATGGATTGATTTGAAGTAGAAATTGCTATTGATTTAGAAAGTGATTTGGGTTTCCAAACACGTTCAGAGTTTATTTTAGATTTTGTTGAAATTGTTTTGATTTTTGTCTTTTCAGATTTCTTATTTGAAACCTGCTTCTGAACTTTGTTTGGAATCTTCTCAGACTTAACTGATGAAGACCCAGGTTTAGAGTTATTCTTAGGCTTACCCTTAGAACTCCCCCTTACCTCAGCAACCCGTCCACAATCTCCATTTTTATTCAAGGCAATTTTGTTACGATTGTCATACACAACCTGTTTCCCCTTTTGCTTCTTGATTGGTTTTGGGGATACAGGCCTTTTGACATTGCCTGAATTTTTAGCAAATTTCACTTCGGTCCTTTTCTGTTTAACATACGGACAGGCAGCAACTAAATGCCCACACTCTCCGCAGTTATAACAAGACCTATATTCTTCAAAATCACATGCAAATCCATCATCCCAATACCAGTAGGGACAATGAGCAGCAATATGACCAACTTCACCACATTCAAAACAGCTTCTCCGTTCAACATAACGATGAGAATACTGTGGTGAGTTGTCTCCCCAGTAACCATCAAATCGAGAGGTATATGAATAATTATAATAGTCATATGATCTAGATGAAAAATTTCTTGAATTCTTTTGATGAGAATTTTTCATCTGATCATTTCCTTTCGATTTGTTTGGTTTCGGTCCTTTTACTTTAGAACCTTTCTTGTTTTCAACATTTTTCTTTTGATCCTCTTTATTCTCATGTTGGTTAGGACTGAGTTCAAAATGAAGATGATCAAATTGATTTCTAAATTGATTTATCAAATCATTATTATTGACAAAAATACATTTAAGTAGAGATTGTTCGATATTATCAATTTGAAAATCTTTGTTGAAAATCAATTTGTCATATCCTTCCAACATGTAGGATCCTTCAACTCCTTCAGGAAACCTGAATATAGGTTTTTCTTCAGATTCAGATTCTGAAGTTGTTACCACATTTTCAGTTTTCTTTTCAAACATTTGTTTCACTTCACAATCAGGATTAACAACACAGGGTGTTGTGATTTCCAATTCTGATGTGGGATTATTCTTTGAAATAGTGTTATGAAGTTCTGAAATTTCTTTCTTAAAAGATTCAATTTGATTCAACAAATCTTTTTCATTCTTTTCAAAAACTTTATTTTGGTTTTTACAATATTCTAGTTCATTTGCTAGGTTCTGTTTGTCCTCAATAAATGTCATCAATTCACGTTTCAACTTGACACATTCAGAACAACTAGCACACTCAGCACTAGATCTTACCTCAGCTTCTGATTCATTACCATTATCAGATTTTGCATCACCATTTGAGAGGTCACTCTCTCTTGATTCACTTTGTTCTGAATCTGTATCAGAACTCAAGACACTCCCTGACAATTCACTTGAATCATCATTTCTCATATGTTTGACTAAACACACAACATTTCTGCGAACACCTTCACTGTTAACACACTTGTCAACATGTACCATTTCATCATTTGGTTTTGATGTCATTGGAAATCCTCAACTGTTGTCAACTTGAGAATTTTGTCTTTGTAATTGCTGTCGTTCAGCTTCTATCATAGCTCTGATCTGCTCATCCGTTCTTGAAATGGTCAAGTAATTCATCATTTTTCCAACAAAAATATCTCAAAAATTTTCTAAAATCAGGCTTAACTTTCGAAATTTTTTAGGCCTTAAATTCTACGTTCGCCCCTGATACTTCTACTTTCGTCCAAAATGTCTACTTTCGCCCACTTTGGATCACCCGAATGTAGAATAGTAACCAGAATGTAGAATATCCAAAACCCTTTTCCACGTTCGCCCAAAATCAGCTACGTTCGTCCACTTGATTTCCACCTTCGCCCGCGCGATGAGTCGAATGTGGAAATGTTCACCCGAATGTGGAAAATATCAACACAACACTCTAGATTCGTCCAAAATAAAGACACTTTCGTCCAAAAATCACTCAAGTTCGCCCAAGCAAGGTCAGGTTCGCCCACAGACATCCAGATTCGCCCATATTTGTTTTGAAAAACGGTTACACTTTGAAAAACAGTTATTTTGATCTCTGATTTTCAAAAGTTTATGGATTTGAATGATCTTTCTCAGGTTTTGATTCGGAATCGATTTGGAACAACTTTAATTCTTGGAAAACTTGATTTTAACACCAAATTCAATTCGAAAATCCTCAAAAACACTCAAAAACCATTTTCAATCAAAAACAGATGAATTTTGACCAAAATTAAGTCCAAATCAGCTCTGATATTATCAATTTTGTTGTCGTATGATCCGTATTGCTCTGATACCACTTTGTAGTTGAAAGAATTTAGCTAAAACAGGATGTAATGATCATACAAGTCACAAATCCAGGTGCGGAAACCCTAGATATGAACAAAATGATAATACTCGAATCAAAACATGTAAAACATCATTTTAATCACCTTTTTCATAGATTAACTTTCATAAAACTTGTTACAATTGATCAACACGTTAATCTAGACCTATCACACACTTTCACAAACTTGACACGAACCTGACCTTCAAACACACACTTTCTAAAACTCTCTCTTACTTGAAAATAATCAACATCTATTTATAATGTCTGCAGGTTCGCCCCTTTTGAAGGTACGAATGTGGAATCTTTCCACATTCGCCCATTTCTAAGGTACGAATGTGGAATCTTTCCACATTCGCCCAGTTTGACTTCTGTGTAATTTCCACGTTCGCCCATAACTTCCACATTCGCCCACTTTAAGCCACATTCGCCCATATAAAGCCACCTTCGCCCTTTTCTGATGGTCGAATGTATCTTCATGTTTAAGTCTTGGTCGTTTTCTGATTATCTGGACCTTCGACATTCAGTACCGGATCACTAGCTAGGGACATACATGAATAATGCACTTACACGTGTTAGATCACATTGTAGAGGAACCAGGAAAAGAAAACATTCAGTCCAATGTTAGTTACAACTCGGTTCCATCTCCGGTGTTGTTTGAAAATCATAACCATGATGCTGTGACACCGGAAAGTTTAGTTAAATCTGACTCTGCATCTCAAAATGAATCGAACACTTCTAGTGTGGGTGATTTGAATTCTAATGTAGGACCGATTTTGGGAGTGAATGATGAAGGGGTTGTTGCGGTAACTGATGATGAATCTGATTTTGAGGATAATGAACCTAGGAAGAGTGTTGATATTCCTTTGGAAAATCACATTCGAACCATTGAGGGTAATACAACACCAAAGGTTCAACATCCTCCTAAGGCTGTTAACAAGACAATTCCACCAGTTAAGCAATCTGTGAAAAATGATTCAAATGAGAAACCGGTCAAAGTATTTTATTGGATGGAAGGATCCGATCAAATATTTTCTGATGAGGAATATCCCATACAGTTTGCTAACTATTCAAAGACTTCTAAAATTTGGCAAGAAAGTACTATTTGGTTTCCAAAATCAGAAAGAACTAATGACATGCCATTTTAATTAATCAGGAAACTGTATGGTGATAATTCCAAACAACCAAAAGTTCATGTAACTGAATTCATCAGACCAGTTGATTGTGTAAATGGTTTTGTTGAACCGGCTTACTCATTAGAGCCTGCTCCAGAGAGTTTAAGACGACAGTGTATTGATGATCAATACCCTGTCAACATATTTGCACGACATCATGAGAAGAATAAGTTCAAGGAATACCGTGCCTGTTTTAAGTGTGGGGAGAGAGGGCATTTACTTGCTCACTGCCCATACGTAAGACATAAAAGTCAAGAGGTTGAGAATAGGCATTTCCATAGAAATCCGAATGTTGGTTATCCTCAGAGGCAATCTTATCCTCAAAGGCAATTTTATAATAAAATTTTTTTTTATCAAAGTGGAAACCAACCGATTGTCTATGACAATCATAATTGGATTGCTATGGAAAAGAAGTTGAAGAGACCGATGGTGAACACAGTGAATGAGAAGCAACAAGTTTATCCAAAACCGGCCGTTAACTCATCTGCTGGACCTTCGTTTGTTAAATCAGACAAGGTAACTAAGAATGGCCCACCAAAGAATGTTTCTAAGAAAACCGAGGAGGTTAAAAAACCTCAAATTCGAATCTTGAAACATTCGGAACAGTCTTGGTCACCGAAGGGTTCTTCAGGTGCTTCAAGCTCAACTTCTAAAGAACAGGTGAAAGAGGTTCCTAAAGCAAAAGTTTTAGAGAAACCGATTGAAGATAAAAAGAATTCTTTGAATGTTCCAATTATTGACACTCAAAGACCCAAGATCACAAAGGCTTGGGTCGCCCGTAAGAACTAATCATCTATTAATTGGTGCAGGGATTTCCAGCTGGCCATGTTAGCAGTCTTTGGATTGTTGACAGTGGAGCTTCTAGGCACATGACTGGAGATATATCGCTCCTTTTTGACATCAAGAATATAAATGGAGGATATGTCGCGTTTGCAGGAAATAAGGATGGTTATATAACGATGGAATGGAGTGTGAGTAATGGGATTGTGAGCTTTGAAAAAGATTTCATATGTAAAACAGATTGATTATAATTTGTTGAGCAAGAGTCAAATCTGTGATAAGAAGTTCTTAGTAAATTTTGATGACAAATCGTCTTACATCCTAAAACCAGGCTTTGAAATACCTAAAGAATGGATTATGTTGAAGGCTCCGAGAGTGAACAATTTGTAAATTCTTGACATGAGCAAAGCTACAACAACTCAGGGCCAAGTGACTTGTTTTCTATCTAAGGCTACTGAGAAAGAATCCATTATGTTGCACAGAAGAATAGGGCATATTCATCTGAGGAAGATGAATAACTTAGTGCAAAATGGGCTAGTGGAAGGCATGAATGTGAAACACTTTCACTTGAATGATAAATGTGTGAGCTGCAAGAAAGGAAAACAACACAAACATTCCCACTGACCCAAGAAAGTTAACTCTGTTAGTATTCCACTTGAACATCTACATATGGACCTTTTTGGACCTGTGAAGCGTAAATGTATTGTAAATGAAGAATTTTAGCTATAAACAGGAAATCTGATCATACAAGGCACTATTCCAGGTGCGGAAACCCTAGAACAGAACAAAATGATAATCAACGAATCAAAACACACGAATTACGCTTTTCTAACTTATTTTCATAGATAACTTGATCAAATATTGATTACATACGCTTTTACAAGTTAATCTATTGACAAATTCTCTGACTCAACCTAGAGAGCAAAACTCAGACCTTAACACTCTGCACATTCGCCCCTGATGTAAGTTCCACATTCGACCACTACAAAAGCTCGAACATAGATTATCTTCAGTACAACTTTCACCTTCGACCTTTTAACTTCACATTCGACCTTCTGATGCCCACCTTCGCCCTTATGAAAAACTCTATCATATGTTAATGATCACAATCCGAAGCATTAGTCGCACATAATGCATCTACAAACTCCCCCTCGACTATTGCTCGGATTGCCTTCTCGCTTCGTCCATCTGTATATTCATCAACTTGATTCTCATTTGTTTCTTTTGGTCTTTCGTCATTTCAGGTTCAAGTTTCCTCTTTGTTGACTGCTTAGGTACTTCAGCTACCTTCACCTGCTTACCCAGCTTCTGCTCAAGGTTGCTACCGGAGTTGATATCATAAGCAAAGCATACTCCAACAACCTGTTGATATTTCTTTGCTTGTGATGCATCATTGGGATCACTGTAAATCGGGTTGTAATACAGCATGATGATATCTTCAAATGTACAGTTTATGAGCCACATTGGGTCAAAAACATGTATTTTCTTGTACGACTCCTTACCATCTCTCAGCACAATCACTGCTTCAGCATTCCTCCAGTCATAATACCAGAAAATAAAGTCTTCACTGAAATGCTGTTGAATTGGCATTAGCGGTATCTTTCTCATCACTTCAGGAGCTTTGTAAATCAAATTCACTCTCTTTCTACCCATTTTTGGATCAATATCCCTGTGAACCTTCCTTCTCGGGTATTGAGGTTTAAACATATCCCATCTCGTTCTACTCTCCCAGATCAACTTATCAGCAAACCATCCGACCGCTGTATTATTCACAGAAGCACCAGTCATTCTGAAACGACATATATCTCTAACCGCCCAGTACGGTAGAGTTAACAAGTCATAGAATCTGTAGAAGTACAGCATTCCAGTTTCCCATTTGACTGCAATGCACTTCAGACTTCTAAGATATTTCCAACCAAGTGCTCTGCCTTTAAACTTTTGGTTGTGATATCTATAGAATCCTCCCTGTGCTTCTGGTTTTGGCCTTTTATCATCAGTCTCTTTCAATTTCTTCAACAAAGTCTTCAGCTCATCACTTTGTTCAGATGGTTTCTGTTTATCTTCCCCAAACACATTTTTAACAAACTCTTTGCTTTTCTCTTCAGCTTTCTTCTTAGCCTCTCTCATATGTGTTTCAGTGAAATCTGGAAATACTTCATTTTCATCATTTTCTCTGAAGTATTGGGGATACTCTTCATGAGTTATATCTTCAATTTCAATCTCCTCAGCTTTTGGTGTTTGCTTGTCATCAGAATGATTACCAACATCCTTTTCAGGAATGTCTGGAATCATTTGATCCGACATAATCTCCTCCAATGTCTTACCAACTCGCTGCGCAATCCCTTCAAGAATTTCTTTAGACACAGCAGCTAACACTTCACCATCTTCCAAATCAGGATCATTATACTCCAACTCGTATCTCATATCTTCTGATTGGAATATATCAGCAAACTTCCCAGTAAATTCTATCGTCCACTCTTTCTTACTCAACATCTCCCGATAAACATCTTTAGCTTCATCTGATAACGCTCTGATTTTCTCATTCCAGAAAATGTTATCATCAGCATCCACATTCTCTCCTGCTTTCTTTGAGCTAGACTGACCAGAACTCCCCTTCTTGGTCTGTCTTTGTTCAAAAGTAAACTTGCTCGAATCGTCATTATCATCATCATCATCACTGCTACTTTCTTCATCATCATTCTTTTTATTACCCGATTCCCCCTCAGCATCATCATCATCAGATCCATCATCTGATTCATCTCCTTCTTCTTCATCTTTAGAAGATTCTTCATAATCAACCTGTTCTTCTTCTTTTTCTTTATCTGCTTCTCCTTCATTCAATTTAGGAGCTTCACCATAAAGTTTATCAAGAAGATCACTCATTCTCTTATTCTCCTTCTTCAACTCCTTATTCTCTTTTCTAACACTCTTAATCATTCTCCTGTTTCCACTACATTTCTCATCAAGCTCGTTCTTCTCCTCTTCTAGTTGTTTCAACTTCTTTTCAAGTTCATCCTGATTCGACTTGGAAGCAACAACTATTTGCAACATCTTTTCCTCATTCTTTTTGAATCTCTCTATCTCAGCTTGTTGAGCTGTCAGCATTTTCATCATTTCTTCCATCTTTTTATTCACTTGCTTCATCACGTCATCAGAAACAGTGACTTTAGATTTGGAAGATTCAGCAACAGGAGTCTTTTCGTTTTCTGGCTTCCTGAACATATTAAGAACATTCTCTAAAGTAGATTCCATATTAGGAACTACTTCAGGTTCTTTGGAAGACTTCTTTTGCTTCTTAGCAGCTGGTGAGGAAACTTTCGATTAAGTACCAGCATCAGGAACTTTTTTTCCTTTAAGCAGCATCTCTATCTCTTTTTCTCTCAACTTTTTCGTGTCTCTCTTAGCCATTGACTTGTGCTTAGGCTTCTTCAAGTTAACAACTACTGTAGATCCATAAAAATCTCCAGTATCAAGCCCTAAATCACCTTCAATATCAATAGGCTCATTCTGTAACTGTTCTTCTACTGCTTTGTTCAATGATTCAGATTCTCCAACTGCAGTGGCCTTGGGTTTGGAGTTTTTCCTCAATAACTCAGCATCTGAATCCCACTGTTCATCTTCTTCAGTTTCTTCAGAATCTACTGAATCCTCATCAACCAAACAAGTACCCTTCTTAGTAGTACTCTTCTTCCTAACCTTCTGTTTCTTTGCAGGTTCAGATATATCAGCCTTTGCCTTGCCCTTCCCTTTGGCTCCGGCATTCTTTACTTGTCGCTTTCTCTTTGTGTTTGCATCAGCATGCACTAATGGATCATTATTATCTGAGTCACTCTTATCATGCCTAGCCCTGTTCAATCCTGGGTCAGTGTAACCCGGATTAACCAAGTGACCAAACAGACATCTGTGTGGTGGCTTCTCATCATTAGGAATACCCTTGTAACCTTTCATCCTAACCAACGTCCTGATATTCATATGATCCTGTCCCAACACCATAGCAGGATCCTTCCTCAACTTAGGATATTTATGATCGAATATCATCATCAGAAATCTGGGATACATCATGAACTTCTTAGACTTCAATCCCTTCAACATTTCCAACATGTGATCTAAAATCATCCCGGCTATGTTAAATGGTTTGTTCAGTGCCAAAGCAACCATTAACTGTAACATCCCGAAAATCCATTTCGCTTAATTACACTATTAGGCGTTAATAAGAAATGACAAAACGAATCAAATAGTAGAACGAGCCTTTTATGGATAATAAAACGGGATGATAAGAATGTGGGTTATGTTCTAGTATAAAAAAATTACCTAGTGGAAATTATTATCTTTATAATAGGGAAATAACACTAGAAAGGAACTTGCAAAGTTAAGTTTTATAATAAAATGGAAGAAGGGAAAACTTGAGGGGCTATTAGTGTAATATGTTGGTGTTAGTAAAATGGGGAAGAACACCCATTTGGGTATAAACATATTCAGCCCCAAAGGGGCATTCTAGAGCCAAAACCAACCTAATAATCCCTCAAGTGAAGAAGCTAATGCATGAGATTGAAGCAATGGATGAAGGGTGTGTTCTAGAATGTTAATCTTCAAGGATTGAGCTTTGGTAAGAACCATAACCCCCAAATTCGTGTAGGGTTCGAACCCCACATGTGGGTTTTGAGCAAAACATGTTAAATTCGTATTATTGCTTGATTGTAAGTGATATTGATCATCTCTAATGGTTTAGAGATGAGCTAATCACTAGAAGTTGCTTATTTGCATAGATGATGATATTGGGTTTTCATTAGAGCTTTGATATTGCTCTAGTAGGGGTAAATCCATGTAACAGTAAGAATAATGTGTAGTTGGTGACATGCATGTGGAAATTAGTGATGATTGAAAGTTGTATATGTGTTAATTGTATAGAAATTGAATGAATTGAAGGATATGTTTAGAGTTGAAAGTAGATGTTGCTATTAGTGTAACCCATGGTCATTCTTAGTTAAATGGGTGAATAGATTGGAAAGAAGTGAGGTTTTGTTATGTTTAATGTCTATGAAATGAAGGGTAATTGATGTGGGAATGAAATGTGATGATTTATACTATGAGCTAGGATATTTGGCATGAAATACTTGTACCTTGAGCTTAGAAAGTTGTACGCACACCATGTGATTGACGAAATGCCTAGATGAGTATGATGTATGAATTTCTATGCAAGACTTGATAAATATGAAAGTAATGTGATAATAGATACAATTCATAGTAAGTTAACATGAGGGTTGTAATTGCCACTTGTGGAATCATGGAAGCTCTAGTATGTGTCGAATGAATTCTATGTGCACATAAGTAGTCATGTGATGATATGTGTCCTATAACATGCTAATGAAATGTTTAGGGTAAAATTGATATGGAGTAGTATATTGATATGGGTGTAAGTATCTAAATATTAAAAGTTGCATACTTGATAGTTGACTTTCTGAAAAGTCAACAATGTATGACTAACATGGTTAGCTTCCTAGCATGATTGTGAGATTGAGGATAACATGTGATATATGTTTAATGGTTTATGAGACATACACAATGGTAGGATGAATTGCTTAATTGCGAACAATGTGATTGTAAATCTACGTCTTAGGTATGGTAAAGATTGACTAGTGAAAGTCTATGTGATATTTGGTTGGGAATGGTTGTTAGTGTGAATGATCATGTATGCTAACAATGATGTGAACATGATGGCATGAAAGGATGTGGACCATGTCATGGTAGATTCAAGCATGGAGGGTTAATGGATTAAGAAGAGTCAAGTCAACAAGCATGAATTTGGAAGACTCGAGGTAAGTGATTCCCAAACTTAACGCGCACTTATGATATGGAATTATATGTTCATGTAGAATGGGAATCTTGAAAGAATAGGTAACTTATAGTTGTGTCAAGGATCATGAAGAAGAATTTCAAGGTATAGTAATGGGTCAACGCTACCCGGTAAGTACGTAGATTAATAGATGGCCCTCGGGCCAAGAAATGCGAGATAACTAGTAATCAAGGAAAATATTGAAACGGGACATGGTAATTTATATGGGATGATGTTTTTAATTTAACATAAGTTAAATGAGTTGATGATTGGGAAGCTATTAGGTGTAGTGCCTAAAAGCTCTTAACGGGTCGAAATGGACTCGCATACATGGCTAAATAATTATGAATGTTAGAGACCGAATGGGACAATAAAATCTGTCCTTGGAGGCTTCAAAAAGGCTAAGTTAAGTGTATATTGCTTGGGGGTATCAACATCTTTAATTTTGTGCAAAATCCGCAAGGTTAGTAGCAAATCCGGTCAGGGGCGCAAGCTGAGAGCATCCCAGCGCACCTTGCGCTGGTCCCTTGTCAGCTTGCGCTGACCCTTCTGATGTGGTTAGATAGGGGCGCAAGGTGGCCAGCGCAAGGTGCGCTGGTGTGCACCAGCTTGCGCCCCACTCCAATACATTATTGTTTTTCGTTGCTAGTTGTACCATGTGTTTCCAACTCTTGTTAACTTAAAGTTTGACATGTTGTGTCACACGAATAGGTAAGGGCCGAGCCAGAATAACAAGTAAAGTTATCTTACAAGAAGATATTTTATAAATTACATATTTGGTAATTTATAGATGCGGAAGCCTAATGGTATCGATGAATGTATGGAATTTCAGGGCTAGAATCCAAAGATCGGATTCGAGATGGTAACTTGTATGAGTCCGAACTTGCAAAGACAAGTTAAAATGATCATCTAACTTTGGACGTTGTTACTATGCTGTCAAAATATTAATTGAAGTCACTTACTGAACTAATGATATGGTTATGTGGTGATTGCAGATTGGTGTGAATCTTCCACATAAGCGAGGAACGGTTGAAGATCGAGTGAGGACATGGATTGTACGCGGTCGCATAACTTCTAATATAGAGGCATTTGTGTTGAATCTAATAGTAGAAGATAATTACGTAACACCCTTAATATATTGAAAAAAATGGTTTTCCCCACATTCAAAATCGTTTAATAAGAAAGAAATTTTTTGGTTGGTATTTTCCGCTGCGTATTTTCTGTTTTACGGATTTTAGGGTGTTATAAGTTGGTATCAGAGCCCTGGTTTGAGTGAAATCTCGTACAAGGAAGTAAGTACTTGAACTCAAACTTGTGTGCTCATGAAATCAGTGACCCGTGCAATCCAAGACTCGATCGAGGCCCAAGGGTAGAATTTAATATTAACTCACATAACATGGTAGAAACTAATTGTGGTGTTTATGTTAAGGTACGCTTTTGTGGATACTGAAGAGGTCTCAAGGACGCGATCCAAGATAGATCTCGGAAATTTGGGAAGGATAGAATGCTCGCAGGTACGTAGTATTAATACCTTGGTACCGGTGGGAGAGAAATTTCAGGGATGGTAAAAAAAAATTAGATGGAAAACCAACCATGTTGTTAGGAAATGGAATTGAAGTGTAGCACGAAGCTGAAAACCAGTCCCCAGACATAAGGTAATGATTTCATGAAGGCACGTGGATAGCATGTGGACTATGCGCCTGGCCAGCACACAAGAAGCATGCGATGCACGTGAGACCATGAAAATCATCACAGGTATGCCTGGTAAAATTGGAAAGTAAGTGGTCGTGTGGGTGAATAGTTGGAATGAAAGGTTTGAGTCCGTAGGTAAGTACGGATCAAACTTATATGAATGAAAGGTTGGAATGAAAGGTTTGAGTCCATAGGTAAGTACGGATCAAACCTATATGGGTAAAAATGGTAGAATGACCATGATGGGTCAAAATGGTGGAAATACCCTTATGGGTAAAAATGGTAGAATGACCATGATGGGTCAAAATGGTGGAAATACCCTTATGGGTAAAAATGGTAGAATGACCATGATGGGTCAAAATGGTGGAAATACCCTTATGGGTAAAAATGGTAGAATTACCATGATGGGTCAAAATGGTGGAAATACCCTTATGGGTAAAAATGGTAGAATGACCATGATGGGTCAAAATGGTGGAAATACCCTTATGGGTAAAAATTGTAGAATGACCATGATGGGTCAAAATGGTGGAAATACCCTTATGGGTAAAAATGGTAGAATGACCATGATGGGTCAAAATTGTGGAAGTACCCTTGTGGGTCAAAATTGTGGAAGTACCCTTATGGGTCAAAATTGTGAAAGTACCCTTACGGGTCAAAAATGTAGAAGTACCTTAATGGGTCAAAATAGTAGAAAGATCCTTATGGGTCAAAATGGTTGGAAAGATCCTTATGGGTCAAAATGGTTGGAAAGATCCTAATGGGTCAAAATGGTTGGAAAGACCTTGATAGGTCAAAATGGTTAGAAAGGCCTTAATGGGTCAAAATGGTTGGAAAGACCTTGATAGGTCAAAATGGTTGGAAAGGCCTTAATGGGTCAAGAGGGTGGAAAGACCTTAACGGGTCGTATGGTTGAAACCATATAAAATAGGCTGGAAAGACCTTAGCGGGTCAAACGGTTGGGAAGACCATAAAGGGTCAAAAGGGGTGAAATTATAGAAATTGTGGAAATGACCTTAAACGGGTCAATTAGTAGAAATGTAAAAATATAGAATTACCCAAGTAATGGGTCAGATTGTTGGAAAGTTATAGAAATATAGAATAGTCTATGAAGTGAGTCATTTGGATAGGAATGAAGAAGAGAATACATTATTTTTCTCTAACCAAGATAGGCACAAGTTAGTAACTTAATTTAGATATGCATGTCGTGTGGCATATAAAAATGCATATATATATGTGGTGGATGGTGGTAAGGCATGGTATTAATGTGAGTTATTTTTAAAAACCTATAGAAAACGAATGAACGGTTGATCCTTTGAAAGATTCGTACCTCTATATGTAGAAAATGAATGATGTGGTGAGATACAAGAATGTGATGTAGGAATTATTATAAAGTAGTAGAATATGACGCAATTACCTCGAAAAGTCAAATTGTAGAAATTTGCAAGATAATGAATAACTTGTAAGAATCTTGCATGGGAAAATGCAATAAGTAATGTAGTATAGCACGTAAACGGGAGATCGGGAAGGAAATGTATATAATTAGACATTACAAGTGAAAGGAAACTGGCATGGACTAATGAAGGTCCATTTTCATGAATGTAAAGTATATGTCTAACCAACGATTTTGTAGATACGAATGATCGAAATTATGGATTTTATGAAATCTACAAGATAGGTGATATGAAGTTAACGAGTTGGAACTGCTTGTGAATGAACTAAATCAAGATAAGTATGGCGTGGACTTGTGAAGGAGCAAGTTAAGCCGACATGTGGATGGTTGGATAACGTTGTAAAGGAAGGTTAGTAAACTTAGATATTTTGTGATTGTTAAATAGAAACTTTATATATGTTGAATAGTACCCACGTATGAATGAAGGGTAGTTCAAGCATGATGTAGTTGGAATGTTTGACTTTTAAAGGTCAAAGGATGAATGAATATTTGTTAGACTCGGTGTTGCTCAGTAACGGACATACGCGTTACAGTAAGTAGTGCATGAAATGAACTAACAAACAACCAAAATAGTGTAAATAGAATGAATTTGAAATTTACCAAAAAAGGGGGTGGGGGTGCATATGGTAGATGCACCGATTCAGTAATGCCTAGGTAATTATGCCTAACTCTCAAGTTAATTGAGAGTGAATGAGGGATGAAAGGGTATGTATGTTGTGAAAGAGATAACTATGATCTAAGGATTTGGGATATACGCAGGTATATAGTCTAACTAATTACATGATTGAAGTAATCAAAAGGAATTTATAATAGTGGAATATTGTAGTAAGATAAGGATGAATACTAATTGTGATTGATGCAATAATAAAAGATCAATAGGGTTGATGAGGTGAAAGATGGCAGTGATAGTTCGGTATGCTTGATAATTGCATGAAGGTTTGTGTTAATATTAGGAAGTGTGGACATATGATTATGTTTGTTCACGATTAAAGTCGTTGTATAGTCTATAATGTGGGCTTGTGACATGGCATGAATCTTGAATGAAAGAAAAGAGTAGATAAATAAGTGGAAATAATGTTGGCTAAGGATTTAGCATTAAGCAAAAAGATTAGCTTCGACTGTCTAGAATTAATGCCTAAGGATAATGGTGGAATGGGTTGATAGTAATGAAAGAGGTTTCGGGGACGAAACCTTCTTTAAGGGGGGTAGACTTGTAACATCCCGAAAATCCATTTCGCTTAATTACGCTATTAGGCGTGAATAAGAAATGACAAAACGAATCAAATAGTAGAACGAGCCTTTTATGGATAATAAAACGGGATGATAAGAATGTGGGTTATGTTCTAGTATAAAAAAATTACCTAGTGGAAATTATTATCTTTATAATAGGGAAATAACACTAGAAAGGAACTTGCAAAGTTAAGTTTTATAATAAAATGGAAGAAGGGAAAACTTGAGGGGCTATTAGTGTAATATGTTGGTGTTAGTAAAATGGGGAAGAACACCCATTTGGGTATAAACGTATTCAGCCCCAAAGGGGCATTCTAGAGCCAAAACCAACCTAATAATCCCTCAAGTGAAGAAGCTAATGCATGAGATTGAAGCAATGGATGAAGGGTGTGTTCTAGAATGTTAATCTTCAAGGATTGAGCTTTGGTAAGAACCATAACCCCCAAATTCGTGTAGGGTTCGAACCCCACATGTGGGTTTTGAGCAAAACATGTTAAATTCGTATTATTGCTTGATTGTAAGTGATATTGATCATCTCTAATGGTTTAGAGATGAGCTAATCACTAGAAGTTGCTTATTTGCATAGATGATGATATTGGGTTTTCATTAGAGCTTTGATATTGCTCTAGTAGGGGTAAATCCATGTAATAGTAAGAATAATGTGTAGTTGGTGACATGCATGTGGAAATTAGTGATGATTGAAAGTTGTATATGTGTTAATTGTATAGAAATTGAATGAATTGAAGGATATGTTTAGAGTTGAAAGTAGATGTTGCTATTAGTGTAACCCATGGTCATTCTTAGTTAAATGGGTGAATAGATTGGAAAGAAGTGAGGTTTTGTTATGTTTAATGTCTATGAAATGAAGGGTAATTGATGTGGGAATGAAATGTGATGATTTATACTCTGAGCTAGGATATTTGGCATGAAATACTTGTACCTTGAGCTTAGAAAGTTGTACGCTCACCATGTGATTGACGAAATGCCTAGATGAGTATGATGTATGAATTTGTATGCAAGACTTGATAAATATGAAAGTAATGTGATAATAGATACAATTCATAGTAAGTTAACATGAGGGTTGTAATTGCCATTTGTGGAATCATGGAAGCTCTAGTATGTGTCGAATGAATTCTATGTGCACATAAGTAGTCATGTGATGATATGTGTCCTATAACATGCTAATGAAATGTTTAGGGTAAAATTGATATGGAGTAGTATGTTGATATGGGTGTAAGTATCTAAATATTGAAAGTTGCATACTTAATAGTTGACTTTCTGAAAAGTCAACAATGTATGACTAACATGGTTAGCTTCCTAGCATGATTGTGAGATTGAGGATAACATGTGATATATGTTTAATGGTTTATGAGACATACACAATGGTAGGATGAATTGCTTAATTGCGAACAATGTGATTGTAAATCTACGTCTTAGGTATGGTAAAGATTGACTAGTGAAAGTCTATGTGATATTTGGTTGGGAATGGTTGTTAGTGTGAATGATCATGTATGCTAACAATGATGTGAACATGATGGCATGAAAGGATGTGGACCATGTCAAGGTAGATTCAAGCATGGAGGGTTAATGGATTAAGAAGAGTCAAGTCAACAAGCATGAATTTGGAAGACTCGAGGTAAGTGATTCCCAAACTTAACGCGCACTTATGATATGGAATTATATGTTCATGTAGAATGGGAATCTTGAAAGAATAGGTAACTTATAGTTGTGTCAAGGATCATGAAGAAGAATTTCAAGGTATAGTAATGGGTCAACGCTACCCGGTAAGTACGTAGATTAATAGATGGCCCTCGGGCCAAGAAATGCGAGATAACTAGTAATCAAGGAAAATATTGAAACGGGACATGGTAATTCATATGGGATGATGTTTTTAATTTAACATAAGTTAAATGAGTTGATGATTGGGAAGCTATTAGGTGTAGTGCCTAAAAGCTCTTAACGGGTCGAAATGGACTCGCATACATGGCTAAATAATTATGAATGTTAGAGACCGAATGGGACGATAAAATCTGTCCTTGGAGGCTTCAAAAAGGCTAAGTTAAGTGTATATTGCTTGGGGGTATCAACATCTTTAATTTTGTGCAAAATCCGCAAGGTTAGTAGCAAATCCGGTCAGGAGCGCAAGCTGAGAGCATCCCAGCGCACCTTGCGCTGGTCCCTTGTCAGCTTGCGCTGACCCTTCTGATGTGGTTAGATAGGGGCGCAAGGTGGCCAGCGCAAGGTGCGCTGGTGTGCACCAGCTTGCGCCCCACTCCAATACATTATTGTTTTTCGTTGCTAGTTGTACCATGTGTTTCCAACTCTTGTTAACTTAAAGTTTGACATGTTGTGTCACACGAATAGGTAAGGGCCGAGCCAGAATAACAAGTAAAGTTATCTTACAAGAAGATATTTTATAAATTACATATTTGGTAATTTATAGATGCGGAAGCCTAATGGTATCGATGAATGTATGGAATTTCAGGGCTAGAATCCAAAGATCGGATTCGAGATGGTAACTTGTATGAGTCCGAACTTGCAAAGACAAGTTAAAATGATCATCTAACTTCTTTGGACGTTGTTACTATGCTGTCAAAATATTAATTGAAGTCACTTACTGAACTAATGATATGGTTATGTGGTGATTGCAGATTGGTGTGAATCTTCCACATAAGCGAGGAACGGTTGAAGATCGAGTGAGGACATGGATTGTACGCGGTCGCATAACTTCTAATATAGAGGCATTTGTGTTGAATCTAATAGTAGAAGATAATTACGTAACACCCTTAATATATTGAAAAAAATGGTTTTCCCCACATTCAAAATCGTTTAATAAGAAAGAAATTTTTTGGTTGGTATTTTCCGCTGCGTATTTTCTGTTTTACGGATTTTAGGGTGTTATATTAACGAACTCAAACTCTTCCTCATCACATCATATCCTCCACTAACTATCCCGAATACATGAATAATAACGTGAGCGAAGTATTTGAATTGGACACTAAGCTTTCCCTTATGTAACGCTCCATCAGTGATAGGACCATTATATTTCATACGTAGAAAGCATACTCTCTGTTCAGTCCATGATAAAACTCTTGGATCAGTACACTCCTCATCCTTGATCCTTAGTGCTTCTCTGATGTCTTCTTCAGTCACCATAGCAACCTCCCCCTGAATCTTGCTAACGATGGCTGTCTTTCCCTCCCAGAAGTCATAACGAGCATTTTTCCAAAAGTCTTCAACAATATCTTTGTATATGATAGCAGGTGTAGCAATGGCATGTATGATCCTGCTTCTTCTGAGAAAGTCAACGATACCAGAAAACTCAGTGTTCTTCATAACTTCTCCTACATACGCACAACAATTGTGAGGAGGTTCGAACGACCACACTTGAGGTACATTATCAACTGGAGCTTCTGGAGCTTGTTCTTCTTGCACAAAAACTTCTACATTCTCTGCTGGAATCTCCATGTTTTTTAGTTGTTGTTCTGCCATCTGTTATCACAAAAACAAGAAAAATACGTCAAGATAATAAAAAACGACAAACTTTGAAATTTTTAAGATTTTTAAACTTCCACATTCGCCCTATATGAGGTACGAATGTGAGAAAAAGTAGGTTCGAAAGTGTAATATAAGACACGAAAGTGGAAATTATAGTACGAATGTGAACATTTAATAAACAACAGTCACATTCGTCCATTATGTTTCACATTCGTCCAACAACATATTACCTTCGACCAATTAACATCCACATTCGCCCTATTTACTCAGGTCGAATGTGGCTGATAAAGCCCAAAAAAATTCAAAATCCTTCTCTGGTTTGTTATAAACTCTGGTTTTGATTCAGATCTCTCCTAAAACCACCGATTAGCCTTTTTCAACCATCAATTGATATTATCATTTAGTTTTTATTAGTTTTAAAGATAATCTAGGGTTTATTATTCAATGTCAATCGATTAACACATAAAAAACATGTTATAACCCTAGATTATGTATCCTTCTCCCCCTAAAACTAATAAACACTAAACGGTTAACAATAATTTTGTCAAACACAGTCCATAGAGGTCCAGATTGTGAAGGCTAGGGTTCGGACTTAAAAACCCCAATTCTGGCTTCGTTTTCAATCCATTACCTGTGTAATAAGAAGGGAAATGATCAGTAAAACGACTAGATTAAGATTCACAGATCAAAGAAATCAAGGCAACAAGGTTTGGCTGTTTTGAAAATTTTTGAAAAATTTTAGAATGAGGGTTCGAACCTGGTTGGATGTTTATATAGGGTTCCACATTCGCCCTTTGCTAATGGACGAATGTAAGACTTTTTCCACATTCGACCCAAACAAATGATCCGAATGTGAAAAGTTAATACGAAAGTGAAACTTTTAAATGAAACATCCACCTTCGTCCATTACAAAGGTTCGAAAGTGAACAATTTTCCACATTCGACCCAATTAAGGGGCGAATGTAAAATGGAAAATTTTGAAATTTTACTAAATCACGAAATCGGATCCCGTTCTAACATTTTGCAACACAATAAGTCTCAGACATGCATTATTTCAGTTTTAGATGATACAAAGCTCATATTGTTTCATCAAATCTTAGAAAATGACCATCAAACACCGTCGGTTATCTAAAAATAACGCAGAAATGTAAAACTTTTGGTTTTTCTGAAATTTATATTAAAACACACCTAAAATCTTTTTGAGTTTTGTATCGTTTTGGAAAAACAAACTAAAATGCACAAATGTAAAGTAAAGCAGTAAATGTTTTGTGAAATTCGGTAAGAGGATCATATCAGTTATTTGAGAAATCTGATCACAGCGTTGATCTAATTAATATAATCATTAGAAACAATGTGTGACCCGGCAACTGCTGATATTGTTGTCCACATAAACTTACATGCAGACTGTTATGCAGTGCTTTAAAATGATACGAGATTAAGTGTATTATACTAACACGTTGTGGTTCCCACGCACACGACATAGTCCCGTATCAAGAAATTGCACAAAGCTTCCTCTAACGCGTGATTATGCCAGAGTTATCCGTTTAGTTACAAGATATATAGCACAGAGGTGTACAGGTCAGCAAACAAATGTAGCAAAGTAACATGTGCTTATATACCAGGTTGAGGCTGATATCAATTACTGATTTGCATTAGTAAATTGATACGATGCAATTAATGATCTTTGATCAATAATAAACATAAAGTTCCCCAATTCGGTAACTTTTGGTTTTGGCATTAAAGCTCTTTTAGCAAATATTCTGATTCAGACTAGGTCCGTAAATTAATACGACAAAAGTTCAATCAGAATATCCCGGATAACAATAACATAACGAGCCGAAACCTCAGATTTTGGCAACTCTATCAACCGACATTACGGTACTAAGACCATATGCCCATGAGGTGTTCAGCCACGAACGAGTAGTTCGTTATGTTTGTATCACTAATACACGCAGTTATTAGTCTACGAAGCCTATCAGCACATCACACGAAATCAACACACGCCTCATATTGCATTTCATATCTTTAGCCTGTGTCAGATCCCCACTGATGTACTATCATTTCCTCTTTTTATCCTGGAAATCATTTTGGATTTTTCTATTTTTATGACTTTTTGAATTTTTCAATGTTTTTGGTTTTTCTGATAAAAGACTCCCCCTAAAATGTAAAACATATTTTTGGGTTTTTGAATTTTTCTGAAAAACTGTAAAAATTTAAAGAAAATTTTAAAAAATAAAAAGCGATAAACCGAGGTGATGATCAGTCTTGTTTTTCTTTTATGCCGTTTACTTTTAAGAGATAATCGAATCTGGATTTATCAAAAGCTTTTGTGAAAAGATCCGCTCTCTGATAGTCAGTGCAGATTTTGACCATATCGATCAACTCTTTTACATAACAATCACGGATAAAGTGATACTTAATCCGGATATGTTTAGCTTTCGAGTGATTGACCGTGTCTTTAGTTAATGCAATTGCGGCTTCATTATCACAGTGTATAGGGGTTTTAAGAAATTGCAAACCGTAATCCACCATCTGCTGCTGAATCCAGAGAACCTGTGAGCAACAACTCGAGGCTGCTACGTACTCTGCTTAGCAAGTAGATAATGCGACCGAAGTCGGCTTCTTAGGGGGTGTTTGGGATTAATTATTCAAAACAGATTATGCGTTTTGGAAAAGCAGGGGTGGAGCTGCTTATAGATTATTGCGTTTTGGTAGCCTAAAAAACTGATTATCTGCGTTTTCAAAACGCAATCCAAACACTAAAAACTTATTATCCGCGTTTTCAAAACGCAATAATCTAAAAATCAGATTAAAAACGCAATCCCAAACACCCTCTTACACTGCCAGGTGACTAGCCTGCTCCCTAAAAACTGGCATCCAGCTGTCGTGGATTTGCTGTCTTTGTCACAAAGGCCCCAATCTGCATCACTAAATGCGATAAAGTCAAAATTATCGTCATTAGGGTACCATAGTCCTCTCGACGGACAACCCTTCAGATATCTAAGGATACGCTTGACCGCTGTCAGATGGCTTTGTTTCGGCTTCGATTGGAAACGTGCGCAGAGGCATGTAGCAAACATTATGTCTGGCCTTGATGCGGTTAGATACATCAGAGATCCGACGATTGCTCTGTATGTAAATGGGTCAGTCAGCTCCCCCTTAGCGTCAACACCAATCCCGTGATTAGGTTGTATCGGGGTGTCCATCGGCTTGGAATCCTCCATCTGGAACCGGCTCAAGACTTCGGATACGTATTTGGTTTGATGAATAAAGATCCCCGTTGGTCTTTGATCCACCTGCAAGCCGAGGAAAAAACTGCATCTCTCCCATCGCACACATTTCGAACTTTTCCTGCATAACACGTTCAAATTCTCTACAAAGAAGTTCGTTAGTTGAGCCAAAAATAATATCGTCTACATAAATCTGGACGAGAAGCAAATCATCTCCTGTTTTCTTCGTAAACACAGTACAGTCGACCAATCCGCGTTTGAATCCTTTCGACATGAGGTACGTGCTAAGCTCCTCGTACCATTTGCGTGGAGCCTGGTGCAACCCGTACAATGCTTTGTTTAGAACGTAAACCTTATCCCGGTGGATAGGATCTTCAAAGCCCGGAGGTTGACCGACGTAAACCTCTTCTTTGACCACACCGTAGAGAAACGCACTTTTGACATCCATTTGATACACCTTAAATTTCTTGTACGAGGCAAACGCTAGAAACATTCGGATAGCTTCTATGCGCGCCACAGGTGCATATATCTCGTTGTAGTCAATTCCTTCAACTTGATGAAATCCTTGCACTACCAATCTGGCTTTGTTTCTCACGATTACGCCTCTATCATCTTTCTTACATTTGAATACCCACTTGGTACCAATTTTCTTCCTTCCTGGAGGTAAAACTGTAAGTGTCCAGACACCCAACTTCTGAAATTGCAACAACTCCTCTTGCATTGCCTCGACCCAAGCATCATCCAAAAGAGTTTCTTTGTATGTCCGCGGCTCAACCTGCGAAACATAACATGCAAATGACCAATCATTCTGACAACCACATTTTTGTATTTGTGCATATAAAGCTAAAGCACCAACACTTTCTCGTGTGTTAACACCGCGTAATTGTCCTCTTGTCATAACACTTCTACTAGGGTCACCGATAACTTGCTCTAGCGGGTGAATACGATGAATCCGAGATTCCGGATGTTCAGGTACAATAACTCCCGTCTGAGTAGTCAAGTTCTCCACTGCATCCAGATCATGACCCGTGTTGGACAATGAAGCAACATCTGGATTTGGGTTCACTGGCGGTGCCTCTGTTGCATGATCAAGAATAGCTTCATTAAAATCTCCATCATCTTCCAATTCTGAAGTATCAAGTGTAGTTGAAGCTTCTTGAAAAATCTCTTCCTCTGCTACAGGAGCATTGGTATCATTAGAAGCTGTTGGAGGAGTTACGGTGATCGGACGCACTAATGGTGAAGTCGCTGCGTTTTCACACTCGTAAAGTAATCGTATAACAGCCTCTTCAACCAAGCTATCTAGATTGAATTATTCAAAGAAATATTTGTAATAAAACATCCAATCAGGACCATTTCCTTGCACATTTTGAGTATACCGTTGAACCTCAACATTTGCCCAATCCTCCACCTGTCAAGTTCTTTTGTTGAAAACCCGTTTGAGCGGGGTTGCATATCCAACAAAATATCCCTCTTCAGCTTTCGGACTAAACTTTTCTCCTGGATTCAACATCGTGCACGGAGCTCCAAAAGGTTCTAGATACTCCAAACTCTGTTGGAGGAGTTACGGTGATCGGACGCACTAATGGTGAAGTCGCTGCGTTTTCACACTCGTAAAGTAATCGTATAACAGCCTCTTCAACCAAGCTATCTAGATTGAATTATTCAAAGAAATATTTGTAATCAAACACCCAATCAGGACCATTTCCTTGCACATTTTGAGTATACCGTTGAACCTCAACATTTGCCCAATCCTCCACCTGTCAAGTTCTTTTGTTGAAAACCCGTTTGAGCGGGGTTGCATATCCAACAAAATATCCCTCTTCAGCTTTCGGACTAAACTTTTCTCCTGGATTCAACATCGTGCACGGAGCTCCAAAAGGTTCTAGATACTCCAAGTTTGGCTTTCTTCGGTTCAACAGATCATAAGACGTTTTGCCAAACTTCTTCACTATTAAGACCCGATTTATGTATAATTTGCTGCATAGATCACTTCGTTCCAGAACATTACTGGAAGATTTGAGTCTGCGAGCATTGTTCTTGCCGTGTCTATGAGAGTCCTGTTTTTCCGTTCAGCGACACCGTTCTGTTGAGGGGTATACGGAGCAGAATATTCATGGTGAATTTCTTTGTTTTCACAAAGAGCACCCATCTGTACATTTTTGAACTCCGTCCCATTGTCACTCCGAATTCTTTTGATCTTAAGACCATAGACATTCTCCAATCGAGTGAACAGAACTTTTAGATTGTTAAACGTGTCACTTTTATGGTGTAAAAACATCACCCATGAGAATCTTGAATAGTCGTTAGTAACAACTAAACAATAAAGCTCTCCAAGATGACTTTTACGTTTGACAGGACCGAATAGGTCCATGTGCAACCGCTCGAGTGGCATCTCAATAGAGTTTACTTTCTTCAGTTTATGGGATTGTTTGTGTTGCTTTCCTTTCTTACAGCTTACACACTTGTCGTTCAAATGGAAATGTTTAACATTTACGCCTTCGACAAGCCCATTTTTCACCAAGTGGTTCATTTTCCTCAAGTGAATATGTCCCATTCTTCTATGCCACATAATTGATTCTTTTTCAGTAGCCTTTGATAGGAAACATGTCACTTGTCCCTGAGTCGTCATTGCCTTAGACATAACAAGAATATACAGATTGTTGACTCGAGGTGCCTTCAACATTACCCACTCTTTTGGAATTTTGAAGCCCGGTTTGAGGATATAGCAAGATTTGTCATCGAAATACACAGAGAATTGTTTGTCACAAATCTGACTGACACTTAACAGATTATAATCGATCTGCTTCACATATGAAATCATCTCAAAACTCACAATCCCGTTACTCACGCTTCCCTCCATCGTGATGTAACCTCCTTTGTTTCCAGCAAATGTAACATACCCTCCATTAATATTTTTCACGTCGAACAGCAATGCTAAATCACCTGTCATATGGCCTGAAGCTCCACTATCAACAATCCAAAGACTGCTAATAGGGCCAGCTGAAGCTCCCTGCACACATCAAGTAAACAAGTTAGTTCTTTCGGGGGACCCAAGCCTGTGTGGTCTTGGGTCTTTGAATATCACCCTTCAAAGATTCATTAACATCAACATTTGGTTTTGAAACAATCTTTTTCGGATCATTCAAAACTTTTTCAACCTGTTCATTTGATTTTGAAGTGGAGGCTCCCGGAGAACCATTTGGTGTCCAAGACTGTTCCGAATGTTTCAGAATTCGAATCTGAGATTTTTGGAGTCTCAGTCTTTTTCTTAGTTTCGTTCACAAATGAAACTTTCTTGACTACCTTCTCTGATTTAACTGAGTTAGGTCCAACATTTGATTTGACAGCAGGTTTAGGTGGAACCTTTTGTCTATCAACTGTTGTGTTCACCATTGGTCTCTTCAAAGGTTTTCCATGGCTATCCGGTTGCGACGATCATAATTATATGGACGATTATCCATCTTTTGGTAAAAATTGTTTTGATTATAAAACGGTGCTGGTTGAGGAACAAATCGTCTTTGTGGATAATAATGATTGTCGACCGGTTTTCTCATGGATTGCCTTACTTCAACCTCGTGCCTTTTGTGCCTCACATACGGGCAGTGAGCAAGTAAATGCCCTCTCTCCCCGCACTTGAAACATGCACGGGACTCTTCAAACACGATTTGAGCATGAGGCTTAGCAAACGTATTGATGGGATATTGATCATCAACACATCTGCGCCTTAAACTCTCAGGAGCTGGGCCCCTAGAGTAAGCTGGCTCAAGAAAACCGTTTGCTTGTTGTTTCGATTTGATGAATTGGGTGACATTAACTTTTGGTTCTTTAGGAACATCCAAATACAATTTCTTTAAAATTTCTGGTGGAATATCATTTGACCTTTCATGCTTAGGAAACCATATGGTACTCTCTTGCCAGATTTTATCAATTTTAGAGTAGTTAGCAAATTTGATTGGATATTCCTCATCAGAGATAATCTTATCGGATCCTTCCATCCGATAAAATACCTTGACGGGTTTGTCACCTGAATCCTTTTTAACCTCTTTCTTTTCGGATTGTTTAACAGGATGTGCGTTAGCCATCGGATGAGAATGTTGAGAAGGTGACACTGGTTCATTCGTGATAATGTGATTTTCCTTTGGGATATCACTCACATTCTCAACTTTCTCACATTCAGTGTCCGAATCATCAGTTATAGCAGTAACTCCTTCATCATTCAAACCTAAAATCGGTCTTACATCGGAATTTGGATCTCCAACACTAGAAGTATTGGATTCATCTTCCGACGTAGAGTCAGATTTTACTGAGCTCTCCGGTGTCACTTGATGACAATTGTGATTTTCAAACAGCACCGGAGATGGCACAGACTTATAACTTGTGGATTGTGATGGTTCATCAATGATGTGATCAACTACATATGCAATGTGCTTGTAGCTTTCAAGCTTTTTGTTGACCTTTTCAGCAAAACACTTGATGGTGGCCATTTCTAACTTAGTGTTTTCAAGTTCATTAATGTAACTGTTAATTGCCAATTGTTTTAATGATAGAGTTTTCTTTAAGTTAGAAATGTCCTTTTTGTAACCATCAAGCACTTTGTTGAATGCTATAACTTCCTTGCGAGCAGATTGACAGTTAATCACAGCACTATCACGTTGTACACGGAGTTGCTTATTTTCTTCTGTCAATCTATCACAAGTGCCACAATACTCATCACTAGTAATGTCAGTTGTAGATTCAGAACTTACCTGTTTTGGAGGATCTGTCATAGCCATGAGAGCGAAATGAGATTCCTTCCCAGCAAAGAACTTGGAATAGTCGATTCTGGTAAAGGCATCATCCACTATGCATGACTTCCTCTTCTTCAGAAAATCAGCTTCAGCCAGCAATTGATTAATATCATCATCTAAAGAATTCACACCGGCCTCTGAGTCTGATTCACTCTCCGAATCAGAATATACTGACTCACTTTCTTCAGGAATATCTGTGACTGAGTCAATCAAAACTCCCGAACTTTTCTCTTCAAACTGAACTTCAACTGAATCAGTCGTCTGAACATTTATCTCTTCAATAGACTCTTCAACCTCACTCTCAGTTTCTTCAACTTTCTCAACTATCACCGACTCCTCAATGTCAACTTGTTGTGCAACACAAGCTACATTCCCACCAGGTCTTATCTCCTCAACACCAAGTTGTATATCAGTCCAGTCAAAACCTTCATCATTTTGAATCACCAAAGCTTGATTTTGATTGTTATTCTGTGGTTGCTCATTTGGTGTAGTGATAGGAATGACAGTTCTGTTTGGGTTATTTGGTGTTTGAGTCTGGTTGGGTGTATTTGGTTGTCTATTAGGGTTGTTTTGAGAGGTGTTTTGTCGGTTTTGGTAATTGTTTTGGTGTTGATAGTTGTTGTTGTTTTGATAAGAAACTTGGTTTTGAGATTGGCGGTTTTGATAGTTTGAGTTAAATGGGTTTTTGTTACCTTGTTTTGCAGGCTGTGTACACTCTCTTTTAAAGTGACCTTTTCCACCACAATTGAAACATGTGACTTTTTCTTTGTTAAATCCATATGTGGTGTTTGGAGAAGTACCCAAATCAGTTCTCCTGGTCTTTTCTATGAATTCAGTTGCTCGCCTCATGATGCTTGCGAAAGCCCACTGTATATCGATAAGCTCCATTTCTTCTTTATCAATTTGAGCATAGTCTTCATTGGTTAGATTGTTATTACCAATTTGACTTGCTACTAAACCGTTATACGAGGCAACCATTGCTGAAACCAAGGCAATGTGTTGTTGAGCAACTTCCACAATGACGTTATTCATGTTGGATGTCTCCAACACTACAGATTTTTGATTGGCTTGATTCATCTGAGTCATGTACTGTTGTTGTTGAGGTTGTTGTTGTGGTTGATTTGCAGAATAACATGCAGCTTGTTGCATTGGAGAAAATGGTGAAACGAAAGAATTTGTGTATTGTTGTGGTGGTGGTGTGTATGATGGTTGTGTGTAAGATGAGGTTTGAGCTAGTTAGTTGATCGGTTGTTTGGGTGGTTCCATGACACTTGAGACACATGCTATATGAGGAGCAACTGTTCCACCAAGACTTGAGTTACCCACAGTAGATGATGTACTAGCATGGTACAACTTTGGGTTTTGAGGAATCTGTGACCGTTTTGCTTTCCTCTTCTCCTCAAGTTCTTTGTTTTCCAGTTTCTGGATAAACTCGTTGATGGTCCAGTACTTGTAAGCATCTTTCTCCTTAAGTACTTCAATATGTTGATCCCAGTAAGGTGGTAAAGCATCAGCAAATTTATCCATCAAATCTGACATAGGAATCTGAATGTCATAACTTGACAATTCAGTTAACAAGTGACAGTATCTGGGAGTCAACTCTTTCAGCGTCTCATTCCCAACATAGCTGAAGTTCTCAAATTCTTTCCTCAGCTCTTCCATTCTCAACCTTCTCGTCTTCTCGTTACCATCATGACGATTCTTTAGCATATCCCATAGTTGTTTGGAAGTTGTACATGAACCAAACTGATGTAGCAAATCATTTGTGATCGCTTGGGTTAGCTGAGAATACGCCTTCTTTTCCACAGCAAATTTCTTCTTCTCGTCATCAGTCAAACTCTCAAGAGGAATTTTCTCACCGGTATTCTCTAACACTGGTGCCACATATCCTTTTGCAATCATCTGCCACGCCTCAGTTCCTTCCAATCCCATTCCTTCAAGATGAATCTTGAATTTCTTCTTCCACTGGTTGTACTCCTGCCTCTCCATTAGCTTGGGTGGTCTGTTCCCGCTACCTGAAGACAAATCATTGATTAGTGTAGAAATAGCATTAGTAGTTTGAGTGTGTACCGCTGCGGCTGCTACTCCCCAATAATCTGCTGCAGGTTTGTGTGAAGATGATGAAACACTCTGAGGCATCGAACTCATCATAGCTAAGTAGTTAATAGGTTGCGAAGACTGAGTGTTTGATTTCTAAGCTGCTACTGTCCATGGGTCCATAGTAACTTGCTGTTGTTGTGTTGTACCCGGCCTCGGTGTAGTTGGAAATCCCCACATGTTGTTCACGAAGATGGAAATACTACACACTTGAAAATTCACCAAACTGTTTCTACTTTCACCCTGGTCAACTTCACTTTCGCCCAAAAGTGTGACCCGAATGTAGAAAATCAAAGATAATATCCACGTTCGACTGGAAAAGCTTCACTTTCGTCCCTCTTTTTTTCCACCTTCGTACCCACGATCACCCGAATGTGGAAAATTTGACCTGAAAGTGAAAATCCAACACAACAATCCTAGGTTCGACCAAGAAAAGTCTACCTTCGTCCACAAAATACCCTTGGTTCGACCTAAAAACCCACTTTCGACCCAAAGCTCTCTTGGTTCGACCCTACCATGTTCAAAAAACGGTTACACTTTGAAAAACGGTTATTTTGATCTGAAATTTTCAAAAGTTAATGGATTTTGATGATCTTAATCAGGTTATGATTCGGAAGTGATTTGGAACAACTTTAACACTTGGAATTTTTTTGATTTTAACCACGAATTCTTATCCAAATCATTCAAATTGTATCAAAAACCATTGTTCAATGAAAACAGAGAAAATTTGATCAATTTAGGGTCCAAATCAGTTCAGAGATTATCAATTTGTTGTTGTATGATCTCTATGGCTCTGATACCACTTTGTAAATGAAGAATTTTAGCTATAAACAGGAAATCTGATCATACAAGGCACTATTCCAGGTGCGGAAACCCTAGAACAGAACAAAATGATAATCAACGAATCAAAACACACGAATTACGCTTTTCAAACTCATTTTCATAGATTACTTGATCAAATATTGATTACATACGCTTTTACAAGTTAATCTATTGACAAATTCTCTGACTCAACCTAGAGAGCAAAACTCAGACCTTAACACACACAAATGACCAAAGTTCTTACCAACAAAACAAACTAAACCTATTTATACCCTCTGCACATTCGCCCCTGATGTAGGTTCGAATGTGGAACTTTTCTACATTCGACCACTACAAAAGCTCGAACATAGATTATCTTCAGTACAACTTTCACCTTCGACCTTTTAACTTCACATTCGACCTTCTGATGCCCACCTTCGCCCTTATGAAAAACTCTAACACATGTTAATGATCACAATTCGAAGGATTAGTCGCACATAATGCATCTACATGTATTAATGGAGATCTATACTGTCTCGTTGTGACTGATGACTATTCTCGATTTTCCCGGGTGATATGCATGCAACACAGGAGCGAAACGTTCAATAATCTGAAGGTTCTGTTTACCCATTTGGAGAACATTTATGGATTGAAGATCAAGAGAATCCGAAATGATAACGGGACTGAGTTCAA